>OZ007575.1:31958336-33405836 GCA_963931925.1 Onchidella celtica | reverse complement strand
TTCATTGGGGTCGATGTTGAATGCTTTCATCGTGACCTTGCAAGTGTCTTTGAATCGCAGATGTGGCCTACCTCTGGGTCGGTTGCCAGTAGCAAGTTCCCCGTAGAGAATTTGTCTGGGGATGCGATCATTTTCCATACGGTGGAGATGTCCAAGCCACCGCAGTCTTTTTTTGCCTAGGAGAGCCTGAGTTGATGGAATGTTGGCTCGGCTCAGAACTTCGATATTTGAGATCCTGTCTTGCCACTTGATCTTGAGAATTTTGCGTAGGCAGCGCAGGTGGAAGGAGTTGAGGGATCTTTCATGTTTGGAGTAGGTGGTCCATGTCTCTGAGCCATACAGCAGGGTGCTTAGGACGCAAGTTTGGTACACGAGTACCTTTGTTTTGATGGTCAGCTTGCTATTGTTCCACACCCTTTTTGAGAGTTTGCCAAAAGCTGTGGCCGCCTTTCCTATTCTGGCATTTATTTCAGTTGTTATGTCTGTGCTACCACTGATGGTTGAGCCTAGGTAGCAGAATTTTCCCACTTGCTCCAGAGGAGAGCCATTCAGCATGATTGGGTTGGAGTTTCTCAAGCCTTGTGTCAAAACTACAGTTTTTGAGACACTGATCTTTAGCATGAATTTGTCACAGGCTTTGGCAAGGCTATTGATGAGAGCCTGGAGCGTGGTTTCATCGTGGGCCACGATTGCAGCATCATCTGCGAAGAGGAGCTCTTGTAACATAATATGCTCTGTACGAGATTTTGCTTTTAGTCTGGCAACATTAAAAATGGAGCCGTCCACTCTGGTGTTAATAAGTACTCCACCTGAACATTGACCAAAGGCATTCTTGAGTAGGGCTGCAAAATATATACCAAATAAGGTAGGAGCAAGAACACATCCCTGCTTCACACCGCTGTTTACAGCAAATGAATTGGATGTGCAGCCCTCAAAGTTGACACATGCCCTCATGTCAGTGTGGAAGGATGCAATAAGTTTTAGCAATGTTGGTGGACAGCCTATGGATTTAAGGACTGCATACAGGCCAGATCGGCTTACGGTGTCGAAAGCCTTTGTTAGGTCCACAAAGCATGGATACGCGCTGTATAAATGCCATCCATTATTATTATTATTATTATTACCTTGCAAGCTTCATGTTAGAAGCAAATAATAAGAAACATTGTAATAAATCACACACACACAAAAAAAAAAAAACAACAACCAAAAACTAGAAAGGAAAGGGGGAAAAACCAGCAAACCTTCGATCATCATAATACAATTTTCCTCAGGTATACAAAAACAAAAAAAAATCTAATACAGATATTCTCTAGTTTTAATTTTTTTTTAAAATATTGTATAAACCTGAAGTGGAGCAAGAAATTGGAGATTTATAGTCCTTTTTATTATTCTTTAGTGTCGACCTCAGTCGTGAAGACAATAATAATAATAATAATAATATATATAGCGATCAATTCACACAGTTTCCTCAAGGCGCTTTACAGAAATTCTTGTTCTTTCCATCTGCAACTTACCCTCTCTCTTTCTTTCTCTCTCTCTCTCTCTCTCTCTCTCTCCATATGTCTCTCTCTCTCTCTCTCCTTCTGTCTTTCTCTCTCTCTCTCTCTCTCTCTCTTTCTCTCTCTCTCCATCTGTCTCTCTCTCTCTCCTTCTGTCTTTCTCTCTCTCTCTCTCTCTCTCCTTCTGTCTTTCTCTCTCGCTCTCTCTCTCTTTCTCTCTCTCTCCATCTGTCTCTCTCTCTCTCCTTCTGTCTTTCTCTCTCTCTCTCTCTCTCCTTTTGTCTTTCCCCCTCTCTCTCTCTGTCTCAAACACAATCTATTGCATACACTCTTATGCTAGACACACATTGTATTCATAGAGACACACACATAACATACTATAGGGCAGAAATTAAACAATAAAACAGCAAAATAAAGTGAATTGAGAAAATAAATAGATTGGGAGTGAAACTTCACAACTGAAAGTGTATTTTTAAAAGGTAGTGATAAAGGGCAGGCGACAACGACATTTCTCCACTATGTGAATGATTAATATTACATTGAAAAGATAATTAAATAAATACGTGTGTGCACATAAGGTCTGTAATAGTGTACATAATTATATTTTTGTCACAGGGAAAAATGTGCACAATACAAGATTTTTGCTGCATACCGACAACTAAAACTTAGAGGGAATTAGACCGGCATACAATTACCGTAGGACACAGCGATGCCCAGTCCTTGAATTCAGACGTGAATATTAGATCTAGATCTACCTCAATCGGCAGGTATATTCAATATTGTAATTATTATATCATCCTGCTTATCGATTTTCATGAAGGGTATAAAAAATTATACAACAAGAGCTTTTTCCTGGCGTAATTCAGATTAAGAAAAGTCCACCCACCACACACCCCCCCCCGCCCCTTTCCCCACCGTCTCTCCCCAAAGGCATACGGATAACTGATTGAATGAAAGGGTATAAAAGATGTATCATTCAAGTTTGATCTCTGTACCCGCGGTGCGCTCGCCCACATAGCACAGTGATTAATCACTGTACCAGCGGCACGAGACAAGACGTATCCAGTGAGCATTGGATGACACAAGAACGCGCGGAAGATCGTAAACCAGTCATTGGCATGGCATGTTATTGTCCGGACCAAAGGCCGCCTGGGTTTGGCCTCATCAAACCCCTGGTGGCGAGCCTGGTTATCGCAAATGAAAGTTGACACAATTAACGAGTTCTAACTGCGGCTTAAAGTCTAAGCGTCTGTTCGGTCCGTCGGTGAAAATGAACTATTCTTTAAACAGACACCGACAAAATAGAGCTGTTTTTGTAGTTAAACTTGAATCCGTGTCACAAAGACACATTTCACCTTCAAGGCCCATTGTGACGGAAGTAAAGAATAGCCGTTCTCCGTTACAACTGCGCTCCGTTACTTTTGAAGGATCGAGATCGTAAAATGCGAGAAGTTCAAACAGTGCAGGAAGGCATTGGAATGTGGAGCCGGGCCAGGAATAGAGGATTTATATGGCAGTCACAACTGTGCAAATGACGGAGGCCAAGCTAACTTACTTGTTTGTTACCAGATCTTAATAGCGCTGTTTTGGGGGACTTTTACGTGGGAAGAATTTCCCCATATCTGAAGGTGGAAAAGCCCACAGTTGATATTTTAATGAGGTCCTGACAGGGGAGAGAAAAGACAGCCAAAATCACAGAGTTAAAGGCGTTGAAGCGAGTTTTTCCCCCAAGGTGTGGCCATACGTGTAGAATGAGCTCGGAGTTATCTCTCTCTCTTGTCCCTTACCCCACAGTTTCTCGCCTTTTCTGAACTTTCCAGAGGTAAGAATAGGGGTAAAAATTGTTATCCTCGTTACCATAACCTGCAGGTGTCGTAGATTTGAAGCCTGTATTATTGCTCTGTGATCCAATATTTGAAATAGGT
The DNA here is from genome assembly GCA_963931925.1 of Onchidella celtica. NCBI lineage: Eukaryota > Metazoa > Mollusca > Gastropoda > Systellommatophora > Onchidiidae > Onchidella > Onchidella celtica. The sequence continues at coordinate 33,402,412 of OZ007575.1, read as the reverse complement.
CGTCCGATGCCCAATTTTCTATTTTTCATGTACTTCCTAATTTACCTAATTTATCAAGAAATATGTTTCTGTGGTCAATAATATTTTTTTTTTCGTTTATCTGGCTGGTTTTTTAAAGACAAAATATGGATCTGAAACTCCTTCAGTATGTTACAGTAATATTCGGCCAAACGTGCCCGCAACTACATTTACAAACTACAAGTTAGATGTGCATAATTCAGACATTCTGTTTGTCTCTGGGTCCTTGAAGGTAAAGTTGAAAGTGTCTAAGACACTGAACCCGGGGCGTACTAGCCGATATTGATTGGCCAATTAAGTTGGATAAATATTTCACGACATTGTTTCAATGAGATGCAACAAGTTGGACCACAGACTAATAAATTAACCAGACTCGAAACACGAGCTTCGGGCTGTGTCGTTTTTTACGGAATTTCCCGAGCGGCGATTGTAAAACCAACATGGCCGCCGCTCGGGAAATTCCGATTCTAGTTCTATCTGCCGTAGACATTTCTTTTTATTTGTCAAGATTGGTTGTACATGTATTAATTTCTTGGTGCGGAACCAAACTTCCGCGTTCAGTAGGCGCGTCAAAATGGTATCGTTCAGAATTGTAGCTATGCTGAAGCGTCGGTCGCTACCTTAAACCTAAAATGGCGGATGGTTCATGACCTTTGGCTGTTTTTGTGACGTCACACAATGGGATCATCCAGTCTGAGTATTGGGCTAATGGGCGAGATTTCATTGAAACTAAGTGTCGTGACGTCACTGTTCAACTTTTCTGCCCATTTAAAATTGGTTCGTACACGCTGACGCCCAGACCTGTTTCTTCGCCTCTCCGTTGTTGTTGTGTTTTTTTTTGTTGTTGTTCTTAATAACTGTCACACGTTACAGTATTTATGAAATGTTTTATTCCCGTCTCTGCAGGAACCTCCGGCAATGTTGTGGTTTCATTATTTCAATGATTATTTCGTCATGTCTTCCGGCAGAGCTAAACACTGGTTCTTCCACCTCCTTTTGGTCGCTTCTTTCCTCAATGTTGTCTTTCCAGTACTGGATTTAGACTCTATTAAGAGGCCATTAACTGTATGAAGTTTGGAGGCCCCTTGTTAAAATTACGCCAGAAGGTCTCACAGAAATGCTTATCGAAACATGATGCTACGTTTTTGTGTTGCATTCTTTACAAAACACTGAGGAGAATCTGTAATATTACTGATTTTGGAACATGATCTCGGGTAGCTCTCTAATAAAAAAAAAAAAAAAAACATGTAAAATATGCCTTTTAGTTTATTTGATAGCAAGATAGTTAGAGTGACAAATACAAATTGTTTTCAAATTAGCGGGCTCAAAATATTACACTGAAATATTATTCGAATGAATTTCATGTAAAGAATTATTAAAGTTTTACAAGAAAAAAAGACGAACAATGAAACTAAACTTTTGTGATGGCCCCTGCGACTTGTGTGGTCCCTTTCTATGGCTTATTTAGCAACACTGATTGCTGTTCAATTATCTCCTTATATTACTCTATAATAATATGGACATAATGCTGGCATGTTTAAATGTTTAACTTCTTAAATTTCATGAATACTTGAAATTTCGGCGTGTGCTTGTTTTTGCATGAGTCATGAGGAGAATGGCTAAGTTTCTTTTCCTTTCCCCCTTCCCTACATCTGTACAGTACCAGCGGAATATCAAGGTACCTCTTTGCACCTTAATCCCTGCAGCTCTAGGTACACAGATGTATGGGGGATTTTTAGCACAAAGAGCACTTCGCCCCCAAACGTGTGAAGTTGGGCCTTTTTGAACCTTCATTAATGTCATATTTTCACGCTGGTTTTTTTTTCAATTTTTTTTTTCAGTAATATAATATCATTATTGGGACATAATGCTATGAGCCCGGACAGTACATAAACTAATAGGGCGTTCTTTTGCAATACAAACCGCGTTTATTAAACAGTTACACCTTTTCGCACCGTGACACAACAGAAATGCTCCAGGAGAGAGAAAAAAGACCCGCACTAATAGGAGATTTCCGTACAAGTAGTGACACTGCAGGAGACTGCGTAATCTTTCTTTCTATTCCTTGTCACATACACTGTTTGTCACATGACTGTACTTCACCATGTTGACACATCCACCTCTGCCCAATTCAAGGAAAGGTCTCGGGCTCAGAGAAACAAGCGTAAAATGGAGGAGGGTAAAGAAGACACACGCACGGTTACGCCCACTTATGTAAATCATGATGTAAGTTTTTGCGTTACATTTTTTCACAAAACACGTACAAGAATCTGAAATATTACTGAATTTTTTGCCCTTTTTCTCTGACGAAAAAGCAGTAAAGCGTGTTCTTAAGGGGAATTATCTATTATTTAAACTCAGCTCGGTCTTCGATCGGATCTCGCCTATACGTGCCGTATTCTATGCATGACACTATTGAACCACTGGATCCGAAACCTGCATAAAACGTCTCGTATAACACTTGATCCTACGAGTGTACATACGTCCATATCAAGCATTTAATTGCTTAACAAACATGGCATTTCTGCCCTGCTCTGGAGAAACACTGTACACGCCGAAAGAGGTATTTTTTGGAGACACAAACTAAAATTACCAAAAAAAAATTGTTTTAAAAATATCGTTGCTCACTGCTTTATTCTTTTGTTTAATTTATATTTGGTACTGACCCCAAAAAACAAAAAACAACGAAATTTAAAACGACTAGTTGGCCTGTTGATTCGGAGAATTCACAGATTTTGTGATATTTAAAATTGATTTTCGACCAGCAATGTGTAATGACAAGCGAAGAATGAAACTTCCGATCACGATTGTCGACCAAAATGCGTCTTTTTTTCGTGACTCAAAACAACAACAACAACAAACAAAAACGTTAACAAGTGATATAAACAAAAGAATGTTGTCCAAAATGGTCGTGTCCACGTAATTTATCGTCAAAATTTAAGATAAGATAAGATAAGATAAGATAAATTTTATTCGTCCTTGTACAAGGAAATTTGTTTTGATCATTGAATACATAACAATACAGTTACAGAAGCAGAAAGTATGATACATAGCGCGCACACACACATATATACACACACACTGATAAATTAACTAAATTAACAAAATTAACAGTGCACACAATATGCTTCCCTAACTAAAACACATTGACCTGACACGCAGAACATAATTCAACTGTGCACAGATTACGATCAAGATGACGACATTATTGTAACATCCTAGTTGATGATGGAATAAACGATTTAAAGTAGCGCTCAGTTTTAGTTTTCTTTGACAACAGCCTTAAACTTCTTACAGATCTTATATATTCCTTGTTCAGGGGATGTTGGGGGTCATTTATAATAATATTAGCTTTTTTAATGCAAGCACCAGTGTACAGCTCATCAAAATACGGCAGATCACAGATACAAATTTTGGATGCTTTTTTAATTAAATTATTGATCTTATTTTTATCTTTTTGTAAGATGTTTCCTCCCCAACAGACAACTCCATACATCAAAACGCTCTGAATAGCCATGGTGTAAAATATTTTCAGAATGCTTTTGCTAACTTTTAAAAAGCGGAGCTTTCTGAGGAAATACATGCGCTGGTTGGCTTTCTTGTATACATATGTTACATGCGCATGCCAGTTAAGCAATGAATCAATAGTAATGCCAAGATATTTGGCCTCTGTGACAATTTCAACCTCTTCATTGTTGATAGTAAGAGGGCAAACAGGATCGTTGTTATTTTTTCTAAAGTCAAAAACAAGCTCTTTTGTTTTCTTAACATTCAGTAGAAGATAGTTGTTATTACACCAACAATGAAAGGATTTGAGACATTCCACAAAATATCTAAATTTTTGGTCACTTAGTTACGAAGTTTTAGATGCTTACATGTTCACACTCTATCTCCATTGTTGCATGAGCATGCTAAGTCATGCGAAATTAATATGAACCCACATAGAAAGAAACATCAAATTTCATTGTGTAAAATAATGTTAAAAAGTTAGCTCACTGATCTATATGGCATATACCTTCTTTTTCCGTACGTAACATGGCATGTATCTGTTGTGGGTTTGGTGCTGCCTGCTCAGCGGTGTGAAGGAAAACTAAAGTGGGTGATTATATGGACACGTACGGTGGGAGACGGAGAAAAAGAAGAAGAAAAAAGAGAGAAAAAAAAATGACAGCTTTGATCTAAAAATTAAACACGTCTCGTGCGCACAAACATGAAGGTAGGAATGTAGGGTGTTTTTACACTTGGTGTCCCTGTTTATTTTGATAATATTTGTCTCTACTGCGTCTTTCAAAATGCATGTGAAAGTCTACATTGAAAGTTATTGACAAGATAGATACGGATTTAGCATAAACTCGTGAATAACGATTTGAGGAAGGTGGTATTTCTCAACCACTCTCAGCCCCAGTCTTGCTGTATTTTATTTTACTTTATTTTTTATTTTAGAAACCAGATTATTGCCGAAGTATTTTACATAGTAAGATGTAGATGAGCAGCGAATACAACTCAGTAACTAGCTCTGTAATTAGACTGCATCGTTAGTATGAGGTAGTTAAAAGTCTTCGGTTTAATTTTTTCAGTGCCTCAATTTGATAGCGACTGGTCAACGCCTTGTTCTATCTATCTATCTATCTATCTATCTATCTATCTATCTATCTATCTATCTATCTATCTATCTATCTATCTATCTATCTATCTATCTATCTATCTATCTATCTATCTATCTATCTATCTATCTATCTATCTATCTATCTATCTATCTATCTATCTATCTATCTGTCTGTCTCTCATTCTACGTCTGTGTGTCTGTATGTCCTGTGGTTTTTTTAAGGATTAAATTCTGTCCCAGTTTCTTGGGTCTATTTTATCAGTTTTTCCATGTATCTCTCACTATGCATGGTTGTGTACCAACTTCCCTGTAAACCGCGCATACCACTGAAGTTAGTCCAGTGGTACCCCCACTGTGACGTGCTATCGCGGTGATTAAATCTTTAACGTCCATCATAACTCTCGCGCTTGTGACTCCTGACCCCTAACGTCAGTTCAGCATTCCGTCAATGAAGGAGTCACAGCCCATCCAAGTCGCGCCTCTCTTTGGGATTCTTAGGGATTTTCTGGGATTAGGATCCGCGAAGTTCTCTCTTCCCTCTTCTCCGCCCGGCCACCTTTCTCTTTACCATCATCAGGTGACAGAGTTCCTGTGTTGGTTGGGAGAGCCCTAAAAATTCTCCTGTTGATGATTGCATCAAATTGCTCTTAGTGTTGGTAGAACAAGGACATTTCTTGTAGTTGTCGTAGTTGTTTTAATGTTATTCAGAAGACGAGGATCCCGTATGAGAATGACAATACTGAGAACGATAATATCATGCTACAATGGGCTGTCATTGGTCATTACCCTCCGAAATGTGCACGGAAAAAATCACCAGTACAATAGTGTGTAAGCATTAATTCACTGTATTTCCCTCAAGTTATGAGAAGCTAAAATAAGAAGTGTTTTGGTCTAATTATTGGACATCTCTTTCATAAGTCGACAAAATATAAAACTATGGGAAGCGCTGGCTTCAACTTGAGGATAAACATAGTCACAAAGGGATTAATTACAAACTGGTCGTGGGGTGGAGTGGAGAGGGATAGAGAAATAATGTTGTTGTTCAAACTCATTATGAACACAGGCAAGATAATTACTTTGCACTTCGTGCCAGTATCATTTTAAAAGCTTGTGTGCCGCTGCATTGAACTTTTAATATTATAGTCTTGTCACTTCGTTTTCAAAAGACAAAAACAAAATGCCTTATTTGAAACAAAAAACAAACAAAATTAATCAAAACATTTCGTCATTCTTATGCAAACGGAAGGTCAGCGACTGCATGGCAAACAACAGCGGATTCAGGATTATTGAAAAAAAACCAACAACAACAAAAAAAAAAAAACGAACCTGAATCTACGAGCCATTGTGGTGTCGTTTTTAAAAAAAAAATATTGTTAATACAGTACTTTAAGTTCATTAGTTATTAACTGATTTAAGGTGGACGTAACATGCTTTTAAAAGGAGAACTACTCTTGCCTACCTCCAGCTAGTGCACTGGGCAAGCAGCTGACACAACAATTCTGATGGCAGCTCTAAAAGTTTCGTAATCGTTTTCACCTTGTTAAGCCCATGATTTATGTGTGTCTGGCTGAGGGCAGACAGCGATGACCGCTAGGTGACCACGATAGACCTCACGGACAAAGGAACGTAAATCACTCCTAACGCCCCAGTATAATTATCATCAGCGGCATCTCTTTTCTCGCTAGTGAATAAGTTTTTGGCGTTTTCCTACCACTGGAAATGGTATCTGCAGAATGATGTATTTTTTGTATTTGTATTTGTATAACTCTTTAATCCCATTTGGGAAATTTGCCTTTTTGCCATTGCAGCCATTGCCTTTTTGCCATTGCAGCCCAGTTACAACTGGAGCAGGCACGTCGTCGCCACAGTGCAGCGCCGGTCGGCGGTTCTTTTTTTCTTGGGGGGGGGATGAGGGAGGGGGAATGAATGGTAGAGATGGATTATATTTAATTTTGCCCTGGCAGCGGCCTGTTCGGCCTGCTCTTTACGATTTCCAACTGCCAAGGTATCTTTAACGTGCGCAACGTGCACACGGGCCCTCCGAATTTTTTCGTTCTTATCCGAGAAGACTAGGTACTCGATCCTACCCCTCAATAGGATCAGGGACACGAAAATATGAGAAAAATCCCAAACTTCCAATATGCCTGCACTGGCCGGATTTTGAACCCGGGACCCTTGGCATGAGAGGCGAGCACCTTGTCTCTAGACCACCTTGCCCCCTATGTGAATAGCCGATTGCAACAGGCATACTGATGGTTTCAATCTTTGGTCAGGTGTTAATAAATTCCGAAAAAGAATCTAACGCAAGTATTTATTGGAGAAATTATAATTTATACCATATCACGATGCACGTTTTATTCATCCTGTAAATAATTGGGACATTTTGCGACTACTAGAAATGATGCTCTTAAATGTGGATATCCGGTCTGCACCTCATACTCACTGATGCTTTCAGTCTGTCTTCAGAAATAGTTAAACCATTTCGAAAGAACTTTTTTGTTGAAGTATTCAAATTAGAGACTGTGGTTTGAATCACTATCATATGTCACAAGGCTGGTCCCTGAAGCACAGCAAAATTTGTATGGGTACTTCCTAACTGTCGGGTGCAGTTGTGTAAGCGTCCAGTTGCACGACGCAGTGACCGATGGTTTCAATCTTTCGTCTGAAGTAAGTAAATTGCAAAAGAACTTCTTATTCAATAGTTTCAGCTGAGAGAGCGACAAGCAGCTTTGAATTTAGGAGGAAAACAGTATGACATTTATTACTAATGTGGAAAAGAATTATTTATTAAAAGGTTTGCTTGTCTTCATGATATTCCAGTGGGCACTTTTATTTTTACACATTTTTATGAAAGAACGCTATGGCATTTGCTATGGCGGGGATTCTAATGTTATCCTAAGTTATGATGATACTGATAACAACATCGCATTATTTATCATACTATTATACTGCCGGGGGGGGGGGGGGGGAGAGCCAAAAATTTTGTGACATTAGTACCACAAGCTGGGAAGCTTACACCCAAATCAGGTCTCTTTGGAGGCAGCTGTGCCATAAGAGTCCCAAGAACTTCGAAGAAAGAAAGAGCAGCTGCAATCTAGAAAAGAAGAGAGCAGAGAATGATATCTTACCCAAAGAGTGTAAGATATCTGTGGGGGACACGATGGTCTAGAAGTAAGGTGCTCGTACCTCTCATGTCAAAGGCACCGGGTTCGAATCCTGGTCATTGCAGGCATGTTGAAATTTGGGGATTTTTCTCATATTTTCCTGTCCGATGGTAGGTAGGATCAAGCACCTAGTCTTCTCGGATAAGGACGAAACATTCGGAGAGCCCGTGTGCACATAGCGCACGTTAAAGATACCATGGCAGTTGGAAATCGTGAAGAGCAGGCCCTAGAATGCCGCTGCCCGGGCAATATTCTAAAAAAAAACAACAGCAAACTAATCCCTAGCATAAGAAGAAAACTAAAACAAGAAAAAGTGAGGTGTACATGCCAAGGGCAGCGAAACCTCCTAAAATAAAGACGTAAACAGCAGATATCTCTGGAAGAAGTTACAGCTTCTGATGAAGTATTCCCGTGCAGTGGATGCGGAAGATGCCGCACCTCCAAAATCGACAACCACTCCCACATGAGGTCACGTTCCAAAAAAATGACCTGTCGGCTTACTTATCCGTCGGACCGTCGAGAGAATCCATCTCTGTCACTATTACATCAATATAACTAAGGTTTTTCCCACGAAAGAAACATCAGCCAACCCGCAGAAACAGGAGTTACATCATTCAGCAGTGCAGAGAATGCGCGCATTTTGCAGAAAATAGGAAAGCGGAGGTGATTGAGTAAGGTTTTGAATTATCCTCGTGCTGTACGTTATTGATGCTTACATGCGTCTTCACATTACTCATTGTGTTATCACGCACGTGCATATGTCAACGGAGGGAATAAATCTGGCACGAGGGGAAATGGCTTCTCCGGCATGTCTCTTTGAAACTCTCTGAGTAATTTAGAAGATGAACCACATTTCAAGTGTAGTTGCCATTCTAATTATTTCTCTGCTTTTCACAAGATTTTCAAAGAAACCAATACATTTGTTAACGATTTCCCAGTTTCTCTTTATTTTTGAGTTTTTTGAGTAGTTGTGCGCAAAAGAATATTGGATTTCATCGGCAAATGCACATGTTAGCTTATTTCTGACAGAGGGTTTCTTCTACTGTTCTGCCTGTGTATTTGTGTCGTGCACTGGGGGATACTCTATTTTGAGACATCACTGATAAATAAAGCGCTGTCTCGGCTCCTTCTGAGAGAAAAAAAAAATCCCCTTTCCTTCACGTGACGTCAAATGGAGGCAATTAAATCCTGAAGTATCTTTGTAGTTACCCTTTTGTAAGTGTTCATTTACACAGTTCCATTTCAGTTTGACATGACGTGTATGTCTATGGAGGATATCTTACTAAACCCGGAACGTCACAGCCAGCTGCTGCCAGCAAAATGTACACACCAAAAAAATTATCGCAGAAGCTGACAGTGTCCAGTCGGGCTTAATATTATTATGACAGGGTCTTGCCTGATTTACTAAGAAAATATGGGAGGTTATGATAAGCACTTCTTGTCTGCCATCAGCTGACTGTGCCGTTCCGGGCTTAGTATGATTTCCCCCCCCCCCTCCCAGCTTGTATGGGTTTGGGGGGAAATTTTTTAGACGCATGACAATGTGTTATCAGTATTTTACAATATTATGATCTGAACATTTGTTCTTAAATTCTGTTAACTAAACGCCTCCCGAATACAAAATTGTCCAGAGTTTACCCAATTCCATTTCAGTTTTACATGTTGTCTGTGGGTTGTTGTTTTTTTTTGGGGGGGGGGGGGGGGGAGAGTTTTTAGTTCGATGTGTTATCAGTATATTATTACAATATTATGCGTAGGGCATTTTGTTTTCAATTGTGCTACATCAAAGGGCCGCTGACGGGAAAATTGTCCTCGCCGTTTATGTGGACATGACCAAGTGATCTGCTCAGAATGTTGAAGGTATAATCGTTCCCATTTGTGAAACTTTGACCATTTCCTTTTTACATAGTTAGTTTTTTTGTTGTGTGGTTTTTTTCTTGTGGTTTGTTGACCGAAACTCCGAGTTGTTTCTTTTTTCCTTTTCCTTTATGACTTAACCCCCCCCCCCCCCCCCCCAGTACAACAATCACCAAATTGCTGCTTACTTTCTTTCGTCAGAGCACAATATATCTCCGTTGACAAAGCATTTCGTACTTCATAAACAAAAGGATGACCGTTATGACGTAAGATTAAGACTTATGGTCGTGATTGCGCGTATGTGTTCTCCCCTCGTCTTGACAGCTGGTTAATGACCTTAGACACGAAGTCACCACGGTCTCCTTCACGTTTTTGGCACGAACAGAAAAGATACGCTGGGAAATACTTTGGATAGATACGTCGCTTTAGCTTAATCGTAACATCCAACTTGGTGGTCACTGATCGATAAAGACACTTTCAGTAAATGTGCCCCTAGGGTTAAGCAGTGGCTTGCTTAGGCTTGGTTGTAAACCATCTGTTACATCGCAGCTTGGGAAGCTATGAAGGTTTTCTTACCTTTTCCGGCTCCTCTGTGGAGTCATCACATTTTACGAGGGCTACTAAGTTAAATTCTGGAAAATAACACAAAAAAAATCGGATTTTGCATAGTCCTACGTTCGAAACAAACAACTCTTTAAAAAAACTTCTAGCTATTTTGGCAAGACGTATTGTAGACATGTGGCCAAAATACTGGCAAAAGTTTGTGGGTTGTTTTTTTTGGGGGGGGGGGGGATTTATGTGGCCATTTATTTAAAAAAATTAGTACGACCACGTGCCAATGAAGAGCTATTGTGGCCAGTTAACTAATCCTAACCCTAAATCTAAAACTTTCCCAAAATTTTGTGTGCGAACAAAACGAGTTTGGCTAAATGGCGCAAACAGTCACTCTGTAGGGAACAGGCTTAATGACACAGTTACTATATTTAAATTTACCGACGACGTCATGGGACATTCGAACTGTTCAACGCGGTGGTTAAGCACAGTTGTTATGGACTTTGTGAGGGCGATTCGAGGCACAGAGATCAACTGCACGTGAAAAATGTGCACAAAGTCCATATTAACTGTGTTTAACCGCCGCGTTGAACAGTTCGAATGTCCCATGATGTAAATCTAAGTATAGTACCTGTGTCATTCAATCCCGTTCCCTATTTACTTCTTGTTTGTTTGTTTGTTTGTTTCCCACTTTTTAACTCTGCTCCAAGCCCTTTTGCTGCCATACAGTCATATTTCCTGGGATTTTGTTTAATTCTTTGTTTATTTACAACGGTAACTCGGCTGGAAAAGTGGAGCTGTCAGAACACTTCCAACACAACTTTTGCGGTGCCTAGATATTCCGCCTACACTGCGGGGAGTTACGCAAGCTGAGTTTTACGCACGTGTTTTCTGAACTAAATTTTGTTCTTGATTTCCCCAAAAAAAAAAAAAAATTGAGGAGGGAAAAAGTAAACGAAAAAAGATTACAACCTATTTTTCATTTTTAAGCAATGCGAATGTGTGTATTACGGTGCAGATGTCTACTGCTGTCAGAGAATAATTATAATATAGATTTCTGTTTTTCATTTATTTATTTTGTTTTGCTTTTCTCATTTCTTGTCAAACACTCATCAAACAATTTATTCTCACTTGGCACCAATTGTGTGCGCGTTTTTATGTTGTTTTTTTAAATATATATTGCTTTAGGATATCCGGAGGCCCTTCAATATTATCGCCAGTGTCAGGCGGCAAAAACGTTAGGCCGTGTTTATAGAGAAAGCGGGTAGGCGGGTTGCCGCGAGATGGTTACTCGCGCAAGAAAACTCGCGCCTAATCACTCGCGCGGTTGGTGTTCATAGCAAGGCGGGAAAAGGAAAGACGAGGTCAACATCCATCGTGAAGCCAAGAAAAGTACACAGCCAACACAACTCCCGCGAGACACACGCGGAACAAGAACACACAATTGGTTCTGGTAATTTCCCGCGCTGGTCGGCAAAATTGCCGCCTCGAGAGACACGAGTTGTCTATGTACACTTACAAAGCATATTGGGTAACATTCCCCGCGCGAGTTCTCTCGGGTCGAATCAAGCGTGCGATTTCCCGAAACCCGCCGTCTCTATAAACGCTACCTAAAGACGAGTTGCGTTAAGTTAAAAAGAGCCCAAAAGTAGTGTTTTTTTTTGTTTGTTTAGTTCATATCAAAGATGTCATGAACCCAGTTTCCGGTACATTAAGATTTGGCATAAAATTCTTAGCCGAGATTCCATTTCTCTGAGAATTTTTTTTCGAAAATGGAGAAAGAAAACTTCGAATAGAGTAGATTTACGTCTTTGGTATTGGTTGGTGTTTGTGTACAGTAAATTATATTGTGTTCTTGTTCTATTTGTCTGCTAGAGCCAAGAACTTTGAAAAATAAAGTCGACATCCATCTAAATTTGTTCCATTGTTGTTCATACCGCACCGTACATACGACTCGTACAGATCTTTAACAAATAACGCAATAGGATGAAAGCAGAGTTGAAGTTAGTACGTTTTCGGAGATGCTGTTTGGGTTCTAGAGCCAAATAGGGTTTGGTGTACTATTCGCATGAGTGCAGTGAGTAATGGCTTTGGGAAAAGGTGTAAGAGTTGCGGTTATGGTTTGGATTACGCCAGGCTCACCGGCGACAGTGACATTTTCTTGGGTAAATAGCCGTTGTAACGTTATTTGAAGTTGCTCACAGACTGGCAAAAAGAAAAAAAGAAAAGGTCTGTTGTGAGTATCTAGGCTATTATAACCCAATTTTGTCACTATCTGTCATTTTTTGTGGAAATGAATTAGTTCGATACAAGCTCAGGCAGTGGCCAAATATACTAATTGTCCGCTGGTGACACCAGGAACCGGTGAAGCGTGGCACTAATGTCGGTGGGACATGGGACATCAGAATGGGCCGTAGGGATTTTTCATAGAAACTTTAATTTTATAGTGGATTTTAACTTAACTGTATAGACAAACTGTTGTTTGTTTATGTGGTGTTGGTGGTTGCCTTGTTTAGCTCGGATACATTTTTGAATCTTTTTTGTATTTATTATTCAAAACTTTGTCCGATCATGGTACGGCGCACGTTTTGTTGTTGTTGCTGTTGTTGTTTTAAAAATCACCGGGTATTTGCTATTATTGTTGTATGTGTATTTTTGCCTTTCCGAGAAAATCGGGATTGAAGTTTGGTTGGCAAAAGGGCTAAAACGCATAAAACATTACGTCACAAACAAATATCTGGAAAAGTTTTTAACCGATTGGAATAACTCTTAGATAAGAATGAAAATTGGAGTGAGAGAACCACTTTCATGACAAAACCTCAGAATCGGCAAAATATGGCATACAACAATATGGCAAATACTCCTCAAAATTGAAGTGGGGAGTGGGATCAAAAAAGGGTGAGAAAACCTGGTGTAGAGTGTATCGGATGGGGAGGTGAGAGAATAGGGTAATCTGTATTGTACAATGATATCAGGTGTGCTTGGCTGCGCTAGTTTATTACTTGCAACTCATCTTGCCAGTTATCTGGTAACAAGAAACGTCCTCAAGTTAAAGTTGGGTTTTTGGCAAATTATTCTCAAGTTAGTTAGTAATTTCAGGCACGTGAGAACACGCAGAGAAAAGCCGAGAAGTACTCAGCATTAAACCAGCCATAAATGTCACACTACAAGATAATTTATACAGTTCTCTTGTTTCTTGGAATGAAAAAGGCACTAAATTGACAAAGGAAGTTGATATCTGTCTGTCTGTGCCGTCAGTCCAGGAAATGAGTAACTCCAGGCAGAGGGTTGAAGTATGAAGGTAAGGAGGAGATGGGGGTGGGGCAGATGGGGGAAGGGGGTTGGCTTTCACCGGTATCTGGTACAGTTTCCATTTCAACTGTGATATGATATGGATACACGGATTTATCAGCCATGCGCAGCTGTTAAAATTTCGTTTACCTTCTGTTTAACATAGTAACGTTTGTTTCGTGTGGAAAAACTTTCTGCTTCAAAACTTGAGATATTAGATCAATGAAAGAACCAAGAAGAGTCTGGAAACACCTTTTTAGTTGAGTGATGGAATGCAACCACATCTCTGTTTCTGATTTTTTGTCAATTTTTTATAATTATGTTCCTTATAATGACTGATGAATTGAATGTGAGCTTAATAATGATTAAAGTGAGCTTAGACTAGATCTGTCATTGGAGGGAATGAAGAACTATAGAAATCTTATTTAATACTATAATGATCATTATTGCAGTTGCTTGTTTGTGGCTGTCTTCTCATTCTCTCTTTCTTTCGGCAGCACGCTCTAAGATTAAAGTCCACAATTATTTCTCCACGTTGTAAATGTATCGGGGATGAAAATCAGCACATTCTAAGCTCATTTTTTTGTGACAAAAATCCGAGAGATTATGAAATATGGTGAGACTAATGAGATTAATTATCTTAGCATGAATTTCTCACGGGTTAATAATAATAGTAGACTTCCAAAATGACAAGCTGTGCAATTTTTTAAAGCGTTATTTTGTTTTTATTGTATCCTGAAGACCTTAAAAAACTGCTTAGACAGCCACCCACCCCCCCCCCCCATCCCCGCCCCTCTCCCTACTCACCGCCAGTCGTGCTTTGCTCCCCGCCAATCGTGCTTTACCCAAATTCACAAGATCGTTTTTGTTTACTCATAATAACTTTTATACCCGTGTCGACGCCCACAAGTGGACGCTTATTTGTTTCAACACCTTTAAACACAAGTGTCTGACTCTGTATGCTTCTTTTATGACACTTGTATTCAGGGTTTATGAGAGGTTTTATAGGAGACGGAAAAGCACTGAAGTTCACTTGCATAACACTGCAATGTATTTCTCCTTCTTCTGCTTTTTTTTTTCTTGTTGCTTTTGCTTTCGTTCTCTGCCAGCCTTTAAAAACTCTTGTGCATTTTCACATAGTTACACTTAAGTATGCCAGGAATTATCCCAGAAGATATCGGTTTATCACCTTGTGTCACCCGATTACCTGCAGTGTATCACTCTGTGCAATTAAGATGTTGCCAAGAACACACCAGTTGCTTCATTCTCGCATTAAAACAAGAAGAAATGGGGAAAAACATCATGTTATCCGAATATTGCTGATCCTTTCCACATTCGATTGAGATAATATGATTCTACGAGCCAAGGACAGTTGCATCAAATCATGACTGTGTTGGTTTTTTGAACAAGTAAATTGGATTTTCTTCGCCAGGGACAAAATATTGCACACTATTAAATAAGTCTATCAGCAACGTTTTCAATATAACTGGGCTAAATACTAGCAAGTCAGTTCGCTGAAACTGAGATATTGCAACGTGGATATTGCAAGTGTGAGAGAAATGCGGTCCTACTGGTCCTGTAAAATCAAAGTAAAAATAATTCAGCGGATCTTGTTAACTCGCTCAATTTTATGGATGTCTGCTGTATGTCGGCACCTATAGCAACAGATTTTTTTTTCTTTGTTCCGTTCAGTCCGAAATTGTGCCCTTTGTGCTTGACCTTCATAGAGCGAGACAGAACTTATGTGTCTGCGGCTGTTATATAATTAAGAGCAAGCTGCCAATCTTACGCCGAGAAATCCGAGATAACCACAAAGCCTGAAAACATCATTGTGAGTTTTACCTAAATTTCTTTACAATACAGCTATTTGTAAGGGGAGAATAAAGTAATGTTATGTACAGGCCAGTATAGTTTCACTAATTTTCAAAGTTAAGCCTTACCTTTACCGCGTAACATATTTTAATAATCTAACATTCTAAGATGCAAAGGTGAAATGCACTATTGGGCTCTCACCTCCATCCCTCACCCACCCCCACCCCCTCCCGTCATTTAAATGTCTATTGAGCCAATTGAGTTCGTTTTCGTGGAATTAGATCTTTTCCTCTGTTTCATTCTAATCTCCTCCTCTAAACTCCATCCGGCCACCCCCCAACTCCTCTCCTCCCATAATGGGCAACATGTATATAAGGAGATACGCCCACTTGTACGTATGCGAAGGAGATGTTGTTTAAGACAGAGGACGCTTGTGAGCAGATTTAAGCTTAGGGCAACGGCTACTGACAACTGGATCAGTTGGTGGATAACCATGTGTAGGGATTTAACGACCACATCAACTGGATTGATGGATAAACTGGACGATGGATGAACCAACCAAGAAAAGAGGATCTTCAGTTTCACAATAGGCCCATTGCGGATAACGGCCATTTTAGTTCTCAGGACCGACGCCTCACCATGGCGATGGTAGCATTGACTTTGATTCGTTAGCTGATTTGCACCGTGAGCACTTCAGGCGTCGCGAACCAATCGGCGGCGAGCAAAAAAAAAAGTAAACAATAACACGCGTGTTCACGCACATGGGAGACGTTCGGTCAATTCTTTCACTTTCTTTCCTTTGTTTACACGGATGATAGGGAATCTGATCAGCTTGGATCCATCCTTTCCACCCCTGTCATAGCAGTCAACTGCAATGTAACCAGTAGGCATTTTAACCGCTAAGACATATCTCGAAGTTACACCCGTCAGCTGATCCACCCGCCATTTTAGGTGTCGGAAGTACAAAACAAAAACACTCTGTGACGTTATTCGCAATGGGCCTATAGACAAAATTTCTCTCTCACCAACGCTTGCGTCTCTTGAAGTGTCTATGTTGGTCTGGCTTTTGTAACTAGACGGGAGTCAATATAGACACATTCAGCTAGCAACACACCCACTGATTTAACTAAGTGAAAAGAGTCTCCAAATTACAAATTTACTCAAGCGTTAGACAGTAGGCCACACTCAATGTCCTATCAGTAAAAAAAGGACACAAAAAATAGATACATTTGCACACTTTAGCGAAGATCTTCATTATCTCGTCGCCCTTTAGCCAAACTGACGCGTCAATGTGAAAATGCGAAGTATATTTGACACAAAGCGCGCCCGTGTTTGATTTAACGACGGGATAGTCTTTTCCCGACCTAGCCACGCGCAGGTGGCACCGTGCATCCGTGCAAATAGCAAACCGACGGGTATGTAGCAGATTCGTGTCACCTGACAAATAGCATAAAAATAGACACGTGAACGTAAACTGGCCAAACATTGGGTAAAGCACAGAGAGTATTCGAACTTCATTCCGGCAATTTAATTGAAGGTTTGCATAGTATCGACTTTTTAATTGTATCGTTTAAACACAAATCGATACTTCGATTCATATGGGTGTACAATCCGTGGATGTAACGTGGATTTCTCCGGGAATACGAAAGAAATACAAATTACAATTGTGTTTTTGTAACTATTGTGTGAAAGGAAAGAACGTATTAATTTGAAGGATCAAGGGTAAGTTATACGAAAAACATCCATTTTGTTCAGAATGTCGTCATGTAAAAAGGAGATCCAGTCAAAACTGCTCAGACAGATGCAGGGCAGCCAATTCGATACGTGATGTACATTGTTTTTTTTCTGTTCTTTTCAGCGTCAACATTTGTCCCATGACACCTATGCTGTGTCAGTGATGCTCGGTGGTATAATGTACGGCCTGGCAGATATTTAGCAGCTCTGTCGTAGTAAATGTCTAGTTTACACAATGTCAGAGTAACTCTGTTATTTTAGCGTTATTGGACATTGTTCGCTCCATAGAGACGAATTCCCTAGTCAATTTTTTTTTTATTTTAAGCCATGGACTTTCCATTTTCCTAATGGTTTTGAGAGAGAGAGAGAGAGAGAGAGAGAGAGAGAGAGAGAGAGAGAGAGAGAGAGAGAGAGAGAGAGAGAGAGAGAGAGAGAGAGAGAGAGAGAGAGAGAAAGAAGAGAGTGTGTGTGACTTCACCGTCGAACTAATTGGCAAATCAAAATCGGCTAGTGCTCGCTGGCCCTTTAATTGTTGTTACACAGCGAGTGCAGGGGACTATTTCGTCGTGCGCCTTCGTACATCGATGAGGATGCATGGTGTCTAGGCTTGGTGCAAACCTTCACCGAGCAGGCTGACCTAGTGCTTAATTAAGTGAAATTCCAAAGTTCTGGATCTAATTTTTAAAATCAGAGTAGAATGTCTGACCATGTAGGAATAGGATACATTAAAACCGTGCTGCCAAGTATGACACAAAGGCTTTCTTCACTAGAGGCTAAATTTAATTAAACAAACACTGTTCCTAGAGTCGAACGACATCGAAGAAGGCCTTCGGTCAATGGTTGGTGACCTGGGTCCCCTGGATCACGTCCGTTACGCCCCCCCCCCCTGAGGTAAACGTCCAAAAACAGTTTCAACAGGTCAGACAAAGGTTTAGCAGGATACAATTCCACCTTACAGCGCTTCAGGAATCAAAGCGGAGTGCAAACCTGCACTGAAGATTATCTCTAAAACTGCTGTTGTAACTGAAGTTTGTAAAGACAATATGATTGTAGCCATGCATAAAGTTCCTAGACAGGTCTACATGATCCAGTAAAAGTCAAATTCCGCGCTTTGACACAAACCTCGACTTTGTGTTTCTCATATTGTTAGACACCGGTTAACCGATGCGTCTACAGAAGGAACTGATAAATATGTAACGTTTCAAGAAGAAACTTGTCAAAACGAGAACAGAAGGAAAAATCTGTATGCGTAATGCAACAATTTATCATCCAGTAATTCCTCTGGAGCCAACACTTGCAGGTCACATTGTAGAGCTTTGTTCTATCCGGAAGTTATGGAATACCCTTGGCGTATGTAATCCGTTTTCAGTGGTTTGTCTTGGGCTTCTGATGGAGTCAGGCAGCTGGGAGCTAACGTGTCTCTGGAATCATGAGAGGAGATTCCTGTACAACATAGGCGGAACTCAGTTTTGAACGGGCGTGACGAAAAGATATAGATGTAATTATATTGAGAAAGCTTCGTCCGCCAGCTGTAGGAACCTGGTTAAACCCAGTGTTTGAGTTCAGTTTTAACGAGGTCCCAAGGGCCGAACGACGTAGTGTACCAATACTCCGTTGTTTGTCTTCCCCGAAAATGGATACATTAAATCATGCGAGGTTTATATCACTTTTGCAGTCAAAGCGCATCTTAGGATACGTTGAGTGTCTGTATTTAATTTGTTCATTTTAGCAAACTCTTTTCCACAGTTCTGTCTAGTTTTCAAGTTTTGTTTTCAGTCCAGTTGAGATCGGAAGTGACCGGAGGCTGGAGTAATTCATTTATTTCATTTTCATTCTTTTAGAACTTACAGTTTTGCTGTTGTTTGTTTTCAGCGTGGCGCCTTTGAAATGCACCCGAGAATGGCCGTTGCCAACTGTTTGTCTCTATTTATTTATTTGTTCATTTGTTTATTCACTTATTGAGATAGATAGACAGGCGAATGGACAGACAGACAGACAGACATACAGACATACAGACAAACGGATAGACGGACGGGCAGACGGACAAATTGATTGATTGATTGATTGATTGACTTTATAAATCTACCCCTTATCAAAGCCCTGCCAATGAATTCTCATTCTTGAAATAGCTATAGGTGTCTACCAACACTTTTTCTTCCCTATACCTGAACCCCTCTTTAGTATCCTCCACTGGAAGACATTTCTAAAGGGTTCGTGTAACCCGAGGCTATTCAGGATGTGGAAGCCTCTGAGACATCTCTGACAGGCAAAGTTCAGAATCTTACATCAAAACACCGTGCATTTCAACATCATAATTGCCATCTTTACAGTAACCCTTCAGGAATGAGATTAAAACAAAGAACATGGGCTTAAATTCCGTTCTGGTGTGATATTGGCTCAGTCTAATCTCAAAAGTGTGTCTTTGAAATTGTGTCAGTCTGTAGGACATGGCGTGAACAAATGTTAAAGAAAACTTCAAACAAATTTCATACCATTATTTGTCACTCACAGATTTAGACACTGGGTGGTGCTTGTTTTTATTGATGTTTCAAATTTAGATTGTGTCTTTTGTGTTGTGGCAAATATTTAATTCTACTGTTTTCACAAAAGTTTCCATTTACACGAGTGTCTACTTGTTTTTTGTGAAAAGAGTGAAGGCAGGAAAAAGTATATTAAAGCATGGGGCAGTAATTTTACTACTGTGTATGCTGAAGGACATTTTTCTGCGTAAATCGGAAGAATTATTAGACTAGATGGCCGAGGGAACTGTAATGTGTTTCGTTTTGTGTTTTATATCTTTTGTACAACAGGAGACAGAATCACACCTTAAATAATACTCGTAAAACTTTGAAAATTAATGACAAAACTGTGATTTTTATGGCGATTCTATCTTAAACACCAGGTCAAATGATACTCAAAACACTGATTTACAATTCAAACGTGGTGGATGCCATGACTGCAGCTGCTCCTGCAAACGATTGAAAACTGAACGCTTGTTAGCTTCGCCAGCAAAAGTGTAACTGCCATTGCATGTGAGCATCAAGTAATATTTCCCTCAAAGGTTTAACTACCAAACGTTTGTCCCCTGACTCCCGAAGTTGAATCGAAGAAAAAAAAAAAAGGCCTGCACTCCCATTTTATAGTGATACAGCTTACAGTAATAATATTAGTATTTTAACTGCAAAATTATCAAGTCATTCTATTTAAAATTTGTGCATTTACAACTATAATTTACAAGAAGTAATGAAGCGGCATTTTGCCACATTTTCTTGGGGAACATAATCTGTAAACAGAGTATGCATGAGTGAGCTCTTCAGCTTGAGAAGACAGGGCATCTTTCCGTGCGTTTGCCTGACTTTATTTCTTCAGTAAATAAACCGCAGGTATAATACGCCGCTTACGTTAAACCCCCAACGTTACTCGAGCGGTTTGGTGTAAAAGGTTAAACATTACAAATCAATGCGATTGGATCTGACAAAACCGGGCTAAAGGTGAAACGCATACCACTGTAAAAAAAAAAAAAAAAAATCGAAATAAAGTAATTATTTTAAAGACGATTTCAAGCAAAATATTTTAACCGAATGCAGAAAAATGGCTGATCTTTCATTTTATAAGTAGATCTCAATTTCCACAGAAAATGACTTTTTCCCTCTTTGGAAGGATTTCCTAGGGAATTTGGTCTTTCAGCTTAGGCCCGATTTTCGCCAGATCCACTCACAACTATTGCAGGTTAACAGTATTTTATGGCAATGCAGGTATGTCGTCAAATGGCCACCGCCGTCTTAGATTCCCCACTCTCTGCCTTGCTATAACAGCTCACTGTGAAAGTACAATAATAATTATTCCTCTCTACATACTGCGTATGTCCAAATTAATACTCGGACGAGGTTAAGCCATAATGGTTTAAATTATTGAAATTCTTTGCTTTTCTCGAGCCCTCATAGACCCTGACGGCTAATCTATTGAAATGCCAAAACCAAGATATTTATATAATATTGGAAAACTTCCATTACGGTGGCAGCCGAAACTGAAAATAAGGATTAAATGTTAATTTTTCGGGCAAAAAATATTAGTCCATGGCTCAGTGACATGAAATTTTCCTGAGCATTGTTTTTCAAGCGGGTGGGAATGGGGGGGGGGGAGCACGCCCCAGCGGGGTGTGGCAATATTTTAGTGGGGCAGGGAACCTCAGAATGGGGCGTAGGGATTTTTCATAGAAATTTCAAATTTCAAAGTGCATTTTAACTCAACTACTTAGATAAACTGTTATTCGTTTACATCGTACAGAAAAATGCTGCCAGACAAGAAGTGCACATTATAATTTCCTATAGTAAATCCTGGAAGGCAGGCTTAGTATGATAACATCTGAACCCTAACACCCCCCCCCCCTCCCCCCGCTCCCTCCCCAAAGAAGTTATTGTTAAACAATAAGTTAATAATAATCATTCCGTATAAAGTCACTTCATAAATCTTTAATAACGCCAATCAAGAAGTCGTACCATTTTCATCTCGAAGATAAACACCCGTATCTTTCCTTCATTCCTACTCCTGGGTAGATCCACCGTTCACGGCGTGTGTGAGACCCGAACTGACCGTAACAGTACACCAATCGGCCAGCTGTATGTACCCATGTCGTGCTTTAAATGGGGCTAATTTTCTTTGCCCGGCGAAAGGAGATGTGGGAGGTCTTGGAGTTTACCGATACCATGAGAAATGTCCCCCCTGGTCGATGGGTTTATAATTTCTTTGGACACCCAGAAGCGAGAAAACTCATGTTCTGTGGGAAATTTCAATTTTTGGACTTGATTTGGCGAGAGGTCGAGAGTGCGAGAGTTCGAGAGTGCGAGAGTAGGCCGAGCACTGGAATTTCACAGTTTGTGTCGAATTTTTTTTTTCTGAATTGTGACAAAAAAACAACAACAAATTAATCGCACTGGCTGTTCTCAGTTACTGATCTGTCAATTCTTTCGCGCTGCTCCCTACATAATTATAGTACAGAAATAAAATATGGAAATGAAAATAAAAAACCCAAAAAACTCTTAGATTTTTGTCTGCAAAACCTCACGCAGTCATCTCTGCACCTTCATTAACAAAACTTGTTTGTTCAGGTTCCTTTAGGTCTAAAATGGCGTCTTTTTGAACATTTTCATTGACGTACTTAGTCGGGGAAGTCTTTTCTTGAACTTTAAAGCAATTTATAAAACCGAGGGCAGTCATAATAAACGGTAGAAAGACTGACGGAAAGAACGCGGACAACAAGAGAGAAAGAAGAAGAAAAAAAACTCAAGAGGAAAGAGAATTAATTTCTTTTTTTTTTTTTCGCTTTGAAAGAGAGACGAAGAAAACTGTCCTGTTTTGTGTTATCCAAAAATGTTATCCATAATCCTGTTTTCCAAATAAACTTTAGGAGATGTAGGAAAAACACAATGATGATTCATGGAAATTACAGCTGATGTTGTCAGCAGATTTTAGACTGCGACATCCTGCTTTCCAACTGGCGTGAGAAAAAAACCGTTTGTTTCCGGTTCCGGTGTTTGTTTTCGTGATATTGAATATACATAGTTACACTTGTTTTCATGGTCAGAGACTGAAATAATCACGTTTGACATTTTATTTCGTTGTTGTTTTTCTTTTAAACAAACCAGGACATGTTACACTTTACGGCCATGACCACATTTTACATGTGTAATGAGATGTCAAGCAAATGAAACTACGAAGTAGCAATTTTTTTTGCACCTTGATGTTATGGCGATAGATTTGGAGAAGTTGAAATAAAAGAAATAAAAATCATTTTTCAATGGGGTTTGTCGATATTTGTGATGGGAAAATGATAGTGAAAACCTCAAATATGCAGTGATCTTATGTTGAAGTTGAATATCATAGCTGGCGCGGGGTTCTACTCTCTCTGTCTTTCTTTTCTCTCTCTCTCTCTCTCTCTTTCCCTCTCTCTCTCTCTATTTCCCCCTCTCTTTCCCTCTGTGTGTGTGTGTGTGTGTGCGTGCGTGTGCGTGCTCGCTCTCACACACACTTTCTCTGTTTCTCGGTGTTTCAACTCGTTCCCTCTCCTTCTTTCTCTCTTCCCCCCCCCCCACCCCCTCTCTCTGCTACCTACCCCCTTTTAAATTTCCGGCCTCCCACTCATAATCATGATATTGCACAACGATAAAAAGGAAAAGGCCAACAAGTACAAAACTACGATTGGGAAAAACTATGGCCACATTATGCCAAGTCACTACCACAAAGCCTGCTACCTTTGTATTTCCCTGGCTTCGTCACACCAATACGCCCTTTTTAAGCATGCATGTGCATGCAAATAGTTGATATTACTGTCACGAATGTGCATATAAATTATCTCTGATGGCAAACACGTCAAAGGCATATTAATAACGTAATTAACTTAGAATTGTTAGTGGGACATGTAAAGTGCATTAGGAGCTGAATAGGAAAAGTTCGTGTGGGTGGCAAATCTCAATCTCACGCAACAGTTATTTCTTTCTTTTTATCTTCACAATTATGTAACATGTTCCTATCTTTAGGAGTCCGTAACTATGACGTTAAGTAGAATTATTCATTTTGTAACTGGTTTTATCGTAATTATTATTATTATTACACTGGTCAACAACCAAAATGTACGGGAGACAAAACCAGCCAATCTTAACTAATTTTGATTCGCTGATTACCACAATCATATTGATTTTTGAATACTAGCTAAAGTTTTTTGAGGTACAGGAGGTGAAATATCTCACACTATAACAGAGACAAATCAAACCTGAGTCATTGCGCAACAATCCATAGAGCTGAAGTATTTATTTACTGCTTTTAGATCAACTGAAAATATTGCTTTTATTGTCGCTGTATTTCTTTCATTGAAATAATTAATGTTTTATCAGTAAAGCGTCGCATAAACCTCAGCCTCTCCCCCCCCCCTCTCTCTTTCTCTGCCTCTATCTCTGCCTGCCTCTCTCTCTCTCTCTCTCTCTCTCTCTCTTTCTCTTTCTTTCTTTCTTTCTGTCTCCTCTTTGTCTAGGGCTGTCTGTCTGTCCACCGCCCCCTCCCCCAGACTGTTTTTTTTCTCACTCTCTCCTCCGTCTGTCTGTCAGTCTCTCTCTCTCTTCTCTCAGCCGGTCTCTCTTCTGTCTGTCTGTCTGTCTGTTTGTCGCTGTCTTCCCTCTCTCTGCTGGTCTCCCTCTTCTCTCTGTCTGTCTGCCTGTCCCTCTCTCATCTCCCGGTCTCTGCCTGCCTCTTTCCTCTCTGCCTCTCTCTCTCCCTCTGCCTCTCCTACTCTCTCTCTCTCTCTCTCTCTCTTTTCCCCCCATCCTCAACACCAGCCTATGACATCTCCCCCTGCCTCAAACTCCCTACCCCGAACCTATCTCAACTCCTCAGTCTATTCTCTACCATCCAGACTAAAAGAGCCACTGATTCAAGTCTATTTTTACGTCGGTTTTGACTTCAGACTTGAACTCCCTTTGAATCAACCAGCGAAACAGTTTTGTTTCAATCTCACTAGTGCGCGAGGTCCCGTTAAGTCCCGTAGTCCACAAAACTGAGGCGGGACAGACTTGACCCAGTGCGCGGTCGTGGATCTTGGTCTATTCTCAGCCATTTGCATTCCAAAAGCATCTAGGTTCTCAACGTGAGCGATTTTGATTTCCGGGGATTGAGGGAGCGGCGTGGGGTGGGGGGGGTGGGTGGGGGGGGGGGGGCGAAAACGAAGAAAAGGGTGACAAGGGGACGAAAATGATAAAGGATGGGAGTTGCTAGGGGGCAGAAACGATTAGGGGCCAACACCCCCCCCCCCCGGGTATGACTATAGGGTGATTTGGGGGCAAATACAGGACAGCCACTGACTTGTTCAACGGCGTGTTTCGATAGATTTTATGAGCAGAACATGCCTATTTTTGTTTAAATTGCATTTGATAAAAAATGCCCTTGTGTTTCGTGAAAATGAATTATCAACAGCAACACGGCTATTGTCATGTGATAACACCATAATTTAGAGGTAGTCTGTCTTCTTGTGAAATATATCTCTGTTGGGTTTGTGTTGGAGTAGGGGGTGGCGGGGTGGGGGAGAGAAGAAAGGGGTAGGAGGGGGCAATGAAAGAAAATTTGCAGCCGGGGAGGAGTGGGGTGGAGATCGCCCGAAAAAGGATGATGAGAACCACTGATCTTAACTGTAATCGGGGAGTTTCAGGGCGTGACACAAACAACACAGAATTACGATTTCCCGAGCGTGCGAAAGAATACCTGGCGATAACATACATGTACATCCCGGAAACTGTCTGCTCTACATGTTATGCATTTGGTAGTGGTATAACGTGCTGAAAGTCTTCTTATGACATTTCTAAGACGTGCTTTTGTAAACTTTGAACTTTGTACACAAGGACCACGCATTGAATACTTATTCTTGATTTTGGCTATTTCTGAAGTTGTGAAGTGTACTAAGTCTTGTATTCGTCGTGAAGTGAAGATGTAATATCTATCTATCTATCTATCTATCTATCTATCTATCTATCTATCTATCTATCTATCTATCTATCTATCTATCTATCTATCTATCTGTCTATCTATCTATCTATCTATCTATCTATCTATCTATCTATCTATCTATCTATCTATCTATCTATCTATCTATCTATCTGTCCACCACCATCCATCCATTCATCTGTTCGTTTGTCCGTCCGTCTGTCCGTCTATTTATATGTCTGTCTGTCTGCCCATGCCCTGGCATCTTTTTTTTTAGCATATTCACAAACATCTGGGCATCTCACTGTATACTTAAGAGGCTTCTATTTTTATGCAGACTGCTGTGTTGTGCAACAAACAGACACTGCCATGCAATAATTCTGTGTGTTCACCTGCCGTCTTGCAAAACAGGTAGTAGTCTGATTAAAGGAAGTGTATATCCGTACAACATGTTGTATGGATATGGACAGTGCATAATATCCGTCCAACATGTTTATCAAAAAGCGCGACTGGTGAAGGTTTGCTGAAACAAAACTCGGTATGGTGTTCACGAATTTAAAGTGACAACATGTAAGACATGGAATAGTCAGATGGACCTGGGGCCGTGAGGGTCTAGTCAGTTTGTATCAATGGGCGGTAGTCAGATTGTCTAATCAGGCGAAAAGGGGTTGGGGTAGCCATTGGTGATCGACGTACACTCAAGTAGATCTATAATTATTATTAGCGCAGATCACGCAATCTCCGAGCGGAAATCGGATTGTTTTGCTACTAAGCCGATTCATATTTTTAAAAACGATGCATATTAACAAGGTCAGTAATATAGTATTCCGGTGTGTGTTCTACGTCATCGAATTGTGTGCGTTGTACGTATATGCACTGTCCATATCAGTACAACATGTTGTACGGATCTGCACTTCCCTGATTAAAATCATTTTCTTGTTTCACTTATAGAAAACTCTTCGTTCCATATGATATTCCACTAACCCTCCCCCGTTAGACATACACGCGCACACCCGACATTTTTTTTTTTGGCTTGAAAATCGTAGTACAGTCAGTGACGAGACGCGCCAGGGGCAGATAAGATGTGCCAAACACCGCGGGCGGTAACTCTATCTCAAGTTTTTATGGGAGAATGCGTAGGTAACTTTCTGACACCTTGATGGGACTTCAAGGCCAAAAGCTGACGTATTCGATAGCAGCTGTTGTTGCCTTCAGCTTTGCTGATAAATCAGGTGATGGAAGAGAACGCATATTTATTGCGCCAAGTTATTCACTTGTGTTTTAATGCCAGATTTTTGTGTGTGTCTTGTGTGTTTATCTAGAAGATGTTTGATGTGACAGTTGGCAATTATATTTGGCTGTCAAAAAAGGCAAATATTCTGTTTGAAATGTGACATGGCTAGGTAAAATAATCTGGCATGTGAGACTTCAGAGGAAAATCATAATTTGGCTATAAAAATTTTTAAAAATTGTTTTTCCGGTAAACTCTGCCTCGCACTGGCCGATTTTGATTGGCCAACTAGCTGGTTGGCGATGTCACGACAGCAGAGAGTATGTATGTATACAGAGGTTTCACTATTGGTCCATTTGCACTGCGGGACACGGGAGGTGCATTGTTAGCATGGAGCGGAAAGTAGGTCGCTGCGTTAAGCCATATCCGTTTGTGCATTTCCACGGGGCGTAAGAGCTTACAAATGGCGCTAAATAGTTTCAGTCAGCCCCAAAATATGAACAAACCACAGTAAACAGATTGCACTCTATCTGTGGTGAAGGCGGTCTCTTTCAATTTCTTGTTTACCTCAGCGACCTAGTTTCGCGATTTGGTGGAAGTGAGATCTCTCTATAAATACATACTCTCTGACGTTCAGACACTGAGTTTCAATGAGGTAAAAATAACTATTTTGCGAGTGCGAGGCTTCTCATTGAAACTACAGGTCGTGGCGTCAATATCCAAAATGAGTCGGCAAATCAAAATCAGCTTGTGCGCGTCGGGCAATTTATTAAGGGAAGTGTTTATCCGTACAACATGTTGTATGGATAGGGACAGTGCATATCCGTACAACATGTTTACCAAAAGAGCGCGACTGGTGAAGGTTTGCTGAAACAAAACTTGGTATGGTGTTCACGAATTTAAAGTGACAACACATGGAATAGTCAGATGGACTTGGGGCCGTGAGGGTCTAGTCAGTTTGTATCAATGGGCGGTAGTCAGATTGTCTAATCAGGCGAAAAGGGGTTGGGGTAGCCATTGGTGATCGACGTATACTCAAGTAGATCTATAATTATTATTAGCGCAGATCACGCAATCTCCGAGCCGAAGTCGGATTGTTTTGCTACTAAGCCGATTCATATTTTTAAAAACGATGCAAATTAACAAGGTCAGTAATATAGTATTCCGGTGTGTGTTCTACGTCATCGAATTGTGTGCGTTGTACGTATATGCACTGTCCTTTATTAAGTGGTAGAAATCTTTGCTCATAGAAGACCATTCTTCTGGATCTGAGTTTGAGTTTGAGTTTATAGCGAGCACGTCGACACGATAACGGCCTTACTGCACTGGGAAGAAACAAGAGGATAGATAGAATAATTATGACAAAACCGAAGGATAGAAGGTGGGGGGGGGGAGGGGTGGGGTCCTACCAGAAGCCTCCATCTGGGCTTGTGCAGCTCACTGTGCTAGTCTTAGTTTCCTGTTGTGGTCGGTGTTGTTTTTGTCATCTCGCGACCTTAGTTCTAGTTGGCCCCAACTCCACTTATCTGCACAACTGAGAAATTCCACGTTAAAATGCTTTGCGACTTTAGCATTGTGATAAGGAATTAGAATAAATCAGAGCCGTGAAACAGTCTGATAAGTGCCACAAGGCATTTTATACAAGAGTCAAAATGTGTATTTTTGTTAGACCTCTTGTATATATGTTAAAAGATCCCCAGTTTTTCTTTTCATAAAATAGCGATAGAACAAACAAGGACTAGAGTCGCGATTTTTGTAGCTTTCTTATCTCCCCAAAAGTTCTCCCTATGGGCCGTCGTCACTTTTCTTATTGTTACCCGGGAAAGGTTGTTTTAGGCAGACAGATTTGTGCTTGTTTGTTCTTGTTATTTTTATGATGAAAGTTAAATGCTGACATTATTTAAAAAAAAGAAAAATGTAATGCTTCGGAATTGTGTAAATCAGGGGTGCTCAATCAGTCGATCGCCATCTACCGGTCGATCTTCAAGTGCTTGACAGTCGATCGCGGGATGAATGTAGGACACACCCGCGAGGTCTATATAATACATATAATTTTTTTATTTGTCTTTGTATTTTGGCGGGTCGTTTTTCTTGGATGTGGCGGGTTTGTGTTAGTTGTAGGTTAAAGTGAATAATGCCGATAGGCACACCAGCATAGGGTCGGTTTCTTTTATTTTTGTTTTTGTTTCAGGGCTTCGCCAGACTGGTAGATCTCCAAAGGCTGGGAAATGTAAAAGTAGATCCTATGTCAGTAAAGGTTGAGCACCCCTGGTGTAAATGGCGGTCTTCTTCTGGACGTGGGTTCGCTTTGTGTGTACGCGTTTTTTTTTTTGTTGTTTTTTTTTTGCCTGTGCGTATTTTAATGTGTTTGTTTCATGTTCCAAGTAAAGTGAAATAAATTAATGGACACATCATGAGACAAAATCCACTGGAGAATTTGGTGACAACAGGAAGGCTTGATGGAAGAAGAGGCAGGGGAAGACAGAGGGAAGAAATGCTGGACAGCCTGACAGAATGGATGAACATCAGAAAACCATCGGAAATGCTGAAAGAGACAAGCTACAGAGAGGGTTGGAGGTCCATGATCGCCCACGCCAGTCGGCAAGGCATCTGAGAAAGAAAGAGAGAAATTTCAGAGTTTAGAAAAAAAAAAGGGGGGGCGGGGAGGGGGGGGGGGAAGAGGCACAGAGAAAATCAGGGTAAAATCTGTTTCCAAGAAGTAAGTCTGAAGGAATGAGTGACCAGCTAAAGTTGAAGAAAAGACCAGGATATTTCTAAAAAAAATAAAAAATTGATCAAGATGTAGCGTGGGAAAATTCAAAATAAAAAAAATAATGGAAAAGCGAGAATATCGGCAAAAGAACGAAGGAAAATGACAGAGAGGTGGTGACGTAGAAGATAACAAAGGGGGAAAGAGGGAGAATGAAAAAGACAAACGAAGCAGAAAAGAGTGACGCAAATAACCAAATAGGATAGGATATTGGAAAAAGAGGAAAGGTGACAGTTAGGTCGTGGGAAGAGACTACTAGCTCGTATCTAAATGAAGTTTGGTTTCACACCCCAATGGACATTCTAAATATGATTTGTGTTCCTTGAACGAAAAATAACATGTTCTCTTTTGTAATTGTGCACATTCCTAGTACAATTCTGGGGTTTTCTTTTTTCGAATATTTTGTCCTATGCATCACGCCCCTGCTCTGTACTCCAAAGAATTTCAACTATTCGTTTTCGCTTTGGCGTTTACAAATACATTTTGGGTGTTTTTTGTTGTTGTTTTTTTTCATTGTGTGAACGAATCAAATAATTATTCAGTCTCTCGCACCATTTACTATCATTTTCCTATAAGATTAAAACACAATTTACTATAAACAAAAAATGTTGCATTTGAAATGACAAGCACTGGATATTTAGGACTGAAATCTATATTAAAATTTGCGTGCAAAAATAAATAAAAAAAACCCAAAAAAAAAAAGATTTACCCCTGGGGGTGCGTAACGCAATGACCAGCATCAGCTTTGGTCCCATAGCCTGAGTATAACCATCCGAAACACATTTCAACCACAGTTCCATGCTGTTCCTTTGCATTCTTATACTGGCTTTCAAATATGACGTTGGCTGAAATAAGTAAATAGGCAGGAGGAATAAAGTGCTTTTATTAGATAATTATGTGCTTTCTTAGAAAGCCTTAATAATATAATGATGATTGTGCCTTAACAGTTTCGTATGATAGTGTTGAACTTCCAGAGTTCTGAGTTTTTGAGTTTTGGGTCTAGAGAAAACACGTCGACACAATATCAGCCGTTATTGTGTCGCCATGAAACAGCAAGACGATAGACAGAATGACAGGACAGAAGGAGGAGGGAAGGACCTAGAGACCTAGAGAGTTAAAGGGAGACATTATAATTATGCAGATAGAAAGAGTATAAAAAAAAAGAGTCATAATACATCATTATTTTGTGTGGCAAAGCAGTTTCTTACCACACAGTTGAACTACAAGACCTACAGGGTTAAGGGAAGAAATATGCAAGAAGGAATGCAACAGAAAACAGAAAGGGTTAAACCACACTGCTACACTGTTGCCATTACGCCATCGTCCCTGGAACAAAACGCTAACGCGCGTTTAATGATTCTACAGCCCATACAAACGGTAACAAGAGAAAGTTTTATGAACCTGAGCGGAGAGGCCAACAAATGACAACCCTTTCCCTTTTCAATCTCCCCCCAGTAGTGACACATCAATCACTCGTGATGACACCCCCCCCCCCCAATCCCACCCACACCCACCTCCTTAGCCCCCAACTGTCCTGAATGAATATCATACCTTCAGCAGAGTGGCAGCACTAGTGGGACCGTAGTGAACTCTGGCCCGGCCAGACTACCATGTACCATTGTAGTTCTTGCATGTCACAGTGTACCCCATGTTCTCAAATACTATAGATTTTTTTTCCTTTTTGAACATCTCTGTTAGCGAAGAAATAGAAGATCAGGAACCAGAAGAAAGAAAAAGGATTGGGGGTGGGGGGTAGGGGGGGGGCAAGAAAGAAAGAAAGAATCAATGCTAATAAAAGAGGTGAAAGAACAAGCAAGAAATATAAAAATATAAATGCTAACCCGTGATTGTAAGGAAGAAAATGAGGAGAGAAAAAAGGAGAGAGAAAAAGAGCGAAGAAGAGAGAGAGAGGGAGAGAGAGAGAAGGAGAGATAGACTGACAGACAAACAGACAGGCAGACCGCGACAGAGAGAGAGAGGGGGGGTAGAGGGAGGGAGCGAGTGAGAGACGGCGAGAGAGAGAGAGAGAGAGAGAGAGAGAATCGTGCCTACTATAATATTTAACAGGAAACAATGTTGGATAAATTGTTCCATTATGTATAAGAATGAACGACAAGAGCACTTTCGTTTGTATGTGGTCGTATAAATGGATGAATAGATGGTACACGAATGAACGCAACGGCCGAATAATCTTCACTGAGTTTAGTGGTCACGTTTATTCGCGCGTCATCAAATCTCGCATGAGTACGACCAGCGCTGCGTGCCTTGGCTCTAATAGAGTGCACGAAATGTATTACATTGCGACGTCGACCCTTGCTTTTTAGAGCCCCATCAGACGGTACTACTTTTTTGGCGCGTTAATCGCGCTGTCGATGGCAAATATTGGAGGGAAATGGAGGCTTTTCACATAGAGCCACGACCAAAAAAAATGTAACTCTGCAGACTGTCAGAGTGATTGGCTTCCATGCTAGTGACGGGAGGAAAAAGTAGCGCTTCCAACGTCCGTTTATAGAGCCGCTGACGCGCTTTAGAAATTCAGTAGAGCCACCGGCCGTCGAGAGTGGCGATGTCGACCTTAGTTCTTGTCCGCTCCAACTCTACTTTTTGCACAACTCAGAAATTCGAAGTTAAACATCTGCGGCTTTAGTATTATGATAAGGAATTAGAATAAAGCGGAACTGTGAAACAGCTTGATAAGTGTAAGAGCGCATTTTAAACAAGTGTCAAAGTGTGCAGTTGTTATACTTTACTACATACTAAACGAAATCCAGTTTTTTTTTTTTTTTAGACAATGGAGGCAGAACAAACAGGAACTAAGTTCGCCCAATACTGACGCGCTTCCAACTCGCTACAGGAAAACGCTGCTAAGTCGCCCCGCCTGAAAGGGCTCTTAGTGCAAGATTTAGATCTGCTTTCTGTTCTGGCAGTGGACTTGACCTAATTTGACAGGAGGTTGATGAGTTTAAAGGAAACTGATACTGTTGTGATGCATGTTTAGAGTACTCACTCACAAGTCTCGTACAGAGGGAGGCATCGCAGGTGGAGTCAGACTAGAAACTGGGTCACTATTCTGTCTTACTGGCGCCCTCTTTTCTATTTTATTTTCTTCATTGGCTGTCTCATCCTCTTCTGTTGATAATAATACCTCCCTCCCCACAAACACACATACTAGCATAGATATAATACACCATGCATGCTTGCATCTCTTGCATTTCTCTCTCTCTCCCCCCCCCCTCTCTCTCTCTTTCTCTCTCTCTCTCTCTCTCTCTCTCTCTCTCTCTCTCTCTCTCTCTCTCTCTCTCTCTCTGTCTGTCTGTCTTTCTCAAAGGGCCAAGGCAGAATATAATTCGTTCAAGGATCCACAGGCATTCAACTTGAAAAAATTATAATTTTATATTATGCACCTATCAAGTTCGCAATTAATTACCTGCCACACATTTCTGAAAATTGTACTAATATAATAATGTTTTGTAACGGAACTATTTACTTCTACTTGTGAAACTTAAAATTGATGAAGCTGTGAATACCAAACATAAATAGTGTACCCAAGATAGACCGTGAAAAGTGTCAAGTTGCCGTTTGCTGTCCTCGCTCAATTTCTCTCCCCCCCCCCCCTCCCCCTTCCGTCCTGTCTTTCTCTCTCTCGCTCTCTCTCTCTCTCCCTTTTCTCTCTCTCTCGCTCTCACTCTCTCTCTTTCTCTTTCTCTCTCTCTCCTCTCTCTCTCTCTCGCTCTCTCGCTCTTTCTTTCTCTCTCCTCTCTCTCCCTCATTTTTTTAAAAGTTATTATTTCTGTCCTCCTTTTAACAATTTTTCGTTCATAAAAACAGAAAAGTATTTATTTCATGTACATTAATTAAATTTATGAGACGTGATATGAGTATTTAGCTTGGTGCTTCTATTTTTTGCTTGTAACATTGATTTCGATATCTTACCAGTAACATGATGCAATCTTTTAGCAGCTGATCTGCATGGCGTTTATCCCATGTAACAAACGCATTATAGCCTTTTCTCCAGACACATAAAAACCCCTTTCCACAAAGAATATTAAAGATAAAATTCTTTAACCCGGATACAAAGATTGCCCGAGAGGCCATGCATAAAGTATGGACGTTCGGATAGAGGATGGGTTTGGGTGAAGGTGCCCCCAGCGGATGAAAAACCTACATGGAGAGGGGGTGGGGCGGGGGGCAGCGTCGGGGTGGGGGTCTGGGGAACATAAGTACGTTTTTTCCATTACAGTAATTACTTCAAAACCTTAGTTATATTATGTTTAGTGTTGGGGAACAAAGCCAAAAATTGAAATTGCTCACATGGAGCATGCTTTATGGATGGCCACCCGGAGATCGAAATCTTCTGAAATACATGTACAAAGCTGATTTATAAATCATCCAGATAAAATAAGGTAGAAATATAAAGATGTGTCACGAAAAACCAAATTTGTTGAAACTTTAAAAACAACAACAACAAAAAAGTAGGCACGTGTTTCAAATATGGAACGCCGGTCTTCAGCCGGTTAAATCTGAAATTTCCTATCCAGGGTACAAAATCCACCCGACGAGACTTACTGCCTGCAGTGTGTACGGCAAGTCATGAATATCTCCTGGACGGGTCTCGGATGACCCCGGTAAAAAATTAACTCAGACATTTCTCTATTCCCTTTCTTTAACAAGTTTATTGCATTGGCAGGAGCGGCGGGCGATACAATATTCCACCGTAGTTGTTTAGTACGTATCGAATTCGCATTGGCCAGTTTTTCAGCGCGCGATTTCTTCTTTTCTCATAATAGAAATCTCTTGTTAGGAAGAAATAGTATTTTACACAACAAGCAAAAGCTGAACATTGAACATAACTCAGTATTTTCTCTGTTTAGCTTTGTATTAGACCACGCCCCCCCCCCTCCTCCCCCAACAACATTCTAATAGAAATAGTAACGTAAAGCCCCTGGGCGTGGTCAGTTCTTTCTATGCTGTTTACGTAAGTATTACGTGCCGAAACTGCAAGTGCAGAAGACATATGCCATTTTAAAATAAGCATCGTGCTATTCGACTGTGAGCATTATTTCCATGGGGCAAGAAATGCGTACGTGAAGATGTACTCTTTCTCTTTCTATTGTAGAAAAAACAACAACAAACAAACAAGAAAATCCTCTGGTTACCTTGTTATGTAATAGATGTGTACCATCCAATGTGTACCATTTGGCGGGATTAAGAACGATATAGACGCTGTTTACTATTATCATTACTATTAATACCAACAGGCTCCAAAACCATAGTTTACGGATAATATGTTTTGATTAGTTACAAATATTCTCTTTTTCTGTCCTTGTTTTGGCGTCTCCCATCAACATAATAAAGTCTAATTATCTCTGAAAAAAGGTGTGGAATTTAATACAGAAAAATTAAATCGCCCCTCTTGGAAAGAAACTGATTCAAACTATTAGTGTACATCCAACATTATCAAATTACTCAAATTTTTATTCCGTCATGCCAACGACGATCCTCAGCTGAAATAACAAAAATTAAAAGTTCCAGCTATGTCTCTCAAATCGCTCGGTGAACGACCATCTTCTTATAGGCTCATTGCGGATGACGGCCATTTTAGTTCTCAAGACCGACGCCTCACCATGGCGATGGCAGCATTGACTTTGATTCGTTAGCTGATTTGCACCGTGAGCACTTCAGGCGTCGCGAACCAATCGGCGGCGAGCAAAAAAAAAAAAAGTAAACAATAACACGTGTGCTCACGCGCATGGGAGACGTTCAGTCAATTCTTTCACTTCCTTTCCCTTGTTAAACAAGTTGTTTGCACGGATGGTAGGGAATCTGACCAGCTTGGATCCATTCTTTCCACCCCTGTCATAGTAGCAACTGCAATGCAACCAGCAGGCATTTTAACGGCTTAGACATATCTCGAAGTTACACTCGTCAACTGATCCATCCGTCATTTTAGGTGTCGGAAATACAAAACAAAAACACTCTGTGACGGCATTCGCAATGGGCCTATAGTGACCTGAAGACCTGAACTTCGCTGCCTCAAAGCCTGAGAGATTTACTATACGAAACACTGCAATGTTCAAGAAACGCCTGAAAATACACGTTGTTGTTCTTTTAATTGATAGAATGCATCCACAGTTGTTTCTGACCGCAGTCACATTTTTAAAGTATATTTGCTCAGAGCTTGCATTTGGCGGGATTAAGAACGATATAGACGCTGTTTACTATTATCATTACTATTAATACCAACAGGCTCCAAAACCATAGTTTACGGATAATATGTTTTGATTAGTTACAAATATTCTCTTTTTCTGTCCTTGTTTTGGCGTCTCCCATCAACATAATAAAGTCTAATTATCTCTGAAAAAAGGTGTGGAATTTAATACAGAAAAATTAAATCGCCCCTCTTGGAAAGAAACTGATTCAAACTATTATTGTAATAAGATTATTTCGATACCTAGGTTTCTAATTCTACCGACAACGCTCCCATCTATGCATGGCCCACTCGAATACGCCAACATGCTCCCACTATATCGAATCACTCTATTTTATATTCCTATCCACTCGGGTGGTCCTTTTTGTACAAGGCCGCGAGAAAAGTCCCGAGAAAAACAAAAAAAAAAAAAAATAGAATACCGTCAAAAAAAATGGAGCCAGTACATAGATGTCTTTGTAACCAACGGTGGATGTCCAATCATTCTGCAGTTCCTGATTTCAATTTTGTTCCTAAATTCAAATTAAGTACCTCCTTCACAGTTTATTTCTTACTAATTGAATCTCGCACTATGTTGCAATGTTGTTGTGACTTTTTTTTTTTTAAATTTTGAAGCGTTTTATTTTTGTTGTTGTCGTCGAGAAAGCTCCGCTTGTGATGTTATTGGGATGGAGTTGTTTGAGATACTGTAGTCATGTTTGTAGCTGTTGTTGTTGTTGCTGTTGTAGTTTTATTGCATCTAACTATAACTTTTGCCTGCAGGCAGTGATGTACATAAAAATAATATATTCTAAACAAGCTTAATTGGGCGAATTATTGCAGCGAGTCTCTCTCTTTCTCTCTCTCTCTCTCTTCTCTCTCTCTCTCGCTGTCTCTCTCTCGCTTTCTCTCTCTCTCTCTCGCTCTCTTTCTCTCTCTCTCTCTCGCTCTCTCTCGTTCTCTCTCTCTTTCTCTCTCTCTCTCTCTCTCTCGCTCTCTCTGTTTCTTTCTCTCTCCCCTCTCTCCCTCTGTTTCTCTCTCTCGCTCTCTTTCTCTTTCTCTCTCTCTTTCTCTCTCTCTCTCTTTTCTCTCCCTCCTCTCTCTCTCTCTCTCGCTCGCTCTCTCTCTTTTCTCTCACTCTCCTCTCTCTCTCTCTCTCTCTCGCTCTTTCTCTCTCTTTTCTTTCACTCTCCTCTCTCTCTTTCTTTCTTTCTCTCTCTCTCTCTCTCTCTCTCTCGCTCTCTCTCTCTCTCTGTCGCTCTCTCTCTCTCTCTCTTTGTGATACAGCCATCTGTAACACAGCTTTTAAGAGAAATTGAACCGAATCACTCAAATATCCTTCACCAATGGCTTAATGATACATTTCACCAGAAATAACTGGCTGCTGTTTAGTTCAGATAATTACATATCAAGTTCCTTACTCTTTGATCAGAAATTTCGTTTTTGACCTCTCCTTACATATTGCTGGTCGAAAATCAATGTTTTTACATCTGTGTATTTCTGCGTGAAATAGTAGTGTAACAGTAAGGTGTATTAGCCATTGCATCGAATCCGAATGCTTTTCTTGATTAATATGGCCCAGATCTCGATATACGGTTGGACTTTTTATAAAGAATTTGTTAGGTTTATCTTGCCCGGGTCGACTAGTGCAAGTAATTACTTCTCCCTTTTTTTTTTCTCGCTCGCTCTCTCTCTCTTTTCTGTTTTAGGCTTTGATTGTTGTAGTTGTAGTTTTTGTTGTTGTTGTTGTAGTAATAGTTGTTGTTGTCGTTGGCTTGTGCTAAAAATTGTGAGCAATTTCCGAAATTATTGTTATCGTAGCCATTACAATTTCACCAATTTCGCGAAATGGCTGTTGATACTTGCTTCATGTTGTTGTTGTTTCTACCTAAGTATATCTAACTACGCTACACACAGCATTACAAATTGTCAAACAGCATTGCCTTTCTTTTCAAGTTTAATCACATTAATTTGCTTCCCTTTGTCACATTTTTTTTAAGGACGGACCATAGACTAATAAAATACCTAGACTGGATGATCCCATTGTGTGACGACACAAAACAGCGAAAGATCACGAACCATCCGCCATTTTAGGTTTACGGGAACGACCGACGCTTCAGCACAGCTACAATTTTGAATGATACTATTTTGACGCGCCTACTGAACGCGGAAGTTTGGTTCCGCACCAAGAAATTAATACATGTACAACTAATCTTGACGAATAGAAAGAAATTTCTACCGCAGATAGAACTAGAATCGGAATTTCCCGAGTGGCGGCCATGTTGGTTATACGGCCGCCGCTCGGGAAATTCCGTAAAAAAACAACAACACAGCCCAAATCTCGTGTTTCCAGTCTGGTTAATTTATTAGTCTGTGGGAAAGGCTGACTCATCTGCCAGCATCCTCCCCCATGTCTCGCCCGCCACCAATTAAGTATTCATGGAGTCACCTGTAAGAGGTAAAGCGATCAGGCTTCGGGTTTAAGACTGCCCCAAACTTTCAAGGCGAAACCCGGGGGGCCCCCTACCTCTATCGCCTTTGGCCACACGCCCGGGCTGACGAGTGCAATGGTCCAGTAATCCAGCGTTATGACTGCGATAAAACCTCGCCTGTCCGTGCCTGTAATTTATGTCTGGATTCTCAGTCAGTTTATCTGGACTTTATGATGAAATATAGTTTAGCTGGGGTGATGATTGGGTGACAAAGGTATTCAGATCAAGTGCCGTCATGGCATTGTTTTCATGGGGGAAAAATCTGGATTAATCCCTTCTACTGCTCAATATTGTTTAATATATTCTCTTCACCTCTGTCTCTCTTTCTCTCTCTTCTGTGTGTGTGTGTGTGTTTGAGTATGTGTGTATCTCCCCATCTCTTTCTTTTTCTCTCCCCCCCACCCACCCCCTCTGTCTTCCTCTCTCACGCTTTCTTTCTCTCTGTATATCGCTTTCCCATCCTTTTCTCTTATTTACTCTGTCTTTTCTCTCTCTCTCTCTCTGTCTGTCTCTCTTTCTCAAACAAATTTCTCAATATCTGTCTGTCTGTCTGTTGTCTCTCCTTCTCTTCTTTTTCTTTTTCTTCGTATTCTTCTTCTTCTCTGTCTCTCCTTCCTTTCTCTGGCTTTCCTTCTCTTTCCCCGCACCCCCTCTCTCTCTCTCTCTTTCCTTGTCTCTTTCTCTTTCTCTCGCTTTCCTTGTCTGCCTCTCTGCCTGTTTGTCTGTCTGTCTCTCTCTCCCTCTGTCTCTCTCTACCCCCCCCCCTCTCTCTCTCTCTCTGCGATAGCCCTCATTATACCCACGTATATTCGTACTCATAAAAAAGGCATTTTGTGACACACAACTAGACACACGAACCCCTAAAACCGCAGACAGTCCATAATTCTCTGCTCATGAACAGCAATAGAAATGCACATAAAAATTGCTCCCAGTCTGATATCGAAATGCACAAATTTGCCTAACTGGATTCTGTATGCACAAATGGAAGATTATACCCCGTATCAAAAAGCTGAAACTCTACACCCCACCAGAAATGCACTTTATACTCTTATCGACAACTTGTTGATGAAAAGCTTGTTGTATGACGTCTGGGTACTACTACTACTATTTCCTGTTGCACCCACTGGTGCTTAGGGCAGCAACAAAGGATCTCCAGCCCTGTCTGTCCTGGGCCATCTTCGCGAGAGTTCCCCATGAGTGATCGAAGGATTTCATCTCTGCCTCGATCGTTCTCCGCCAAGTTGCCTTGGGTCTGCCTCGCTTGCGCCGTCCCTCCGGTGTCCACAGAAGAGCCGTTTTGGTGATAGAATTTGCTTCCTTTCGCAGCACGTGTCCAAGCCATCTCCATCGTCTCTTCGTGATGATGTTGGCTATTTCTTCTTGCTTGCATCGCCTTAGTAGTTCCTGATTAGAAGTCTGGGTAATACCTACATAAATCGATGGGAGTATAATTATTATGCAATTACCACAAAATTGTTATCTTAATAATGTTGGTCATCCGCCTAAACTGTAAACCAAATTACATTAAACCTGCTGCTTCTAAAACTTGGAGTACGGAGGAAAATAAAGAGCGTTTGTCCAAAACTGGGTACGTCAATGGGGTGCCCCGTTTTACACCTACTTTTGAAGTTTTTCCGAAATTATTGTTATCATAGCCATTACAATTTCACCAATTTCGCGAAATGGCTGTTGATACCTGCTTCTTGTTGTTGTTGTTTCTACCTAGGTATATCTAACTACACTACACACAACATTACAAATTGTCAAACAGCATTGCCTTTCTTTTCAAGTTTAATCACATTAATTTGCTTCCCTTTGTCATATTTTTGTACAGACGGGCTGACTCATCTGCCAGCATCCTCCCGCATGTCCTTGTCTGCCTGTTTGTCTGTCTGTCTCCCTCTCTCCCTCTGTCTCTCTCTACCCCCCCCCCCTCTCTCTCTCTCTCTCTCTGCGATAGCCC
Organism: Onchidella celtica; assembly: GCA_963931925.1. Taxonomy (NCBI): domain Eukaryota; kingdom Metazoa; phylum Mollusca; class Gastropoda; order Systellommatophora; family Onchidiidae; genus Onchidella; species Onchidella celtica. Next base: position 33,362,269 of record OZ007575.1, on the reverse strand, counting down.
CCATTATACCTACGAATCTGAAAGGAACCACAGCTCTTGCAAGAGTTGACTTGTCCAGTTACGTACGGCGGACAAAGTTGTCATCGCTTTCAACTACCTTTTTGGTTAGTTACTCCAATTTGCCAATGGCACTACACTTTAATGAAGTCGCACTGCCACTAATTTGGGACAGGGTCAACCTTGCTTCTCACATGTTGGCATTTCGATTTTTTATATATTTTTTTTATTTTTTGGTACTTTATCATTATCATAATTCATTATCATTATTATCACTAGTAGTAGCAGTAGTGTTGCATTTCCATTATTATTTATTTATTCATTTATTCATTTATTCATTTATTCATTATTATTATTATTATTATCATTATTCCATGATTATATAATTATTATTTTTATTAGAAATTAGTAGCATTATTACAGGCAAACTACCCATTCTACGAATGGAGAGAAAAGAAAAATAGAAAGGTGAAATTTACGCTGACGAGATAATCGGCATTACCAGTGATGAACTTGATCTCTCTCTCTCTCTCTCTCCTTTTCTCTTTCTCTCTCTTCCATTATAGTGAGAGTTTTATTATTTGTAGTAGTAGAGGTAGTATTATTATAACATCAGGTGAACGTTTGGGATGGGACAGAGTTTGAGGAGGTCATTCATGTTCACGAACTATCATGAATCTGACCCTCATCGAACCCGGAGGTCCTCTCGCATTTAAGGCTTCACCGATCTCATCATTGGACCCGAGACCCTCTATACTTGTAAAGAGAGAGTTCTCATTGAACCTTCACTCTGTTAGGTGTTTGGTACAAACAGGTACTGTGGTCGTGGTGATTTTGGGGGGTGGGGTGGGGATGGGGAGGAGGGTAGGATCTGGTCTACTAGACAGGTGTGCCAAATGTGTGAAAACGAACTTTGGGAATCAACTCTCTGTGCCTCCCCCCGCCCTCCTTCCCCCCCGCCGGGCTCTATCCCGATCTCTCCATTCATTTCCAGCTGACTGGTGTTATCTCATTCTTGGGCAATTTTAGAATCGTTTTCTCAAATTGGATCATTCGGGCGTTATCGGTGTCAAGTGTAATAGGTAGATAGACCTACTTTTTTTTTCTTTTTCTTTTTCTGTCTTTGTTTCCGTGGAAAAGTTGGACCTGGCCTGGGAAAGGATATTTATATTAGCTTGAAGCAAAGAATAAATGGAATTCTAATGGGAATGGCTGCCGGGAGGGGTGGGAGTGGGGAGGGGGGTAGCTGTGGGGAGGGAGTTAGTTCTAAGGATTGGGGGGAGGGGGGGAGCAAGAAAAAATGCAGATTGAAAGACATGATTGAGATTTAGTGTGTGTGCTTGAGGGGGGGGGGAGGGGGAGGAGGCTAGGAATGATGAATGAAATAGAAAAAACACCAAGAAAACTGCAAATTGTTAGATAGGACAGATTCTGTATGTGTGTGTGTGTGTGTGTATGAGGAGGGGGGCGGGGGGGGGGGGGGCTAGGAATGGTCAAAGAAAGGGGAAAAAAAAAAGAGTATGAAAACTGCAAATTGTTAGATAGGAAAAATTGTGTGGTATTTTGGGGGAGGGGGCGGGAGGGCGTAGGACTGGTCAAAGAAGAAGAAGAAGAAAAAAAAAAAGAAAGAGGAAGAAAACTGCAGATTGATCGATGGGATAGATTGTTTTTTTTTGTTTCTTTAAACGGGGAAAGAGGGGGGGGGGGGATGGGTGACAGAAATTTTTTTAAAAAGCAAGAAAACTGCAAGTTAATAGATGGGGTAGTGGTGGTAGTAATGGATGATGGTGGTGTTGTTGTTGTTGTTAATGGTGGTGGTGTTGGTTTGTGATCAACCTGTCAGCAATTTCCGACATTACTACAATATTAAGAAGGCTATTACAATTTCACCAACGAAATGACCACTGGTGCCAGTTACCCAGATCTTTGCTTTCCTTAGCCCTAAATTTAATATCTCCCTGTCAATTTTACATCGTAGACAAAATAAACACAAAACCGTTTGGTTCTTGTGCCCCAAATAATAACAATATCGTTATTTTATTCACCTGAGATTGGGGACAAGGTGGTCTAGAGGCAGGGTGCTCGCCTCTCATGCCAACGGTTTCAGGCCGGTGCAGGCATGTTGGAAGATTTTGGATTTTTCTCATATTTTCGTGTCCCTGATCCTATTGGGGGTGTAGGATCGAGTATCTAGTCTTCTCGGATAAGGACGAAAAAATTCGGAGGGCCCGTGTGCACGTTGCGCGCGTTAAAGATACCTTGGCACTTGGAAATCGTAAAGAGCAGGCCGAACAGGCCGTTCCCCGGGCAAAATTAAATAAAAGTCATTCCTACCATTCCCTCCCCCTACATCCCTCATCTCTCCCCCCCCCCCCCAAAAAAAACAACAACAAAAGAACCGCCGACCGGCGCTGCACTGTGGCGACGACGTGCCTGCTCATCATTGTAACTGGGCTGCAATGGCACAAAGGCAAATTTCCTAAATGGGATTAAAGAGTTGTACAAACAAATATCGTTTATTAATATGATCATTTCTTTCACCTTTCTCCCTTTTTTTCCTGTTCTATTCTAATTTTGGCGTCTTCTGCTTTTCTTTTAAAAATGAAACTTGATGATATACCCGGCATTATCAGGGACGAAGCTGTGATCCCACCGTTTTGTTTCTCTCTCTTTTTTGTCAAGACATTTTTCCCATAATTCTACAGTCTTACTACAGGTTTCATGCGCACCAGAGCACCATGCACTTATTTCTGGTAGGGAAATTGCGCGCACCGAATTGAACGCTTGTTAATACATCGTTTCCAATGCGGCGGGCTTGCTACAGGGAGCCAAAACAAAGATCATTGTATTTTACATGTTTTACAACTTTTTATTTCAAAGTACCTGAAACTTAAATAAATACATTCGGTTGATGCAAAAGCGATTGGGCTAGATTAGTTGACAATAAGTTGTCATTTAGGCGGTGGTGTCGAGCAAACAAAGGGCCAAAATTGCACACTGCACTGCAATGAATTACTCACGATAAGAAATTTTGTCTCTTTCTTGTCTCAAGTGCTTCAATTTATCAACTTTCGTGACAGAAGAATAAATCCCCATGATATGAATTTTTTTATTTTTTTTCTGTCTGTCTTTCCCTTTTGTCTGTATTGTGTCATCCTTTGTCACATCAGTTTCCATGTCAAGGCTGATGTTTCTTTCTTTTATTCTTTTTTTTTTCTGTCTGTCTTTCCCTTTTGTCTGTATATTGTGTCATCCTTTGTCACATCAGTTTCCATGTCAAAGCTGATGTTTCTTTCTTTTATTCTTTTTTTTTCTTTCTTTCCATCTGTCTTTTTTTTTGCAAAATTCTCTGGTTGTTTTCGCCCTGTCTCACATTCATTTCTAGGTCATTTAGGCAAACAAACAAAAACAAACAAAAACAAACAAAAACAAACAAAAACGAACAAAAACAAACAAAAACAAACAAAAACAAACAAAAACGAACAAAAACAAACAAAAACAAACAAAAACAAACAAAAACAAACAAAAACAAACAAAAACAAACAAAAACAAACAAAAACAAACAAAAACGAACAAAAACAAAAACAAACAAAAACAAACAAAAACAAACAAAAACAAACAAAAACGAACAAAAACAAAAACAAACAAAAACAAACAAAAACAAACAAAAACGAACAAAAACAAAAACAAACAAAAACAAACAAAAACAAACAAAAACGAACAAAAACAAACAAAAACAAACAAAAACAAACAAAAACAAACAAAAACAAACAAAAACAAACAAAAACAAACAAAAACGAACAAAAACAAAAACAAACAAAAACAAACAAAAACAAACAAAAACAAACAAAAACAAACAAAAACAAACAAAAACGAACAAAAACAAACAAAAACAAACAAAAACAAACAAAAACAAACAAAAACAAACAAAACAAACAAAAACAAACAAAAACGAACAAAAACAAAAACAAACAAAAACAAACAAAAACAAACAAAAACAAACAAAAACAAACAAACAAACAAACAAAAAGGAGGAGGGGGGGGGGGTTCAGTTGTTTTTCTTTTTTTTTTCTTGTCTTTCTTTCTTTTCATTTTTTTTTCTTTCAATCCCCTGTCTATTATTATGTGTTTTATTCTTTTCTTCTCATGTCAATTTCCAGGTCACTTGGTCAGAAATTATAAAGGTAGGAAAGGAGGGGGGGGGGGAGGGGGGAGGAGCTCTGTGTCTCTCCATGTATTGTTTTCTTTCTTTCGTTTTATTATTATATTCACTCATTCACTGTTTCTTTTGTTCAGGACCCCCGTATGACTCTATTCACCGTTCCACTTCATCTGTCTTCCTTCCCAGCAAAAACCCGATTCTGACGTGTTCTCTCGGATCATTAGCCACATGGTGTGAAGTATTGAGAGAATGGAACTTTTCACTGAGCCAATGTGCGAAACTGTTCCAAAGTTGCGGCCAACACCTCGCATATATGATTTATATATGTGTACTTTGTTATCTAAGCGGGTCATGGCTTTGTTTGTTGGGCTCCCAATTGGCGACCTGAAAATATAAACTGGGTTGTCACAAATGTCAGGTAGATGAGTATACATCATACTACATTTTCAAAATAATGAATGCACGTGTCAAAATAGTTTACAGAGTATGATTTCTTGGGATAATGACCTACTTTTACTTTCACTTTTTCCACCCAGCGGCCATTCGAGTTTGAACCTGTTGATATGGCAGGGAATTTACAGGTTTTTTTTTTTTAGCATTGTGTTTTGTCTGCAATGAGATCTCGGAGTGGGGGTGGTTGGGGGGGGGGGGGTTGGGTGGGGGCGGGAACAACAACAAAAAAACTGGACATGTTTTAGAAGAGACATAACAAATGCACATTTTGACACTTGTTGAAGCTGCTTTGTGACACTTATCAAGCTTTTCACAGTTCCGATTTATTCTAGCTCCTTATTAATACTAAAGCCGCAAACGTTTAATGTTGGATTTCTCAGTTGTGCAAAAAGTAGAATTGGAACAAATGAAAACTAATGTCGCGATCTGGGTAAATGCGGGTAGACTTTAGAGCATGGCATGAAAAAAATGCGATTTGAGCTCGTTCCATTTGGATAGTTGCATCGTGCAGTGGACAAGCAGAGAAGGTGTGGCTGGTCGGATTCGACATAGGGGCATAATGACTTAAAAATCTACAGACCAGGAGAAGGCAAGGTAAACCAATGTAACTCATTCCTTTTTTTTTTTATATCTTCAGAAATTGAGATATCTGGAATGCATGTAGCTCTTGACAACTCGCCGGCTGTGTGAAGATTTGGGGGGTTAAATTCTGAAACTTAAGGGTTAAATAACGTCTTTTAAATTTTAATTTGTAATAATGTATGAAAAAAAAAGTTTTTCAGTATTTTTGCTTCTCCTGAAAATTTTGTAAAAATAAATTTATTCATTTTTTTTGTTTCTCAGAAAATTTTGTGAAAACAAAGTCACGATAGTTTACTGTGCCGCCCTCGAGATGAAAATGGGGGGGGGGGGGGAGGTGGGGGGGGGGACAGAGTCCACTCCTATGATTTAACTAACCAGCACCCCGAAGAATATCTTGACTGAAGTCTATTCATCAGCCAATGAGTAGGTTTGTCTAACTCTTTCACCCCATTCAGCACCGTAAACCACTGCATCCACCCTAGCTCACCCAAACTAAGAGAGTTCTGTTGTTGTTGTTGTTTTAAAGAGAAAAAGATGGAAGCTAAACCCCTTTACACGCATCTTCATCACATTTTCGTAATTTTACAGTACAAAAAAAAGTATTATAATGTATTTTTGCATACTTCTAATGTGAGTGTGCATGGGAAAACCCACAATAGGTCGGCAACATGACATTTTGAGTTATGTACATATAATAAAAGACAAGATATTTCTGATAAACTGAGGTCAGTGACTCCCCTTAAACAAGATTTTGAGAAAACGGCATTTAATCCTGTAAGTGGCAATAGCTAATTGACCAAGTAATAATTATTGGAGTGATTGCTGTTAGGAGACCGTAGTCTAATAACTAAGCCGTTATAGAGATCATAGTGAGTAGTGTTCACTGCTCGTCTACAGTTTACCCTGTAACATGCCACGGTCCCCTAAACAACAGCCAAGTTGGAAGTTTGTGTCGGACCCATATTGTCACTTCAAAGCCGTTTTTCTCAAAATCAGCTCTGCAGACTTATGCCGGGTTTTCCCATGCACACTCACAAATATGAAACGAAATGTTATACATGGCGGATTTTTGTTGCTAAGCCTGTAATTTTTTTTTAACTTCACTTAAGATACGATCAGAGGTCAGTTTCTAGAATATCAAAGAGATTAAGGGACTTAATACATGACGCTTCAGAGACAGCGACGTGACGTGTCAAACATTTGCTAAAGTCACAAAGTTTCTGTTATCTTAATAAACGTTTAAATGTAAAATGCTCTGGCGCTGTTCATAAATCCTTTTATAATGTTGTTAATTCTTTTATGAGTTTTTTTTACAAATTAAAGTTTGAGAAAGTCAGTCCATTTTTCTGAGTCATGAAACATCCGATTCTAAGAACCAAGGCATAGGCTACTGATTCAAATTTGTTTTACCTCGGATTGTGGACGAGATATTTAGTGATGACGAAAACTTGTCAGTTGATTCAAAGGAAGTTCAAGGCAAAACAGATGCTGCCAGGCAAAATCGTTATTCTAAACCTATGCATGAGCCCTGAGAGAAGGACCAATAACGGTCCTCCTTTCAAGTGTTCATTATTCAGGTCCTGGAATTTTTTTTTTGGTGAGTGACTGTCACCCTTAAACTAATTTGACAATGCCCATCCGCCATTGTTTGCCGAGTCGGTCTTCCTTCCTGTGCTACCTGTATCCTGTTGACTACTCAAACTTGAGGCTGTGGTAGCGGCCACTCCCCTGCATACATGGGGTGGCACGACTATGCTCAAATACAGCACCAACGGCGGCAGGGGCGGAAATTCAGTCTTGGGTGGTAGGTACCAGGAAAGGGGGTCCAAATATAGCACAGAGTGATGGGCACAATGAAAGGAGGTCAAACTAATGTCTCGAGTGTCTGACTGTTATTATTTTGAATCAACTGAGGAGACAAACTTGTTTCAGACACACAAGTGTGCGATGTTCCATTTAATCCCACAGTCCAGAAAACAGAAGTACAACAGACTTGTCTTAGTCCGTTATTGGTCTAAACGTGTTTAACTTTCTTTCCTTCCGCCTACTGCCTCCACTTCTATCGATCAATCTCTGCTTCGACCTATTCTACATCCTCTACTTTCAGTCTATCCTTTTATCCTCGCTGTTTATCATTTTCTCAGCTCCCCTCTGTATTGCATTCTTCTTTACTTTTACTGGAGACACGAATCGCGCATACGTAGAGATAGATAGACAGACAGACAGACAGACAGACAGACAGACAGACAGACAGACAGACAGACAGATAGATAGATAGATAGATAGATAGATAGATAGATAGATAGATAGACAGACAGACAGACAGACAGACAAACAGACAGATAGATAGATAGATAGATAGATAGACAAACAGACTGACAGACGGATAGATAGACACACAGATACACACATGCTCCGGACTAAATATAGTCTTGCCTTCCACATACACGTGTCACGTGTTTCCTAAAAACGAGTCGTTCTACTCTGATTATAACATTGTACAGTAAAACGGTTTGCAAGCAGCCAAGAAAATGTTTGCGTAAACGGTTTTTGAAAGTTATTCTTTTTGTTGCATTGTTTGCCTCTATATCTGGGACAAAAGGGGTTTTTTGTTCTGTTTTTGTTTGGTTTTGTTTTGTTTCTCCTCCGCTTTCATCTGCACAGGGTGGTTGTTAATTTTCTCTCTGTTTCTTTAACGCACTAGTAACTAGAGTTGTCATAGTCTGAAACACCCCATATAGCGGCCAGAGCTCTATTTTTGGAACACTAATTTTGTTAATTTGACACCATAAATTTAATAGTTGTCCATAATGAATATAATGCTTTTTTAAAATTTAGTTAACTGTCTATAAACCATTTACCCGAGACACAGGATAATGAGACGAGTTAATTTGTCATATTCCGTCCGTCGACTTGTGCGCCTATCATCGATGTCAACAATGCAACGAGTTGCACTATACTCCTACATAAATGAACGGAAAAGAGTGGTACTCACCGTATTTATACGCGTGCAATTTGTGGACATGTGGAGAAGGAATGGTTCGTCTCGGTATTCCGTGTCACGGATCACACGTTATAGAAGTTGTGGATACTGTGATTTATTTCTGGGCACTAGAACATTGAACCATTTTTCTTTTTCCAGCCAGTGTGACCCACTTTGTGAGCCACCTCTGCCTCCCCTGAACACCACAAACTTGCAGTTTGTTGCAGATTTTGCCGCCAGGATGAAACAAAGGGGCAAAAATCTTGCCTTTCTCACGCCAGGTCTCCACGCTTAATTTCAAAGACAACACAACTTTGGACTTTTTCAGACAGTTTGGGTTTGAGTTGTAAAACTCGACCAAACAAGACAGGCAATGTGCACTGGAAAGGGGCAGAAACGGTGGACATAAGGCCGGTGGCGCACTGAGCCGATTCTGTTTTGTCTCGGTTTAAGACAGTGTGAGATTTGGACTATGGATTTGAATGGGAGCTCCCGGCACTGCCGAGACGGAAATAAGTCTTTCTCACAGAGATAAAGGTGCGGTAAAACTGTCTTGAGGAGACAGCCGATGGAAAGAGAGACCTTGTGCATTCAGTCAAAACGTACGGAAAACAGTCTTCATTCAGTGTGCCCGCGGCCTAAGAGGCGAAGATATTTTACAGAGAGGTAGATGGGGAAATGAAAAGGGAGAAAAAGGGTACAAGTTCTCAAAATTCAAACTTTTCAACAACGAAGGAAGGTGTTCATTAGGCCTAGTAGTTGCACAGGGTCGATTGTCTCGCCTCCGTTTTGAATCAGACTTCCTATGCCCTGTCATTCTGTTACATTCTGTCGACCTTCTTGCCTTATCCCAGTACAATGTGACGGTTATCTTGTCGGTGTGCTCTCTCCAAACTTAGACGCGCGAGAGAAACTTGTTTCAATCTCAGTAGTGCATGAGCTCCAATCATTAACAGACTTTATTCATTGTGATTCTAGCCTAAGCTTTGATGTAGTGCAGATCCTAACCTCTAACAGGAAAGCGGCACCAGGCATGACGGGCATCACTGATACCTCAGCGTTGCTCATGCTCAAAGTTAAAAACCAGGATCGATACTGTGCAGTAACCTAGACATAGAGATCTAATTTGCAGCAATGAAATAAGGCAAGGAAACATTACTGGAAAAGAGGATAGGGCAAAGTGAGATCGTAATAATTATTTACTGAGGTTGAGGCTTGTAGCACGTTGAGTGGGGTCTTGTTTTCCGGTCGGTCTCAGCTCAGACATGATTTTTCCTCTGAATCAACTCGTTGCATTTTGTCATGCATGAGAGATAAAACAAAACAGAGACAAGAAGGATGTAAAGTACATTGTTTTAAAGCAGTGGGTCTCCACGTGGGAGGAAATCGTCCCCCTGGGACCGATTTTGAAGAAAAAGGCGACAATAGGGTGAAATGATATACGGGGGGAGCGGGAGCGAAACATGAATTAAGGACCATTAATTTTGGGGCGTGGCAAATACTGTGCAGCCATGGTATTGTTCAACAGCTTGTGTAGTTGGGTTTTATGAACAGAAAAAGGCCTCTTTGAAATGTACATTATTTTGATAAAAAATGCTTTCTGTTTGAAATGGTCAACACGTCTATTGCCATTTGATAAAACTTTAAATAAAAAACGTTATATATCACACTTTGTTGTCTTCTTCTAAAATATATCTGTTGGGTTGGATCAATTGGGTATAGATTTTAGTGAGGGAGTGGGGGACAGGGCGATGAATGAACATTTGGAGCCTAGGGGGGCAATTGCCTGGAAAAGGTTGAGAACCACTGTTTCAAAACGTACACATAATTATTGTGGTTTTTAAGTGGTCGAGATATTTTGCGTGTCTTGTCTTTATTTTTGGCTATCAGAACTTGATTGTTTCTGTTTGAAATTATTGTTTTTTTTGAGTTGTTATGCAGTTAGGTTAAAAGCCGGATGATGTTATTTATTGAACTGTAGAGATAGGATTGAGGTTATTTAATGTGAAAAATAAGGGTCTTGGTGTAATTAATAACGAGAGGTTTAATTAGGGGTAACTGTAGGAAGAATTTCAACGAACACGTAATTTATCATTTTCTATGATATGGACAGATGGATGGATAGATAGATAGATAGATCGATAGATAGATAGATAGATAGATAGATAGATAGATAAAGGGTACGTTCCGGATTACTTTGCTTGTCTAGGAATAACACCTTCCACTTAGTTCACAGAAAAAAAAAACGCTATTAACTATAACATAAACACTAGACCAGTCACACCATCATTAAATTAAATTATTGTACATCTCTCCAGTGCTTCAAGTTCCCGCGTTAATATACACCATGAACAGTTTACTATTTTATGTTATACGAGTCCGAACTGTGTCAAAGCATTTCTCACACACATAATATTGTGTGTCTTGTCCTCGCCAGTCTTCTCCCCCCTCCCCTCTCCTCTCCCCCCTCCCGACCTCAACACTACAATCTTTCCGCGTGCTCCTAGTCGATTTTTCGTCTGCGTTTAACACCATACAACCGCACTTAATGTTTCAAAAGCTTACCAACCTACACGTGAGTTCTTTTTTAAAGAGCTGGATCTTCGAATTTCTAACACAGAGAAGCCAGTTTGTGGATATAAACAACACATTTTCCAAATTACTCACAACAAACACAGGAGCGCCTCAAGGCTGCGTGCTGTCACCTGCCTTGTATACATTGTATACAAATGATTTCACTGTGACACACAACAACGTTTACCTTCTTAAATTTGCCGACGACTCTGCTATTTTAGGCCTTTTACCTAACTCTGGCCACGAATATTCTAACATTGTACAATCCTTTCATTGTTGGTGTAATAACAACTATCTTCTACTGAATGTTAAGAAAACAAAAGAGCTTGTTTTTGACTTTAGGAAAAATAACAACGATCCTGTTTGCCCTCTTACTATCAACAATGAAGAGGTTGAAATTGTCACAGAGGCCAAATATCTTGGCATTACTATTGATTCATTGCTTAACTGGCATGCGCATGTAACATATGTATACAAGAAAGCCAACCAGCGCATGTATTTCCTCAGAAAGCTCCGCTTTTTAAAAGTTAGCAAAAGCATTCTGAAAATATTTTACACCATGGCTATTCAGAGCGTTTTGATGTATGGAGTTGTCTGTTGGGGAGGAAACATCTTACAAAAAGATAAAAATAAGATCAATAATTTAATTAAAAAAGCATCCAAAATTTGTATCTGTGATCTGCCATATTTTGATGAGCTGTACACTGGTGCTTGTATTAAAAAAGCTAATATTATTATAAATGACCCCCAACATCCCCTGAACAATGAATATATAAGATCTGTAAGAAGTTTAAGGCTGTTGTCAAAGAAAACTAAAACTGAGCGCTACTTTAAATCGTTTATTCCATCATCAACTAGGATGTTACAATAATGTCGTCATCTTGATCGTAATCTGTGCACAGTTGAATTATGTCCTGCGTGTCAGGTCAATGTGTTTTAGTTAGGGAAGCATATTGTGTGCACTGTTAATTTTGTTAATTTAGTTAATTTATCAGTGTGTGTGTATATATGTGTGTGTGCGCGCTATGTATCATACTTTCTGCTTCTGTAACTGTATTGTTATGTATTCAATGATGAAAACAAATTTCCTTGTACAAGGACGAATAAAATTTATCTTATCTTATCTTATCTTATCTTATCTTATATAATCCTCGGTATAGGCATGGCTTACGGGCTAATGAGCAAGATACCGGCTGACTTCGCTGGACTAAAGATGAGCTGGTCATAAAGTCAGAAATAGAATTATAATACCTAGCTTCTAGCTACAATTGCTATAGTTAGTTTATGACAGGACGGGAGGATTTATTTTGTTTCAAAGGTCACCAGTGCACATACCAAACTGGCAAAAACAGCGTCATAAAAGTCAGCAAATAGCGCGCTATTAGTCTAGGCGCGCGCTTAGCCTATTTTGATCCGCCGGCTACTTGGATGGTGAAGTCACAACGTTGATATTCACTGAGATCACGTGGATCTCTGGACAAGTTGGATTCCGGTGGAATTCAGTGTAGTGACGTCACTGCCGTTGCCCTGTGAAAATCGTCTTGTGTGGGCCTAAGTTTACCGTTATCTTCAGTCAAATTTATTTCTAACACTTAAGCAGTTTTACCACAATAAGCAATGCAATTAATTTTGTATGTGCATGGGTATTTTTTCGGCCAAATTTATTTCTAATAACCAACTTGCTATACAGGAATGGATAAAGCGGACTGACTTTGTTAGAAAGCGATTTGTGTGTGCATGTCACTCATGTCTATCTATCTATCTATCTATCTATCTATCTATCTATCCATCTATCTATCTATCTATCTATCTATCTATCTATCTATCTATCTAGCTATCTATCTATCTATCTATCTATCTATCTATCTATCTATCTATCTATCTATCTATCTATCTATCTATCTATCTATCTATCTATCTGTCTGTCTGTCTGTCTGTCTGTCTGTCTGTCTGTCTGTCTGTCTGTCTACCTACCCACCAACTTATCTATCTATCTATCTATCTATCTATCTATCTATCTATCTATCTGTCTGTCTGTCTGTCTGTCTGTCTGTCTTTCTGTCTGTCTGTCTGTCTGTCTGTCTGTCTATCTATCTATCTATCTATCTATCTATCTGCCTCTTTGTCTGTCTGTTTATCTAGCTTTCTGTCTGTTTGCCTATCTATGTGTCTGTTTGTTTGTCTGCCACGTCCCCTGCCTTCCTATCCTTCTGTCTATCTGTCTGTCTGTCTATTTATTTTGCCTTTACATTTGTGTATTGTGTCTGCCTATTGCATTTTACCTTTCTCAATCCTGCTTGCCATACTTCTCACACCCTTGTCTCCTTCTGTCAGCATCTCCTTCCCTACCACTAAGCTAATCAGACTAATTAGCCGCCTGCTCTTTTGATCACCCCACACTGCAAATGTCTGACGAGGTGTGAGTACCGTCACTTAGCTGCACTTAACAAAATATACTCACGCCTGCTGCTTGGGTTGCTGTGTGTCACAAAGCCTGTTACTGAGACGTCATGTGAGGTCTGAGTGCGCGAGTGGTAATCCACTTAAGACATTTTTTGTACAGGTTCCAAGTAACAGTTATAGGTTGAGTTTTCATCGGTGCTTCTTCTCTACGTCGACATTATTATCAATTTTATCATCATGAAGAGAGAGAACCTGAGATAATATGAATTTGGCGATCGGTGCATGAAAGTATTCATGGTCGTATTCATCATCGTCATAATTATCATCATTATCATCATCATCATCGTCACTATCCGTCACTTCACCATCCTCATCCCACCATCGCCACAGTCACCTTTATCATCATCATCATCATCATCAGCATCACTAACATCAACATGTTTTTCTTCTTCCTTTTCGTCTTTTCTATCGAGCGTTACCAAATCAAGTCAAATTGCATCTCGATCCAGTTATTGTTTGTTCGAACTCCATTTTTTTTTTGCCTTCCTGAGAAATTCGACGTTAAACTTTTGTGGCTTCGGTTACTATGATAAAGAGTTAAAATAAATCGGAACTGCGAAACAGCCTGATAAGTGCCACAAGGCATTTTAAACAAATGTCAAACTGTGCATCTATTATACCTCTTCCACGCACCAAAAGCTCTCCAGTGTTTCACTAAATGGAGATAGGACAGATAGTCGCGAATTGTCAATCTCATAATTACAGGAGCAAGATCTACCTTTTTTTCCCAGGCACCAATGAGCATAATTATCAAACGTGTTTATTTTACCCCTGCCAAGTTGTGATCACTATAATTGTCATACACTAAATACCATAACACAAGTGGTCATGATAGCCTGTCTATTGCCTTGTGATCAATACAACGGAGGGTGGCGTCAATAGGAGGTATCTAATTCTGTTCCGCATCATTGGTGATGTTAGTTTGCTTCAGTGTGCTTGGTTAACCGTGCGCGCTCTGTTTTTTTTTGCTTTTTTTTTAGACTGTCGCTGGACAGGTGGGTTCTGTGTTTTGTATGAACTTCTGTATATGTTTTATTTTTATTTTGTATTCGGTTGGATTTTGAATTTATTTGCACAGGTGTGTGTATGTGTGTGTGTCAGTGCGTGTATGTGTGTGTATGTGTGAGATAAATATATATTTGAGTACTTGGTCGGACTTGTCGGACGGACTTGTTGGACTTGTCTTGCAAAGTTAGTGCGTGCGTGTGTCGTTAGGAGTTCGATCGTTTGGTGATAGCGTCAACAGGTTAGTTTATGTCGGTTTTTTGGCTGCAATAATTGTCTTTGCTAACGCGGCAGTCGTAAGTATTTATGTGAAAACGGGGCAGTTATCGCATTTCGAGGGTCAAGCTTCAAGATACAAACGGTAGCAAAGTGAAACTGGGTCAAAACTGAGTTCTTGACACAAGCGCAGTGGCGAGGCTTCCTGATAATCAAATAATCAGTGATTACCCTTCGAATATTAATTCTCGAATTACTGTGCTTTCCAGATCGAGCCCAACTCCAAGTCCATTTAGTCAGTCCAGCATTCAGTTCTACCTCGCTATTTGCGTTTGTTATACAGTCCAACACCCCTCACCGAAAAGCATCTTTATGGGGACCTACACCTTATGAACTGGTCCATAATCAGTGATTAACAAAGACAAAGAGGTCTTAACTACACCTAGAAGCTATCTTGAGCATAGCCTGTATTCGTCGGCGCGGCCCAGTAGACAGCAGAATAGTGGGGATAAAAATAGGCTTATAATCAAAGTTTGACCTGATTTTACCTAGATTTATGCATGTTTTTCACTATGCGGTCGTTTTCATTCTAGTGGAAAGGTAAAGAGTAGAGTGAAAGAGTTTGTGTGGATTTTTTTGTTTGTTTGAGGTAATCTAAGAATAATTTACTCTACGCGCACAGCAAGAGCTCTCAAAGCATAATAATATATCCTAGATCTAGACAATTGTGATCAAAATCAGTCGAACGTATCAAGAACATCGAGCGAACCTATACGGTATATACCGCAACGGTAGATAGCCACTTCTCCGAGATCTCTGCACAGCGTTGTGCCACAGAGATGCCAGTTAAGCACTTTCTGCCATTTAATGTTAATGGGTCCTTTCCGAGAAACTTTATGAGATGGTAGAATAACAAAATCTCTGGCTATGAATATAACAATGAAAACTTGCCGTTCAAATTACAATATTTTAAAAAAATGGATGAAAAATATGCGTTTATAAGTTTGTTAATATGAATGAATGGTATTTTCATATTAGTTTGGCTTGTAAATTGCTGCATTCCTTTCCTGTTGACAAGAATAGTCCGCTCTTTAGATTTCGCAGTGCCTAGCACCCGTTTCATTGTTTTAGTCACTGCATTTACAATTATGTAAATATGATGTAGCGATACGTTCCTATTACGAGGATCTTACTAGCTTAAATTCTGATTACCTTCTGCAGAGGGCAATGCTTCGCCCCTGCACAAGTGGCATATTAAACCAGTTTATAAACATTGTCTCTGTCATGATCACATTAGGATCATAAATGCCGTGCTAGGTCACGACGTCAGTGAGTTAATTTTTACGATCTTGTTGATTATAACCAGCGTAATTTGTCCTTGAGCTGTTCTCGTGAACAGTTTGTTTTGAAACACCTTTTTTCTGATAGGTGGAGAGAAGGAGGGGCGAGACAGAATAAATGTATAGCTAGGAATGACAGAGCAGTTCTCGACCCCGTGATTTTGATTAACATAGATAAGGGGCGAGTAAAGGTATTTTATTTAGACGCGTAGTTGGCGTTCGGAAATTCGTGCATAAGAGTAGAAAGCACGGGGGTTGAAGATTTTAGTAGTTAATGTTTCGCATTTTAAATTGTCTAGGTAAAAGTGACCTTGATTTGGCGCAAGGCCGTGACAAGCATAAATTAATATTGCAGGCTGAGCTCCAGCGACTGCACCAATCAAATGTATGAATCTGGACGGAAGGTCGAGACATAGCTTTAGTATTTAAACCCGTGCAGAGCTTAGATAGATGCCACATGTAGACAATCCATTTACGAGGTGGACGGCGATAGTCCTCAGCCAGATGAGAGACATAGAGACGCAGTTGAGCAGTCCATATTGTCAGGAGCGTGATGTTTTAAAGCTCCAGAGCCTAAGCTACTTGGTTTGATATGAACCCACAGCGTTTACATCCAGCGCTCTCACTCCCAGTGAGGGCCGCATGGTGAGAGTCCATACTAATTTGTAATGATGAAAGTGAACCGTTCTACTTACTTTTGAAGACAGTTTCAGAGCTACCGCCAGACAACGCATGGTTGTACAAGCATACTCCATGGCGTGTCTAGAGGAAATGTCCATATCATAACATGTCTCATTGAATTAATAGAATTTAAACTGTTATATCCGTCGCCACGTGCGCGGATTCTATTTGGCATCTAACTCATATGACCTGCAAGTAGTTAGAGTGAATAAGTTAGTCTTTATAGAAAGCTGTAGTTTCATTAGTTAGATTCAGTTGCCTTTGAATTGATATTTATATTTATAATTATATTTGTTACATTAATTCCTGTAATTAAACTGCCCTACAGTTCTGCTAAAAATCAAAGCAATTGATTTATTTAGTTTTTAGAGTGCAAGTATTTTTTTTTGTGTGTTCGTCGATTGTGGGAGCGGACCTCGAAAGAGTGTCAGTCGAATTCTCCCCATCTAACCCACATCGCGACAGTCTCAAAGCATGAAAATTTAATGATTCGCGCAATCAAATTATTTTCCAAAATTATTTCCTAATCCCAATTCAGTAACATTTCTGCAACGATCGACTGTTATGATATTCTTTTACATTTACTTCGGTGGGTGTACAAGTGGAAGCTGCAAAAGAGTTTGACCAACTTTGTTGTGACATTTTAAATTTATCAGTTTCGATTGCCATCTGCACAGGAAGTTTCTCAAAACGTAAATTAATCAAAACGTATTAGAATCTACAGTGAGCCAAGAAAGACTGAGTAACATAACAATACTGTCATTTGAGAGAGATTTCAATAAGTTGGCACAACTTAAAAGCAGGCAATTTTAAATCAGTTTGAGTATCCTAGGATTAAATGCATTTCTTAAATATTACTTTTTTCTTAAAATACAGTACATCTGTTTTTAGGAGAAGGGGCAAGGGGAATAAGAGGTTCAATAGAGAACGCTTCAGGCGCCAGAAAATTAGCCCCTCCAGACAAGAGCTTTTTAACAGAACGCCTTTTGCTGCCTGTAACAGGGCGACAGACAGGCAAGGTATAGCTAGCGTGGGAAGATAGCTAACGGCGGGGAGACAGAGTTATTGTAGGCCAGAGGGGGAAAGTAGCCGATGCAACTGAAGCGCTTTGACACCCGAAAAGGGTGGTGTTTACTTGACCGCCGTACTTGTCGATCAGATCACCTGGGAATTGCTTGGGGGGGTAGAGCTGTTTCAATAGTATTTGACGTGGAGTCGACGGGGGTGGCTATTAGGATAACGGTGGGCGTCTTGGGACGCTACCTGACTGGGTATAAATCCCCGAACGCTCCTTCCAACTTCAGACCGCTGAGAGCACTCACCAGCTTCGTGCCGAAGAGGAGACCACAACTGCAACTGTAACTTTGTACTAGTCTTGTGAGTGGGGAAGGTCAGGGAACCCGCAAACATCCTTTGTCAGAGCGTGGTATCTTTGGTATCTTGTCGGCATTTGGGCTGTTGCTGAGTGGTAAGTTAATTGTACGATGTATGTGTATTTTACTTAATGTTCATGATTGTAGAACCTAAATCTAGTGGGTTTACTTTGGTATAACTACTGCCTCTGAGAGAGTCACGGAAACGCCGTTATATATATGTTACGAAACCTTATGGGATGGGGTCTGTTAGAGAGAGCGTTATTCTTCGTGGGGAACGTGTAAATATCATTAAAACTGTATTGAGCGTTTGTTCTATTGCCTATATGGGAGCCTATGGAGTATGGGGGCTGCAGCCTGACTTATAACAGTGTCAGCGGTTTACAGTATCAATGATGAATATCCGTCATGGAGTAAGTATGGAAGTCATGCCTTCCAGCAGTAGATTAGGAAGTTGCGATTGTTTTTCTACAGAGGAGGAAGAACAACACCTTCTTGGCTTCTCAACTTCGTGTACTTTGATTTACGACATCGTGGCGTCTTGGCTTCCCGACCTATTGGTACCTGCCGATACCTGTTGATCTAACTGCGCAGACAAGCCAGGGTAGAGAGGAAGAACCAGTGCCCAGATAGCGCCATACACCCCTAAAGGAGAGGTTTCCTTATGCTGAATGTTCCCATGTGTTTTATAAAATGTGCTAGAAATTGAATATTACGAAGCCATTTAATTAGCATGTACTTCATTCCATCGAAATTCACATGAAATTGTATGACCTATGTTCCTATTATTATTGAATGAATTAATAATTATTGTATATATGTAAGCAATACAGATATCGTTTGTTATAACTTATAGAAGAGAGATAGTCGACTATTTAGTGTGTTTGTGCCGTGCCCATCACGGCTGGTGTCAGAAGAAAGTTAGTGAGAGAAAGTGGAAACATCACACTGCCCAGGGTGCACATGGATGGAGCCTGGAAAAGCAAGGGCCTCACCAGTCATAACACCCGCTCGTGTTTTAAGACGTGATTCGACATCCATTTTTGTTGCAACAGAAATTTGAAAATTAGAAGTAACGACCACACTACACTACACAGCAGGTCGCTTCAAAATCTGAAAAAGAATTCCCTTTCTATATTTCAAACAGACTTGATTTTACAAGCGGCGCTCTACGAGGCAAGCTTTATGATACATGAGTTTTCTACGTGTGTCAAAAGGGTTTGAGTGGGATACTACACGTAGCTGTAAACGCTTGTCTTGAGGTGCTAGCTTTCTCGACCTTGATGCGTTCTCAATGCTCTCTCTCTCTTATGGCAGTTGTGATTCTACTCTTGTATAGATCAAGAGCACAGGACCGATCCTATGCAATGAGTATATATATGGCCTTTAGCGTCTTTACAGACGGTCTTAGCAGCTAGAATATTCACTTTCACTTTGACTGACAGCTTCTCTCGTGGCTTATTCTACCAATGTTTGACCCGAGAGTGCGATGGCAGTGATTGCAGGTCAGTCTTTTGGGTTCACTTTGGCGAGTGTTTTCATTCCGCCTCTGTCGTTTTGTCAGGTATGTTTCTTTTGCCTTGAAGTCTATTGCGAGCGTGCCACTGCGCAATTTTTGTCTCCATCTGCTTCGATCATTTGCAAGGTTCTCCCATTCATTGGGGTCGATGTTGAATGCTTTCATCGTGACCTTGCAAGTGTCTTTGAATCGCAGATGTGGCCTACCTCTGGGTCGGTTGCCAGTAGCAAGTTCCCCGTAGAGAATTTGTCTGGGGATGCGATCATTTTCCATACGGTGGAGATGTCCAAGCCACCGCAGTCTTTTTTTGCCTAGGAGAGCCTGAGTTGATGGAATGTTGGCTCGGCTCAGAACTTCGATATTTGAGATCATGTCTTGCCACTTGATCTTGAGAATTTTGCGTAGGCAGCGCAGGTGGAAGGAGTTGAGGGATCTTTCATGTTTGGAGTAGGTGGTCCATGTCTCTGAGCCATACAGCAGGGTGCTTAGGACGCAAGTTTGGTACACGAGTACCTTTGTTTTGATGGTCAGCTTGCTATTGTTCCACACCCTTTTTGAGAGTTTGCCAAAAGCTGTGGCCGCCTTTCCTATTCTGGCATTTATTTCAGTTGTTATGTCTGTGCTACCATTGATGGTTGAGCCTAGGTAGCAGAATTTTCCCACTTGCTCCAGAGGAGAGCCATTCAGCATGATTGGGTTGGGGTTTCTCAAGCCTTGTGTCAAAACTACAGTTTTTGAGACACTGATCTTTAGCATGAATTTGTCACAGGCTTTGGCAAGGCTATTGATGAGAGCCTGGAGCGTGGTTTCATCGTGGGCCACGATTGCAGCATCATCTGCGAAGAGGAGCTCTTGTAACATAATATGCTCTGTACGAGATTTTGCTTTTAGTCTGGCAACATTAAAAATGGAGCCGTCCACTCTGGTGTTAATAAGTACTCCACCTGAACATTGACCAAAGGCATTCTTGAGTAGGGCTGCAAAATATATACCAAATAAGGTAGGAGCAAGAACACATCCCTGCTTCACACCGCTGTTTACAGCAAATGAATTGGATGTGCAGCCCTCAAAGTTGACACATGCCCTCATGTCAGTGTGGAAGGATGCAATAAGTTTTAGCAATGTTGGTGGACAGCCTATGGATTTAAGGACTGCATACAGGCCAGATCGGCTTACGGTGTCGAAAGCCTTTGTTAGGTCCACAAAGCATGTTATAAGCGGCCTGTTTTGTTCTTTACATTTTTCTTGGATTTGCCGAAGTGCAAATATCATGTCAATAGTTGATCGTTTGCTTCGAAAGCCACATTGTGTTTCTGGTAAGACTTTTTCCGCCAGTTGTTGAAGGCGGCAGAGGATGACGCGAGCAAAAGCCTTTCCAGTAATGCTGAGGAGGGATATGCCTCGATAGTTGTTGCAGTCGCCTTTGTCTCCTTTGTTCTTGTAAAGTGTGACAATTTTGGCGTCTCTCATATCATGTGGTATCACGCCTTCTTTCCAACACTGCAGTAACAGATTATACAGGTGTGGTAATAGTGGGCCTTTTAGGTCTTTTAATACCTCTGCAGGAATGTTGTCACTTCCTGTGGCTTTTCCAGCAGACAGGTGGTCGATTGCATTGGAAAGCTCGACTAAGGAAGGTTCAGCGTCAAGTTCGGCCATTATTGGCAGTTTTTGGAGGTGTTCCTCAAAATCTGGTGGAATATTTTTCTCAGTTGAATACAACAGAGAGTAATGCTCTACCCACCTATTCAGTTGTTCATTTTTATCTGTGATGGGTTCACCATTTACAGACTTAAGTGGGGCGCTTTTGGTGATGATTGGCCCAAGAGCTACTTTCATCTGACTAAAGGCGGTTTTCATATCTCCCTTTTCATTTGCCTCTTGTATGCTGTTACACAAGTCTGTCCAGTATTTGTTGGCGCAACGTCTTACCTCCAGCTGAAGTTTAGCTTTTGCATTTTTCAAACAAGTTTTTGTACTCTGATTGCAATTTTTGTTATACTCATTGAAAGCAGATTTCTTTTGCTCAATGAGAGGTAGGAGAATTTCGCTGTTCTGGGCTACCCAGTCGTTGTTTGAAACTTTATGCTGTCCAAAAGACTTGATGGCACAGTCATGAATTTTTGAACTGAGAGTGTTCCATGTTTCATCTACCGAGTCACATTGGGTGACATTATCCATGCTTTCAGCAAATAGCTTTTCAAATGACTTTCTATTTGATTCATCTCTGATTGCTGTTACATTGATCTTAGGGATTGAAGGGGCTTTTGATCTGTATATTTTCTTGGCCGAAATTTTGATTTTGCTGACTACCAGTGCATGGTCGGTGTCACAGTCAGCACTGTGGAGGGAACGAGTTATTTTTATACAGCCCAAACTCTTCCTCCTTGAGAGAATAAGATCTAATTGATGCCAATGGCCAGACCTGGGATGGCGCCATGATGTTCTTTGGCATCTCTTAAGGTCAAAGTACGTGTTTGTAACACATAATGAGTTTACGGAGCATAGCTCCAGAAGGCGCTGCCCGTTTTCGTTGATGTTGCCAATGCCGAAGTGCCCAATGCACTTTGGCCATGCGGAGTGATCTGCTCCCACTCGAGCGTTAAAGTCACCCAGAATTAGCAGGCCTTCGGTGAGAGAGATGTTGTGGAGATCCTCTGCAAATGCCTCGTAGAAAATGTCTTTGGTTTCGTCAGAGGAGGTAAGTGTTGGGGCATAGACACAGATAATGTTGGTAAAACCAGACCGGGTGTTCAGTCTGAGTGTCATGATGCGTTCTGACACTCCAATTGGAGTTGCGATCGAATTGATAAGGGAGTTTTTTACGGCGAAGCCCACGCCGTGGATTCTCGGCCGTTCGCTGCTAAGGCCCTGCCAGAAGAAGGTGTAGTTTTCTTCTTTGACTCACCCGGAGTCGGGAAGTCGAGTTTCTTGAAGGGCAGCGATGTCGATGTTTAGTAGCTGAAGTTCTCGATCAATAATTTGGGATTTCCTGATGGAGTCAATATCAGTGAGATCTTGCTGTTGCAAGCCTGGGCGCATTGTTCTGACGTTCCAGGTACCAAGTTTTAGTATTTTTCTGTTTTTGCCAGGTGCACACTTTACGTCAGCTTTTTGACTTTTGGTCTAGCTCCAACCACCTTATGAAGCAGGCAGACGTGGCGGAACAACACCCAACTGCCTGGGGGCTGCCCAGGTTACGGCGGGCGGTAGTTGATCAATGCAGCTGAAAAGCCGCTCCCACCGACAGAGAGGACCCCTGGCGCTCATCCGTACGCCAAATGGATTGAGCTTATCACCGGTAACTGCCACCTCCCGTGTTGTGCCCATCCGTAACGGATGGCTGGAGTGTCCTCTCCAAATCGGAAATGGGTGGGCTTATAGAGGAGAGACAGACGCTTGCCAAGCCCGAGCAAACGCCTCCTCGTTTTGCTGCCTTGCCTGGGCTATTTTTAAGAGATGGTGCTTTGCCCAGAGGCACCACCCCTCTCTCTGCCATTCTAGTTAAACCCAAGGGAGAGACCAGGTCAATACATTTGGAACTAGTCCGGCTGCAGGAGATGCTGGAAGCCAGTTTGATGCAATGAGTAATCACTCATAATCTGCACTTTCTGCCATCTTGTATACAACCAATCCTGACACGCTGTGCTTCGACAAGTCAATAAACAAAACCCCGCCTTTCACAATTGAAACATTAAATGTTTATTTGCTACAGCAATAAGAAATCCCCTAAGGGAGACAATATAAAAAAAATGCGCCCCACTCTCTAGTGAACTTTGCAAAGACAAATGCTCAGAAGTTGTTGTTGTTGTGCACTGAATTCTGTTTCGAGAAATTAAAATAAGTGAATCAAAAACAAACAAAAAATAGTGGCACGGGGACTCCAGCACACACTACCCTACCTAGCACAGATGTGCCGTGTGAATATGTGGTTGCGAGAGCACTTTTCCCATGACATGGACGATCCTAAGTCTAATACTATAATACCAGTTGCCCCTTAAGATCTGAGGAAGTAGGTTCTAATCCGTATGTTTTGTCCGGCCTACTCCCGACCAAACTCCACCCCAACACTCAGTCCGTCAGTAGCGCCTTAAGGGAGGAAACTCGCCAGACCCTAAGCTTTACAGGCTAGTTGGGCATGACTAGCCGTGCGAGTACCTTGGTCGACCGCCGACCTCGACGCTACATAGAAGCAGGAGCCAGTGACCACCCAGGTTTCCCACGAGTGGCTGTTCTGTACTATAAATAAATTTGGGTTTTTCTTATATGACACAGAATCCATACATTGTCTGCCGTTATGGGTTTGACCTCATTATGCATAAACTCAAATATTAAATCCATCCCTTTATTAAGATTATTAAAAACATCTTGTGTTAATTCAAACGCTTATGCTTATTAGTATTTCATAAGATAAATGTCTCTCGATACGACATAGCTTCATAGTTTGACATTCTCAAAAAGCCCATACCCCCATCACATGATTATCGTCCTTTGGCCTTGACACAATCTTAGTTTTTCCTACAAACTGGAAGTGGAATCGATACTACTTATTTATTCGATTACAAATTACATCTTTGAATATGTCAACAAACTCAATGTCTCTGCTTGGGGAAATCTCCTGTTCTTGCAATCACATTTTCCTCATGACAATAAGCCCGTATAGACTTCATGTCGGATCCCGAATATTAAAATAAATTCATTATTAAGTGAACGAAAGGCGATGTCAAACTTAACATAGGAAGTAGGAGGTGAGCATCCTTATCCCTTAACACTTTCAACTCATCGACCTTCAGAAATGGAAACGAGATACAAATGAACTCAAGAAATATAATAGAGCGTCGAGGGAATTGATACAGTTGTTAACTCGGACTTGACAGTAGCTGCACATTCGGTGAATAAAAATGAACCAAAGAAAATCTTATGGAACAAATATACGACGCCAGACTCAAATGATACCAGGCCTGATAACAAACATCAATAATGAGAATTATCAAAATAGGAGGAAACTGTCACTTGGATGTAGAAATAAATCAAAAAAAGACAAGTCTGCGAAATGTTCTCGGAATCCACCAAGTCTATATCATAAAAAACTCACCACTCATGCAATATGAATTTGAATGAAATTTTGAAGGTGCCTGCTTTTCAACTTGCAGAAGGTGCTTTTTTTTTAATTTGTAGACTTGAAATGATGAGGAAGTATTTCCTTCGCGTTTGCTTTCTGTTGCTGATTTCACCCGGATCCTTTATTTTGATTCCAAACAATTCTGATCAATCTCATTTAGTTTTTATGTTATGTAGTATGCCAAAAAAGGCGAGAAATTGATGTTGAGAATAGCACAAAATTTTCAAAACTGGATTTCTCGCAACTAGATTTTGGCTGTTTGCTCCTTCGTCATACAGAGAAGTTAAGCTTTCACCTTTTTGTTGCGCAGATGTTGATATCTATTCACCCTTTTGTCATTAAACCAACCAAGTAAAACACTGAGGAATAAATCTTAAAAATGGATGTGGCCAAAAAGGACTGATTTCAGATTTTAGGTTAGTTAAATCGCCACACTTATTTCCGAAAGGATGCAGTTGTAGCAGCAACTCGCTTCCAAATCTAAACCCAGCAAACTACCTTTCATCAGTCCAATTAGATTTTTTGAGGATCTATAGGGTTACCATAGTCTCGTGTTCTCTACATCAGTCCGACGTCAGTGCAATGTTGTTGGAATTGTGCGTCAGACTTGTCGAAATTTTTTGGCCAACTTGTCGAACTTCTCAGGATATTTTTGTCGGACTTACCTGTTGCATTTGTGGGATTTTTCGGCCAACTTGTTGGCTTTCTGCGTCAGAATTGTCAAAATTTTTCAGCCAACTTGTCGGACTTCTCAGGATATTTTGGCCAACTAGTTGGACTTGTGCGTCAGATTTATCGGAATTTTTGCCCAACTTGTCGGACTTGTGTGTCAGTCATGTCAGGTGTTTTTGTCCAAGTCGTTAGACTTGACATAATTTTTCGGCCAACTTTTTGGACTTGCACTTCGAAATTGTCGAAGTTTCGACAGAATTTTTTGGCCAATATCTCAGATTAGTGCGTCGGACTTGTCAAAATTTATCAGCCTACGTGTTGGACTTGTGTGTGGAACTGGTCAAAATATTTTTTGCCAATTAGTCAGACTTGTGCATCAGATTTGTCAGAATTTTTTGGCCAACTTGTCGGACTTGTGTGTCAGATTTGTCGGAATTTTTCAGCCAATTTGTTGGACTCGCAGTTTGGACTTTTCGGATTTTTTGGTGAACTTTTCGGGTTTGTGCGTCAATCTTGTCAAAGTTTTTCGGCCAACTCTTCGGACTTGTGTGTCTGATTTCTCAGGATATTTTGGCCAAGTTGTTGGACTTGTGCGTCAGATTTATCAGACTTTTTGGCCAACTTGTCAGACATGTGTGTCAGTCTTGTCAGATTTTCTTGCCCAACTCGTCGGACTTGTGCGTCAGAATTGTCGTAATTTTTTGGCCAACTGGTTTGGATTTGTGGGTCAACTTGTAGAAATTTTTCGGCCAAATTGTCGAACTTCTCAACATTTTTAGACCAACTTATTGGACTTATGTGTTGGACTTCTCAGGATTTTTCGTCCAACTTGTTGGATTCGTACGTCAGACTTATCAGCCTTTTTGGTCAACTTGTCGGACTTGTGCGTCAAATTTATCGAAATTTTTGGTCAACTCGACGGACTTGTGTTTCAGTCTTGTCAGATTTTTTTGTCCAACTCGTCAGGCTTGCCGTAAATTTTTTACCTACTTGGTGGACTACAACGTCGAACTTATTGGATTTTTCGACCAATTTGTTGGATTTGTACGCCAGACTTGTCTGAATTTTTCGGCCAATATATCGGATTTGTGCGCCAGACTTGTCAAAATTTATCGGCCAACTTGTTCGACTTGTACCGGGAACTGGTCAAAAAGTTTTCGCCAATTTGTCGGACTTGTGCATCAGATTTGTCAGAATTTTTTTGCCAATTTGTTGGACTTGTGCGTCAGATTTAGTGGATTTCTAGGCCAACTTGTCACTTGTGCGTCAGTCTTGTCAGATTTTTTTTACCAATTCGCCGGACTTGTGCGTCAGATTTGTTGTAATTTTTTGGCCAACTTGAAGGATTTGCACGGCAGATTTGTCTCATTTTCTAGCCAACTTGTTCGATTAGTGTTTCAGACTTGTTGGACTTTTTCTGCCAACTTGTTGAACTTGTCAACATTTTCAGCCAACTTGACAGACTTGTGTGTCAGACTTCTCAGGATTTTTCGGCCAACTTGTTGGATTTATGCATCCCACTTATCAGACTTTTTGGCCAACTTGTCGGACTTGTGCGTCTGATACTCTTCGGAATTTTTTAGGCAACTTCTTGGACTCGCAGGTTGAACTTGTCAGATTTTTCGGCCAACTTGTTGGACTTGTGCGTCAGATTTATCAGATTTTTTGGACAACTTTTTTGACTTGTGTGTCAGTATTGCCAGATTTTCTTGTCCAACTCGCCGGACTTATGTGTCAGACTAGTCGTAATTTTTGGGCCAACTTATTAGATTTGCGCATCAGAGTTGACGGGTTTTTTTGTCAACTTGTCGGATCAGTGTATCAGTCTTGTTCGATTTTTTTTGTCCAACTCGTCAAACTTGCCGTAATTTTTCGGCCAACTTTTTGGACTTCCACGTCAAAATTGTCGGATTTTTCGACCAATTTGTTGGATTTGTGTGCCAGACTTGTCAGAATTTTTCGGCCAATATCTCAGATTAGTGCGTGGAACTGGTCAAAATTTTTTTTGCCAATTTGGCGACTTGCGCATCGGATTTGTCAGAATTTTTTGGCCAACTTGTTGGACTTGTGCGTCAGTCTTGTCAGATTTTTTTGGCCAACTTGTTGGATTTGCACCGCGGACTTGTCTGATTTTTCGGCTAACTTGTTCAATTAGTGTTTCAGACTTGTCGGAATTTTTCTGCCAACTTGTCGAACTTGTCAACATTTTTTGACCAACTAGTCGGATTTGTTTGTCAGATTTCTCAGGATTTTCTGGCCAACTTGTTGGATTTGTGCGTTAGACTTATCGGGTTTTTTGGCCAACTTGTCGGACTTGTGCGTCTGACACTCTTCGGAATTTTTTAGGCAACTTCTTGGACTCGCAGGTTGAACTTGTCAGATTTTTCAGCCAACTTGTTGGACTTGTGCGTCAGATTTATCAGATTTTTTGGACAACTTTTTTGACTTGTGTGTCAATATTGTCAGATTTTCTTGTCCAACTCGCCGGACTTATGTGTCAGACTAGTCGTAATTTTTGGGCCAACTTATTAGATTTGCGCATCAGAGTTGACGGGTTTTTTTGTCAACTTGTCGGATCAGTGTATCAGTCTTGTTCGATTTTTTTTGTCCAACTCGTCAAACTTGCCGTAATTTTTCGGCCAACTTTTTGGACTTCCACGTCAAAATTGTCGGATTTTTCGACCAATTTGTTGGATTTGTGTGCCAGACTTGTCAGAATTTTTCGGCCAATATCTCAGATTAGTGCGTGGAACTGGTCAAAATTTTTTTTGCCAATTTGGCGACTTGCGCATCGGATTTGTCAGAATTTTTTGGCCAACTTGTTGGACTTGTGCGTCAGTCTTGTCAGATTTTTTTGGCCAACTTGTTGGATTTGCACCGCGGACTTGTCTGATTTTTCGGCTAACTTGTTCAATTAGTGTTTCAGACTTGTCGGAATTTTTCTGCCAACTTGTCGAACTTGTCAACATTTTTTGACCAACTAGTCGGATTTGTTTGTCAGATTTCTCAGGATTTTCTGGCCAACTTGTTGGATTTGTGCGTTAGACTTATCGGGTTTTTTGGCCAATTTGTCGGACTTGTGTGTCAGATTTGTTGGAATTTTTCAGCCAACTTGTTGGATTTGCACAGCGGACCTGTCTGATTGTTTGGCTAACTTGTTGGATTTGTGTTTCAGACTTATCGGATTTTTTTTGCCAACTTGTCGAACTTGTCAACATTTTTTGGCGAACTTGTCGGACTTATCAGCATTTTGCGGCCAACTTGGCGAACTTGTGCATCCGTCTTATTGGATGTTTTGGCCAACTTGTTGGACTTGTGTGTCAGTCTTGTCAGATTTTTTGGCCAACTCGTCGGACTTGTGCATCAGATTTGTCATATTTTTTTGGCCAACTTATTGGATTTGCACAGCGGACCTGTCTGATTTTTTGGCTAACTTGTTGGATTTGTGTTTCAGACTTGTCGGAACTTTTCTGCCAACTTGTCGAACTTGTCAACATTTTTTGGGGAACTTGCCAGACTTCTCAGGATTTTGCGGCCAACTTGTCGGACTTGTGTGTCAGACTTATTGGATGTTTTAGCCAAGTTGTCGGACTTGTGCGTCAGACTTGTCGGAATTTTTCAAGCAACTTGTTGGATGTTGGACCTCTGATTTTTCAGCCAACTTGTTGGGTTTGTGCGTCTGACTTGTCAAAATTTTTTGGCCAAATTGTCGGACCTCTCAGGATATTTTGGCCAACTTGTTGGACTTGCACGTCAGATTTATCGGCTTTTTTGGCCAATTTGTTAGACTTGGTGACAGTCTTGTGAGACTTTTTTGTCCAACTCATCAGAATTGTCATAATTTTTTGGCCAACTTGTTGGACTTGCACGTCGAACTTGTCGGATTATTTGACCAATTGTTTTTGATTTGTGCGTCAGGCTTGTTGAAATTTTTCAGCCAACATCTCGGACTTGTGCGTCAGACTTGTCAAAATCTTTCAGCTAACTTGTTGGACTTGTGCATAGGACTGGGCAGAAAATTTTTTGCCAATTTGACGGACTTGTGCATCCGACTTGTCAGAATTTTTTTGGCAAGTTGTTGGACTTGTGCGTCAGATTTATCAGATTTTTAGGACAACTTGTCGGACTTGTGTTCCAGTCTTGTCTGATTTTTTTTTTATCCAACTCGTCCGACCCGTCGTAATTTTTCAGCCAACTTCTTGGATGCACGTCCAATTTTTTCAGAGTTTTCAGCCAATTTGTTGGATTTGTGTGTCAAATTTGTCAGAATTTTTCTGCCAACATCTCGGACTGGTACGACAGACTTGACAAAATTTTCTGCCAACTTATTGGACTTGTGCGTGGGACTGGTAAAAATTTTTTGGCCAATATGTGCGACTTGTTGGATTTTTTTACCAACTTGTCAGACTTGTGCCTCAGATTTGTCAGAATTTTTCAGCGAAATTTGGTAGGTTTCTGCGTCAGACTTGTCGGATTTTTTTACCAACTTTTCAGACTTTTGTGTCAGACTTCTCAAAATTTTTCGCAAAAGTTGTCGGACTTGTGCGTTAGACAGTGTCACAATTTTTCAGCCAACTTGTTGGATTTCTGCATCAGTCTGGATGAAATTTTTCTGCCAAGTTGTCGGACGTGTCAAAATTTTCTTTGGCCAACTTGTTGGACTTGCGCGTCAGACCTGTCAATATTTTTTTTTTGTCATTTTGTCGCACTTGCGTTGAACTTGTCGACATTTTTTTTCCAATTGTCGGACTTGTGCAATAAACTTGTTTGATTTTTTGGGCCAACTTGTTGCACTTGTGCGTCAGGCTTGTCAGATTTTTTGGCCAACTCGTCGGACTTGTGCGTCAGACTCGTCATAATTTTTTGGCCAACTTGTTAGATATGTGCAGCTGACTTGTCGGATTTTTTGGCCAACTTTTTGGATTTGTGCATTAGACTTGTCGGAATTTTTCGGCCAATTTATCAGACTTGTCAAAATTTTTTGACCAACTTGTCGGACTTGTTTGTCAGACTTCTCCGGATTTTGGGCCAACCTTTTGGATTTGTGTGTCAGACTTATCAGATTTTTTGGTCAACTTGTCGGACTTGTGCGTCAGACTTGTCGGAATTTTTTTTGTCCAACTTGTCAAACTTGTCGGATTTTTTGGCCAACTTGTTGTATTTGTGCGTCAGACTTGTCAGAATTTTTCGCCCACTGGTGGGACTTGTATGTGGAACTGGTCAAAATTATTTTGCCAATTTGTTGGACTTGTGCATCAGACTTGTCGAAATTTTTTGGCCAACTTGTAGGACTTGTGCATCAGATTTGTCAGAATTTTTTTGCCAAGCTGGACTTGTGCGTCCGATATATCGGATTTTTAGGCCAACTTGTCAGACTTATGTGTCAGTCTTGTCAGATTTTTTTTTGTCCAACTCTTCAGGCTTGTCGTAATTTTTCTGCCAACTTGTTGGATGCACGTCGAAGATGGTGAATTCTTCAGCCAAATTTTTGGATTTTCTTCAGACTTGCCGGAACTTTTCTGCCAACATCTCAGACTCGTGCATCAGACTTGCCAAATTTTTTTGGCTAACTTGTTGGACTTGTGCGTGGGACCGGTCAAAATTTTCTGGCCAATTTGTCGGACTTGTGCATCAGAATTGTCGGATTTTTAGGCCAACTTGTCGGACTTGTGCATCAGACTTGTCAGAAGTTTTCAGCAAAATTTATTGGGCTTCTGCGTCAGATTTATCGGATTTTTTTACCAACTTCTCAGACTTGTGTGTCAGAGAATGTCACACTTTTTCGGCCAACTTGTTGAATTTCTGCCTGAGTCTTTTCGGAATTTTTCTGCCAACTTGTCGGACGTCAGAATTTTTTGGCGAACTTGGCAGACTTGTGCATCAGACTTGTCGGAATTTTTCGGGCAACTTGTCAGACTTCTGTGTCCAATTTTTTGCCAACTGGTCAGACTTGTGGCTCAGATTTGTCAAACTTTTTTGGCGAACTTGTCGTACTTGTGCAATACACTTGTTGGAATTTTCAGCCAACTTGTTCAACATAAAAGTCGGACTTGTCAGACTTTTACGGCCAAGTTGTTGGATTTGGGCATTGGACTTGTTTGAAGTTTTTGGCCAACTTGTTAGACTTGTGCATCAGACTTGTCGAAATGTTTTGGCCAACTTGTTGGACTTGTGCGTCAGACTTGTCGGATTTTTTCGGCCAACTTAATGGACTTGTGCATCAGATTTGTAAGACTTTTTTCGTCCAACTTGTTCCGTTTGTGCGTCACATTTGTCGGATTTTGCTAATATTAAAACAAGTGACAAAGGGGTGTCTAAAATAGCTGCTTTATGCGCTAATTGTATTTGTATGTATGTGTGTGTGTTTGTGTCCTTATTTTAGATCTAGTTCATCCAGTGAAAAGGTCATGAATTGAGGATTTGCTTTTAGGGACCTCTGACCAATTGCACGAAATTAGTATTTATCCTAACACGCTGACCCTAATAAGAACTTGCAATTCTAATGAGTGAAAAGGAGGCGTTTAGAATGACGTGGGCTTTATGCGTTATTTGTGTGTGTGTGTGTGTGCATGTGTGCATGTGTGGAGTTGTAATGCTTGCTTGTTGTATTTGTTATTTACATAGGGTTTTGCAAGTTGTAACTTTTTTTGGTTTGTTTTTTAAGCCATTCAATTTTGCACCGCCTCTCTCCACCACCCGTCTCTTCTCACTGCCGGTGGGTACTGGGCGCTACTGGTAGGATCTCCATCTATCCTATCATTCTGTTACATTCTGTCTATTGTTTTGTTCTTTTCTAGCTCAGTGTGACCGTTATTATTATTGTCACGACGTGATGGCTGTTCTGTACAATAAATACGGCGGGTTTTTCTCATATTATGACACAAAAACACTTACCTTGTCGGTCCGTTAAGGGTGTGTCGAAACATCACAGATTTAATCCATTTCTTTACAAACCTTACTTAAAATACATGGTTTTCACTCAAACACGTTCGATTAATACCATAAGCCAAAGATACAAGCCTTCTATTAGAAATAGGGCAATACATTTTCCTTTTGCAAAACTCAGACTCAAATTCCTTTCAAAATGTTTTCACTTCTTGACCTTCCATTTTCCCATAGCTCCCACTGCCACCCCCCCCCCCTAGTTCTTTATTTTATTTATAGACATGTCAGTGAATGAATTCAACATTTATGCATATATATCAGGGATTCATTCACTTTATCCTAGCATGTGTGTGCCCTAGCCGATTTTGATTGGCCGAATATGACCTCGCTCACTAGCAAGCCAGTTGGATCTCACTGAAAGTCAAAGTAGTGACGTAATCATCCAACTAAAAGGCCGATCAAATTCGGCAAGTGCGTGCCAGGCCTTGGAATTCTGTTTCTCCCCAGTGTGTGTTGTTTGTTTTCCAGTGCTTTTCGTCACATTCCTCATCTCCCTCCTCTCTCTCCCTCCTAACCATTCTCTTTCTGTGTTTTACTTTTCTCTCATTCTTCCATTATTTTCGGCCTTCCTTCCTTCCTTTCCACTATTCCTCCCCAACACTCTCTTTTCCCATGTTACATAAAAAAAATAAACATAATTCGGCGCCCTGTCTGCTTGTTGATATTACGAGTACTATACTCTCCTCAGTGGCGGAGCTAACGGGGAAGCAGAGGGACCGGCCGCTTCCCCTGAGCTTATTCTTAAAAACAATCGTCCCTTTTCACAAAGTTTTTACCCGAGTTTAAATGCAAAATAACAGTGTCCTTCGTTTAACATTGTATCTGCTATGTGTTTTGACTTTAAATACAAAATAAAAATTGAGAGCGAATGTACCAAACATTATTTGGCACGTATTCTGGCGTCTTTTTTAAGAACTCGCTTCCCCCTGACGTTAGAATCTAGCTCCGCCCTTGACCCTCCTATCAATAACCATACCTGGAAATCTTACTTATACAAGGTGGCACTAAGACAGTTATGGATTATTATTTTCTTAAGATTTCTCTAACCTTAGCTCGTCTCCCTGCCACTTGCGGCTGGTGGTAATACGTTATAGTCTTCGCCTTGTCATGAACTAATAAATCATAGTTAAATCTGGACATTCTCTCGCATGTGGATGGGGAAAATGTGTTTGCTCTAAAAGTTGATAGGAGTTGAGGGTTTTTGGTATGACGAGATTAGTGTTTTGGTTCAGGGCGGGTAAGCCCAAGAGGTGATCTGAGAATTGTAGTGTGGTACATCGAGACCTTAGTTGTTGTTTGTTCCAACTGCACTTTTCGCACAGCTCAGAAATTCGACGTTAAACGGCTGCGGCTTTAGTGTTACTAGGCTACCTGCTGTGGATCTGCTGTATTTCTTCGCAGTCTAGATGTTTTATGAATTAAAATGCTGATAAGGAGAGAAAGTAAATCGGAACTGTGAAACAGCCTGATAAGTGCTAAAACGTACTTTAACCCTAATACTGTCTAAAAGAGATCAGACTGACGGTTTTGTTCATCCCTTGATTGCTAGAGCCAATCAAATCAATTTTCCAGAAATGTATACATTATGGGGGTTCTAAATCAAAGATAGATTCAAATACTAAATTTTGCAAGACGAATACTTGCAGTTGGAACATCCTCGGTGGGACAGAGTGACTTTTTTCCGGACGGTAATGGGGTTAAATAAGTGTCAAAGTGTTCAACTTATGTTACTTCTTCCACAAACTAAAAAATCTCCATTTTTTCAGAAAATCGAAATACGGCAAACAAGAAATAAGGTCGCAATTGATTGATCTTCATCGGCAAAAGCAAAAAAATGAGTCACAAAATAGAAAATGGAACAAATTAAAAAACAATATGGGACGTTTTACAGATACGAGAACTTGGCTGCGAGTTCCAGACTTGCATTTTCGGAGCATAGCACGTCCGTCAATTTTTGCCGTATTTTGACACGGTTGAACACAGCAATGCCGCCGAAGGCTTTTTAAATTGATATTTGAATTCCTTCTCTTTATCATAACCGCGTGTTTGTTGTTGTTGTTGTTTTGTTTTTGCCTAGTATTTCTTTAGTGTGCAGGATTATTCTTCATCGGGAACTCAACTTTACGACCTTGTTTCTAGCGCACTCTCTGAGGAGAAATCTTGACGTCAAGCCAAAAAATAAATCTGTAGATCTTTGTAAATCGAATATTATAAAAGATACATGTATTAATTCGTGTAAAGCGGCGGCGAGAATAAATTAAAACCCCGAATATGGACAGGATCCTGGAATAACGTCGTAAGTACTTCAAAAGCGTGTTTTCTTTTCTTTTACAGAAAGATAAAGAAACTTCTTAATCCCTGTTTTCTTTTGATAAGATGTTTTACCTTATTTTCACAAGATAAAAAGAGAGTTAGGCCTGTCTCTCGGGAGCTGAAAACAAATACCTGATCGGATAAATCGTCCTCTTCAAAGGGTTCTGGCTCCACTTTCTGACTGGACCGAGTTACACACTGCACACTACCTTTACGGGGCGTCTTTGTTGTGTGTCAAAGTAACCAGCGGATACGGTGTGTATGACCAGAAAAAAAAAAAAAAGGCATCTGTAAAGGCTTTGAGCACATGAAACTCCCATCATCAATATTTCTCAGAAGTTGGCGGAAGGGAGTTAGAACCTTTTCATTCTAAGGGAAGGAAATATTAAAGCTTAAAACTATGTTGTTTTTGTTTTTGTTATTATTTTTTTTTTTACAAAAGTTTTAGTTACGACATTTTTCCGGATGTCCTTCCATAATCTTCCACCTCCCCCCCCCCCCCCCCCTCCATTTTCTTTTCTTTTTTATGACTCCTGAAGCGTAATATAAAACGCAAGTAATAATTCCCCCTTGCTTATGCCATTTACATGCTTTTTAAATAATGAAGTTAATATGTGTGAACCTAAATGACGTTTCAGAGCGGAACATAAGACAGGCAGATCAGGTTCACCTTGGGGTTATTAAACTTGGTCTGCGCTGTATTCATATTTCATAGAGCATTTACTGTCAAAAGTTAAACATCAGTTTTGTTGGGGGTTCTTTTTTTTTTGGTTTGTCTTAACCTGGCGGGAAGAAGATCTTTGTTTCTCGTGGGTCTTAGCCAAGGCTTTTGGCTCCCAAGTCTCTCACCTGTCCTTTTTATTGTGTCTGTTATAAAACTTCAGAAGCGACAGAAAGAATTTCATTTGGTATGCTATCTTATCTTATCTTATCTTATCTTATCTTATCTTATCTTATCTTATCTTATCTTATCTTATCTTATCTTATCTTATCTTATCTTATCTTATCTTATCTTATCTTATCTTATCTTATCTTATCTTATCTTATCTTATCTTATCTTATCTTATCTTATCTTATCTTATCTTATCTTATCTTATCTTATCTTATCTTATCTTATCTTATTATGAAAAAGAAGAAAGATAGTGGCGGGGATGATTCATTGTGGTGCAATTTTGGCCCCTTTTCGCTCCAGTCAGGACCCAAATAACAGGCTCAATAATTGTAAAATGAATTTTCACAAGTGATAACAAATCTAACCCA
Organism: Onchidella celtica; assembly: GCA_963931925.1. Classification (NCBI taxonomy): domain Eukaryota; kingdom Metazoa; phylum Mollusca; class Gastropoda; order Systellommatophora; family Onchidiidae; genus Onchidella; species Onchidella celtica. Next base: position 33,326,609 of record OZ007575.1, on the reverse strand, counting down.
ATCGCCTTTGTATCAACCTATTGTGTCTGTTCAAGTTTCAGGCCATTTTTTTTTTAAATTTGTAAAAATATGAAATACAGTGATCTTTTTTCGGTGCTTCATCTAGTGGTTTAAAAAGAGTATAGATTTGGACCCTGAAAACTGAAGAATTTGGTACCTAATGCAGATAGATCCTGGTCAGACGAAAATGCTGGTTGCTGGTCTTTTCATTGGCTTGTCTTACAATTCTTGCTTTACCATTTAGAGAAAGCGCCCGTCTGCCACTTTTCCTCAGGCTTGTATCCATCTGATCATTATCAGTCTGTTTAACACCCGTCTATCAGTTTGTTTATCTGTCTGTTTGTGGTACCTGTCTTCCTTTGATCTATTATATTCTGCCCGACTGACTATCTATCTATCTATCTATCTATCTATCTATCTATCTATCTATCTATCTATCTATCTATATATCTATCTACCTACCTACCTACCTACCTACCTACCTACCTACCTACCTACCTACCTACCTACCTAGCTGTCTGTCTGTCTGTCTGTCTGTCTGTCTGTCTGTCTGTCTGTCTGTCTGTCTGTCTGTCTGTCTATCTATCTATCTATCTATCTATCTATCCGACACTGGCTTGGGCTCAACTCATCATCCACCAGATCATATTTTTTCAGCCCTAAGTCAAAAGGTGGCCTTGGGATCTTGAACCCTCGAGTCATCTATTATGCCAAGTATATGTCTTTCCACTTATCACTCCTAAACAGTGATGATCCTGTCGTGAAAGAGACAGCAAGAAGATCCCTCCATTTACATATGGACCAACGCAAAGCGACCGCCACCGAAGACTACCCAAATTTTGCTGGGTACGCAGTCAACAATAAAGGAGCTGTAGTGAAGAATACCAATGTCAAATGGGGAAGATCTGAATGGATCTTTCTGAATGAAATGTGTACCAGAAATAACATCCTCACGCTGTGTCGCCATAATGAATACGCACTTGAAATAAAAATTGACGACGAAGTCTCCTACATGTTTACTGATTCAAACAAGTTCTCCTCTACGTTTAAGAGAGATGGTTTAAAAAGATGCCAGGAGGAACTGTTGTCAAAGTCATCTCAAGGCCTCATTGTCCGCGAGGCAAAAGGTATCAACCACAGTGTGTCATACGAACATTTGACTAACCATAGTTTAGATGACAAGATCAGATCATTTGTCACACGTGGGCGACTGCAGATCCTAGAAGTCGAGACCCTACTGTCCCTGTACTACCCCAACGCCTATACTAAATCATGCAAGTTATGCCACCACCAGTCGGAAACAGTATGCCATGCATTGAACGGGTGCACGAAATTCAGCGGCATGTACCAAGCAAGACACAACAGAATAATGGACATTATTGAAAGGAAGATCACTTATTACAATCGTAACAAAGAAGTACTAAAGGACACACTCATCAACCCATCAATGTTTGGATCAGATGCAACATCCTTTACCACCAGAGCAACACGTCCTGATATCACAGTTATAGACAATACTAATAAGAAAGTCCAGATCGTTGAAGTAGCAGTACCATACGACTGTTACATTGATAGATGTTATCAAGGCAAATTTGACAAATATTTCCCATTAGCCATTGAAATCAGTGCTATGGGATACCAATGTGATATAATAGTTTTAATAATTGGAAGTTTGGGAAATGTTCACAGAAAATTTATTACTGGGCTGAAGAAACTAAACATTAACAATTCAGAAAGTAAGTTCATATCTAAGTACTGTAGTATCAGTTCAGTTATTGGATCATTCAAAATCTGGAATAAAAGATGCAGGTCGTATAATAGGAATTATTAACTCTATTTAAAAACATGTTCCAGTTTTGTCCATCCCTTCCATAGAAGAGATAAAGTAAAGCCACCCACCATGGCACAATTTCCACTTAGATGTAATGTTTCGATATTATATCTGTACAATCTGTATTGTATTCACATGGAAATAAAGAATTTTTAATTTTTATCTTCCCGCCTGCCTGCATGCCTATCTGTATGGCTGTCTCCCTGTCTATTCCCCCACAGTTACGTTTAAAACACCGCCAAGCCAAAGGTTATCAAGTGCGGAAGTAAGACAGAAACAATGCTACCGTACGTAAGGCAAACAACAGTTTAGACAATGGATAAGACTACTAGAATAATATAGTAAACACCCACCCCAAAAACTCAGCCGTGCTCTCGCAAAAGACCGTAAATGTCAAAGTCACATTTCCCACTTTTCACGACATTTCAAAAATGGTCTAAAAACCCATTTTTTTAAAATCAATTTCAGTTGTGGAGCCTCATTCCCCGTCGTCATTTCGCTCTATTGTTTAATTTCTGCCTTATAGTATGTCATGTGTGTGTGTGTCTATGTATACAATGTATGTCTAGCAGAGATAGATAGAGAGAGAGAGAGAGAGAGAGAGAGAGAGAGAGAGACAAAGAGAGAAAGAGGCAGAGAGAGAGAGAGAAAAATAGAGAGAGAGAAAGAGACAGAGAGAGAGAGAGAGAGAAAGAGACAGAGAGAGAGAGAAAGAAAGAAGAGAGAGAGAACTCTTTAGAATCCCAGCCAGCAGTCTTACGAAACTCCGACGAATGGGGAATGACTTCAAGTTTGCCCTCAGGAATGGCATAGTTCCTACTTAGATCCGCCGGTTACGACATCAGACTGACGCCAGTTTGATGTTATAGGGAACACGCTCCTCTGGTGAGCCTTCGAACCTTACGGAAATCCAATACAAATCTACGTCGCACTGACGTGGGAATGCTGGCTGGCATAAAGAGGGGGCCACCCCGAAATGTTTTCCCCATCTCCTGTAAGCAGTGGCGGACCTACAGCTTTAGGACCCTGAAGCTTGAACTGTTACGGAGCCCCTTCGTAACCAACAACAACAGGGCAACATTCGAAATTCACTCAATTAAAAAAGTTTCTTCACGACCCCTCTGAGATTAGAGGCCCTGAAGCTTCATCTTGATGTGTTCCATAGCAGGTCCGCCACTGCCTGTAAGATTTTCTTTTCTAGAACATACGGTTTGTATACACAGCACGGCTGAACTCGATCCTGAGCATTGTGTTTACAAATCTAAAAGCGACTTGTACAAAATGATAGCTCATCTTTTTTTTACATGGTTTTGTTTTGTCTTGCCTGTCGTTTCTGTAGGTAAGAAGATAACAGTGATGGATATTTTCAATTATCTTTTTTTGTGTGTGTTGTGTAGAGGATAATGTAATGTCTTTACAGCACACGGAAATTAGTCATTGTTTTTAATTTGTGTCGGAAAGCTGAAAGTGATTCGTTTGCACTATAAGCTCTTTGATTCGTTGTTGTCATTTTTTGTTTCTTTCCATCATCTTTTTTCTTTCAGTATTTTGAGAAAGTATTTACCTGTCAAGATGATTTTAGGTTCAAAACTCCGTCAAGCGACAATGTCAGTGGATACGGGAGAATACACAAAAAATGACAATTATTACTGGTTCGTTCCAATTGACGTCATTAGTGTTGCGCACCTCCCGATTTATATCATCTCAAAATATCCACTGTGTTAAGGTTTCTTTGTCTTAACCGTTTGTCTTTCTAGAGTATTATTTATTTGTTTCTTTTGAACATTTGACGTAGATTTTTTTTAAAAATAATATTTGACTACCTTTCAAGAGGGTTCAGTTTGGTGCAGTTTCCCGTAACAGAAACTATGGAGCGCATGGCAGATTTTGACATTGCAGAATTAACGCAAGTTCAATTTGGTGCGACTTCAGTGCGAGAGAGGAAAAATATTTATGTAAGAAAAGTACAGGTTGATCTGGCTTTACTGAATGATTCGGAGAGGGGGAGAGAGAAAGAGAGGGAAAGAGCGAGTGGGGAGAGAGGGAGAAGAGAGAGAGAAAGAGAGCGAAAGAGAAAGAGAGAGTGGGAGAGAGAGAAAGAGTGAGAGGGAGAGAGAGAAATGGGGAAAGTAAGAGGGAGGGAGAGAGAGAGAAAGAGAGGGTGAGAGAAAGAGAGCGAAAGAGAAAAAGAGAGTGGGAGAGAGAGAAAGAGTGCGAGGGAGAGAGAGAAATGGGGAAAGTAAGAGGGAGAGAGAGAGAAAGAGAGGGAGAGAGAAAGAGAGAGAGCAAGAGAGAAATTTGGAGAGGAGGAGGGATAGGGAGAGAACGAAAGATGGAGACGAGGAGGGGGGAGAGCGGAAGTAGGTTTATCTTAATTAAAACTGTCTCACCTGGTTACAAACTATTTCTGATCTCTCCAGGCTTCGTATAGTTATATCTAGGACAAGCTCATTTACTGGATACATACAGCTGTAGAGACTATTGTACCTGTTATTAGCTTATGAGTGTCTCGTGCTAAATATCGTATGAAAAAAAGTAAAAATACATAAATGTACACTGTAATGTTCAGTTCTGCGTTTGACTGGTAACTTTGCTAAAAACTACTGATTAGGATCTCACTACAACATTTTCAAGCGCGTTCAATAGTGTGAGGTTGCCAATATATTTAATGCTCACCGATCCATGTAGTTGATGTACGTGTAGAGATTACTGGGCCACGTAGGCAAAATACTCCAAAAGGGGTTTAGTTACCAACTTGTGGTCGATTTCCGAAAACGTTACTGTGGCCATGTAACCCGCTAAAGGCAATAGATCTGCATAATCCTAAACCTAAAACTTCAACAACAACAACAACAACAAAAAAGCAGGCGTAACTAACCAATCAACCAACCAACAAATCAACTAACTAGCCATCTAACTAACCAACCAGCTAACTAACTAACTAATCAACCAACCAACTAACCAACCAACAACTAACTGATTTACTAACTACTTTACTAACTAAAGTAAGTAAAGAACGAACTAACTAACTAACTAACTAACTAACTAACTAACTAACTAACTAACTAACTAACTAACTAACTAACTAACTAACTAACTAACTAACTAACTAGCTAACTAACTAACTAACCAACAAATAACCAACTACTTTACCAACTAACGAAGTAACTAACTACAAACAAAATAAGTCAATAACTCACTAATGCACTTATTAACTTGCAAACGAACGAACGAATGAACCAACGAACAAACAAACGAACGAAATAAATCAATAAATAACAAATAAATGCGCAAACCAAAACCCACTTTGGCCACAAAGCTCAAATGACATAATCAATTGTCATTTTTGCATCTATTCGAGCATTGTTTCCGAAACTCTGGGTAGGTACTAGAGAGTTAACGTGTGGCAGATCTCGGGGAAGAAAAGGGGTGGGTGGGGGGGGATAACAAAGGACAAAAGGAAACAGAAGGCTGCTATCCTGAACTGTCAACAGCAGGGCCAATTAAAGCCTGCCTAGTGCCTAGGACCCTGTACCGATCGAAGTTATGTAGATGGTCAATTGTGAATGGTGTTCCTTAAAGTCTAAAGTTGCGAACATGACGCCTTTTTGGGTTTCCCTCCCTGGTACAAGTTACTCCTGAATCAGGATCCCCCTCCCTTCCCTCTTTTCATTTTCTCTCTCTTGTCCATCTACCCACCCTGTGCCTGGGGGCAGGGTAGGCCTGGCTTATGTGACGTGACACTGACGTGTCGGTTAATCGGGCCATGAGTAACAGATTGCGAGCATGCGATGGTGTTGGGAGCGGGCTAGCTTCAATTTCCGTTGCAATTTTGTGGATAGATGTTCCAACGCACGTTCTGGTCAGAAAGTGAATTGTTACCAGTTGTGGTCGATACACTGTATGTTTGAGGACACAGGTGGATGTCGTGTTTGTGCAAAAGGTTGAGAATTAAACCAGCAAAATTGTGTTTTTAAGCCAGGCATGGGCAGCCTTTCATATAATATGGGTCAGACCTAAAAATTCTGAAGATGTGGAGAGCCGGACACTCTCAATGCATATTAATTATTATACCCCTTCTTTAAATGACATTCTTTATTTGGTTGTTGATTCTTACGCATTTAGGCTCCAACCCCCCCCCCTCCCCCCCCCCCACCCTTTTTTTTTTCTTTACTTGTGAGCAAATTCCGATTTCCTGAGAATTTGTTCTTAGGGACATAATTAAGGGGGTTTTTCATGGTCATTTAGTTTGATTTAATAATTATTGTAGAAAACACTAAAAAAACAAAAAAACTTCCTTTTCTTGCACTGAGTTCATATGGGAATTGCAACTGAGTGATAAACTAATGTCTGTGTATCGCTGGTAATACATTACGGTGCCAAAGGGATTAAAGAACATTTCCGTTGTTTTTTCTTCGTTCTTTTAGCTTTTCATTGACATGCCTGCTGTAGGTTTTTATGGCATCATCACTTCCTGAAAATTTTCGGTTCGTACCATGCATGTGAGTTAAACTTAATAGTTATTACAATATCTTTATAAAAGAAAAAATATATATAGCTCAGAGACCGCCGCGTAAAGTAGTTTTCAATCAACCACGTGACGGGGGTCCGGTCAAAATTATTGCAGGCTGCAGGTCTGCTCCGTGCCTAATTCAGTTCTGTTTAACTGGTATCTGGGACCAATGCAGTAACTTGGCCTACAGGTAATTAACAGTGAAAACGACACAAATACAAAAACAGACAGACTATAATAAAAAATTATATCAGATAGATAAATATTTAAAACAAAAAGAAAAAAAAAGAGCAGAAAATCGATACGGTCACAGCAGAGCTTTGGAATGAAGCTGTAATGGTAATGTAAAAATGAGGAAAGTGTCTTGCAATAAACACACCAACAAAGATAAAGAACAATTACAATAAATCACAAAATAATTAGAACTGAAAAAACAAAACAAAAACCCCCAAGTTTTGGTTCATGAAAAGACAGGTCTGACGTCATGAAGTTGCCAAGAACACTTCTTCTTTCGTCCACCAATCTAAATCTGCAGATTTGTTCTTTTAAGAAAATCTATGGTTTTCTGCAGTTCTGGCAGAGCACCATAGAGTTTGATATTCAGGTCGGTGGGTTGGGGCCAATACGTTTCTCGCAGTGCTGAGAAGAGCTTGATAAGCTGATTTGTAATGAGTTTTTAGTTGTTTGTCTTTTGTTTTGTTTTTTTGTTTTTTTGTGATTTTTTTTTTGTCCTCGTAAATAGTTGTTTTTCAGGGTTTGATTGGTTTCGTTTTTTTTTTTCTTTACTGGAATTTAAAATGAAAATTGAACAACATCAATACATAATATTTTATGTATCAGTTTGCAACTTCTCATTATGTATCGCAAGACGGCAATTTTCGTCTGTAAAGGGCAAGTAAATTATACTTCTGAGTCCAAAATTGGCAAAAAAAGAAAAAGTTGTGTGCAGCAAAGCCTCGGCTAAGAAATAATGCCCGGACGATGTTGAGATGCTTTGTTTCTCGGGGGCCTCAGCGCAGTGCTGTTGGCCCCCTGTTCTTAATTGTAGTTCCTTCTTCGTTCTTGATTGTTGTTCCGTTCTGTTGTCTTTTCTGGTCTGTTTTTCTATTTTTAATTTATGGTAGGCGCCAAAGCAAGGACAAGACAGTAAGTAGCAGGAGGAGCAAGTTCTAGACACTGTCCCTTTCAGGAATTTGATCCCTTTATTGCCAATGAAACATGTCACTAGTTGTAATGCCCGAACGATGCAATGAAACGCAGGCCAAAAGGAAAGGCAGAAAATGTCGATATTTCGGTATTATTTTCTTACGTGAGGTTTTGCTACACAGGCCAAAGTACAACATTTTCTTTTTTGCCAATTTTTTGGCTTTGCTGCGGCCCCACAGTACTGTTTTTCTGTGGTTCTTATAATAACTCGGAAGTTTGTGGGTTTTTTTACATTTTTTTTTTTTTTGTTGGATGTAATTCTTTACTCAGATCACATCATCGTGTTTGTATGAAATAATAATAATAATAATACACAGCATTTATATAGCACTTCATCCCGTTAACAACCAGGGTCGAAACGCTTTACAACATTTATATCATATAATCACACACAATACACAGGCATACTCAGGAAAAACAAAAAAATGGACATTCAGACTGTAAAAAGATGACTCTTCAGCTGATGTTTAAAAGTCATAAAATGTTCAATCTCTCTCAAAGACTGAGGCAGAGAATTCCAGATCTGAGGCCCTTGAAAAGAAAAAGATTTTTCATCCATGGTCTCAAGGAATATCCTAGGAATTTTAAACTTTAAAAAAAAACTTCCGTTTACCGCTGACAGCTTTTCAAAAGTACACTTACACCAACCCTATTTTGTTCAGTAATTTGAGTAAATTTTTTTGCCATTCAATTATAATTCAGAAAAAAAATAAATGTACACCAAATCCAGTATCAGCCAATTCACCCCCCTGGAGAGACGAAATTTACCTCAGGTTCGGTGCATCTGTCCCACAGGCTTCAATAATTAGATGCATTAATACTGTAACTGCCTCATGTGCAGCTTGTAAACATTTTTTTTTTTTTTTGTAATGTAATATAAACAAGTGGTATAGAATTTCAAAGTCGGTGTATGATTATGGGGGTTATCAAAAGAAAAAAAAAAGTTAAAAATTTGAAAAGCCCTATCAATAGACCTACCAGCAATCTAAAATTCAACTAGATGCGAGCTGTTGTCTATGCGACACCAAGTCTCTCCTACAGCTCGCAACATCTGCGGCTAGTAAAGCCGCAAGCTGCTCGCATTTTGACCTGTTTATCAGATTTGTGGTGTGTGTGCATTATAAAGAGCATTAATTTATAATAAATTTTCGAAAGACCGTTTTCCCCAGATTTCTAGGGTAGGGTAGCATTGATGATAGAACATTGATAATTCACGTTTAGCAGATTGCCATTTACATAAAATAGTCCTATCTTGTTTTTCATTGATTGCAGAAAAGCGAAGAAAGCTGTTTCATCACGGTGAAATGTATGTGCGTGTGTGTGTGTGTGTGTGCGTGAGAGAGAGAGAGAGAGAGAGAGAGAGAGAGAGAGAGAGAGAGAGAGAGACGTTTAATACATTATTGCAGTAAGAACTGGCGGCTCTATTGTTCATTTAAATTATTAGTGTTGGATTTGGTATCAAGAAGAACATGAGATGTCTGTGCAGTTTTGGCGTAAGTCTGACTTTGACCATTATGTTGTCACAGTGGCGAGATGTATATCTGTCCATGCTGAACAGGTTAATATTATCTCATTGCTGTGTTGTTGGACTTTTTGAGACTTGTTTGTTTTATACAGCATGAAGGTATAGTAAGCACGTGAGAGAGGGAGGGGAGGGGAGGGGGGCAGAGAGAGAGAGAGGGAGCAGACAGACAGACAAATAAACAGAGAAAGACAAAGAGACAAACACAGAGAAAGAGAGGGAGAGAGAGACAGGGAGAGACAGAGCATTAGAGAGGGGAGAGAGAGAGAGCCAGTCGGACAGCTGATACGGAGAGACAGAATGAGAGACAGACAGAGAGAGAGAGAGACAGAGCGAGAGAGACACAGACAGACAGACAGACAGAGACAGCGTGAGAGAGAGAGAGCGAGAGAAAGAGAGTGTTTTTACTATTTCATTTTAAACGGCTTTGGCTGCACATTGTGGAGACAGGCGCCATATAAATATCCTCCATTATTACTATGATTATTATTGATGAGTTTGTTCGGAGAAAACACGGCAGCGATGTTAAAAGCAATGAATCATTACTTGAAGGTGCATTTTTTATTTTTTTTACATAAAACTGTGTTGATATATACACACACCAAAGAGTTCAGAATATAAATTGCCACTATCAGCTCTTTGATATAAACACACAATATAATAGCTCCATGTCAGATCACCGTGATAGAAACGAATCGAGTAGAAATCTCCGAGTCATGATGTTTATATGCAGGTACTGGAGCGTTGTTTTTTTCTTCATGACAATTCAATAAGGTTAATGTGACCTAGGAATCGTTCACTGTAGTTTGTTTTTTTTTTTACTTTCTCCCATTCAGAGTCTGGAGTTGAAATGAAGGATGGTTAAACTAGAGTTATTGCTACGCACGGAATTGTCTTTCGGTCGTTTATTTATTTAGTTATTTAAGCTTGTTTATTTGTTTAATAATTTATTTGTTCATCTATTCATTTAATTATTTATTTTTATTCCTGTTTGAAGATTTAAAAAATGTAGAAAGCAAGTGCCGTAGATGTTTTGACTACGTGACACTCACTGCTACAATTGTTATCCATTGCATTGATTTCCATGCATATATTTTGTTTTTTATGTTGTTATGGAAATAAAACGAAAGATTCGTGTAGCTATTAATTCATTCATTTGTTTATTTGGGATTGGGAGGAGGTCTTGTGGAGATCTTTAATTGGGTGCGGGTTGAATTAAATTGTTGTCACCGGTGAAACTGGATAAGTTTATTAGTACTTTCCAAACTTCCCCAAAATTCTTTCACTTGAGCGTTTAAGAGCACATAGTACATGGTACACGCATCTATTATATATTTCAGTAACTTGCAACCTTTGGCATGACTAACTGACCAAACTATAGACTCTGCAGACCCTAAATTTGGCACAGAGGTGGCAATTGAGATAAGGAAGATGATGGCTATAATTAAAAGTTGTTTACTTCAAGCATGTATTTTTTTTAATAAACAATGTTTATTGCTATGTAACATTTGTATTTTTGCATGTTTGTTTCGAATTATTATAATTATAGTACCGTGCATGTCCTAAAAAGTAACCGTATCAAGTGTTCAGTTTGGTGCGGAGTGTTCTGGTGCGCATGAGTTCTGAAGCAAGACTGTAGTTTATTACTTTTATGATATGAAAGAGAGAAAGAGAGAGAGAGGGCACATGATTGTTTATTCCGGGCAATGCCCGGTGGATCATCCAGTAAACTTATATTACAACTCAGTAAACTCAACAACAGACATACATGAAGTGACATGGTAAGGAACCTTACTGAAATATGGCACTCGTCTAACTGCTGAAGTGTCTTGTTGGGGCGAATTGCGGTGGGCAAAAACGATCTTCCATATTTTTCTCTGTTTGCTTTCTTGTGTATTAGTCTCTTGATATAATTCATTGTAACGACATTGTAATTCATTGTCACCAGTCAATAACATGATAATATTTTACAGATCCCACAGTCGCAACCTATCAGCTGACAGTAGTTTACAACGATGATGTTTGGTGAACTTCCTAATGTCTTTCACGTATTCACTAGTTATCATAATTGCCAGACAATATAGCATTCAAAAATAAACAGTGAACAATCTAAATGTAGTTTATCAGTGCTAACCGGTGCAATAATATTAATAGCTGAATAATCAACTTGTCATTAATATTGCATTTAGGGCCAAAGTTTATCCAAACATTTTTTGCTGTGGATCAAAATTAATGGGAAACGAATGGTATGCAGCTTTTTTTTTTTTATTTTAACTCTGGTGATTTGATAATTTATGTGATATACCAACAGAAGCGCGAGGGGTTGATGGACGCTTTTCGTCGAGTCTCCTTGTGTCCTATCCTTTTGTTATACATGTGTTCTGTCTAGCCCAGTGTGGCCATTATCGTGCCAACGTACTTTCTCTAAACTCAAACTGAAACTCTAACCAACAGAAGCCTGAAGATTTGGGTTCCAACCTGCAGTCGTAGGCTCTGATCTGCTAGTAAGTCTGATATGAGTCCCAGCACGGTGTTTTAGTGGCAGTGGGTGCTGTGCTGTACTGCGGTGGTGCATGTTTTAAGCAGCACTAGCATAGCAGCAGGTTGTGATACTGCAAAAATTAAGGGGGTCGCTCGTCCGCTGAGCCCTGCGTCGAGTCGCCTTGTGGGCTGCCACGCTTGGTGACGCTCGCTCCAACGCCTCGCTCCCTCCAAGTCCCTTTTGCCACCGACAGGGGCGAAAGCGCTAAAAAAGAAAGCCAATAGGTGCTGCGCGCTTCTGTAAGGAAAGAATTCACGTACGTTTTTTTTTCTTCTCCATTCCTAAGCGTTGTCTCTTTGCTAGCCTTACCGTACCGTACCTTCGCCAGCAAAGCGTGCGCGCGGGTGTGGGACCCATTTTTCTCACTCTTCGCTTGAATTTCAGTGTTGTAAACTCTACTACAGGATTTCCAATTATCACTGCATGTACTTGCTGAGGACGTCAACTGCTGTTGATGGCAATTAACAAGTAAGGTGAAAATCGGATATATACACAGGATACACACAATTTGTTTATTTCGTTTCTTTTCTCTCCTGAGGACTACATAGCCAGAGTGTGAGGATTGTAGTTTTCAGTTAGCTGTTGTGTTCGTAAAACCTTTCGGTGGATTTTTACCAAGTGTGGTTTGTGGATTTCCAACACCGGATTATATATTTCGCCTGGATTACAAAAACACATTTTTAGGGGACATTTTACCCCCTTTTGTTTGGATTTCATAGTAGGATTATTGTCCTGGGATATTTCCTCGAGAATACTCGTCTATTTCGGGTACGTATTTTCACATCGTTTTCTCTATATTTTCTTTGTCTCTTTGAAATATTTATTTCGTTCGTATTTATTCATCCCTTATTTTTCTGTGTTGTTTGATATGGGAATACTTTTGTTCAACTAGATCTGTATCTATGTGTGCGGCGTTATGAAAGACAGATGTAAGGAATGTTGGCAGTTGAAGCAGATTATGCGATAATTCGTGGCGACAGTGAAAATAATGCAGTTTCACACCTGTTGCTGGTAAATCATTCTTTTAAAACTTTTTTTTTTTGTTTTTTAAACAGAAAATTTACCCCCAGTCTTTGAAAATATTCAATTTTGCAAAAAAATGTTTGCCAAATTGTTTTCTATATTCCCCAAAGAAACATTGAATTTGTCAATTCCCCAAATTTTAGTGCTATATTTCATTAAAAATTTCTTTCCATCAGAAAGGGAGACGGAACACTCATCATTTGATTTGTTTTGTTTGTTTGTTTTTTGTTTTTTATATCACGGTTCCTATAAGTTTGAAAACTTTGGTAAGCATCGTTTCATGTACTGTTATGAGAGTAGATCTGTCAGTCTGAAAAGCGCATATTTTTTTAATAGCATTAATAATGATCCACTTTTTGGGGGGAAAGAATTAAACAGAAATTTTGTTTCTGAAAAGTAAAGTTGTTTTTTTTTTTTTCGTTGTCTCCTTGCAATAACAGTCTGGATTTATTTATTTTTTTTCATATTTCTTTAATACAATCATACATATTATTTTAGATTTCGTTCCAAAATGTTTACACGTCAGGAAATGATTGAAAAGTTAATTCAAGTCTGGCACTGAAAACGCTGTAATTGAATTAAGTAGACTGGTTTAAAGGACTTTAAAATAAAAAATAAAAATTTTTTTAAAAAAAGTTACGTCTGGTCAAATCCAAGTTTTGTTAATTTAACTTAAATGATGAAATAAGGATAGGAAAACTGATTTTTCCAGACGCTTGATGTAGCAGAGAAACCGTGTCTCTATATTATACATAATTATAATTGCAGTCATGTCTGTTATGTTGTTTGTTACTGTACAAAAACGTTGTAATCGTAGCCGTTTCTGTTGTTATTATTTCCAGGCATTGTTTCTTGGAGATCTCAGTTTTTGTTTGTTCTGTCTCCAGTTTCTGAGAAACTGGAAATCTTTTGGTAGGAAGAAGAGGAGGTAAAACAAAATGTACATTTTGATAATTCTTTAAAATGCGTTGTGGCACTTATCAAGCTGTTTCGCAGTTCCCATTTATTCTAACTCTTTATCATAATACTAAAGCCACAAACATTTAACGTCCACTCTCTCAGTTGTGCAAAAAGTGGAGTTGGAACAAACAAGAACTCACGATCTTGTCAGTAATTGCCTTGTTGTTGCTGCCGTTCTCATTGTTACGGTCTTGTTAATATTATTTTTTTCTTTCTGCAGTCGTCTACTTCCTATTTGCTGTTGTCTTGGCTTTTCATTTATATTGTTAATTTTTATTTAAATATATTCTCCTTTTTTTTGTTTGATATAAATCTACTTCTACTGTGTCAATTCAAAGAGTATAATTATGGCATTATCTTGTCATATTGGCTGCTAGATGTTTTTGTGGCACAGCATACGCTGAAATCGTCATACTCCTGGTAGTTCTTGCATTGTTCTTGTTGTTGTTGTTGACGTCATTATCATTTGCTTTAAAATAGTATTTACTTCTAGATGTTGTTGTTGTTGTTGTTGCTATTTTTGTTGTTGTTGTTGCTGCTGCTGTCCTTGTTATTATTTACTTACTCTGAAATCGCATTACTTCTGGATGATGATGATGTTGTTGTTGTTGTTGTCGGTATTATTATTGACTCTGAATCGTTTTACTTGTGGAAGTTTTTGTGGCTGTTGCCGCTGTCGCTGTAACTAATAATTACGATGATGTAGATGACACTAACTTATTTTTTCAGTTCTTCTATGCGCTGCCGTTGAAGTAATACTAATAAATGCTTACGTAGTTCCGAAAGATAATGTCTAGGGCAAATGCATTTGTAAGTAAAATGCCTGGGTTTTCCGCCAGCGTGATTTGATAAAGCGAGACATGATGACAGCTTTTATCGCTATTTATGTATGGTATAAATGGCTATGTAAAGTTCCTGATCGTGTACCGGAAAATGTACTTCCTCGATGATGACTGATTACCAAGTCTACATGAGAACACAAATGTACGTGCATGCATTTGAGCGTGGGCGTGCACTCACTAGCCAAGTCATGGACATGGCTCAGATAGTCGTGGTGTATACTCTTAGAGTGGGCCCACTCTTTCTTGTATTTACCGTACTACGCTTCTTTCTTTACTCTCTCAGTGTCTGTCTTTCCGTCCCCCCCCCCCGCCCCCGCCCCCTCCTCCCTCTCCCTCTGTCCCCCGGCGTCCCTTTCTCTCTCTCTCTCTCTCTCTCTCTCTCTCTGTCTCAGTCTGTCACATTCTGTTTGTCTCTGTCTGACTGTCTGTGTCTTCCTCCCTCTGTCTCTCTCTCGACTTTCTTTCTCCCCCCCCCCCTCTGAGTGTATGTTTTCTCTCTCTCTCCCTCTCTCTGCCCGTCTATCTGACTCTCTCTCTCTCTCTCTCTCTCAGTGTGTCTTTCTCTCTCTTTCTCCATTCCTGTCTGTCTCTATGTCCGCCTTCCGCCTCTCTCTCTCTCTAAGTTTCAGGACTACAACAATAATTATCTATGTAATTAAAATTTTCGGCGGGTTTCCGCACGTTACTTACTTACAACGATACAGGATTGAAGTTCTGTTGCACGCTTTTTATACAGACCCTTCAAATAGTGGAAACACTCACAGACGTTTATAGAAGCACAGTACCACGTGGCTAGTCCCGTCCCCGGTTCTTAACCTGCAGGATTAGAGCGTAGACTGCAGTAAAGATGACCAATCGCCGCAGGGTGTGCAGCAGGTGTCTTAAATACCCACCACATTCGTCCAAGACTCCATGCTTGGCAGTGTTTGTACACACAAAACGAGGAGATAATCAGATGCTGAGGATTAGACTCCTCGAAAATCAGATTTCTGTCTGTTCTCAAGATATCTTTTGTATCTTCTCTGTAGCGCTCAGAAGTCAGATCTGCGATAATCTCTGCGTAAAAATCCGAGCTATATTGAGACGTTACGACATGCATATCTGTGAGGAAATAGCACTTCTTTCTTTGTTAACATTCCTGTTATCATAACATCCCACTTTTTAAGGTAAAGAAGAGGATTTTAGGGATGAATGGTTTCATACAATGAAGAAAGCAAGTATGTGCAAACCTCTGTATAGAGGTGTGGTGTGGATAGATTATATCAGGATCTGGTATGAGAAGGAAGCAAGTAAAGAATTGGGAAGAGGACTATAACGATATGGAGAAATGCAATGGCACAGGCAGGCAAACAGAGAATGACGGATAGTCAGACAGACCGACACACGGACGGACATACAGAGAGAGAGAGGGGGGGGGAGAGAGAGAGAGAGAGAGATAGAGAGAGAGAGAGAGAAGAGCAGGTAGACGGACAGACCCATACAAAGACCGACAAACTGAAGGAGAAAGAGAGAGAGGGGAGAGAGAGAGAGAGAGAGAGAGAGAGAAGAGCAGGTAGACGGACAGACCCATACAAAGACCGACAAACTGAAGGAGAAAGAGAGAGAGGGGAGAGAGAGCGAAAGAGAGGGAGCGAGAGAGAGCGAGACAGAGAGAGCGAGAGAGAGAAGAAGAGAGAGGGAGGGGGGGAGAGAGAGAACGATAATAAAGCCTGACAGATAGTCAGACAGGCCCATACATAGACGCACATAGACACCGAGAGAGAGAGAGAGAGAGAGAAAGAGAGGGGCAGAAAGAGAGACCTCTGAGACAGAAAAAGAAAGAGAGAACGAGAGATCTCTGAGACAGAGAGAGAGAGAGAGAGAGAGAGGCAGAGAGACAGAGAGTGGAAGACAGGGAGAGAGGGGGAAAGATAGACCAAGGGGGAGAGAGAGAGAGAGAGAGAGAGAGAGAAATCTGATATAAAAATTCGATAGATCGATATATTGCTAGGGGCGGGGTCCAAAACAAAATAATTTTCTCACGGTGTTTTTTATAATCACCGAGGCGTCGCCGGTCTGATCGGGGCCTAAGTCAGGTCTATTTATAAACTGATAGCATCATTCAGTAGAAAGGGGCCGAAATCCCCAAGAAAAACAAAAATAAAAGACGGATATCACCGGCATTGACGGATCTGTATGAAATTCGTTTTCACTCCAAAAGGAACTTAACCAGGCGGTCACAGTGTTATGAGAATTCACTTTTGTTCCTCATCGTGTGAAATGCGTACATATTTTTTGGCATTTTAGTGTTTTATTTCAATGTTATTCAGAGTACGTTTGTAAAGTTCCGTGTTTTGGAACAAAAAAGAAATTGGATAGATAGATAGATAGATAGACAGATAGATAGATAGATAGATAGATAAATAGATAGAAATATAGATAGATAGACAGACAGACAGACAGACAGACAGACAGACAGACAGACAGATAGATAGATAGATAGATAGATAGATAGATAGATAGATAGATAGATAGATAGATAGATAGATAGACATACAGACAGACAGACAGACAGACAGACAGAAAGACAGACAGACAGACAGACAGACAGACAGACAGACAGATAGATAGATAGATAGATAGATAGATAGATAGATAGATAGATAGATAGATAGATAGATAGATAGATAGATAGATAGATAAAGATGTAAAGAGGCAGACATACAGACAAAGAGAGAGAGAGAAGGAGAGAATTTTAGAGAGAGGCAATTTCAGCCAATCTCAGTTTAATATTTATAACTCCTTAAGCGACTCCCCGCTGCCATGTTTTCAACCTCCCGGCAGACTTTCCGAACGGAACAGGAGCCCAAAAGAGGAAACGGATCTATTATTTCAAGTTGCCGAGTCATTGCTACAGAATAGCGTGGCTCCCGCTGTTTTAAGCTGTCTTGTATTGTGTAGAAGGAATGTAGTATGGAGTATTTAGAGCACTGCATGTCACAACCTTATCCCCCCCACCCCCCTTTGCAATAATGATGACATTTAATGACGTCACTGTGATGAGGCCCCAGGCTGACAACTCCACCCCCTCCCTTCCCGGTGATAACGGCAAAGGCAGGGTCCTTGACTCCGTCACTGGAGTCTCTCTCTCTCTCTCTCTCTCTCTCTCTCTCTCTCCTCCCCCCTCCCTCTCTCTCTCTCTCTTGCTCTGTGCCTCTCTCCCAATCTCTCTTTCTCTCTCTCTCTCTTCTTTCTCTTTCTCTCTCCTCTTTCCCTTTCTCGCTCTCTCTCTCTCTCTCTTTCTCTTGTACTCTATTTCTCTATGCGTGTGTGTATGGAAGACTGGTTCTGCCTGTCTGTCTCTCTGCCTGCTCCCTCTCCCTGTCTCTGTCTGTCTATCTGTCGCTCCCTCTCTCTTTATGTGCATGTAGTATAGACTATGTGTGTGTGGCGGATTGCTTTTCTCTGATTGTCTGTCTGACTGTCTGTCTGTCTGTCTCTCTTTTCCTGATATTGCAAAAAAAAATAAAAAAGTACAGGGTCTCCACCACCGTCTATGCCACCTTTTTTTTTTTTTTAATTTTCCTTTGACATGTGCATATTTTGTAATAAGACGCCCTTTAACACGATCTCTGTTTACTCGTACATCCGCGTTAGTGTCAGTTATGTTTTTAAAGGCAATATTTGTAAAAGAGACACCTTTAACACGATCAGTTTAACTTGCATAGTGCTACAAATGTGTCTACATTGTCCGCCCCTCTTTCCCGTTAAGGCGGGCGGTTCTTAAAAAGTTCAGTTTTGTGTATTGGCTGGTGACCATCAGGCTGGATGCCTTCGCCAAGAGTAATGCCAGTGTCACGACTTTATTACAAAAATATGTAATACAAGCATTATTTTACTCACCCGGGACACCTCCCCCCACCCTCATCTTCCCAACCCCGTCTCTCTCTCTTTCTCTTGTTGTTTGTGTCTCTTTCTCTATACCTGTGTGTCTCTCTCTCTCACTGTCTCTTTCCGTCTTTCTCTGTCTGTCTCTGTCTCTTTCTCTTTGTCTCTGTCTGCCTGTCTGTCTTCTGTCCGTCATTCTCTCTCTCTCCTTCTTTGTGAGAGTGTGTGTGTCTCTCTCTGACTTTCTCTCTCTCTTTCTCTTTGTCTCTCTGTCTCCCTCTGACTTTCTCTCTCTCTCTCTGTCTCTTTGTCTCTCTGTCTCCCTCTGACTTTCTCTCTCTCTCTCTCTGTCGGTTTGTCTCTCTGTCTCCCTGTCTCTTCGCTCTCTCTCTCTCTCTCTCTTACTGTTCCTTCTGTCTCTGTCTGTCTCCCTCTCTCGCTCTCTCTCTCTCTCTCCGTAAATTTTACTATCGAACATCATCCATGCTGTGGCCAAAATAGCCTCGCGTCGCGACGTGCTTTCCAAAAGTTAAGGTCTTTCACTTTAAACCATCGATGTCAAAGTATATCCAAAGATGGACCCGGCAGACATTTGATGGCCAGATTTGATGTGCATCGATTCAGCGACTCAGCACTGTAAGATTCCCCTGGGTGAACGCGAGGCCTTTCCAACTTCACTCACAAATTTTAATACACTAAGTTCCACTCTGTC
This sequence comes from Onchidella celtica, assembly GCA_963931925.1. Taxonomy (NCBI): domain Eukaryota; kingdom Metazoa; phylum Mollusca; class Gastropoda; order Systellommatophora; family Onchidiidae; genus Onchidella; species Onchidella celtica. The sequence continues at coordinate 33,307,591 of OZ007575.1, read as the reverse complement.
GATCGTAGCAGTTTTACACAGCACACCTGATTCTCACAATTGTTAATGTTTTATTTAAAAGTTAGAGAGAGAGAGAAAAAAAAAGAACACTTATAATAATTATTTACATCTTTGTGAAGTTCATTATTGTCCATGACAAAAACTGGTGTGTGTGTGATGTAATAGATAGTTGTATAAAGGTCGTACATTGGCCATAACAGTGCATTGTTACCCTCAGAGGTCATTGATCTTAGTTCAAGAGGGCTCGTATCTGACACCTTGCTTATTGCCAGATCCTTTGTCGTGGACACCTTTGTGTTGGGCTGATTCTGGGCTGATTGTTGTAGGAATTTTGTCAGATTTTGAAATCCAGCTCCACCCCTCTGTCTGTCTGTCTCTTTCTCTTCCTCTCTCTCTCCTTCTGTGTTTCTCTACGCGCGTGTGTGTGTGTGTTTGTTTGTGTCTGCTTTCCCTCCCTGTCTCTGTCTGTCTCCCTCCCTCCTTCCTCTGTCTGTCTGTCTGTCTCCCTCCCTCCTTTCTCTCTCTCTGTCTGTCTGTCAGATTGCCTCCGTATCCGCCTGCCTGCCTGTCTGTCTGTCTGTCTATCTCTCTTTGCCGCCTCTGCGCCTACCGTCTGTCTGTCTGTCTCTCTCTGTCTCCCTTCGTCTTCCATTCCCATCAGACCTGTCAATCCGAGGGACCATGTCCACCCTTAACAAATCCCTATGATTCTCACTGAGAAACCCAGGCACTCTAATTGACCAGCCTAGACATTAGAGACATTTTGAGAACCTGTCCCTGGACTGACATTGTATCACTGGGCTGACAGAACAGTAATTGTAACAGTTAATATGAAAAGAACAACTCGGACGAGGATGACATTACTCTCCCCGTACGTCCATACCGCATTACTACGTGCCGGGAATTCAACATAATGAGATACCCGGGGCGTTTAAGCGATAATTTAGCGATAAAGCCCCTGACAAGTTCCTCTTCGCTACAAAAAAATAAGAAAGATACGTTTTTTCATATTGCCGTCTCGTGCGGTTGAATAATTCTATTCAAACTAGATCTCTTCTATCTCAAACTTGCTACTTGACAGCTTCATGTATGCATAGCTTACATCCTTCACAGACAAAACCAGACTAAAAACTAAATTTGAAAATTAAAAATAAAAATCCTTCACAGACAAAACCGGCCTAAAAACTAAAATTTGAAAATTAAAAATAACTAACAAAAGAAAGAAAAAAAAAGTCCTCGCCAACTAGATGACATGGAGAGAAAGAAGAGTGAATGAATAAGAAAGAGTTGACACCAGGCGTAAAGAGGGTTGATTCATTTTGTATAGGTATGCGAATCCAACGGATCAAAATGTTTTTGGTATCCAGTAATTCGATACCCCCAGGTACTAATCCTTTCGGAATGCCAACACAAAAACATCGATTCCGAATTCTACAGTACATTTCATCAGCTGACACTGAGTACACACATTGAGGTTGTCTGATTGAATCTTAAAACGTTTTTTCCTCTTTCTTAATTAGTGAGTGGATCTGACTAAATCGGGCTCAAGGTGAGAGACCAAATTCCTGAGAAAACTACTCCAAAGAGGAACATTTTTTCTATGGAATTGGAAATTGAGATTTGCTTATAATATCACAGTTTAGATGAGCTACCGGGCATTGCCCGGAATAAACAATCATGTGCTCCTCCCCACCCCCCCCCCTACCCCTCTCTCTCTCGCATATAAGAAAAGCAATAAACTACAGTCTTGCTTCAGAACTCATGCGCACCAGAACACTACGCACCAAACTGAACGCTTGATACGGTTACTTTTTACATGCAAAAAAAACCCAAGATGTTACATAGCAATAAACATTGTTATTTTTTCAAAATACATGCTTGAAGTAAACAACTTTTAATTATAGCCGTCATCTTTCTTATCCCAATTGCCACCTTCCTGCCAAATTTAAGGCCTGAAGAGTGTATAGTTTGGTCAGTTAGTCATGCCAAAGGTTGCAAGTTACTGAAATATATGACAGATTAGCCATTTTTTTTGCATTCAGTTAAAATGCCCTGCTTGAAATCCTTTTAAAAATTAATTATTTTATTTTGATTTTTTTTTTTAAAGAGGTACGTTATAAAAATTTCACCTTTAGACTGGTTTGTCAGATATCCAAGGATCTATGTGGTGTCAGTAAGTTGTAACGAACGATCTTCTATAAGACTTTGATATTACATTTTATTCCACGCCAAAGCAGCAATGACCTTTCCAGTTAGGAAATCTCTCCCAGGCTGTAAATTACTCCATAGTGAGAACTCTTCAACCCCCCCTCCCCCCCCCCCCGTTGCCACATAACCCTATTGCTGCCGCAGGGCCGATATATCGGCCCATCATATTTTGTAGAAGACGGCCGCAAAGCCAATATATCGGCCCTACCGCTTCGTGCTAAGTCTGCCGGGAGGCCTAATTTTACTATTTCCTGCTGTCTTTCTACCCGCTAATCCATTATTCTGGTCGTCTAAGGAAGGGAGAGTGTTTGGGCCGGGCAGCAAAAGGGTTAACTGTGATAATATGAGTCTCGGTAGACACGGGGAAGTTTATTAGGGAACCCAATATATTCAAAGGTGTCAGCTTTCACCACGCCCCGACTCAAATCTCAATAGACCTTTTCAGCAGTTATGTACGAGTTTGAGGCAGGTTTTTTTCATGTTTTTTTTTTTCATTTGATGCTGATGAAAAGTCTCAAGTGTGAACAAGTGGCTATGAGCCTGTGCATTTGTACAGATATAAAGAGAGAGAGAAGGGGAGAGACAGGCAGAGACAGAAAGAGACAAATAGAGAGAGAGAGGGACGCAGCGAGAAAGAGAAAGAGGGAGGCGGAGGGTAAGCTATAAGAGAGAGAAAGAGAGAAAGGCAGAGGGTAAAACAGAAAGATAAAAAGAGGCAGAGATAAGAGGGGCGCAGACAGGGTACGAGACAGAGAGAGAGAGACAGAGAGAGAGAGACAGATAAAGAGAGAGAGAGAGAGAGACAGATAAACAGAGAGAGAGAGAGAGAGAGGGGGACATGTATATAGAGACAGTCGTGGTGCCACTATTGTTCATGTGATTCTGCTCCAACTTTGAGACATGCATCAACACACGTCACAGGCCAGCTCGTGTGTTCACACTTAGATATGGTAGCGGAAATACAAGTTTGCACGTTCAGATAAAAACAGCATGGCCTGTTACATTCTTTGAAACATTCCTTTTTAACCGCTCAAAAACATCATGACATTAATGTAAATTTTCCATCTTGATAATAGACCCCGATTTCTCTACTAGATCAGATGTCTCTGATTTGGCGATGCCAGAGGAGAGGAGAATGCCCCCCCCCTCTCTCTCTCTCTCTCTCTCTTTCTCTGTCTTTCTGTGTTTCTCACTCTCTCTCTCTGCATCGCTGTCCACTCTCGCTCTTTCTCTCTCTCTGGCTCTATCTGTCGCTTTCTCTGTGTATCGCTAGTCCCTCTATCTTTTTCCAGCTGTCTCTTTTGCTCTCTCTCCTACTTCTCTCTCTCTCTCTCTCTCTCTCTCTGGCTCTATCTGTCGCTCTCTCTATTATCGCTTGTCTCTCTATCTATGTCTGGCTATCTCTCTCTATCTCTCACCTTTTTCTATCTCTCCTCCCACTCTTTCTCTCTCTCTGCCTCTATCTGTCGCTCTGTCTCTCTGTGTCTCCCTGTCTGTTTGTCTGTCCTATATATGCCTCTCTCTCTCTCTCTCTCTCTCTCTCTCTCTCTCGCTCTCTCTCTCTCCACCTCCCTGCTCTTTTATCTCGTTTTCTTCATCTCCCACTCCTCCCTCTTCTTTCCTCTCCCAACAAATTAATTGAAACATTAAATCTCGAGCTTACACAGCTATCGGGCAATCTTTCAGAACGGGAGCCGGCGTCAGGCTGGGAGGGTGCAGAGCTTATAGTCCAACATCAGTCTGGCTAATTAAAGTCTGTTTTTAGATGTGAAAATGCCTCAATTGAAGACTGAATTTTTTATCAGTTACTTGAAGTTTGAAATCCTGGAATCTTACATGTGTTAGCCCGTGCATGTATTTGTTGTGATGTTTTTGGTGTAAAAAGTGAATAAATACATAAGAAGTATGAACTTGCTATGAAGACGATTGAAGAAAAAGAGACATCTTGATCCTTCACTTTATATTGAAACAGCATAACCATCCATGTAGTATGAAGATTGAGAGGATGAGAGAAGCGAGTGAGGTGAGGATTTCATAGCATTTGAGGAGAGAGAAAGAGAGAGAGATGGAGAGGAAGAGAAAGAAGACAGAAAGAAAGAAAAAAGAGAGGGAGCAGCAAGGAGGAGAGAGAAAGAGAGGGAGAAAGAAAGAAAAAGAGAGAGGAGAGAGAGAGTGTGAGAGAGAAAGGAACAGAAAGAAGACAGAAAAAAAGAAGACAGGGAGCGGCAAAGAGGAGAGAGAAAGAAAGGGGGAAAGAAAGGAGAGAGAGAGAGAGAGAGAGAGAGAGCTTGACAGAGCTCAAGAGAGCTCTCATTTATAAAATGACATTAACTAAGACCCCAATATTGAAGAGACACTGGGTCCCTCACCATGAAACAATGAGTCATGCTGGTGTTACAAATATTCAAAAAGAGGTTTTGAAAAAAAACAACTGTTGATAGAAATTGGCGATGATGGATTTTCACGCCTGGGCGCCTCTGTTATGTACACATCAAGCATATTTTGCACTCTGTTTCCTTGTTCAACTATCGTGTTTACGTGTTATGCATGGCTTAATTCACGTGTTTGTTATTTTGCAGGCTGCAAAATTTGTAGCGCTACATTCCGAAATTTTCAATATTGGCCACAGTTTAGACCCCCCCCCTCCCCCCTCCCCCTTTTTCCACCCCAGTCGCGGAGCACCCGAGCAAGCAAGAATATAGCACATTTGCGAAATTTTAATGTTAAACAGCAGCTGTCCTTGTGTGAATAGTTATTTATAGCAAATGGGTTGTCAAAGTTTTATCTCTGTCCTCTCCTTCCCCCCTCCCCACCTCATTTCACTCCGCTTCTCTATCCGCCACCCTGTCAAAGAGAGAAAGAGAGAGAGAGGAGAAAGACAGAGAAAGAGACAGAGAGGAGAGAGAGGGAGAGAGAGAGAGAGAGAGAGGAAGAGATGAGAGAGAGAGAGAGAACGCGAGGGGGGTGAAAGTGTGTGAGAGAAAGAGAAAGAGAGAAAAGCCAGAGGAGAAAGAGCGAGACGGACAGACAGGCAGGCAGACAGACCTCAAGGAAACAGACAAGACCCATGTGGCAGTGCAACAGAGACTTGCAGTTCTCCGTTCATTTTAATAAGTGTACCTCATGAAGCTGCTCAAAGGACATAAAAAAAAGGATAGGAATGGCAAAACACAAAATGGTTCAACTAAACAACATTTGGAAGGATTGAGGCACACCAACGGACCTCAAAGTGAACATACTTAAGTGCTTGATCTGGCCAGTCCTACTATATGGTTGTGAAGCCTGGACACTCAAAAAGGCAGACATAACAAGATTGGAGGCAGCTGAAATGTGGCTTTACAGAAGGCTACTCAGAATAAGTTGGACAGAAAGGAGAACAAATACAAGCATCTTAGAACAGCTTGGCACCACCAGAAGAATAACACCTGAAATAAATAAAAGAAGACTTGCATACATCGGCCACGCGGCCCGAAACAAAAGCACGGCCCTTATGATATCAATCCTTCAAGGAAAGACAGAAACAAAGAGAAAACAAGGAAGACCACCCATTACATATCACGATAACATCAAGAAAGTCAGCCAGCTGGAAATAAGTGAACTAACTAGGAAAGCTAAGGACAGGATTGGGTGGAGGAGATTTTGTCGTGACATCCACTGTAGCAGCTAACATCGATGACGATGAAGCCGACAGGTGACAGGTGAGGTGACCTCATGAACATGCCAGGGTATGGTTAATTTTACCTATGATTCAATTCAATTAGAAGGTTTTCAGAAATTATTTAACTATGGAGGAAAAAAATCAACTATTCTCAGAACTTACTCTTATTATGTCCGTTTGCATAACCTGATATCCAGCAGTCACTCTCGCTGAACTGTAAGCATATTGATCCAACACTAGTACAGTACTAGTTATGCCACACACAAGAGTCCGTTAGAGAATCGTGAACAGTTAGAGGTGCGAAATTGCTCAAGGCCTGCATGAATTCTGATCATTTCTAGCTAACCTGCGTTCTGAATCATTGTTAGCTGAGATGTACGGCAACCTAATGTAATAATTAGCTTGTAAAGCGCTCAAATCCACACGCAAAAAAAAAATAATTAAAAAAGAAATGGTGTGCTTTAAGGCGCTGAACCAAAATTAGAAACAAGAGATTACCATAAGATCAGTCTAGCATCCTCACTCTCACTCTCAGACATTAACCAAACTCACTCTACTCTCAACCTCAAACCTCTGAGACCAAAAAGGGACGCCATTCAGTCTCAAAGAAAAAAGTCCTGAAACAATGCAGTTTCGAGGCTATTTTTAAAATGTGATGATGATGTTCTCATTTTTTTCTGGTGTTTGATATCTCCGACTGACCGTTCAAATTTTGCAACAGAAGTTAAAAATAGTTTTCTTTTTTTTTTTTTGTTCTTTTTCGAAATGTTCTTTCTGTGCCAACTCATAGAAAAAGTGAACAGTGGCGTAGCTTCGACGGGACCACAGGGGCGGTTGCCGTTGGCGCAAAATTCTTGTGGGGGGGGGGGGGGATTTCAACAATGATTTTAAAAAAGTAGTAATAATGTATAAAACAAAGCACCCCTCTCCCACACATACATACACAAACGCACACACACACACACACACACGCACAAAAATCTCCCAGCGTTCGAACATTCCACAGTTTTCCAACATAACTGGGCAGATCTACGTTGCCATGTGCTAACGGCCAATCTATGGGCGCAATACTTGCCTTGCCCCAGACGCTGGCGACCCGCGCTACGCCGCTGAACATAAAGAAATATACTGAGGTTATTCTATCAATATGTAACCCTGCAGATATACACACTAGATGCGTGACGGCCCTGAATGAAAAATAAACACAAATAAACAAACAAACTGAACAAAAACAACACAAAAAAACTACACGTAAGAAAGGTTACGGGATTTTTGATTGCATGATACGATAATTTTTTGAGAAACGTCTAAGGAAAGCATTAGCGTTGCGAGATAAAGATCGTAGATTGTTCAGGTATGTGCAGCTGCAGCTGAATGTAAAATGATTGTGTCTAAATGTTGACTTTTTTCAGCCTACACGTGTTATACAGACAGTGGGCAGATGTAAAGAAACGTCAAAAAGTTGCTGCTATATGTAAGAATGTGTAAAGAAACCTTTCGGCATTTTACATTGTTTTAGAGATGAACATAGGTTGACGGGTTAAAGAGTGAACCGGCAACAAGAGAGAGAAAGAGGGAGAGAGAGAGAGAGACAGGAGACAGAGAGACAGCGACAGAAAGAAAACTTGGCGCAGAACTGTCTCTAGCCAAACATTACCCAGATGGCGACCACTTCCTTCCTTCAAGCTCTAAACAAATTTCATGTTGAATAAATGTTTTTTTCTGCGGTTTTCAAAGCCAAGGGCATGTTCCGAACCCGTTTAAAATATTTCCTATCCGAAGAGAAAGTAGTAAACATGCGAAAAATGTGTTGTAAATTTGATCTTTCGCCGAGATGGAAGGATATTTTTTTTTGTCTCTCCCCTGAGGGTGAACGCGAGCGAGAAGGAGCCAAAATGCAGTTAAATAAACTGTGTACCTGTCACCCGCTCTGTTCAGATTGTCTGTGTTTATTTTATGTCTTTGGCCGCTAAAAACCTGTTTTCTGGAGCATGTTCTGCATCCTTGAGGTCATTTCCCCTCTGTGTTTGATCTATGAATTTGGCGCTCGAACATTCTGTTCTTGGATATTTTTGTTCCATTTAGCCTCCAGACAGTTGCCTTTGTCATTAAGCACGTTACCTTAGTCGTCATTAGCATTTTCATCATCACTACGGTAACTAACGTCATCACTGCATCGGTCTGTAGTGTCATCATGACCATTATCGACCTGGCGAAAGTTTTGGCCTTTTCATTTTGTCGCTTATTATTATCGTTCCGACTGGTGTCAGTGTGATAATGCCTCTCGCTGTTATCATTATTTGTTGTTGTTGTTGTTGCTGTTGTTGTTGTTAGTCGTTCTGTATCAGTTTTCCCACCACACACAATCCATTTTAGCGTCTTCTTCCCGTAAATTATATCGCCTTCCGTCTGTTTCTTCAGCTTTCTCTGACATAATGCGGATTCGACTGGTAGCACACACATACACTGGGTCAAGCTTGGTTTTGGTCAGGTTTGACTCATACTTCACAACTGCCTATAAATCAGTTTGCGAGACAGGCTTGTTTCGGTTTGGGTACGCGGTGGTCTAGGGGCAAGGTGCTCGCCTCTCATGCCGAAGGTACCGGGTTCAAATCCCGGTCGGTGCAGGCATATGTTCAAATTTGGGGATTCCTTTATTTTCCTGTCTCTGATCCTATGGTAGATAGGATCGAGCACCTAGTCGTCTCGGATAAGGACGAAAAATTGGGGGGGGGGGGGCGTGTAAACGTTGCGCATGTTCAAGATACCTTGGCAGTTGGAAATCGAAAAAAGCAGACCGAACAGGCCACTGCCAGGGCAAAATTCTAAAAAAAAAAAAGCAACGAATCCCTGCCATAATAAGAAAATAAAACCAAGAAAAGTGAGGTGTAAATGTCAAGGGCAGCGAACCTGCCTAAATAAAGACCCAACATGTTTCAGTTTCACTAGTTCGTCAGGTCCCGCTTAACTCATAGTCCAAGTCTCACACTTAAACCGAGTTAAAACCTTTCTTAGTGCTCTATTTGCCGACCAGTAACATGATGGCATTTCATCCTTAATTAAAGATGAACCCTCTGCAATCAAAACATTTTTTCACCTTATATTTATAGATTTATTAAAAAATCTTTAATTTCGATATCGGGTCCACTTAAATGTAACATGTTGCACTTAAGTGTATCGAAGATAGATAGAGATGTCAAGCAATCCGGATAATTTCATCGGAGAAACAGTTGAAGTGGGACATTTCTGAAAGATCACATGGGGTTAAGAGTTGTAAATGATCTGGAGTGGATTCGAAATTGATCAGATTCTGGCAGTTTGTACAAATGCTGAAATGAAATCGTTTTCGGATTCCGCTACCCCTGTGGCCTCTGCGTCCCCTAGCTCGGATCTAACCCGGTGATATATTGCGCAATACAGAGAAAAAAAAAATATATTATATATTTGACATTTGTTTAAGTTTTCAACAGAGAGAGGGAGAGAGAGAGAGAGATAGACAGACAGACAGACAGGCAAACTGCAGACAGACAGACAGACAGACAGAGGCAGAGGGAAAGAGAGAGAGAGAGAGAGAGAGAGACAGTGGCTGAAAGGACGAGAGAAAGACAGAGACAAAGAGAGAATAATATGAGAGAGAGAGAGTATGAGAGAGAGAGAGAGAGAGAAAATATGAGAGAGAAAGCTGAGAGAGAGAGAGAAATAGAGAGGGAGAGAGAGAAAGAGAGAGAGAGAGAGAGATAGAGATAAAGTGAATTCTCGATGCATCAGTTTGTTTACATAATCGTTGTTTACATCTTATGTTTACAGCACCCCTCCTGCCCCGAACTTTGCAGCCAAATTCCACCTCTTCCCCTACAGCTTTAAAGGTTTCATCTTTCAAATACGATGCCTTCCTGTCTACACAATCGGAGATACATTTCTATTTTTGGGAAGAAACAAACAATAAACAACTAACATTTGGTAACAGTACGTAAAACGGGATGTAATTAGACAGGTATATTTAGCTATTGTAAGTGGTAGAACTGAGAACTTGATGCCAGCCGTACACCTACACGTACAGCCTCCGGTCTGATCGTACTGCCGGACTGGATATAGAGTCTACATTGTATATGGACAGTCAATATAACAAGTGGTATGGCATGGCATTTCTCTCAGGAATAGCAGCCCTGGCGAGTCGTCTTAAGGGCCTGTAGGCGTAGGGGAGACAGTGGCGAACTTGAAAGTGTTTGGTGCCGTAGTGCTCATAGAGGCTAGGTGGAAGGATAGAGAGAGAGAAAGAAGGAGTGAGAGTAAAAGAGGGATGGGAGAAAGAGAGAGCGAGCGAAAGACCAAGAGAGGAGAGAGAGAAATAAAGGGGAGGGGGAAGAAAGGGTGAGAGAGAAAGAGAGAGAGAGAGAAAAAGGAAGACAGAGAAAGAAAGGAAGACTGAGAGAGAGAGAGAGAGAGAGAGAGAGAGAGAGAAAGGGAGAGATATTGCTCGTGAGTGGGAGGAAGAGGAGGAGAAAGAGGTAGATCTAGGGGGAGAAAGACAGAGACAGCCAGTGGGATGAGAAGAAGGACTTTAAACCCGTGAAACATTAAAACTATCTACCTCTGTCTTGTACAGACTGTTGGAGAGAACAGTTGTTGAGATTCATTTTCGAGGACAAATGTCTTCATTTTTAAGTGCAGGTTGTTTTGAAATTGTCCATTGTCTCTGTTGTTCATGACTCAAAAATTAACCTTTTGTATTTAATGTAATGTCTAATATATAATAACATATTTTTTCCCCCATCAATCTTGGTCTACGCCAAGTGGAACACTTTACACAGTAAATCTTGTGACAGATGGATCATTTTTAGTCTCCAAGCTTCAATCTTGGCCTAAAGCTGTGAAATGGAATAGCCTACATTTTTGTCAATGTCAAAATGGTTCACGCTTCATCTCCGTCGTTTTACCATTATTATCGCTGTTGTTGTTGTTATTGTAGTCTTCACAACTGGCGTGTTTTACTCGGATGAACTTTTGTACAGGTGTTACAAAAAAAATTAATTAACGCATGATTGTGAAACAGCAATTTGAAACAGTGTATAATGTGCGCATCTGCATTCCTTTAGTTGGAAATTAGCAACTGTGACAAGGTGCCTCAAACCGGCAATTAAGTCGCCAGGAGCCGAGCTAGGAAAAACGAAATTACTCACATTTATCATCTAAGAATGGTTTTCGTTGAAACTGAGATTTAAGCGAGATTTTATCTGATGATGATGATTCCGCCGTATCTGCTCCATGCGTGTACAAATTTCTTTCATAACTAAAATGCCTTGTTGAATTAACTTAACATGTACGTAGGTCCTGGGTCTAATGGACCCAGAAGCAATTAAAAACGTTATCAACTGTCTCATTTCTGGGAATTTTTTCTTGAAATTCCAGGTATTCCTAAATGACGTCATTGCCCATCTTCCCACAGTTTTACAATTTTAAAATATGCACGTGTATGCTCACCATCGCGCATGAATTTTTACTATATTCCTTTTCTTACGTCCTGGGTCTCGGAGACACTTACTTTCAAAGAGGATTTTATTTGTAGGATTTTGGTGTCATACCCTTGGTCGTACATCTTGTGGGCTCAGATACACTGCACTGCTAAAAAGGATTTTATTGTTATATCCCTGCTTGTACGTACGGTTCTGGGGTCCGACAGACACAATACTTTTAGAGAGATTATCCTAATACATTTGTACGTCACTATGACGCGGACACCGTACATAGTTTCTAGCGACGTACCACTCGGTACGACCAAATGCGATGTTAGTTGATTTAGATTCCACAGTGTCTGTTCTCTGTCATACTTTTCATAGATGAAAATACTCAAATCAACCAAGTCAGGTTTAACTACCAGCTCGTCTTGATGAGTCACAGTATCTCTGTACAATCCTGTCCGCAGAATATGTGATATGGTATGAAACCCTTAATTTCTTCCGGAGTCGTATGAGCGCTGCACTTTTGAGCGGTGCACCAACTATCTCTATGAGAATGAAAAAAATCTCTCTACTCTTCGGAAAAAAGGCGATATACGCCAAACACGATAAATAAAATTCACTTTTTAGTATCACATTTCACAGAATGAAATGTGTTATAAAAGTATATTGTCTTTCTATGTGAGTTAGGCCTATAATTCTGTGTGACTAAATGTTCTTTTGATAATGGAAACTGAAGGAAAAAGAACGGTGTCTTTTTGTAAAATTATGTTTTTTTGGCATTTTCGGTGTTTTTGCCTCGAACGGCAGTGCTATGGTATTTGCCTTTCGGTTTATACACCAACTCTGTATTGAGGTGACACATTGTACGTATATTCTGTCAGCAGAACATTGTATGCACGTATTGACACAGAAGCGTTGCTGGGGACAGGGGAAGAGAGAAAGAAACCGTTACGTTCTTGCACCGGTACGAAGGGATCTTCTGTGAAGTAGTAGTGCACACGTAGGTACGCTGCTGGATTTTAGCGATTCCCCCGGCCAGAGATATATCATAGACTGATAAATTCGTCTTACATGTCTCTATACCCCCCCCCCCCTCCTCGCCCGGTCTGCTAAATCCCTCAACCAATATACACTTTTCATACGCTTGACCTCAACCCCCTACCACCCCCCCCCCACCCCAAACCTCCCCGAATAGTGATTAGAAGAATGGTGAATGTGCGTGATACGTTCGTATTAATGTTCTGAAACATTTCAAGTGGCATTAATTTGAAGTCCTGATTTTTATAATCCTACAAATTAATTTGTTGAAAAAAAAGAAGGGAATTCAAACTGGACATTTTAGTTCGTGACCATTCATAAAATAGCATAATTACGCTGTCCTCATGCTCCCTTGCCCCCCCCCCTCCTTGCCCCCCCCCACCCCTTGTATGCTTTGTGTACACTGGGGGGCATGGCAACCCCCTCCCTTCCTCCTCCTCTTCTTCCCACTCCGAGCATTCCCGTGTACTTACGGATGGCCCCCCAAGAAAAGGTAAACCTCACGAGTCATGCATCAGTCCCTGCGTGTACAGACACCAAGGCCATTAGAGTCAGTGTTGAAGTAAGGTGGCCGAGACGATACCGAGGACGGGGTAGGATTTCATAGTGTACAGGGTAGAGCCGGTTACAGCTTTAACACTAGTATTTACTACGCAAATGTTCAAGCGGATGGGTTTTTGGTTGTAATATTTAACTGTTTCATAATTCAAAGAGAGAGAGGGAGAGAAGAAAGGAGAGATTGGGACAGGCACAGGGAGACAGAGGGCAGAGACATAGAGATAAAGAATCAGAGAGAGAAAGACAGAAAGAGAGAAAAAAGAGAGATGAGCAGAAAGAAAGAGAGACGGGCGGAGAGAGAGAGTGAGAGAGAAGAAAGGAGAGATTGGGACAGGCACAGAGAGACAGACGGGCAGAGACATAGAGATAAAGAGACATAGAGAGAAAGACAGAAAGAGAGAAAAAGAGAGATGAGCAGAAAGAAAGAAAGGGAGACAGGCGGAGAGAGAGAGATAGAGAAAAAGAGAGAGAGAAGAGGAGAGAGAATAGAGTAGAAGGGAGGAAGAGAAAATAGGAGACAGAGAGAGAGAGAGAGAGAGAGAGAGAGAGAGAGAGAGAGAGAGAGAGAGAGAGAGAGAGAGAGAGAGAGAAGAGACAGAGAGAGAGAGCGCGAGAGAGAGAGAGATTTCAATTGAAACAGACGCATTATAAAACTAGAAATTCACAACTTCAACTTCCATGCTTCATTCATTCGTTTATCACCCCCATGCCTCTCCCCCTTCTCATTCGGGAGGCCGCCTTTCGTCCTGGCTGTTTTCCTGGCCTGTCCAAAGGGTTTGAACCCATTTCAAAGATTACAAAATGATTGCAGGCTTTACTTTGTCATTGTTAAACTGAACACTCAAAATCACAGTCATTATCGCCCCTTGTCCCGTGATTTTTCCGTGCCCTCGCTGCGTCGAAACAATTTTTCGGCTCCACTTTTGCAGTCGCCATACAACAGAGCGCTCGTTGTTACAATGATAGTCTTCAGTTAGACCAGCTTGTCATCAAATCACATAGTAATTACGTCAAAATACCGGCGGTTTTCAAAGTGCCACCCACCCATAATGATGGACTATGATACCGGCAGCTGAGGCCGTTGGACATAACTAGAGCCCTCTCAGGGCTGTGTCATCGGTAATGTTGGTTGTTGAAATGTTGCAGCATAACTGCGGGTTCTATTCAGATTCACACACTCGAGAAGTTAATGTACGTAGGTTAATTAGGTCATTAGTGGTCGCGAACACTGTATGAGTGTGTGTGTGGGGGGTGTGGGGGGGGGGGGAGTCTCTTCAGTGTAATCCGTGGGTATCCAAATGACTGCGACCACTACAATATATTTGTGCTGTTTTTGAGGTGTGGGTGTGGGGGTGGCAGTTCTCTGCAGAGTACTACGTGATTTTACAGAATTAATGATTACAACTTTTGCGACATCTTCGTCTAATTTTTTTTTTTTTCACGGTCGGGGGCGGGGCCATTTTCTGTGCAGCGTGCTGAATGCTTTCCCGAATGAATGATTACAACATTGTGCAACGTCGTCATCGGATCAGTAGTATGTCCTTGGACTTACAGAACTTCTGAAGCTGCACTGTGGTATGGTAAATTTCGTACGCATTTTGGACCTGAGAATCAAAGTACTGTCTTGCCTCTATATAATTATGACAAATGTCACCTATCCCAAAAGCAGACCTCATCATAATATATCTGAGGTTACCACACCTTCCCCCGTCACGCGCAGTAGTACTGGTGCTTATTAAATTTTATTTGCCTCTTACAGCTACCCTAGAGCAGCTGTCGAATCAGTGTTGTCGGCACAGTGATCCAACGGTTAAGGCGTTTTACCTGGGTAAGGGGCTTTCTGGGTTCGAATCCCGCTCTGGCTCGCGTGTGTACCGGTGTTTTTAAGACCGTCATTCGCCGGTGGCCTGACGAGAGTCTAACCCTTGTTTTCTGAAATAACCTGATTGTACTGAAAAAAGGGATGTAAACGTTCCCAATGAAACATTAATCAGCTGAGTGTATAGAAATGTAGATTCTATAGTTATCTAACTTTTTTAAAATTATTATTATTATTATTCTTTTAAAATGAAATCCGGGCAGCGGACAAACCCCATTATCCAGTCACAAACCACTTATTCTATTTACGTGTGGGAAAGATTTGTGGTAGAGATATTTCGTTGCGTTTTTTGTTTCTTTCACAACATCCTGACTTCGTAATTTAAATCTCGTTAACAGCAACTCCCACAGAACACCTGTTCTATTCCATACCGTTCTCCCCACCTGCCTGCGTGTAAGTTGAACGGCCATGTAGGCCTACACGAGATGTTTACCACAAACACGTTGCATTTACCTTTGCCAGCTTTTGATCACAGTGTAGCAAAAGGTCGGTAGTTAAAATGCATTAACCCTCTACATATGAGGAATGGAAACGTGACAGTTTGAAATATGTCTGAAATATATTTGAATTACCGTTTCAATACCATTACGTTCTTTCTCATCATCATCATACTATAATCATGGAGCTAGAGGTTGATTGTAAGCAGCTAAAACTTCGCGACTACGTGGTAAAAAATGACAACGCTTTGTGTACTGCCGGCCTCAGTTTTCGACTAGACAGCACTTGGGCACATCCATTTTGGCGACAGAATTCAATCTTTAATCATTTTATTTACGGCTTTTTAAGCCGCCAAAAAGGAAACGCATTTCTTTGAGTACAATCGAAAAGTATTATCGGAAATGCCTCCTCTCGTCTCACTTTGAAATTTGCTGGTCAAAGGCTAGCATAAACTAGTTCTCATGATGATGTCACCCAGAATAGACATTTGGCTAAACGTGAATAGACCTGCGACGTACCAAAAAAACAACAACAACAACCGCCGACTGGCGCTGCACTGTGGCGACGACGTGCCTGCTCCAATTATAAATGGGCTGCAATGGCACAAAGACAAATTTCCCAAATGGGACTAAAGAAGTATACAGATACAAATACAAATATTTTCTGTGCCTAAATACTCTATTATGACACTTTGGGCTGTAGGCTGAAGGTTTTCTGAGAGCTGGTGTCACTTAGAAGATTCCGCCCTAAGGATCACCTGATTGATAGGCATCCACGGACAAACTTCACGATACCAGACGAAATTACACCTACTCATTGTTGGTCACTTGAAAATTCGCTTTCTAAGGATCGTCTAAATTGGTCAAGCATCCACGAATAATCCCTATGACTTCAGACGAAATAACATCTGTTCATTGTCTGTATTTTCATGCACTTCTTTAGTTTAGTGAAAATCTTCTCTCCAGTGAATAAGATTGGACATTATTTTGAAACGGCAACGTCTTGAAACTGTTTCGAATTCTTTGTACTTACATTTTTCGACTTATCTGATAGCCCCTTGCTGTAAACAACTTGGCACTTTTATATTCTAGCGCTTAGGCTTTTTTCTTGGTAGTGATCTGTACAGTGTGCAAGATTATTGCAGTAAGATTGAACTGGCGCTGACTCAGACTCGGAGGTTTACTGTGGTGTTGGAAAGAGAAGGGAGATATCTGTAGCATTAAAGGTGTACCGGAAAGTGACATTCCAGAACGGGCCAGGATTCGAAATAAACTAATTGTAAACAGGTTAAACACTTTCATCACGGAACAACACGGAAGTAATCTAACTAATAAAGACAACATCCACAGTTTTGACCCTTGTGTTTAGACAACCTATATACAAAACATCATCGGGAAATAAAGTAACTCGACAGGCCCGGATGCGATAAGGCAAAACAGACACTTTCATCTTTAACCGAAGAGACTAGAGGTCATGAAACTTAGTACATTGGTACTTTTCTGCTGCATCATACAAATGCAGTTCCATTTGTCTTCATTTTTGGTTGTAATTGTGAAGACAGTTTCAGTTATGGCCTTTTTGGCTCGTGGTGTAATAAATAATAACAATAACAAGAATAAACAGTTGGGACAATGATCAGAACCAACTGTGGTTACATTCCATTGATTAGCAAAGTGTGCTTTTAGGCGTTTCTTACACATTTCAGTGTTTTGTATATTTCTTAGATTTTAGGACAGCGAATTCCAGACCTTCGAGCTACAAAAAGAAAATGTCTGTTCTCCGAGTGATTTGAGAGACACAGTTTTGGCACATTTTAGCTTGATTTATCCTATCAGCCGAAGATCGTAGCTGGCGTGTGGAATATAATACCTGACGGATCAAATGAAAGAAGTAGAGATCCAGGTATTGTGAAAGTAATTTTTTTGAAACATTGCAGTTTTCTGTAGCGGTCAGTACCTGGTGCCATCATCGAATATGATGATGAGTGAAAAACATAGTGGTCAACTTCAGTAGGCTATCAGGAAGCGCGAATCTGTACATTCGCTTGACTGACTGGGCTCCTGCACTGGACCACGGGTAATTAAGCCACTTGAATTATTTAAAAACATTCTGTCAACACAATCTAATCACAGGATAAAAAAAACTTTTGAAATGTCCCACTGAATGAAAGGACTAAAACCTTTCCATAAAATGATGGTGTTCGCTCCAGTTTAGAGAGGAACTTCTCTGTGCAGCTATCTGTGAATGAAAAAAACTTGGTCGAGATTTTGCAGAATCTCAAAATCGTAAAAACAACAAAAATAGATCCAATTTCTGGTTATTTTGTTCTGTTTTCTCCAGTAAACAAACAAAGACCAGATTTAATTTGTTCGGCAAAATTACTGGAGAAGGAGACGGGCAGACAGACACCTGGGCCTGTAGCATCCAACAGGTGTTTGCCATAGCGCCTGACCTGTACAGGCCTAAGGAGACGGGTTGAACACAAGTGATTAGTTTAATGATTACAGAAGATGAGCTGGTTGGAGAGTGGAGCCTGTCTGGATGTGGCATCGCATTTAATTACGTTTGAGCACTCGTAAGTAGTACGAGAGAGTGGAGAGGGTGAGAGGGGAAAGAGAGACAGACAGGCAGACAGACAGGCAGAGAGATAGACTTAGAGAGCGAGAGAAAGAGAGAAAGACGGAAAGCGAGAGAGATAAGAAAGAAAAAAAGAAAGAAGGAGAGACAGATGCGGGGACGGGAGAGGGAGAAAGAGAGAGAGAGAGAGAGAGAGAGAGAGAGAGAGAGAGAGAGAGAGAGAGTGAGGGAGGGAAGGGATTGTTTCAGAAGGACCGTGTTGGTGATTGATTCAAGCCAAAACAACATTCATATTCACGCATTTACGTATTAATAGTATTATACATACTTGCACTTCTTACGCAGGCCTACATTTAGGCTCAATCTCAGCTTTTCTACGCGGGGGTTATCATTTGAGGAATTTCTCCTGATGAGTTGATGAAACTTGTTGAAAACTGTGC
This sequence comes from Onchidella celtica, assembly GCA_963931925.1. NCBI lineage: Eukaryota > Metazoa > Mollusca > Gastropoda > Systellommatophora > Onchidiidae > Onchidella > Onchidella celtica. Next base: position 33,289,336 of record OZ007575.1, on the reverse strand, counting down.
TTGCCTGCATTAGAGTGATAGTTTTGGGATGAAAGTGAAATTCTTGCCAAATTACTCTCATTCCGAGTCTTCAAGTGGCCTTTACATCCGTGAACTCGGTGGTTCCATAATTACGTTCGTTTTGACAGAAAGAGTGGGAGAGGGAGGAAAGATACGGGACAAGTTGAATTAGACATGGCGAGGGCGAGTCGATTTAGGACGGTGACGTCACGACCTATAGTTTTAGTTTGACCCGGCGCACTAGCCAACTCAATGTCGTGATAAGACCAACTCACTAGTTGACCGATCAAAATCGTCTCCTGTGCGCCGGGCCCTTCAACACAAATTAATTTGTTTCCCTTAATGTGCTGACAAATGCTCGTGTGCTTTAACCCTCTGAGACTGGAGTCTTTAGTTCTTAAATGTACACGATCGGCATGTCTGTCTCAAGTATATGCATATTCTTGCATGGGGCAACGACCAATTGTATGGAAGTTCATTTTGTCATGTTTTTAATTTTCTCTAAGGAGAATTTCGCCATTTTGTTATGCAAGTTCTTAGACTACGCCCGCTTTGTACATTATTCTAGATCATAAAATTTTGGCCTATTTATTACATAAACATAGAGGAAGTCATTTTGAGTTTTCTTGGAAAGCCTACTTTATTTCATATAGATTGGTAATTTTACTGATCCTAATATTATTGCACAGGAGAATTGATGCGGGGAAAACAGATGAAGTTTTGTAGATGTAATACAGCCGTTTCTTTTTCATTTTTGTTCTCGTAATGGGTAAATATCTAGTTTGTGGAGATATTATGAATATGCCAGCGTCTAAGCGCTTCTATAATGACATTTTTCATGAAATGGGCGCACTTTGGCGGAAAGTAAATTGTATGGATGCACTAGTCTTTCTTTCCCATTTCCCATTATGCCAAACGGCTGTTCAGTCCGTCCTGGTTGGTATGTCGCCGGTGCCGCCATGCACCAGCCTGTGGTTTGTTTATATCTCAAACGCGTGAGTTGTTATTTTACACACATCTGTGTGTGCCAGGAACAAATAACGTTGTATTTACATCACCTGTGTCGCGCCAAACAGTGGGCGCAGGAATACAAAACAAACAGCCAAAGCAGTCGAAAACACCGTTCTTTCATTTTGTTCCTTGTAGGGCTTAAACTTATTCTCCTTTGTATCTGCGAGATCACACACCAGTGTAAGGCATCTTATTATTTTGTTAATTTGTAGAGTTCACACCATTATCCTCTGTTAGAAGCTGCGACAATCAGTTGAAAATCATACGTTTTCTCATACTTTGAAACTGTCAGAATTGAAAGATTATACGCTACATTTTTTTTTATAATGAGAAGTTGTTTTCTCTCATTTGCTGGTTTGTTTTCTGTCTAAATTGATACAAATGACAGGGTTCTAGCAGCGACTTTAGACAAATTTTTATCCTGGGTCGTTATTTTTATATTCAAACCTACGATTTCGTGAATTAGTTGCCCCGAAACAGTGTAATACCAACACTGGTTTTGCCAATGGGAAGAATTTGGCATCTTGAGGCTCAGCATGGCATGCCGATGAATTCATAGTAATGAGTATGGCATGCCAGTGAATTCAAAGTATGGCATGCCAGTGAATCCAAATTCTGAAATTTTTGCCAGTCTCACCTTGGATTCCTCACCTTGACAACAAGTTGGGGGAAACCTTATTCTCATTGTGGTATCTGCATGTGGGGAAACCCGGGATGGATGTAAACAGATGAGATTTCACGTGTAAAGACGGGCATGTGTTAATGATGAGCTCGGCACGCCACCATTCTGAACGAGCAAAGAACTCTGCTCCAGGGCTGTAACAGGGTCTGTTCGACGTATTTATGGTTATAGGGAAGATCCTAATCTGAAATTTTATTTGAAATGATGCTGCATGATAAAACAGAGCATTATCTAATGAAAGAGATGTTCAAGTATACGAGTATGGCACCTTTCTTTTATTTCAAAACAGGAACAGATTAATCTAAATTCCCAATATGGGGTAACAGAATTGACAGGTGGACGACGTGCACTGCAACAATGAGCTCTTCATCACCACAGCGTGCAGTATATTTCACCATTTCACGTAATTAGTCACTGAAGACACGCTGTTGGGGTTAATACTGAAATGAAAATGTTTGGACATCCCTTTTTTCTAAACAACTGCATGTTTTTCGAGGAGCTAAACTGTTTTCCAACGTTACCCAGTTGTAAATCTTGGATCGCGGTGCGTTTCCCGGCTTTTTTTGGACAAAGACATGAACCCCATAATTTGCCTGCCAATTTGACCAGCTGGCGAGTCTGGTTTTCGAGTTGTCTGCCTGTATACTATGAGGTCACAGAAACGGTGCCAAACACTGTTGTTGTTTTTTAAAGACAGTTGTAGACAGTGAGGGAATGATTATTGTGTTTAAATGAAAACCAGAAACGACAAGGGAGTCGTTCAGTGAGATCGTTTTACGTCATTTTGGCAGATCTTACTGGCTCGTTTGGCGTATCTGCCTTGAAGCTTTGAAGAACACGAAGCAGGGACCAAGTTATCACGGTTCAGTCTGTGTTTCCAAACGGGAGAATGGAAAGTGTGCTGGGGGGGGGGAAAGAAAAAGAGACGAGGAAAGAGAAATGATGGTAGTCGGGGCTACAGTCATGTGGTGCCATGGTTTCAGTGTACCTCATGTTGTTCAGACATTAAAACCCTATTCTACACTCCGGGTCTGACAGACCCCAGACACACACTCTTTTCCTTATAACACTCCTTGCCCCCCCTCCTCTCCAACCGAATGTAAAACTGAGGTATAAAAAAGGAATGGGCAGGTTTCGTTGGACGAAACTTGGGTATATCCTGGCTTTTTTTTGTTGTTGTTTTCATTAATTCTTTATATAGAGCATTGTATTACCACTACATTGTGTTGGTGAACATACCTTAGCAGAAACATTCGTTTCCGTAATACCAGACAAAATATCAACACAGTAGTAATGGAAAGCTTGTGCATCAGCGAAGGATATTTAATATAATTGTTTTGATTCTCAAAAATAAATATAATCATAAACTGCAGGTTTGAGAAAAAAAGACTGCATATGCGAAAAACATGTTTGCAGGCAAGAAAAGCTTTGGCATACTGTCACGGTCTTTTTCAGTAACCCAGCAGTAAAAGTCAACATCCGTTGGAATGTTTTCTTAAAAAATGTTTCCAAAGTTTCAGATACAGTTTTTCAGTCTTCATTTCGTGTTGCGTACTGTGTTTTTATCCATATCCTCCCTGCGTGTTTCCATTAAGATCCAGTAAATCTTTCATGATAAAACGTAAATTACCGTTTACTTTGTTTGCTGGGGAAGTTTTTATAGCAGAACGGCTCAGGTAAGTCGTCATTCCTTCGTAATATCACTTGATTAGTTCTCGTCGTTGTGTTGAAATTTTATCTGCTCTTGTAAACTCTATTGTGCTTGTGCCCATCATTGGTTGTTAAGGTGATTTTAACTTCTCTGTTATTGTCTTGCTGATTAGTGAGATAACTTGAAAATTTCCGAGTCACCTGGTGCAGAATAATGTGCAGATAAATTGAGGAGGGAGGAGAGAGAGAGAGAGTAATTTGAGGTAGTCGTTCGAACCCTGATCCTGGCGACGGAAAAAGGTGGGTGCGGCCGGGGTTCTAGAAGATGTCAGGAAGTTAAAGGCCGAAACATCTAATGAAAGAATCCACTGTTCCTCTGATGATCGTCACCTGTCTCGCTCCACCTGAGGGGTTTCTTACCACCGACGCTGTTGTTAGTGTAATGGGGGGGGGGCGTCTTAACGCATGGGCACGCTGGGCAGTTGCCCGGGGGCCTCCAAGGGTTTAAGCAGCCCCATGCATGAAAATTCTGAGTAGTTGCAAGAGGGTCGGGCGGTAGCCTATTGCTTTGCCCAGGGGCCCAGTACTGATGTTGAGAGGCCCGTGGGAACCGCTGTATTTTACACAGTAAGCTGCAGATAAGCAGTGTACACAGCTCAGTATTTTCTCTATTGGCTTTGTAAGTAGACTATGAATGAATGAAGACATGAGGATGTATGAATGGAAAGATGGAAGGGCTGGAAGGATGAATGGAACGAGTAGTGAAGAGAATTTATACAAGCTGTCAGTTTAACGAGAGATTGACAAAGATAGCGTGGTGAGATTGATGGATAAAGAAACATTACAATGGTTAACTTTTCTTTCTTCGTACCAAGTTTTTCTAACAAACAGATAAGACCAAAATTAATATAAAAATTGATGTTTTTACCCAAATTTTGTTGTAAAAATGATTCAAAATGTTGCGTATGAAGTTAACATGATTATTCCACTTTTCTGATCTAATGCAATTTCAATTAGGAGGCTTTTTGGCAGAGCAGACCTCATATCTCTACCTAACTGCTCACGGAGTCGACCTGATTCACGCATGCATGCACGTGCGTTGGATTGGTTGCGGATATCATAATACGACGCAAATGTAACACTTTTTATACTTCCTGTTTATCACATAAAATGATAATATCTCATTTCCTCCTTTCTCCCGTCGATCCGTGGGGTTCAGACATCAACGTTTTTTCTTTTTTTTTGTTTGTTGTTGTTTTCATTTTCGCTAACGGACGTAATACGTCATGTTTCGCTTTCAAATTTTCGCCTCTGGGACCCAAATATTCAACTCAGAATGTATTGTTCAAATTCAGGCAGAGAGCACGTGCATTATGAGGGGGAAAAGGCGGTTCTTTTGATCTGTGATTTCGAGGGCAGCTTGGTAAATTATCGTAACTCATTTTGTTGTGGTTGTTTTTTTCTCTTTTTTTTTTTCAGTTTTTTTTTCCAGGAAAAGCAAAATCTGAATACATGTCTTTATCAGATTTAATAGTAAAGATATTTTAAAATGTTATTTACCATTAGTTTTCATAATGTAAAGCCTGAACGTACAACATAACTTGCGAGGTCTACGAGCACACCATGTATAAAAAATTTTTCAAAAAAAGTCGAGTTACGACGGTTTACCATACGTCCTTGATTTAGATTTCGTTATTTGGTGATCGTCCGGAATCTCTGAGCGGACATTCTCTTGTGCATCATTGGGTTTTTTTGCTGTTGTTGTTGTTGTTTTACATGTTGCAGCAGATTGGGGGGGGGGGCGGATACAATTCCAAATTGAATTTTGAAAATATGGCACGTTTGGTGATTATAAGTGATTTTGTAGGGACGGTATTGTGTAAAAGGTCCAGATCTGATTGGCTCATAAGTCGCCACCTCAGGTCTAGTTTGTTCTGTCTCCAGTTTCTGAAAAATTGAAGATCTTTTAGTATGTAGACGAGATATCACAAATGCACGCGTTGACACTTCTTTAAAGTGCGTTGTGGCACTTATCAAGCTGTTTCACACTTCCGGTTTATTCTAACTCCTTATCATAATAATTAATGTCCCAAACGTTTAATGTCGGATTTCTCAGTTGTGCTAAATAAAAGTGGAGTTGGAACAAACATGAACCGCGGTCGCGAAATGTCTAACTCTTTCATTCAATGTCATGAACAATATAATTAGGATAAAATCCGCTTGTTGGATTTTAAACCAAAAGAGGTACAACACCCGTTCTTTGGCCCACCCCCACTCCACCCCCAAACCACCGAGAACTTTGGCACCTTATGGGGTAAAGCAGATCGAGGCTGGCGTAGGCCCCAGACCTGGTGACCAGGGTAGTGAGTAGTGTTTTAGTGCCATGCATAATTGCTGGGCGGCGAACCGCCAGTCTGGCGGCTGCACCGGCTTTGTTCTGTTTCATCCCTTAGGGTACAAACATAAAGGCCACCGAATTCTGTCACCGAGCCACTGGGCGCTTTAGGTGAGAAGATTGCACTATATAATTTCAACAACTACACATAGAGCCCACCTAGATTCGGTCCGTTTATATAGTGCAATTCTTCTCACCTAAAGCGCCTAGTGGCTCGGTGACAGAATTCGGTGGCCTCTATGTTTGTATCCTAACTCACTATACCTTCATTAAACAGATTGTCATTGTTCACCGCCAAAACCGCCAACAATGTTCAATCACAGACATTTTTACGGAACCAAACGCGCCCTGTCACAAGTTCCGTCGTTGTTCAAACCTTCACCTCAAACACCATACACCTGCTCACCCGCACGTGGACCAGTGTAGTGTAAAGGGGTCGAGTGGGACGTACGTAACGTGTCGCGTGAGCAACGGCCTGGCATCAATTTACGATGAATAATGGTATGTTTACAAACATACAAACTTCAAAAGCCAGAGCGGGTTGCTAATCCATACGGCCGCCGCGCTTTAGAGCAGAGGTTCTCAACCTTTTTCAGGCAATTGACCCCTTAGCCTCCCCTTTCTGTAATCACCCCCCCCCCCCATACCTGCCCTTCCACAACATGCACCCACAAGACACAGACTACATAAAAATTATAATTTTGATATTTTCAAAACTCCATCATCGTTTCTATGACTGTGTATTCAAACACTACAAATAAAAAAAAGAAAGCGTATTTTCATCAAATGCAACCAACAGTAGACCTTTCACAAGTCGCAGATCTCAAGGAGAGGGCTAATGAGAGAAGCTTGTCCATGAGGTGCTGTCCGTGAAGCTCGATCTTTATGAAGGCTGTGGAGTATTCGCTACCAATATGTCGCCCAGTCACATCACCCCTCCCCCAACTCTCCTTTCCTCATTTTCGCCCTCCCCCCCCCCCCCCGCCAATAGCCTCTTTCCACACCCCCCCCCCCCAATCTTCCCGTCCAGGTAGAGAACCATTGCTTTAGAGCACAGACCAGGCAAAATGGAAATGAACATTGGAGATTTCCCGTAGTAGTCAATACAAAGAACGTCGTGACCCCTTCACACATGATCCATATTCCATTGTTTGATTTACGCCAGAAAAATTACAGTAACTCTCCCGAACACCACCATTAAATTTGGAACTATTTTTTTTTTTTGCAGTTTTCTCGCGCTTAATCGTGGACTCTAAACCTGCTGGGGTGTTTGTTTTGTTTTTTTTCACAGCACGTGTTTGTTGTGAAAGTTCAAAACCAAAAAATAACATGAGTTTAAAAAGTCGGCAAGGGCAGTTTTTACTCTCGCTTTGACGCAAGTTCCACTGGTGGCCGAACATGTTTGAAATTCCCTATCGTTACTCTTCCGCACAGGCGAGAAAGATCAACCTGCCTGTAACAGATAGCATCTGGTATGAAATTGTGCATTGCTAGACCACCTGTTAAGTTATTGAAATGATTTTTTTTTATGCATGCGCTTCATTTGAAGTTTTTGAATACGATATTTATTCATGAACTCCGTGTGTATTAAAACTCGTTTGCAAAGGAGGAGATTGTAAACTGAAGTCGTGGAGCCGGTGGCAGTGGGGCAAGTCAACTTATTATACTATCATTAATTATTTTATTTTACTCTTGTTTTTGTCATTTAGCGACTTAGAACTTGTTTGTTCCAACTCAACTGTTTGCACAACTGAGAAATTCGACTTTAAACATTTGCGGATTTAATATTACGATAAGCAGTTAGAATAAATCGGAACTGTGAAACAGCTTGGTAACTGCCACAAGGCATTTTGAACAAGTGTCAAAGTGTGCATTTGTTATACCTCTTCTACATACTAAAAGATCCTCCAGTTTTTGAGAAAATGAAGCTAGAGCAAACAAGAACTAAGACTAGGTACCGTTGACGCGTCTAGAAATCCAAGTGCAAATCACACCACACAATAATTATGTTTCTCCATGGAATGCAGTTTTAAAAGGACCTATGTAAAGATTATCTAAGTAAACTTGCAGAAACGGCGAGAAGACATGAATTGAGATGTATTGGCAACACTGTCCCATTTCCCTTGTGTGTTTTATCGCATTTATACAGCGTACAAGCCAGGAGTTATTCTATTGTTGTTGTTGGTTTGTTTTTTTTACGAGTTTCACACACCCAAGTGCATAAATTTCAAGCCGTCAACACGCCAATCTTTTGTTCCCCTCGTCTAATGGGCACGGCTAAGCACCGACGGGGCTGAATAATGCTTTTTGGGTCATATGCAAGTAGGAATCTTTGTGCAAGTGATATATGGCATTTTCAGCAAAACATTGGTGTAGTGATTCGCTGGATGGCCCAGTTCCGATTTGGGACCAGATCTGGATAGTATAAGAACCATAGGCATCTCGTCTTGAACCCCCCCCCCTCCTCCCTCCCACCCCCCCCCACCCTCCTTTTACCGTAATCTCAAATTGAAAGACAGGAGAGGATGATCATGTGCCTGTACGTATTATAGTTCACATGACCTTCCCTTTTGCCCGTTTTTTTAATGTGTGCGTGTGCTTTTTTTTGGGGGGGGGAGGGGAGGGGGGTGCTGTAGTTCGCCCATTTTATACATTTGGCCATGTTACTCAAAGGTACTTCAGCATAAAGACACAAGAAATTCTCTTCAGAACCAGGAAAGAAACAACAACAGCAAAAAAAAAAGCCCATTCTGACAATGCGCAGACCATGATCCAAATGGCAAGTTCTAACGAGCAGCATGCACACTCTTAAAAGCACATAAGGAGAGGCGATAACTCTGCTGCTTTCTCGCGGATGTGGGGCGTTTCCGGTTCAGACAAATAAACAATTTTATTTCCGGCCAGCAAAACAAAAAAAAAAAAAATGGCCCAGGACTCTCGATATCTGCCGAAAAGGTAAATGCTTACAAATGCAGGTTGTAGCAATAATAAAATGTAGTATTTAATTAACGAGTTAATCGTATTATACCCTGTTTCTGCCCGTCTCGACTGTTTAATTTCTGTTCATTTCCGTGTTTCTGTCTGTCTCTGAATAATTTAGTGTTGATGTCTGGATTACAGATACAGTCTCTCTGTCTCTCTCTCTCTCTCTCCCTCTCTCTCTCTTTCTGTCTGTCTGTCTCTTTATCTCTCTGTCTCTCTCCCTCCAAGGCGCTTCACACATTTCTTCTCTCGTTCCTTTGATCTACATCAAGGGCGCCACAGAAACACAATATAATAATGGGTGGATGGATACATGGGTGGGTGGATGGACAGACGGATGGGGTGGATAAATAGACGAATACATTTTCTACAGCCCTCTCTTTCAAACGTTCAAACCGATGAAAACACGCATCTTTGAGAAGCTACCCTTTAAACCAACCTTCGCGAAGCCGTCTCTGCGTAGGGAATTCATCACCACGAGCAATTAACGCGCTCATTTTTATGCATTTGCCGTTTGTGAGCACAAATTAACCCACCAAAGAAGACACCAAGCTTCTAACACAGACATCACTGTGAAACATGCCAGGAATTCCTTTTACTGAGAAGAACCGTGGAGTCCAGAGTCCTTGAAGAATATTTTACGACCTGCAGTTGTCCCATGTTCCGACACGTAAATTATCAAGTCTTCTCTTAGTTGTCCGATTTTTATGATTGCGATACCTGTCTTTGCTTGAAGAAAAAAACAGAAGCTGAGCGTCAGCAGCCGTTTTACGGAGAAAAACCGTATACAGCAGTTTAGTCAAAGTCACTTTTCATCATTATTTTACAGATTTAAGAATACACTCCATCTTGCTATCTAGATAATAATTTTGTATGAAATACAGTTTCTTTTGGCACGACAAAGTGGAAAGTGAATTAAGAGTAAGTCTGGGCGCCATGTGCATTTTTTTTTGTTTTGTTACATTTTGCATGTCATGTTAAATTTTGTTTCTAGCATATACGGCTTTTCTCCATAGAACGGCATTATGGTACAGCTATTTTATGTTCACTGTGGTTTCTGCAAAGATCTTAAAATAGTATTAACCTAGATTCCCTAGTCGCGCTGCGAGAACCAGCTCGCGGCGTCCCGGGCGTGGAGAGCGAAAACAATGGCGGCTTGAGGTCAAGCTGTCCAAGCGGCGGCCTAGCAACGCTACTGTTTACCATAGGAAACACAAACCGTTTGCCTCGAATTTGATAGTAGGCCTACGATGTAGTACATGTACATAGTAAGCCTAGCGTGTTGTTTTACGTTGTCGAGAAAAGTAGATCTTGAGTGCTACAACAATCAGGAAAATGTCAGAGATTCTAGAATAAGAGAACATTGTAGGCCTACAATTGTTTTTAATACATGTATAAGGAGGTCTAGAAGAAGAAACTCAGAAGCTTGGACCGACAGACTCGCGAATTCTTACTTCAACGTGTGTGTTAGAGAGAGAGAGAGAGAGAGAGAGAGAGGGAGAGAGAGAGAGAGAGAGAGAGAGAGAGAGAGAGAGAGAGAGAGAGAGAGAGAGAGAGAGAGAGAGGGAGAGAGAGAGAGAGAGAGAGAAAGAGAGAGAGAGGGAGAGAGGGGTATTATAAGACGTACCACCATAATAGCTACAAAATCAGAAAAAATGAAAGTAATCGACAACCTCAACCCCCCCCCCCCCTCTAATAAAATAAACAGACGGATATCAAGATCCAGCAGAAGCTCAAGTGCATGGGCAGACACTCACTAGTAGCATGTGAGAGTGTGAGGGGGGGGGGGTGTCACGAGCAGAGTTAGGGTCTTGGGGATGTTACGACTGCACGAGAGGCAGCTAACTCACACTCGGACACAACCACACAAGAAAAGTACTAAATAACTAGAGCGTATATATGTCAGGCCGGTCAGGCCATAGTTTACATAAATATTAATAACAAAACAAAAGACAATAGAGGTATATATTCAAACCAAAAACTCTAATTAATAACTTAACCAATGATATTCATGTAACTATGGAGGTACTGCAATCAATAGTAAATAGGTATATTATACGAAACTGGATATCAATTTAAAGTGACAGTTGAGTCGCCACTGGCCAGTCGCCAGGCAAACTCTCCATAAATCATATGGGCTTAAATGTTAGGAGAGCCCAGTACGTTCAAAGCCTACAGAAGCACTCTTCGGCTTGTAGGTAATTTAAGCAGTTGCCAGAAGACTATATTTTATGCACAATCACTATTCAATTCATCAACAATGTGCTATATTATTCCAATCATACTATGGCAATAGATCTATCATACAGGACACTCGTGGTCGAGTGCCAGCTGGGGTTTCCTTAGTCTTCCTATGAGGCTGTAGTTCTCTCTCTATCTCCGATCTCTATTATACTTGAATAATTAAGATATATTACCATTGCTCACGCCTACTGAGAGGCGCGAACATCAAAATAGCGCAGCGTGGGCTTTCAAAGGTCAGCCCACTCAGACCTTTCTTTCTAGAGCTCAGTCAGTCCGTTAGCAAGGACTTCTTAGTCTTCAGACCACACAGTTCAGGTACTGGCCAACCGGAGATACTTCACGAAACGATGCTTCTCTCGTCTGTATTCACTAAATCTGAACGTTACACGATGTTATATACTAACCAACTACCCAGCGTGCTAGTCCGCTGGCCCAATTAGTTCAGCTATCTCATAGGTCGAAACCTCCCACCATTTTAACTGTAGTAATACGTCTGCACTATTCTACCAGCCAGTTAACGTGCAAAACTTGTCTAGTCATACTTAACAATGTCAACTGTCCCCACCTTGTTTCACCCCTACTCCATTACTTATTAATCACGAACATTAAAGCCGACAAGCGTGACTCTAGCAGTTTAACTTTACATTTATTTACTCACCAACTATAATTTGGCGAGGACCGTTCAAGGCCACCAGCCAATTTCTCATGGCCCTGGTAAACAACAACAACTCACTCTCTGCGTGAGTTTTAATAATATCCGAATCATGACAGGGGGGATAAGGCGCAAGCATGATAATGGCTACATAAAATCATAATTTGGTACGTCAACAGCAGCCTCCAACCACCTGTGACAGACACCCCCCTTCCCCCCCCCCCCCAAAAGACAGAGAGAGAGAGAGAGAGGGAGAGAGAGAGAGAGAGAGAGAGAGAGAAGATAGGGGAGACAGACATGTAGAGGAGAGGGAGAGAGACGAAAAAAGCAACCACAGGGACAAGACAGAGAGAGAGAGAGAGAGAGAGAAAAAGTAAACCAGGCTAACCTGAAGAGTTGTTTCTGACCTCAATGGCCGAAAGCGTTGAGGTACGGTCACGTGACCTCACCAGGGAATCTAGGTTAATACTATTTTAAGATCTTTTGGTTTCTGTTAAAACCCATGGCGTTAAAAAGATTTTGCTTGGTGAACTGGGGTGAGGGGTGAGCACGTACGAAGTTTGAGACGTTTCTCTCTGAGTGAGGGTTCAGGGCAGACATCATGCTAAGCCCGGAACGTCACAACCAAATGCTGCCAGTATGCAAAATACTTTCTCTCACTCCACTCCACGCGCTGTCTTTCTCATTCTCCCTGTCTCTCACTGACTCTGTCTGTCTCCTTCTCTCTCTCTTTTTTCTCACTCACTCGGCTTCTGTCTGTATACCTGCACCCCCCCCCCCACTCCCCCCACTCCCCCCAACCCTCTCTCTCTTTATCATGATTGCTAATATTTAGGAAGAAAATCCATATGGAATAGATCGGCAGAACAAGGAAAGAAAGATGAAGATAAATGAATCGTGCAACTAACAACCTATGCACCGACGTCACCCAGACTCTAAAACATACAACTTAGCAAAACAATCGCCATATTAAACGCCCATACATTACTGGACGATAGCAAAAACATCCCCCAGCTTGACTTTCCACAAATCCCCGGCTACAACATACCAACAGTACATGTTTGAAGACTTTCACATGCAACACCACCAAAGAAGTAGCCAGCCAGCCTTCCGGAACACCGCTTCACCGGCCAAAGGGAGCCACAGAGAAAGAGAAAGAGAGAAAAAAAGAAACAGCAAGACTAAAGCCCTGTTCACATGTAGACGTGTTTTGTACGTGCCTGTTTTGTCAGCGCGCCTTTTACACGCGAGCGCTTTGGAAAACCGCGCAGATTACTGTTTACATGGATCGCGTTTTGCAGGCAGTTTTTATAGGCGGTGATTTTGTCACTGTGTTGTACCTCAGTGACCTCAGTGCACAACTTGAGCTATGGCTGCAAGCAAGAGCCAACGCTTAGATTTGCTCAGCCTTTTATTAGAAGTTGTAAAACACTAATGATCTAATGATATCTTTACTTATAAAAGCCAAGCTCACATGTTCCAAAAATGGACGTCGTTTCTGGGTGCATGATATACTCAGATATAGGAAACAATATGGTGCGTTTTATCATCTTGTGAAGCACTCATTTTGTGGATACACTTTTACTAGACCTAGATGAAAGACTGTCCTGATGCACAATGTACCCGGTATTTGTGGTATTTAAACTTTATAATATACCGGGTACATTGTGCATCAGCACAAGCTTGCATCTATAATTATGTAAAAGAGCCTTCGGTCGGAGAGAGTGAACAGAAGACAAAGACACCAGCAAGGTGTGTCGCTATTTGTTCCCTTCCCTCGTCTGTTCCAGAAACAAAAAAAGGCTTGAAATAAATATTTCAGTTATCACGCAATAAAAAGGCGCGCTTACGTGTAGACTTTGCATACTTTGATGCGCTGATTTCGAAAATGCTATTGTTTTTCCGATTCAATAAAGGTTTGAAAATTTCAAAAAATTAATTTTAAATACAAGTTCAACAAGACCAAAGTTCACCGACGGGAAGTGATGGCTCGGGTGACACTCCCCTTCTACCATTACAAAAACCGTGCCGGGAAGCAGAGAAAAATCGCCTCGGGTAGCGTATTTTCAAAACACCGCAAACAGCTAGCGCGTTTTCGGCGCGTGTTTCAGCTTGCATGTGAACAGCAACAAACATTAAATACATGGGCGTATTTTTGCAAAAGACGCGCGTACATCTACCGCGCTGAAAACAGCTTACATGTGAACAGGGCTTAAGTAACCCCCACGAAAGAAACACCTAATGGCCCTCGACTGGAGTTTGGATACGCCTCGTTAATTACGACATGCCGGAATAGCGTGGATGAGACCAGCGAGAGGTCTTCAGATCTCGCGGCCAGAGATCGCTATCCGCGGCCCCCGTACATACTTCTCGCTGTCAGAAACACAGGAGCGCATTGTTTCATGTACCCACGGCATTAAATATTCCATAGCGCACGATGGATTTGCTCGATGGTGAACACATTGAGAGAGATTATCCTCACCGTAATTATAAACTACCATAAAAAAAGCCCACTTCTGTTTATCTATTTCGTATGGTGAAAAGACACTATAGGGAAATGTACGTACGTAAATGTTTCAAGCTATATTCGTGATAACTGATTATTGTTACATGGCGTGTCATAAGTTCATTATCTATTGTAGGCACTCTTGAGGTGGATGATTATTATTGCTGGGTATTTAACCCTCGAGAGCTCAAAGTGCCACACATAATGACCTACTAACTGGTGACGTCTCGCTTAAGCCTCGTATGTTTTATAGAGCGAGAGAGAGAAAGAGAAAGAGAGAGATAGAGATAGTAAAGTGAAGTGAGAGAAAGAAAGAAAGTGGGGTTGAGAAAGAAATTGAGAGAGAGAGAAAGAGAGAGAGAGAGAGACTGTTACAGTTTCACTGTAAAGCCCTTTCGGTCCACTTTGTGAGGGCAGACGCTATAGAAATATATTCCACTATTATTTTTATACAGACGACACAGCGTTATTGTCCGTTCACCGAGGCATGATCACAGAAAACTGCTCGTAGCGTTGCAACCGTCGATGATATTTGAATGTAATTTGGCGTGAAGTCTTAGATTTGTGATGACCCTAACCCAGATTTTTTGCCCCGGAATTATTCAAGTAGTTTTCCAGTTTGTTTATTTGCGGTATGTAAATAAAGAGGGCATCGACAAGGGCAAACATTTAGGTGGTTTACTGTAATAATTTAACACATGGTTTTGGGTCCCACTAAAATGTGGTACAACACGTGATTAAAGTGAGTTTAAAAACAAACTCTCGTGATTGTTCACTGGTAGGCCAACACAGAGTCAGAGGCGTTGTCAGAGATCTTTCATTTCAGAATTCCTTTCATCGTGGATTTAAACATCAAAATCAATACGATGCGGAACATTGGAGAACAAGACCTTCAAACTGTCAGACATCCAAAATCTAACTCATGCAGCATTGAAAACAGTCGCTGCAGGATTTTTCTCCAAGTGAAAGGACCATATATCGCGGTTGGAGGAAGAATACTGGCAAAACCAGGGCCTTCATTTTATTCAACCGAATATGGTCGTCAATCCAATTGAGACATCCGACTTAGAAAGCGACTGAGATGATAAAACATTAAAAAAAAAAAACATCGAAAAGTGCTTGCCTGTTTTGAAATAAAACAAAAACAAAAAAAAACAACACCTTTTTAAGGCTAACCTTTCTAATGGGCCTAAGGTTGTCCAAAGTCCTCAGCCTGATCATTGTAGGTGGCAGCAAGTCAATGCGCCCTGGACACACTGTGTGCCAAGCTGTTACAAGTTCATTGTTGATTAAACGCTGGGGCATGTTAAAATGTATGTAGCCAATTCAAGGTCGATAGCTTTTTCTCAATGTGTGTCAGGTGCTCAACCTAGAAAGTGTGTTTTGGTGAAATTTATAGTTGGACATCTTGTGAGTACAGTCGTTTTTCTTCAGTCGATGTTCGTGTGACCTGTAGTATTTCCGTTCTTCTGTTTCGAACACGCGTTCTCTCTCTCTCTCTCTCTTCCTCTCTCTCTCTCTTCCTCTCTTCACCCCCCCCCCCTCTCTCTCTCTCTGTCTTTCTCTGTCTCAAACTCGAAATTTCTCTGCATCTCTCTCTCTTTCTTTCTCTCTCTGTGTGTCTCTCTCTGTCTGTCTATGATTGTGTTTCTTTCGAGGCCTCTCTGTCTTTCTGTCCGGCTGTTTCTCTCTCTGTCTGTCTTTCCGTTTCTCTCTGTCTAGACAAGGTGGTCTAGAGGCAAGGTGCTCGCCTCTCATGCCAAGGGTCCCGGGTTCTAAACCCGGGCAGTGCAGGCATGTTGGAAATTGGATTTTTCTCGTGTTTTCAAGTCCCTGGTCCTATTGGGGGGTAGGATCGAGTAGTTCTTGGAAATTGGATTTTTCTCATATTTTCAAGTCCCTGGTCCTATTGGGGGGTAGGATCGAGTACCTAGTCTTCTCGGATAAGGACGAAAAAATTCGGAGGGCCCGTGTGCACGTTGCGCACGTTAAAGATACCTTGGCAGTTGGAAATCGTAAAGAGCAGGCCGAAAGGCCGCTGCCCGGGCAAAATTGAAATTAATAGATTAAAATTTATCCATATCATCTCCCCCCCTCCCCCCCCCCCTCCCGCCAGAACAAGACATAATAAAACAAGTAAAGTGAGGTGTAAATGCCAAGGGCAGCGAACCTCCTAAAATAAAGACCTCAAAATGAAAAATTCTCTCTGTCTCTCTGTGTCTGTCTGTCTGTCTTTCTGTCTCTCTGTACCTGTCTGTTTGCCTGTCTGTCTGTCTGTCTCTCCCCCTCCGCCCCCCCCCCCCGCTCGGCCTGTAGTCTCTCCTTCTAAACATTTCACTTCCATCCACCCTTTCCCACCGTCTGCGTGGGTTTTCCCAGAGTTCTTACCTTAAATCACGTCCGAATTACTGTTTTGGCTGGTCCTAAATTCACATTTCCTCGTCTACCAATTATCTTTCCTGGTCTGATTTTTTTTGGGGTGTAATTTCTAGTTCTTTACATTTCCGGCTTTCCCCCCGTACTTTATACTCAACATTTGTTTCTACGTTCTTACACACCCCCTCTAAATCTCCAAGTTTTTATTCCCAAATCCAATCAACCTTTGGATACCTCGTATAGCTCGCTTACAGCCTGTGTGTTAACGGGATGAAGCGCCATATAAATGCTATGTATTATTACTATTATTACTATTATTATCATTGACTTATTATGTTTTAAAAGCATACAGAGTATCAAGTCTGGTTGGCCTCTGTTTTGAGGGTGAAATCTGGACTATCCAGTTGAAAAGGGGACGTCGCGCATTAGTGAGACTGAAATTCTAAGTATGTCGAAGTAGTTGCCCAGCACAGAACAGACTTGGCTTGATGCGCAGTGGCTATTAGAGTGTGTTCCTTTCGTCCTTTCTCTCTCTCTCTCTCTCTCTCTCTCTGTTTCGCTCTCTCCTTCTTTCTCTCTCTCTGTCTTTCTTTCTCTTTCTCTCTCTCTTTCTTTCTCTCTCTCCCACTCTCCTTTTCTCTCTCTTTCTCTACCTTTCTCTCCTCCTCCTCCTCCCCATCCCCTTCAGCCCCCATTAGTTCTTTAAGCATCGAACCGGCTGGTACACTTTTGCCAGGGAGAGAGAGAGAGAGAGAGAGAGAGAGAGAGAGAGAGAGAAAGCGAGAGAGTTACACTCGTGACTTACTTGAACTCATTCCAAAGAGATTAATTTAGGTGTTGTCTGTGGTTCTGAATGAAATTGTAATGCTCCTTAATGAAAAGCCGGTTACGTTGAAAAGCTGATGACAGGTAAGTGGTGAAACTAATTAACGCTGGGATGAATGGCATGGTAGTGATAGGCAACTACAACTTCACTTACTGCTGTATCGTATTTGGCACACACACGCTTAGTGTCTGACAGAATGGCTACAGTGTCAGGATGTGAAATTGGGAGTTTTAAGTTTGAACGAAGCACGTCGACACGATTGTTCTAGGAAAAACACAAGGCGATAGTCAGAATTTTAGAGAACGATAGGACAGACGAAGACCCTACTAGAAGCTTCCACCAACTACCCGCAGTTTGATTTAAAACAGCCATAACAGTCAAGCGGCATAAATTGCTTTGTAATTAGACTACGGTCTCCTAACAAGATCAAAAAACTTCCGACGTGGCTGTTGTTTAGGGGACAGTGGCATATTACAGGGTAAACTGTAGATGAGCAGTGAACACTGCTCTTTATGATCTCTAAAACGGCTTGGTTATTAGACTACGGTCTCCTAACAGCAATCACTCCAATATTACTTGGTCAATTAGCTATTGCCACTTTTAGGATTAAATGCCGTTTTCTCAAAATCTTGTTTTAGGGGGGTCTCTGACTTCAATTTATCAGAAATGTCTTGTCTTTTTATTATGTGTACAGAACTCAAAATGTCATGTTTGCGACTTATTGTGGGTTTTCTCATGCACACTCCCAAATGCTCCCCCCAAAACTAGAGCACGGGGCATCACGTGGCGTGTGCCATACATAGAGCATGGGTAACAATGGGTTGCATTTGAATAGAGGAGGAGGGGAAGAAAAAGAAAAGAGTGTCAGAGTGAGAAAAATGAGAAGAAGAGAAACTGAGAGTGAAACAGGAGGTGGGGAAAAAGAAACGGATTAAATTTTCTAGGTCAGAAAAATACAGCTGTCGCCTCCTAGAAATGTCAAAATGTAATGGAAGCAGGTGATTGTGTGTCTATCCATGTGTTAGGCTGAGCGCCTCCGGTGTGAATAATGCTAGCAAACATGTAAGACCTGACAGGGAAATAGGGAGAGGGGAGGAGGAGATGGTGGGTGGATTCACAGAGATGTCATGGCCTTAGTTCATGTTTGTTCTATCTCCATTTTCTTAAAAAAAAAGTTTTTAAAAAACTGCAGATCTTTTAGTATGTAGAAGAGGTTATAACAAATGCACACTTCGACACTTGTTTAAAATGCGTTGTGGCACTTATCAAGCTGTTTCAGAATTCCGGTTTATTCTAACTCCTTATCGAAATGCCAGAGCCGCCCATTTTAAACTTGGAATATCCCAGTTGTGCAAAAATAGAGTTGGAACAAACGAGAGCCTAAGTCGCGATAGGCATGATTAGCTGTGTTAACTGCTCAACCCCCAACCAGTAAACCGGTTGTTTTTTGTTTTTTTTTCAATATAAGTGATTTTGAGACAAAAGTAAGAAGTTCAAAGTGCATTGCTTTCAAAGTCTGAAATGATGCTCATCTTTGGTTCAAGAGGTATTGCGCAACTAGTGTGACATAAACGTATTTATTCCCTCGCCGGCGGATCGGCCATTATCTGTACACACGTTTTATGCTCTTTTCCCTACTCGATGTTTGGGCACATGGTGCGCCTAGTGCACACTCCCTGGTATTGCCGTGTTTGTGCGTGCACCTGCCTGTTTGCCTGTCTGGCGTAATCTGTTTAGTCTCTTTCAGCGGGGGCTCAGCTCTGTTGTGTCTGACATTCGGGTCTTCGCTGTCAGTCTTGCCACATTTCAATCTCATATCTGTTCTCACTTTGTTAAAAGTGGGATTTAGTTTCCCTTTACAGGCCGTAACATACGCCTTGGTATCACTTGCTGCAAACGTTTACAGAGCAAGTCCCCTTTGCTAGAAAACTGCACTAGTTTAACACACCGAAACCCAACAATAGAGACATTATTCCATTGACATATTTTAGTATTTGGAAACACAGTAACGGGAATTTTTGCTAAACCCGCTTTTGTAAGGCCTATAGTGTACTGATTCAATTCTGACTTGCCTCGGTTTTGTGGACTGTGGAGTTAAAGGAGACCCGGTGCACTCGTGAGACAGAAAATAGTATAGCCCCATTTTGCTGAGAGAGAGGCAAAATGATCACAAAACAATCCCATTGTAGCTATTTTGATGTTACTAACGGATATTAATCTCAAAATAAGATAATTATAATGTAGGATGCATAATAATAATAGAGTAGTAGAAGAGACCAAAATAATGAATCGTCTTATTTCCCTGCAGATGGCTGGTGGTGTTTCCAGTAGTGTCTCCTTTAGTTCTATCAGAGACTCTGGTTCTATCGTCCTGTTACATTCTGTCTATAATTGTCTTGTTTTTTGTCCTAGTACAATGGGACCGTGTCCGCGCGCTTTCTTCGAACTCAAACTGAAACTCCAGTGTCTTCATTTCCCATCTTTATCGCTTGCCAAGTCCCCCCTCGCAGGGAATTTGAGACACTCAGTGTCGTGGGTAGGACAGGGGGGCCACAGCCCTATTTCCGAGTATGATTACCTTCTGTCACTGATAAGAGGCGTATGATTCCAACAAAACTAACGGGGGAAAAAAATTGATAAATCTCAAAAATTGTGTTTTGGGGGACAGTTTATGAGGGAGTGGTATGATTCCAACAAAAGCAACGCAAAAAAAAATTGATATATTATATCTCGAAAATAATGTTTTGTTGGAAGGATACGTGAGAGCAACGTGGGAAAAGAGGAAGGAAAAGGCCCTATAGTTTTATTCCCGTCCTTATCGCTCACCGAGACCCTAATTACCTTCTCGTACCCGAGGCTCAGTTTCCAGACAAGCCATAAGTCCCCTGAACTCTGACCCCGTGCGCTATCATTTCTCCTGTGTTCCCACCAGTTCCTGCCCGCCCAGCGTCCATTATTTTACTTAATTTCATGTATGTCATCACCTCATTCGTTTTCCCTTCTTTTGTTGTTTTTCTGTCACTCTTCCTTTCTTCTCTCCTCACTCTTTCATGCGTCTGAGCTGCTGTCTCTCAAGTCTGTGTGAACTGCTCCTTCCCAGGTCAGGTTAGAAAGGGTTACAGGTCACTCATTCAGTTATCTTTCTCTCGTACTGTATTCTCATCTCAAAGGAAAACGTTTACGCCCCGAGTTTACGTATTTTTCAAAGACTTTCTATCAGGGAGACGGGACGGGAGGGATGGAGAGAGTTAATCTTTCACTCGCTGGTTTGTAAGTCGTTGTGTGTCGTGGAGGATATTCATTTGTTTATTGGTTCCCGTTGAGTTTTAGAAAAATTATGGGGAAGAGAAGGTTAAAAGAAGATGTAGTATTTTTAGGTCAGTTTGTTGGCATTTTGAGTCAAGCCTTGTGTTGTCTCGGTTTTAATGTGAAATCTGAACTCTGGGGTTAAGTGGGAATCCTCGCACTGGCGAGGTTGAAATAAGACTGTCTCACTACTATGGGGCGCGTTGACTCTTTGTGTGCCAATCGCCGATATATCGGTTCTTCGGCTGGTCACATTTTTGGGCCAACCACCGATATATCGGTTCTTCCGCTGGTCACATTTGTGCCAATCTTAATCACCGATATATCGGTTCTTCCGCTGGTCACATTAATTTGTGCCAATCACCGATGTATCGGTGCACAAGAATGCTAGGCTATTTTGTTTCAGGAAGAAAGGAAGTCGGCATCGATGTTGTTGTAGTTAGTCTTCATTCATCTCCCCACTGTTTTCTTCCTGTATCGGTAAATGTGGAAAAATTCATGGCACACAAAGAGTTTGTCTTTAGTCAGCGGAGGGAAAGCGTCTAAACAGACGCAAGGCAGACCCGACAGTGCGTCACTGGCCTCTGGGTGGGGATGGCAGTCTTGGGCTGGTCTCCGTTCTTGCTTTGGAATTGGTAGTGTAGGCGAAGTCACTGTACATGGCCATGGCCGGGAGAGATCTTGATGATGATGGTGTTGAAAAAGGCTCGCAGAATGCGCCAATATTAATTTATGCCCTGCATTGTACGGAACATTTCGTGACCTTAGTTCTCATATGTTCCAACTCCACTTTTTGCACTATTGAGAAATTCGACGTTAAACTTTTGCGGGTATAGTAACTTATGATAAGGATTTAGAATAAATCGGAACTGTGAAACAGCTTGATAAATGCCACAGGGTGTTTTAAACGAGTGTCAAAGTGTGAATTTGTTGTACTTCCTTTACAGACTGAAATATCTCCAGTTTTTTGTTTTTTTTTCAGAAAATGGAGATAAAACAAACAAGAACTCTTTTCACATCAATAGATGCGTAAACTCACACCGTCCATCACATTTTTTCATTCTGAAGTGGTAAAGATCTTCGTTTCTTGGGGGCCCCAGTCTAGGGCTGCTGGCCCACGAAACTTAGCCGGAGGCCTTCGTTCTGACCTCACATATTCCTTGATTTATAACGAGACAACGTCACCATCATCAACAGCACCATTTACTGATGGTTTACCCAGTCCAGTTTGTGGTTTGCTGGACCAACACTCCGCTTAACGCCACCCTTGTTTGCTCGATCCCAATTAGAGAAACACTGTAAGCGTGTTGGATTACAGACTTTTGTTTGCCTGATCTAAACTGTTGGCGTCCGGACCAGGCCTGCGTAGCAAATAAATCTTTTCTGTGTATAGATTTTTTTTTCTAGGTTGGTACACAGCCAATACTGCGTGATAACTTGACTGCCTAAGGGAGGTATCATACTAAGCCCAGAACGTTACAGCCAGTTGCTGCCAGTAAAATGTACACCTAAGAAACAATGGCAGAAGTTGACTGTGTCTGACCTGGCTTAGCATGATAAGGTCCTCCCAGATGTACCAGGAAAATACAGGAAATTATGGTGTACACTTTTTGTCTGCAGCTGCTGACTGTGCCGTTCCGGGCTTAGTATGGTACAAACCTTATTCGTCGTTTTCTTCTTGTACACGAGACATTTGAAGGTGTTTTTCAAAGAAGTTGCAAATTGGCGCAAGGCAACTCACATTATTTTCCACGCACAAGATCATTTCAAATCGCATTGTCTTTGGAGTTCTAACAATCAAACAATCAATAGAACTTGGGACGTTTACTTTTTGATGTAGTATATAATAATTAAAGTACTTAAATTCCTAGGGTAAAACGCAGACGTACTTGTACATGGCACACTAGCCCTCCAAAGGCCGAGATGCCGTAAACTTACATGATTCCCTGATTCCTTTCTTCCACTGGTGTCATTACAAGACTTACTCCGTGCCCTCCATCAATTGTGAAAGTAATTGCTAGCTATAACAGAGATGTAAGGCAGTGTTAAGACGGAATGCCCGGCACTGCTGGGATGAAGAGGCAGTAATGAACAGATGTAGTCAGATCGCCTTCCATTAAAGTGTGGGAAAGTGGAGGGAGTTTACCTTCTGGAAGACTGTCTTCATTACTCCGAGCCGCGAGCGGAGCATGTGGTGGGCCTAGGTACTCAAAGTACGTCTCTGCCAACCATTCTCATTCTTACATCTCTTCGATTTACGTCATTGGAAAGCTTGAAACCAATTGGACAAGATTCAGGGATTCAGAACAGGGGTCTCGGTGTTTGGAAGTTGGTGAGAGAAGGAAAAATGCCAAAGATGGCCAGGAATGTTTCCGTTATTTGTTTTTTTTTATTTTTTTATTTTATGTCCCATCCTGAATATCACTGCTCACTGACCTTGTTTTTGTTTTCATGTATCATTTCTGAATTTTAAGACTTAAATTTTTTAAAGGAACACATTTCTAATTTCAAGGATCAAATATAATTGCAAAGCTATTTTAAATTACACGGCCAATTTGTATTTGTTTTTCTTTCTTTTTTTTTTTTTTTTAAACAAACCTGCAAAGAACTGAGATTAAAAACTCAATTTGAATCAAAATGAACATTGTTTTATAAAGACTGACTGACGATAATTTTCCTGACAGCCTGTGGGATAAGTAATGCATTAAAATCGACAAAGTATTAAAAACATAACAATAACTGAAGAGTAGTGTACATTTTCACACGTCATTTTCCCCAGCTTTTGCCAGCCAGACTTCACAGAATTAAATTAAACAAGAACATTTCCGGTGTTGAATACCAGAAAAATGTCATTACGGTGTTCAGAAATGACAGTTACTCGTTAGTGAATGTATCACTGTGTCTCCTTCCCGGCGCCTAAAAATGAAAACTTTATTGTCTTTGTTAAAATGTTTCATTTTTGGCTGGTGTAATTTACTGTTGTCTGAAAGTGGTTCATGAATTGAGACCAGGGAGAAAAACGCAGAGCGCCTGTGTCTATAACTTTCCCAGCACTTACTGAACTCCAGCCAACGTGTGTGATAAATCAACTTTGCGCACCAGAGTCGCAAAATGATCCGTGCAAAATAGAATTTTGTCAGGTATAATTAGATTCGGGTAGAAAAGTGACGTGTTGTTCCTAACATAGAAGGCTTGCCATTTTTGCAGTTACGTTTGTTCTTCAGAGCATCAAACAAGCTGTTATCGTCACCCAGTCATCCAGTGTTTCACGCAGGCTAATGAGGGCAGAGTGGGGCGGAGGGTAGAGACGGTTCCCGGGGAGTCACTGAGGACAAGAACAAAAGTATCACATTTTCTGTGTTGCCACATGAAAGCATTTGTTCATCATAATGGTAGCTCCGGTGCACACGCAGTGCAAGGAGTAAAATGAAGTCAAACACACAAAGAAGAAAAGTAAGAGTGGTACTATACTGAGCCCGGAACGTCACAGCCAGTTGCTGCCAGCAAAATGTAGGCCGACACCTTAGAAATAATGGTAGAAGCTGACTGTGTCTGGACTGGACTTTGTATGATAGGGTCTTTCCCAAAATATTATGGCGTGCACTTCTCGTTTGCCAGACGCTGATCTTGCCGTTCCGGGCTTATCATGGTTCCCCCCCCCCTCCCCCCTCCCAAAACAGCACCAACTGTCCTCATACTTTGATTTAATAATTGTATTACCATATTACCCACGTCTCCTTCCTCTTCTTCTTCTTCTATTTATCCGTGGCGTGCCCTGGATACGTTGCCGATCATGCGCTACCATCCACATCTCTATTTATCCGTGGCGTGCCCTGGATACGTTGCCGATCATGCGCTACCATCCACATCTCTATTTATCCGTGGCGTGCCCTGGATACGTTGCCGATCATGCGCTACCATCCACATCTCTATTTTCTGCCTTGCGGACGAAAGTGTTGCTTGTGGTCTCATCACTGGTGGATTTGCGGAGACTTGTGGCATAGGTGGTTCTCTGCTTTCCTTGTGCTCGTTTGCCTTCGATGGTGCCGCTGACTGCTAGCTTCTCAATGGTGTTGTGTCTACATAATTATAATTTTTATATGTCCAAACAAGGTCATTTGTCTCTTTCTGGCTGTTTGTAATATTATTATTATTATTATTATTATTATTTTATATAGCGCATATCCATTTTTAAAATGCTCTATGCGCTTTACAGAAGCAACATGTCAACCACAGAGCAGAATGGAGCGCCGACGAAGCGCTCAACACACTACACTGCTTCTTTCTCTCTCTCTGTCTCGCTCACTCTCTCTCTCTCTACCTTTCTCTATCTCAGAGCAAATTGTAACGCGGCCATTAGGCGCAGTTCACAACTCACAACAGTTCACAACTCACAACTCAAATAATATTTGAATATTTATTAATAATAATATATATTTGATAATGAATAATAAATTTTGTTGTTGCTGGTGGGGGGATGATATGGATAAATTTTATAATCTATTAATTTCAATTTTGCCCGGGCAGCGGTCTATTCGGCCTGCTCTTTACGATTTCCAACTGCCAAGGTGTCTTTAACGTGCGCAACGTGCACACGGGCCCTCCGAATTCTTTCGTCCTTATCCGAGAAGACTAGGCACTCGATCCTGGGATCCTTGGCATGAGAGGCGAGCACCTTGCCTGTAGACCACCTTGTCTTTGCCTACCATTTATGTATAATAAATTATAACCTTGAAAAACGACAAAATGTTTGAACGCAACACAATATATTATTGTATTTGACAATGGCGTTAAGTATGTCTGTTATGTATAATTATAGATAGGGAAAGCCAAGACATTACTCGTTTCTAGTGCCTTATGATAATCAGTTCAGTGATTCGCGTTACAAAAACAGGAGAAATTGTTGCAAACTGAAACAGTGTCTTTGGCTCCATTTTGTCAGTAGGAGTACCATAGGAGGTAACACAGCTTTAATGTTGGATCCATTAGTTTTATGTTCTGGGTGTTTATCTTAGAGCTGCGCCTTATCTATAAAAACATCCGTCTGGAAGACTTTCCGGTGTTGGGGGGGGGGGGGGGTCTGTTTGTAGCCTTGAAATTTTCTCACTGTGTGCTTCAAACGGAACTCCTCTGCCATTTTATCAAAGAACACGAGTACAAAAAGCGGCACTCCCTGTGTACCATTTTTATGATGCCTCGTTAATTCGGTTGGCATTTTTTTACACAAACAGTAAGCCTTAAAACTGTAGTTTATGCAACAGTTTTACCAACCTGGCTCACCACGTAACACCCTGTTAACTGTTCCCTTCGCAATTTTTCCTGAAAGAGCTGTCAACGCATGGTAAACTCCTGGCAAATCTTCCTTCACACCGCGAGAAATACCACCGAGACTGCGATTACACCACGAAAAACCGAGTTTAGCATTCTTTTGACCGTCAAAATGAAGTGGTAAGTACAGAGTCTCAGTGCCTTTGATGATTGACCCTTACAAAATAGAAGAAGATGGGAAAAACATGAAGCCGGGCTGGAGTCTGTGTAATTGATTGGATCAGTACTGGAAAATTCAATGTTTTCGCCTGATGATCTAGAGAACGTGCCGCCGTATAGCATGTTGTAGGTTCCACGCCATCTGAACACAAATGAGGAACTTGGATATTGGAAAAAACACACCGATCATTTGAATCGTCGGTCGGCTTTGAAACCTCCTTAAAAGTAGTCCAGTTACAAAACCAAACGGAGAAAATAGTTGTGTTCACGGGCCAACTACGGTTTTCCATGTAAAGCTCTACGGTACCCCAAGTACAGGCTCTGGGTTGAGTTTTATGATGAGTTTTCAACTGCCGATCGACAGAATGTATCATTTTAAACATCCCCGACATATAGCCAAAGTTAACCTGTCCTTGCTACACTTTGCTAGAAACTTTGGCTAGGGCGGTCCTTATAATAATCACTGAATATTAACTCTCCAGTGACCAGACAATAATTGCAATGTCCAGGAGTAATTGAAACCTGCAAATTATATTTATAATGATTATAAAAAAAAGGAAGAGAGAAGGAAAGACCAGGTTGTCCAGTCAAATGATATATTAATGAATTGGAAATCGTCCAAGATGTAGAATAATTATTTCGCACTGAGTCAGGTTTTTGAGACAATGTTACACTGGGCCCCAGAAGGTTAAATAATAATGCTTATAATCGTTTGGCATTCAGAATGAATGAAGTGGATCCTAACAGTAAAGTAACTTATATCCTGGCTAGGTTGTTCTGACTAACGAGCATACATGTAACTATATTTCATTGATTATTTCGTCGAAAAATAAAGTCCGGCGTTGTATTTTTGGGGGTTTTCACAACTGAAGCGGAATAGCCGTTAACTTCGTGTGACAAAGTGTTGGAGTCGTTTATTGGATTTTACACAGATGGGTGGCTGATTCCATATCTTGGCAATAGAACCCTTTCAAAGTTAGCCTGACCTAAGTGCAGTCGCACAAGTGCCGGGCAACGTTAGCTTTGTGCACCAGTCAACCCGTGTTAGTATCAGCAACCCATTCAGCGTGAATAACTGTCGAAAGTGTTAAAGCTGAAGGAAAATTATTGGCAATTGACCGACTGATCTGTGATGTGTGAGACGAAGGCGGAGATGAATATAACGAGAATATAATCATGTCATATGGCTTATAGGACTTTATTGAAATCACTTGTGTTTTTCATTCATTCTCTGTCTGAATGAATCAAAGCACCAGTTTCTATAGCTGAAAGTGTCTGCATGTAACCTTTGGGGTCCTGAGTTTCAGGAAAAGTCGTAGACTTACGGAACTAACGTTACATTCCTAACCTAGATATAGATCCTTCTTCGTAGGCGGTAGTCGAATTACAAAGCCGAAAAGGGAAAAATAGGTACTGAGCTGTGTTCACTGTTCATCTAGACTCTATAGCTTTTTATGTAACATTCCACGGTCTCTTAACGATAGCTTCTTCACGATTCTGGCCAGAGGCTTTTACACGTTTCATTTTCTTCGCGTTATTCTTGATTCATGTTTCTTTCTCACTGGCTTTCCTCTTTTCGTTATTTCTTCATTCTTTCCTTCTTCTTTGCCTTCTTCTCAGCCCTCAATAGGACAGTTTGTCGCTCCGATACGGGCTGTTTTGGGCTGTGCCACTAGGCCAGTGCATTCCGTTCACGTAAAAATACTCATATTTTGTCATTGTTGATCTTGTTCATCGGATAAAACAAGGAGCACGTTAAGCCATAGCGCTCTGGCCACTAATTTTTGTCTATGTATGGACTGTCAATAATGCAGGGAAACGGTTTGTGTTGTTTTAAAGAAAATTCGAGAGAGAAACAAGGTGTTTTTTTTTAATGCCAACATTTGAGACGATGCAAAATGGAGGTGTATGTTACACAAAGGAAACTGGTTATTTGACATTACAGAGCCGCATATTGATCATGGTCGTTTTGATCGATGGTAATTGCAATGTCCGGAGCTACGGAACGTTCAATATACGGACGATTTCGTACAAATTTCACCAGATGGACCGTACCGCCGGTTGCTCCCCCTCCCTAATCTCCTTGGTAAATCAGAAAGTGTTCGCCCCTGGGGCAGTCGATGTCTGGCAGTGGTCAACTAATCCGTGTCCCCCAGGATGGCTCCGGAGAATGAAGTGTGTAATCGGGGATGCTTAATGCGGTGGCTCCAGTTAGGTCAGCGCCGCGCCGCGGAGTCAAGTAAGTGGAATCACGCGTTAAGAGTCTGCTTTGAGTAGCTAATACAGTCATTCGTATACTCTCCAGAGGTATTGGCGGTTTGTTTCTTTCAACAATAAATTGAGTATTGTAACACTGGATATTCCATAAAGTTAAGGTAAATGATGCGGGGTGATTCCATGTGACTTGAACCCTGTGGAATTCTCAAACTAATCGAATGGTCTGAATTAATTTAGCTGCATTAAGTACAGATGAGAATAGACTAGAACGTTATGAATGGGAACAATAAAAAACAATAACTATGAAGCTGTTTACGTGGCCTTGAAATAAGTATTTTGACATTATAGTGTTATTATATGTTTAAAACTAATTAGCATAATATCGCAACCCTAGTCCTTGTTTGTTCTATCTCCTTTTCTGAAAAACTAGAAATCTTTTAGTGTGAAGAACTGCAGGTATAAGTAATGCCACACTTTGACACTTGTTTAAGATACGTTGTGGCACTTATCAAGCTGTTTCACAGTTCTGATTTATTCATACCCCTTATCATAATACTAAAGCGGCAAATGTTTGACGTGGAATTTCTCAGCTGTGGAAAAAGTGGAGTTGGAACAAACAAGAGCAACAAGGTCCCGATATGTTTAGGAAGAATCGTTTTGAAACCTATTTTCAGCTGCATATTGTGAATTTTTGTGGTTGGAAATGCATTGAAGCTCGAAAAAGAACGCCCAAAATTTCTGTAGTCATTTCAGAATGTAATGACGTTTTCAGTATTTTTATATCGAGGGGTGTAATTATCTTTGAATATATCACCTCACATCAGCCATGTTCTTTTCTATGGTGAACCACCAACCATGGAAGAGGGTGGGGGCGGTGATGGGGGCGGTGATTAAATGATGTCATTCTGTGATTATCTTTAAATGTTTGGGCCTCCCATGTATTTACAATTGGACTTTCCCATAATTACATCTCTTCAGAATCCGATATCTGTGTACGTAGCTTTTCTGTAAGGCTGACGGCTCGCTGCGTCAAGCTTGCTTTGCGTCAGTTTTGACTTATTGTTCGAGGTCTGTCTTTCCGACAGCCGCTTCAGGAACAGTTTTGACGCGCACGAACTAGTGAGACAGACTTGGTTCGGTCAAAGATACTAGAATTGGTAAGATAAGACAGCTGGTGCTTTTAGCGTGCACAGATTTCTCACTGCTACCTAGCGGCAAACGCGCGGACGTCATGAAAAGTACCGTATTTTACAAAGCCAAAATAGCTCGAAAAATGCATTGTGTCGGCGGATACACATATATGTTGTTAACTATATGCCTAACATTTATGTAACAAGCCATGCTTTAAGTTTTAATATCACTTTACGATATTGCAACATATAGTAACCTCATCCTCATGGGAAAAATACCCGACACGGCTACAAAGAATACCCTGTATTTACAGCCGAACATGACACACGGCAATACCATTCTCAAAAGAAGACGCAAGAAATATGTCTTCAGTATAAAAGAAAATGACAGTGTGGTCACAAGAGACGAATCGGGGTTTTATTCCTGTCATATAAACGCAATGTAAAGCGAGACGCTTGTGTTTTCAAACAGATCCGATGTCAAACATGGCTCTTACCCTCAAAACACACACATTTACCACTAATTACAGCGTCTTGGACCCAGGACCACCCCGCCATTTCTATAGACTGGCGCGGCTTCCATTTTCTTTCATGTCTCAATTTGTGTACTCTCAATGTCTTCACGCAAAACACTTGACCAAGGTTTGATCTACAGACGCCCATGTGAAGGGGTTTTCGTGTTTGGCAGTTGAAAATGTTGGCCGGTGTGGATCACGTGAATGTATGTTTACCTGGCATGGCATCACTGGTGTTGTAAAGGGGGAAAGGGGCCTGAAGGCGGCCCGAGGGTCCATGCGACATAGTGATAGACGTTATACACCACTATCTCTCTCTCTCTTTCTTTTTGTTTGTCTGTCTGTGTGTGTGTGTGTGTGTTTCTCTCTCTCTCTTTCTCTCCCCCCTCCCCCTCCCCTCACTGTCGTTCTCTCCCTCTCTAGTTCTGTCTGTCTCTTTCCGGCCCGCTCTTTCTCTCTCTCTCAATCTGTTTCTCTCTCCATCCCTACCTCCCACCCCGTCTCTTTCTTTCTTTCTTTCTGGCTCTCTCTCTCTCTCTCTCTCTCTCTCTCTCTCTCTCTCTCTCTCTCTCTATCTCTCCATCTATCTATCTATCTATCCATGTGTTTTTTTTATCTTTCTTTACTGTGATTTCTAATACCAAGGCCCCCTAAAACAGCATTTCTGATAATGTGTAAGCTTAAACCCTGGTTACATTTAGACCTAGCTATTGCGCGTGAAAACCTAATTTATTTGTTTTTATTCTGTCACTTTGGGGTCCAATAACCTTTTAACTTTTCGGCTCCATGCATAATCACTTCGTCAAATGTTCCAATAAGACGCACTTTATAAATACTTGTAAGTCTTGACTATGCAGAACCCCAAAACATATATACATAAATATTTTGACAGTGTCCCGATCAATGCATTCTTGCGCCTTACCAGAGAATTAGAGAGGGTGCTTCACGGTGCGTCCATTATGTAGCATTTTTGTACTCCTTGAACCTGCTTTTAACATACACGAGGATAGAATATGTGTAAAGTTCCTCAGGTGCGTTCGTTATTCCCATGGCTTCTGTGGCTCTCTTTATATTATAAAGAAATTTTAATAAATTAGAAATCCCGGTAATAAAATGCTTAATATTCATGTCAAAATGTTGCAAAAAGAAAAGGTTGTATCGTTCCTGTATTATTTCTTATGCGGGACTTTGCTACATTTTTTTTCTTTTTGGCATATTTGGACTTTGTTTCAAGCCTCGCTGCGACCCCATACATTTTTTTATATAATGTTTTCTTCATACTCATAGACAGATTTCTTGAATGCCGCGCTGATAATATTTTTACCCGAAGAAAGTGGTATAAAAAAAAAAGAAGCTAATATTAGAAGTAATTTCAAAGGCTATCATAATAATATTAGAAAGTTATCAGAATCCATTGATGTCTTGTGAAAGTAGAGGAAAGTGACAGCGTTTTGTATGTGTTGCCACGTATCTAAAGCTGTGTTTTCATGTGTACGGAAACGGAAACGGCAAACTCCACCAAGTAATCAAATGAGAGTGTTTCCACGTGTACGAAAACGGCATGAATGAGAGACATTCTGTTTCACTACTTGAAGGGGTTTTGCCGTTTCCGTTTCCCTACCTATGAAAACACAGCTTAAGTTCATGGTTTCAATTGTACAGTTTGAGCAGAAACATCGTGATCGAGACCCATATTTTCTTTCATCTTGAGGGCCCTAATCATTCACATGTGTGCAATGTCTAGGCTCTTGCGTGTTCCGTTGTGTGTCTTTTTCACTCAATGAACACGCACGTTTTCTAAAAATCTGTCCCTCTATTTTTATTGTAAGTTTCCTATGTAAGAGTATGTTTGAGATATCTCACTTTTTAGAAAAAAATAAAAAGTTTCGCCAAAAACAAAGAAGCGCAAAAAAAAAAAAAAAAACACGCTTCGTGAAAACAGGCTTTTAGATGTATTTTTAAGTGACACCTTTTTGTACATCTTGATACATGTCTAGGGTTCAGGACTTCAATTGTGCAGTCTGAGCACAAAATACCGTGTTGGAGACCCTTTTTTCCCCTGCATCTTAAAGGGCTCGTGGTTGGTGAGCGCTTATAGTGGGGTCTCCCCTCTGTTCTATGCTATCGTTCTGTTTTATTCTGTCTTTCGTCGTGGTTTTTCCCAACAGTGTGGCCATTATCGTGTCGACGAGCTTTCTACAAACTGAGACACTCATGTGCGTGCAATAACAGGGCTCTTGATAAATTTCAATGTAGAAAAATGTGTTTAATGTATTTTCTTCTTCTTCTACTACTTCTTTTTCCTCCTCCTCCCCCTCCTCCTCCCCCTCCTCCTCTACATTTATTAATTCACTGTCAAGGTTCTGAAACTGACGGAGCAGTTACTCCATCGTAATGCAATTCTTTGTTTATTTTACTCAAAAGAGTACTATAGCTTGTGGAAAGGCAGTCTCAAGCAAGTGTAATCAGCGAATGACTAATACTTCAAACACGCACCTATATGGATGTCATTGTGTCCCTATGTTGTGTGCAAAACACAAACATGTTGTACATAGGTGTGCGATTTGTATCAACCACCACTTAGTAATGCACAAAGCTGGCCCCAGTTTCCTCGCCTTGATTGAATTGATAACACTGAAATGCCAATGCCATGATGAGAGATCTCAAATTTCAGGGTGAAATTGATATATCTCTTCATTCAGAAACGGCACAGAATGTTGTGGTACCAATGAAACCTATCTGGCGCCCATGGATCTAATAATAACATTTTGAACTAACTGTTAGCGATAGTGAATAATCCAGTCATTTATGTTGAAAGTGAAGAGAGTCGCGACCTTGGTTCGTGTTTGTTCCAACTACACTTTTTCCACAACTGAGAAAGTCGTCTTTTCAACGTTTGAGGCTTTAGTATTATTTAGGAGTCAGAATGAATCGGGACTGGGAAACAGCTTGATAAGCGCCACAACGCATTTTAAATGCATTTGTTATACCTCTACTACATAGTAAAAGATGTCCAGTTTTGTTTAGAAAACGGTGATTATTTAAGGCAGCGATATTTATACAGCAAGAATAAAAGCATATTTTGTAATATGAAATACACGAACGGCAAAGGGTTCGTTGTTGTCAGTGAATCATGATGTGAATGAAACAGTTGCATCGTGTTTATTTATGTACACCTATGAAATACATGCAGGTATTATGGGTGGAACGTGTACGTTAAGTGCCCCTAGCCATGTGTTTCTCTGAAGTTTGTTTACAGAAGTCTCTCACACAGTGCAGCAGGCAGGCAGGCAACCACTCATGAGTGAAGTGTGCGTTCGATGTGTGATCAGAGCCTAGGGGAGTCTTGTCCCAACGGGCACTTGAAGATTTTTTTCTGTATTCGCTCATTAAACGCTGTACACTCCGCGCTGTGAAGTTCAAACACAAAAAAAATGTTGTACTTCAATCTGGTCGCGTGGGTGATGTGGAGAATGTTTAATCCTTCCGTTTATAGTTTAATTTGCAGGGAATGTTTCAAATGATGGACGGAAAAGTGCCCACGGCGTCATTAGGTACAATTCTGAGAAATTAAAAAAAAAAAGCGCCATGACTAGGCTGTTTTAGTTTGTTAGATCATTTTTTTCTCTCTCGAGTATTTATGGCATGATGGCTTTTTTTAGGGTGTACGTGAGATAAACACGAAAGAAAGTTGACATTATTTTGTGATAAGTATTTCTTCATATTAAAAAATCTGTTTCCCACATAATGTACAGAAATTCGAACAAGTTATACATTCAACCACTGAGGAGCCGACGTTACCACATATTATAAATATAGCGATTCTTGAATTAAATTAATTAAATCATACCTATGCAGTTGTTTAGGCTATGCCAAATAATCCTGAAACAGTATCAAGTTTACATTTTTGGTTAGGATTCAGTGCACACGTCATACTTTTGTCGCAGGAAAAAAACATTGGCACAACATACCATTAGCAAATAAAAATTAGAGGGGACATTGGTATGCTTTGCTCTGTGTCAGGGGTCCTTTCTTAGAAACTTCTATTCTGCATGTTGTCAGTTCTTTCATCATATATTTCAAACTGTCGTGCATTGTGGTAATTCGCGGTCTTGCTTCTTGTTTGTTCCGTCTCCGTTTCCTGGAAAGCTGGAGCTCTTTGAATATCTAGAAGAGGTATAACCGTTCACTAGTGTATATATCTATGGGTGTAACAAATACACACGTTAACACTTGTTTAATTCATCAAGCTGGTTCACAGTTCAGATTTATTCTAACTCTTTATCAGAATAAATAAATCCGGAAACATTTAACGTCGAATTTCTCAGGTGTGTGAAACAAGTGGAGTTGGAACAAACAAGAACGAAGGTCGCTGACTCGCTAACATGATGAGCTGAGTTTTTCAAATTTATCTGGCGACTTGCCGATCGATTGATGTCAGATAATTTTTCGGAGATCACAGCATTATAACCTGGGCGCGTCATGTCTTTGTTCTTAGTCCACAACCCCCCCCCCCCTATTGGTTTTCCTTAAATGGAAATACGGTAGGCAGTTTTGGACGCTATTTCGATGCCCAGATCTCTGTGTTCTGAACCTTACCGTTATTACTGTAAAAATGGCCTATCCTTTCAACACAATGGATAATTGACCTGCAGCGGGGAAACAGCATTGCTGCTACTGGTTGTTACATTTGGCAGTCACAGTCAGTATTTAGTATTACTATTTCATTCTCTTGCTTTGAAGAGCATGTTTGTCGGGGTTTGTTGAATCCGTGCGAAATATAACATTTCCTCCTTTACTTAAGTCATTGTTAACTTCATTACTATTAGGCTGGAATCTTGCGGCCTTCCTTTCTGTGAAGTATGAAAAAAAAAAAAAAAAGCAAAACCAAACTGTATTTATTTTGCGATCTTCACTCCCGTTGCAGATTCAAACTTGTACCGGAAATGCAATCGTGAAAGAACGTATTCCCTTTGACAAATGGAAAAATAAATTATGCTTTTATAAATATTCTCTTGATGTTCCCAAGCTAAAAGAAAGTGAAGGTTTTAGCATTGTTTTATATGTTATTGTAATAAATAAATATGAAATGTAATATATAGGAAGAATTAGTGAATAATTTTGCTGAAAAAAAAACCCGCAAAAAACGGAGTTTACAAAAGTTATAATGCATTGGTTTTGAATGTCCTTAAAGACCGCTCGATGCCGATAAAGACACACCCCAGGTAAATCATCAATCTTCATTATATAATTACATGTATTTCTTTGAACGAAAAAGTCCTCGCGTTCAGTTTGCCGCATTTAGTTTTGAGTCAAACCGATGCCTGCAATCTCTGCCAGCTGTATGTTTGTCGTTACGTTATCAGAAACTGCTCACTTGGCCCCGTGCCCAGCAGTGAAAGTGAGCATTTATAGCCTTGTTTGAAGATGATAACATTAGACTGGCGTGAAGTTTATGTTTGAAACGGAATTTAAAGTAGAAATAAAGTGCTTTGCTTCTCTTTCCTTGCCCCCTAGTAGATAAAGATATGAATGAGTCGTGAAGATTTTAGAAATTTGAATACCATGACCAGGGGGAGGGGGTGAGAGAGAGAGAGAAACGAGAGAAAGACAGAGATAGAGAGAGAAAGAGAGAGAGAGAGAGAGAGAGAAAGAGAGAAAGAGACAGACAGACAGACAGAGAAAGAAAAAAGAGAGAAAAAGAAAAAGAGAGAGAAAGACAAGGGGGAAAGAGAGAGAGAGAACGACAGAGACAGAAAGACAAGGGAGAGAGAGAGAGAGAACGACAGAGACAGAAAGACAAAGAGAAGAGAAAGAGAGAGACAGAGAAGAGATAAAGAAAGAGAGACAGAAAGCCAGACAGAGAAAGAGGCGAAGCTAGAAAGAAGCTACATTGAATGCCCTGTGTTGTCCGAGATATGCACCATTTGATCAACAAATCCATCTAGCATCTGGCAACTATAAAAACAAATCATTCTGTGAATGCAATTTTGTCAAAGTGCTTCCTGTCTGCACGAAAATACTGGGAGCGGGAAGTTCGAAATCATTTAAGATAGCTGTGTAAATTGGAGGGTTTTGAAAATCAAACGATGAGGCAAAACAAAGTTATATATTATAATTATGTGCAAATCCTATTTTGAGTTACCTTTGCTTTTACTGTCTCCTCATGAGAGTGTCTGAATTTTCGAGTCATCTCATACGAAACATAACCATTGGAAAAGAAAAAGGGCAAGACTGAATTAAAATAGTGAGATAAATGAAATACATGACTGTTTTCGTGAAACAAGTATGTGGTGATACAGTTGGGAAGTGTTCCAAAAAATACCTCTTTGAGAGTACCGGGCGATGTGTTACGTGAGGCATTGGGCAGTATAAGGTTGCATTTAGGGTAGCGTGACGTTGTTTTGGTCACCCGTCTTAGGTCTTTAACCTCTGGTTTCTGTGTCTCATAAGGGCAGGGGGGCGGGGGCTGGGGGCTGGGGTTGTGAGTCACGAATATCAGATTTAACGTTTGATTTTCATACCTTTTCTTGATACCTCAGTATAGAAACAGCTTTATTTGCTTACTGTTACAAACACTTCTAGGACATCTATAAAAAGAACCCCCCGCTGGTAGTTCTCGTTCTGATTTTTCGACCTTACGAACCGAGTGGGAAGAAAAGAGAAGAAAAACAACCAAAAAACACGTCACGCCCATTCTGTTTTCGTCATCGACGTCTTGCCCGAAATGTTGTTTTCTCATCCATTTATATCGACAAGGTTTCTCAAACAGCTTTGACATTTTGTCTGTTTACCTTTAAAGGGGGGTTGCCAGCCTTTGATCGTCAAAGAAATATAGGTTAAAAGGTGTGTTTGGCCCTTGTCATCGTTTAACAAGCTCTTGACGGTCGTGAAAGCTTTTCTGGTATAGCATGGACAAGGGAGTCCAGGTGTTTGCAGAGCTAGAGTCTCTGTGGTTATCTGGCAGCGTGTCGCATTGCCTTAGTACGATGGGGGATGGCTATCGTTTTTATTGTTTCTTTATCCTTCAAGTATTTAATGATCTTTGGGGAGGGGGTGGGAAAAACACAGCGAGTGTGTTTATTCATAGCCTGAGCTTGTAAAGAGGCGGAATGGCCGAACGATTAAGCGAGTTGTTTTTCTTCTTCCTGGCAAGGCTGTTGGTTGCGTACCAGAGGTCGCGGGTTCGATCCCCATCTACCTTGGTCACGTGTTTTTCTTCTTCCTTTCACTCCTGCTTCGTCTCTGAGCGTGATCTATACACATAAACTTCTAATTGCCTCACCCTTTCTCTGAATTATTTCCTTGGTGCACTATCTTCTCCCAAGCTTCTGCTTACCATTATTGGCTTTGTCAAGGTGACAATTTGCCATCCAGGATTGGTCAGCAAAGTAGCGTCATTCAGAGATAATGGCACTGTATTATTCTGAAATGAACTGATCTTGTGTCCATGGCATTTTCTTTTCTTTTTAGCCATTAAAGATTCACGGACTCATTAAATATGAATCGCTCGTCACGTTCTCATTCGGAATAATCTTCTTCCATTGCCTTTTCATTTCTTGTCTTTCTAAGACGTATGAGTACTGTATGAACATCCAACTGGATGTAATGTAGAGGCGTAGCCACTCGGCCTTCTGGTCAGAATTTATTTTCGAAAATACATTGATATTGCTTGCCAGCTGACACAGTTTATAACTAAATGTGCAGGGTGATTCATCAAGCAAAAATGTTCCTGTTCTATCTTTCCACAATCTGTCTCTCTCTGTCAAGATAAAAAATATTTGATTTGGCAACGTACTCTATTCGTTTGGTTGTTTATTGTTTTGTTAATTCGTTTTCCAGCCAGAACACATACCAGACCTGTCTATCAAGATACTGATATTGTATTTAAAAAACATAAACAAAAACATTACCATATACCATGTCTGTCTGTGATTTTGGATAATATGAGTACAGCAAATTGTTATCTGAATGTTTTGTTTCTATTTTTCCACAGTTGTATTTGAAGGCGCCGGTATCATTCCGGCAATACGAATGTCGTCACACCTTCCCTTACCGCCTCCCAAGGAGAGGCGTCGAGATTCGTCACTTCCGCCTATTACGTCACAAGACACGTGTCCAATCAGCTGATGGGCCGCGAGGCTCTGACAAAATTAAGGTATGGATGTTTTTTATCACATTATAATACTTTATAAATAAATTAATATGAATCATGAATGTGTTTTTTACTAGACTGGTCTGTCGATACGAATTCTGAACAAATTTTCCTCGCAGTCGTAAAATATATCGGCATTTCGCGACCTCAGCTCTTGTTTGTTCCAGCTCCACTTTTTGAGCAACTGAGAAATTCGACGTTAAACGTTTGTGACTTCAGTATTATGATGAGAAGTAAGAATAAATTGGAATTGTGAAACAGCTTGATAAATACCACAACGCATTTGAAACAAGTGTCAAAACGTACATTTGTTAGACCTTTTCTACATACTTTAAGATCTCCAGTTTTTCAGAAAATGGAGATGGAACAAACGATAACTAAGGTCGTGATTTGACAGTCCTTAACAATATTTTATTCCACTGCCACCATCTCCAAGATTGACCTCTGTCTAGTAAAATTCCGTTCTGCTCCAGATATTCTACGTTTTGGTCAATGTCGAACAGTATGTGGATCCAAACACCAATTTTCAGATTACTGTCCGCTTACTGTCCAAAACAAGCTTTTTAACTTCAGCGGTCAGCAAACGAGCTACCTATGGTGGTACCCGTCGTTTTAAGGAGAAGCTTTGGTGGGTAGAGCCAGTGAATCATTTTAGAGATCGCATTATTCAGTTTACGGACGCCGGAATTCGGCCAATTTACCCGGGATTATAGTGAAGCCCATTTTGACGGATCATGAGATTAAAAGGAATGACCTCTTCGGAGTTGCTCCTGGTGTATCCGGGCTGAAGGAAGATACAGTCGAGATCTCCCAGGGGGTTACTCCAGGTCTTCCTAAAGATTATCCTCGTATACTTCACGTGACACCAGGGCTGGATTATCTTTGTTTTCTTTCCTATTTTGGCCTGGGTCGTATTTTTCACTGGGCAATCCGATCCCTGGCTAGCTACTTGTGGTAGCGTCATTACGGAGTGATATCTGAAAGCGATCCTAGGACAACACCCGGAGTCCCCTTTTCCTTCTTGTCTGTTCTGCATAGCTATGAGATCTCTATGAGTCATGAAATTTTAATGTCAGGACAAATTTCATTGCCAATGACATAACCAAAAAAAGGAATTTAACGTGAAAGATCAAGTGTGCACGGGAAGAACGGGCTCAGTCACAGATTTCATATCCAGAGAAAATTGCGTTTTTAACTTTGACCGAGCTTTTGTTTTTTCATAGACTACATCATTTTTAGATGACGATTTTTAGCGGACTGAGCCCATTTCTGTCAAAGATACTGAAGTACAATGGAACATTACCTTGGGCTTGGATCAGTAGCCCATAATTTCAACATTGTGGCTTTGCACGTTTTTCTCGCGGACTCTTCTGATATTTATGCTTCTGTTGTTGATTCTCCTGAAAACTCAAACGTGAGCTATCAACTTCACATAATTATGAATTGGAAAGACAATATTTTTGGTTGATCAAAGGCCTATGGCGCGCTAAGTGGAGTCTGTTCTGACCTGATTTGTGGACTGTTGAGTCAAACGGGATTTCACTCACCAGTGAGACTTAACAAGCCTGTTTTGCAAGTTAATAACTCTAGGAACCTCATGTCTTGCAAGTTAATTCACTAGGAACTTCAAACCTGAAAAACGACGCAAAGGGGATTTAACACAGTGCGCTACCGGCTTAAATCGATCTTCTTCTTTTGCAATAAGCAATAAGATTTTGTTAGTGAAAAGCTGCGTGATGGTCTGTTCCCGTTTGTGCGTCGTTTTGATGACTCTTAAACCCGAGTCACAGGATAACGAGAGGGTTCAATTCGCCAAATTCCGTCCGTCGTCTTGCACGTGTATCATCCATGTCAAAAAAGCAACAATTCGCACTACACCCCTTCATAATTGAACGAAAAAGACTAATACCACAGCTGCGTGAGTAGTACTCACCGCGCCCAAGCTGTGGCCATTAATATAGTGAAAGAAGGAATGGTCCGTCTCGGATTAAACCATGCCCAGAACAGGTTAAATCATTTTTAACTCAATGATGTGGAGTAACGGTGTTTGTGTAGATTTTACCCTCAGTGAAACTGCGCTCGGTTGGAGCGCCAGTGGGAGGCTGTCAACATAAATCTGATCCGCCAGTCCATCTGTTAAAAAAACTATGTTTTTGTCAGCGTGTAAATTAACAGCTTGAACAGCATTTGTTGTTTGGCTTTCGTTAACATTTTGCTGCTAGTTATATCACTCTCGTATGGGCTGCAATGACAGAATTCCATACACATTTTATTGACTATTACTTTAAACAATGAAGTCTCCATCTGCATACGAAACATGTATTTATTTATGTCTTTATATATTTATTTCACTGCCAGATATGCATCGACCTTTCAGTGTGAATAATGAAATAAATTTATCCTGTGTGAACCAAAGGAAAAAGAATTCAAGGCTGAAATTCACCATCCAGTAAAAACGGCTGAAATTTTATATTTGCAAGTCACGTTTTTTTTTTTTCTGTAGTGTCTGTTGTGCCATCACCTTTACAGCGGTGTCAGAAATCCTTTATTTGCATCCACAGAGGTCAATAAGTGCTAGAACAGTTCATTGACAGACAATATATTTGTTAGAAATATTCATCGGATCGTATCTCGACCAACAAGGAGAAAGTGCTATACCAAGACAGAACAGAAGAATTCCACCGGGACTTCCGACATTATTTCTCTGGACCATCTTCATTTCCGGACTCTATTTGGACTCTATTGTGTGACCGGCTAATTGTTGTGTCCGGACCTAACTGACAATTTTGGTCATTCAGTCAGGAAGAAAAGTCAACATGGCCACACTGACCAAAGGATTACTTTTGCCACTGCTCTGTCTACTGTCCACGCTGACTGGAGTGTGCTGGTCAACAGGTAGGTAGAACATGTCTTGCCAACAAGGGCTTTAGTTTAAGGCCCTCTTGTCTCAGGTGGGAGAAGCTCCGTCGGTGTCGGTCGTGCAAGGCTGCTATCAAGTATCAAACAAATATTTCCCCTGCCCTGCTCGTTACAATGAAACACTTTTCAGAACGGATGCTGTCGACAGAGTAACGATTCTGCAGCAATTCTGTTTGGTTCTGATATAAAGAACATTAATGACGCAATGTAATGTTTTTTTTGTTTTTTTTTTGGGCTCAGATTGAAATGCGATTTGGTCTGTAACCTTTGTGTGCATGACTCCGTGAATTTTCTATTGAATACAAATATATAGAGATAGATGAATGAATAAATAAAGTGGATAAGAATAAATAAATAGGTAAATGAGTATGAAAGTTAATCAATAAATAGATAGGTAAATAGATAACTAAATTAATTAACATAAGTAAATGGATACTTCATTAAATAGTTAAACATATAAATAAAGGATAAATAGCTAAGCCCTTCTATCTCCTGACCAGCTTTCTATCACGACAATCCTGAGTATCGGACTTGCAAGAAGTCTTTTGTATCTCAGACTGTCAACTGAACTCTGTGTTGTCGGCTGTTCTTGAACCCTAACTTGGGTCAATTCTTTAGCAGCTGACGGTTTATTAGTTCGTTGTGGGCAGATGGTCCATTTCCTTAATTAATCATGTTCTCAGTGAGCCTATAACATATAAAGATCTATATAATGTATCGTGGAAAAATCGAGATATAAATTAATAAAACGTAGACAATATCTGTACTGTAATACAGACAATGTATAAATAACAAAGGAATAACATTTATACGTATTGGAATATTCACCTTTATGCGATTCAAATATAAAGATGAGAATAATCATTAAAAAAAGAAAAAAAGAAAAAGATGATTTTAAATGACACGTTCGGTAATTTAAATATAGTAAAAATATCAACCTTGAGTAAAGTTGGTAAGATATGAAATTGCTTTCATTCATGCACCTTAGGATACCAAATTTTCGCATCTGATTTTTCGTCTTTCGTCATTGCCCTTTTTTTT
Source organism: Onchidella celtica (assembly GCA_963931925.1). Taxonomy (NCBI): domain Eukaryota; kingdom Metazoa; phylum Mollusca; class Gastropoda; order Systellommatophora; family Onchidiidae; genus Onchidella; species Onchidella celtica. Next base: position 33,247,242 of record OZ007575.1, on the reverse strand, counting down.
TTATGCTGCTTTTAATTTTTCTTTCACTCACATTGTTCTAATTTCATTCACTCTCTCTTACTCACGCCTTAAAATGCACCATTGTTTGGTTGTTTATTTTATCGTCTCCTTATGCGTTGTTGAGCATCTGCTGTCATTTAAAATGCGTGCAGGGTATGCTCTCGTGTCCTTTTAAATAATTTTCCTCAAATGGCATTGGAAGTATAACATAGCTATAAGATCTTGGCTTTTTCCGTATTTAAATTTACTTATACACATTTTTGAAATTAAAATAAGATGATTCATCTTGTCTAGCATTGTTTGGTCTATGTCTTGCTCCTTCTTTATTATGCCTAGCAAAATGTCTGTTATTTTTAGTTCTATCTTTCTTCCTATCCATGCGTTAATTATACATACAACTTCATTCCAAATGGGTTTGACCGCGTGGCAGGCCACAAAAAAGTGTTCAATGTAATCCTTCTCCTTACAGTTGCAGTGTGAGCACAGCTCACTGTCTCTAATATTCATTTTATGGAGGAGTATGGACGTTGGATAAATATTGTGTAATATTTTCCATTGTAGAACTTTTAATCGGCTTTCTGAACATATATTTTTCGCCATTATCCAGTACTGTTCGTTGATTTCTATTTTGAGTTTCTTTTTCCAAAATGCCAGAATATGTGGTGGCGTGTATTCTTCTTCTACAATAAGTTTTCGTATGTGCTGTGATCTTATTTTTGTGTTATTTATATCCAAGTTTTTAAAGACGATAGTATTGTGTAAGAGTATTTTTTCCAGTAATTTATCTGCAAATTGCAGAAATGCCTGCTTTATAGCATTGTATTCAAAAATTAATGACGCACTCTTCCCAAGTTTTTCTTGTATTTGTTCCCATGTGGGGAAAGTTCCATTGACTAGCAGGTCATCTACATGACTGATACCTGCTGATGCCCAGCTACTGAAAAACAAAACTTTAGATTTGTACATCAAGTCTCGGTTATGCCATAAATATGTACTTACTTGCTCTCGGACTACATTTTTAGTATTCTTATGTCGTAACCAAGTTGTAATTACTTTTTTCCAAAAATTAGATGGTATGTTGTCCTGTGTTGCCACGTCCTTCTCGGATTTAACATTTGCCTTAAAAATATTAATACCATCGAGCTTTTTCAGGAAAAAGGTTGGAAGATCTTTCCAGGCTGCACCTCCGTCTTGGCCCAGCCGTATTGCCCATTCAATATAGAAACTGTCTTGCATGTTTTTCAAGTTTATCATTTTTAAACCTCCTTTGTCTTCCGATGTGCACATTGTGTTTCGTTTTATCTTTTCGAACGCCCTCTTATTTGTAAACTTCCTCCGCCAAATATAGCTAAAGATTTTGCGATTTAGTTGGCAGAGGATAGTGTCGGGCATTCCGATTCCTTGCATAGTATAAACACATTGGGATATGAGAAAGGTTTTGGCTATGAGAATTTTGCCCTGGATGGATAAGTCTCTTTTTGCCCATAAGTGTATCTGTCTATCAATCTTATCAATTATACTTTTCCAATTTTCTTCTATGTTTCCGGCTGAAGCGCCGGTCTGGAATTTAATTCCCAATATTTTAACTTGTTTAGTTTTCTGAATTCCTTGGGTATTGAACTTTAAGCAACTAGTTCTACTTAATGGCATAATGCTTGATTTGTGCAGATTCAAAACTAATCCTGAAAAGCATGAGAATGTTTTGATTTTTGCTAAGACTTCCCTAAAATCTATTTCATCTTTCAATAAAAGCGTCGTATCATCCGCGTACTGTAAAATTTTTATTGCCCCATGACTGCCAGGAATTGGGAGTCCTTTTATTTTTTTTGTCTGTTTAATGTTAAGTGCCAACAACTCTGCTACCAGGAGATAGGTCAGAGGCGACACCGGGCAGCCTTGCCTGATACCTTGTTCTAAGTTAAAGAAGTCAGTCAGCCAGCCTCCATTATTGACGCAGCATTTCGCATCGTGCATTATCACTTTAATCCATGATATGAAAGTCTCTTTGAAACCAAAGGTCTTTAATGCATAAAAAAGATACTCGTGTGAGATTCTATCGAAGCATTTGCTGTAATCAAGCGCTAGCAAGTAACCTGTCTCATTATTTTGTTCTGCATATTCTATAATGTCATCACACTGTCGGAGTAAATATGCTGCGCTACGACCTTTCACAAACCCAAATTGGGATTCTGAAATCAGTGACGGGAGCACTTGCTTCAGTCTCTCTGCTAATACTTTAGCTAGAATTTTATAGTCTACGTTTGTGACTGATATTGGTCTCCAGTTTTCTAAAGCAGTTTTTGGTAGATCTTTACCTTTATGCAATAATGTGATAACACTTATTTTTTGTGAGGGGGCCAAAGTTCCTTGTTTTAGACTATATTTGTAGCAGGATATTAAGTCAAATTTTATTTCATTCCAGAAGATTTTGTAAAATTCTGTTGTTAAGCCATCAATTCCCGGAGCCGAATTATTTTTAAGTTTCTTTAGGCATGTGCCAATTTCGTCTATGGTGATTTCTTGTTCCCAGATACTACTTTCTTTCTCGTTTAATCTTGGTATTAACATATCGGCATGGAATGCATTTACTTGTTGTGCACAGGCTGCATTTCTTTTCTTATAGAGTTCAGAAAAATACTTGTGAATTTCGTTTTGAATCCCCTGTTGAGTGCTGACAATTCCATTATCGGTTTGCAGGTTTGTTATTACATTTTGCCTCTTTCGAGCTTTCTCTAGGCCTAGGAAATATGCCGTTCCCCTCTCACCTTGCTCTATCCATTTGACGTTCGCTCTGATTGCTGCGCCTTTTTGTTCTGCCAAACTAAAAATTTCTAACTCTGCTTTCGCTTTCCCAATCTCTTGAAGTATTCCTGTTGGATTACCTACCAAGGCTAACTTTTTCTCCAGATCATTAAGTATTTGTTCTAAACGTCTTTTGCGATCGTTGTTTTCTGTGGCCTTCCTTTTACTACTTAGTATAGCTTTTTCTTTTATTTTAACTTTCATTGTTTCCCACTTGTCATGAGGATTTACTGTCTGAAGCTTCTCTGAGGTTTCTACAATGTAAGTTTTCATTTGCTGTATGAAATCCACATCCCTTAACATGTTGTTATTGAACTTATAATAGGATGGACCCCTCTTGAATTTTGGCATTTCCCAGTAAAAGACCACCATTCTGTGGTCTGTCATTGGTACCGATAATATCTTGGAGTTTATCACTTTCGAAATTAATTCGTTATCAACAAAAATATAATCTAGTCTGCGTGCTGCAAATGGCATGTTCCGTTTCCATGTACATTCTTTAGCCATGGGATTAAATATTCTCCAAGTATCTATGAGGTCATTAGATGAAACAAACTGGTTCAGAGCTGCCACTGTTTGCTTACTGTGCGGATCCCCTGCGATAATATCTTCAGAGTTGTTAATCACTATATTAAAATCGCCAGCCAAAACAATATAAATATTCGGCTTAATAAATTGATCTATCACATCATCTAGATGTCTTAGAAATTTTATCTTGGACAATTCGCTATCAACAGGTGCATACACATTTATAATAAGATAAGCTTTATTTTCTTTCCTGACTAGAACAACCAAAATTCGTTCGTCCCCAAATAATTTTTCTCCCTCCTCTATGTTTTTTCCTAGCAATGTTATTAAACCTTTACTGTGTTTAGTGCCTGGTGAAATAAAAAGGGAACTTGCCCATTGTTTTCTCCATTCGCTCTCGTCATCTAGTGTTACATACGTTTCTTGTAGACATATAATATCAAGTTTTTTACTTTTCATATACTTATAAATTGTTTTTCTTTTATTAATATTTCTTAATCCTCTTACATTGCACGTTGCCAATGCAAGGGAATGAAGCATGAATTAAATGGAGATAATCTAATCTCAAAATCCGAGGTCGGTCTTGGGTCGTCTCCAAAGGGCGTCCTTTTACTTTCCCTTGCCTATTGCTACGACTTAAGTGAGGAGCGTTTGTTGGGTGAGGGCGTGGACGGGAGATCTTCACCTCCCCTTTTGCGGGAGAATGCTCTTGGCCCCTTTTCGCCCACGTGCAAGTAATATCCGATGTTACCCGTAGAGGCGCCCCTGGCTTGCCGTGGGGAAATACTTTTTGTACGCGGTCTGCCCCTGCTTGTTGCCCGCCCTTGATTATTTGTCTCCTCCTCACCCCTTCTCCCCGCCTCGTGATCTGCTGATCTTCTCGGACTTGATTTCTCCACTGGACTATCGTTTTCCACTATTTTGTTATGAATTTCCTCGTTCGTTTTCTCTGTTCGCCCCGTACCCGCGTCTGGAGAGTTCACCTGTTTGAGTGTGCTCGTGAGCGACACGGAAAATTCAGTAGTGTTTTTTCCTGGGGTGTCCCCCAGCTGAGTTTGCACAGGTGTGCTAGTTGTTTGAGACACAGCAGTGTCGGGGATTGAAGGCGTACCCCCCTTGGGGGCGCCTTTCTCAATAGTTTCTCTTTCGGCGTAGAAAAGAAATGCTTTAAATTTATCCTGAATTATCACAGTTTTAGGCAGTTGTCTTGTGGGTTTATGTATGAAAATGGTTCTATTACCGTTTTTAAATCTGGTTAAGAAGCCAGACTGGTCACGAGCACAATCCAGGCGGATATTCGTGAGAGTTTTGTAGCCAACAGTTTCAATAGCGGTTATAACGTCTTCGTGCGCTACTGACAATGGCAGGTTGGAAATTAACAGCTTACAGGATTCGATCTCTTGTCCATCCACAAAAAATACTTTAGCCGGGCTAATGGGGCTAGGCATAACCCGCTGGCCTAAAAACGTGACCCCGTTGGCCACCAATTTGGAACGTGCCGCCTCTGACGCGGGATAAAGCCTGTAAACGCCGGCTATCTTTTGGCACCCATAGACCGAGTTAAGACCAGCAGACTCTTCGGCCGCTTTGCAAATATCTACTATAGAGATTTTCTGATCTTTAGATATCAAGAACTGGCTGTATTTAATGAATACTGGGCCAACAGCATCGGCAGTCGACTCCATCGACATAATCACGGGATTACACACCTTCACTGTCTAACGTGAAAGCACACAAAAACCTTCTCTCACCGGTAGAATCTAACCAAAAACGTCGTAAAATGCAAAGTGAAACAAGGACTGACTTACCTGTTAACGAGTTAACACAAACCACTTCCAATTTAGAGAGAACAATAAAGAAAAATATAAAAAATATCTAGAGACTAGATCACCGTGGCTTTCCCCGAGAGAGCCGGAACCGGAAGTGACGCAATGTAATGTTGTTTTGGGCACTAATCTCTCGCTGCTGCCCCTCGTTTAAAATATTCAGAGACGCATGTTACATAAACCTCTTCTTAGAAAATGACCGATTATAAATAGGCATGTCAATTCATTATAATATATACGTCTTCTCAAGGTAATGGTGTTTGATCGCAATATCCTATTCAAGTCTGACCTCCTCCTTGCCCTCCCCTCCCTTTTCCCCATTCTAGCCCCCCCCCCCACCCCCCCCCCCCAAAAAAAACCCCGCTATGTCCATATCTTTGTATAATATTATACAAAACATACACACACAAAGCACATACATGTAAAACATGCTGGTCCCATCGACCCCTATTATGTTACATGCGTGCATTTGTGGTATTTCTCACACATATCGTTGTCAAAGGTTTCAGGACCATCCAAGCGAGAAAGATTCCTTTATAACTCTTTAGATCACAATCATAAAAAGCCTTAAAAGGCAAGACCATATATTCAAAAAATTACATTCATCCAGGGCTGAACTTTTGACCCCCCTTCACATAATAATACACAGTCTATTGTCCATCTCTGAAGCTATTCAAAACAGATTCACAAAGCTATCGTCTTTCTGATTAACTGATAGAACGACGCAGGGCAGGGATAAGTAAACACACAGGGAGCGCAAGGGCAAATAAGTCGTGCGCCTTTTGGCAGAGTTACTTCCCCCTTACTCTATTCTATAACAGAAGTAACTTTCTGTTGTTGCTAATTTTGTTGCTAATTTTTTTTTCTCTGTTTCTTTGATAGAAACATAGTCTAATTATGTAATGATTACAATGTTTAATGCTTACATTCTGTGTGTTTCTGGCCTTTCGTCTTTCCTCGTACACATTTTGTATGTTTCAGTGGGTCATAAAGCAGCCTTTGTCTTCGATTTCTTTGGTCTGTTTCAATCCACGCCATTGTTGCTGTTATGTTGTTGTTGCAGTGTTGTCAGAACATCTGTGTTTAATACCGCCACTGTAACTATTAGCACCTGCTTTACGTCATTTCCATGAGCATTGGTCTAAAATAATTATTTGATCTAAAATCAAGGGGGCGACAGCCAGCAGCTATTTCATCTTTCGTCTGTGGCTCTTTTCTCTTCTTAATTGGCGGTTTGAAAAAAAAAATGCTTTTATTGAGAACAAAAATATCACTTGTATATTGACTTGCATGTGTATTGCAGGTCACTCGAAAGTGGAATCTATCAGAAATCGCAGATGTCTGTCATCGGTCGGCTGTTGCAACTTTGTTAGGCCTGCCTGTAAGGCTAGTTTTAACGAGGTTCCAACAGCCGACCAACAGTGTAGATCTCCTTCTCTGAAAGGCTGCCGATTCCTGATGTGGTGCCATAATGTTCTTCGCTATTTTCTTTTGTTGGCTGCCATACGCTGATACGTTTTCCAATCAGTATTCAAATATCTAATCCCATACATGTCTGTGACTATCTCACTTACTTCTTTTTGTGTTTCTTTGTATAATTTATATCTATGTGTGCTTCTGTATCTGTCTGTCTGTTTGTCTATTTGTTTATCTGTTATATACATAGTTTATGTCTATATTGTAGTCAATTGAAAATATACATGTATGTACGTATGTATGTGTGAGTCTGTATGACAACGAACACTGGCTCTTTTCGTTCAATAGCCTGTAAATAGAGAAGACGGAAATAATCTCGAATAAGACCCCTTTCACACGGCGCGGGTCCACCAGCACCCGCACATTTGCGTGGGGTCCACCCGCACCCGCATACCCTTTCACACGGCGCGGGTGAAAATCGCACCCGCACTTAGATCTCTCCAGTTTTTTTATTCTATTTTACACTGTACAGTCGTGAAATATGGACAGTGATCGGTTTATCCTCCTATATCTTGTATTTGCGACAAAAGAGGAGACATAGATGTACATTATCGATGTATCCTTTGATTGACGAAAGAACTTGTTCCACAGAACTGGCCTCCCTAGTACTAATGATATTAGCAGTTCTATATCAATATCTGCATCCATACTGTTTCTGCAGAAAAAAAAAAGTCACAATCAAAACAAAATACGGGATAACGCGCAGCCAAGGACAAATTCCTGCATACGGTGTACAATTTCAACTTCGCGGGTGCGGGTACCCTAGGGGAACCCGCGCAAACATTTCGCCCGCAAACAAGCACGACCCGCACCCGCGCCGTGTGAAAGGCTCCATTGAAAACCTCACCCTTAGGTTTGCGCGGGCCCCGCACATAAGTGCGAGTGCGGGTTGACCCGCGCCGTGTGAAAGGGGTGTAAGATTGACGTATTGAAATGACAGGTGGTCATGAAGCAATGCCTGAGATATGTTGTATAGCTAACTCGATCATACCACTGGGTTACTTTTTGTGGTGCTGTGAAAAGTCATGTTTCAGTATGGTTGGAAAGAAATATACCCGTGTATGTCATTCTTCCAAAACCAAAAGCATGTGATGATATTACGATTCAGCCATCGAAAGACGCCATGAAAGAACGCTCTTCAGTCCTGCTGTGCGATAATGTGCGAGACCACTGGACTATCTAAAAGTGTCAAAAGCCGCGCGGAGATCATTTCAGTGCCTGGAACGTTGAGTGACCACTAAAGAGGGGACAACTCCAGTGAAAAGGCTATTATCTACCTTGGATGTCCATCAAGATAACCAAATTGCGCAATGGCACTCCTGGAAGATGAATGGGCTCGCGGATGGCGCCGAGATAGAACATGACAACTCTTTTCAAAATGCTAGACACGAGTTTCGTGAGGTCCTTTCGAGGAATTTTCGTATCTGGAGGACCAGGAATCTGATGTCTGCCTTGCTAGATCTCTGAACAAAACGGGCCGATTCAACTGGAAATAGTACAATTCTGTGCTGTCAGTCTCCCCTAAGGCTGTGTTTTCATGTGCACGGAAACGGCAATGGGAACGTCAAAAGCGCATTTTCCATACACATGGAAACACAACTTCATGGATTTTTGACGTTTCTGTTTCCGTACACATGAAAATACAGCTCCAGGTATTACGTCGAATTCCACATTTAACATATTAAGCTGAATGCCCCCTTGATTTGACTGTGTCATAGGAAAATGCCAGTGTGTCATCATTGCAAACGTATTTCTTTTCACACTGTGGGTTTCTCCTCTCTGAACCACTGGATCTTTATCACATGATTTTTGTTTTTTCATTGCTGCTGAGAAGGAAATATTAAAAAGGAACTGTCAAGATGAGACCTGAACACAAGCGACATCATTTAATTTTTAATCCAACTCAAAACGCTGTTTTAACGAATAATGAGAAATTCTTTTTTTTAAGTGTGAAATTTCAGAGATGGGGACTTCGTGCCTAACACTATCGAAATTGAAGCTGGACTAGGCACAACGACACTTCTCTACGCCTGTGCTTAGATAGACAGAACACGATCTTAGTTCTTGCTTGTTCCAACTCCACTTTTTCGACAACTAAGAGATTCGATGTCAAACATTTGCAGCTTTAGTATTACGATAAGGAGTTGGAGTTGGAACAAATCGCGGAACTGTGAAACTTGATAAGTGCTACAACGCATTTTAAACAAGTGTCAAAGTGTGCATTTGTTATGCCTCTTCTACGTGCCAGAAGATCTCGTTGTTGTTTGTTTCAGAAAATGGAGATTGAATAAACAAGAACTAAGATCGCGACAAATGTCCATGTCTAACCTCTTCCCCTATTTAAAGAACATGATATATCTATTTACGACGTCTGGTTTACGTGATTGAGGCGATATCATTGCCAATGATCACGTCATATAATATATTGAAGCATAACTGAAGTATTTAATATGAAATAGAAAAGTAGCTGTTGGAGACATGATCAACAAGCTAGACAAAACTAAAACATACAACACCTGGTCTGTAACTGCTACTTCTTTTTCCCGTCCAGGTGTGCGCATTTCATGATCGCTCAACAACATTTACTGTGAACTTTACCCCCGCCAATTATTAATGTATTAACAGCGCTAGCGGTCGTGTGCTTATTTTTACCTACATAAAAGGTCGTGTGCCCAAATGCAGATCTAGATCTATTCATCTGTTAATCTTCCTCATAAAATTTTGCATAACAAAGCAAATGTTGTCTGTACAGTTACACTCCAGTTGCAAAAGGCCATTGGCGTGCATTGATTTTTCCTCGTCATAAACTACCGTTTTTAAATATATATATTTTTTTTTTAGCTTAAGCGCCGGCTGCAAAAATTTGCTCTATTTGGGTGAATTCAAAAGAGAGAGGAACATCTAATTTACTGCTTTCTTTGCAAACTGCTCTTTCTTCAGAGTTCGCCAGGGTGCAAAAATGGGTGCTCATTTTTTCTTTTTTAATATAATGCGTGAACAGGTAAAAACGCAATAAATTTTGAATTCTGCTCATATGCACACCCGCAAACATGTAAAGCACGACAACAACGGTGGTAGATTAAGAGATAGGTCTAAGATTTGCTAAACCCTGTGTCACTGAAAAATTAAATACTACGTGGTATAGAGATTGAGTCGGAATATCTGCGTCTTTCTTTGTCTTTATCAAACTATGCCCTTTCTCTGGAGCTCGTAGTTATGGGTAGAGAAAAGGAAAGGATGACGGTCAAAGGACTGAAAACAAGAGAAAAAAAAAGATTGACCGACAATAAATAATCTACGGCCCAGTTAGTGTAACTTTAGGATACGGACCTTAACGAGATAGGTGTTCTATTGACTGTCCTGTAATTATAACGGTGTTAGAGTATGTATCGCGAAATTAAGCCGCATTCTGTCTATTATCTATAATGGAAAACTAGCCGTAAAACATAATATTATACGAAAATAGTCATGGGATACGACTTTTTACAACTATTACATTGGCATAAATGCCTTCAGTGAAAGAAAACATTTGCAAGTCCTAAACATAACATATGCAAAATTTACACTGAGCGGCATTCCGTCCATCAACATCTTTAAATGAAAACCAACCTTTAAACATAATATTAAACGAAAATAGATGAAATACGACTTTTCTACAACTTCTACAGTGGCACAAATGCCTTCAGCGAAAGAAAACAGTTGCAAGTCCTAAACATAACACAGTGCATAACTGCAATCAGTGATACTGGCTTATAGTGCTTAATGCTATAACGCTGACTCTTTTGGCGCATACAAACATAAGCCCACAGAGCAGTAAGGGCCCACCTGCGGGATTGTTCAATGGAGGAGTACGTTATGCGGTGACGCCATAAGTACTGAACTGTTAAGGGCTCTTGATATGGAGAGGCTAGGATAAGTGGCTGACCAGGGGAATGGCCGGCATTTAAAGGTAAATCAACCTGGTTATAGATAGATAGATAGATAGATGGATAGATGGATGGGCGGACGGATGGATGGATGGATGGATGTATGGATTAATGGATGGATGGATATGTAGGTAGGTAGGTAGGTAGGTAGATGGATTGTTAGATAGATAGATAGATAGATAGATAGATAGATGATAGATAGATAGATAGATGGATGGAAAAGGGGAGGGTGGGGGGGCTTCAAAACAGACAAGCAGAAAACACAATTTACCTATAAATTATAGAGTAGTAGCATACAAGAGCGACTGTAAAATGCCACCCTTCGATTAGACTGCCTTTTGCAAACACACACAAAATACAAGTGCCAAAATACACAACAAAAATTCCGTGTAGTAGCTCGTCAATATTATACTGAATCAAGTTGTATCTATGGGGCGCTTGGGAAAATAGATAGGATTTTTTAAAAAGGAAGAAAACATTGTATAGGATCAACAGATTCTTTTTTGAATACCCTGTCAAGGTGCCTTTTTTTATGTGCTCAGGGCACCGTAGATTCAACAATAATAATTATATCAATAAAAACTGTCTTTGAAACGACAACGTAGCCCGGCCCGATAGTGTAGTCACATTGCGTCTTTAATAAGCAGTGCATAGACTGCATTTCTCACTGTAATAACATGCTTTAACTTCGGCGTCCCCAGACACAATGGGGCTGTTTGAGAGAGATAGTGTCTTTTCAAGGGATTCAGCGCTATTTCATACCGGCAATCAGTCCGCCTGCTAGTGTAAACATTGCCTTGGTAAGAACACAGGAGAAGAAAAAAAAAAAAACGAAACTTCATAACTGTATATCCAAGTTTCTTTCTCTGCCATAGTTTGAAATCATCACTATTTATAAAGCTTCACGGAACGCGTACTGACGGTGTTATAGTTACAATGTTTTTCCATGTTAAAATTCTTTTCTGAATTCCTAACATTCGTTCGTTGTACGCTTTGATGAAACCGGCAGGATTACACTTTGAACAGTCGCATTAATTTTTTTTCCTTCCGACGCAATTTGTACATGGTTGTTAATTGATCTTTCTGCTCAGCGGCGAATCTACTCTGAAACTAATGAAGCTTAAACTTCGGGCCCCCTAATCCCCGAGGGACCCTGAAGAAACAATTTTTAGTGAGTGACTTTTGGATGTGGTCCTGTCGTTACTGGTTTGCGAAAGGGCCCCATAACAGTTCAATCTTCCATATCTCCATAACAGTTCAATCTTCCATATCTCCATAACAGTTCAATCTTCCATATCTCCATAACAGTTCAATCTTCCATATCTCCATAACAGTTCAATCTTCCATATCTCCATAACAGTTCAATCTTCCATATCTCCATAACAGTTCAATCTTCCATATCTCCATAACAGTTCAATCTTCCATATCTCCATAACAGTTCAATCTTCCATATCTCCATAACAGTTCAATCTTCCATATCTCCATAACAGTTCAATCTTCCATATCTCCATAACAGTTCAATCTTCCATATCTCCATAACAGTTCATTCTTCCATATCTCCATAACAGTTCATTCTTCAAGGTCTCCATAACAGTTCATTCTTCAAGGTCTCCATAACAGTTCAGTCTTCCATATCTCCATAACAGTTCATTCTTCAAGGTCTCCATAACAGTGCAATCTTCAATGTCTCCATAACAGTGCAATCTTCAATGTCTCCATAACAGTTCAATCTTCAATGTCTCCATAACAGTTCAATCTTCAATGTCTCCATAACAGTGCAATCTTCAATGTCTCCATAACAGTTCAATCTTCAATGTCTCCATAACAGTTCAATCTTCAATGTCTCCATGACAGTTCAAGGTTCAGGGTCCCTAAAATGTAGGTCCGCCACTGTCTCTGCTAATGTTCTACTTACGAACTGGGTAATCTCTATAATATAGTGAATGATAGAAAGGGTTTCCGCTGTGCATTGCGTGTAATCTGTTCAGCTCAGATGTAGCTATGAAATCTTCAATAATAACTTCAGTTCCACTCCGCAGAAGAAAATACCGTCGACGCCCGTTATTCACAAGAGACCATAAAGGTGGACATGCTGGTTCAGAAAACCTCACTAGTAATGAGACACCGCCCTATCCTTCGAGAGAGGACTGACTTGGCAATGCCTGATGAATGGACGCAGTTGACGCCCAGAAAACAAAAGTTCGACCATGAAGTCTCAAGTCCACTATATATATATATTAATGTGGACACGTAGTTTCTCTTTTTACACTCCAGCCATAATGAGAAAACCGCCCTATCCTCCCAGCAGAGACTGAATTCCCAGTGCTTGAAGAATGGACTCAATTGATGCGCTGAAAACAAAAGTTCGGCCATGAACTCACAAGTCCGCCAATGTTCCATTTATTTGAAACATGTTGTCGAATGCCAAGTGTTCTTTTTTGGGAACACTTTTGAATCAATTGATAAATAAAAATTTCGCAATAAATATTTACATTTTTTTTTGCATATATCTGAATTTTTAAAAATTAGTTTTGAATGTTTCAGAAGTTTTGGAAAATGGCAGTGCGTGTTTGGATACTAAAGGATTAACGTAGAGTATTTGTTTACTTGATGCCAGAGTTGTGAGAAAAACACCCAACAGATCGGGCGTCCATGCATTATAGTCAGTGGCTGAAGTCTTCGAAAAAATCCATAACATAACAACATTTGCACATGCCAGAGGTAATTTGAATTTCAGACTGAGAAAAAATACTGTTAAACTTGTCAAATTTTCAAATGGATATATAATCCTCGTGTCAGGCTTATCTGTATTTGCTGAAAGAGTGCATAGACATTCTCGTTACAAATGCATTTTTTTGGTGATAATAGAGAATTAATGTTTTGCACAGAATGTCCTTTGAGGAAAAAGGTCTTAGCCGACAGAAAAGATTGTTTGTTTTGCTACTTCTCGCGTCTTTCTATGCCACCTTCACCACCCTCCGCCCTCTCACTATCCTCAGTGCTAGTCTTATATCACTTTCTGATGTGGGGGTTAATTTATTATCATTCCTTTCTTTCTTTCTTAAAATAAATCGTTATTCCCTTGGCGGGGGGGGGGGGGTGTGATTGATGGATGTATGTGGGGAGAAAACGATAACATCAAATGGAAAGGGTTACCTTTTCTTTGTAAAAAATGCTAAGTTGTTGTTTTTTAACACTCGTGCATGAAGCTGTGGCATGATGATATTTGATACAGCATTCAGGAGAAGATACCACGTTACTCGGACGTAGTAGTAATAGTCCACGTTTCTCCAGAACGTCTTTGCAGTTGCCAATTAATTAAGTTTCATTGTGTGGCCATACGGTATGTGCAGGGAAATGTGCATTGTTTTGTTTGTTTGTTGTTGTTTTCGTGCTGGAATGAAACACAGAATGCTAAGTTCCCTGTCCATTACCATATCCACTGTTACTTCAAACTAGAGGTAGCACTCAAAGAGAGATCTTTGCTTCTGTCTTGGGCCTCGCCCTGTGGCTATTGGCCCTGAATAAAGGCGGTCTTCATGCAAGATTAACTTTTATGGATATATTTTCCATGTTTAACTGGCTTCTTTCTAGAATCTTCATAAAATAATACTATTACGATCTGATATAAAAATCCTGATCAGGTGTTCCAGGACGCGTATTTTATGTCGGCGGGGCTGTAAGGTCATTGACAAAAAGCAAACATTACAAGACATGAAGAAAAATATAAACCGCATACACCTGGTACGCGCCAGACTATTGTGGACAATAACCGTGCACATTTCCCCCCTCTTGCACCATTGGGGAACGAATGAATGCAATCAATAGCTACCTTAGATCTCGCCGAGATGGCTTTAGAAAAATCCCACTGACTGCAGACGGAATACATGTGAAAGGGGTTGGGCGGAAGTCGCAAGCTTAACATGAAAATAGACATTTTTCCGGGCCCAAGGTTTACTATCGAGTCGGGCCAGGGGAACGTATAGTAGTATTAAAATACTAACGAATTTTTTTTTTTCTCGGTCTTTATAAGGTAATCGCTGGATGGTGGTCTCGCGGCCTTGGTTCTTGTTTGTTTCAACTCAACTCTCTGCACAACTGGGAAATTGGACATTAAACGTTAGTTTGTGTCTTTAGTATTACGATAAGGAGTCAGAATAAATCGGAACTGTGGACAGCTTGATAAGTGCCACAAAGCATTTTAAAACAAGTGTCAGCGTGTGCATTTGTTATACCTCTTCTACATACTAAAAGATGTCCAGAAAATGAAGACACAGAACAAACAAGAACTAAGAATTCGTTCTGACAGTGACAAACGCCCATGCTTAGTCTCTGATAAAGTGGAATTGTTGTGGTTAGGGGTTCAGTTTCTAGAACGCTTGACACAAGTCTAAGAGATCCCATATTATATTCGAATCTCGCTCCGAGCGGGAAGAGCATTTTATTGGTGATGTTCCTGGGACGGAGCCATCGGCGCCTTGACGGGGGGGGGGGGGTCCAAATAACCAGAGCTTGTCACAGTATAGCTTCATGATGCTGGAAAGGAACGAAGCAACCAAAAATAAAAGCAAAAACACACACACACAAAAAAACAACAACAGCGCTATCGATCCCTTTCGCTATGCCAAAATATGCAGACAGAAAATAATATTAGCGTCAGAGATGCCATCTCTCAAATATCTGACATAAATATATTGATTACCTTCACCTGACACTCAACACGCAAGAGTGGACATTTTTAGTGTGTAAAATTCACTGACAAAGAATTGTCGTTGAGAAGACATTCGTGACACATGATCTGGAATAAACATGGATCTCCCTACAGTATTGAAGGAACAATATCACTTTCAGCCTTTCATGGTTTTCTCTCAGAATCGATATCATAAGAAATCAAGACATCATTTTAAGAAAAAAAATTATTATCCCTATAGACATCTAAATGTTAATGCAGCGTGACGATATAGCATTAAATGGTTTGCAGTATCTATCTATCTATCTATCTATCTATCTATCTATCTATGTATCTATCTGTCTATCTATCTATCTATCTATCTATCTATCTATCTATCTATCTATCTATCTATCTATCTATCTATCTATCTGTCTGTCTGTCTGTCTGTCTGTCTGTCTGTCTGTCTGTCTGTCTGTCTGTCTGTCTGTCTGTCTGTCTGTCTGTCTGTCTGTCGGCCTGTGTGTTTGGTTGAGCATCTGTTTAATCTATCTTTCTCTTCTGTCTGTCCTGCATGATTGAATTCTTCAGCCTGCCTGCCAGTGAGTCCATCATTCTGTCTCTGTGTCTGGTTTATTACTCCTTACCACCCTCCCACCGATCTGTAACCACCTGCTCCGTCTTCCCCCCTTACTTCATCTTTAAACTCACGAAACCTGTACCAAATTAAAACTTTAAGATCTGGGACGTAAGCTAAGAGGTGTTCTCGCATGCCAAGCTTGAAATCTGGAGATTGATGAGAGGGCCTGGCTAAAAAACAACCAAGCTTACCACAAAAACACAAAATGTCTTGGCTGGTTCACGAATGTGTATACTTTAAGAGCAACAAGCTTTAAAAAAAAAAATGATTTTAATGGATCGTCTATGTCGGTGTTTGCGTGCAAGGCGGCATTTCAGACCAGAACTTCTTAACGCAGTAAAGTAAGTAGGTGAAGCTTGACTGTATTCCTTGTAAATGCCAAGCCCTGGAAATCTAACAAATTTAACGGTAGATCGGTCTTTTGAATGCTGTATAACGTGCAGGTAAATTTAACGGTAATCCTCGTATAGGCTAAGCTATGGAAACTTCGCGAAATTCGAAAACGAAAACACCAGCTTATAGGAGTACGTGTAGTAGTAGAAGTAATAATTAACTTGTAAAGCGATCAAACCCACACACACACACACACAAAAAGATGTGCTTTAGGGCTTTGAAGTGATATTAGGAACAGAATTAACATAAGGTCAATTCATCATGCCCCCACTCACACACATTAATAACTGCTTGATCTACTCGCATCCTCAAACATCTGAGTCCAAAAACGGCCACCATTCAGTTCGAAAGAAAACTGTCCTAAACAATTCAGTTTTGAGCCCATTTTCAAATGCGACGATATTTTCACTTTTCCTGGTGTCAGACCTTATGTTGTTCCACAATTTAGGCCCAAGAATAGAAGCGCTTTTTATTGTTAAGATGTAAATGGTCTGGTCAGCATTTTCGTCGAGACATTTCAAAAGTTCCAGTATTGGTACGTATTGTCAAAACTGCAAGTGATTTTGAATATAAGGGGTCAAGAATTTACTGCAATAATTATTTAATGAGGAAATAGAGGACCCCCATAGAAAGGGACGTCCCAGACAAAGATGGATAGAAGGTGTCAAAGAAGTAACTGAAAGAATCAACCTAAGCATGACAGACGCTACCCATCAAGCCCACATCCGAAAGCTGCATCTCCCCTCAACGATTAACGACACAAGAGGATGGGAAAAAGAAAGGATGAAAAAGGAAGAATTATTTGAAGTGTCCTCTCAGATTTAAGAAATAAAAACAGAAAGTGGAAGATTCGGGAACATTAATTTTATTCTTGCCAGTTATCCGTCCCTGTCTGCCGGCCTGAGAGCGATTGGTATGTCTAGGGGTACTGAGGATATATTTGCTCTTCATGATCTCCGACAGTGGTGATAACTTTACGATAGGGCTCCCGTCGTTTCAGGGCTTGGACGCACCACCTTTTAAAAGTTAACTCCAAGGATTTACAAGGAGCTTATTTGCATTATGATTGATAAACAGAGTTTGATGGTGAGGATTCTTAAGTCTTTCAGTGAAGTATCTAACCTACTATTTGCTATCTCAGAAGAGGGCGCCCTTGTAGGTGTCAAAGGTTGTGAGGGGGTGGCGTAAAGGTCAGCCAGGGTCTCCGTGCCATCTCAGCTTCAAAAGGTCGCCATGTTCCAGGTTACAATTAGCATTAGGTAACGCATTATATGAAAGAATTCTCGGGGATGTCACAGGGGGCTTGAATATCTGAACATGTCAACAGAAGCCAAGAAAATTGCTTTCTGTCACGAAGATGGGGGCGATTGGCGGGAAGGTGTGACGAGGGCGCTGGTGGTTACACACAATGCAATTTCACAGGTCTGATGCTGTCATGTTACCGAAAAACACCGCAAACGCCAACGTAGCTCAAATTCACTTTTTAACATAATTTTACAGTGCAATGTACTATATCTCTCTTTATACAAGGTTTTAATCTTTGCACGACTCATAATTTGTTTCGATGATCACAAAATTGACCTTAACCAAAAATTAAAGAGAGGTCAAAGCTTTTTTTTTTTCCGTTTGCAGTAAAATTTCGTTTTTTTGGCTTATGGGGTCTTTTTCCATAGAATGGCAGCACGGCTGTGTGCCTCATTTCCAAAGACCCATTTTCCCACTTTCCCACTTTTTAGTACCGGTACTCTCTTACACCGTTAAAATGTGGCAAAAAGAAAAAAAAGTTGTACCTTTGCAAAGCTTTCGTGATTTATTGTAATGTTTCTGAACTGTTTGCTTACAACGCAAAGGTTTATACAACATACAAACTTTTCTCCCTTCTCGCGCCGTCCCCCCCCCCCCTCCCTTCCTCATATTTTGACTTTGCTCCAAGCCAGGCTGCGACCCCACAGATTTTCTTTGATTTTCGGACGTCTCTTATACCGTACATATTAATAGATTGCTCTTACTTGAGAAAACTGGTGAAGTCCTGAAGACCAAACATAAACAGGATACCCAAGAAAGGCGCTGAAGGGCGGAAAGTGGCAGTTATCGTGCCAACGTGTCGTAAAACCCAAAACTCAAACTCACATTCTAAAGCGGACAAGAAACCTAGAAGGATTACTCTACATTAAGTGGTTCAGACATCAGCGTATTAACAGTATTGATCCAGTTCTTGTAATTGCAAGTCCCAAAATAACTACTATATACCGAACAAAAGTGTCTGATCTTTTAACATTTTCTAAATAGTGAAAGAAATCTTGCAGGTGTATTTAAAACAAATGAAGTTCCCGGCATTAACCGGAATAAACCTGTGAACCCACGGCTCCGTCTCTCTGTCTCTTTTTGGTCTAGAAAGCTTCCCTTATTCTACAGTCTTACGATATATTTCATGCACATCCTACGCACTCATTTCTGGTAGGGAAATTGCGCGCACACAACTGAACGCGTATTAATACATCGTTTCCGATGCGGTGGGCTTACTACAGGGAGCCAAAACAAAGATCATTATATTTTACATTTTACAACTTTTTATTTAAAATTACCTCAAACTTGAATCAACTCAGCTGGTCGGTAAAAAAGCTATTGGGCTGGATTATTTGACGCCTAAGAAAATTAAATTTATAATTTTTGAAACTGTCATTTAGGCTGTAGCTTCGAGCAAAAAAAGGACCAAAATTGCACCACAATGAATTACTCCCGCCACTATTTTTTTTTTTATAATAAGATTCCCAAACCAAATTCCCCAGGCGGTTTAATCTTATCACGATTGAGATTGTTTTCTTGTCAGCCAACAGAATGTATCAAAGTACTCATAGTTACGTAGTACCCATACAAGTACTGTATCATAGCATGAACCGAAGAAGATGACGCCATCAGGGCGTAACAAAGGTGTACTTTACTAAACAGACGCAACATTTAATTCCATGCCCTTAACAATAACATTCAATTCCTTTTCTTATCCACCTTAATATTTCAGTGGGTTTTTACATCTTACAGCCCCCGCAGCATACAGCTGATTTGAACAGGATGACGCCATGAGGGCATGACGTAGCCCACCCTACTTTTCAAACTAGATTATATTACATCTATTTCAGAGTACATTCTGCCCTTATTTTTATCCGCCTTGCCTGTTATTTCAGGCGACTTCACGCTGCACTGGAGCACGTAATCCCCTACATATAAACATGTTCCTACATACTGCACCACCGTCTGATTACAGCAAACACCCCTGAGGTCGTTACTTTTCAGTTTAATTCAATTAAGCCAATATGACAAATATTTGTCTCTTGCCTTTGATGTGTGGAGTACCCACTAGACAAGGAGTGGATATGCCGGCGAGGAGAGAGGGGCTCTTGGAAGCCTTTCATTATTTCTTAATATTCACTTGAATAATGGGTTCAATAGCCCCGTGTTTGACTATCTTGAAGGTCTATGGTGAGGGGGAATCTCAGAAATCCGCGCACTTGATCGCTGTGTATGTCAAGTATGTGACATGGTATCCTCTGCTGTAGTAGCGGCAAGCATATTTTAACAGGTGGACCGACGATGGTTTTCTGCGTTTACTTGAACCAGAAAGTAAATTCAAGAATGTATTGAACAACTCGTGACTTGATGTAAGAATACAGGTTATTTTGGTAGGTGGGAGGAGAAGTTTCGAGTCATTACAAAGCGACAGACTGACTTTATAATGTTGTGAACTGTGGTAGGAATACTTCAAAGGGAGAGACACCGTGAGGGCTTTAGGTACTGTGTGATGAGACACAGAGAGATGCTAGACGGTCTTAATAATGTGATCTGTCGTGGGTAGGTGTCAAACGTCTTGTCTATTGTCAGACGTACTTCTCTCTCTCTCTCTGAACCTTTGCTCCTGTCTGTCTGTCTGTCTGTCTCTGTCTGTCCGTCTGTCTGTCTGACTGTCTGTCTGTCTGTCTGTCTCACTCCTCCCCCTCCCCCCCCCCCCCTGTCTCAAATGCTCAATGAACAAACCGCCAAGATTGAAAGAAAAACAAAACTGGAGGAAGTTAGGAATTCAAAGTTCTTAAAAAGAGGAAACATGGGAATATGGAAACGTAACCATTGTTGCTTCATTGGTTTTTTTGCTAGTTTCTACATTAATTGGTACGTGTCAGGTTTCAACAGGTAACTAAAAGATACTTCGAGTGTTTGTATTTGTATTTGTATTTGTATAACTCTTTAATCCCATTTGGGAAATTTCGTGTGATCGTAAGTACTCGTACACGCCCTTAACATGTACGTGAATTATACTGAATATTACAGTGAATGTGAGACACATACAAACTGTATGAAAAAATATGAGACTACAGAAGTGGTTCTTAACGGTGCTATTATCATAATATGGTTGTCTTGTCACCTCTGAGCACTTTTTAAACAACGCCCATTGTCAAGGTCTACACAAGTACAACCCGTTACATTTAGGTTAGGTAATCTCCAACAGGTGAAGTATCATGTTGTGTCCCGAGAGTCTTCCCCACCCTCTCTTAACGTTATCTGTTACCTACTCTAGATGCGCATTTTTTTGCGCATACAAAGTGTAGTGTTGTAGCGTAACACCGGAAGACAAGCTTAAGCTAAGGCTGGAATGCGTATCGTGCTCTCTTTTGGAAGATTTACGTAAAACAATCTGGCGTTATAGGGTAACTTTGATGTTTTTCTGGCGGGCAGAAAGGGCGGGGTTCTTATAATTAATATGTTTTTAGAATACCCCTACAAACATAGACGTGTTATAGATCTATGTCATAAGGGTAAAAACAAAATTGTAAAGACAAGAGCTAAATATTATACAATTCATCATATTTCTACGGGAGATTTCAGTGACATAAATGTCATACTGGATTTTACCTGTAATAATTCAACCTTGGTTTCTTGAGAATTTTTTTTAAAGAATTCCCAGATAGCATAAATCCTTGCACGGAGAGAAAAATGAATGTTTCAACCAATGTTCGTTTGAGCCACAGAATCTATTGGAGATTTATTTAAAATGATAATGTTTCGTAAGGAATTTCCTCCAGCTTGCGTTCAAACAAAGTAAAATGGAGGACAGTGGAGGCGTAAACATTGTATTATGTTAAGTCTGGCTGGACGGCTAGAAACCCGTATAAACTCACCCCCGGAACTTCCGGTCTCAAATTTTGACCTCCGCATCTGGTGGTAGCTTTATTATTTATCCTGTACTTCACCTCGGGGTCATTTATGTTTTTCTTTAAATATTTCTTTTGTTTCTTTACGTTACTTCCGGTTCACCTTCCGCTTGCCTGCGTTCATTCATTCTTTTCTTTTTGGTTGTCTCGCCGTCTATTATGATGTTGTTTGTCTTTTCGTCAAACCATTTTTCGCCAAAATACCACAAGTTTGCATCCTTCCGAAATGTTGATGTTTTAAAATTCTTATGTTGATTTTTGCATGTACGCTGTTTGTAGCTGTAGCTGACGAAATATTATTAACAAAAAAACAACAAAAAAAAAGAAAATAATTATGTGGGGTCACCGTACATTCACGGGCTTGTTGCTCTACGAAAACCCAAGTCTGGAACTTGCAGCTAAGTACTCATAATCGCATAACATTTTAATTTTTAAAAAATTATTTGTTCAATTTTCTCTCCTGTTACAGTTCTTCCCCTGATGAAGACCTATCGATCGAAGGTTTGATTTGTTTTCCCTTTTCCTTCGCGGTTTATTGTGTCGTTTCTGTATTATCTCTTGCGCGAGGCTTTGCTACATAGAATTTCTTTGCCATTTTTTGGCGCCGTTTCTAGTGCAGGGCTCCAATAAGGCCAGTGACACCGTTCGTTCAGATATCTTTATGTAAAGCTGTTCTCACCATTATCATTGCTGTTTAAAACCCTTCCTAGAGAAACGTTCAGATTGGGAGACGAACTGATTTGCTAGTTGGTGGTATGAAAGCCTTCCTGGATTTATGAAATCGTTCACGAACAGCTGTGAGAAAAAGTTGAAAGAGGAAAGGCGCCAGGTGTCTAGTACAATTACATGTATGCTTGTCAAGGAGAACAGCGATAAAATTTTAGAACAAATAACATATCAACCCCCTCCCCACCCCCACCAACCCCCAATGTCTCATCTTTTCAGATACTCTTCAAACATGGATTGTGGCGCTATATATATAGCAGTGGCGTTTTTGATAGATTCCATTTTCTCATCGTTTGCGCCACATATAATCTCTATCTGTGTCGTGTGAAATCCGGTGAATGACAAATTAAATTTCTTCCTCTGCGCCACCCACAGTCTCTATTCCTTGTCCCTATTCAAAATTATACTCGAAATCTATGTCGCATTTGACATTATGATGCTAAAGAAAACCAAGGCTCACAAAAATGTCCAGTGAAAGGAATACATTCCCTCGCTCTGTCTTTCTCAATGTCAAATACAACAATTAATCGGATCAAGACCCCCAATGCTGAAAGATTTCCCTCAGACTTGCAATCGCGGCTCGAACATGGATTACTGTCAGCAGAACTCAAAGAGGTTACAAGTTAATTTCAATCGCAGCACAGACCCTCAGTTTCGTGCCCTGTCGCCTGGTATCAGCATTTAGACGCCCAGGCGGGACGCGCTTTGCATAGAGCACTTGTGAAGTCTATTGTCCGTTCTTCCGGTATTCTCATGTCTGTTCTGGATTATGTCTGTATGGCGATAAACTTGGTTTCTTGCTGCCAAAATGTCCCATCGCCGTGATTTTATGATATTGTTTACGTGTGTACAATTAAATAGGGGGCTCCAGCGAGTTCCGGAATGTAAGAATGTTATTGAGCGAACTGGCTTGCTTCATATTGATCTGATATACCAGCGCGGTTCCGTCTTCGGTGAACAGGAAAACGCAATTCTAAGTGACCATGCAATGGACTTAATAATAATAATAATAAATAGAATTTCTATAGCGCATTTCTAATAAAATTATTACTCAATGCGCTGTACATTGCATCAATGATTCATGCCATACACTTTCCAAATCTCGTACTAAAACACGTACTCTCAACCATACAAACTTTCAGTTTCACACACATAGACGCTCTTAGTCATATGGCACTAGGTAAAAGAATCAATTATAACATCAAAGTACAGAATAGAATTTTGAAAATTTAACAGTTTCGGAGGAAAAGGTGACGCTTTTCTTAAAGCGTTCAAGATTAGTAAGCGAATGTGTTAAAAAATATATATATATTTATGCTGTATCGAATATCTTCGTCAATGGAACTGACGGATTTTAGGTTATTTTTAAACAGTTCCTATAAAATTGATTATTTTTTCAGAGTCTCAAAATTCTATCTTACTTAGGGCGGCATTGGGCTATTTATAGATCTTAACCTTCAGTGGAGAATGGGATTCTTAAAAGGTTACATAATGATTAAATCCACGTCTCACAGTATTCTGTTTTCTGCCTAATTAATTTTCAGAACAGTTTATCAGCACAAACTGGTTCCGCAAAAACCTAACTTATCCCGTTACTTTTCAACACCGAACTTTTCCCGACTGTACATTCCACCGTTTTGTTTCGTTTTTAAAAAAGTGAGGGCAATAAACTTGCCACAATATGTCAGCATGGAAATAACTTTTACTGCAATGGATAACAATTTGCAGTAAACAGTGTCAAAGTGTCCAAATCTCCACCGAGGGCGCCTTCTATATCAAAATGAACGGGTGCGGCAGAAAGAGAGAAATGGGCCGCAAGTGTAAAATGTCTGGGAGTTTAATTTTATCCTCCTGCTAGTCTGACCTCATGTTGACCCTTGTGTTTGTCCAAGTTTGTCACTGTTGACTCTCTGCGGAGTGGCACAACACGGAACTGTCTCTGGGTGTCATCTTCCGTGGTTCGTGTGATCCTAGCCTAACACCGGATTACGTGTCTGTGACACCCTGGATTTTCCTTCCATGAAGTTATGTCCGCTGATTGCATTGTTGGATGGCAGAATTATTGTATTGTATCTTGACCTGTTTTTGGCAATTCTGAACAATTAAAATAACATTTAACAGACATTGGAGACGCTTTGAGTTTGAATTTGGAGAAAGTACGTCCACACGATAACGGCAATATTGTGCTAGGAGGAACAAGCAAGACAATAGACAGAATTGAAAAGCGTTTTTCCAAAACTGGGTAAGTCAAATTTTACATGAGTGAGGACCACTTTCAGATAGTCATTCAAAATTATGTAAGACGCGGTGTAAGCGTTCAGTTAAAACTTGCTATGTCCCGTCTTTATCCGAAGTTTTGACTTTCAAGTTTTAACTGAACACAGTCATACTCCGCGTCTTACACTCATTTTGAATGACTATCTGAAAGTGGTCCTAGAACTCATGCAAAATTTTGACTTACCCAGGTTTGGAAAAACTCTTTTCAATTTTCAAACTGACAAGACAGAAGGAGATCCTACCAGAGGCGCCCACCAACGATCTGCGACATTGGATCGGCATTTATCTATACTATACACCACCATATGTTCACCAAGTTTAAAATAGGAACATCTGCCATATGTGAGTGCAGCCAGTCTCCTCAAAACAGGGAGCATATATTGCAGAACTGCACACTCTTCTCAGCACTGCGAGAAACGTATAGGCCCCAACCCACCGTCTTGAATATCAAACTCTATGGTGCTCTGCCAGAGCTGCAGAAAACCGTAGATTTTCTTAAAAGAACAAATCTGCAGATTTAGATTGGTGAACGAAAGAAGAAGAAGAAATCTATACTTATACATTTGTGGACTTCAGATTTTACGTTGCAAAAGGCTTCTGAACCACTCAACACTTAGACTTCAAATTTTTTATGGTGCATTTAAATGGATGTAAGGGTGCACAGTTTGTAATAGAAGTCTCAAATCGGTGTACTTTGTTTTTTATTGGAAATTTATTGTTTCCCCAATTTTAGATCTATTTCGAGTCATGGTTCGCCATTTTAAGGTTTCATTAAAGCTGCGCATGCGCATTATGTTTGTTTTGAAGTTGAAACTGAAAGACAGCGAAAGTGCAAATCCCTACCAGAAATGAGTGCGTTATGTGCTGGTGCGCATGAAATCTGTAGTAATGCTCTGGGATATGGGAAGTTTTCTAGACCGAAGAGAGAGAGAGAGAGAGAGAGAGAGAGAGAGAGAGAGAGAGAGAGAGAGAGAGAGAGAGAGAGAGAGAGAGAGAGAGAGAGAGAGATAGAACGGTGGGTTCACAGGTTTACCCGGATAATGCCGGGTGCCTCAGCTAGTAATCTAGAATTTGAGGTAAACTAAACACTCGAGTGTAATAATGTATCAGTAGGAGCAATGGCAAGTCACTGCATCGGATGTCGTGTTTGATTCATATTCAGAGAATTAATAATAATAGAAAACAAAGATTATGCCAGACCAGCATTTTAATATGAGCAGGGCATACCCAAAGAAGGATAAAAAAAGGAAGTTAAAAATTGGAATCTAAAAAGAAAAGGGATTTTAAAAAATCGCCATAATGAGTGCGTACGTATGCAACAGTCAGGCTAGTAATAGTCTTGCACTGAGTGGAGTCCGTTTTGCTGCGGTTTTGATTCAGCCTTGAACTTCCTTTGAATGAACTAGTGAGACAGACCTGCCACGACCTTAATTCTTGTTTGTTCTCTCTCCATTTTCTGAGAAAAGTGGAGATTTTTTAGTGTGTAGAATAGAATATATAACAAATTTCGACACTTGTTTGAAGTACGCGGTGGCACTTACCAAGCTGTTTCACAGTTCCGATTTATTCAAACAAAATATCTTAATGCTGTTTATCGTGAATACTAAAGCTGCGAATGTTCAGCCTCGAATTTCTCAGTTGTGCAAAAAAAAAAAGTGGAGTTGGAACAAACAAGAACTGAGATGGCGCTGTGTTGGTCTCACTAGTGCGCAAGGCTCCTATTTAACTCTATAGCTCATAAAACCGAGGCAGGACACAGTACGCTGTGAATGGACCTCACAACAGACATAGCGGGAGAAAAAGCGTTTAACTAATACGCAAATACCCGCAGCATTGCTAAGGGGTTGACAGAAGGACAGGCCCGTAAATTTGGCAAATGGATAGTGACAGGAATTTATCAGCTGTGGCGACGCTCAAGTACGGGGATTAACGTAGGTGCAAAATGCACACCCTGAGACCCGTAGAAAGGTCAGATAAGCTATCAGCCGATGACTATCGTAGGTGTTACGGATGTATCCAGCACTCTAGTATAACACTTAATAGTTTCAGTGGCGCCATGATCAAAAGTTTTATAGGTGTTGGAATAGTTCCTCCCCATTCATAGCCCATTATCATTTGTTTGATAATGATTTTTGTAGGTCGAGTCAAGTGGGCGAGAAAGCGCCTATCAATTGCTAACTTTACTGTGGTCTTATCGCTGCCGTTATATGAAGAAAATAAATCCGACAACTCGGGTCGATTCCTTTCGGGGTGTGACATTTTGGGTATCATGATGTGGGCAAAGGATCAGTGATGCAAAGCAGTTTGATTTCCAACAGCGTGCTACTGATTTCTGTTGGGTAATTATACACAGATGACAAACTATATTTTAGCTGATTTACAGCCCAAGATGAGAGGTTTAAGAATAGCATGCTTATTCTTTTCCTTTCAGTTACCTCCAGTGTTTCAGCTACAGCTGAAAGAAATGGGTATCCCAGCCACTCTGATAAAACTCGGATTGTTGGTTATATAAATTACATTTGGTTGTATCAGTTATTGGAAGTAGGCCTTTGAGTACATTCCGTTAATTTAATGAAAACATTAACCTCCTGGGACAAAGCCAAAGGAATAATTGACTGCACTTATAGACAAGACATGTAGAGAGGCAGAAGGAACATGTCACAGACACGTCCAAACGAAAGCATTAATTTTATTTTCAGGACTTCAGTAACAGTTTCTATTACTGTGTATCAAGACCGACTAACTTGCTGGAAGCGCACTGAAGAAAAACAACTTATAATATGAAATTATCGATTACCGAAAACTGTTTAAGGTTCTTGTGTTTCACCCTGAATACATGGATATGTAACAAAAAGCGTATTAAATATTTTGTGGTTTAAGAAAAAACGCGTTGTAAAAAAAAACAAACAAAGAAAAACTCCATCCTATCAATGGGAGATTGTTGATTACTCTCTTGACAAATCAGATTCAGATCAAATCTGTAAGCCTTCCTTCTAAAGTTAAATGGCGTTTAAAAGAATCATGATAATAAATGCGAAGTTGTCTTCACCAGCTTGACCAGCACAGTTCAAGTCATAATTTCGTGAAATTACCTGGGAGTGGGGACCAAAGGACAGGTAATTTCTCAAGAGAGTTACCGGTAATGTCATCGTTATCCAAGGGAGAGTAATCTGCATTATCGGACATTCACCGGTGCAATCTGTGGCGATACCAACGTCAATGTATACACAGTGCTGTTGACATTTCCGCTATTGGAATTGTATACTATCCAGAGGTGCATTCCTCAGGCTCTGTACTGTCGGTTTGCAAACTCAAAAGTGACAAAATTGGCTTTATCGAGAGGTCTTTGGGCATTGAAAGGGGATTATAATGACACGCGTTTTCTTGGGGGCGAATTAAAAGCTAGAATAATTCAAGAGATTACGAGGGATGACAGAGACGAGTTGGATGTTCCATACAATAAATTCTGTACTAGTTAAAAGACACTGTGCATTCTTTGGAAGCTATAGATCCTCGATAATAACAGTATGTTGCAGTAATAACTGATTCACCGCTAGTCTTACACTAACCAAAAACCCTTATAATTTCCACACTGCAAGTCAAACGCACCACTTTGTAAGGCTTGACGGGAACACAATACACAGAATACAGAACATCTCATTGTTGGCCATTCATAGAAACACAGAATAATCTTGTGTGGACTTTATTGTTTAAATAAAATTTATTTGTGCCGAGTAAGTTATTGGTGGGCCGGTCTCAGCGGCTTACAGGAATTGATCAGTTAATTCAACTTCTGAGGATTTTAAAACGAGCTAGGTATCCTCTTGTGTAAGTTGTGTTCTTAAAGAACAATCAACGCGTCACACAAAATCCGGCGTCTAGATGTAGAGAATAGTTTCTCAAAGATTTTATTATTGTTATTATTATCTTCATCACAACAAGTGTTGCGGAGTATTACCTATCTGAAATAGGCTTGTGAAACACAAAAGACAACAAAAGGAAAAGCCGAAATAAAAGCCGTTTGTAAAGTACGACAATACCAACACCAAAAAGTAAGTACGAGCTATCGACCAAATCATTTTACCACGAAGTAAAAATTCATATGCTCATACTAGGTAAAAGTTATTTTCTTTGTACCAAGTCTTATTATCTTCCACGGGATGTAAAAGGGGTGTTTGGGAAACATCTCGTTAATGATCCCTTTATACAAAGTGGAAGACGATGCGCAGACCGAAATTGTGCAAAGGAGGGTGAAAACGCACAAAGGGTGTCTTGAATGTATCCCAGAGCCTGCGAGTTTTTGTTTAAAAATCAAATTATGTCAGTTAACCTGTACCGAAGCGACCTGTCGGCAAAGACGATAAGCCTTTTATTTACGAGGATTTAATCATGGGTTTTGATGCAGAAAGGAGACCCGTCAAGTAGCTGATAATGTTGGATCGTTACCTGTTTGTTTGAGAAAGTCAAGAGTTCAACGGTTCGTCGTGGAGACTCAGAAATTTATATTCTGAATTCTCTGTTACAAGTATATACTCCCGTTTTTTTTCTCTCAAGTGTGTTTATATGTGCAACACGGGGCTCTCGACTAGGCCTGTGTAAATGGGAGGGTAGACAGCCAAATTGCGCGACCCTGGCCTAGGGAAAAATGAAGTGATATAATACTGATTCCAGAGGATTTCTTAATTCACATTCATTAGATTGGCAAAAGGTCTAGTGAAGCTGGGTTTTCATGTATGCAGAAACGGAAACGACAAACGGAAACGTCAAAAACCCCTTCCAGCAGTGAAACAGGGAGAATGTTTTCATGTGTGCCGAAACGCCGTTTCACTGTACATGGAAACACTCTTTCTTTTTCACTACTTGCTGGAATTTTGCCGTTTCCATTTCCCTACGCATGAAAACAGCTTGAGAAAGCGCAGAGGAACTTGACTTGAGAAACGTTTGAAGAAGGATTTGCGTCAAACCCCCCACCCCCACCCCCCCCCCCTTTTTTAAAATTATTATTACAGTGTTTAGTGCAAGTATCAGATAACCCGCTGTCTACTGAACCACCAGCTAGTTTGTAAGCTATCAAGAACATCATTCTCATATCTCGATTTTCACCGTGAGGCCCACCCAGGCAACCACTCTAGACCTAATCATTGCACCCGTTTGTTTTTTTTTTTGGTGGGGGGGGGGGTTTTGTGTGGAAAGTTTGTCCGGAGTGTTGACCATCTGTCCAGTATCATTGCAATCGTTGCAGCAAGGATACCAGGGAGGTGGGGGGGGGTGGGGGAGGAGGGGGGGGTGGTGCACTTTCCTCAGAAATCTTCGATACAACATTGCGGCCTCAGTTTTTGTTTGTTCCAACTCCATTTTTTGCACAACTAAAAGAAAATTTGACGTTAAACGTTTGAGGCTTTAGTATTATGATAAAGGGTTAGAATAAATCAGAACTGTAAAACAGTTTCAAACACAGTTCAAACAAGTGTCAAAGTGTGCATTTGTTATACCTCATCCACACGCAAACAGATGGGGATAGAACACGCAAGCACTTAGGTCTTCGGTGCGCAACTTTTAGAACTCTGTCTTTAAGGGGCAGCTGAAAAAAGAAAGATACGATAACAGTACCACCACCGTATCTATATAAAATATTGGTTCCTCAAAACCGTATCTATATTGGTTCCTCAAAACCGTATCTATATTGGTTCCTCAAAACCGTATCTATATTGGTTCCTCAAATCCGTATCTATATTGGTTCCTCAAAACCGTATCTATATTGGTTCCTCAAATCCGTATCTATATTGGTTCCTCAAATCCGTATCTATATTGGTTCCTCAAATCCGTATCTATATTGGTTCCTCAAATCCGTATCTATATTGGTTCCTCAAATCCGTATCTATATTGGTTCCTCAAATCCGTATCTATATTGGTTCCTCAAAACCGTATCTATATTGGTTCCTCAAATCCGTATCTATATTGGTTCCTCAAAACCGTATCTATATTGGTTCCTCAAAACCGTATCTATATTGGTTCCTCAAAACCGTATCTATATTGGTTCCTCAAAATCGTATCTATATTGGTTCCTCAAAACCGTATCTATATTGGTTCCTCAAAACCGTATCTATATTGGTTCCTCAAAACCGTATCTATATTGGTTCCTCAAAACCGTATCTATATTGGTTTCTCAAAATCACGGATTCAGTTGTTGTTGTTTTTTTTGGCCTCGTGGATGAATCGAATCCAATCCTTGAGATGCATTAGGCCTGCCTAGCTGTTTCGAATTTGGTCGTCATTTCTGAACTCAGATGAACATGTACAGTGGTAAATAGCGTTTTATAACTTGGTATTTCACAATTTACGTCAGTTTATTTGCTTACTCTTTGGAGATACGTGCTGATCAGTCTCCAGTGTGTTAAATATTAAGGAATGTTGGATTTTTTTCTATCACCAAGAGTAGGCAGATGAATGAGTTTACATGAAAACTCTCTTTATAATTCGGGTTAATAAGGTTATTTCCACACATATTTCAGTTTTTATCAGTCCTGCTGATAGATGTAGGTCAACATTTACAAAGTTTATCACGGTTTTGAGTATGCCCATGGAGTGAAAAAGTAACAAGAGACGCGTTTCGTAGGTGGGCGATTCCTTTCAGTTCTATTCCTATCAATTGAAGAAATTAAATAAATTAAAAGGCGGTGTTTGCGATTACAAGTATGGACATAGCATTCCGCCCGTGCTGATATTTTCTTTAGGTGGTATCGTTCTGACCCCGGAACGTCACAGTCAGTTGCTGCCAGCAAAATGTACACCCAAGAAATAGTGGCAGAAGCTGACTGTGTCTGACCGGGCTGTGTATGACAGGGTCTTCCCAGATTTACCAAGAAAATACAGGAAATTATGGTGTGCACTTCTTGTCTGCCAGCAGCTGACTGTGCCGTTCCGGGCTTAGTATGATACTCCACTTAGGTAAACTCTCAGACTTGTTACCACACCCAGAGAGAATCCATCTTGTCAAACAAGTCAAAAATTATGTGGGGAATTGGACAATTACTTGACAGTTTTACGGGCTCTTATCAGCATATTTGATCTCCTCTTTACACAAGAAGACATGAAGTCTAAGTTGGGTTGTTGTTTTTTTTTCCTGTTTTCTAACCTCCTAGAGTGAGTTAAAAGAAAGATGACTGTGTTATCTGTTTTACCTTGATGTAAGCATCTAAATTGGCGTTGATGCACGGCACCCCCTACAGAGTTCCTTTGAGTTGAGGGTTTTCAGTCTTTATCTTCTTGCGACCTTCTTTCAAAGATACGCCCTACCACCCGGAAACAAAACCAGTGAAAGCATAGAACTGCCCTTAAGGCCCCACCCCCCTCCCCGGCTGATTTGTTCCGTCTCCGTCTTCTCTCTCTCTCTGTCTCTCTCTCTGTCTCTCTCTCTGTCTCTCTCTCTCTCTCTGTCTCTCTCTGTCTCTCTGTCTCTCTCTGTCTCTCTCTCTCTGTCTCTCTCTCTCTCTCTCTCTCTCTATCTCTCTCTCTCTGTCTCTCTCTCTCTCTCTGTCTCTCTCTCTCCCTCTCTCTGTCTCTCTGTCTCTCTCTCTCTCTCTGTCTTTCTCTTTCTGTCGCTGTCTCTCTCCCTTTTTCTCTGTCTCTCTCTGTCTCTCTCTCTCTGTCTCTCTCTCTCTCTCTATCTCTCTCTCTCTGTCTCTCTCTCTCTCTGTTTCTCTCTCTCCCTCTCTCTGTCTCTCTGTCTCTCTCTCCTCTCTCGCTCTCTCTCTCTGTCTTTCTCTTTCTGTCGCTGTCTCTCTCCCTTTTTCTCTGTCTCTCTCTGTCTCGCTATCTTTCTCTTTCTGTGGCTGTCTCTCCCCCTCTCTTTCTCGTTCTCACTTTCTCTCTCTCTCTCAGCTTCCTCCCTCTCCCTTCTCTCTTCGTCCCTCTCTCACTCAGTCATACACTCATACACAGGGAGATATAGGAACACACGTGTATACACACAGCGAGAAAGCGTAACACACACACACACGCACATTCAGAAATAACAGATACATTTGTTATCATTTTATTTCGCCGTCCTTCCACCCCCCCCCCCCAAAAAAAACTTCAGAAAATGTCCGAGAAATGGGTTACAACCCCCATGTTGAAAATCCCTGTTCGTAGTTAAATAAATAGTGGGGTCACAAAGTTCAAAGTTATGTTGCAGATTTGTAAAGGAGAAAAGAGAAAAATCGCGAGCTAATTACTCTGCTAATGTCAACTTCAGCCGGAACAGAACTGAGATGAAAAGAATCCTTAACGTTTGCTGTTGAAATGAACAGATTAGCAGAAAGATTGATAAGCAGAAAGGAAGGAAGGGTGCATGAATGGACGATAATGTGTGTACATTCCACACAGAGAAGCAAGAATCAGCTGGTGTGCCCAACAGAGAAACAACTCGCTGCACACGCGAGCCAGTCCAGCTTGGTGTGAGATGTTTAGTCTCTTCGCACTAGCGCGACCAACCGTCGGCGCGCTTCTAATGAGAGCAGAACCAGGGTATTCTATACTAAAGCAATCGGCATGCTCATCTGAAATTCACCATTACAAAATTTCGGCTCGTCTGAAGTAGGAATCTGCCACACCGTTTGCAATTGTATTGTAGACACTTTTCGAATGAGAGAAGTACTGTAATGTGTTCATATTCGGCGTACTCATCTGAAATACACTATTTGTTAATTAATATTGTATTTAATTAACGTTTCGTTGTATCTCAGTAGAAGCGTGCATCCTTCATTTTCTGCTATTTTGAAGACTTGGCTCTCGTTCACAAGTACCTACTGTAATTTACCGTCTTTTGGCATGAAATCTGTTTCATTTGCTGCATTGCTCACAAAATGATCTAAGTTTTTTTCATTAATTTAAGTGTTTTGTTTTTGCTCATAACGTAGTGGTAACCTCGATACAGAGTTAGATCTTATATACAAGTTATTTCTAAGCTAGTCTACCATTTATTGTCATTCATTGTCAAGTATTAACTTCAAGTGAGAACTTGAGCCAGTGAGAACTGTTTATCATCTTTTTCCTTTACCTCAATCCATATTGAGATTGTGCAAGACTTTGGAGCTCTCGATCGATAAATTGTTTCCGTAATTCTCTCTCTCTCTCTCTCTCTCTCTCTATCTGTCTCTCTCTCTCTCTCTCTCTCTCTCTGTCACTCACTCAGTGTGTGTGTGTGTGGCTTGGAAATGAAGAAAACAAATACAGAGAAAGGAGTTTTATATTGATCAGAGATGCGTTGGGAGTTGCTAGACTTTGTTACAGAACTGTGAAGTCACTAGATTTTTCGTATTATTGAGCAACAGAACAATGACAACAGAATTGTCTAGACTCAGTTTAAGCAGTGTGCCTTGGATGTTTAGTTAAACGATAAATCAACCCAAATGCCTTTCCATTGGTATTTTAAACAAGTTACAACAGTTTTTCAACAACGATTTGTTAGAACTAGAGCAACGGTCTTTAGAGTTAGTAACGCCGATTCAGGATCTCATCCCTAACGGGGGCTAACTTTGATCCCTGGCCCTTCAGATACCAAAGCCCCTATGGTGGTTACGTTTGAGGAGGGTCTGTTCTTATTTACGTAAAGTGGTAATTGCCACTTCCAACCTTTTGTTTTTCGTATCACGGAGGCATTTCAAGTGCACATTGCAATAGTATTAAATCTGGCTCGTTACTTCACGCACCGGGCACACGGCGCTGATATTTTATCTACCTGTTGGATTCAGACTGATGGGATGACTTCAGAACCAGTTCACAAACGGGGAAATTGCGTGGGGGCGTACTTTTATCACTGGGAGCTAAGTTTAGTTAAAAGGGCTCCAAACTGTTCCCAGTATGTGTCCTATTAATTTCTTTTTAAAGGCAAATTACTCTGAAGAGGTTTCGCTATCAAGAATATTTGTTTATTTTTACTTTTCGGTTTAAATAAACATTTTTGAGATTGTCTATTTCTTTGGTTTCATTTTTGTGACGTCTTCAGGAAATTTATGGAGAAATGTTGCAATACTTTGCTTGAAGATCCACCTTTCCGAATATATACTATGCTGTCCACCCGTCCTTTCCCCAACACCCTTTCAGAATGACGTCCACCCCCTCCTCCCACACCCACTCTCCAGTTGTCCTCATAGTTACATGAAACACATTCCTTATACCCAATTATCTGTAATATACTCCCCCCCCCCACCCTCCCCTCACCACACAGCTGAAGATTGAGCGTGAATGTCGGCACCCATTACCTCATTGACTGTCAGGCAGAAACTTGGGGCTGGGGTGGGGGCGGGGAGCACCAGGAAAGAGACAATTGACCTGCGCAGGGTTCGAACCCACGGCCTCTACTAACTACGGCACCAACCGCCTTGTCTCTTTTAGTTCTTTGACTCGCGTTTTTTTCTGAGCACTGACTAGGCATACATTTCTAAATACTTCATCCTAATCATGAATTACATCACTGACGACCCGTCTTTACTATAATCTTCATCTTTCAGTCAGTCACCGATTTACGTTGTTGGTAGCAGCGGGGATAATCAAATTTATGCAGCGCGTGGCAATGCATAAAAGGGTAGGTCACTTTAAGAAGAATAACAATTAGTTTGCAATTAACCTGGTAGCGTAATCGCTTCTAATGGGAAGTAGAAATTGGGACGAGAAAAGAAAGCATAGGACTCCTGTTCACTTGATTACTATTTAATCGTACACAATCAAATTTGTCTTATAACAAGACAATGGCTCTATCCATTCAAGATAAGGAGAGAAAATTAGGCGCCATCGATTCCCATGAATTATACAAATTTGTCAGTAGATCTAAGAAAGCGAGCAATGCAATGTGTCGCCATTTCACTGCAAAAAGCCGAACTTTAGCTAGATATAATCGCTGATCTGAGAGAATTATGGCAGCAAAGCATTTTATACATTGCCTGCATCGACATTCGACACTCGTTAAAATCAAATCTATGAGCAATTTAAATATTTATAAGATAAACCAAAAGTCTGTGTTTCACATACATGAACATGTCGGGAGGGAGGGGGGTGCAAATCTCTGCCGAACTAACAAAATAAAAGAAATATTATTATTGTAATGAATTCTAAAAGATAAAAGATAAATTAATTAAATGTTAAAAGTAAACAGGGAACAGTTCCACCGACAGTTCAGACGAAAACATTACATGTTGGTTGAAACAGTTTCTTCCTTTCTGTCTTTCTTAGAGGAAAAAATGAGGGAAGGAAAAAAAACTTGTCATTTTGCAAAATTTTTACTGAGAATGTCATTATTATTCCTCCTTCCTTGTGGAAGTATGTGGAGGATTCTCATCCTTAACGTAATGAATTACTATAAAAACTTATGTCGGGCATCACATTCAAGAGGCACGGGGTATTCTGTTCTGGCGTCGTGATATTCTCAAGGACAGGCGCCGCCGTTGCCAGTCTATGGAAGGTGGAAGAGGGGGTGGGTTGGATGGAGGGGAGGGGTGAGTCGAGGAAGAGTGGAGGGGGAGGAGGTGGGGGGGGGTCATCGTTCCCCAGGAAGAAGTGTAGATAGCGCGTGAGACATGAAGCTAAGCAGACAGACGAAGCACAGGTCAAACCCACTGACAGTAACAAGAAGCAGATTTGCTTTTTAGACGGGTCACGCCCAGCATATTGTTTTCTTGTGCACCGCCTCTTCAGATAAACAGCAGACAACTGGATAGACAGACGGAAACAGAAAGGAAGTTATGGTAATAGTTTAGCCAGAAATGATGATGAGTTAGTTAGAAGAGAGTTAGTAGAATTAGTGACGAAAGGGCTTTGATACAGATTAACTCAGGTTTAAGAATTTAGTTTTTATGGCTGGATGGACCGATGGATGGATAGATGAAACATGAGCTTTGGTTTGGGAAGAAAATACAGTCGAGCGCGCACACACACACACGCACACGCAAACATATTCTCTCTCTCTCTCTCTCTCTCTCTCTCTCTCTCTTCTCTCTCTCTCTCTCTCTCTCTCTCTCTCTCTCTCTCTCTCTCTCTCTCTCTCTCTCTCTCTCTCTCTCTCTCTCTCTCTCTCTTTGACGAGAAGGTGGAGATAGTTACCAGCCGGGTAAGAATATTCTCTGGCACCATCTGAAAATGAATGATATGAAAATGCGAGCATTCCCAGTTAGACTTTGCAGCAAAGATCATCATTTGTATTGATAATCTTCTTTCCCTTATCGCCAGCGGAAAAAGATCAACAATGCATTGTTATGTATTGCAACACCACGTTATTATCAATCACTTCCGTTGAGCGTGTTTACTGTAAACAATAGTTGTATTAATGCAGGAGGCAGGTTTGTCATGAATTCGGCTATGTGGAGTACCCGTAACCCGTGCGCCGCCTCATTATCTAAGTCCAAAGTAGATTCTGTCGGAGTCCCCGGGGATTGGCCAAGACGCGTGTCTATACATACCAGAAAATTGTGGTCAACAGTGATTTATTCATGCAGATTTAAAGAAAGGAGTGATGCTGAAAGAGAAATGTTGTTGTTGTTGTTGTTGTTGTTGTTGTTGTTGTTGTTGTTGTTGTTGTAGTTCAAGGTTTTGTTCTCTCCTCCCTTTCTTTTCCTTCCCCCCCCCCCCAGCATTCCTGTTGCATAGGGCAGTCATTTACTATTGTTCTCCAGAAATTACGATACGTCTCCACGTACCCACATATTGAGTGGCCTGCATGCCGGATACATCGCAGCCTTAGTTCTTGTTTGTTCTATCTCCATTTTCCGAAAAACCGGGAGATATTTTAGTAAGTAGAAGAAGTGTAAGAAATGCACACTGTGACACCTGTTTAAAATACGTTGTGGCAGCCCTAGAGCTGTTTCACAGTTCCCATTTATTCCAGCTCATTATAATAACTAGAGCCGTAAAAGTTTAACGTCTCAGTTATGCAAAAAATGGAGTTTGAACAAAAAGAATGTGACATGTGTAGCACAAGGAACAGCATGTCAAACAAATTATTTTAAATGTAGGAAATTTGAATTTTACTTCCTCATATTTTTCTACCCATATATTTGTGTACAACCAACACAAAGTTACCTTATGTACATTTTACTTTTGTCAATCTGCCAATTGTTGTCACACGACGATAATCAACTAAATGCTGAATGGAGCGAAAAGATAATTTCCCAGTCCTTTGATAAATTGCAAGTTGCTATGTAATCACCTGGTATTGATATAAAAGTGTGGAATATTAATTCCAGATCGGGGACGCCATGTTTAACAAGTCTATTTCTGCCAGTGGAAAACAACAACAACAACAACAACAACAACAAATCTCTAACATCTTGTTTTGATAGTTCCAGTTATCTTTAGTGACAGTGCAGACCAAATTATTTTGTATTTACTTGCATGTATGAGTGCTCCAACAATGACCAGTTGTGTATGTAAGTTCATTTCTCTTCCAGCCCCTGCTAAATATGGAAAGTGCTTGTAAAATAATCATACTTTTTTGCTCGTCCTCGTCAGCGCTGCTAATAACTACGCAAAAAAGACTTGTGTGCACATCTAGGTCAAATTCTTGTTTAAAACGTCATTTATTTTTACAGAGTGGATTCAGTTTTGTTTATCTACTTGGGTAATAGCCTAATCGTGAACTACTTTTAGTTCTTTTGATCATTACAACATGGAAATCCAACATAGAATGAAGAGGAAAGCAAGGCCAATAATTATGTTTATTGCGTATCCTGTAAAACTGTTATTCTTGGCGTACTTACAGTCCTTTTTTCATAACACCGCGAACAATAGTAAGTTGCTAAAGGGTAGATCTGGCCTCTCCATTGCACCCGGCTATTTAGAGAAAGTTTGAGCCGGTGGCAGTTGACATAAGCAGTCTAAAATCTTGGCCGTGTCCAGCAAGGAAATCTCTCTAATCCGTGCAAGTCGCCTGGACTAATCACCAATTATTAGCCAACACAATGATTACACCAGGTATGCCCCGGGCCTGTTTGCTTTCAGTCAACTTCACATTGGGCTGACGTAGAGCCCATCCTGAGAAATGGTAACCGTCCTTAAGAGAATAAAAATTGGACTTACTGCAGGATAGCAGTATAAAATCCGACTTCTATGAATCGAATTACAATATCTTCCGGTGCAGGCCCTAGCATGAAACCCCACAATTCGGTGATCTGTTTCAGCTGTTGGCAATAATTTTTATCAATTTTTGCCGTCTGTTCTGTGTACTGTCTATGTAATATTCGATACTGCACTGAAGAATTTTATTATTTTTCTTTGTTTGTTTTTATTGACCAAACGAAAATGCAATTTTTCAAAAGTTTATGTATAAAACAAAAAGTGTATTTAAGGCATGGAATATAGTCAAAGCTTGTTTTTTCCTCTCTTTTAATCTAGGTCGTGTGCACTTCTGCGGTGTCATGAAAAGGTCAGCGGGAGTTGTCTCGTCTTATCATAGCACCCTGCACTATTTTACTGCTCATAGAAATGGTAAATTTTGTCTGCCTCCCGAATACAGGTCGTATTTACACATATTATAATCAACCATTGTTAAGTCTGTAATGCAACCAGTCCGACAATCACTCTCTTTTATTTGGTTCCTCCGTGTTTTCATCGATGGAATGATTGTGAGGGTTTCCGTTTTACCATTCAAGCTTTTGTCAAAAGTTGGTTTAAATTAAAAGTCCACATGGTCTTCAGGGACTCCAGAAAAAGTATTGAGACGAATCAATTAACAGTGGAGCAGGTTGTCTTTGTCCTTCTTTGACAATAGATCAGATGTGCACCCCGCCTTGTGGAAAACAATGATAAAGTCTCGTTGAATGACAAAAGGAATTGACATGTCCATCCGGTCACCAGTGGCAGAAACAATGCCGAGTCTTTCATCCTTTGAATGTCAGCAGCTGCCTGCCAAGTGTTAACTTGCACTTAATTATACTACTGAAATGAAGTCCAGGAGATGTTTGCCACATGGGACTCCGGTTGTCTGCAAGATGACCATTGTCATTCAACCGCAATTGACAGTTGTAGTGCCGGGACTGGCAATTGTTGTAGAACACAATTACAGCTTGTTGTTTATGGATGTCCAGATAGAACTTTATCCAGTGGCTACTTTGTGGTGAAGCGTTGGCACTGAAATTATCACAACAGGAATGATAAAATTGCACCCTTTTTAAAACTTGTTCTGGTTAGGCCTCGTCCGTCCACTGCAGGATGTAGCCCACTGCCAATGACTCCACTCTTCTCTGTTTCTAAAACCTCCTCTAAAATCTTCAGGTTTTTGTTTGTTTCTTTACGTATAATGCGGGCACTGCTAGACTTTTCTTGCTTTAGGACTAGAACAAGACATCAATTTAGCAAAGTATGAGTCTTGGTCAACTTGCTAAAGTAGAAGAGCAATGTGATTTTCGTACCTATAATGATTCCATTATTAGATCTACTGTTTCTAAAGCAAAATGGTATGATAACACACCAGGCCTAATAGCCTAGTGTAATCTCACTAATTCATAGAAGTCCTGTCTTCACGCATGTGTTAAGGGTCTCATGGCATTTGTTGAGAGACAAAGACAAACTTTACCAAGGACCATACCGACACCCTGCCATCACTGTGTATCTGCACCGATTCTCATTAATTTCTGACCAGTAGCTACGCATTACCAACTGACACAAGGGCAATTACTTTCGGCGTGACGTTCATGGTCACCCAAGGCTTGGCCCTTTTCACCTCCCAGAGTCAATTTTACCCTCTGCTTGGACACAGCAGGACAATGTCCACTTAGATGGGCGTGGGATCGAATTTCAATAAGGCCGGCGGCTATTTAAAACGTATAGTTCTTCCGCCTTCT
This sequence comes from Onchidella celtica, assembly GCA_963931925.1. Classification (NCBI taxonomy): domain Eukaryota; kingdom Metazoa; phylum Mollusca; class Gastropoda; order Systellommatophora; family Onchidiidae; genus Onchidella; species Onchidella celtica. The sequence goes on along the minus strand of OZ007575.1, from coordinate 33,206,966 downwards.
TGTGTAAAGGCTGTGACTTGGATTCGAAGAATGTTAACCATGTTTGGCATTGTTGGGCTGAGGATTCGCATTTCTCCTCGCTCGGGTGGGGACCAAGGGTGAACTTGTGCCAACATCTGCAGGCCATTGTTGAGAGGTTCTCAGTTAATTTCCTAGTCTGTGTTCAAACATGCCGCCGGTTATGTTGGCCCGGGAGCATTCTTTACCCCAAATGGTGGTTCCAGCAGTGTAATTACGCGTGTGTCCTTGTCTTTCTCAGCGATACTGGTGTTATTGGTGTTTGTTGTCTTCCACAAATATTATGCTAGAGGGCGATGTATACACACATCTTCAGATAGAGCGTACAGTGGACGAGTTGGTTCGTTACTTGGTTAGTTAATTAGTTTACAGCCTCCATGCTATTGAAAGGATGAGTTATGGACGCTGGGGAGAAAGTAGAGCGTTTCCATGAAAGCTCGCTCTTTACTGTTTCACCTCTTTCCTTCTAAGATCCAGCTGGCTTTTTTTTTTTTAAAGAAAAAACACTGCACTGGTTAGCTTGATGAGATTTGGAGGAAATTATGTCTAATACGACCAGTTCCTTATTTTAAAAAATGTATCACATAAATGTTTTAATTATAACAAAATGTTACTGCAGCCTTCATTGCAATGGTTCGTCACACTGCCAATCAACAACAATATCTGGAATAGGCCAGCAGTTTGCATGACCATTACTTGTTATCTATTTTCCAAATCTGCACTGCCTTTTCCATCTCCCCTGCAGAGAGAAAGCCCTTCGTCTTACGGGTGCCATGTCTACAAAAGCGGCATAGGCCAGGTCTGTTCAAATAAAGTGCAGTGGATGACGAGAATCTGAACTTGATGTTAGGGGAATTAGATTTTATTTTGATCTGTCGCTGTAAAATTGATTTACACATGGTTGTATCATTATATTAGGTGTTACATTCTTTGACAGTTGCAAGGATGTTAAGTTCCCTTCACCGTAACTTAATAACAGTTAAGTAGGTCGTTGGATACATGTTTCGTACATCCTGTGATTTCAATTTTCAAACTAACATACCGCCGTGGTACCAGACTTGTACCTTTAATCTATCTGATGTCACCAGATGTGTTGGTATTTGTCACATTTGTCTGTGTACATGTTAGGCTGTCGTTTGACATCTGTAAATCTGGGAGCCTTGGGCTGGCGTCACTCTATGACACCATAAGCTCTCCACCATCTTTTGTAAGGATGTTTGGAGAACCAGGGTCCATGAAATCTTTTCTTGGTGCAAATGGCGCAAGATCTATCAGAAAAGTTACTCTGTTGAAGAGATTGGATCGGTGCGTCCATGTAACCCGAGATTGCTCATGCTCTCTTATCTCGTCATTTTTACCTTTTAGTTTTACCCTTCACTTCCCTGATGATTGCTTGCAACGCTTCGCTAAGTGTGGTCGCAAAGTGTGGCCAGTGTTGCTTGCGCGAAGTAAGCCAGGTCTTTGGCGCAAAAATTTCACATCACAAATCAGATAGCCTCTGAGACAACCGACTTGAAATTAACGAATCGTTGGGTATTTTGCCATATTGTTGTATGTGCATTTTTTTTCCTTTCGAGAAGAGGAGGATTGAAAGTTTGACGAACTGTGTAAAATCAGGGCCAAAAGGCATACAACATTACATCAAAAAACACATTATCTTGAAAAGTTTTTGACCGATCGGAATGATACTTATACATAATGAAATTAGGGGTGAGAGAACCATTTCCATGGCAAACACCCCCCCCCCCCCCAATCAGCAAAATGTCGCATACAACAATATGGCAAAATATCCTTCGAAACAATTTATACAGTCGTGACTTAGATCAGATGGCCCTTGGTCAAAATGCTTCATTTACTAATTCTCAAACAGAAAAAGAAAAAACCAACGCCCGCCACATTGTTAATTCACCCCATGTCGCGTTGTCTTGTCGCCTGACGGAGAAAACAAGTGTATATTTGCGCAATTGCCCGTAAAATAGCCCGACAGAAAGCCGCTCGGTAAGTAGGCCATCAAATGCCCGATTACCTGCTTAAAATGCATCCTATTGAATTGTGCAAGAGGAATGCCTGACATTTTGGCGACGATGTTGTAGCTCATAGAGGTTCATTGCTCCTGAATGCTTAAAACAGCCTGAATTCTTGCGAATAGAATATTATGTTAAGTGTCTGAAAATTTATGCACATGTTGGGCGACTTATGACCAACGTTTTGACAGCTATCAGTGTTGAAGTATGAGTTTAAGCCAAAAACATATCTCTTGGGGCTGCCGTTTTGTGGTTGTGTTGAATTTGGTGTTGTTGATGTTGGTGGTGGTAGTGGTAACGGTAATGGTAGTAGCTGTTGTCGTCCTGACAGTGGTGATGGCGGTAGAACGTAACAGCACAAAAATGTATTCCATATCACCGTGAAAGTATTACAAGAGATGAAACGTGTCAAACAGCATTCAGTTTATTGTCCTCAGTATGTAAAAAGGTATGGGGACAAGGTGGTCTAGAGGCAAGGTGCTCGCCTCTCATGCCAAGGGTCCCGGGTTCTAAACCCGGGCAGTGCAGGCATGTTGGAAATTGGATTTTTCTCATATTTTCAAGACCCTGGTCCTATTGGGGGGTAGGATCGAGTACCTAGTCTTCTCGGATAAGGACGAAAAAATTCGGAGGGCCCGTGCGTTGCGCACGTTAAAGATACCTTGGCAGTTGGAAATCGTAAAGAGCAGGCCGAAAGGCCGCTGCCCGGGCAAAATTGAAAATTGAAATTAATAGATTAAAATTTATCCATATCATCCCCCCCCCCCCCCCACCAGCAACAACAAAATTTATTATTCATTATTAAATATATATTGTTATTAATAAATATTCAAATATTATTTGAGTTGTGTGTGTGTGAACTGCTGTGAGTTGTGAAATGCTGTGAGTTGTGAACTGTTGTGAGCTGTGAACTGCGCCTAACAGGCTGCGTTACAATTTGCTCTGAGATAGAGAGAGAGAGTGAGCGAGACAGGGAGAGAGAAAGAAGCAGTGCAGTGTGTTGAGCGCTTCGCAGGCAGCTCCATTCTGCTCTGTGGTTGACATGTTGTTTCTGTAAAGCGCATAGAGCATTTTAAATGGATATGCGCTATATAAATGCTGTACATTATTATTATTATTATTATATTTTTTAGGGTTACTAGTAATGAATATTCAAACTCATTTCAAGAGCTCTTAGCATCCGAACACAAGTCTTTCAGCTTTGAAAGTTATGGCATCTTTACAGTACGTCTTACAGAAGTGTCTTAGTGCTCGCTAATATACGAAATAAAGCTATTCAGAACACACATACCATGGACAGGGTGTTTACAGATCGTCACATATCTCATTCATTATGGACGTGAATCGCTAAACGGTAGCGGGCCTAGTTGAAAAGACAGTCCTGCATATACTATAGGGCCCGGTGTATATAGTAGAAGCGGCCAGTTATAATCATCCATATTTACTCAGCTATCAGAGAATGAAGAGACCTAGTTTAGGGATAGTTCAGCTTTTGTTAGGTGTTAAAGATCGGGAACTGTCAAAAACCGCCGTGACCTGAAGGAATGAGGTTCTGGCCCGAACGCTTCAGTTACTTGTATAATAATTTTCCTACAGGTGTCGCCTACCTTAAGTTTATGAAACTGTTCTTCTAAACCCTCTAGCAATCAGTATTCGTCCTTGTTTAGGACATGTTATTCGTTGTCCATGGCTCTGTAGTCGAAACACTTTCCAATATGATCAATAATTATATAGATCTAACTGTTCTTGATTAGTAGTTGCGTTTTTACATTTAGGTTGCTATTTTAAAAAGTTTGACATATTGGAGAAGTTTCAGAAGGGGCAATATGTGTCTGGCCACCAGAGGGTTAAGGTTTAAACTTTCTCTTTCACGTCACTGGCAGTTGATGATTTTTTCATTTATGAATTCGGATAAGGGAATACCGGTTATTACACCGAATGGGCATGGGATCCAAGGCAAGTTAGAATGCTAAAAATGCCCACGAAACATTCAGAGCGACAGGTATTTTAGCAATAAATAGCAACTGAATTCAGCTGTACTTCTTTTTTCATGCTAATAGAGTAAGGACAAAGATTTAATTTCAAAGTGTTTTCATTACAACGAACAGGGAAATAGAAATATCAACCAGCTGGCTCGATGTTTTTTTCCTTCGCAAGAAGAAAGTAGAAAATTCCGATGAGTCCGTTAGCCTGAGACCCGTCAACTATGACAATTTTGGAACTGACAAACATAATCACGTCGCACTATTGGAACGCGGGCTAACTTTTCTGTCTGTTTATGTTTTCAAGACAGATAATATGCCGGGAATTCATACAGGGGGGAATAATTCGTGCGGCGTGTTGAAGCTTTAAAAGCGCCCCGTATTTAATATGCGTCGCTCCTGGGCGGAGAGTTAGGCCTATTCAGCGCCACGGAGCCCTAACTTCTTAAGACGTAAGATGCCGCTAATCCGGGCCCCAGCCGTGGCCGTTTCTTTTGTGTTTGTCTCGCCCTCTGTGGTCGGCTTGTCAAGTTGTGGCGACAAGTTTGGGGCTGGGAAACTCCCTGGCCACGGGACCGTAAACCTCCGAGACTTTTTAAACCCTCACTTTTTTTCCTTATCCACTTTATTATCTTCACGACTATTTTGCTGAGGTTTTTTTTTCTTCGAGGGATTCGTGGATCTCTGTAGAATATCTTCATGGTATCGTAGTATGTATAACTCGCTTGAGTGAATCGCGCGGTATTTGGACGGCATTGAAATGTCAGTTACAGCTTGAGACAAAATACTGAGCTTTTGTTGTGGGGAATTGCCGCAACACTATTGTTGCATATTATCTGTGATGTATTGTTATTGTTATTATTTCATGTTACTGTTACATCAGTTTCTTTCTTTCTCCACTTTATTTATTCAAAACGTATCCATGACCAGTGGCGTAATACCATCAGTACCATCAGTAATAGTTTTTGCTTTATTAATAGCTTCAACCATCTTAGACAGGTCTATCAGATTAAATAATTTACCAGGGCAGAATCCTCTATGCCGTTGACAGATAGTAAAAATCCATCGTATACACAGAATGCCCACTGGAGATGTTCGCTTCAGAAAGCAGAGTCTCAGATTCCTAAAATCCTGTAAAACAAAAAACAAAACAAAAAAACACCTGACCATTGAAGACAATTTTTGCAGAGAAAACCAGGAAGAAAAACTGTTTTCTGGAACCAGAGTGAGAGAATGTACAAATCTTATCTCAAATCTCATTCACCAGAAACAGTAGGTAGCGACAGTGGTGACCCTGGTTAAAGAGACTTGCCAAAAATACTCATTCTGGCTGGATTTGCATCAAGAACAAAACGTACACAAATTTGTGTGTGTGTGTGTATGTGTGTATGGCCACCCTTACAGTTTAAATTCCACGGCAATTGACAGCTGATATGTTTTTGGTTCAGGTATTGTCAGTTCTGTTTCATAACAAACGAACAAACAAAAATGAAAATGCAGTATTTCCGCTGTCAGATGGATGTCATTTATTGTTTTGATGTTAGTGCATTTTCTATTCCCAAAAATTGCTGTGAACAGCAGTGGTTTTGACGACTGTGGCCTGTTTATATGTTTGTTTGTTTTTTTATTTTAGTGCATTTTCTATTCCCAAAAATTGCTGTGAACAGCAGTGGTTTTGACGACTGCGGCCTGTTAATCTGTTTGTTTTTTTAAGTTATCTTTTTATATCATTAAACCCGAGGAGATTTTTATTAAAACGAAAACGATAATAAATTTCCCACCATATTTTTAAAAATAAAAATCATAACCAGATTTTGACAAGATAACTTTGGTCTATCCTGTGCTGCTGATGTTTACTGTGTTCCCGTGGAGAAAACATTCACTCACTTGAAAAAGTCGTGTATTCAAACACAGACAGAAAGACCCCTCTCCTCCCCTATCTAAAAGCTTAGCCCCTATCTCCCGGACCAGGAGGACATTGAACAAATTCCCTCCAGGTGTTTTGGAAAAGAAAGATCTAAGGTCGGGTAGATATTGATAAAACACTATTCCTTCCCCAGTATTTGGGCTCAGCGATATGTATTTAACATGAAACATGTATTTGACACAGCACTGAATACCGTGTATGCACTCTTCAGATTGGATAGACACGAACCTGATAAATTCGTTCAAAGAGATGCACTTGAAGTTAAAAATGGATCATTGTCGCCATATTCTGTACTGTTTTGTGAACTCTATATAAATGTTATGTGCAAACCGAAGTGGCGTAGCTCTAGTGCGTGAAAACGGCTTTTTAATAATTATATCCACACAAAAAAACCAACCGCCCGGTGTTTGCCATTTGTAAGTTTTATTGCATATCTGGCTGGTTGAAAACCAAAAATTGTCCACGGTTGTGGAACTACCTTGACCTCCGTGCTGCAACTTATGAGAGTGCATGGTGCTAAACGGGGTGGGAAACGCTTATTAGGGAGATATCCCACGACTGATACAATAAATGTAACTGTGCGCATATTTTAACTGAGCAGGTAAAATGTTACAAAGAACTTGGTAATAATTGTACTCATCGTAACGCAGTGTCCTGGCTGACATCAGTTCTGAGCATCTTGCAATGAGCTTTGCAACTATTCACCATAATTATCGCGACCTCAGTTCACGTTTGTTCCGACTCCACTTTTTGCGCAATTGAGAAATTGGACGTTAAACGTTTGTGGCTTTAGTATTGTGACAAGGAGTTAGAATAAATGAGAGCCGTGAAAAGGCTTGATAATTGCCACAACGCATTTTAAACAAGTGTCAAAGAGTGCACTTGCTATACCTCTTCTACATACTACTTACTAAAAAATATCCAGTTTTTCAGAAAATTGGGATAGAACAAACAAGAACCAGGGTTTCGATATATCAGACTATGCATCCCGAAAATGGCGCAATTTAGAAAGTCTGCCGCCATGATAGTTCCCAGCTAGTTATTTGGCAGAATTTATTGGCTAAGACGTCTTCCAAATTACCTGGAATTTTTTTACGTTGGTGGTCTGTGGTGGTCAGTGGCTGGCATGAATGACCGCCTGTAATGACCCAGAGGATGGCCAGTTTGCAGTAAAGATGAACATTTCCTGGAGTGGACTTTATGGCGTGGGAGAGGCGTCTCCGTGGAACCGTGACAGACTCGTGCTGCAGGAGGGGATTTATATCCGTGATTTTATTCATTCTTAAGTTAATATGCTTAATTCATGATTACTACTGTCTCTCTCTCTCTCTCTCTCTCTCTCTCTCTCTCTCTCTCTCTCTCTCTCTCTCTCTCTCTCTCTCTCTCTCTCTCTTTCTCTCTCCCTCTCTCTGTCACACACACACATACACACTCTCTTTCCCTCTTTTTCTTTCTCCTCCCTCTCCCCCTCTCTTTCTCTCCCTCACACACTCTCTCTCAGACACACAAACACTCTGCCTGTCTGTCTCTCTCTCTCTGCATTTAACCCATCTGGAGTTGCTGCCGTAAGGTCAAGTGATTTCAGTGCTTTATTTAGTGCGCAATAAAAGCATGTGGGCAATTTCCATGCACAACAATTCGTCTCAGACCTCCGTTTACAATCTTATTTGACGAAGACAGTGACCCTAAAACCTTGGGATTCTGGTGCCGAACATTCCAGATGTGCAGCCCCCACTAGGCACGGGTGCACTGCTTAGTATAGAGCGTTGTTCTGTATGTGTGTGGGCCAGACAGACACACACTTTTCTGCAAAGTCGAATCCAAAAAAAAAAGACAACCTTTTCTACCGCATAGAAAATGTAAATCTTAAATTCAGCAAGTCAAAAGAAAATAATATTATAAATTAGCTTACATCGTTCATATCTCCTGACACACAGAAATATCGACCTTTGCCTTCATTTTCATCCCAGACAAGACTTATACACTGACAGTTTTGTGCCAGCTTTACCCCTTTTTCGTGTTGTAACCCCGCGTCAGTACAAAGAAAGGGCCAGTGCGAAAACATTCGATCTACAATTTCTTATACTAAAAGAAAATCGGGACAGTTTCAAAGCCCTTAAAACGGATGATTTGGACACTAAAACTGTTTTCAAGCGTACGGAAAGGGTAACGGAAATGCCAAAAACCCTTAAAGCAGTCAAATAGACAGAATGTTTCCATGTTACTGTACAGATGGATGGTTTGCCGTTTCCGTTTGCCGTTCCGCTTTCCGTACAAATGAAACCACAGCTTACGACAATTGACAAGTTGTGTTTTATCTTTGAAATTGACTGTTTCAGTTAGGAGATTTCAAACTGACAAGCACCCGCACTTACACAATGCAGCCCAATAAACGTCCTTGATTCTTTTCAATAATTTATTGGGCACGACCAGTTACGGACTGACAGTCAAAAATATTTTGATTTGATAAATTACATCCAACGTCTGTTTGGTTCTATGGGATTACATTTGCACCCTCTGTCCTTGATTCTTTTCAATAGGCATGAAAATACAATAACTATACTTAATGGTTTATAATAGCTGGCTTCATCACGTGTTCCACATGATTACTATAGCATTTACACTCAGTGTGAGTGTTTCTTGTCCGTACAATATTCTCATATCGGTTTACTGTGGCATCAATGATTTCACCCACTGAACTATTGACTAGGCAATCAGAATTATCCGAAAGTGGTGGTGTCACAGCGGCCATTTTACACTATCAATCATCCTGAATCTCGCATCCATCTATTCCAGATGTGTGTCAGTGATTCGAATTGTCTGGATAGACAGTTTCAATCACGCACGAATTAGTGCGCCTTTCATAAATGCATGTAATCACCACAGCTTACAAGGAGCTTTGCCTATACCATTGCTGATTCTTATTTGTCTGTGTGTATTGACACGAAATCCTGTATAATATTATCAGTGTGGGTACGAAAAGGTCCAAATTTTCCCATCTGAAAACGAAAAAAGACCCCGATAATCCAGGTCGTGAATGTAAAGTTATGGCTGAACTAGAATTCTGGGGGTGCAAACTTAGAAAGACGAACGATGTGTCACCGGCAAAATAAGTACCAGGCTCACTGCCGAGACACAAGGTCGTGGTCTTTCTTTGCCGACGCCCTGACCACAGGAGCCACGCCCCCCTGCAGTTTCCCAGTCTCGCCGAACTCTTTCCTCAAAGAGGTGAACAAAGTTAAGTCGAAGATGGCCGTCGGTAGTAAGAGTTAATTGTCCCTGATGTACAGTCCGTTTGCCGGCGTGCGGTATGGGTAAATATTGTCGTCTTCTCTGGTGATTGGTCAATTACTTCGCCTTGCCCCCTGCTGGATGGCTATGATTGTTGATGTGACTGTTTGTTTGAAGTATGACGTGGACATTCCCCGCCTGGCTGTTTATGGCACAGTATAAATGCTGAGGCGTCTGTATTTATTAGTTGTGGCTGACGACGAAAAGCCCGGCCAAGGGTGAGCAAAAAAAAAGGGAGGAGCTGTGGAGAAAAAAAAAAATGGAAAAAATATTTTAATGCAGTTTAGAGGTGAACAAGGCAAGATCAAAGAGGTCCGATATATACTGTGATCCAGGAAGGCATAATGCAGAGGCGCAGTGTGATAAAGAGGCAGGCTGTCCACAGATAGGGCCCCCACAATGTATAGAAACACGTAGCTGGCAGTGTTTCCAAAGACGATTTCCAAGATCTGATAGAAAAGATAACATGCAAAATGCCGTGCTTAATCTCATTGTACCAGGCTTAAATAGCTTAGCCTATCCAGAATTTCTCAAAACTCAATTTACACAGTATGATAAATGCAAAAATCTAAATAGTTTTCAGGCCAAAGTATTGTTGATAGAAAAGTTCCAAAATAGAATATTGCGTACCACGTGACATTGTTTCAACTGCGGAACAGTGGGAACCGGAAGGTAAAGTGCCATTGTTCACATATAGTTCATCTCAATCTGACCTTACTACGGTGAGAGCGGACAACCTGGAGCCACATAGAAAGTTTGGGCAGTCGATTGACGAGGTAAAGATTGCAACACGAACTCCCCCATCCTGAATTGCTACACCAGCTGAACCAGATTTTATTGGAAACAGAACTATCCCAGCATTCTTGGTGATATCTCTTGGGACGATAAAGCTCCCATTGTTTCTTTCCCTCACACCTCTTTCAGATTAGAGGGGGTTAAGATATCAGAGTAACAGCTTCTTGCCCACACCCCCAGCACTGTGGTCGGTGGGTAAATGTTAGAGTCATGGACCTCTTGCCTTGTTCTGGCAGTGTTCAGCTGTCGTTTTGCATGCCCATTGGGGAATTCTGTAGCTCACTACTTCACCAACAGCAAATGCTCGTACGTTTCAAACCAATGGGGAAAACATGGTGTTGGTAAGGAGCAGGGAATGATTGAGGAACATTGACACATTTAGAATGTGGTATCTGTCTGAGCTCTGCCAGTGTCTAAGACAGGGGTCTGCAAATGTTTTAGATAATTAACCCTTGCTCTTTCGTTCTCTTAAATTCTGTCTATTTACTTGCTTCTTCCCGGCCCAATATGGCCGTTATCTGGCCGACGAGCTTTCTTCAAACTCGAACTCTGTCCGAAACTTTGAAAAGACGCCAACCTTTCTTAACCTCCTAGAGCCCAAAGTGCCATAAATCGAGGCAGTTTTCATAGGACCCACAAATACGATTTTTAAACATTGAGACCTTGCAGAGCCACTAACCTATATCTTTGTGAAATTTCTACGGACAGTTTATGAATTTGAAGGACCGACATGACGTTGAAGCTGCAATTAAAAAGCAATTCAGATGTATTACAAGATATATTTACTCTTTTACACCCGGGCACTAAAGGGTTAAAAACCATATTTCCTGGCTAAGGTTCAGTAACAGGGACATTTACATTTTTTTGGTCCTAAAACATGACTTTCCGCACCACCTCGAACCACATTACGTCTTCTGTATCTGTCGGACCAGGTAAATGTTTTGGCACTCACGTGCGACAGCATTATTACGGCTGCGTTAAGGTGAGTACAACATGGCAGAGCAGAGGCGATTCCCCACTGAGCTGTTTCTAGCTGTTGCCCCATGTTATATCGCTCACCGCAAGATGGCACTGTCATCTATATTAAAGACTCGGGCGATTCCAGCACTGACTGGAACCAAGCACTGACATATTCTAATGCCGTGGTTTTTAACCCTTTAAACTCTGCTCCTCCTCCTCCCATATTTAAACATTTCAAGGCTTTGTCTCTAAAACCACCATTCAGCCCTTGTCTTTTTCATTAACTATTTAATGAAAGATTTGGAATTCTGACAGATCAGTTTTAATTATAGACTTACACCATAGACTCATCATAGTTAATGCTGTTACTTACGTTAACGAAGTGCGAGTTTGGGCTGGCGCAGTGTCCTAATGGTTAGAGAGCTTGGCGTGATTGCGAGAGGCCTCGGGTTCAAATCTCATCTGGGAAGCGTCCGGCCTAATTACTTTCTCGTGGTGTTTTGAAGGTACTCAATCGTTGCTTGCGGTCATGGATCCAATCCTTGCTTATGTCTAAAATTGCTTCATCATTCTGAAAGGGACATAAAGCTCTAACAAAACAACAACCATACTGGCTGCGAAATCTTAGGCTAGTTGGTACTTTACAGTTCGCCTCAGGAAAGACAATCATGTAATCGAGTCTGCCAGGTAACCCTCTGAGGAATCGGAAGTGACAGACAAAAAAGAGAAGCCAGACCTCCATCTGAATAGCAAAGAAGTACCGTGATGGATTTGCCGCCCGTTTCTTGATGACTAAAACGGGTGCTTTTGGCTGGATGTTTACTGAAAGAGCTGGAAGAGCGATTACGAGTCTTTATCGGTAACACAAGTCATAGTATGAGGGTAAAGGTGTCTCCTTTTTATTTTTCTTTCTTTCTCTGTCTCTTTCTCTTTCTTTTTTGGCAAGGCTGGATTATGTATTTGAAAGATCATCCAGATGTGTGAGACCTGAGTCTCTTTGAAGTTGAGCTATCACAGAGGTTGTTACGGGAAGTGGGGTAACTTTCTGCCTGTCTGAAGTCGGAAGTAGATAATGATGATTTGATCATATTAATATAGTAATGAAAGCTTATCACTATCCTTTGGGTTGACCTGGGATCACCACCCAACAGCTGCGTGTGTGTCTGTGCTGCCGAGAGGGGGGTGGGGTGGCGCGTGGGGGCACTCTGAAACCTGGGTATTTTGAAACCAGTGTTTAGCACTTTCTGGCCGTTGCGAACATAATCGGGTTTTGAAAGGGAGCAAGAGTAACTTATAACTGTTAAGTTTGGTATTTAAAAGCAGTTTCATTATGTCTTACTTGAAAACTTCAAAGCATTGTATATAATGTTATTCACGTTCTTTCCCAGTAATGCACAGTAATGATAACGCCAGGACGCTAAGATAGGAAGAATGAACTTGGACAATATAGGTTATTGCAGGTAGTTTACAATACGTGCGTTAATTCAGTGTTTCTGAAACATTTTTTCTTTTCTCTCACGCCCCATTTCAAATGGAAAAAAATGCGCCCCGCCACGATCGGACAACGTTAGTAATGCCCCATTCTGAAGTCCCACGCCCTACTAAAATATGGCCACGTCCCACCTTGAGAAACACTGTTAATTGCTCGTAATAATGCGTTCTCACGAAGTCGATGACAAATTTGGTTCATTTCTTCAATCGATTGCTTGTTTTACCCTGTTTTTAAGAGTGGGATTCGGATGTCTCGAGTTCTTAAATGTAGATTTCAGTTTACGGATATGAGGTTGTTCCTGCAGCGAGTGATGGCCAATGTCAGTCTTTCCCCTTAATCTGGCTGTCTTAACGCAGGGGTTTCCACAGTGGCATCGGGCTTTTTGTTCCAGGATCCCACCGAGGTCCCGACAAAATTCCTATGCCACACGGCACATTCATTCAGAAAAGCAAGAAATCGGGAGCCACTGGTATTACTGCGGGACATTCAGACATGTATCTTGTCACAAAGCTCCGGCGAAATCGTGAAATTATTGTTAGAAAGGTTCCGTTTTCCCAAAGGTTTGAGGAACACAGGTCTAAAGACCTTAGAAAGTTGAGATAGTGCACCCCTAATTTGCCCTCCACACGGGTGGCTCGTTGATACTATTCTGCAGAGGGGCTCAAGTTCTGTGCCTGACCTATTCTCCTTCATTTTATTTGTTTTTTGTCGCAGTGAGGTCCTCTGGGAGACCTGCTAAAGAGAAGCATGTGAGTGCCTTTTTAAGTTGCTCACCAAGCTGGCATCTTGGCAATGCAATTGATTTTCTATACTGCATCAAGTCTCTTGAGAGCAAGGGCGTTAGATCAGTAATGTCCTTTGCAGTGCGGATACATCAGGTTTTGTACTCACGAGAAGGTGATCTATTTCTGGATGAATATGGCAAGAAATGTACGTCATGTTCTTGAAGTCAAATTCTAATTCTTTAGACCATTTAAACGGAAGAGCACTTTGTTTGCGTACTCAGCTTTCATTGAAAGGGTGGGGCCTAGAGTTTGGCTTCTAAGTAACCAAAATTTCGCTGGTAAATTGGCCACAGATTTTGGTGCTTCATGAAAATTGATACAGTATGGCGCAGTCTTCTTTCTTATCTACCAAGCCCCCCCCCCCCCCAGCGTTGAAACGGTCCAAGGCTGGTGTAGGCGGAGTGGGCAGTGCCTAGGGTATTAGTGTGAAGCATACTTTATGAGCGGCGAGCCACGAGTCTGGCGCCTACACCAGCCTTGGTCTGTTTTTCACCCCTTACCCTCCTCGTGTAAATTACCTCAGTTGTTATTTTCTTAAGTCTTCTCTCTCTCTTTCTTTCTCTTACATTGCTTAGTAATCATAACCTCACTGCACTGTGCTGCACTAAGCCAACAGTGTTGTGACCCAAGGACCAGTGCTTTGATTAAGACTTATCCAAGTACTTTTGTGAGAATATTATGATTTGTTTGGCAACATGATCCGCCTTCTGGCTGAACTGAATTTTAAGCTTAACGTCAGCAACTGGTTGAATTTTTCCAAACAACAAAAAAAAAAAAACAAACTCCAATACACTGATTGCTCGTTAACACTGTGATTGTAGTCAAATAAAAGATTTCAGAGTTAAGTGGAATTTCCCCAACGCCCATTATGAAATGTAGAATTTCTCCTTCAAGCTAGTAAGAAAGGCATGTTCACTCTCAGAACATGGGTCTAAAAGTTTATGGCCAGGTGTGCAAGGCGTCACTGCACTCCGTCACAGATGTGCAATGTGCAGTTGTCACGACTGCAAATAAACTTGTCAAATGAAGAAAGATCTACAAATGAGACCTTTCAATCATGTGAAAAAAAAAGCCCACCATAAAGTACGGCTTTGGCTCTCAGATACGACTATGGTGTTTTGACAAGACTGACAAAACGATTTTATGGCGGGGCTCTTAGGCTATCATGAATGGTATTCAAGAAGCGATAGACTGAATTAAAGGCTTTTCAATCTGAAGAGTGCACCGTCTCAGACTGCGTGTTTTATTTCTGTTAAATGCTTGAGTTGCACGCAAGGTATCATTGAACCTGAAGTAGATCCAGATTTTTGGCCCTCCCAGCTGATCCTTGTGGCGCATTGAAAGTAATGGCTCAAAACAACATCTGTGCCTGACTGACTCGTCGATTTTATGTACATCCACTTGGCTCTATTCTAATAGTGATTGACAGCTCATCGATAACATTGAATGGATACAGACAAGCAGTAAGGCACAGTACGACTAAGGTGCAAGGTTATAACGGAGTAAAAACAACAATATAGTCTAATAATAGCGTATTATGTGTATCTACGGGCGAACTTCAGTACATCAAAGTTAAATAAGACAGTGACGCAGTTGAGGAGGATTGGAAATTCTCGGTCTCGGAGATCTTCCTCGGAAACATACACTAGTTTTTCGTAAGCTTTTATATGGGGCAAAATACCACGCAATTAATAGTACTATTCTTACTGCTATTGTCTCAGCCCATAGCTACAGATCTCTGTGGGAATTTCATACACAGAACACACTGCAGGTTTGATTTGATTGGATGAATTCCTGGCCAACAAACCTCTCACACCTTCAACCTTCACTTGGTCCGCCAGATAATAATATGACAGAACACTTTGAATTTGATACGCTGCGTTGTCACAATATTATTTTCAAATCAGTTACGATTTCTTTGAGACAGCATAATATCTAGCAAAAAAGAAAAAAAAATGGCATAGATCAACTCTCCAGACACCTGAGATAAGCTTGATACTTGCGGGAAAGGTATATTTTCATGCTTTGGCTGACCTTTCTTTGCTGGGTGCTTTGCACTTAACAATGAATGTTTTTGAATTGCATATATTTGTTATAACTTTATCGACTACGAAAAGCTTTGAAGGTAATTTATTTTCAAGAATCCTGCATTCTTTCCAAAGAAATTAGGAGAGCTATTACATTTCACATTAATTGCTTTTGTTGTTCAAATATTTTGGTGAAAACCTGATTTATTTCTGTCGTTTCACGGATTTCTTGAACAAATTTATGTACATTTTGGTTTAATTACGTTCTGATTTTCTCTACATGTTTAACCAAACGAAGAAAGAAAGAAAAAACAAAAAGAACGCTATTGAGTTGGAATCAAGATTTAAAGAAAAAAAAATCCAAGTGAATTCTGTTGTCCCTCCCCTGCCCTTCCAGGCTTGATAAGAGGGCTGTGGGCCGGCATTCTACCTTTTACAATCTCAAACCTCTAAGTTAAACGAACGATGTTTTCATCTTTAGCATGGGAATACACACAATTATTGTAGAGCAATTACAGATTGCAGATTACAGGCATGGTTTACAATATAAAAACAATGCTGAACAGGACAGTATACACTGTTGTAAAAATGAATGGCGTGTACGGAAGACAGAGTGGTATATCAGTGTGAGTGAGTGCCCTCGCTTTTCTGTCATAATCAGTTGGGTTGGATCGACTTCAAACAAAAACGTACGCATGTAAAGCAATTTCTAAGTTACCGATTCTCTCTCAGCGAAATATTTGAAGAGCAATCATTATCTGTGGCCAAAAATATCACAGTGATTACAAAAAGTGGCCACCAAAGATCTTAAAATAGTTAATACTATTTTAAGATCTTTGGTGGCCACTAATTGTGACAACTTATGCCGTTTCAATTCAAGTGGATTTTTCTTTACAGTATTTACCTACAAAAGGTACATTTTATTGTGGTGAAACTCTGCACATCTTTAAGTTTATTGGATGATTATCTAATTTTGTGACAGATGGAAAGTCACATCATTTGGCAACAGTATTGTAGTGGCTCAACAAGACTCTGCGCTATGTCCAACAATGATACGTATTTTTGTTAAGATCGACTACAGCTACATAATTATAGTGTGAAAACCCGATAATCGATCAACCACCGACCAGATCGCCACGCTGAGAATTATAGTAGAGCAGTCGCTAGAGTGGAACTCCCAACTGATAGTGAACTTCCTTGACTACGAGAAGGCCTTTGATAGCATCGATAGAGAAACGCTGTGGAGAATATTGAGACATTATGGAATCCCAGAGAAGATGGTGAATCTTATCAAGAGCATGTATGAGGGGACAAGTTGCAGAGTCGTACACGATGGTGAGCTTACTGAGAGCTTTGATATCAAAACTGGTGTTAGGCAGGGTTGTTTGCTGTCCCCATTTCTGTTTATTCTGGTGATTGATTGGCTTATGAAAGAAACCACCAATGGAGGAAGAAATGGCATACAATGGACCCCATGGACACAGCTGGACGATCTAGATTTTGCAGATGACTTGGCACTATTGTCGCACACACACGACCAGATGCAAGCAAAGACTACAGCTCTAAACAAAATTTCAGAATCTATTGGATTGAGGATACACCCTGCGAAGTCGAAGGTCCTAAAAATTGTTGCACCCCCAAGCGAACAAGTCAAAGTAGGAGATCAACCACTGGAAGATGTAGAGTCCTTCTGCTATCTTGGTAGTATCATTGACAATAAGGGAGGAACAGAGGCAGAAGTCAAAGCACGAATTGGAAAGGCACAGGCAGCTTTCACGTCCTTAAGCAAGATTTGGAGAACCAAGGATATATCTCTAAAAACAAAGCTGAGGATATTCAACTCGAACGTGAAGTCAGTCCTGTTGTATGGATGTGAGACTTGGAATGCGTCCCAGGCCTGCATAAAGAGAATCCAAGTTTTCATCAACAGATGTTTGAGGAAGCTACTTAAGATCAGATGGACAGACAAGGTCAGCAATGAAATTGTTTGGAAAAGAACAAGACAGAGCCCAGTCAGAGAGGAAATTGGTAGGAGGCGATGGAGATGGATCGGCCACACTCTCAGGAGGCCAGGAAACAGCATCGCGAAGAAGGTATTGGATTGGAATCCCCAGGGCAAGAGATCAAGAGGAAGGCCGCGCGGAACGTGGAGAAGAGCCAGAGAAAATGATGTGCAACGAAGCGGAAAGACTTGGAATAATGTAAAGAGGCTGGCCCATGATAGAGAGGGATGGAAAGTGTTTGTTGGTGGCCTATACCCTGATCCAGGGTGAGAAAGGCAATGATGATGATGATGATGAAAACCCGACCTATTGCAATGTTGGAAGATCCTAAGAATGATTATAATTTTAACACTAATCCACGGTCGCTGGTTCCTCTACGCGTTTTGCCATCGTGGGTCTCCACAGACCCAGATTCGTATATAGACTCTATGGCAAAAATAACGACACCTTCTTCATCTCCGATCTTGGGTCTCCACAGACCCAGTGCGGCTAAAGCATGTAACTACGTGATGACCGTATGAGATACTGTCTTTTAAAATTAAAGCTTTGAATTTACATGTATTTCAATGTTGGTGGTGGTCGTGGTAGTGGTAATACTGATGATGATGGCGGTGTCATCATTTTATGCTTTGAATTTGGAGAAAGCACGTCGACACGGTAAACTTCATATTTTTTATTGTGCTTGGAAAAAACAAAACGGCAGACAGAATATAGCAGGAAGACGGGACAGAATGAAACTCTACCAGAAGCGCCCATCAACCACCCGTCATCGTTATGTGCGATGCTGCTGTTGTTGATACCAGTACTGAGCAACCACAGATGGTGTACCTTGCCCTGAAGGCCAACCCCCGAACAAAACCGTAAAAAAAATTCAAAACGTTTTCAATTTTAATTTCTTGACTGGGTGAGTAATGACATCCTCTGGAAACCTCAGCTGAAATGAGCGATAACCGGATTATCATAATCTCTTTCCCACTGAAGAATGTGTCTATCACGGTGTTCCCAATCCGAAAAATCACTCAGCGCACGTGGGTTTCGTTTTCAACCTAATTTACGAAAATAAACGCAAGCGGTATACCGCGACGTCACGCACGTGCGTCGTAGGTCGTTCACGAACTTAACCGAAACCATAGAGCTTTTCAGATGTTTAAGCCCCTATTAAAAAAATATATATATGCATCATGACTTTAGTTCTTGTTACGTTTGTTCTAACTCCAATCTTTGCCCAACTGAGAAATTTGATGTTAAACGTTTCCGGCTTTAGTACGCTGATGAGGATTTAGAATAAATCAGAATTATCAAACAGTTCGATAAATGCCACAACGCATTTTTAAGTAGTGCCAAAGTGTGCATTTGTTATACCTCTTCATACTAAAAGATTTTCAGTTTTTCAGAAAATAGAGATAAATCAGACAGGAGCTTATCTCGCGACATGTATTATTAATATTTCTTTTTCTTGACCGTTCCTAGTGAAGTTAACACTGTTTGTTTCACCAGGCTCTGTAGATGTAATATGGCTGAGCATTTAGCCAGCTGGCCCCGTTTGTGCACTGTGGAAAATTGTGAGCCCCGCATAGATTACCTCTGTGTACCTGGTAACCTCCTGTAAAATAAACCTAGTCTCAGTGTGATCTGTAAATAAACTTCCGACCTGGAAAGCCGTCGAGTTCACAGGCGATCTCGCAGGTTCTTGGATCTATAACTTAATTAGTTACACTTTGAAAGTGACATTTGAAAAACCACCCGTTTTAATTAGCTTTCGGGGTCATTATGGCATCCCTCATTATGTTCCACCAGGCACCAAAGTTAGGAAACTCATTGAATGTTCATCTCTATAATTATGATCTGGCATGCTTTCAATGGCTTTTTTACGTTTCGCTTCACCAGGTTCCTTAAATCCAATTTGCCTCGTCAGAACTTTCGTTTTCAGTGATCGTTCCTGCAAGTTGCTTGTATTTTTTGCTGTGGTGAGCAAAAGTCTGGGTCAGGAGAATGAGGAGACAGACAGACAGACAGACGGTTTCTGGGGATTGGGGAAAGACTTTGAGGGGCAGAAGGAATACTTTTGTTTGTCCCTCCCCTCTCCCCCCGCCCAAAATATTTTCATGTGTGTGTGCGTTCCTGCGTGTGCGTTCCTGCGTGTGTTTGTAAGTTTATTTTATTTTTGCTGTGGTGAGAGCCGGGGAATAGACAGTTACTTAACTGGGGGACGAGTAGAGAGACAGAGGGAACAATTTCTTTTCTAGCCCCCCCCCCCCAAACCCTTTTCCTGTGTGCGTGTATGTGTGTGTTTGTGGTTGTGTGTGTGTTCAGCACAAAGACTTGGGAGGCAGAAGGAACACTTTCTTGTATCACCTCCCCCCCAACATCAAATCCATTTTGTGTACTACCTGTATGTACTATATGTATTTAGACAGTTACTGGGGAAACATTTGAGAGACAAGAGAGAATACTTTCTTTTTCTCACCCCCCCCCCCGGGCCCCTTTGTGTGTGCGTGAGTGTCTGTGTCCGTGTATGTGTGTGTCTGTGTGTGTGTGTCTGCCGGTGTGTGTGTTTTACTGGCTATGCCAACTCGGGTCTGTTGGCCACAAAATACGTGATTAATTTTATGTCTAAGTAACAATAATTTATTTTTCCTGCCTGCTATAAATTTGCTGCAATCAGTTAGGAACACACACCCACACACACACACACACACACACACGTGAGAGAAGGTGCTCCAGCCTTGCCAACGAACACACACACACACACGTGAGTAGGTGCTTCTGCAGCCTTTGCCAATGAACAGCGGGGGCTTTGCCACAGATGGAAACAGATCTATGTCTCAGTCGTTCAGACAATAATAAACAACCGCTTGATTTGAATTTACCTGGATGAAGCGCTTTCGCCGAAATTTTGGCGCATTTGCGACCGATTTCTTTGTTTTCTGCCTTTGATTTCCCTGCTGTCTCGCGGTCGTGCACTGGGGAAATTATTGTTGTTGATGAGTTTTAGATTGTTCGAGAATGATAGGGGGGGGGGGGGCCTGGGCTGGGAGAAGTGAGAATGAGGGAAGGCGAGAGAAAGGGAGCAGAGAGTTGGAGGGAGTGAAAGAGAGATGGGAAAGAGGGTGAGCTGTCTCTCTCTCTCTCTCTCTCCTTTCTCTGTCACCCTCTGTCTCCCCCTCTCTCTCTTTCACACACACACACGCACTCTTTCTCTCTCTCTTTTTTGCTCTCTTTCTCTCTTTTTTGTTTCTCTCGCCCTCTCTTTCCCTCACTCCCCTTCCCTCCCTCTCTCCCCCAATCTCTCTCGTTCACCCACACACTCACACATTCTTTCTCTCTCTCTCGCTTTCTTTTTATCCCTCTTTCTCTATCTCCCTCTCTCTCTTTCTCTCTCTTTCTCTCTCTCTCTCTCTCTTTCTGTCTGTGTGTGTCTCTCTCTCTCGGACCACACCAAACGAATATCGTTACTGCCACCGCCACACAGGCTCTTAAGACCACAAAAATGGGCAGTTTTTCCCCAGTTCCTGAACTGCACTAAGCCTTGTCCTGATTTATGGCGCAGTATCAAATTTTACACAGCGGACATTAACAGACGCAGCCATCTTGCGCACATAAATATAGCTGTATATATATATCGGTGAGACAGAGATTTCTCCACTCAAACAACGCTGCCTTTTAATTAATCTGAAAGGATTTTATGTTAACCTTCTACTTCCCAAAGTTCCGAATTCAAAAAAACGTCACAATCGCGATGGTCAATATTTTATATTTGGAACATTGTCTAATCTATCCAAAGAGAATTTATCATAATAAATATTTGTTTATTATTTATTTTTCACTCATTAAACAATAATTGTTTTAAATTTCTTATGATTGAAATTTATTATTATTATTATTGTTATTATCATCATGCATCATTATTATTATTGTTTGTTGTTGTTTTTTTTGTGGCTAAAATGAGGGTGAGCGACAATGGATTAAAACGAGAATACTCGTTTATCTCAAAATCAGAAAGATCTCTGTTTCAAAACATAATATGCTTTATAGATCCAGTAATTTTATTATGAGGTGCTGCAATTTCCACGGCCTGTCATCTTTACCGGTATCGATCGTTCCACCTATCTTATTATCCGTTGTAATTCGAAATATTACTATTTTCAAATTAGAAGAATTTTCCATATACCCGCATCCACGACAGCAAAACGGAAACATTCTAGTTTCGGTACATACCCCGTTTTATGATGGGAAAAAGGCGGAATGAGGATATTCTGTAATGCTTGTGTACTCTTGGTGAAAGAAAAAAGTTCTACCAGGAAACCGGCACGAGAAACGAAACTATTAACAAAGATAAACAGAAATCTTTGGCATAAAAAATATGATTTAAACTAAATAATTATTATCCCGGCGTGCAGTCTGCTTTTTGTCTGTCCAGCGAAAATCCCCAGACTTGACGGAAGCACAACACGCATTCTTCGATTAACCCTCACGTGCATCCTATACCGGAAGTGGGGTAGTTCCAAGCGCATCGCACTATTTTTACTTGTTTTCATTCAAAACGAAACGTGTGCGACGTCTACCGGCTGGAGAGCAACGCTTGCAGCTGACAAATGAAGCTGGGTCTATAAAAACACACGAAACTTCCGTGCACATGCCGGGAGTGAGCAGTCTGTCTGTACATAGCTACGTCTGGCTAGTGAGTGGAGAAGTTAATGTTTTTAAAAAAATATGAATGTGTATCATGTATTTACCTGCTTAAACATGAAGGACTTGTGTGTACAAGGAACTTTCAGATTTCTCTGCCTTCCTCTTTGTTTGTCTGTCTTTTTGACTCTCAGGTGTCTCACACTGTTTTTCTGTGTCTGCCTCGGTCTGTCTCTCTATTTGTCTGTCTGTGTATTTCTCCTTCCCTCCTCCTGTCTGTCTGTTTGTCTTCCATGTATATCTGTTTCTCTCTCTCTCTCCCCACCTCCATTAGTTTTATAATCAAGATTCTACTTTAGTTTGGTTCGCTACGTAATTTTGACCTCAGTGGTTATAGCTCGGGTATTTTAATACACAATTGGTCCCAGAGCTCTCAAGCGTAGCCAAATAGAACCAAAAAGCTTTGAATAATAATAAATAAAATATACACCAAATGCCTTTCACACCTGAGAAAATACAAACGATGGTCTATGCAGGACAAAAACTAGAATTTGTTTAGCAGGTCCTACTTCAACCCGAGTGGTATCCCACTTGTAATACATACATTTGCATGGGTCACTTGATTAAAAAGCGGTTCCTGTCACAAAATACACGTACCAATTCCTTACAGTGTCATTTATGCAGTCTGTACTCTGTAATTTATAAGATGATAACCTCTTGCCGAAGTGCTCGACCGCTCAAGAAACACCGTTTATATCCTAGCCCACTTTGGTCTGCAATACTTCCTTGGGTTAATAATGTACATAAATACATAAATAAAGAGGGATTACTGTAACAAACACGGCGGTGTAAAGCCCAGGACTGAAACACCCATTTGTCTTAGTTTCTCGAGATGTCAACTGAACTTAACTTTGTAGGGAATCATGATGCGGAATTTGACCGAGGTAACTTTTAAAGTCAAATTTGAAAATACCACAGAAAAGCTGTTTACACCAGCCACAGCAAATTAGCCCAACTTTTATTCATTTATTCATTTTAGTAAATTATCTCTAATTTCATTTCCAGGTGTGCCTTTTTTTTTTTTTTGAGCATGAAAGTCTTTTATGACCGAAGGCAGTATTTTGTGCTCAGTAGTTTTGAATTGATTGTATGGTTTTCTCTCTGCTTTTAATCACAACAAAATAGCCCAAAATTTAGTCATCTACTGGTTTTAGCAGATTCTTCCTAATTTTTGTTTCTCAATTGTTTTTCTTTTAGCTGTGATGGAAGTTCTCAATAAACACTGAAAGTAATATTTCATGTTCAGTCTTTTTTGGTTGATTGTATGGTTTTCTCGTTCTGTCTAACTTACAAGTTCATCTGATTTTGCTGTGATCCCCATATATTGCCTATTAGAACCGTGGACACCTGCACAGAAAAACAGAAACCAAGCGGTATTGGTTCAAATCCAAAGAAGACCTGGCGTCGGGAAAAAAAAAAAGGGTGGGTGACGAACATCGAGAGTCACAGACTCGGTGTGGCCCGGGGGTTCTAGAACATGTCAGGAAGTTAAAGGCCGAAACATCTAATGAAAGAATCCACTCTTCCTCTGAAGATCGTCATCTGCCTCGCTCCACCTGAGGAGTTTCTTACCACTGTTAGATACGTGGATGTCTGTCTTGTAATAAGTAACTCTATATCAGTATATCATCTCGTTTCTTCCTGACTAAACCACACCATGCTGAACTGTGTGCAACACATACATTCATTATCTCACAGTCTAGGGGCGTCCCAGTGTGAAACAATAGTGAGACCTTCCCAGAGCTTTACTGCCTAGATGCTGTGTACGGTACGGAAAGATGTCTGTGGCGTCTTGGACCAGGACGTAATGCTGAGGAGAAAAAATAGTCCACATTATTTTTTTTCGCCGCTGTCTGAACCGACTGGCGTCTCTCGCTGTTTCCTAATAACCTGACAGTAAACCTACGCGGGCACCAGCCGATTCTGATCCGCCAAATAGTTGGATGGTGACGTCACGGCATTGAGTTTCAGTAAAACCTTGCGCACACGCCGACTGGTTGGCTCTCACTGAAACTCACCATCCAACTGGTCAGCGGAGTTGTGTGAGCGCTTTGAGTTTGAGTTTCAGTTTCACCCCGCTTTCACACCAGAGATCCGCTTTCGTTAACTTTCGTAGCCTACTACTCAGGAACTGACGCGGTTAATCTTTGTATTTTGCATATTAGTGTTCCCACCTAAGTCTCGTAAGTTTGTTGAGAACATTATGGGCGAGATATAAAGATTGCCGTCATCCGCTCGTGAGCCGTACGAAAGTTAACGATAGCGGATCTTTGGTGCGAACGCGGGGTTAGTCTGGAGAAAGCACGTTGGCACGATAACGGCCATATTGTGCTAGGGAGAACCAAAACGACAGAGAGAATCTAGCAGAATAACAGGACAGACGGAGTCTCTACCAGAGGCTAGGTAGGGACACACGGACATCTGGGGTACAGTTTTCAGAGTGCCTGACAGACAAAATCAGTTACATCTTTCACACTTTTCATATCTGTTTTTACACTTTCACCCTCCGTACCTGTTTTACCCAATCACTCTCCGTATGTGTTAGTAAGGTCGTCCAGGTTCTACCCCAAACTTTTAACCCTGCTAGAGCCTTCAGCTGATTAAATAATTATTGGCCCCGTTTCCAAAATGTTTGTGCCAGGGGAAATAGAATGGGCTCTCCAGATAATAATATGTATCTTTCGTTGGGGGTTTACAGATGAAATCAGGCTCCAAATACCAAATTTACAAGCAGCAATAATGGTTAATCTAGTTGTTGTCGCGAAGGAAGGGGACCCAACTACAAAACAAGTTGTTTTATTCCAGTCTTATCTACCAACCACCAACCATGCTGACGCCGTCGCAAACGAGTCGACAAACAAAAATGCGCGTTCGCATCTAAATTAATTTGCCCCACAATCCCAGATATATCGTTGGTCCTCATAATTAAGCGACCAATAGCTGAGGCCGACCTCCCTGTGTTTTAGCCCCGTGTTTATTGTCTGTGTTGACATAATTATGGCGGGCGGTAACTGGGACATGCGTGGCGGAGAAGGTAGACACGATTTGTCGCCCCGGGCGCCGTGAAATGGCGTAACTCGACATGTAGAGGATTTACCGGGGTATTAACTTTGTGTAAGGACATACTAGCGAGGTAAACTTCAGTGACTCTTGTTTGACTGTAGGCTTAGCCCTACACCACGGCGTCGTGTTTGAAGGCTAATTCCTCGGAAAACAATGATTATTATTATAGAAAACTAATCGGTTGACGCTTTAGTAATGGGTTAGGGACTGAAGAACCGCACCTGTCCCATTTACGAGGTTTGTCTTGATTTTAGTCTGAGATTTTATTTTCTGATCCTAGAATGCATTGCCTCCGCGAAGAGTTTTGATGTTCGAGTTTAGGTTTACTGCTGTATTCTACGGTATGTTCATATCTTTATCCAAAACAAAAACAAAAAGTGGCGCGAATACTTCACTGCGGCACAATTTTCGCTCCCTTTTTTTTTTTTTTGCTCAACGCTACGGCCGAAATAACAGTTTCAAAGATGATATAAGTTTAATTTTACCATGTGTCAAAATAATCTAACCTATTCGCTTTTTGAATTCACCCAATGTCTGTTTTTAAAAAAAAGTTGTAAAAATGTCAAATATAATGATCTTGTTTGTCCTCCCTTTGTTAAACCCACCACTTGGGAGACTATAATTATTTGACGTGCGTTCAGTTTGGCACGTTTTCCCGGCCCAGAAATGAGTGCGCATTATACGAGATCTATAGCAAGACCGAAGGTCAAAGTGGGAAGCTTCATAGACCAGAGAGAGGGGGAGACAGAAAGAGAGAGAGACAGACAGACAGACAGAAAGACAGAGAGAAAGAGAGACAGACAGACACAGAGAGAGACAGACGGACACATAGAGAGACAGACGGACACAGAGAGAGACAGACGGACACAGAGAGAAAGAGAGACAGACGGACACACAGAGAGACAGACGGACACAGAGAGAGACAGACGGACACAGAGAGAAAGAGAGACAGACGGACACACAGAGAGACAGACGGACACAGAGAGAGACAGACGGACACAGAGAGAAAGAGAGACAGACGGACACACAGAGAGACAAACACAGAGACAGGCAGACAGAGAGAGAGAGAGAGAGAGAGAGAGTACCTCATCTAGTTATAGAAAAAAAAAAAGAAAAAAATCCCTTACACGCCAAAATAAGATTTCACAGAGATACAAAGAGGCAATGTTGCCTTTCTTTCCACTTTATTCTTTGTTCATTTCCATTTTGTGGGTGATCAATATAGCAGCACAAAATTGTAATCTAGAAAGAAAGATAGAACATAATTATTGCCTGGCCATTCCGTCTAATCACGTTAAAATGTGGCCTTGATCTAGATAGACATTTAGGGGTTGTTTTTTTTCTCGTAACATGGCAGTGTAGCGCATTGTGCGGTTCACTGACATGAAGTATTATTGTTTAAACATTGAAGGCGCCAAGTAGCCTACCTATATAGCGGGTTATATATTGATATAAAAAAATGCATGCATTTGAATTGGAGGTTTCAAAAGAAATGAAACAAAAGATGCACTGATGTCTCAAAAGAGGTGAAAGCAGCGTGGAGTCTTCTAATCTATCTATCTATCTATCTGTGTGTGTGTGTGTGTCTCTCTCTCTCTCTGAGTCTCTCTTTCTCTCTCTCTCTTTCTGCGTGTCTGTCTCCTCTGCCTCTGTCTCTCTTTCTCTCTGACTTTCTTTCTCTCCCTCTGTGCCTCTCTTTTCTTTCTGTGTGTCTCTGTCGTCCCCCTCTCTCTCTCTTTCTGCCTATATTTTTTTTGTCTCTGTTTGCCAACATGTCGGTCCCATGGTCTCTCTCTCTCTCTCTCTCTGTCTCTTTCTCTCTTCTGGCCTCCCTCTTTCTGCGTGTCTCTGTCGCCCCTCTCTCTATCTGTATGCCTCTCTCTCTCTCTCTCTCTCTCTCTCTCTCTCTCTCTCTCTCTCTCTCTCTCTCTCTCTCTCTCTCTTTCTCTCTCTCTCTCTCTCCAAAACAGCCTTTACACTAGATAGATCAATTACGAGACGGCGACACAACCTTTAATATCACAACCACATCCCAGCACAGAACAAAGAGAACTTAACGATACTTAACTTTCTTGTTGCAATCAGCGATTCGCCTAATTGGACCAGTGAGAAATCTCCCGGGTAAGCCAAGAAAGCGTGTCTTCACAGAGGTCCCCTTGCGTTTTTCAGTTTCGCTAGGGTTAACATCAGAAAAAAAAAATTAAGGCACCCATTTCTGTTTACCAGCTCCACTCCAAACCGAGCACCCGTGCCCCATTGTGCACAACGCCACTTCATTCCAAAGCAGTTATCCCCTTATAAATTTCATTAACTCATGTCACATACCCCGTTGTTGCACGGTTGTGACACTTCGTCTCTCTGTTGTCGTTACCTACTTAATAAGGTATATTTAAGCGTCCCCAAAGCCAAATCAACGCAATAAATTTTCCGGTTCCAAAAACATGAAAAAGATCTTTGCCCACACGCCATTGCCTGTACATAATGAAGTCGATGGAAGCTTAAGATGGGTGCATCTCTTTTATTTCTACGGAGCGGAATTTTAAATTCCTCTAAATTTAGAACCACAAGAGTGTCTTGTGACAGGTAGTAGCGGGAATCTGAGTCATGATTGAAGGCGTAACTTTGTTTTTCTCATTTCTCGACAGTTGATAACAGCGGTAACTTAATCACAACCCTGGATGTCAAGGGTGGCCCTTCTCCGTTGTCTCCAACACTGGCTGATTTAAGAGTCACTGTTATGGCATCGTTGTCTTTGTATTCTCTTCCTCGTGTCTCCCCACCCCCCCCCCTCAATTCTCGTTTCATTTTGCCATAATAACCTATATTAAGTTGAAATGCTGTCTTGTGACATGCAAAAAAAACAACCAAAAAACATCTTTGACTGTCCAGAAATCTCGTGTAAATGCTTATGTCGGTCCTCTTCTCTATGGTAAATATAGATGATATTGCTGTCGGCCACCGATGAGTTACCTGAATCACAAATTCTAACATTTTGTCATACGTAATGTAAAATAAAAAAGAAAATATTTATTTCTGTCTCTCTTCCCAAGTGTCTAGACACCATTTTTTTTTCTGTTTGGGGAGTGGAGGGGATTATTTTTTTTTTTTTCATGTGGAGTTACAGTAATTGACCAGGTCTGTCTTAGTTTTTATTTTTATAGCTTATTGTCAAAGGATTGTAGTGTTTCAGTGTGGCGCTGAAGAAACCAGTATTGACAAGAATTCTGCTAAAGAGTCCTCCTGACGAGCCAGACTTCCGCCATTTTGCTGTATGTGCGAGTATGTAGTAGCCTACACTTCAGCACTTGCCTGGCAGAGACACAAAGTGTTAAGATTTTACACCGCTTGAGTTAAAGTAAAACTCAGCAGGGTGTCCACACGCTGAAAGCACTGGGGAACGGGTATTTTCTGAGACCTCTCGACACGCCCATCTCTGCTATATAGGTCAGATGAATGGCAGCGTTGTAGGCAAAGAGAAGCTGTGTGTGTACAGATAGAGCTGTGCTCTCCAAATCTTTTTGGTAATGTTCATCTCTCCCTGAGATCATTATATCAAGATTGTATGAAGGATGAATAGCTTTTTTGTTTTCTTAAGAATATTCGGCTCGATCGTATGAGAACTGGGCTACGTATCCCTTTTAAAAAATGCGGCGTTCCTTTTTTTGACAAACAGTCACTGTGTCGCCCTCAGAAGTGCATCCTCTCGCTCTACTGTACTTGTAATAGATACCAGGTTATAAAGCACACACTTTGGTGATTAACTATTTCTTTCTATCTTCGGTAAACGTCCAGTTGAGTAAAGTGAATTTTACTATTATTATTATTATTATTATTGCAAGCAAAGTGGCCGGTCTAAGAACGTAGCGGAAAGAAAACAGTCAGAGAACAATGACAGGAATCTACATTTTTAATTCTACGTCAAAATGGCGAATGGAAGGGCCGATGTTTCGGGGATTTAAACTGACGAAATTGTGAAAGTTTCGAAATGTTTTGGCCTCATGCCTTGTCATATGACTATGCCCACATAGAGAGACGAGCTAACTTGCATCTATCAACCACACTTTATAATTATATTTTTTTCGATGGGTAGTTTTGGGGCTTTTCTGCTGAACACATTTGTAGGCCAATTATAGCTTGATGATAATTTGTATTATATTAAATTGTAAGTGTGCCATTCTAGTTTTTATATTTGTGTCATACAAATCCATCAGCTGAAAACCTTCCCTGCTACAAGATATCACCAGTTTATCTTAGTTGCGAACATATTTACTGGAGTAGACACTTTTTTTTTTTCTCATCCTTGACAATGTGAACAATTGGCCTGCATTTCAACAACTGCACGGATGAAAAAGTTTTAAAAAACAACGTATTTCGTACGCATTCGGTTCGGTAATTAATTAATTTTTTTTTCCATTTTTGGTCTCCCTCCAAAAATTTCAAGCATGAAGTCAAGCAGGTTCTGAGATTTCTTTTCTACATCGTAAGGGATTCTAAAAATAACTTTCAGGACTTAACCAGCGAATGAGAAAAAAAACCATTTTCGTATTAAAGGGTGATGACAAGTAGTCTTCTGTAGTTTGGTCCAGAGTATGTCCTTTTACTTACTATAAAGACTGTGAAATATGGAAAGATCTTTCGCATTGGTAATTCGGCATGTTTTTTTTATGAAAGTGTGTTACTTATTTCCACGACAATCAATAATGAAAAATAACTTCTTGCTAAGACAAATGGCAGAAACACTGCATGCAAAATTTCAGTGAGTTTCGTCCATCCTTTTTGAAGACACTGCCATTTTGACAGGCACTGTAATGGGGATATCATACTAACCTCGGAATGTCACAGCCAGTTGCCTCCAGCAAAATGTACGTCCAAGAAATAACGGCAGAAGCTGACTGTGTCTGACCGGGCTTAGTATGATAGCGTCTTCCCAGATTTACGAAGAAAAATATTGCAAATTATGATGTGCACTTCTTGTCTTCCATGCAGCAGCTGACTGTGCCATTCCGGGCTTAGTATGATACCCTCTTAGTGTGTAATTGAGAAACTGCTTTTATGACGTTGCGGGAAAAAAAAAGAAGGGGAAAATGTGGAAGACTACAGGAGATCTTCAGGACACGAGAACCTTCGTCAAACAATTTTCATTTCGTCAGTTTCAGTTTTACTACGTCATTACACAATTTTCATACGTCATCCCGACAAAGGGCGAGAAAATTCTGACGTTTAACACACGCAAATAGAAAAAGCTAAAATACTGGCTTTTTTTTTTTTTTGTTCCTTTTTGCTAAACACAAAATGTTACCATGAAACATCGTAAGCAGAAGGGAGAATCACTTGGTTAAATTTCTCTTCATTACCGAGCCATGTTAAACAGTCAGTAAAGAAGACGACACATTTTAGTTCACATGAAGGAGTTTTTAAGGACTGGCCTATATAGAAAATAACCCCGGAATCCCAGTGGAAGATAAATACGCCAAAGAGTTTATATCTATTATGTGTTTTGTTTATGAGAGGAAAGGTAACTGAACACGGAAGGAAGATTTCAAATGGGCCCTTTAATTCTAAACATCAATAGAAAAGGTAACTGGAGATGTTGGAATGGGATCACTCGTTCAAAGGAATGACTATTAACATCGTCTTGGATGTGGCAGATCACATTTGAAAAAATGCAAATATTTTGTGTCTAAAGCTGAAACTGCATTCACAATATTAAGCTTCATGCAAGAATTCTGAAAATCCCTGCTTCTGAACACCTCTATTTTTCTTGACGCACCAGGTGACGTGCAGAAAAGAAATGGGAAGTTCTCGTGGCATATCTAACTTGTTCATCATTACTTCAGTCCAAGCCCACGAAATCTGACGTATTAAATGTTTTCATGACGTCGAATTCCATGGTATGTCTTTGTATAGTTTGTAAAGTTAATGAGACTTTCAATACAGAATAACAAGTAGCTTTTTTACCACAACAACGAAACCGACTTAGGTCTTCATTGCAAACAAGCTGTTTTGCTGTGCGAAATAACGTTCTGCAAGAAGACAATTGAGAGTTAGTTATGGTAAAGCTTGTTCAGTATGAAGTTTGTATGTGGTATCAAAAGGCATAAACACATGTCCAGCATGTGTTACTGAGAACTTTCCCACGTTCCCTTATATGCAGGTGCCAGATCGTCCTAACTACAGATCCAGACATTTTGCATGTTGTAAACTGCAAAAATAGTAATTGACTCAGTACTGCAAGCCGCCCTGAGCGGTCCTTCCGAAAAACACCTACTTCGAATAGTACGCTGAGAAATATTCTTTGTTTGATTACCAAACATGTAAAATATTAACTGACTCACTACTGCCATCCGCTGTGAGAGGTTCATCCGGAAAACACCTACTTCAAATAATACATGAAAATAACATTGAGAGACATTCTTTGTTTGTAATTGATTACCAATAATTTGACATTTTACTACATTTCTCCGAAGTTCCGTTACAGCCTTAGCACTGACCACTGTCTTTCACAGAAGACAATATTAGAACTCTTGTTCTATGAGAGAAACTAACTGGAAATGAATTAGTCAATATTTATAAAGAAAAATATTATTTGGTGATAAGTCAAAAAGCATTCCAGTGATTAGAACATTAGACAACATGGGGAATTCTTTTTACAAAAATGGAACACCGGATACTAGAGGATTAAAAGGCGTTGAGGAAAGCATAGATGGCTTTAGTCCCGTGAAACCTATTACATTTTTAACAAAAATATACAAGTGTCTGGGGAACAGACTGTTCCATTTCACAATGTCTAAAACCCTTGCGTCTAGTCTCCTCTACCCCGGGGGAGACAGTGTAACACCTAAACACCGGGGTCCATTAAACCGGAGATGAGAATATGAGAAGGTGTTAATACGTCTTATCATTTAAACTGAAGTATTATGGCGTCTCATGCCAACTGACGACACACTGCTTTCAGGTGGCTCAGATTATGAAATTCATTTTGGGTGGAGAGCCGATGTTGATACGTATGGATAAAATTTCAGATTTCATGATCTGAATGATAATTCTGTTCATCTGAAGTTCGGATGTATTTCAGTTGATAATACTTAGTCTATTTGGTTTGTTTCAGCGCTATGCAACGCGTAGGATCAATCGTCTACGGGTGGTTGACGGGTGCCATAGACAGGAGTCTCTTACGTCCTTTCCTCTCTCTCTCTCTCTCTCTCTCTCTCTCTCTCTCTCTCTCTCTCTCCTCTCTCTCTCTCTCTCTCTCTCTCATCTCTCTTTCTCTCTCTCTCTCTCTCTCTCTCTCATCTCTCTTTCTCTCTCTCTCTCTCTCTCTCTCTCTCATCTCTCTTTCTCTCTCTCTCTCTCTCTCTCTCTCTCTCTCTCTCTCTCTCTCTCTCTCTCTCTCTCTCTCTCTCTCTCTCTCTCTCTCTCTCTGCTTGAGATCTTTATCCTTTTCCTGACATTAAAAGGGTGACACCAAGTTTGCAGAATCTCCTAATACTATGATCTAGACTTCACTGTGGATTCTTATCTGGATGGTTACTATATTGCTGGCCTGGTGTTGGTGCTAAGTTTACATGTAAATGTACATGACAGTCTTTATGTCGATGCACAACATTTAGCACTGTCCAGTTAACCCTGCTAAACCTTTCAGTTCGAGGGCTGCATGATAAACTACCCTAACTCCACTTTAAAAAAAAAACAAAAAAACTAGAGATATTGGCCTGCTTGTTGCCTTGACAGCCCATAGGTTGTGTTTTAAAACGGGGTTTAAATTCTAAAAATTAAGAGTTAGATAATGTTGTCTTTTTAATGTTTTAACTGTCAAGTCTGATAAAGAAGGTTATTCAGTAACATACACCGGACTGCAGTTTAATATGCTCTTCTTCGTAAATTCATTCATAGCAGAAATCTGGGACCTCAACTTAGTGACCTGTCACAGTATATCAAATTACATCAGTTTTTTTGCCCCGGGGTGGGGGGGGGGGGTTATTGGGCTATTGTATATTTCAACGTATCACAGCTCAAGGGAAATCGTATTGAATATTAATTTCATATTATCATCTGTTAAATTCGTTATAGTCTTTAGAGACAGTTTAGCAAACACTCAAACCTATAAAATTGATAAAAATCAATCTAGTTCTCTACGTTTGCACAGCAACATTTCTGTTATGTTACCGGAA
This sequence comes from Onchidella celtica, assembly GCA_963931925.1. Lineage (NCBI taxonomy): Eukaryota > Metazoa > Mollusca > Gastropoda > Systellommatophora > Onchidiidae > Onchidella > Onchidella celtica. The sequence continues at coordinate 33,173,739 of OZ007575.1, read as the reverse complement.
AAGACCGCACACATCGATGTGGGTCAAATTCATTTTTTTTTTTTAATGTATCATTAATTTTTGAAGATGAAAATTAATATGCTCTATCTTTTAATTTGGTTTATAAGTTTATACCACTGGTGGTTTCTATTGGTCATCAAAACATGGAGACTGAGCTAAGAATAAATATAGTGGAGTTCAGCGTTTTCTTCGGTAACATTTTGTTTTGACACAACGGTACTTTTCCATCGCATGGTCAACTTACTGTTTAGAAACAGTTGTCTGCTGGTTAACATCTCCATCATGTACATTAGTGGGTTGTTGGGTTTTTTTTTCTTATGAGACCAGGAACCTTACGTAATATTTAGTTATCTGGTAGAAATAAGCCTATTTTGTCATTGTATATTCGTATGTAAGGTGTAATGTACTTTTATCCTTTGTTACCGCTACCACTATCTGCTTTGCCTAGGAGTCGGAATGCACGATATTTACGGTAGATTTACGACAGAAATATGGAGATCTTACGTCTCTAGTTAATAATTTTCCCCCGCTGTTATGTCAGCATCTTTTGTGACCGACACCACACCCAGCCATTGTTTATGTTACAGTCCGAGCAATGTCGTCGTTGTTACTTTGTGTGTGTCTGACAGATAAAAATCCTCTCTCTCTCTCTCTGTGACATCACTTTGCCTGGCCTGGGAGTGTTCCTGGTGTCAAGATTACTTAATACTATCAGAGACCTTATAATAGCGAGACAGGTAACTGCCGGGGCCGCTCCATACGTTTGCACTGCAGTGCAGTGTGACAGGCCCAGCGTGACCCAGATACAAATAACGGCGGTCGCCCAGTCAGCTGGGAGGCTGACAATAGTGGAATAAGAGGCGATGATGGGCACTATTTCTTTCAATTTACTGACGTTTAGATAAAGATGATAAATAGTTTTATGAGTGTGATAAAAGAAGGAAAGACTATGGATAGGACTGGGGAAGGAGAGGGTAGCAGCTATAAAAGAACTGATATTAATTGATTGACTTACTCAGTAAAAGTGTGTTATCCTAACGATAAATGAATGTCCTCTTTCAGTTGTTACTTGTTATCAAAGATTGTTGCCTTCCTCTTTGCACACGTTGTCCTGACCTTAGGCTGAATTTGTTCCAGGTTCTTACATTTGATCAGATGATGCAGTCGAATGTTGACAAAAAGATTAATAATCAGGAATGTTTTATCACAAGAGTCACATTGGAGAGCCTCTTCTGTTTCGTTTCCGTATGTTGCTTCTGTAATGTTTCGAACGATTGAGCACCGCAATCCTGAAGTGTGAAGTCTGACTGGTGCAACGGTTCGGAATACCTTTTCTGCACATCTTAAAAATTCCTGGAAATTGGATGAAGGGAATTGCAAGCCACCCCCCTGGCATAGGTCAAAATTCTTGGACCATATGAACTGATGGCTTGGATTGGTGATGTCTTTGTCTACAGATAGCTGACCCCTACAGTTATCGCAGATGACAGTGTCAATTTTTGAAATGATGTAGCCTGCAATGTAGGCAAGAATGTTTTCTTCCTTGTCTGAAAGTAATGGAACGTCTGGCACTTTTTTCATGACAGCCTGGAGCACTCTGGGTACATCTTGCTGCAGTCTTGACCTAATCGCTTTGGTGCCACCTGTTGGTTCGACGTTCTCCAGACTGAACAAAAAGGCATCAATGTCATCTTTACAGTTCTTCCTCTCCCCTGTCACAAGCAGTGAATCTACCATTGTCTGTCGAAGTGATGATCTGAATTCTGTGACATCCGGATTAAATCGATGCCCACCCTTTCCTCGAATGACAGAGAATAAATTCTCCAGACAATCCTGGTTGAGGCGATGTGTAAGGAGGAAACTGAAAGAGAAGTTGGTTTTAAGATCTTCCCACAACTGCAAGAGACAGCTGATAGATAACTTCCATCCCTCCAGGGAGGGAAGTGTAGACCCTTTACACGTGATGCCATCAAGCCATTTTAGACAATCTTCTAAATACTTTGAATGGCCAGACTTGGGTGTAACGGCATGATTCATATTGGCTTTGCTGTGAAGGCTCCTGCTGTTGAAGCAATTGAACAGTCTATCCCACTGTTCCACGAACTCTGCTGTTGCCAGTGCTTCGAAAGGTAAGGCCTTGAGGGTAACCATAGTTGATATGCCAGCAGCTACTGTATGGCTTAAGACCTGCACAGCAAGGCTGACACGAAGGTGCGCAAAAGCAGGTACTTCTATATGTCTCTTCGTCAGTTTTGGGGCCATCCTGATAGGCATCGAAGAGTCCATTAAAAAAAATTTAACGATGTGCTCCCACCATACACTCCGTCCTTGCATGGAAAAGCCACTTTTCTTCAGATTGTTTCGAATATTTTTCATCAAGTGTTGAGGGTCGTACATGACAAAAATCTTGTGCTCCTGCACACAAAAGAAAGGCTTGTCATTTGTAACTCCCAACTTTTTCACAACAGCTCTATTGTTGGTCCCTTGGTCACAAATCATCACCTTAGGAATCAGTCCCAGCTGTAACAGTTGCTCCACGGCATCCAGCAGTATCAGCTCCAGTATGTTCGATCTTACTGAATTATGTGATAGGACATAGGTGAAAGGCTGTTTCCATTTGGTGTAAATTCCTCTGACCATCACAACGAGCGCCTGGTTAGCTTGCTTCTGAGACCGACCCCAAATACCGTAGTCTTCAAAACCCTCAACTTTGTCATGAGTTGGGTCGTAACGAATACCATACTTGATGGCCATGTCATCAAATATAATGGCACATAATCTTTCCTTCTCTGCCATGGCCTTTACTTTAATTTTGAACATATTCAGAATATTCTGACATAGACCCGGTTGTATGTGAACATTTTTCATGGACAAAGACAGAGTTCTGGGTGACGGAGAATCGAGGAGCTTACACCATTATACGGTATAACAATGTAAGCTTCTTGCCGAGAATAAAGACTTGTCTTCTGTTACCGCCGTTAATGCCAACACGGATGCCTGACCCAGATACGCGGATCCAGCCACAGTTACGTGTCTCGCTATATAAGGTCTCTGATACTATTATCATAATGCCTTTTTATGCATTTCGCTGGTCTCTTCATGAAACCGGACAGGTGTATTCACACAGCTACAGATAACCTTTTTTTTTTTTAGCCATATATTCTGTGAAGTCCTAGAAGGAATTGTATTTTACAGTTTTTCTATTGATTAAAAGCCAGTATAGTACAGTATTTCAAATCTTTATTTTATATAACTGAAATTGTATGTAAGATAGAGAATATTTTTCGGCTAAAACAGTCTTTTTTCCTTAATTGTAAAATTAGGCCATTTGCACATGCCCGGTTTCGTGACAGGGCCAGCGATTGCTTGTATGTGGCATAACTCACGGACGTGGCATGTCATTAGCATAGTACTCCAGTTGGGGCTCCAGTGACGAATACAAAATAATCTTGCTTATCTTCCTTGTTTTATTTCGTTGTTTTCTTGTCTCATATTTATTTAAAAATCCGGGTTTTTTCTTACCAGGCTGTTGTTAGACGACAGTACCATTTTACATAGTAACTTGCCATAGCAGCTGTACGGTGAATACAACCCCGTATTTTCTCTATTCAACTATGTAATTAGACGTTGAACCCTGACAACAGTCTGTCTATCATTGTTTTTTTCTTTGTTGTTGGTGATGGAGCCTCTGTTGATTTGTTCCGCTTACGTTTCCAAAGCTGCAATCTCATTTCGTTTTTTTAAACATCAAAAGATTAATGCGTGACAATGTGGAATAATTCGCCATACTATGATAAGCTTGGAAAGTTACCATGAAGGCTAGTCTTTCTGTCGTCTTCAAGCATTATTAAATATACAGCTTATGTCAGCTTTCACGTTTCGTAGAGACCTGTTTTGTCTTTATTGCGCATTTTGTCCCATTGAAAGCAATCATGAATTTGGTCGTCTCCTGTGGTCCCCACAGTGTTCAGACTCGTACTCTTTGGTGCGTGTTTAAAGTGTATCAAATTTCGCGAAATGTCGCACTTTGAAGGCCACGACAGCGCTCGGCAGGGTCTCCTGACATCCTCACTGTTGAACGATTTAGATGCTGGCAGGTTGACAAACCGGGGTCTTTTTTTTTTCTAATTTTTTATTTTACCCCCCCCCCCCCCCCAATTAAATTTGCATCCGCAAATGTGTCAACCCCCGTTTTACCCTACAGAGCCTACTAGGATTCAGCCAATCAGAATCGTCCGCACCTTATCATTTACGACCATCTTTTACGGGCATTGTGCGTAAATGCCATGCTTGTTGCAAATCACACTTCACGGAATGCAGCCTGCGTCTTTGATCGAGATCCACAAACATTCTTGGTGACAAAAATTGTATGGGCCTGTTGTGTGCGTTTTAGTGCGACTTTGCCTCACAATGCGCATGGCATTATCTCCCATGGTTTATTCGGCTTCAAGGGCGATTTAACTTGAAAAAAGCTATTTTATTATAAAACCTCATTATTTTTCCAGCTGATCTCCCGGGTCCCTCGGCTCTTGAAACAATGGATCGTGCAAGTCATTTTGTATGTTGAAATAAAAACATCCGCTATTGTGGTATTCTTGCATGTTGTGATCTTTTTTGTAATTGCACAAATTCCGGGTGACACAGTCAAGACCTAGATATTATTATTCGGTTGTAAATAATGTTTAAAAGTGTCAGCTGTTTTTGGGGGACAACAATTTCAGCTGACATCCCTTCGTAAACACGGACCTTATTCGCGTTATGCGTCACAAGTAAATTGTACACGCTTCATTTAGTAATGTATTTTTTAGCTCCATAAGTTCGGGATATGTCGTGGGAAACGCATTGAAAATATCGATAACACAATATGAAAAGAAAGTTACAATGAGGTTGGCGATGAAAAGATAACACACGGCTTTGATGTAGAGATGGATGATGTTATAATAATTGCGATGGGTGTATCAGCAGCATGTCGGAAACAAAACAAAACCGGAGCCGGTATATTTATCGAAGACACCTGCATTAATTTGTTTTAGGACGCCTCGAGGGTAAGACAGTACTGTTCAAAACTGTGGTCCAACTAACGGAAAAAGACTGCAAGAGAATATCTAGACTCACGACATCGTTGAATTAGAGATAGATGATAATAATTATACTACGTAAACTGGATGTACCCGCAATAAGATGGAAAAAACGGACATGCCTATCAAAGAGAGCTGCAAATGCCCCAAGGCTGTTTTAGCCTGCTGACGGACGTGTCTGAAATATCGTGGCAGTTTTGCACGAGACAAGCAACGTTGATGATCGAAACGCAAATCAAAATTGTTTTCCGTCGGTTTTAACTTCGTCTTGAAATTCTTTCGAATCAAGTGGCGAGACAGGACTGTCTTGTTTTCGTTTTGTTTCAGCAGGAAGTTCTGTTTGACACCATAGTCCAAAAAACCGAGGTAAAGCAAGGCTTAACGCAATGCGCTGTGGACGTTATCATTAATTAGTTCGATTTACCTTAAAACACGGGAAAATTCAGCCCTAACCTTTCATCGTTTGGTGTTTATTACATTCGGTTTAAGGAACCGGTGAACTGAGTTCAAAATAAATGTAAAATTTCGCTATTCCGGAACGAATTCTTTTTCTTTCTTTACGAACAGGAATGCCCCTAAAATTTAGAGAGAGAGAGACACAGCCAGAAAGAGAGAGAGAGAGCGTGAGAAAGAGAGAGACACAGAGGGAGAAAGAGACAGAGAGAGAGAGAGAGAGAGTCAGAGAGAAAGTGAGAGAGAGAGACAGAGAGTGAGAGAGAGAACTTTCTTGAAGTTATTGCCTTGTGTAATATCGCTCTGCAACTGTGTTCATTAATCACATGCGCTATTCTCCCTGTCATCTGCCACCGTCAGCGAATGCTTTACTTGGACGAAAATTTGTTTTGATAATAAATTAAGATGTACAGAAACATAAACTTCCCTTCCATTAAAGGTGTGAGCCTTCGTATCTTCATCAGTGTAATATCCGAAATATCACACTAGCAAAATTGAAAAACTGATATAAGCCAGACACAGGGGGTGGGGGTGGGGGCGTGGCTAGCAAAAATTTAATCTTTATTAACTGACAGGGGAAGTTGCTTTCAATAAACTGAATGTTATGATATTTACAACACTTGGAAGTAGATTATTTAGCTGATCGTACTGTTTCTATCTACCTGTGCGAACTTTCTGTTCCTCTTGCCTGTCCACTTACTTTCCCGTGGAGAATTGCGATTATTTCCAAAGCCGTTTGAAAATAATAATATAAAAAGTGTCACTGGTCTTTATACCTTCAGTGACCTTGGTAGTTTTCTAAGAAAAGATACTTTAGATTCAGAGACAGCGCTCACACTGGAAATGCTCAACAGGTATGTTGATATTTACGTTCAACCTAGAAGGCTCTTTTGATTTATATGGGTAATGTAATATCATTCCATAAGAACTGGCCCATCGGATAAACCGCATCTGTGAATTGAAGACCGCTGATTTCATGAAAGATACTAGCTAGGACGCAGCTCCATTGGAAAGTGCTATTATAATCACGTGCTAAGCAATTGTTTGGAACCCCCTAATGTATAATGTATTGGTAGGTGCCATTATAAGACACATCGAATGAAGTATACCTTTACCCAGGTCCTAAGTCTGTGGTATGGAAATCCCTGATATACCTACCATTATATCCGGGTACTAGATTTGTAGTCTGGAAACCGCTGGTGCACTGTGAGACGCTGTTGTAATTATGATAGACCCCCAAGTGGAGTATACCATTGTATCGTTCTAGGTACCAAATCTATAAATTAGACACCCCTCGTTGAAATGAAAGACAGTGTGAGACAGTTCGACATCAGAATGCCATTATCATTGCCCAGCTTTACAAGGAGGTGTATGTAAAGCGTGCGAATTGTTTGCGCCCGCTGTGCGCATTTCATTTATTATGTCTGCGGCTAGACACATTAAGACATATGGAACTAGCGTAAATTAGATACAAAGGAACTTTACGTATTTACTCTAGCAATCTTATACTCAGCATGTACTTAAATCATTCTTTCTGGGAAAAGAAGAGGCAGGGGAGGGATGTTTCCATTTGTCGACAATGCGGTTATGAGTCCAACTGATTAAAGATCACTTGAGAGGGACTTTTCCCGTTGTTTCATGTTGTGTCTCGGCTCCAGACAATTTGGGTAGGGCTGTAAAGTGACTCCTCGTGACCTGAGGTAAAGTGGGTCTGGTGCTAAAGACAAGGGTGTTTCTCAGCGTCCTGTTTCTCTGTTCATTCTCAGTGCGTGTATGCCGGTCATTATCCCTCCCCATGTGTGTAAGAATTACGTCAGCGCGGAAATAGATACAGTTTGTGGTTGCGAAGGAGAAAGGGGGAATTGCATTGTCGGAAGATGTTTTGATGACTTCACGCCATAGGTCTAGTGTTTCATTTCATTCGAGCCTTTCCTTTGTGTATATGTTGTCTCTCTCTCTTTCTCTCTCTCTCTCTGTATTTCTCTCTATCTTTCTCTCTCTCTTTTTTTTTCCTTCTAGGCGCTTCACACATTTCTTCTCTCGTTCCTTCTCTCTCCTACCAGTCTCTGTATTTGTCTCTGTCTCTAGCTGTCCTACCTCTCTCTTTCTTTTCTCCCTCTCTTCCTTTGTCTCACACTGCCTCTGTCTCACTCACAGTTACTCACGCATTCACACACACACACAGACATAACACACATTTTTCTGTTTTGCTCCTTTTTCCTCTCTCTTCCATAGCCGCTTTCCTGTTTCTATAATGTAAAATCTAAGAATGGAATCCCGTGGCAGTCGGGAGAATGTGAGTAGGATACTGTAGAACGCATAAGACAGGAAGTCGAAGAAATGACATAGACCTAGATCTAGATGTGTTTGACTATTATAACTGCCGCTCTCGAGACTTAACTAGTATGTCTACACAGAGCAACATCAGTATCGTCGGGCCGCTGGCGTGATTTTTTTCCGTACGAGCTTTAGCCAATTCAGGAGCGGGGCAGCAACAGACCCCCAAACACAGGACAGCTCCAACATATCCCAGGGATTTTCGGTGACGTTCAGAGTCATATCAGGCACAGTCCAGAGATTGCAGCACCCATGACAGTATTCGATAGGACGAGAAATCCCGATGAACTGTGTTTGGGGGTGTGTTGTTGTTCCCCTCCCGAATTTGCTAAAGCTCGTATGCAAAAAAATAAAATATCACGCCGGCCGCTGGGCAATTCTTCGGTCTCTTACTCGGATCCGCCTCTGATAGACCTTTCTATTTTTTTGTTTCAATTGAAATCCATGAGCAGGACTTCTACTTCTTATGGGATCTTATTCAGGGTAATGTTTTTCCCTACAATCATCGTGTCTGGTCCAGTCAATGATATGCCTACGGTTGAGGACATTAAATTAGTGTCATGCGTCCACGGTTATCTTCTTCATTAGGGCCAAGGTATTTACTCTTAATGAAATCAAATGGAGAGTAGTCAGTTATCTGTCTACTGCAGGGAATGCCGTTCAATCCGCAGACGGACGAGATAAAACGTCTGTCTGAAGCATCAGAATTCAGCCACAGTGTTGTATACTGAATGTAAGTCAAAAGAAACTCATTCCATGGCGTAGTTTGTGTAAAGTTGAAGACTTATTTTATAAACATTTTCACTGCCATTGTATCAAACAAAAATACATTTAGGGCCCCCCAAACCTTCAGTCTGTCTCTCGTTCCCTCACACCTGTAGGCATTCGCTCTCTTATTTCCTATCCTGTGTGTCACAGTAATTCTTAACCGGGAATGGGAAAGTTCCAAAATTCCTGAAGGGATGGTTGCCGGACGCTCCTGGCAGGATCTCATTTTGTCCTGTCATTCTGCTATATTATTATTCTATCCTGTCGCCTTGCTTCTACCCAGCACAACGTGACCGCTTTATTGTGACGACATGCTAGCTCCAGATTCAGACCTAGAGACTCAAAAAACATTTCGGGATTTCAGTGAAGAAATACCTAGGGTATTATGTAATGCATAATGTATGTACTGTGAACTTAACCCTGTTACAGTAGCGCCCAGTGTACCATACTTTGGAAAACCTCACTCGGTGCCCAGTGTTCTATATTTAGGACAAATTCTAATTATATCACTACATCATTTTACTTGATTATCCCGGCCTTGCCTTTTTTTTTTTTTTTTATTAATTCATTTTACATTTGTACATAGATTTTGGAGGTTTCAGAATTCTTGGTCACGGCACTTTATGTCAGGGCAGTAGAGGGTTAATGAGTCGCTTTTATTTTTCTTATTCCAGATTGTACATAAATAATCTCTACTGAAGTTCAGCCCAGTCTCCGTTGCTTAATTCCATTTGACCCTGCTTGCCTCTATCGCTGTTATTAGGTCTGGTTTAAATTTAAAAATAATTCATGATAAGGCTGAGGCGTTTCAGACAATGTATGCCAAGTCAGTGCCCAGAACAGTTTGTGTGAAAGAGAGAAGAAAGACCAGTGACCAGGGCGAGGTCCGAACCCCTTCCTTCTCACTTGCATTCCAATAACTATGCATAGATTCTTAAAACTTCTCACTTGCATTCCAATAACTATGCATAGATTCTTAAAACTTCTCACTTGCATTCCAATAACTATGCATAGATTCTTAAAACTTCTCACTTGCATTCCAATAACTATGCATAGATTCTTAAAACTTCTCACTTGCATTCCAATAACTATGCATAGATTCTTAAAACTTCTCACTTGCATTCCAATAACTATGCATAGATTCTTAAAACTTCTCACTTGCATTCCAATAACTATGCATAGATTCTTAAAACTTCTCACTTGCATTCCAATAACTATGCATAGATTCTTAAAACTTCTCACTTGCATTCCAATAACTATGCATAGATTCTTAAAACTTCTCACCCTTATGTCATGAATTTATTTACCTCTCGTCTTGTTCTGCACTGTCTTCCCCCTAAGTTTCTGCCTTCTGATATTTATTTTAAGATGAACTGGCCCAGTTGTTGTAGGAGAAATGAAGCCCTGAGACGTGAATGTCGGGGGAAACAGATTTTTGCAAGTTGAGAACCACTGGTCTATCAGGACAATGTAATTCTGTCTTTCGTTTACCATTTCTCCCGTCCTCCATCTACATTCTCCAGGTCATGAGGAATATGATAGTTTCCGTGTCTTCAGCCAGAGGGTTGGTAAGTGTGCACACGAAAAAAGAAAAAAAAGGAAAAATAACACACTTTCGTCCTGCTTGCGATGGGAGAATTAACCCTTATAATACTGTGCAAGTATGCTCTCAGTGTTGAGACATGCAACAGTTGGGGATCTTAGTTCTTGTTTATTCCAACTCCAATTTTTCCACAAATGAGAAACTCGACATTACACGTTTACGGCTTTAGTTAGAACTATGATAAGGAGTTAGTTCGAATAACTCGGAACTGTTAAACAGCTTGTTAAGTGCCAAAACGCATTTTTAACAAGTGTCAAAGTATGCACGTGTTATACCTCGTCTACAAACGAAAAGATCTCCAGTTTTTTCAGAAAATGGAGATAAAACAAACAAGAACTAAGGTCGCGAATTGACGTTCGTTCAACGTAGAACATGGAATTTGTGTCTAGAAAAATGGTATTTTTTCTTGATAGTTTGAGAGATTTGAAGTTTTAAGTTTTGTTCTAAAGCGGCGTATTTCACTCAACAAAACACATCCATGGATACGCAAATAGCTACAGGAATGCTGTTTCGTTGCCGAGAGAGCGAACTCACTTGGAAAAATGTACAAATCACTCAATCATTGTGTCCCCTCTTCCAGCTGCAATGCTGTGTTAAATTTCGCCCCCCTGTACAGTAACTCGCTGGGTGTCATTGTTTTTGTGGCCCTAAGTAAGTAAGGAAACATTCGTGTTTGGCCATAAATCTTGCAGCATCCACGACGATACTGGCTTGGCTCCAGCCTGCATAATCACGTCAAACCCGAGCGAGTGTCTCATAACTCAGCATGGTGGCCCCTGGGCCGGGTTCAGGTCACCACAGGGCAGCGGGGAAACAAATACAGGCATGGGGTTCACAGTAGGTGATTTACCAACTGGCAGTAAACCCGCCGGTGGTGTGGCTGGTTCAGGCGGTCGTTGGCTGGAAGAACGGAGGTGTTAATCTGTAGACGTCGGGAGAAGGGGTGTGGAATGAAGAACGAAGTAATTAGAAAGAATTTCGAGTCAGAAAAGATTTTTGGAAAAGGGATTTTTTTTTTGGTGGGGGGGGGGGCGGAAAACTGCAGCATAATCATCACCCTTCCATGGATACCACCACCAATCTGGGGGGGGGGGAACTGCAGCATAATCATCACCCTTCCATGGATACCACCACCAATCTGGGGGGGGGGGGGAACACTGCAGCATAATCATCACCCTTCCATGGATACCACCACCAATCTGGGGGGGGGGGGGGAAACTGCAGCATAATCATCACCCTTCCATGGATACCACCACCAATCTGGGGGGGGGGGGGGGAAACTGCAGCATAATCATCACCCTTCCATGGATACCACCACCAATCTGGGGGGGGGGGGGGAACTGCAGCATAATCATCACCCTTCCATGGATACCACCACCAATCTGGGGGGGGGGAGGGAAAACTGCAGCATAATCATCACCCTTCCATGGATACCACCACCAATCTGGGGGGGGGGGGGGGGGGAAACTGCAAGTCTGGCAAGAAAAAAAAAAGTGGAGCTCAAGAATAAGTGCCACAACGCATTTTAAACCATTGTGAGCGTGTGCATTGTTAACACTTCTTCTAAACACTAAAAGATCTCCAGTTTTTCAAAAAATGGAAATAACCAAACAAGAACTAAAGTCGCGATCACTAAATTCCCTGCAGGCGTGCAGGGTTAATTTTCAGAAATTGCCCTTTTCACACCTTAAAACTAATACACTAGAGTGGCGGGTGAGCTGAGAAAAGGTCGCAGTTGTCATGAATTATCCCCTGCCCAATCATCTAATTAACTCATAGTAATGATTCGTTATTGTGCTCTATGATGTCTTGTTTCCATGGCAACATAAAACAGCATTTTATCTGATCCGCGCTGGCATATAATGCATCATGGTTTACGTTTTATGTTTTGAAATAATGGGTCTTACGGCTGTTGCTATTAAATTCACTGTACGTCCACCCACGTATTACCGAACGATGTTTATTTTGAAAGGAGTTTATTTGGAAGTTTTGCAAGCTAAAGCAAAGTTAACGTAAACCTGTCTTAGTAAGATTTTATGTATTATTAAGTTTGAATTACGATAATGGCATAGGTTTTGGACACGATAAGTCTACCCAGCCAGAATTCCCACTGAAGTCCGACGCGTAGGGTTGATTTCAAGCCTGCACAAAGGATTGATATCGTTTCTACGTAGATCCGCCGGTTACGACATCGCATCGACCTCGGTTTGATGTAAATAACCTTCCCTTACTGTAATCTTACTAATCCTATGGAAATCTGCGTCGGATTGACGTGGCGATGGTGGGTGGATACTCTTAAACTGATCCTTTATGATGAAGTCTTCACCTTCAGTTTTTGTACATTGTATAATTTGTAAAGTTACGGATTTCCATTCTCAGAGATTGTGTCCCTGGTAATTTCATGTCTTCCTGTTTGAGCAGATTCAAAGTTAAATTTTCCTGTGGCTATTTTTATGCTTTATAGGAGGATAAATTCTTGGAATCGGTCATGTTATTCTTAAACATCTATTTTCTGATATATTTAAGCCATCGCTGATTCAAGCTAATACTTTTAGAATATCCCCATCTGAATGAAATGGGGGTGGGGGAGGTGGGAGGATAAAATCTGTCCAATGAAATTTTTGTATTGTTCAAATTTTTCAAAAATCTCCTTTTCAGGGTTATTATTTGACCTACCTCATTGTTTTATATGGCACCGATATCAGCCACGAGAACTGGCCCAAGAAAGTGCACCAGATGTTAAATAAGAAAAGAAAAATGAAAGGGGTCACTGGCTATTTTGATTCATTGGCGAATAATGTGTTTTGCCAAAAGCACTCTTCACTTCACTTTCTCCATCCAGTCACAGAACACCCGCAGTATTTACGCATACCCCACGCCCAACAGGGATTAGCCCCTCATATAAGATGACATTTTATATTTTGGTTTAGTGACACGACATCCGATCCCCAGTTAAATAAAACGCGATCCCCCTTCGAGAAGGAACACTCGTCTCAGCCTCCGCGCTTAAATATTTGCAGCCATGGGGTCTGCTGGGAAATGGGGTGGTCTTTGCATCCTTGTGCCCGACATGCTGACGTCAGTGTTACTGCACCGGCCGAGGGTTTTCACACTGTGATGGGTTCAATTCTTTTTTTTCCCTGATGATATTTGTTTTTGTTTGTAAAAATGTTTATTCTTTAACTTATTCTAACCAGGGACCTGCTGACTCACTGAATACACAGATGCGATTTGTAAAGTTGAGGTTCGGTCATTAATGTGTAAATTGAGGTGCAGAACGAAATTTCCCTGTTATACTTTTCAATTCTACTGGAAGAAATTGGGTCTTTTTTTTCCGGCTCAAAATGTCGGAACACTTTCTTGTGTTCAACTGAGGTATGGCTCAATATCAACGAAAGTATTAAAAATACAACGAACTTCAAGACCTTTCTAAATATGCCCACGTACCTCTACGTCTCTCTATGTGTGTTTGGTATTTTGCAGAATTTAAGGCTCAGCGGTTAAAAAGCCTTTCGTGGTTACACTGGAGGCCTTCTCTCTCTCTCTCTCTCTCTCTCTCTCTCTCTCTCTCTCTCTCTCTGTCTCTGTCTCTCTCTCTCTCTCTCTCTCTCTCTCTCTCTCCTGTAATCCTTACTTCCTTTATAACAGGAAGCATTATTTCTTTGGTATTCTTAAAATAATAGAATAATGTTTGAGATCTCAGTTTCTGTACTTTTTGTAAAAAGCCGTTTCGTTTAAAAGCGAGAATTATTTCTATCAACATTTCCTTCGGACTTGCTGTTTAAAAGCTTATCGATGTAAAGCCGATGCCAGTGTCTCGCCGATCCTTTAGCAAGTCTGGGTGATCCGTATGGGTTGTTTTCACGTGAGCATTTGGTTAGTCACACAGTGAGGACCACTGTCGCCCTGTAAGTCATTTCCTAGAGTCCGCTACTGTCAAAAATACTGGCCCGATGTGTCTGTGCATATAGAGCCAGATTTGAAATAGCGACTCTTGTCTGGCACAGTATGATTCCACCGATGAACAAGGAAAACTTTCATTGCATTCGACGCAATAGCAGTAGAAAAAAATCACGATAACTATTTTGGTCACGCCCAATCTACAAACGCCTTTGAGTCATTTGGGGGTAAATTTGAGGGCTAAGATCTGGTAAGAGCTCTAAAAGCTTTATGGAAGCAATGATGAAAAAAAAAAATCAAGGTAATGTGATCTGCACCTTGGTGAATCCAGCGAGTCACCAATCCCATTTCTCGTCTACGTCTCACCAGCCCTGCAGATGGCTTTAAAGGCAAGCCTAGAATGTTCACGTGTGCATCGATAGCGCACGGTTTTTACAACTTTCCCTAAAGCGACTAATGTTTTCAAGGACTGAACTCACCCTTGGTTTCTGCCTTGACGGCAAGAACAGGTGTCCTCATTAGTCCACCTGACGGATGGCTCCACCCTCTGACTTGGTACATTTACACGTTCGAGACTGCCTTTTTGCCTGCCTGGAATATGTGTTCTCGATGTTCAAAATCAACCCACCTGAACTGGTGGATGTTTACAAGTTTCTACAACATGTGCAGGCGGGTGTCTCCAGATCTATCTGTGTGAGAGCTTACCCGATTTTTTTTTTTTAATCTTTTTTTTTTTTTTTGAGGTTATGGAGGAGAGACTTAGATAGAGGAAGAAGGGGTGGGGGGATGTAGGATGGGGTACGGGGAAAGGGGGGTGGGGGTGGACTTGCTGTACACGGTTACTTAAGTGTAATGGCGTTGCACCTGGGAAAATAGACTGTGAGTTCAGGCTGGTGGGAACATCAGACATGTGTTGGAGAGAGAGAGAGGGGTGGAGAGAGGGAGACAAACAGACAGACAGAGAAAGAGGGGGACAGGTAGAGAGTTAGAGAGAATGAAACAGAGAAAGAGAGACAGACAGCCAGATGCAAAGAGAGAGAGAGCGGGAAGGAGAGAGAGAGAGAGAGAGAGAGAGAGAGGGACACGATATCGAGGGTGCAAATATTCAGAATATATAATTTGGTGGTGTGAGAGGTGACATGCACGGTATTTCACCACCACCTCCCCCACCCCGGCCCCAAATATAATTATAAAGACATACAAAATTCAAATGTGCATAATACGCCATTATACTAGCTAAACTAGAAACATAAGAAGAAAGGAGGAATTGCTGGGAGAGGGCCGTGCCTACCAGTTGTTAAAACAACCAGAGAGTCATTAATATAAAGACAAGATTCTCCACTACTTCTGTGAAATCCACTGGCATTGGCCAGAAAACTGACAGGGAGGAAAACGCTGGGAATGACAGTGGATGGTCTAATGTTATGAAGTATGACAATGGTGCCGAACTATCTACTCATATAGCGTGAATGCGTTCTTGTCAGATAGCAGCGCATACTTAAGCCGCCTTCACAATAATATGGCCTGCCGCCGACGGAGGTACTATGTCGTTGACAGGAATCATAGACACCCCCTTTCATTTCGTCACCGCTATACGATAATGGAATATGTCAGACTTATGCCAAAGGCGACTGAGGGTTCATTGCATTCCTGAGCATGAGGGCTATCGGATAATATTAAAGAAAAGAAATGTGGCAATAGGAAAATGTAATAATCCAACGGAATCATGCCTGCATAAGTCACCAAAATGGCAGGAAAAGAAACGGTTTTTACTTCATATGTCAAAAGTGTCAAAAATGACTTATAAATGCCATTTAGATAGAGCAGTGACGATTAGCCAATAAATAACGTACTAAGTTCGCATAGCTAAGATTGGAAATGTGAAACTTCAACATGGAAATAACGAACAAAGGCTCTGATTGGTAACCAACTTGTGGATTTCGAAGAAAAAGTTGCTTTCTGAACATCAGTTGTTTCAAAAGCTGAATGCCTCCAATCTGTTATAATCTTAGAAATGATAATCTGAAAAACGAATAGTTATGCACAATGTGCCACTGCCAATGGAATCAAAATGTTTTGGCGCAGAGTTAATCATCTGAGCATTTTGAAAGAATGTGCAACTTATTTGAGTATTTTAAAGTATTTGTTTATTTTCTATTCAAGAAAGAATTGTCAGTGCTAAGGACTTTCTGTTAGCAAAATTAAGCGGAGATTGAAGAAAAATAAAGGTCCCATCATAAATCTCATGTGCACTACATTATGTACCAGACCGTCCTTGATCGAGCAAGATAAATCACAAGAAATGGCGCCTGACCAAAATTCCTGAGACTCGGCCAGGCATCAGACTGACAAACGTCTCGTGACATTTATCACTGGCCCTCCCCGTTAGAGTTAATCTGTGACTATTGTCCCTTACGACAATGCGTGCAATCCTGTTACAAACCAGCCCCTGTAACTCTACTTAATACATGTCAAAATGAATGACTTTCTATGCACGGCCATTGCTTCCACAGACCGAATAGTTGGGATGAAGACATTCTTTGCATAAATGCAGATTTGTCAAACAAACAGTGTCCGTTCAGGCCGATAGTTATACTTACCAGTGTTGTCTTGGGTCTTTAAATTAATTTGCTGTTTTTTTTTGAGTTGGCCATTCTCATTTTCCAGATGTGGTAAACCAGTGAATCTGTGTCTTTAACTCCTTCACTGCCAGTTTCACAAATCGAGTCCCTCAGAAGATCATTTGTCTATAGAGTAAACTGAATGTTTGGCAGCTAGTTGTAAAACAAAACTACGATACCATCTAGGGGTTTGTGGAATAGCTAAGGATTACAGAATGCGAATCGCAAAATTGTAATGAAGTTGTATTGCCACACAGTAATTTCACTCAATTTACACATGGCAGTGAATGGGTTAAAGAGCTTTTTCCGGGGAAGAGGGAATTTTGTACCTTATTTTTTTTTGGCTTTTCTCACAAATCTTCCAAAATCCATTTTCCAGATTTTATTATTTATTCGTCATTACCGTCTTTCTGGTGAGTGATTGAGATAAAAGCAGGCCACTGCAGGTATCTCAGAAATCTAAATACGGTATAAACCGTTAATCTCGGGTCTTTTTGTGTTCTATCAAAACATCAGCCGTCCGTTACTTGAGGCGACTTTCATTCCATCAGAAATTGCAGGTTTTTCCTACGAGGTTCAGTGCCTAGGACGGTGACGTACAGAATGGAGCGGTACTAAAACCACCAGGACATCCAGCCCAGAAAGCCCTGCCAGAGTAATGAAACGGAAGATTGTAATGCTACTGGGCGTTTTTTTGCTAAATTTGTGATTTGATTTTGGTTCATACTGATAAAAGTCCCGGGGAAATTTGAAAGAGCTGTTTCAGCATTTCGTTTGTTTGTGTTGAGATTTGTTGGGGTCAGAGAACTAATTATAAAGAATCATCATTGTTCAAAGGGAAATCCCATTTCGTTAACATCAGCCTTTTGCTTTTGGGGCTGCCTTTTTTAAAAAGATTGGGGGAAATAGCAGTTAGAGGCCGAGAGGTTAAAGAGCCGAAAGATC
Organism: Onchidella celtica; assembly: GCA_963931925.1. Classification (NCBI taxonomy): domain Eukaryota; kingdom Metazoa; phylum Mollusca; class Gastropoda; order Systellommatophora; family Onchidiidae; genus Onchidella; species Onchidella celtica. The sequence continues at coordinate 33,156,034 of OZ007575.1, read as the reverse complement.
GTTAAAAACTTTAATGACAAATCTCCATATGTGTCCGGTAGTTAATCATCAAGGTTATTGCCATTATTTTATGTAACTGTAGGGGGGCAAACTCCCGGGAATGCATCACGGGGAGTAAAGCCTAGGATGTTACATAGGAAGAAAAAAAATGGGAGCCGGAGACCTAAGTAAAATAACTGGTTGATCTGGTTTTCCTTGTTTTGCACATTCATTTTATTGTCGGTGGTGACACTTTTTGCCACATTAATTATTAATATTTAATTGCAATTTATGTAATAATTTTTTTTTGTACTTCACATTAATTTCGAAGTTTGTATTTGGTTTGCAGTTGCTCTCCTCATTGCTCGCTCTCTGTTTCTCTCTGTCTTCAGAGTTTAGATTTAATCTCTTCTCCGAAATTTGATTGTGTGTGTAACAAGGTCATTCTTTGGACAATACGTATTCAGTAGAAACAATGTTTGGTACAGTAGGTACCTCCGAGCATCTGTGTCTTGTCATTTCTGAAAGAGATTAAAATTTACCATTTGATTCAAAAACGTTTATACACATTTACAAAATTCTTTTCATATCAATACAAACAACTTTTTAGAATTTTACTAATGCAATAAGGTTTATATTGAACTAGTCAGTCCTAATTGGGAAATTAGATTGATGCATCTCTGAATACCAAACATATTAATGAAGTACCAAAAATACATTGCGAAAAGCTCAAATTTGCCGTTATCGAGTTGAGGAGCCGCAAAATCCAAACTCAAAAGTCTATGCCTGCTGATTATGAACTACAACACAAAATGGGTGTGCGAGTTATTAGGTACGAAGAGGCAGAGAGGTTTGTCCATATTCAATTATTATACAAAATATGCGACACACGTCCTTTCAAAACATCACATTTTTGTGATGTCCAGGAATGCTGAAGTACTTAAGACCTGGAGAGGTCATACCCGTACATACTCAAGGTTGTACATTTCACCGTGACAATACATACAGGTGAGAAACTTTCCTTTTAATCTATGATAGTTTCTGAATTGAATGCCAAGTTTCTAAATCAGCTGTCACCGTCTCCTTTTCAAACTACATGGCAGGAGAGACATTCTAATTTTTGCATCTAGTGGAGCAGTCAGTATAGCCCTTTTAACTGTGATCTGTTAGCGAGCTGGATACATTTACTGACGCTCCAAACGCATCCATGCCGGAGTTTAAAGGGAAGACGCAGCGGAGACTGGGGGCACCTCCTGGTGAGTTTGACATGCTCTGTCGTTAGGAAAGAAGACGTTTATTGCCTCACTGCCTCGCTTCATCTCCCGGCCTGATCTCCCGGCACACTGGGTGACCAAAGGGTTCGGCTTCTTTCTGCCCTGCTGCCCTGGGCCCGCCAGGACATTGAACTTTGAGAAGTCGGCGTTATTCCGGACACAAAGGGACTTTTCACTGCGGACTCCCGCAGATTTTTAAGGGATCTCGGTTTTGTTTTCCTTTAGGGACCTTTCGTCGCTCGGCCGAGCGAGTGGGATACAAATTGTCGCCGGCCTGTTCAAAATTGCCATCATAAAGGATTAGATTATTATTTTCTCTCGACGTTGATATGCTTTGCACGTTTGTCCGTTTTTTTTAAAATAGGTTTCTCACTACAGCAGTCACGGCTCGACTTGACTGGAGAAAAAAAGAATCCACACACACATCTCATGCTAATGATTTTGCTTTCTAACCTACTATCATAAGACATTTTACGTGAAATTTGCTCCACTGAGAATAATTTGACCCAAGTCAATATTTCAGAGAGATTGTTATTTCAAGTAGTAAACAGAACGCAGAACCCACGCCACACACACACACACAAAAAGCCAATTCCTTTTCCTACCGAGTTCCACAATAATAAAGTCCATAGAGCAAGGGGTCGAGTCTGTTTTCCCTAGGTTTTGTGTACTATGAAGTTAAATGGAACCTCGCGTATTAGTGACACTGAAACAACTGTGTCTCGCTAGTTGATTCAGAGGAGATTCAAGTCTTGAGTCAAAAGCGACGTAGAACAGACTAGACTCAACCGCTTGTAGCCTAAAAGGCGTGGTGTTAAGCTGTACTGTTAAGGAGATTAAAATTTATTAAGACAAGGGCTACGGTCGTATTTGAAATTCTGCATTAGCCTATCTCATGGATCAAATCAGCTTGTTTAAACCAACGTTCCCTGAAAAAACAGTACCGCTTTTGAAAAAACTGTCATCAGCTTGAAAACGGTTTATATAAAGCCCGTCCAGCTGTACTGGAAAGTTCTGGTCATAAGCCTGCCTAACTGAACATTGTAGTGATACAGTACTTATCTGGCTAGTTCTTCGTCATCTTTCTTTGAAATGTGGATTGTCTTAATTATTATTCCGCACAATGTCCATATGACCGTCATTGTTCTTGTTGAATATTGTTATTGTTGTTGTTGTTATTATTGCTGCTGATGATGATAACGATGATGATAACGATGATGACAAGAATGATGATGATGATGTCGATGAGTGCGACAACGATGCTGATGGTGATGATGATATGATGATGATCATGATTTACGTACTGCCGTTACTATACCATCGGGAGCTTTCTTTCTTGGCGTCAAACTTTTGAATTTCTATTACAGCTTTTCTTGCCGCACGTATTACTATAGAGACGAGCTCCGGTCCAGTGCAAACCAGGGACGTTGGTCAATACTGGAATGTTTTACAGGACAAGTTATAGGGCAATAAAACAGAAAAATGTGGACGTTTTGTATTCAGCTGGAATTAGCACCTAGTAAACCATTGTATTTTCTCTAGGCGTTAGGTAACAGTCCCTGAAAATGCCAGCTGAGGAACATTAATTTTCATGTTGGACTATTGAACTGTTTTGTACCATTGTTCTGTTATAGATCCTTCTGTGGGAAAATGTACCTCCCTGAGTGTGTCCTGACCTAAACATCTTGTGTAATGTGTAGGATATGTCTTTGTCTGTAGTAGAATTAGCTGGTGTGACTGACGATATAAAAGCGCCGTACGAACAGGAATTCTTTGTAACAAGGAAATACTGTTTATCTCGCTGTGGTCAAAAGACCTGTAGCAAAATAATGTTACAGAATTATGTTCTCTGCATGTCACAATGTATATTTATTTATGTATTCCTAGGACTAACATTTCAAATCGTCAAAGTTCGGCACTGAGAATAGTTATAATTTCCAGACTTGCCATAAATTTCTTTTTTTTTTTAAATGATAAATTAAACCACAAGCAATTTATAAAAGAAAACCTTATTCACGATACCAAGATCAGTTTTTATGGATCTAATATTAAGTTGTTAAGCCAAGAATAAACTCGTGCTCTAAATACGTTCGCACACAGCTGTGCACTATGGCACACCTTTTCTTCAGTACCTCCATGTACTTCTCCAGGGATGAGATAGAGAGGTGTAGGGACTTAAAAACAGGAATTAACGCCTTATCTCGTTGTCCGTTGCTTTAATTGTGTCGAAAACATTGCACATCGCTCCAGTGGTCAATGGAGAGGGATTTGAGCCTCTTGAACCAATCGACATTGTGCGTGTTGACCAGGCCGGGAGCCTATGGTGATTAAGCATAGTTAAAAGAACTGCTTACTTACAGTTTGCGACAAGAAAAAGGCTGTGCGCTAGAGAAAGCAATTAAGTGGCCATTATAGCTGACTCTTGTTCACTTGCTTAATTATTGTAGCATGCGGTTCCGTTTCTGTGAATCGACAAGCACATTGTGTTTCGTCCCCTGGGCAATGCCTGTTATTGTGTCCCAGAGTAAATACTTTACGCCACTTGACCGACCATTGCTTCCGCAGCCTTGGAGCTTACGTCTTCATGTTTTCATGTCCGTTGTTCCTCTTTTGTTTTGGTGTTTGGGAGTTTTTTCAAAGTCCCCGAAAGTAGATTTTGCGGGTGAGAGAATTCATGTGGCCAGCATGACCTCTCTTCTTCAATAGACCGTCCTATATCTTGTACAAGCCAGCGATTCTTGTATCATAAACATTCATTTTCTTTGCTACTCTTGGTGGAGCCAGCCAATACCTTTTCAGTCCCCGAGACCCCTGTAAATACACATGCTTAACGACTGAAGCGCTGAATTTAAGTGACTTTTGCATTGTTCTCTACTATGTATTTGACAGTGTCCCGCCCTCTCCTCCAGAAATGCCTCTGATTAAAGAAAATATCAAGTACAGTCTCTTAAAAATAGATTTTAAAAATCAAATTAAAGTCATTCAAGTTGTATTGAAAGCTGCTGCACAAAGTTATTCGACACTCTTTTGATGATGGACATACACATAATATACGATTTTTTTTACTTACAAGTTTAGTGAAGTAATTTTCCCTATTCTGTGCTCAGTTAATAATCAAGCTATATCGACAAGATTTTTTTATATTTTGCAAACTCCATGTCATGGGAAACTGATCATTGTCAGTTTACTCCAGGCTGCTTCCTTTATCTATCTCAGTTCATTAAACGCTTCATTTGCTAGTTAAGTAGTGAGAGCAAAAATATACTTACTTTTCCGAAAATTATCGTAAGAATGAAATGAAACGCTAGGCAATATCTACATCACAGTTTACAAGCGTGTTACGAGATTGTTAGAGGTTTCAGAGAGAAATAAAGATACACTTTAGAGGTATTTTTCACACGTTGCTGTTAAATTCTGAGGGAAAAAAATCGTCCCACATTTTTTGAAAGAGACGAACACTGATATGGTTCATGTTCTTTGCATGTGTGTGGGACACTGAGTTTAAGTTTTCATGGCGTGAAATAAGATTCCCCTTGATGTGACAGATGAAAATGATGTAGACAAAGTTGTTTGCTGGTGAATGGAAGGTCTGATTGATATGGTTCTATCAGGTTGCATGTGAACGTGTTAGGGTGTTTGTGCTGAGATTGGTGGGGTGATGTATGTTCAGGGCAAGTTGTTTTATTTTTATGAGAACTGTTACAACCTTCTGTCTATCTATCTATCTATCTATCTATCTATCTATCTATCTATCTATCTATCTGTCTGTCTGTCTGTCTGTCTGTCTGTCTGTCTGTCTGTCTGTCTGTCTGTCTGTCTGTCTGTCTGTCTGTCTGTCTGTCTGTCTGTCTGTCCATCTATCTATCTATCTATCTATCTATCTATCTATCTGTCTGTCTGTCTGTCTGTCTGTCTGTCTGTCTGTCTGTCTGTCTGTCTGTCTGTCTATCTATCTATCTATCTACCTATCTTATTCTGCCTTTCTGTCTGTCTGTCTGTCTATCTGTCTGTCTGTCCGTCTGTGTTTCAAAATACTGCATCCATGTCTCTATTAACTTCTATAGAAGGACAGCATGATTGCAGAAATCTGCCCATCCTATTATGTCTCAAGCATCGTGTTTAACGCTCTATTCTTCGTACAATTTCCTCTTACTGAGAGAACAAAACTTTCAATTTTCACATTCTTTTTCACTGTGCGCCAAGCTTTGAGTGTTCCAATGTTATACCAGACAATAGGAGGTGTTGATTTGTTCTCTGAAGGACCCGCTGGTCACACCTCATCAAAGGGTGTGCCGCTTCCAAATAAGGTCGAGCTGCAGGTGTTAAAGTAGCCATTCGCTGGTGTGAGGGAATTGCCCTGTAGAGAGCTTGGAGAAGGGAAACTCCTGCAATTGTAGTGACGAACGAGAATGATCAGGACATGACTGTGTTTTTGCGAAGCACGGGTCTTAGACTATTGATGTTCCACAGGTCTCCATTATAGGAGTATGGCACTTTCTTTATTATTGATTCTGTTTTGATATGAACTATTGTGGCAACGTGATTTCGAGTCTTTAATTGAGAGTAAATAAAAATCATGTTTGCATTGTTGTTTGTTTGTTTTTGCTGTTGTTGTTGTAGTTTTTATTTGCCCAGCACATTAGCTCGACTGTTTGGAAATGAGGACTGTTTTCTTGTCAACATTTATTCTACGGCATCTGCTGTTTGATTGTTAGGGAAGACGTCTGTTAGGTCGTAGAACAACCATACCATTGGTACAATTATTGATACAACTACAAACGCTATCAATACTTTGGTACTTCAACAAAAAGACTCCTTCCTACTTCATTTTTATAATGCCATGAACATGTAGTGCTAAGAGAACACTCAGACCCTTCAAAGATATGTACAGTTTTACAAGACGTGTATCCGTTATACGAAATGAGTTTTGAGTTTCTTCTTTACTTATCAACAATGAGTCTTTTAAGAATGTTTCTGTCCCGACAAATTGCAGTTTTATGGCTGAGAAAACGGCAGTTATAATTGAGATGGCAGGAGTGATGCACGACCACAGGAATGAGAGAAAGTAAATTTAAAAAAAAAAGAAAAACCAGTGGCCAGTTAAAGAGAGTTGATGTCCTAGTGTTCAGTAAAACTAATCAAACGCGGCATTTGTCAGGAAAAACGCTCCACGTCGGTGTGGGAAACTGGTGACATGAATATGCTTAGTTAAGTGCAGGGCTCCTCCGCAGGTCGCTATAGATACTTAGGAATGCGTTTTTTGCACGTATATACATGCTTATACCTACTTGACTGTTTTGCCCCGTTCGTAAGTTGACATGCAGAGTGTTAAATATGACGTGCCGAGAGGTACTTTCAGAATCCTCAACATTGCTGCATTATCAAGCCACTGCGTAATTTAGCATTAACCCTATACTGGCCGAACACAGATCCTTGAGTCAAAAGCAGAATTTGGCAAAACTGATTTAAAGTGGCCGAATTAACGAAAAAAAAAAACTGAATAATTGTTATGAACAAAATAATGGTCCCTGATAAATTATAAAGTGTTTCAAATAAAAATTATAAAACATTGTGTATCACGTAATGTGTCCAAACATGAAATAGAGGCTGGTAATGGATTAATGAAACCATTCAGTGACCCAGAACCATGATGTCGAAGTGCTCTGTAATTCATTTCCCGCCTCTTACTAGTCTGAAGTGTCTCCAAATAGTTGGTGCGCACTGGACTGCATGAGGTTTTGCTGACCTCCAGTGGCGCCTGTACCTTTGACCCTTTTAACGCGTGTCAACGAAAATTCTTAATTGCCAGGCAGCATACTTCGCCATTGTCGTTGAATACGGTCGTATATAGACATTTTTCTCCATTTATGAGTCACGTTTGATCCATTTATCATTACCTTCTCAGGAATCGGCCTTATAGCTCATTTTTGATACCTATGCGTACTAGCTATGATCTTTACCACCATATTTTGCTATCGGCTGTTCAAATTTCTGTGATGAAACACATGTTTTAATGTCACCAGCAAAAACGTGAAAAGGCGACATACGACCGTGTTACAGAGCATTGTCGACTAGACACTCTCTTTATAGATAAAGGTGCTGTATGTATTGGCTATTAAATCTTTTAAGGCATTCCTCTACAGCCGAAGAGACATTGTTCTTTACTATGCAAAGCGGAGTCTCACTTCCTGTTTTATAGGAGAAGTCAGGGAGTTTGAAAGCGTTAATTTTAATGGAGTTGGCGTCACATCCAAACTTGCTGAGTTTGGGGATAGAGAGAAACGGTAATGAATATAAATCAGATCTAAGTATGTTCAGACCTAGTTAATGGGTGGCTGGAAGGAACTGTAGAGTGCGTCTAGCACTTCACACGTTTCCTAATTTTTTTTTTTCTTAAATCTCAGGCCACAGTTTGATAAGGAATAAATGACGTTACTTTGTAGAGCAGGACGGACTTAAATAAGATTTAAAGAAGGTGATCCAACAGGTATCTTTCTCACCTGTCTGTCTCTACATCTATCTATCTATCTATCTATCTATCTATCTATCTATCTATCTATCTATCTATCTATCTATCTATCTATCTATCTATCTGTCTTCTGTCTATATATGTATTTGTCTGTCTGTCTATCTATCTATCGATCTGTCTGTCTGTGTGTCTGCCTGTCTGTTTGTCTGTATCTATCGACGACGGTCTATTCATTTGTCCCTCCCTATCGCCTTCCGTCCATCCCTCCGTCCGTCTGTCTTTCTGTCTGTCTGGCTGCCTACCGGTCTGTCAGTCTGTCTCCCCGTCTATCTGTCTATACTTTGCGAATAAATTATATAATTTCTAGTGAGAATGTACATGATTTGACTTTCACCCTGCTCAAAAGAAGTTACAGTGTTTCTAGATTTCAGTTGTGGAAGATGGAATAATTATGTTTATTTTGTCACTCAAAATTCTAGATAACTATTTTCTGTAAATTTTCTAAAAATGTTCCTAAGTTTTGTTGAAACGCTTGGCGGCATGCCAACAGTTGACGCACTCATAAGAAGGTCGCCGACACAAGTGCAAGGATAAAACTGAAATCAAATTCTATGAACGTCATATTTGAAAAATGATCACACCTGGCAAGGTGTTTATTACTGAAAGAAGTCATCTTTGTGGTTCTTCATTCTCATGTTTAAAAAAATATCATTTGAAATGTAAATGAATTTCTTTCTTTTTTTCATTTTGATATCCCCAAGTCTTCAGTCTGCGTCATCGGCCTTTGAAAACAGCGTCATAATTAGATTCACAAAAATGACGTCGGGATAGAACCATGCATGACCGACGAAATATTTGAAATTTTTTGCATTCTTGTGCAGTCTTTTTTTGCCGCCGTATCTTCTTAAGATCTTTTGAAAACTGTAAGCCCGCTTATAGTTCGACCTCCGATTGGTGAAGCATTGGCAATTGAGACGACAACTGAGCCGAGACCAGTGCAAGTGGTTCTCAACCCGGTGGGGAAGTTTCCTTCCTCTGGGGGCAAATTTGGGGGTTTCGGTCCATGGTGGAGTGTGTCAAGGCTGTTTTCTCTCAGCTTTGTGAACTACAAGAGTTAAACGGGTCTTCGTGCACTTAGTGAGGCTGACACAAGCTTGTGGTCTCGCTGGTTGATTCAAACTGGTTGGACCGTTGACTCGGGGAATGCATGCACAGATGTGATTTTTGAAGTTGAGCTTCAATCACCAACTTGAGGCGCACAACGAAATTTCCTGTCACACTTTTTGATTCTCCTCGAAGAAAATGCGTCTATTTTTTTTTCCCGGCTCAAAATGTCGGAACACTTTCTTCTCTTCAACTCAGCCGTGGCTCAAAATCGAGGAAAGTACTAAAAATATAGCGAGCTTCAAGACCTTTCAAAATATGCCCATGCACACCTTTACGTCTTTCTATGCCAGATATGATATTTTGTATAATTTAAGTCTCAGCCGTTAAAAAGCCTTTCATGATTACATTGGAGACCTGACTTCCATTATGATATGATGAGCTCAGGTCTGAAGCAAGACCGATGCAAAATGGACTTGACTCGGTGAGCTCTTAACTAGCTTTCTCAGGCCAGGAGTGAAAACCACAGGCCATGAAATAAATATCAATCACACTGCAGTCATGTCTTGTGAAAGTACGGAGTCGCTTCTAAGGCTGATGGCACACTGAGTCTCAAGTCTGTTTTTGTCTCGTTTGTAGTATGGGATGCGAACTTAAAACGGGAGCAATGGCACTGGCGAGACCGAAACGTCATGTCTGGCTCACTAGCTCGGGCACCTCAAAACTGTGTAGAGACACCTGGCGGAAAGAGAGATCTCACACCACCGGGTCAAAACAGAAGAGATGTAAAAAGAAAAAAAACAAAACCTTGACTCAGTTCGCCACCAACCTCATTTTCTCATTCCAGAGTGTGCAGGATAATTTCCTCTGACGTTCAGCTCAATATCCTTTCCCTGATTTCGTCGATGCATAATTGATAACGATATTCATCAAGTGTCACACTTTTGCGTAAGTCCATACATAAATAATTATATTCTCATCAGAATTCTGAGAACTCCATTAACTTTTTGTTTGCTGTTGTTGTTTTAAACTGGCTGAATTGTGGAGGATGGAAAAACGCTTTGAGACTGTATTGTGTAGAGATCTGTCGTTTTGGTGGAGGGTTTGGCGGCTCTAGTCATTTGTCATTTACACCTGGCTTTTCTTGTTGTAGTTTTTGTTTCTTTCATCTGGTTTCTCGTCCTGGCTTCTTTTTTTCCTGAGACGGGCTGTACAGAAACAGGTTTTTAAAAGTTTAGAACCAGTGGCCCAGACAATTTCAAATAACACCCAACAACCACACTGTTTGTATTACCGTCTCGACAGCGCCACCGCGCATTACGTACACCAAAATATGCAGCGAGGTGAAAAGGTGTCATTATGTCCCCTTTTGGCGCGCTGTCAATATTTAGGTTCCACTTCATGATATTCAATACTTTCTTCATTCCAGGACCTGAAAAACCCTAAAAATAGATCGAAACCTACGGTTTTGGTTGCGTAAAGGGAAATTTACAGTCTAAATTCAAATGACCAATACTGAAATATTCCTAGCACTTTGGAGTATCATGACGTAATGGGGCATCGTGGTGGGAAAAACGGGGCTGTTTACGACAACAGACGCTCACAAATTTTGTTTTTATCCTTCTGAAAACAAGTTCTTGGATCATTGTCGGAAAAAGCACTTTGTTTATCTTAGAATTTACGGCGTAGATATCGGTGTTTTTGAGAGTGTTGAAAGGTATTAGGAAATTATTGACATTCCAAATAAGAATGAGGAAATTTAATATTATCTTTGTTGTTGTTGTTGCTAGGATAGCAAGGCAGATAAGAAACTTGATTTACGTGGATTGAGAATTCATTAGATCAAAATGGATCAAAATGCGGAATGGTTTTGTGTACCAGAGTGGTCGTTATGGGAGTGTCAACAACGTTGTTGTCACACAGCTAATCTGTGATTGTTGGTCCGTGGAATTTGTTCACTGGTATGACGGAATGTGGGCGTCATGGCTTTGGCACATGATTTATGGGGCTATCTATCTATCTATCTATCTATCTATCTATCTATCTATCTATCTATCTATCTATCTATCTATCTATCTATCTATCTATCTATCTGTCTGTCTATCTGTCTATCTATCTGTTGATCTATCTATCTATCTATCTATCTATCTATCTATCTATCTATCTATCTATCTATCTATCTATCTATCTATCTATCTGCCTGCCTGCCTGCCTGCCTGTCTGCCTGCCTGCCTGTCTGTCTGTCTGTCTGTCTGTCTGTCTATATGTCGATCTATCTATCTATCTATCTATCTATCTATCTATCTATCTATCTATCTATCTATCTATCTATCTATCTATCTGTCTATCTATCTATCTATCTATCTATCTGTCTAACTATGTATCTATATGTCGATCTATCTATCTATCTATCTATCTATCTATCTATCTATCTATCTAACTATCTATCTATCTGTCTATCTATCTATCTATCTATCTATCATCTATCTGTCTATCTGTATGTCTGTCTGCCCACCTGCCTTCCTGCCAACCTAGCTACCTGCCCATATGTCTGCCTGTGTCTGTCTTGGATCTCTGACATACTGGTCAAGCGCTCTCGCCTATTAAAGCATTCCTTCGGCTAAATAAATAATCTTTGAGTGCACGGGGGGGGGGGGGGGTTAAAGTGGTTAGGAGTTGCTGCGTACGAACTTTGCATGTCGGAAAGATCTGCGGCCATAGCTGTCTATGATAATACATTGAAAACTCTTGACATTCATTTTAATCCTGGCTAAAACAGATTTTTTTTTAACGAATTTGAGCGTCATTCCAGATTGTACTCTGTGAACTGAATGGCAGATTAAACCGAAGACATTGCCAAGATCTGCAGAGGGCTTTAAATGAGAACAACAAACAAATCAACGCCCGTTCCTTGGATTATTACTAGAGTACACATTGATCCATTTTGAAAAATTCTTCACCTGATACAAAGTGTAAAACGTGGAATACTTCTAAATATATATTTATAAATAGATACTACGTTTGTGGTGAATTTTTGTTTTTGAATCCATTGACAATTTTAATTGAATTTTCAAGATTGAGATTTAAAAAAAAAAAAAAATTATGGAAGGAATCTAAGCCTAGGAAAATGATATAACATGATGTATTGAAAAGAATCTCTATACTGCAATGGCATGCACCTTTTAAGCGATAAATGCTATAAACACATTTCCACTTAAGTGTCTTTTTTTTTTTTCAGTGCATGCTTTCGAAGTGTCAAATGAGACGAAGCTATTGGCACGCACTTCACGAGATACCGAGCTTGATAAACGACACTTGAAAGAATGATATTTATGTCTATGTGTTATTTTCAAGGAAAATATATCCGGGGTTTGAAGCGAGGGACACCCAAACAACGATTATATTTGGAACAACATTTTGATAGCGATCACCAAATGCATATCATGTCAGCGCATGAACAGAATTGCTGACGCCCAAAAAACACAACTTTAAAAAAGTTCCAGTGTTTCTCAAACTGTTTTATTATTGATGCCCCGCCTTACAACACTGGCAAATCAACCGGGGCTAAGCAAGGAGTAACCAAACCAATACTCAGTGGCTACGTTTACGGCAGCCAGTGAACACAACTGACCGTTTTTCTTTGTTCGGCTTTACTCCCGTTCGTATAGCAACACTTCCTTTCTTTGTTTTTTTTTTTCTATTGGAGTATAAGCGTAATCTGCCGTAAACGTAGCCACTGCTAAACTAATCCCATTTTTGTGATAGAACGTTCAGTTGTTGTTGTTGTTGTTGTTGTTGTTGTTGTTGTTGTTGTTGCTGTTGCTGTTGTTGTTGTTGTTGTTGTTGTTGCTGTTGTTGTTGTTGTTGTTGTTGCTGTTGCTGCTGCTGCTGTTGCTGCTGCTGCTGTTTGTTTTTTTTAGTGAGAACGTGGCCTTCAACATATCAAATTGTATAAGTTAAGTTTGCTTGTTCTTTTAGGAGGTTGGTGCGCGCGTCTGGTAGGATCTCCTCTACTTGTCCTATCATTCTCTTACATTCTGTCTTATCGCCTTGCTGCTTCCTAACACAATAATGGCCGTCTTCGTGTCGACGTGCTCTTTACAAACTCAAACTTAATATTCTTTAATGCTAATTACTAAAGTCGTGGCAAAATACTGCTCCATTATTCCCACTAGTTGCAGCAGCCAAGAACGTTCCATTTCCGAAATGTTTGCAGTTATTCTGAAATGTTGGGACTTCATAGTAGGGTTTCATATTACCTATTAAAGGAAAGCAAATCGTTATCTGTGGCAGGAATTTAAAATAAAGCATGTCATTAGTGCTTTTCGTTTTTTTTTTTTTCTAAGAATTTACTTTAGTTTAAAAGATGAGAAAGTGCAGGTACTTTTGGGGTGTCCCTAGGTGACATAAATAAACTTGCCGACACGATTGTTGTTTAAGTGGTACTCGTCGAAAAAGCAACTGAATACCCAGACAAGATACTATTGGATAAAGCTGAATGATAAGACGCCAGGCTATGTTTTAACAATGGTATTAGTTTCGTAAGAGACATCGTAATTGCTTTTGTAGTGCTTTCTCTCAAACGAAACTTATTATCTATAATGGTGTTTAACACTTGCTTTACAGTTGTTTTATACTTTGATAAAACGGTTTGACATTAATATAATAATGATTCTAATAATAACAATGATAAGCTTAATAATAGTAATTTGGTAATAGCGGTAATTATGATAAAAACTGATGATGATAATAATAATAACAATAATAATAACAAGATAGGGGCTGTTTGGACCATGTAGACAAACTTCTGTCGAATGAAATTACGTCCTTTCCTTTCCAGAAGTTCTAGCCGTTAACATTTTCCCTCAACTGTACAGTTTGTCCCCAAAGTCTGGACACAGGCATAAAGAGTGAATGTGCTCAAATTTACAGCAGTATCGAGTTCACGTGAATCTTGCAAAGCGCATCGATCTTTGCATCACAACTGATGGAAATCATATTACTGAAGACGTTATTTTTTAATATTCCAATTGAATAAAATGTTGTTGAAACGTCTACGTGTATTTCTTGAAAATTAATACATTTTGCCTGTGTCCAGACATGAGGGACACTCAATAGATCAAGATATCAGGGGAATACCTGTATTATCCTGTGAGGGAAATTGTTTCTCACAGATCACAATACATGATACACATATCTTACGTATTATTATAGGAACGTGCCATAACTTAATAACAGATCAGACGTAATACAATATGCAGTAACATGGCATGGAACCTTGATAACAATTAGAGCACAGATCTAGCCAGAATGCGTTGTTCAGGCCGCAGGTTTTATATTGTGAGTATTTATTGTTGTCTCGGTGCGCCCCTCAAATATGGAAGTTATTGCCCCTGATAAGCGCGAGGCTGGACACTCCAACCTTTGACCTTTCCAACAAATGACACTGATCCATCTCAGTCCTGACCTGTAACTGATTTGAATCACTGTATTTATTTGTCTTAGTCCCCTCGGATTTATTGTACACCTCTCCTCAAGTTCGGCTTTCTTGCGGCTACTCATCAGAAAGTATGATGGAGTGCGTTTGTGAGTGCTTGAGGCGCCACCTACGCTGAAGCTTGGTGACTTGTGTGACATTCTGTTAGACTTTTGAGACTAAACTTTAGGTTGTAGCCGGAGAGTTTGCCATGAGAAGTTTATCATTTCAGTCTTTCCTGTGCTCATTTTCTCTCTCTCTCACTCTCTCTCTCTCTCTCTCTCTCTCTCTCTCTCTCTCTCTCTCTCTCTCTCTTTCTCTCTCTCTCTGTCTTTCTCTTTCTCTCTCTCTCTCTTTCTCTCTCTCTTTCTCTTTCTCTCTCTTTCTCTTTCTCTCTCTCTCTCTCCCTTTCTCTCTCTCTCTCTCTCTCTCTCTCTCTCTCTTTCTCCCTCTCTCTCCTTTCAACTGCACTTAACTCGACTGGTTGTTGGTGTGAGAAAAAAAAAAGTTAGTAACTTTGTATGGGGCCTAAAATTCCCCTGCAAAAGACTGTCAATAGCTTCGGTCTGCCCAATAGAGAGGGAGGGAACAAGAGCGAGAGGGAGACAGGGAGGAAGAACGAAAAGAAGAGGGGCTGGAACAGAGAACAATGGCACAAATTAAAGAGCCTCTCGTGCTTGTAGACATGTTGGCACCTTATCTAAGTGTATACTATACGTTCTTTCTCACAGATACGATGGCGTTTTGAGAGTATTTCGCGAAGTAATAATACTAGAACTCCCCAAATTAGTAAATTACATTCATTTAAACTTTGTATGTTTTCTACAGTACGAATGTTTATTTGTAAGTACGTAAAAGAGAGAGGGGGAGAGAGGGAGAGAGAGTTAGTTATTTACCATTCCCAAAAATGACAAAATTATCGTGAATTTTGACCCTCATGGGCCCAAACAAAGAGAGACTTATCCAAGTTCCTGAATAGTGCAAAAGTAGTTTAAAATAACATAATAAATGGAATAACATAACTTTTATCAAGTAGAAAAAATAGATTAGTAATGTGTTCGTATCTGCTCCGAAAATAGATCATGGGGCTTCACTTGATGTCTTTTCAATACAGACCATAGGACTCTAGCGGTTTAATTAGATCAGATACGACGTATTTTTGTATAACAATATGAAAGCTGTAGAAGAAGGGGCAAAATGAAGTCGTGACCTTAATTCTTGTTTGTTCCAACTCCATTTTTTGCCCAACTGAATTTGAGTTCGGGTTTTACTGCACGTTGGCACCGCAGCGGCCACTTGGCGCCCAGCACAACTGAGAAATTCGAGAAATTTGCAGCTTTAGTATTACGGTAAGGAATAAATCGGAATAGTGAGACAGCTTGATACGTGAAACAGTGCATTTCAAATAAGTGTCGAAGTGTGCATTTGTTATGCCTCTTTTACATACTCAAAGATCCCCGGTATTTCAGAATATGGAGATAGAACAAACAAGAACTAACGTGGCCAAGTGTTAACACCTTCTTGAAACCAAAACGGACGGACAGGTTGATGTGATCGACAACATATTGTTTATTGAGGTTTGGGTCAGGCACACAGCTGTCATCGATATGACCTTTCATCTTTGACCCAGGGAATGGAGGGGGCAGGGTACTGTATAAACTTATCTGTGTGGTTTATGATACGTCATCAAGTGTTGCTTGGCGTCAAAAACCAGCTTGTTTGAGCATAAATCGTAGTGCCAGGAAGCAGTTTATTTATGATTTGGCCTTTATCTCTTTGAAACAAAGGGAATTTGCGTTACTGAAGTGAATGATACTGGCGTTTCAGCGTATTATACCTCTGTCATTTAAAACATTAAGGATCAATACTCGTTGTTTGGCCTATTTTCTTGTAACTGAAGTTGTCTGAGATCCACTTGGTTGGTTGGTTGATTGGTTGATTGGTTCGTTGGTTCAGTCGTACGTCCATCTGTTCTTTACTTCGTTCTTTTGTCTGTTCGTTCCTTCTTTCTGTCTTTGTTTGCTTGCTTGTTTGTTTGGCTGTTGTTGTTGTTGTTTTTGCTGCTGCTGCTGCTGCTGCTGTTGTTGTTTCTATGACGCCCTCGTCGACTTCCTTTGTAGACATTTTATTCTTCTTCATTTCTTTTTAATGTCGTTATTTGCTTCCATGATGTATGTTTATTTTTCATTTCCAGTAACAAATTCTGATGTTTAATGTATATATATATTAAAACATTTTTTATCACCAACATTATCGAATGACCTATTTTCCCTTCTCCACCAGTATGCAAGACCAATGGACCACTGGGTATGATTACGGGTTCCATCAGTGACTGGCAGATCAGCGCATCTTCCACCTACCCTAGTGAGTGGGACAGGGGCTGCCACGAGAAATACGCTCGTCTCTATCTCCCCAACAAGCTCGGCTGGTGTGCCAAATACAAGAGTTCGTCAGAATGGCTGCAAGTCGACCTGGGTGTCGCTGCTAGGGTGAGTAAAGTTACGGACATTTGATATCACTCACTAGGGGTGGGGTCATTGATGAAAAGCAAATACCGCAGCCTGTTTCCCAAGGATGGCCAGAAATGAGAGGGGCATGAATATGTGAAAAACATTAGTCCACAGAATTTTTACTTTCTGGCAACTAAAATTTGTCACACACTCACTCGTTCATTCACGCTCTCAGCTACTCACTCACTCACTCACTCACTCACTCACTCACTCACTCACTCACTCACTCACTCACTCACTCACTCACTCACTCACTCACTCACACACTCATTCACATATACATACACATCACATACTCTCTCTTTCTGTTCTTCTCTCTCTCTCTCTCTCTCTCTCTCTCTCTCTCTCTCTCTCTCTGTCTCTCTCTGTCTCTCTCTGTCTCCGTCTCTCTCTCTCTCTCTCTCTCTCTCTCTCTCAAACACACACACACACACACTCTATCTCTCTCCTCCACATCAGTCATCTCTTTAAAGCGCTTAAAAAACCACCGTTAATATTATCGCCGTTTTCATTGTGTTTTTTTTCTGTATGTTTCTGTTTCTTATACCAAACTCTACACTTATTCTCCTCCCACACACACTATTTCAGCAACCCTCTTGCTATTACTGATTAATTTCTTTTCTTGCGATCTGATCTAAGGGAATGAATGGTGCTCTGGTGGATGGGGGAATAAGAGATTGGTGGGAAGCCTAAAGTACAGTTAAGGAATGTTCGAAAAAAAGGAAATGTGCCCTTCTCTGAAAACAAAATTACCCCTGTTCTGAACATTCGTCGAACTCCAGAAACACTTAGAGCCGTGCACTTTTACTTGAAGAAAATAAAAATAGAATAATGAACGAAGTCAACTAGCCGCCGTTCCATGCATTTTAATGAGCAATTTCAAAAGTGGAAACCGATTTTCTGTCAGGGAAAATGTCTCTCTTTATTATAACTTTTTTTTTTTCTTTAATGGAATCGAGACGAAATGTAAGAAAATAATTCTGAAAACATGAATTCCTGACTACTAATGCATTCAGGAAACATTTTTTTCCCTGTGTGGGAAGCACTGGCTGTCAATCGAGAAAGCTCTTATGTTATCATAATGTTGTTCTTCGGGTTGAATTTCTTCAGAAAAAAAAAAATGTAGGTGAATAGATTAACAGTTAACTTGAATTCTATTGTTGATCGTGAAGACAATACTGTTGGGTGAAAGTCTGGGACATACCCAAAGACCGTAGTTTGTGACCCAACAGCTTTATGTGTACTACATAACCCCTTCCCCCCCCCCTCCCCCACCACCACCACCACGACTACCACCACCACCACGAAATTGCAAGTAGTTTAGTCCACAAAAGAATTTATCAGCTAGATGATAGCCTACTTATATATATACACATGTAGGAATTTCAGATCACTGTATTTCTAGAAAATTCCCAAGAAATGATCACAGATGAATCACTCCTATGATGTATTTCAAAGTGCTTGCTTTTGTTGAAAAGAACGCATTGGCGATAGATGGCGAACAGAAATGGACCTTTTTATCTAAAAATATATCTGCGGGCGGTTCGTGGGCGTTTCAGATAGGATTTTCCTCTTGTTCTAACATTCTGCTGTATTCTATCCACCGTCTTGCTTTGTCCTAGCACAATGAGTCTCGTGTCGTGTCGACCTACTTTCTCCAAACTTAAACTCAAACTTGCCTTATATAATGCCAGATACAAAAGCGGTTGGGAACGGGTTAATGACAAGTTGTCGTTTATTCTATTTGTGTTTGCTCAAAGAGACATCTTTGACTGTGCCAAGACTGTACCAAAGCTGTGTCCTATCCACACTCCTGTATGGGTCAGAGTGTTGGCGAATGACAGAAGGTGACCTCGCCAAGTTGTCTTCCTTCCGCACCACATGTCTTCGTAGGATTCTCCGCATCTTTTGGCCAAACAGGATTTCTAATCAGGAACTACTAAGGCGATGCAAGCAAGAAGAAATAGCCAACATCATCACGAAGAGACGATGGAGATGGCTCGGACACGTGCTGCGAAAGGAAGCAAATTCTATCACCAAAACGGCACTTCTGTGGACACCAGAGTGACGGCGCCAGCGAGGTAGACCCAAGGCAACCTGGCAGAGAACGATCGAGGCAGAGATGAAATCCTTCAATCACTCATGGGGAACTCTCGCAAAGATGGTCCAGGACAGACAGGGCTGGAGATCCTTTGTTGCTGCCCTAAGCACCAGTGGGTACAACAGGAAATAGTAGTAGTAGTAAAGAGACATCTAGACAAGTTAGGGAAGGCCTCATCAGCCAGAAGTCATCATTGTTTTGACCTGCAATGTGAAAACCGAAATTGTGCGTTGTGGTCGGGGGGAAAATTACTGTAGGGATGGGTGTCGGATGTTCTGCCATGAGCCAATGTTCAATGTTTGTTTCTTCAGCAGCGAACAAAAGAAGATTGGAAACTTTTTGGATTCGAAAAATTATGATATTTTTGTTTGACGGAGCAAAATGTTTGAGTCTCCCGAGAAATATAATGTCAGAACTAATTAGAACTAATTGTTTTAGCAGTCTCACACTGGGGCTAAACTGAGGTGCATTTGTTTTTGTGATGGATTCAAAAGACCTTTGTCTGTCTGTCTGTCTGTCTGTCTGTCAGTCTGTCTGCCCGTCCACCTGTCTGAAATCTACTGGCATTATATTCTGCACACATGTGTCAACCAGCGACAATACCACATTGTTTATGCACTCACTGAAATGAAATCAAACTGAACAAAACAGTTTTGTAAGGGATAAATCAGCAGCCTACCGTTTCTGACAAAATTAATGATGTACCGGTAATTTCATTTTCTGTCTGGGAATGTGTAATGCATATACCCCGCATTCTTTGTTCTTTTATTAAGAATAATTTTTAATATTCTGTTGACATTAAAGCGTTCCTTAAAGTCGCTCGATTCAAAATGCTTTTTTCCTCAATTTTTCCTCACTGTTCACTCGTAGATGAAAATAATATCCTTCTCTCAGGCTGTTTTGTGGCATTTAAGCTCTCTTTGTGCCGTGTTTTCACGGTACTCCGTGTCTGAAGATCAGCTACAAAATGTTGACAATACACCGTTGGCATTTCTTCTAGGCCCATGCAGAAATTTCAAGTATGATTAATGTCCTGCCTCTGTGGACTGAACTCCCTTTGAATGATATCATAACACTGGCGTAGGCTTTGAACAACAGACACCTATAGTGAATCATTAGGACCTGGCTCACTGAGTCGGAAATGCCTTTCACACGTACAAGTTTGCCTGTCATGCATTAAGACCTTTGAGATCCGTCGGGATGTTGGTGTTCACACAGCGTGGCATTTAGCCGGTTCTGGCAGTCAGCATTTTCTGACGTCACAAGGAAGAGTTTGTGATTCGTGTCCCGTAGTTCAGAGTTGATGGCCATTCTTGCTAGAGTGAATTATGCGCTGTTCGAGGTCCAAGCATGTCAGCAAAGATAAAGCTTAAGATGGGTAAATCCCCTGTCTAAATGGCTTTTAAAAAGATTTGTCCAAAGCATTCGTGCCTCACTAGCCCGGTTAATTTGTCATCAGAATTTGAGAATCCACCCCTTTTTATTAAAGACTAGGGGCTGGGAGAATGTAAAGAATGAAAATACGCCATTGTGCTTTCGAGAAATGGATAGATAAACATGTGTTTTGTGGAGAGTCTACAGCCAACCTACTATTTTCAGATACAACCCCTAGGAAGTTCACAAATAACCCATTAGTTTAGAGAATTTACACCTTTTTATTTTGGCGATCCATACTATTTTCAGAAATAAACCATAGGAAGTTTACAAAAGTCCCCCCAAGCGTTAAAAATATACACTTTTTATTTTGGGAATCCCTATTCCCGCAGCTGGATCACATAATGTCATTCTTGTGATAGAAATGATATAAATGCGTCAGTAACTGCCACCACCACTGCCCTGAGTATTCTCAAAACAAACAAGCAAACAAACAAACAACTGTAACAGTAATAACAATTGCAGTTATCATTGTCATTTGTAGTATCTCATCATACTTTGATGTTCTTCGAGTCAATGTATTTCTTGCTGAAATCTGCATCCCTGCGAATATAGGGAACTTCAAGACCTTTTAAAATATGCCCACGTACACCTTTAGCTCTTTCTGTGCATAATATGATATTTTGTAGAATTGAAGGCTCGCCGGTTAAAACGCTTTTCATGATTACATCGGGGGCTTTATAATAATATGATTAACCTTCTATTTACAAATCAGACCTGTGTAAACTTCATCACGTCTCCAAGTATCATAGCTCTCCTCGTTTAGGCGCATGTCTTTAAGTGGTACCTGTACCAACGATCAAGAACATTAAGAGAAGAGAAAACTAGATTTTCAAACAGCTTAAGGTAAGAGTGGGGACATTCGTGATGGAAACAAACTCAAATCTTTCCGTATTTTGTGTCTGCTCTACGATAATGGCACACGTCAGACTCATGCCAAAACTGCTCTGACGGTCCATTCCATTTCTTGAGCACGAGGGCTATCAGATAAAATCATAGATAAATAAATGTGCTAATAGGAAAATATAATAACCCAGTAGCATCACAATGGCATAAGTCACCAAATGACAAGTAAATAAACATTTTTTCTTACTACCTCAAAAGTGTCAAAAATGACTTATGCCATTAGCGTCGAGCAGTGACGAGTTTCTCGTGTTGCCAAAGGGCGTGGCCTCCATATAAAATAATCATGCTGGACGAGAACTCCGATCCTACCTCCATGTTTACCGTCATCGATATCGTCACCAGCATCGTCATCATCATAGTGACGACCAGTGTCATCGCTTTGCCATGAATATTCCCTTGACATTCTTTGAATACTTCCCGAGCTTCAAGTTCCGTGATGTACAAGCGAAGTGTCTTTTTTCTCGTCTTTGAACTGTTTGTTGACAAAAGCTAAAACTCAGATTTTCAAGCGTATCTTTGGCTTCCACACACCCTCCCTTTTTTTCTGTCTTATTTTCCAGCTGTGCAACAGAAAAAGAAATTAGCATAAGAAGGCGAGAGTTTGATAATAATAGATCTGAAAAAAAACCATTAAAGACAGTCATCGCAGTGCGTTGTCAGCGTATCGTGTTCTCGGCATGATACGCAAGGCACGACAGTGCACGCAAAAATCGTATCTGTGTTTCCTACAAATTTGTCGGCTATCCGGGTCGTGTTTTTTGACAGCTCGGAGGTTTTCAGAAACACGCAGATCCTTTTCAGCAAAACAGATCCATCTGTCTGCCTGCAAGCTTCATTTCCCATTATGAAAAGATATGAGTTTGTTGTCAGATACCCTTTTTTTTTTTTTACTTCTCTTTTTTCTATTTTATGTTTCTTTAATCTTCTTTTGCGGTCTATGGCGAAGTAAAGCCTAATTCATTTCTTTATGCTGAATGCAGAAAGGTGAGAAGAGATATTATGACACCTCGGTTTTTTTCCTTTCTTTTGAATATCATCCCGCTCATCTGATCTAGCCGAATTGTCAACAATTAGCGTATCAAAACTTATCAATCTGAGATCTCCATATTTTTTACACAAGATAATTTATTATTTTCGTTCAATTCAAATCGTAACCTGACACTCGAGATAAAATTTAAGTGAAAAGATTGGAATTATTGGAGGAAATTTGAAGGAGTACGACGCAGGTGTTAAATTAAGAGTGCATTGCCAGATGAAGGAATGTGTTTCTCTCGCATAGCACTGATCTTTTGTTGGAGGCTTAAGTGGAGTTGGCATGCAGCAATGTGAGGTTTGAAGAATTTCTTAGGAATATTATCATGAGCTCATAAGTAGAACAAAGACATTTTTTCTGCTTATGGGTGTCAGTAATGTCATTAATGTTGAACAATATGCAAGTTTTTGACACATTCAAGTGACATAAATAAATTAATGTAACCACTGAGCCAAGGACACTAAGGGAGGTATCAATCTAAGCCCGGAACGTCACAGCCAGTTGTTGCCAGCAAAATGTTCACGCAAAAAATAAAGACAGAAGCAGACAGTCTCTGACCGGGCTGGGTATGACAGGGTTTTCTAGATATGACTTAGAAAATGATAGACAATTATGGTGTGCACTTCTTGTCTAACAGCAGCTGAATACAGTCTGGCCGGGGCTAAGCATGATACCCGCACTCCTAAGAGTGTTGCGACTTGGAGACAGAAAATTCAAATGAAACAATGAGAGTGGGAGGAGGAGGGGAACAAGAAAAAGAGGAAGAGGGATAAGCCTCTTCAAAGACAGATCCCCGAAAAAGTCTCAAATTAATGTTGTTAATGATTAGTTTATGGCTTGGGAGAATTTATACCAATGGCTTTTAGTACGAAATGGACAGATTGGAGTGGAGACAGCCATTTTCATAGTTAATTTTATATCTGGCTTATTAGAGGTCGTTTCTGGATGTGAATCTAGTCGAAGACTTACACGTGATTTTTGGATGGATGGATGGATGGATGGATGGATGGATGGATGGATGGATGGATGGACGGAACGATGGATTCACGGATGTTTGGGCGGACGGATTGATGGACGGAACGATGGGTTCACGGATGGATTGATGGATGAATGGATAGACGGGTGGATAGACGAATGGAAGGATAAATGGATGGATGGGTCTGCACCGGACCAGCTGAGAAATCAGTCGGTGCACATGGCAAAGACAGAGTTGTTTCTCCAACACATCGCCAAATGCAAAATCAGCAAGATTTTGCACACTGCAGAAATCCTCATCATCACGTATAAAAACAACACATAAATATTTGCAAGCAGATAAACTTCAGAGGGAAAGCCATTAAAATAAAGGAGGAAAAAAAAAGGAACAAAGGAAATGAAACGATTATGACAAGGAAAGAGTTGAGTGCACAAAGATAAAACATATATGATTTATAATTCATGGCCAATCCTTTGCTTTCTGCCATGAGATTAGATAAGTTGGGGTTTTGTTGGGTTTTCTTAATCCAAGGTGGCTGAAAACTGAGGTTTCTCGTTATGTTTTGTTGTTGTTGTTGTTTTTGCTATCTATCTGTCTGTCTGTTTGTCCGTCTGTCTGTCTGTCTGTCCAATCTAATCTAATCTCATCTAATCTATCTATCTATCTATCTATCTATCTATCTATCTATCTATCTATCTATCTATCTATCTATCTATCTAGATCTATCTTTCTGTCTACTTATCTATCTTCCTGTCTGTCTTGGTGGCTGTCTGCCATTCTGTTTGACCGTCCTCCCGCCTGTTCAACTTCATCTATCTATTTGTTTGTCTGTCCGTCCGTCTATACGTATCGATGCAGACATTTCACAAAACAAGTTCATGAAACCACCGTGCCGACATAATGAGTTTATTTTAAAACATCCTTGACTAAATCAACAGCTGATGATGCTTAGGTTTAGACTGTGTACAAGTCTGTCAAGTTGGTTACTATATACGAATCTTACTATAATTCAGCTAGAGGGTCAACCTGTAAGCAACTAAAACTTCGCGACTGCACCATAAAAAATTATGAAACTTGGTGTACTGCATCAATTTTTGACGAAGAGTTACGTGGACACATTCATTTTGAACAAAAATCAGTCTTTACTATTATTTATGTTTAAATTTTTTTGAGCCGCAAAAATAGAGACGCATTTTCATCGGATAGAACCGAAAAGTGAGACCGGAAATTGCGTCCTTGACCTCTCTTTACACATTGGTAGTCTAAAATCAGCGTAATCACATGTGTATATTTCTACGTGAAATGGTGGTGTGACAGTAAGTTCTGTTTGTCATTGCATTGAATCCAAATGCCGTTTTAATGTAGCCTAGATCTAGATATACGGCTGGGCATGGCACAATACATTTTGCAAGATTTATCTTGCCCGGGTCAGCTAGTGTCTGTAACACACGTATAATTATCATTGAGCTCAAATCCTAGCAAATAACGTGTTGTTTTCGTTTTAAGTCCGAGCATGATACAAAATTAAAGTATAAAATAGTATCCCTTTTTCTTGTAAACTTTTAACATATATTTCTGTCCTTTCATTATGAGCACGCAAGCAGAAAATAACAGACAAAGAGGAAGGGATGATATGGTCTGTGGAACAGACAGAAATTCTATGAGGGGTTATGGAGAGAGGGGCAAGTATAAGCTATTCATTTGGCTAGGACACAAACGTGTATTTATTATGAAAGGCATTGCAGCCAAAATGTTACAAAATGTGTGTTTCCAAAGCTATTGTATCTATCCACGTGTGTTTCCAAAGCTGTTGTATCCATCCATCTCTTCATCCATTCATCCATACATCATCCATTCAACTATCCATATGTCAGCCACTCTGTCCATCCATCCGTCTGTCCAGAGTCCATCCATCCATTCACCATCCCCACATCCATCTCTTCATCCATCAATCCATCTGATATCCGCCCACCCCTCCGTCCGTCCGTCTGTTGGTCCACCCATATATCCATCCATCGTTCCATCCATCCACCCATCCACCTATCCATTCATCCATCCATCCATCCTTCCAGCCATCCATCCACCTAGCCATCCATCCACCCATCAATCCATCCACCCATCCATTCATCCATCCACACACCTACCCATCTAGCCATCCATCCACCCACCCACCACCCATCCATCCATCATCCACCCACCCACCCACCCATCCATCCATCCATCCATCCACCCATCCACCCAACCATCCATCCATCCATCCATCCACCCATCCAACCATCCATCTATCCATCCATCTATCCATCCATCTATCCATCCATCCATCCATCCATCCATCCATGAAACATGTTCCCCTGACTTCCAGGAACAAAGACCGACAACTGCGTTACATAAACATAGCACAATCTACAGTAAATCTTCTATCAAAGAGAAACAACATGCTCAGCTCTTATACCCAAGACCAGGTGGTCCTGGCCAGGCCTGGTGCAAAACAGTAACCGGGAATTTTATCGGAAAAAAGCGTAATGAAAAAAAGGGATATGATTCACATTGCTGTTTTTGTTGTTGTTTTTGCATCCCCAAAACTCGAATGTTCCTCGAGCCGAAATGATTTTTAACTCATATTTTGGCCCATCTTTTGCTTTTATTTTGGGTCCGGCTTTTAGCCACCTCTTCCGAGTCTATCCCTAGATTGAACTTTCCGCAGTGCAAACTTAAGTTTCCCTGAGAGCGGATTTAGAGCCGCCTTTTGCAGGATAAACAATTTTTTTAAAAGTGACATACAGTTGAGGGCTCTTTCTCTATTCTGAGACTCACAGCCGTCAGTGGGCGAGGCAGCGGCGCGTGGGATAGACTCAGAGACAGGACTGAGTAAGCGAGAAATTACACTAGATAAGCTCCATAAACAAAATTATACTCTATTTTCTTCCCGGTTTTAACTTTACGTTTTGTATTGTATTTCCACTCATCGCCAGAAGGAATAACAAAATGTATTATAACAAGGCTGTTGCTACGGGACCGTGGTATTTCACATGGCAAGTTGTAGATGAACGGTGAATATAACAAATTATTTTCTGTTTGGCTTTGTACTTACACTACAGTCCCCTAACAGCAGTTTATAACGAGATCTGTTAACGTTTGTTTTCTCGACATTAATTTTGTTCTGTTTGTTGCGCGACATAATAATCGTAACTGTTTCTTGTATGATTCCGGCACATGCTCTGCAGTACCACAACATCTTCTGTGGCCGGTACTGCTACTCCTACTCTTAACACCACCATTATTTTGTTGTGATCTGTAAGTTGTCCAGGGGCAATTGTCTCGCAGGGGAGGGGGGGGGGGCAGTTCTCCAGAGGGGCAGTTGATCTGAAAACTTCAGGGCTCAAACTTGGAGCTCTCTAGCACCACCTTGATATATCAGCCTACCAACGTAATGAAAGTGCACATTGCAATAATTCAAAAGATGAATGTCTCAGCTGGACAATGAAACTTCAGACCGAGAGACAAAGTGACGGGCATACGAGGATTGGGAATACAGATAGAAAGACAGAGAGAGAGAGAGAGAGAGAGCAAGAGAAAGAGAAAAGACACAGAGACAGATAGACAGAGGAAGAGAAATAGATTCACATCCATCTGTATGTGTGTGTGTGTGTGAGAGAGAGAGAGAGAGACAGACAGACAGACAGAGCAAGAGAAATAGATTCACACTCATCTGTATGTGTGTGTGAGAGAGGGAGAGAGACAGACAGACAGACAGGGAAAGAGAGACAGAGAAAGCAAGAGAAATGGAGAATCACGGAGAGAGAGGGAAAGGGAGAGAAAAAGAGAGAAAGAGACGGAGAGAACGAGGGAGGTGGGTGAGGGGCCGGGGGGAGAGAAAGAACTCATGCTGGCTTCATAGTTATGCCTACCGCATTTCCCCCACCTGCTATCTCTTCCAGTACTCTTTTGAGTACACCCTTCTCCTGTAGCCTTTCTCTTAGCGCTCGCTTACGCCCGCCAGTGTTACATCTGTCTCATATTCACGTGCAGCCCTGATACAAAAAAGGCACCGTAACGCGACAGTATGGAGCTAAAGGTTGTCAAAACAGCGCTATTGTTTTCCTGATGCTTCAGTGTCTGTTTGTATTGTTAACAGAAACTCATTTATAAACAAGCGAATGAGCATCAGGTGGGCACGTATAAAGCTATGCCAGTGTTTTGAGTTTGCGTAATCCAGAAACATCGTGTGTCGCAGTTTTTTGGTGGAATGACTTGTTATTGTATTGTGTTAACGGGGAATGATGAACTTAATGCAGAGTAGCAGTTTCTGTACACCCAAGCCATCTGGAACTCAGGGGCGTGGCCAAATTTCCCCCGAGCCTGAAATGCTGGGAGGGTTATTGCTTTCTTTGTGGGGTTGCAGAGACTTTGATCTACCGGGCCATTTATTTTCTAACTTTCACAATTTTCTTCGTTAGTATAAATCTAATGAATGAGTGAAGATCGACCAATAACCATTTTCTCTTGGACATTGTATAATCTGTAAAATTTTGCCGTGCACCTAATTTTATAATTGTAATCACAAGACAATTTGCATGCTGTTTCTTTCCAAGGATTACCGCCGAGAAATGGAAAAAAGAAAGCACTTCCTGAACCTTAGGAGTGCACATAAAATAATTATGATAAATTTTATTACATTTTCACTAATCATTGACTCTGCATTGACGGACGACGTTTTTACCACCATTGCTCAGCATCAGAAGGGCTCAATAGACTCGCGGACCCAAAAAAAGGCAAATACGAACGAAATACTTTTTCTGTTCAACTATTTAACTTAAATAATTAATTCATTACATACGTTCAAATTTCACCAATGCACTGAAATTACTGCCGTCACAATTACCCGGCTGTATTCGTTAGATAGTTGGTGGGTGGAGTGGACTGTTTTCCTTCTGGCAATCTATATTTCAGTAACTCCCAACCTTTGGCATGACTAACTGACCAAACTATACACTCTTCAGGCCTTAAATTTGGCTGGCAGGTGGCAGTTGAGATAAGGAAGATGATGGCTATAATTAAAAGTTGTTTACTTCAAAGCATGTATTTTAAAAAAATAAAAATGTTTATTGCTATGTAACATCTGTATTTTTGCATGTTTGCTTCGTATTATATTATAGATGTGACCATATTAAGTGTTCAGTTTGGTGCGTAGTGTCCTGGTGCGCATCATGAGTTCTGAAGCAAAACTGTAGTTTATTACTTTTAGAGAGAGAGAAAGTGAGAGAGAGAGAGAGAGAGAGAGAGAGAGAGAGAGAGAGAGAGAGAGAGAGAGAGAGAGAGAGAGAGAGAGAGAGAGAGAAGGGGTGGGGGGTGGGGGGTAGAGGAGCACATAATTGTTTATTCCGGGCAATGCCCGGTTAAGTAGGTCATCTAGTTGTTAATATTTGATCCTTATCATCATGTTTGTCATCACTATACGTTTTGAGATGCACTTTTTTGATAACCCTTCGGGTCCCGCCCCCATTTCTGCTTGAGGGAAAATGTTGATACTGTGAGAATTTGATCTTAAGGGCATGATTAACGGATTTTCATGATCAATACGTTGATTAAGTGTATATTGCAGAAATTACTAACTTACTTTTCTTGCCTTGAGTTTTTGTGGGAACTGCATCCGAGTGATAAATGTCTGTTACATGGAGCCTGAGGGATAACGATCATTCTTCACGCTATTTGCGTTGCTCCTTCCTTTTTCCCTTCGCGGTGTATTCTCGCCTGTAATTCTTTCGAACATGAAGCAGTGATAAATCTTGATGTTTTATTTGGTGGCCTTCGAGTTTGGCTGTTGTTGTTTTTTTCTTAAGGGTACTAAAGAAGTTTCAAGCATCACTTCGCATAAAAATTGTTTTTCTTTGCAATGCAGATTTTAGTGGGTGCATAATTATAAATCCTGTGCAGGGCGCAAACACTTTAAGTCTCAACCAAAAACCCTCATAAAACGACTGTAAAATCTACCGGGACTAAAATGATTGCTTTTGAGTACCTTAGGGTGATCCATCTTGAAGAACGATTTGTTTTCATGATACTGTCAGTTTTTAGCCGAACGTCATTCTTGTTTTTACAATTCGTCGGATTTTTTTTATTTTATTTGGAAAGAACAATAATTCTCAAACGGGGGAGGGGGTTGGCTCTCCTTGGGTGTGTGTGTGGGGGGGGGGGGGGGTTCAAATCCGAATAGGGGAGGGGGTTCGGTTTCAGCTAAGAGAGGAACTGGGGAGGAATTTCACTCAGATAAGGAACTCCAAACTGTATACCCTGTGGACTGCATGTAAACTATAATGCCTGACCTTAGTTCTTCTTTGTTCTAACTCCACTTTTTGCACAGCTGAGAAATTCGAAATTAAATGTTTGCGGCTTTGCTATTATGACAAAAACTTAGAATAAATCGGAAGTGTACAACAGCTTGATAGTGCCACAACGCATTTTAGACAAGCGTGAAAGTGTGCAGTTGTTATAGCTCTTCTAGATCTACATGCTTAAAGATCTCCAGTGTTTCATAAAATGGAGATAGAACAAACAAGAACTGAAGTCGCGATTTCAGTCGGAGGAGGAACTCCAAACTGTGTATTTTGTACACTACGTATATACAGCAAATGAATATAAGTACACACAATTATAGCTTGTTTCAATAATTACCACTGTAAAGTATAATTGTGAAAAAATAGTTCCATGGCAATTCAAAATAGGATGGCACTGGGAGAAATGTGACCCGGGACTTGAAGAACCACTGATTTAGAAGATTCTTTAGAGGAATGTTGGCTTTAAAGGCAGCGCAATGTTACAGAATCCCCAATGACACATTCTCCGTTGCCACAACATTGGTGTATCGGATGGCAGTGCAAGAAATTTTGCGTACGCAGTTCTTTTACGCGAGCAGTGAATCGCGCCAACGCTACTCAGAGAGGTAACCATACCTAGTTAGAATGCAAAAATTTTCTTTCGTCTTTAATACTGGCAAGAGCTAGAAGTCAGACAGATGCCAGCATCTTCACGGGGATTAAGGGTGGTTAACTTTGAAATGGAAAAACTAAAGATAGGAAGTGGGCAAAGAAAACAAAATGTAGAAGTTCAGGATGTTGCCCCGCCCATCCGTCACGACTGAAGACATGCTGGTGAGTCAATGAGAGCACAAATTTCCTAGTGCTTGTTGTAGTTTGTTTTTTTTTGTTGTGGCTGTTGTTGTTGTTGTTGTTGTCGTCGTTGTCGTTGTTGTTGTTGTTGTAGTTGTTGTTGTTGTTAGACCTATAAACTACAATTTGATATTCTGACATTTCGCAGTGGCATGCAATAATCATGAACGTAGCTGTTGGCGCGTTTTCGGAGAATACAAAAATACCTGACAACCAAACATGTTGTCCTCTGCCGTCAGCTGTCACAATACTGAAAATGAACTACATCAAATTGACAGCGTTATGAAATAGGATAAAAATCCCTCACAGCCATTACTGCAGTATTCTGAAAACGATACTATTCAAACACAGCTAAAACGAATCCCAATCTGTCCCCCCTCTTTAAGACCCCATATCGTTCCTACCTGCTTAAATACTCCGAACTGAAACTCGCTGAAATCGGATTCCCCACTAGGGATGCCTGGATTATTCGTCTTTTTTTTTTTTCTTTTGGAGACCCGTTTGGCACCCGCCATGCTTCTCAATACCCTGGATTTGGCGAAGAAGGTGTTATTTAATCCTGAGTTTGAAGGATCTCAGAGTTAAAACATGGATACCTGTCGCTCACACAGAGCAAGGAGGATCACTTCCCCGTTCCTGAACACAGTATATCCTGATCCCAGGCGGAAAGCTGTGTATTAAGCAAGGCTAATGTAGACAGATCTTGGTTGATTCTGCAAGCTTTGGCAGTGTTGTAATCCTTTACATAAGGATAATCGTTTTTTCCCAGACTGACATATAAATAAAAAAGACCGGAGTTATCCATTGATCCTGAAGCATTCTACAGGGTTTCATGAGGATTCAAATAGTAAACAAACTAATCCATGTTATGTATGAGATATTACGTGAGTAGATTAGTCGACTTCATCATGATGAAGGACCTTTGAAATGAGAATGCTGGGAGACATCGCCAAGCCACTTAACATTGTTTTGCCCGGACCTTAAGACGCCCTAGAAATCTTCTGGAGAATGAGCAGTGGGATTTTCTACCTTACAAAGCAGTTCCACAATACGATATCTTTCCCTGATCGAAGGCTAAAGATTGAGAATTCTGATATTGGTTGTGTTTACCGTCTTTTCACTGGAGCATCTTAGTTCCCTATTTTTTTTTTTTTTACCCTTTGCTTTCTCTCTCTCTCTCTCTCTCTCTCTCTCTCTCTCTCTCTCTCTCTCTCTCTCTCTCTCTCTCTCTCTCTCTCTCTCTCTCTCTCTCTCTCTCGCTCTCTTTCTCTCTCTCTCTCTCTCTCTCTCTCTCTCTCGCTCTCTTTCTCTCTCTCTCTCTCTCTCTCTCTCTCTCTTTCTCTCTCTCTCTCTCTCTCTCTCTCCCACATGTTCTCTCTCTTTCATATTCTGTCTCTCTCTCACGCTCTGTCTCATATTCAACCCCCACCCCCCAACTCTTTATCTGTCTGTCATATACTCTGTGTATGTGTGAATCTTTCTCTCTCTCACTCTCTCTCTCTCTCTGTGTCTCTGACACTCTCTGTCTGTGTGTGTATGTCTCTCTCTCTCTGTCTCTCTGTCTCTCTCTCTCTCTGTCTGTCTCTCTCTCTGTCTGTCTGTCTGTCTCTCTCTCTCTCTCTCTTCCTTTCTGTCTACCAGAGACTTTGTTTAATAATCAGCACGTGAAAATTGCTGCGCTGTAAGGTTACATCACCCGAGTTGACTGTGAGCTGGCAGTGTCCTGCCCCAGGGCCAATTTTATTTACACCGAGGCAGCTCGGCTTACTCACTACGACCCCTATCTTTGTAGATCTAAACATGCCGTATCATTAACTGGTGAACTGGTGACCCTTCCTTAAGGTAAGCGACCCTTGCGTAATGAGCAGGAATTTCCTGATTGGTGACGCCGAGCAGCCGGGCAACCGCAACAATAGTGCCGCTCAGTGGCGCTTGCTCATACCTACCACAAGCCGACTTATGTTTGCCAAGGGAATTCTCTGTTTGTCTTTGCGGGCCTGGGAAAATATAGGTAAACATACCGCTTTTAAATAAGGATTTACAAATATGAAAGGGAAACGTGAATAGATTAAGCCAAACCAACAGGATTTAGACTGAGGAAACAGTAGGAAGGCGGGCGGTATAAAGGCGTCTACTTGCTTTCTACATGCTGAACACTGGTTGAGCAATGTGTTACTGCTTCTTTCTTTTTTTTTTTTAGGATTGGGAGGGGGCGGTAAGTAGTGAAGTTTACTAGCGAAGGGTTTATTTGGATCTGAGTTTGGGATTTAGGGTGTATCTATCAGGTCAATTGGGGCTACATCGTGCTTTATCAACAATAGGTTATTGAGGAGGGCTAGTACGTAACATACTGAAGTGTATCGTTTACAATGAAGACAGCAATAAAAATGACAAACCTCGCTAGCTCTACCTAGACCTAGTTGTAAATACATGTACGTAAACTACGGGAGTGGAAACAATATGAAATAAATAACACAAAATATGTGTTCTTGACCAAATATTCCATCATGGCTGGCTCATGAGTCTAAAATATGGATACAACACTGCCAGACCATGAAGAGGTAATGTTGAATAAGACCGAGATCTAGGTTCCTGGTCGCACTAACAGAATTCCATGATAACGTTTTCTGCAAGACATGGTGTACTTAATATTAAGCCTGTACAGTGAAGAAATGTATCTTATTCTGGAAAATAAAGAAATATGTGTGTGAATATAATCATGTAGTGGCTTTGGTGTATTCGGGGTTAATCTGAAGACTTGTATGAGTCAAACACAAGCATGGACGCATTAACTCAAAATTAATGCACAAGGATGACAGTTACCTTTTGGGTCAAACGACACGACATTTTGACGTCTCAGCTGAGTGTCTCTGGCATGACTTGGTAGATTAAAATTCCTAAATTCAAAATAAACTGGTTTTCAATTACATTATTTGAAATGAGTGGGTGAGTGAATTACTAGGTGCATGGGCGTCGTCTTTGGGCGTTTCTAAATCTTTTACTTTTCAGTTTGTTCTAAAATAATACAAATCTAAAAAAAGGACCACTCATTTATTTCATATATGACTCTTAAAATCTTACGCTTCAGATTAGCAAAGCCAAAAATAACCTAAGTATTAACTCTACTATGCAAGTATTTAGTTGGCACCCTAGTGCAGTGACAAGACACCCTATTCTAGGTCAATCGTTACGTTCTGTTTCAAAGTTGTGCTGTCAGTGGAAAACTCTATTATGTGATTCGCGGGCTACCATCTCATTACGGATGCGCAACAAGTTACCGTTCTGAGGCGGGGCTGAATTCGAGTGGCATATTCTTTCCCCGTCCGCTATCGTTCTGGATTATCTTATGGCTTTTGTTATGGAGATGATGTTTGTATCTGAGGTGTTACTTCAGCTAAATTGAAAACATGGAATGCTAAGCATCCTCAACGAAGTTTCTTGGCGGGAATCAGCTGGCGATGACCTGACACGCCAAATTGCTGACTTAGTCCGGTGCGCAAAAAGTCATGAAACAAACGTGTGAAAAAAAATAATTGGTAAAATTAACGGAAGTCCGCCTTTTATTTATGAAACTCTTTAGCGTTCTTGTATTCTTTCCTTTCTCCTGGCGTGACTACAATGTAATTTTTTACGCAAGACAAACTTTACCATTCAGCATTTCTCACCTTTGAGATCAGGTGTTAATACGTGCTGTAATCAGCATCTCTTCCCATGTCTGTCCTATCATTCCCAGATCATATTTTGCATTTCTTCCAGTAGGAGTTATTCCAAGACTTGACACACCCTTTTTGGCATAATTTTTGGGATGCTGCGTGTCTTTTGTAACATCAGTCGCGGTCAAAGGTGAACACCTCATAAATCAAGAACGTAATTAGATATTTCTCAACCCCTAAGACAGCCGTATTGTTAACAGTTATTTTTAGATCATGATTTTATGCCTCTTGACTGAGAGTTCTTAGGGAAACAATGCAAACCTGTCTCGGAAAGTGAGGAATGGCTGACTAATCATTTCGTTCCTTCCTGACTGTATTCTGTACTGAACCCCATTTTCCGACAATTGAAGAGAAAGCGGATTATCTTAATCACGTGAAAACATTACTTAGTCTAATGGTCAAGGTTTGAAGATGAAACTATGCACAGTGCCAGCTTGAAAGTTATTACTGCCGTTAAACCCTTTCATCATGTCCAGGGATAGATTACCTTGACCAAAAAGCATATAACTTACAAAGCTGAGTTAAAATGGTCAAAGAAACATAACGTTAAAAACGTTGGACATCAGCTGATGAGTGTGTCCAAATTGGAAGGCGGGGCATTGGAGAGGTGATATCGTTTTGTTTTGTTTGTTTGTTTACGATTCCAGAACGTCCATATTCATTAGGATCCGATTTTAGCTTCATTGGCATTGCACGTTTCGTACTTTGATATTGTTGTAAGAGTTTAGGCTGTTTGAACGGTAGTTTGTATAAACGGGAGTTGCCAGACCCGCTAATCGTATATAAAAACCTCATAACCTTTAAGATATTTGAGAGTCACAGGGTATGACACAAGAGGCGCAAGACGCGTCTTCATTTACATACAGCTGTCCTTATTATTTTCTCCAGATTACGTAAAACCGCATCCTTTTCATTTTTTAGTTTTATTCTTGTTGTTGTAGTATTTTCTTTATGCATAGTTTCTTTTTGCGTCATCATAGCTCTTTCTCTAACACTCATTTTTATGCCCGCTAAATACTTGTCTGATATGAACAAACAAAAAATGTTCAGGTTTCAAATTCGCCATGATGCAAAACCAACTCAATCAACATAATATTTTGGCAAGCAGCACTTTGAATATCTAAATGTCCTCTGTATGTAACTCGCGGGAGCCCTGTCTTGGAATATTTTAAGCGTCAAGAGTATTGTATGACTTGGTACACCGCATATGATACAGAGAATAGCATTTTCCAAAAAATATGTCTTCAAGAGCATCCAAAATTATTCTCTATAAATAGCTTTAGGGTCAGGCTATATTGTTACTCCAGTTGTAGAAACTTGAGAAACTGAACTCAAAATTTAAACCTGGTGGCGCGCAGAATGAGATTTGTTTTACATTGTTTCTGTCTTGATCCAGTGGCGAAGTCTCTCTTTCCGCTAGCTGAAAGTTAAAAACTACCAGTCTCCATAGTGAACAATTTGTTTGGTTATTTGCCTTGGAGGCACGACCCGCTGGTAAAGTTCCATCTCAGGAGATGTAATGTAAAATGGTCACAGCCCGCAGAGAGCGTACAACAAAAGACCGAGAGCATCTTGAGTTTTAAATTTGCGCTTTCTCAAAAGTCAAAAAGTGTGATTTTGGTTGTTTATTCATTGGGGACTTCAGTTTTTGACCCTGAGGATGTGCTGGGCAGATAATATCACGTTCTTTATGTTCAGCTATTGCCCAATTTAATGAAAATCCCCGAGTTACCTGTTTATTCCCTCCCTTAGGTGGGCAATGTTTCACACGAGGAAAGCTCTCGGCGGTACGAGGGGAAGTCACCAATACGAGAAACATATGATTAGACCGTGATTGTCGTTCTTTGATGGTTTATTCATCATATCAATGGTTTTGAAGTTTTTCTTCGGGAGCGACTCCGTTTGGACAGCGATTTTGAAGTGTGTTGTTTTGTTTTGTCTTGTTTCGTTTTGTACTGTTCGTTGTTTTTTTCCTTGAGAGTGATTCTGCTTGACACCA
Organism: Onchidella celtica; assembly: GCA_963931925.1. Lineage (NCBI taxonomy): Eukaryota > Metazoa > Mollusca > Gastropoda > Systellommatophora > Onchidiidae > Onchidella > Onchidella celtica. Next base: position 33,119,894 of record OZ007575.1, on the reverse strand, counting down.
ATGATTTTGAAATATTTCACCGCGAGTGATTCTTTTTAATGTATAAGGCTGCCACCGTGCCCCCAACATAATTTTAGGCGGCGACAATACAATCTGAACATTTGCCTCTGACAGGACCGCTGGCGGAGTGCGCTGTTCAGATACAAAAGGGAAAGAAAAACATGCCATTTTTATAATAATAAAACATTGCACCTTTCCTGACACGGCATGTTCTCGTGTCATTTTATTCCTCCGGAAGAGGGCAGTCAATATTAACAATTAAGTCCTGTTATGCATGAAGTTTGCCATTTTACGCTACTTTGTCATTCTGAACACGTTCAAAGACATTCTTACTTCGAGAAGATTTTTCTTTTTTTAAGGTACAGTATTTGAGCTTTGTTTTGTGCTTTTGAAAAACTCTGAATGCGAACTGATTTAACTGATTCTTTTTAAAATACTAAAACCATTTAAAATTTACATTTTTTTCGAACACGGAAATTTGTCTACATCTTTATGCCTACCTGAATTTGCTGTTTTTTTTGTTTTTTTTCCTCGGATTGCCTATTTAGACAAGTGCTGGCCAAACTAAGTTTTGTTTGTACAGGAGTACCTTTTTACAAAAAAAAAATACCGGAACCCTTGACTTAAGAGTAGGCTATTCACAATGATTCAACAGTGCGCTATGCATTGTGCACACTTGGTGAAATAAATGCCGACTATGAGAGCCCAGAGTATCAATGCCAAGTCCTGTTTGTTGTTACACTGGTCTCTGTTTGGTCAGGTGTGCACTCTCTCCTTACCACAGCCGAGCATCTCCCCTTTTACTTTCCTGTGTTACGAATATCAAACACTGCATTCATCAACAAAGGAACGCTTAAACATTTTATGTAATGTCAACCAGGGATTGGAGTGAACTCTAAGGTAAATGTTACTATGTGGAGGCGGGACCAGGGCCGTGTTCAGAAAAGTAGACTCTCAATGTTGCTAAGAGAAAGATCAGGCTCGAAAACATGGGATGAAGCAATTTTGGACCGGGGGGGGGGGGGGGTCGGCGCTACAGCCTAAATGACAGTTTCAAAAATTATAAAATTAATTTTCTTAAGTGTCACTAATCTATCCCAATCGCTTTTGTATCGACCGATCGTGTTGATTCAAGTTTCAGGTATTTTTAAATAAAAAGTTGTAAAAATGTAAAATACAATGATCTTTGTTTTGGCTCCCTGTAGTAAGCCCGTAGCTCTGGGAACGATATTAATACGCGTTCAACTCCGTGTGCACGATTTCCCTATCAGAAATGAGTAAGTAGTGATCTGGAGCGCGTGAAATCTGTAGTGAAACTGTACAATATGGGAAGCTTTATAGACCAAAAGAGAGAGAGAGAGAGAGATAGAGAATGGTGGGTCCACAGGTCTATTCCGGATAATGCCGGGTGCTTTATCTAGTGGGATGAATAATATTATTAAATGTGCCCACGAATACATGAGTTGTCTGACTCCATTTTGTTGTTGTTGTTGTTTTAATTGAATTCATTTTTCTCCTTGGATTTAACCTTCGCTGTACGTCGTGGGTTTAAGAGACCAGGAAGCAATTTTTTAAACGTTTGCAATTATTTCTGGGATTTTTTTCTTGAAATTCCAGGTGTTCCTCGATGACGTCATTGCTCATCTTCACATAGCTCTAAAAGTACATTCAAACTGCTGAAGGCTAGGTGCGCACACAAGACCTGCTGTCGTGTCGTAGTCGTGTCTGACATTCATGTTCTGGTTGACTTTGCAATGCGCATGTGTGCATATCTACATTCATTCACTTAGACTTCAAAAAAAGTGCGTCGCGACTGCAACGCAATAAAATAACATGTGTGCGAAGGGCTAAGGCTTTTCGATAAGCAGCCCATTTTTCTATTTTATTCGCGAATGATGGCCACCGTGAAGGCCGGTGAACGCATAATGTAAAAACCTTGTTACTAAAAAAGCAGTTATGAGTGATCGGCATTTTGCTTTTGTATGAAGTATAATAGTATTTTGATGGTAGTGTTTGCTCTGGGGCACTTTGAAGTGGCTTTGATAATGATAGCTTGCAGAGTCAGCGTAATCCACTTGTAATCTCTGAATTACTTTGAATTTCTGAAGAGAATTCAAAGCTTTTGTGACGTGAGACATCTGAAAATTTAAGGTACAATGCTGACCTTTATTCATTTCATTACGTATTTCAGCGTAACACTTCAAAAATATTTGAGGTTATGATTAGTCTTGAGTGCTGAATTTAAATCGGGCATACAGCACTGACAGCATCAAAAAAAAAAAAAAATGCTATTGAGTGCAGTGCAAGGTAAACGTTGTTGTTGCAAACTTTATAAAGTTGATTTATCTGAAGACTGCACCCATTCACCGAGTAAGCGGGTCTCATTCTAAGCCCGGAACGGCATAGTCAGCGGAAAGGAAATGCACACCATAATTTCCTATATTTTCTTAGTAAATCCGGGAAGACCCTATCATAGTAGGCCCGGTTAGACACGGTCAGATTCTGCCAGTGTTACATAGGTGTACGTTTTGCTGCCAGCAACTGGCTGTGACGTTTCGGGCTGAATGTGCTACCTCTCTTAAAGGTGCAAATTACGTGTTGGCAGAGACCGAAAGGTTGGACTGAGAAGAAGCAAAGTAGAAGGAAACCGTAGGCGGCGGCAAGACAGCCAATATGTGTGGAAAGCAGTAAATTATAGAGATTTCTGTCTGCTCCTTTTTTCTGCTTTGCTCTAATAAATCCGTTCGTCCCGTTCATTCAGACATGTTCACCAATTAATTTTTGGTTCAAATTTCATTTTGACAAATGCAGAGTTCCTCTGTTCAGATAAGGCTCTTTAGATATAGCAACCTCTCAGTCTGTCTATGTAGGGACCGATCCGGCCGGCTGTCTGTCTCCCCATTCATCTATTCATCCATCCACTCACCCATCCATCCATCCAACCATCCAACCATCCATCCATCCATCCATTGATCCATCCATCCATCCATCCATCCATCCATTGATCTATCCATCCACCCGTGTGTCCACCCACATACCCGTCTGTCCAGCCACCCATATGTCCGTTCCGCCACCCATATGTCCGTTCAGCCACCCATTCATCCATCCATCCATCATTCCATCCATCCATCATTCCATCCATCCCTCAAGTCATCCAACCATCCATCCATCCATCTGTTTGGCGGTCTTTTCCAGCAGACATTATTTCATTCAGGCAGTATCATAGCATCCACACATCCCTGACCTCTGATTTCTGTTTTGTGTACTTTAATCTCGGCGTATGTCGGCAATATGTTGTTTTTTTTTTGTTTTTTTTTGGTGCCAATTTCTCTCAGGAGTAAATTAAGATTTATTTCTCTTTTGTTTCAGGTGACAGGTGTGATGACCCAGGGTCGGGGTGATGGCACTGAGTGGGTCACCAGATTTATGGTGTCTTACAGTATGGACGCCTATCATTGGAATTACGTCACGGACAACTATGGAAATCAATGGGTGAGTAAACACTCGAACTTTATTTCTCTGCATTCCTTCAAACCGTAGTAATTGGGTCACAGTAGGGCAAGAGTGGGCCATCCCACATTTTTTGCTATTTTTCAAATAATTGGTTTTGTAAAAAGACTTTGACTCGATCTTTGTAAAAACATGTTGTATTCCTGTTCTTGATTGGTGGATATTTTTAATACAAAATGGTTGCTATTACAAGTCATTAAGACCTTCAGTAACGAAGAGCAATAGCCTTTATTTTCTCAAAATATAGCCTATGGGATGGCACACTCTTGCTCTTAGGCGACCAGTTAGCTTAACCCTAGGCACCAGATGTCGAATAGCACCATCTCGAAAGCTTTATCTAAATTTTAAACTATTTCAGCCAGAGAATCTCAAAAACACCCTTTTTCTCCTACGGCAACTTGACGATGATACAATTACTTAGTTGGCGGTTTTAAGTTTTATGATCTTATATCATCATTCGCAAATAATGTGTCAGAGCTTTCTGCATTATAGACAAAATTTAGTGTCCTTTATCGAAACACGAAAAGGAATTTTAAATTTTGATATCTTTTGGTTTTTAGTTTGTTTTGTTTTTGTCACTCTTCGTGGTAAAATATTATATTGGACATAATTTCATAGCACAAATTATCATAGCCCGTTAAGTGCTAATTAGACCAAGGTATTCAATTCTTTTCAACCATGTTTATTTTGTAGCCATTGTCCAGAAAGATGCGGTAATGTGGGATATTCAGTAATGTAACAAAGGCCAACAGTTGGGGTCAAATTAATGGATTTACAGCATTACAGTATGGGGAAAAAGTTTGTTTTTGATGTAAAGAGAATTAATGGACATCATTAGGAAGCCTATAACGCCTTGACAGGCCGTGTTTTATTGTAAATAATTATATTATGACCGTGAGGTCTCGGGCATGACCTTTAACAGATTGTTTACTCTCCCTCGCTTTGTTTCCCACACCTTCCACGGGGTCCTTCTCCCACCACTCATTGTGTCCTCCTTCAAGCGTTATCTGCTCATTGATTGCTGTTATTGTTACTGTTTTTTGTTGTCATGTTCACACAGACGTGTTTAAAATATTTCAGTTCCTTCTTGTTCTTCCCTAACTAGTTTGCTCATTGTCTGCATTTGGCTACCTCCGTTCGTGTTTGCTCCATCCCCATTCTCTGCAGAAACTGGAGATCTTTTAGTATGTAGAAGAGGTATAAGAAAAGGCACAGTTTGACACTTGTTTTAAATGCGTTGTGGCACTTATCAAGCTGTCGCATGGTTGAGATTTATTCTAACGCCTTATCATAATACTGAAGCCGCAAACGTTGAATGTCGAATTTCCTTTCCCAGTTGTGCAAAAAATGGAGTTGGAACATAGAAGAACCAGGGTCGCGATATCAAATCCTCCTCATTACATTTAGCATTTCCCCTTCTCCATTTGTCTCTTGTTTCCTTCTTCACTTTCTCAGATCTCCTGGTTCTTCCTGTCCTCTTCTTTGTTTCCTCATCTCTCCCCCTTTTTTTTCTCTCTAAATCCTTTTTGCATGTCTTGTTTGCTCATTTTGTGATCTTCTTGTTTATTTTAATTAACCCAAGACAGACCACAAACACATACTAACGGTGCGTACGTGCAGTGATAATACTGAAAAAGAGTATCTAAATTCACTCTTCCGTTGTCCTCAGTCTGAAATACTACCTGGGGGCCAATTTCTTTGCATTGTTTCGTAAGCACTAGAGACGTTTTGCTTAGACGTTAAACTCTAACATCACCAGAGGAGTCCAGTGTTAAAAATTTCAGATAGAAGGCTGTGTTATTACTGATCGTGGCAAATAAGAGCTTTAGTTGAGCGAGTAACCATTGTAAGAGATACTGCATTTTATAATATTACATTTACAAGATTAAAAATCCGATCGGCATCTGTGCACGATGTCAAAACTTCAAAAGAAAATTAACAAAATGGATTAAAATTGAAACCACGTAGGAGGAAGACTGTAAGAGATATTCAGAGCAAAATAAATCACCGTAGGAGCAAGACTGTAAGAGATATTCAGAGCAAAATAAACCACCGTAGGAGCAAGACTGTAAGAGATATTCAGAGCAAAATAAACCACCGTAGGAGCAAGACTGTAAGAGATATTCAGAGCAAAATAAACCACCGTAGGAGCAAGACTGTAAGAGATATTCAGAGCAAAATAAACCACCGTAGGAGCAAGACTGTAAGAGATATTCAGAGCAAAATAAACCACCGTAATACTTCCAGTCTTTGACTTTCTTACACCCTATGGAGATCAAGCCACATCAGGATCTTGAGTCCGGGTGTTCCGCTGCGCTCTTTATGGTGGCCGTTGCATTCAAACCATTGACTTTCAGTCATCCACCTCGGTGGTGACCACACTCAGGGGTCACTTGTAATTTTGTACGTGCTGTTTAGGCATTGAGAGGAGATTACGTCACGGAGTTAGCAAATCACTGTAATAATCTCTGTATTGCAAATGGCAAGATTTTATGCAGGGGTACCTGTCACCTCCCACGAACTAGTTTCCCCCCTACTCAGCTGATAGATGTACAACCTCCAATTTATCTTGTCACTCAGTGTCGACTCGGGGGGTGTGTCAAAGGATTTGAAGACGTGGAGATGCTAGTGGAGGAAATCAGAAGAATGAATAGATATTGTGGGAAGGGTGTGGCCCCTGTATAAGGGAGGTCCCCAGACCTATCATTGTCTCAGTAGGGGCGCTCTTAAGGTGTGCAGTGGGTTGTCTGTTATCTTCAATCTGGGTGGCTATTTATTTTTGTCCATGAATGGTATTTAATCGATTTCATCATTTTTTTTTTCTAGCTTAGGACCGATTAAAAATTGGGAGGAGGGAACGGGTTGTGGGTGGGGGGAGGGGGGCGGAAAAGAGGAGAGAAAGCGCTTAGCTGGTTACAAGATATGGGGGTTCTTTTTGAAAGTCCCCTTCCTTCGATTAAATTGTTTTTATATCAAGCATAGTCGCGGTTTGCCTCTTCTATTCGTATCTGGAATCGCAAGTAGTCAGAAGTCCCTGAATTCTGGTGGTATGTATTCGTCCACTGCCGGTACATGCATTCCTCGTGTCACAAGAATACCTCAGTCCAGGAGGCAACAGACGCGCACGCTTTACCAAACAGTCTGTGACTCCGTCCTGCTGTGGCGGGCTTAAAGCTGCGTTAATCGTCATACTCAAGCTGCCGTAACAATAGCAACAATTTTAATGACGGTGCTGACGGGGAATAACCAGGATGTTACTAATTGTTGGCATGTTCCACGTACAGACTGCAAAGTCGTAATTATCCCTGTGCTGTAATCTGCAGCTGAGGTGGGATTATTTTCGGTAACAGTTTTATCAAACTAGTTTGATTTTTCGTCTGTCGAACGATTAATGACCTGGTAAACGGTGCTTCTAAACTGTTCATGTGTCACCCGTGCTCTATTCAGTGGGTTTATCTCAGATAGAATCGATTAGCTCCCCTGGAAAGCATGGGTTATGGCCTTTTGAGTCACACACAACCTAAGAATAATTATAGGGCCCCAATTTCTGCTTTGTTTCGCCCGTGCTAATGCAGTCAGAATTTGTTTGTCTGATCACACACAAGGGGTACATTAGTAAGATGAAAGATATTAGAGTGTTGGATGTTGAATTTGATGACAATAATGATGAAAGAATACGATGTGCAATTTTTTAAACCTCCCGAGTAAGTGCCAAAAGCAGTTTCTGCACAGAATGTACATTTTGAATATAAATCACGACTTTGTAGGGCCAATCGTTTTATTTACCTACACCAGCGTGTATTTCTACGCATGAATGACATGAAGGAACGAAACGGCACCGAAACTGCAGTTAAAAAATTATGATTCATACATTTAATAAAAATCAGGCTTCTATTTATATCCCGAGGACGTAGCAGGTTAACATATTATCAATCCTGTCGTAGCAGGTTTTTTTTGCATTTTAATCTTGGCTGTTGGGCTGTTGTTTTTTTTTAGAATAGGTTGACGGATTTTCTAACGATGTGGTTATATTGATGATGGCACGATGTCTGTGGAGTTTTAAAAATGCAATCTTAGCGTGGGAGCCGGGTGGAGGTTCGTCAATCTGACAATAGGATGATTTCTCGCACCATTTGGCGTCGTGCGTTTTCGCTGATATATAGAATCTTACAACGATAAGAAGATCACACTTGAACGTGAGGCACTGTTTGGTGTTGGCAGTGTGTAAACACACGCTGACACACATGTTTTCTCATAACCACACTCTCTCACACATACGGACACACGTAAACGCACATGCACTTTTCAACATGTAAACAAGCCGATGGCGAAATTGATGGGGAGAGAAATTGGGAGCCTAAAAAACAGTGAAATACAATAGTTCTAAAATAAGCTCACTGCTGACGGATTAGGCATGTTTTTAGTTCTCGTAGAAAAAGAAAGAAAAAGAAAAGACGAAACGGAAAACAAAACAAAAAACAAAAGAAAAACTGTGTAGGCTTTGGCGTGATGAATAGCATGTCGTGTCTTCCTACAATCATTCTGTCTGAGTTGCGCAAAAATTTGGTTATTTGCCATGCACATCTCAGAGCCGTCGGAAGCTTGCCTTATCTACAATCTCTGGATTCGGGAATGCCGGGCTGATTTCGTTACAGGCCGACGTGAACACAGCTTGAATCTTTAGCACTGAGGAAATGCACTGAGGTGAACACTCCAGTAATTAACTGGGGCGGTTTTTCAGATCTATCAAGTCTTTTTTAGTTCTTCTTCTCCAGTGGCGGGTGGCTGGTGTTCCTCTCTGGTCGGGTTTCCTTTTGTCCTGACGTGATGTTATACTCTGTCTGCCGATTTGCGTCTTCCCAGAACAATATGGCCGTTGTTGTGTCGACGTACTTCCTCTAAACTCAAACTCAGACTCTTGTCCTGTGCCATTCTCTATCAAAATTTCACTATTGTTCAGCCTCAAATTGAGGTGGTTCCTTCCTTGATGAAGATTGGTGGCTTTTCAGAGTTCATTCTCATTTTTGGGGGTTTTTCCTTTTGAAAAATAGGAAGGAAGCTCATTTTTTTCCCCCCAAAAGTGCTGGAGTCTAATTTATACAAGTAATTTTTTTAACATTTAATTTTGGCACAAGGGTGTCATATAAATACACGCCGTAAAATCAACAGCACCGTTATCATTTTGGCGCCACAGTGAAAGTTGTAACTCAGAACATTGATTCTGTTCTCCTATAGGGAGATTCCTATAGGATTTTCAAACGGGAGGCACTTGACTCGCAGGGGGGGGGGGGGGGGGGGAATTTCAAATCCGAGAGGAGGAACTGAGGAGAAATTCCAGTCAGACGGGTTAGCTCCAAAATGGGAAAGAATGTACTCAGTAGTAGTAGCGTAGTAGTAGTAGTAGTAGTAATAGTAGCAGTAGTAGGCATCCGTCTGCCTCGGGCAACAATGGCAGCGCCCTTAGTTTGGTCGTGTCTGTTGTGTTGAGAGCGGCGTCTGGTGTGGCTCAGCAGTCCGATCCTGACATGGCAGTGAATTTCCGCAGACATTGCAAGTGAACTTCGAAGTCAGATCCGGGTCCTGCGTGTGCTGCGTCTGTTCCCGTTACCTGCCTATTCTGTATACTGTTGCATTTCAAATGAAATATCAGTGGACACAACTATTGGACGACACGAATTAAACGTTTACAACAAAAACAAAAGGCTGCTACAGGCTGAACCCCGTTTTGTGAAAAATCTTTTCGGTGTCAGTTCAAAATTGGCACCGTTCCCTGAGACTGTAGTAACTAAATACTTCAAAAAAAAAAAAAGAAAGAACATATTTTATGTGTATTCAGCTATGTTCAAAGCCGCATCGAATGATCTTGGTTACAATCACCAAGCCGAAAAATAATCACACAGCAAACTGTCAAAAGTTCAAGGAACCGTAAACTAGACCATTAAGTGAAAATAAAACAGTGTTTAGTTTCTCCTTGAAAGTAGCTAAATTTGATGACTGCAGTTTTAGGGAATGGCGACAAAATGGGGGAAGAAACTGAAGAAACCTGCTGGTATCTCAAGGGGGGAAAATGTGGTCTGGGACTCTGAGACCCATTACTGTCCTTTAGGAAACCACTGGCTCACATCGCGACCCAAAATACAGTAACGGAAGTATGCAACTTTACTGTTAACAGTTTAACTCACCTGGGACAAAGGATTCTTTGTTCAACGAGATGGGTTGTTGTGACAAGTAAGCGTCTAGTTTGTAACGCATCGAGTCATTTCTTTAACACGCGGGACTGGGACAGAAGAGAGAGAGGGGGGGGGGAGGGAGGGGTATCTGCTCTCAGATCATAGTTATGTAGTCTTTGGTAGTTCTATTATTATTATTATTATGTCGTTATGGTGTCTTTACCGTTTTCAAAAAAAGTGGTTGCTTTGGTGAGGGGGGAGGGGGGGAAGTCCCGATATCAATAATGAAAGATTATTATTCGAAAGACTTTTCAAGTGCATTTAACACCATAAAAAGAAATCTACTTTTTGCCGCCCTTGGTATGTATTCACCGATGTGGCAGTAGCACTGAATACACAAGTGGTTCGAAGGAGACAAAACTTATGAATAGAATTTGCGTGTCTTTAAGCGGAGCTTTTTCGCTCTATCTCGCAAAGATAACATGCAAGACGGCGTAGGGTTTAAGACAAACATTTACAACCCAGCATCACTGCCGTGGTATAAATTTCATTTGAATATCTTAGTCACACTTTATACATTTTTTTTTTGAAAATCGGAATTTGAATTATCTTTGGACAGTATGGAAATAACGTACAGCTTTAGCGTAGACTTGAAAGTTCATGGTGAAACAGCGTTTAAAATGCTGAGGTGACGCATTTAGATAAAACATGAAATTGATCTGGCATCATGAGTAACTAGAGGCAAGGTGCTCGCTTCTCATGCCGAAGATGCCCGGGTTCGAATCCCCGGTCTGTGCAGGCATGTTGGAATATTGGGATTTTTCTCATATTTTCCTGTCCCTGATCCTGTGGTAGGTAGGATCGAGCACCTAGTCTTCTCCGATGAGGACGAAAAATCGGAGGACCCATGTGTACATTGCGCACGTTAAAGACACCTTGGCAGTTGGAAATCGAAAAGAGCAGGCCGAACAGACCGCTGCCTGGGCAAAATTTCAAAACAAAAAAAAAATCCCTACCACGTCAAGAAAAATAAACACAAGAAAAATGAGGTGTAAATGCCAAGGGCAGCGGAACATCCTAAAATAAAGACCCAAACACGCGTCATCAATATTTATAACTGTGTCTGCTTTTTAGAAGTTTGAGAAATTTTCTTTCCTACTCCTCAACATTTTAGGCTCAGATTGATCATTCTTTTGTGTCTGTGCCAATATTGCAACTTTATTTTAAAGCCAGTTTTCAACTTTGGGTTTTCAAAAAGTTATAAAGCATTCGTAATAAATTCACGTTTGTGTTTCTCTGTGTCTGTCCCGACAGTGCTGTCGTCAGTCAAGTTTTTACTTTTACTTTTCTTTTTTTAATTACCTTGATGCCGTGTCTTTGTTCTCTTTTTCTGTTTGTCTTATCTGTCTACCTGTCTGTCTGTCTGTCTCTCGTTTTTGTCTTTCTGTCGCACATACACACACAGCTTTCACCTTTCTTTTTGTCATTACCTTCTCTCTCTGTCTCGCCCGCTCTGTCTCTCTCTTTCTCAGTTTCTCCGTCTGTCTCTCTGTCTCTCTCTTCTCTCTCTCTCTCTCTCTCTCTCTCTCTCTCTCTCTCTCTCTCTCTCTCTCTCTCTCTCTCTCTCTCTCTCTCTCTCTCTCTCAATAAGTTTCATCCTGCTGTCACCCAAATCAAGCTGAGTGTTTCAAGCAAGACTTGACAGTCAGGCCTTTTTTTTTTTTTTTTAGACTTTCCCAACATAGCCGTCCTCGGATAATCTCATGTTTATATTTTTTTGCATTCGTCTGACCAGTTTGAATTAGTTTGGAAAAATTCAGAACTAATTACTTAACAAATCCTTTCTCAGCCATACGAGTGTTAAAAAAAAAAAAAAAAGTGCTGCTTGCACGTAAATGTTCCCTCTTTTCCAATGTTTGACATTCACGCGTCAGGGGATAGACTAGCAGAAAGAAAAAAAAAATGACTGCGCAGTAATTAGTCGCTATTCACCCATTCTGGCTGGAAGTATAGAATGAAGCAAGAATGTCATACCAATACTTTCCTGCGACGACTAATGTAAACCCCCCCCCCACCCCCTTTTTTTCAGTAGAAGATAATGTAAATGTAGATGGGTAAGATTTAATTGCCGTCGGTACTCCTCCTTCAAGGGTAAAATTGCATTTTTTCTTTCTTGGCCAGACCGAACGTAGGAGGAATAATAATGAAAGAGGGAGGGTGCGGATAAAATGAATTCGCGAAGTGATAAGAGGAGAGAGAGGAGGCCCTCAGAGGTATGTAAAAAGCAGAGAAACGGAATATAGCGCTCGCAGAGTTATGGGATGGTACAAATGAAGTTTTACCCATCACAGAGGTACTCCTTTACCCGCACAGTCCAGCTGTTGTTGTTTTCAAGAAAATGAATGCATGGAGTGGAAAGAGGGAGGAGAAGGGCTGTCAGAGGTATGTCAAAGCAGGAGAGAGAAATGTACAGTCCACTGGCATGTGGAAAGAAAGAGTGAATTTTTACATATCACAATGACGTTCTCTAAACCCATCCAGCCGAGCTTTATTTATTTTTTTTCACTTTGTAATTATTTTTAAGTGCATTTGTTTCATTTTTTCACCTTCTCCCAGTAAAAAATCTGGGATCTATGACACTGTGACATAAAATAACACCGTGGGCCTTTGACGCAAAAGCTTTAACTGAAATTGTTTTCTTATTCTAGTTTTTGTCTGGCAAATCCTTAGTTCATCAACCTTGGCTCTGTCAGGCCTTGATCATCACTATTAATTAACTCTGAACTGGGAAAATTAGCCAGATGCAGCAGAATGAACACTCGGGGTCAACATGTCCTAACCTTGTTATTCATTGTTGCTATTGTTGTTATTTTCTAGTTTGAACTATTCAAAATCACAAAACACTGTAAACATCTCTCTTTTTTTTTTTTTTCCTGCCTTGGACGTTTCTTTTATTTTGACTTTTTCTATTAGTCGAAAAAAAAACAAAAAGAAATCGTGAAAAGTTGATAATAATACAGTATAAATAAGTATTGATAGACTAGACCCTACTGGAAACACTATTCGTAGTTACTTCGTCGGGGAGCACTCAATAATGGACATGCAGAGTGAAAATCAAGTGGTGCAGTATTGGTGGTGTGGCAAAGTGGTCACGTATCTTTAACATTTTATAGTTGTTACTTTTTTCGTTGTCCCTGTGATGAGTTACACAAATTCTCCATTGCCAACTATAGCACGCAGGGTACGTGCGCGCGTGTGTGTATGTGCTCACTGTAATGTTCATAATCACCAATAATAACAGAATTTCACACGAGACGTTTGGCTGTCTACGTTCACTGCCAGTCTCAGTTCTTTTCCTTTTTTTTTCAACTTTGAGTTATTTCTTTCATTATTATAAAAAAATTATAACTTCTCATTAAGATTTCTCTGTTTTGTAATGTTACCTTCGCTCAGGCTCGCTAAATTGTTATTGGTTTTCATGGGTGTTTTTGCTTCTCGTTCTTGTTACTGTTCATCGTGTGTTATAGCTGTTATCTTTTTAAATTTCAGCATTTTTGCCTACAGAAACCACAATGTGTAATAGAACGGCCCTTATGATGTTATATATTTTTTTCTGTCCGCAGCTCTTTGAAGGCAACATTGATTCTTTCTCTGTCAAACACAATTATTTGGACCGACCAATCATCGCTCGTTATATCAAATTCCACACCGTTCACTGGAACAGACATCCAAGCATGAGAGTGGAAATTATGGGATGCCAATGTAAGTATAAGCTGTAAACCCTCGGTTGAGTGCATTTTGTTTTATGCTCACTCACTCTCTGTCTCTCTCTCTCTCTCTCTCTCTCTCTCTCTCTCTCTCTCTCTCTCTCTCTCTCTCCCTCCCTCCCTCCCTCCCTCCCTCCCTCCCTCCCTCTCTCTCTCTCTCTCTCTCTCTCTCTCTCTCTCTCTCTCTCTCTCTCTCTCTCTCTCTCTCTCTCTCTCTCTCTCTCTCTCTCTCTTCATATGAATTTTTGTGTTTTCTGAAAATTCTGATTTTTTCTTTTAAATCCCGTGACTACTAAGACCGAAAGTTTTGTCTGCAGAATAGCGGACGACCTAAATAAATGTAAACTCACACAGCTTCCGCTCGGCGACCTGGAACGATGCCACTGTACATTAAATTGTGAATGAAACATTTCAGAGGCCGGCGGGTGAAGATTTAGCTGGCATGAAAGTGGTTCAACTTGAATTAAAAACAGAGCGTATTCTTTCTTGGCTGAGCACAATGGCAAAAATAATATTCGGGGTGTTTCTGAGGCACCGAAATTAGCCATTTTGTTCTGGCAAGAGAGCCTGGATATGTCATAGCAGAATGCGAGAGAATCAGCTACAATGATGAATAAAATAATAATAATGGCGCAAAAAAAATATTAAAAAATGGCGCACTTTTATCATCGGCGTTGAGGACTTAAACTTAGACTCATTCGCTCTAAGAGCTGAACTCACATTTTGTTTTAATGCCAGTGTTAATCCGCTACTGTCCAAATGACAATGGCCAGTTTAAAAACTTCTGGGGTATTAAGCTGAACTGATTTTAAAATCAATTCATTCAAAACAATAAATCTCACCGGTTTCAGTCTCACTAATGCGCCAGGTCATGTTTAATTCTGCAGTCCACAAAAGTGAGACAAACTAGACTTGACTGAGAGCGCAGGGTTTGCACTTCGTGTTCATTGATTATTCAGATTTTTGTTTCTCCTGAAGAATTTGTAAATTCATACACCAACACTGTGGGCTACAAGCGTACTAAATATCTGTGTTTTTTTTAAAGTCCAGTAACGATAGCATACCATGTAGCCCTCCATACTATGTAATAATGATATAAAAAGTAGCCTAGTTACTGAGTAGTACATTCATAAACGTGTTCAATTCCGTGGAATCACCCTGCATATTCGGATGGCCAGGAGCAGTGTATGATTCAGACAAAAAAGAAAACAAGCCAGACAGCACATTAATGCAATAAACCTTCCAGTAATACACGCCTGGCCCGTCTCCTCGTGCTAAATCATTTCCTGGCATAATTAGACCTGTCTGGCAAACGCCAGATTTTTATTTATTTATTTATTTTTGCTTTTGTTTTTGAACTCAAAATAAAATATCTTTATTTTCCGGTCGTGAATTGTGCTGACTGGCTCAGGTTCCGTTTTGACATAATGACATAACAAAAAATAACGTTTCATTTCTCATGACTTTGTCAGGTAAAACTAAAAGGTGACGACGCCTGTTGTTGAGTCTGTACATTCTTTTTTTTTTTTAGGTAACTTATGACAAAGACTTTGGGTTTTCTCTTCGTTTCTTTTAAAAATAAGACAAAGACTTTGGTTTGTTTTTTCTTTTTTTTTTTACTGACGTTGAAGATTATGTCATGGTCTGTCTATTTCTCGAACATCACGTAAATTTTAAGTCTGTCTTTGACACTCTGCGTCTGTTATGGGCCCGATTGGCGAAACTATCGTCTCCCGTTAGACAAAAATAACAAGTGAAAGCTGTAAAAAACTACCGGCTGGAATATGGATGATGCATGACTTGCATTTGGTGTGATACAGACGTTGAACAGTTTGTTGTCCCTACAAAACAAAAATTTTTACAAAAAGTGTAGAAATCAGAGTTTGCCTGACAGAGAAATGGAGTTGTTTCCACACCTCATGACACGTCATGTTTTCCACGGAATGAGCAACTTTTTTGTGAACAACATTTTGTAATCAAGTAGGAAACAGAATGGAAATTGTTCAAGATGATGCTGTTTACAACATATATAAAACAACAGAAAGACAACAGGAGAAGGGCGATTCTGTCCCACTAAAGCAAGTAACTGCAGCAGTTTCATAGATGGCAGATTGTAAAATATATAATACATGTAATGTATATTATGGGTTTTTTTTGTTGTTTTGAACGTAAGAAAATTTTATTTAAAAAACTCTTAATTTTTAAGACGTTGCAGCAGCAGATTCTGTTGACTACAACCCTTAGTTGGAGCAGTCGCGGGAAGTTCCACTGGGTTTTTTGTTGTTTTTTTTTATCGTGAATGGAATCGGCCCTAGAAAATCGAAATGCTTTAGGCGTGCCGTTTTGGAAGTTTAATTTTATTCTATAAGTTACTAAAAAAAATGTAACAGATAAACCAAGAAAACGATGGTGTGACAAAGAAGCGTATCACCTCCCCCAAATTTCATGACAATCCAAGACCCAAGGTTACTTCAATCATGGTGAAGGATGACCGAGAAGGTCATGATCTCTGGAAGTGCAGGTGCTAAGGTCTGTGACTCTGTAAATGGACTAGATAGATAGATTGTATACAATTCTAACATTCTTTTCCAAGCTTTTGTTGGTCATTTTGATGTTTAGTCGCGGTTTCTCATGTCGACTCACAGCTTTCAGTTGTTATTTTTGTCTAACGGGGATGATAATTTCGCCAATCCGGCTCATAGAGGTCTACCGCCATATAGTAAAATATAACAGAACAGAAACTCGTGGAAGAGTTACTGGAAACTTTCAGAGGAAGAGAACCTCCGTCAAAGAAAAAAAATTCTCGGCCTTTTGCGATCCTGGCCCATGAAAAGTTGTCTTATTCGAATGAAATGCAATGTCATAGACAGTGACACTGCCATAGAACTTGTAAATATATTTTTGCCCGTGAAACCAGAGTTTAAGGACCTCACCTCTAAGGCATTTGTTCTTGCTTAATGTGAAAAAAAAAATCCACCGTTGCACAGAAAAGAAAGTTTCATGTTCTGACCGGGAGAACGCCGACAAATCTGCAGTTCTGATGGTATCTCAATGCAAAACTTCCCCGTTAAGGTGCGCTGTGTCTCGGAGTAAAATGGTAATATATTCTTCTTGTGCGGTCGCCTTTAATTTCACAGTCTGTCGTCATCGCATTGTGTCAAACCAGTTTCAAAATTTACACCCAGGGACATAACAAGGAAGTATCAGATAATAGACAATTTCTCCAGTTCCCAGGCAGCTTTTATTGGCGGTTCCATTCACAAAGTGGAGTGGCATGGGCGGCGCCGCAGGGGCAATTGTCCCGGGCGCAAAAAATAAAGTTCCAAAAACAAACAATAAATAAATAAATTGGTAATAATAAATAACTTTAAAAAAAAATTGAGTACCCTCCATCACCAACAGAAAGTGTCCCAATGTTCGAACATTCTACCCAGTTTTGCAACAAGACGGGGCTAAGAAACGTTGCCGCTAACGGTCCACTGGTCAAGAGGTGCAATGCTTGCCTTACCGTGGGCACCGGGAACTCAAGCTATGCCATTGTAGTACCACATCTTAAGCTATTGTTTTTAAACAGTGCACTATTTTGTTTATAGATAAAGTTCACATCAGACTTTTCAAGCCAAACGAACCTGCTCACAGTAAAGTTGTAGCTCAAACAACTGCACGCTCATAAAACGAAGCGTTGAAAAATAGGTTCATTGTGGCTGTGATGTGTGAGGAATGGTTGTGAAAGTTGTTATTTATGTGAACAGCGGTGTTGGCATATTTTTGTCCCAAGTTCCATGTCCCGTCACAGAGGTTGGAGTATGTGTAACATGGAAGGTTTTTTATGTTTTTTTAATAGTTTCTGCGGATTGTTATTATTTATGGGTCGGGCTGTTCAGTGTCTTGTCTGTCTATCCTTTGTGATTTCTGTGGGAGTTAAAATTGCTTGAGCGTTTGGTGTTAACTCTCTAGGCTCAATGAATCACTATGACTGCAGAAATGTATAATTTGGCTACAGTTTCCACAAGAACTGAAGGCGTGAAAAGTTGTTGTTTTTTTAAAGTAATTTCTGCTATATACAAGGTGTCCCCAAAGTCGCGCACCATCCTGGTTTTAAAGAGACACCTTCAGTGATTTCATGAACACCTTTATTGATAATAATCGTAACAAATTAATGCACCATTCATGTCAACATATGATCTGATATGACAGCAAATCGGGTGTATTTGTTTATTTATTTTCGTTTTGCGAAGATAAGGCAATTTCGCTGTTTATTTTTTCAGGTTGGCATGCAGAGACATAGTTGACTTTTTTACCAATTTACAGTTGCCAGTGCCAGTAGCTTGAAATGTTAGCACTCAATGAACAGTTTTGCTTCCGCCGTTAGTGTCACAATTTTTGTCTTCGCACTTGAAATCTTAAACAGAATAACTGATCAAATTGCACTCTGAAACAGAATCCTTTCATATTGTTTATTATCATTTTTTTATTTTTTTTTGTATTATTATTATTCAGAGGGGATGGGTTGAAATATCTTTTCCTGCTGTGATTTACATGAAATAAAAGCACTTGTTTTAATTGTAGTACAAAAAAAATCTGGCAAGGTGAAGGAGATAGGGCAGATAGTGCTGCCGGTGTTCAGTGAAATAGGATACTGTGTACTCATTTTTTGTACTGCATAGGTGCCCATGCAAAACTTTTCTTATGAGGGAAATGTTTGAACAAGATCCTGGTCTTATCTGGCAAGTCATACGCATGTCGCTGAGTTGAAGGGTGACTGACGCGCTGTGCTGGTACTTTTTGCCGGGATTTGAGATTAGAATTGACGAGTTATTTGGAGATATCGCAGATGGCGTCAACTGTTTTGTTTTATTGGTGTAACATGCACACACAAAAAAAAAAAGAAATTGCACTCCTTATTTTCTTTTTGTTTTAATCTAAAAAAAAAATGTACCAGGGGGACGTCGACGGGTGGACCGTTAAAAACAAGGCGAGAATGTTGGCTCTCTCTCTCTCTCTCTCTCTCTCTCTCTCTTTCTCTCTCTCTCTCTCTCTCTCTCTCATCCTTTGTCTCTCTCTGTAGTAGATTTCAAACCTGGGACCTTTCCAGCAAGGGCAAGCACACACACACACACACTCTATATTGATGTAATAAGTCAGTACTGCCTGGTTCCTGAATCACTGATCATGCAGAAAATAATGAAGACAGTGTAGTAGAAGTCGACAAAAAGGGGCGGGCCGGGAACGAGGGAGGTTTGGGGGGGGGGGGAACTATTAATTATCTTGACACCGGGACATATGTATTACAAAAATGCGAGTCAATACTACACAAAGTGTTGAAAACTAGAAACAGACAAAAAGAAAATTTAGACACATTAAGATCGCAAAAGGCTGCAAAGAGAGACTGCAGATTACAAGGGGACCACCAGCAAAAAAAAAAAAAAACACCTCAGATTTACCAGAAATCACAAGGAATGGAGAAACGAAAACACTCAAGAGGATTGTGGAAACACCAGAAATCTAAATTTTAAAAAAAAAAAAAAAAAACAAGAAGCAAATTACAGGAAACCGCAAAAAATATTCCAAGTGGCAAAAAGAAAAATGCTTTAAGAAAAATTACCAGAGATATTAACAGAACAAAGGAAAGCAAAAATGCTACAATGTATACAATGTCAACGATAAAGATAAAAGGCGAAAATGTCGAGACGAGAGCGAGGGTCAGACAGACGAAGACCTATGACAAATCGAATGCAAAATTAGAAATGCAGTTACAACAGTATTGGATACAGCTGCAACTTTATTGCTGAAATCGCAACATTCTGAGCACTTTTGTAAATCATGAATGTGAGGAGCTGTCTGAAAATAAAAATAAAATAAAAAATTGGCACAGCTTTACATTTTTTATTTTTTTTTTGTAATACCCACAATCTAAGAGCGCTGAGTGCGATTTGTTTTCAGAAATTTTGGATATAACAAATGAGAAACGACTGAAACCATTCAACAGAGGAATTATTTTGTACTCCAGTTTAGTGTGAACTCATAAGTGAATGAACATTGCGTCATTTGGCGTGTTTCTTGAACATTCTTGGCAGTGGTTTTCCCTTATAATTTTTGCGTTATTAACCGACAGTCAGTCTGTCAGGTGGAGAAGGCACTGAAAATAGCTGAGCGCAAAATCTCATTTAAACCCACTTTGTACAACTGCGCTAGTGGCTGGCTTACACACACACTCTACGCATTGTGCACTTATAAGCCGAAATATAAAAAATAATATGTGTTTTATACATATTTATATATAGAGAGAGAGAGAAGAAGAAGAAGGAGAAAAAATGACATGCCTGTTTTTCATTGAAGTGCCTGGCAATTTTTCGGAAATGAGAAATGCCACAGCTGTTTTAGATGCGATACCGGACATTTTACCCGGGGATATTATTTTACGGCATATAATTGTCAGGGCAGTCCGCGTCCTAACTAGATTTATAGAGCGCAGCGTGTCTCATGTGGCGGTTTGTTTTTCATTACGAAACACCTGTCTGTCTTTGTATTGTGTCGAATGTCACACTGATTTTTTTTCTTTTGTTTCGTTAGAATATATTTGGGCCATATTGTGACATTAGTTGTTGATTGTTCTATCTCCATTTTCTGAAAAAACTGGAGATTTAGTATGTAGGAGAAGTATAACAAATGCAGACTTTGACACCTATTTAGCGTGCGTTCTGACACTTATCAAGCTGTTTCACAATTCCCATATATTCATCACCCTTATCATGACACAACAGCCCCAAAAACGTAACGTCAAATTGCTCTGTTGTGCAAAAATTGACGTTGAAAACAAGAACAAAGGTCCCGATGAGCTAAAATAACCAAAATAGACTTCCCGTAAGACTACTTTGTGGCTAACTTCTCAAACAGGTTATTGCAGCCACTTCGCCGTCGAAAAGGTCCTTGTGTTTGACGAGTCAAGCGTCATCCTAACCCTCATCTTAACTTAACCCTTTTGCTTTCTGAAAATTTCACTGTGCAAACAAATCCTAATTAATTTCCTCACATGGTCCTAATTGTCAATTCGTTTTGTTTTGTTTTGTTTGTTTGTTTTCATTGTATCTTAACCCTAACCTTTACCACTATATAATTATTTTCTCAGAAAATCGTGTCGCAAACAAAACTCAGTTTGGCCACTTTATTATTGTCACTGTTGTTATTATTATTACTAGCCAATTTCCGCGGTTTCATGCCCAATCTGGGAACACTGAAAAACAAACGAAACACTTGCCGATTGTGTTGATGTCTTTTTTATTCGCATCGTGATCCGATCCAAATTTTATGTTTAGCGGCAGCCTCGTTGAGCTGAGAGAAATGTCGGACCACCTTCTTCTGTTCAACTCAGTTGTGGCTCAATATCAACGAAAGTATTAAAAATAAAATGAACATCGAGACCTTTTGAAATAAGCTTATATGCGCACATCTCTACCTCTTTCTATGTGTAATCTGAAATTTTGTAGAATTTAGGGATCAGCGGTTAAAAGGCCTTTCGTTATTACGTGGAAGGCCTTACTTTCTTTATAATATGATTACTATTACTAGTTGGCCCGCTGGCACAGGAAATACACAGATGTGTTTTTTAACGTTGGGTTTCGATCATCAATTATGTGTAAAACTTAGGTGCTGAACGAACTTTCCTGTCACAAATTTTAATGCTACTCGAAGAAAGCACGTCTTCCTTTTCCCCTCAAAATGTCGAAACACTTTCTTCTGTTTAACTCAGTTGTGGCTCAAAATCAACAAAAGTATTAAAAATACAGCGAACTGCATGACCTATTAAAATATGCCCACGTACATTTTTATGTCTTTCTCTGCTTAATGTTATCTTTTGTAGAAGTTTAGGCTCAGCGGTTAAAATGGCTTTCATGGTTACATTGGAGGCTTTACTTCCTTTATGATATGACTATTATTACTTTATTACTGTACTTTTGTATTATTATTACAAAAATGTGTGAGCAAATATTTTAAACCAGTGATCTTTGCTAAGCCAACATCTACAACAACGACATGATGAATCCAATTAAAAGCAAAAAGAAAATGATGGACAGTCTGTGGGAAATCAAACCCCCCTGGCAAATGTTGGGAGTTGCACACGAATGTCTTCGCCGACACATTGGCATGACGTGCTCAGATGTGCAACTCAGCGGATGCCAGGAGGAATGTGTCGACACTTGAGAGATTTGTCGAGAGATATTTTTACCCCGAGCTAATCCAAAATTTGCCAGATTTTATTACAGTTGCCTAATCTTAAAAATTATCTCGGTAAATTTGTCTTTCCCGGGTTTTATCTTCGCAGTTGCCGTTGACAGGTTTAGAGCTTTCGAGATGCAAAAGTTAATTATTTTTTATCTCTTTTATGAAGGCGCACTATTTATAGTCATATTTTTTGT
This sequence comes from Onchidella celtica, assembly GCA_963931925.1. Lineage (NCBI taxonomy): Eukaryota > Metazoa > Mollusca > Gastropoda > Systellommatophora > Onchidiidae > Onchidella > Onchidella celtica. The sequence goes on along the minus strand of OZ007575.1, from coordinate 33,098,030 downwards.
GCACAGCGTCAGTTGGGGTTTTTGTTAGAATTTAAAGATGTTCATCGTAAACAGTTATGTGAGTAATGATAATAGGGTGTAATCAGACACACTCACGCACACATGTATCCATACACGGGCGAGGTTGTAAGTATGAAGAGACAATTGATTTAGGTGAGCAGTCTGGGTATTTTAAACAGCGATTTCTTTGTTTGGTGCATTATAAGGGTGTACGTTTTCTTGGCTAAGGCTTGTACTTTAAGTGGGGGGGGGGGGTGGGGGGGGGGGGAGTGGGGGGGAGGAGACACAAACGGCCACATGTACGCAGGTCTTCAGCATTCAAGAAACATAGCATTGTAAAATACTTTGAACCAATTATCATAAAAACCATTTGACTTTGAACCAATTAGAATTTATTAAATAAAAAATAATATTTCAGTGTAAAATACACACAAGGAGGATTCTTTGTATTATTTTAACTTGATAACACCACATTTTGAAATTGTTTCACACAAACTTCTTATAATATTACAATAATAATAACGCATCCCTGGGGACTGGTTAAAGTTGCAGCACAGCGTGCTTAGATCAGTTTGTTGTTGTTGTTGTTGTTGTTGTGGTTGTTTAATGAACGCTTAAATTGACTTCGTTGAGAATTGTGTTGTTAGCAAATGAAAGAGTAATTTTTCAAATCAATCACAGGAATGTGTACCTAATCATTTTGCCAGCTAAAAAAATTTAAAAAACTGAGGTGAGCAGTTGTTGTGAGGCACTTTGCAAACTCTGAAGGTGGGACTGGGGATATTAACGGAGGAGTTTTTGGTTAAATCGCGAGATGTCCAGCTTTATGTACAAGGTGTCCCAAAAAGCCTGCATCCATGGGCAAAAAATGGTACTTATAAGTTTGATTACAGTAAATGCGCAAAGTGATGGCCTTGAACTTCACGACACTTGTCTTGTGTGTACCCCGACAACAAGAACAAAGAACATTTTTTAATGTACGAAAGCAGAACTGAAGGTGTTACATGCAGAGATTACTTCCGCCTTCAGTGGAACGACTGCCCAGGGCCGATTCCACTAGACTGTTAATTTCATATATTATTATGACCCCAGAGAAAAAAGTCGAGTGTCGTTAGATCTGGAGACGTTTTACGCCATTGGACCGGGCCGTTATAAGGTGCTCAAGTATATTTTTGCCCATGAATCCAGACTTTCCAGACATCCTGTAGAAACGATAAGTGTTCAATGATGTCAAACACTTCTGAGCTACAGACATTCGTTGATGTTTAGTTTGAAACGGGTATACATTAAACACCCCAAAAAGGTTGGGTTGTAGTGGAACTCAAAACCATTTCCCCGTGTAAGTGCGAATGGACTTTCTATACCAGGGGGTCCGAACTCGAGTGTCCGACTGAAAGGTCCCAATAGTTCACATAAAGCGCTATCTTTCTGAACTCCGTTTCGAAGTAAGAGATCTCTCCACAATAAGATGTGTACCACTTACCAGAGAGCTGTCTTTTTTTTGTAGATACCAGGGGTCCTTTCAGTTTTGTTCTGAATCGCATTATGATTTAAATAAGTGAGATTTGTTCGCGGGAAAATAAAAAGAACAAGTTGAGTGATTTATAGGTATAATGTGTCACAATGTCAAGAGCCCTTGGTATGGTACCTCAGTAGAATGGGGAGTAGGTATTGTATACAACAGTAGTGACCTGTGAATGCGTTATGCACTATTTATTATTATTTTCTTCATGGTTAATAGTGGACGTCCTCATGAAGTTATTTTGGTGTTGTTGTAGTTGATGTTTCTTGTTGTTGTTGTTGTTGTTGTTGTTGTGGTTGCTGTTGTTGTTGTTACCAGCTCACCTCCGTGCCTTTCTTGTCACAAATAAAGGGATGACACTTTATCGTCCATCTCAGGCACGGACTTGATGATTTCAGGAGTTTTGAGTCATGACCATCTTATCATTGCTGGTGGTGAGATCTGTATCCTCACAAAGTGGCATAATATGGATATCTTTAATAGTTTTGAAAGTATAAGCAGAAGTGTTTTTGTTATATCTAAGAACCACAAACTTGATCAATATTTGAAACACTTACCTGTGAAATGAGATAATTGTTGATATGCCAGTAAGTGAGATGGGTAATTTTAAATCTTTCTGTTCTGTGTATTGTGCTAAGTTCTTGACAACCAGGATGTCTTCGTTGGCAAAGAAACTGGGACATAATAATTATGACATAATTTACGCGATGGCATTGGCAACAACTGCTGTAGATGGAAAACAAATTTATGAAATACGAAATCTTTACTCAGTAACGAATTGTTGCCAATATATTGGCCACTGAAGATATCAATGTTTCAGTGTCAAGCTGTGTTTGCCTGCACCATATGGCTTTGGTGCATTTGGTGCTGAAAGTAAACCGAGTGTGAATGCCTTTGATACCACCAAAATATTTCATTTTCAGAATGTGAAAGAAACTATTTCGACTCGCCTCGTCAGATTCGACCAAAGGAATGCATTGTCTGCAAATGCAGTGTATATTTGCGTGCACATGATCTCTATTAAGTTTTCCAGCCAGTGAATTGTGGCTGGTGTTTTGAATTGGTGAACGTCAAAATTCTGTTTCATTTATATTCATAGGTTTGTGTAATGGACTTCAGAGGCTTAAAAGAGTATTAAATGAAGAAAGAAAGGTTACTACTTCAGGCCTTGTAGTAATTGCAGCGTGTACAATAATCCGTCAGTTACCATGTTGATGGTTACAGGATATCTTTGTTTATTGTTGCTGTTGTCGTAGCTGCTGCTGTTGTTGCTGTTTCTTTTTCTGATCTGAAACGAGAGTCTGTGCTAGACCATCTACTTTGACTTCTTGTCTTGTGGGTAGTTGGTGGGCCCTTCTAGTAAGGTCTGATTGTATCCTGTCATTCTGTTATATTCTTCTCTCTATCGTCTTGGTTTTTCCTTGGCACTATTGTGGCCGGTTTCGTGTCGACCTGATTTCTCCAAATCCAACTCAAATCTCTTGTCTAATGTAAGTGCTGAGGGTGTTAGAAATTGAGATCAGGAAGATGAATGCACATTTCCTAATCCTCATGAAGAATACAACCATTGTATTGGGAGAAGGTAATATAATATCTGTCTTAGGACGCTCTTATTTCCGCATAGCAGCTGTGTCGTTGGCGGGGAATTTCAGAGCAGTTCAGAGGACGAAGAGTTAGAATTCATTCCGAACCTTTATGTTTCTCAGACAAAATGCAACACGCTGTCTGCAAATTTATTGCGATGTCATCAGTTCACAATCACTCCACCAGCTAAAGAGGAAATAGAGCATTTACGTTGTTCCATGTTTGCAGCGTCACTTTGGGGGACTTAGGTAGAAGGACGGGTCCGGAATGTCTTATACTTTATACGACATGTTATAATTGAGCATGTTGTATTCATAAAAAGCATAATGCATTGGTTAGAGAATAATACTCAGACTGTTTGGGATGAACATTCGGGGGGATGGATGGATGGATGGATGGATGGATGGATGGATGGATGGATGGATGGATGGATGGATGGATGGACAGAAACGCACAGCTAGGACACACAGACCGATGAGAAAACTTGAGCAAGAAACAACAGCAGCTTTCAAAGAAATTGTTCTTGCACAGGGAAAACACTGCTTGAAGAAACAATTAGAGATGTATCCGGAACAAAAAATTGAGGGAAGGTGGGCAAGTTTCTGCTAAAAACAAATCAAATTACCAATTATTCCAGTATCAATAATGAAATTCTGTCGTATTTTGAGGTTTTCTGTTTGTTTTTATTTACTCTACAGTGTGCAAGGAGCCGTTGGGTCTGCCACCTTACGGAAAGTTGTCAGCATCGTCGGCGAGAAAGTTCAAAAAGGGCAGCTCGTGTCAACCTGAGGACGGGCATGTTTTGAGTAGTAAAGCCTGGTGTGCTAAAAAACAGAATGGTGAGTAGAGAAGTCGTTGTTTGATCTGGTGTTGTTCTGGTGCCTTTTCTGATTCTCTCTCTCTCTCTCTCTCTCTCTCTCTCTCTCTCTCTCTCTCTCTCTCTCTCTCTCTCTCTCTACTCTCTCTCTCTCTCTCTCTACGTGCTCACTCACTCCACTCATTGTCCATCTCTCATTCATTCTGTGTATTACATTCGTTCACCCTTCATCTCTCTCTCACTCTCACACTCTTTTACTCATGCATTTTCTTTTTCCAATTTTTTTTGGTCCCTCTCATTGTCTTTCCGTTCTTGTTTCTGTATTCTTCTTTTTCATGCTTACTATTACTCCTTCCTTTTCCTTTTCAGCTACCGATCTTCTCAATATTTATTCTCTCTCATAAGACTCCAACCAGACCTTTTAAAATGCCGACTCTGTAAAGTGTGCACAGCGTCGTTTCAGGGTGGCTGCATACCCTCTGTTCGTCTCTGATAGTTTTATAATACAAGCAGGTATTATTTTGTTTAATTCAAAAGTTCTACGTCGAAAACATCACATTTATGAGATCAAATTAGTACCCAGAATTATATTTTTTTTTTAAAACACCCACACTTTTTACGGCATTTCTAATGGAAGAGGTGGTATAGAACTGAATCGGGGTGATCGGAGGCTCCTTCTTCTATTGTGTAAATGTTTCTATTTCTTCAGCTTCACTGTTTGTGATTATCCTGCATTTCCTGCGTTTACCCAAGAAGAGGACGCAAAGCCGTGGTAGTTTATGTCCCTCTAACGCAAACTGTTGTCTGCCCTTCCTCCCATTTCCCGTTGTATTTTTTTCGATGCATGCCTTACCTGTCTGCAGCTGTCAATTGTTCTTATGGTAACTCCCTGAAAGCGGTGTTAACAATAGGAAATTCTTGGGAAGTTCCAAGTTAACTTAACTCTATTAGTGCCAAACGCTAATTAAATCAGTTAATTTTTCAATGCTGTTTACCTTGTCCAGCTCAAAAACCCTTGAAAAACCTGGAATCCGCCACTTCACCCCCCCCCCCCCACCCTTTGCCCCCGGCCTCCTCCCCTTCCTTTCTCTATAACGCTAAGGTTAAAGGCGAACTGTTACTCAGTTCTTGGTTATTTCAAACTATCTGGAGTATAATACATATAATTGCACCTTTCTCAACGCCAATTTTTTTTCATTAGTTAAAGCAGACTGTTTGAAAGAGAAAAAAAAGGGGGGCGAGGGGGGGGGGGTAAGGGAGGGACTACGAGAGAAAGAAGATTTAGACTAATCCCGCACTGGGTTCAATCTATTTCTTTGAATCTAGTAGCGAGGGAGACTTGTTTCCGGCTCACTAGTGCGGCGCGAGATTCCATTTAACTCCATAGTCCACAAACCCAAGGCAAACGGACTTGAGTCAGTGAGGTGCGGGGCCTAAAGGCCTGTTTACACTGGTAGGTTTTAGGAATAGAAAAAAGGAATGGGGGGAAGGGGGGGGGGTCTTTGTGGGGAAGAACTCGCCTGGCTTTCCGTCTTTTGTTTTCCGATTTCCCTCTTCGAAACGCTGTTTGTTTACGCTGGTCCGTTTTCTGAATGAGAGGCGTTGCGCAGCGTTTGTTTTGGTCATGTTTCGAAAAGGGAAATCAGAAAACAAAATTCGGAAAGCCCGGAGAGTTCTTCCCACACAGTCTCCCATTCCCTTTTTTCTATTCCTAAAACCTACTAGTGTAAACAGGCCTGAAGAAAAAAATGAGACTCTCGATGCGATGGCGAAATAAATGACGACACAGATAAAACAACGACGTCGACGAGTGGCGCCGACCACTTTTCCTGGTGACCAAGGTGGATAGCCAGAGATAGCCATAGTTTGGCCCTCCTGTGTGTGTGTGTTTATTTATGATGTTGTGGTTAGACATGCGGGATGATTTTGTAAATTCCTTTGTGAACTCGGGCGGCAAAGAAAAATCTATTTTGATATCGTTGTTGGCTGTGTGGAGCAGGACAGTCATGTGATATCGCTGTAAAGTCGTTTGTTTTTTGTTTTTTTTTTGTTAATGGCGTTTTTATTGTTATACAGCTGCAGGTTTTGGTTGGTTGGTTGGTTGGTTGGTTGGTTGATGGGTTGGTTGGTTGGTTAGTTGGTTGTTGGTTGGTTGGTTGGTCGGTTGGTTGGTTGGTTGGTTGATGGGTTGTTTAGTTGGCTGGTTCGTGGCTCGTTTGCTTGTTTGATTGGTGGGTTGGTTGGTTTTTTGATTGGTTGGTCGCTCAGACGGTCATTCGGTCGATCGATTGTGTATTAATTGTACCATGTCATATAACAATGAGAATATCTGTTTATGAACTGCTATACGTGGCATTTAAATGATCAAGACACTATATGCCCTTTTTCTGGTCATGCTGTTCTCTGGGGGGAAGGGGAGAATTATTAATCGTGCTGTGTATTTTTTGGACATTTCTGGCATTGCCTTTGCTGATTAAGACGCTGATCCGGATATCAGCTAATTAAATTCCACGCGGGCCTGATTCGCGAATTTTACAGATTATTAATAAAAGTCAAATTAATGTTATTTAGCAAGTTTGAAAAGGTGTATTCATGTCACTGACACCTCAACAACTTAATAGATTTGTAGTTTTGTCAAGGAAATGAGCCTGTAAAACATTCAGTGGTCCAAATGTTTAGTTTTCAAGTAATCACACTCCTGCATCTATATTTTACAGAAGTGACTATAAATATTGGCCATGATTGTGTTTGTATGGGAATTTGTTTGGACAGTAAATATTTCGGAAAATCCACAAGTTTAGAGATAGGATTATGTTCGGCTCTCCAGTGATCACAACCTGGCCAAATTAGTTGCCAAAATGATCTTCGTAATGCTATTGGAAATTGTCTAAAAACTGGTTAGAAAGAATAAACCTATTGTAGGTAGTTTGCCTATATGGTCCAAACAGCCCTCGCTAAATCGTCACTGCCCAACGCTTATGCCATGTCATTTTCGACACTTTCGAGGTATGAAGAAAAACCTGTTTCTTTTCCTGCCATTTGATGACTTATGCCATAATGATTCTATTTGATTATTACAATTTCCTATTGGCACATTTCTTTTCCTATCTGATGACCCTCATGCTTAGGACTGCAATGAACCGTCACTTTTGTAGAGCAGTGACCATATTAAAATTTCGTATACATTTGTTTCATTATACACTGATAAGGACGAAAGTCTCGCTGGCAGGTATACAAATCCGCTAAAAGGTGTTGAAAATGCCACAAAGCCGTTACTGTCAGAGTCACGAATTATCTGAAGTTTTCATTGAAATTCCCTACCTTCAGTGCTTATGGTAAGATTGCGGTCGCCCCCACATCCAAGCATTTCCTTATGTCCGTCCTAAACAGTCATGCATTCGAAAAGATGGTCCTCATATTTCTTCTAGAGAACCAACATTTTTGCCCCCGCTTACTTAATCCAACCTGGCTAGCAATGAACTCATCATTCACACCTGGTAACAACGCCTCTCAGGCCAAGGGCGTCGTTAAAGGAGGGCGAACAGGCTGTTTCATAAATTCTACAAAGTTACGTCGCAAGATCACGTTGTGGTTTTTATAAGGTTCACAAATAATTACTAGCCCACACGCATAAGAGAATACTGCAGTCTTTGAGCAAACTAAGCGGTCAGACGATCAACTTCATCCTATTCTACCCCACCCTAGCTCATTCGTGCTGATTTAAACGTTTCATAAAAAAGAAGAGAAGAGGAGGGGGCCCATGCGCGGCGGATGAAGATAGCAGCAGTGTGCGCATAATGTCATTTTATTTAGTGAACACGTGCATAATTTGCCAGTTATTGTGTTCACAAAAAGATAAATAAAATAGATGAAGATGATACTAATAACTGCAGAATTTGTAGACATTTCATTGAAACTTAGATTGCCTTGAGCATCAATTTCGTAGATTTTGATTTAGCGAGAGACTTCCTATGAACTATTAAAATAGTATTGTGTTCGACTTTACAATTGGGTCTGGTGTCTTAGCGTTATTTGCACAATTTTATCTACTACTGGTGAGGTACATCTCGCAAGGTATGTAATGTTTCAGCCCCCTCCAATTTCCTGTTTGATCCGCCTATGCTAGAACTTGTCAAGTTCGTGTCCTCCACTACTGGAGACAATGGCCTTTATGAAACAATTTGTCTCTTTTCTCTCATTTTGGCCCCTGTCAAAACAGTGTCGCCACCTGTCATGGCTACGGGGACGGGCCCAGTTCTTGCCCCCCGGCTGGGCCTGAATGATAAATTCATTTCATTAATATAAGAGAAAAGCCGAGGATAAGCAACTTGGCTGAGAAGGAAGTATTTAGAGGTCTTTATAAATACTACGTCAATAGATGTGGCATTTATAAGCATGCAGTTATAAAAAGTGGTGTTTGAGTACTCATCATAGTTTCAGCGCAATATAAATCTTCTTACAGCTTGGGAGTTTCTTTCAGTTAAAAGCAACCATTTTTCTCTACTACATTCGGTTTGTTGAATAGATTAGGATACACATAGAATAGAACAGAATAAATCTCGTTGATCCATTCCACAGGAAAATTGCTTCTGACGATGGTGCTTCAGCAATAATGTGTGTATCTGTACAATAGCACGAAATGCAGTTAGTTTACCAAGCCAGATATCCGTTTCTTCTGTGCTTCCATTCATTACTTCTCAAACATACATTTATCTCCACACACCTCTGTCACTCACTTATATCTCTGTAGCATCCCTGTTGCTGGTGGCACGATAGATTTCCTCGTGTGTGTGTGTGTGTGTGTGTGTGTGTGTGTGTGTGTGTGTGTGTGTGCGTGCGTGCGTGCGTGCGTGCGTGCGTGCGTGCGTGCGTGCGTGCGTGCGTGCGTGTGTGTGTGTGACAGGAGTGTTTTTTTCAGTCTTTTGTTTGTTCGTCTGTAGCTTTTTGTTCAGATGTGTTTATAAAAAAGTTGAATTATTGCAGCTTGATAGTCAGGAATTTTGTTTACAGTATCAGTGATAATCCCCTCCGGTCATTCTTTGTTAGCGACCTAGGGCAGTATTAACTGGGATAGAGTTTGTTAGAAAGAGAGGAGAGATGCTTGAGTGAAGTCCCATTTGTCTTCTTTTTGTTGTTGCTGTTGTTGTTTGTTCTGTAATCAGTTTTGCAAATTGTTTTTAACTTTACTTTGCACTTTTTTCAGTTTTTGTTATCCCTATAAAGGTCTTAAAGTGGACGAATGCTAGCTTACCTATTTACTTTCATTCTAGTAGAATTCACCGTATGATTCTCCTTTTATTTGTTCCTAACATGAGGCTTTGGAAAATGCAGCTCTGTTATTTTTGTGTTCTTTCACATAAGTTAGAATAGTAAGTGAATCTGACCATCTTGGATAGGTTTAAATTTATAGCCGTCACCGAACTAGCAGTAGATTCGTAGCCCCTGCATAAATGTTCATTCTCAGAACCAAGTCAGAAAGAGAGAGAGACAGAGACAGACAGACAGACAGACTAGCAGGCAGCCAGCCAGACGGAGAAAGAGAGAGAGAGGGAGACAGAGAAAGAGAGAAAATATATAGTTTTCAGTTTGGAGAAAGCACGTCCACGCAATAGCCCCGCCTTCTGCTAGGAAGAAACATGACCATAGGCAGATGCAGAGCATAGCAGAATGACAGGACAGGTGGCATTTACACGGTCATGATACCATAAACTTACACGGCAGTTCTCACTTTGTAACAAATTGAAAGAAATGGAATGTGAAAGACAGGGCGACAAAAGTAACAGTGAAAATCGAGATAGTTCCTGTCCTGGGTATAAACTATACCAATGTGTGTATAATCGCGCACCAGAAAAAAGGAAAGACATGGCTGTGTGCTCGGGGGAAAGATTAAATATCCCTGACCATTTGTATCAGATGACCAACGGTGGAAGGGATTATACAGGGGGACAGGCTGATGTCCATCTAAGCTTTGTTTATTGTGGCACTCGGGAAATTGTATGGGGCTCTGAGTTGTATGTTCACATGAAAAATATTTATGTTTATTCATGCATATCTGAGTTTTATCATGGCCGGATGTGTGACGCTAAAGACACTTTATGGTAGGAATTTGCCGCCCATTGCAGCTGCAGATTAATGAGGATTGGGGAGAGACAGTAGTACATTGTAAGAAAAAGGCTGTGTCAGCTGGTGGATCTCGCTAAATACCATGTTTGACGCTGCAGAGGTTAAACTGTCCTTTTACTAGTCTTGGAATGTTCACAAGCACATTAAAATTTAGCCTTATAGTCTTTCATGTTTGAAACATGTCACCTGGTTCCCTATGCTGTTTTTCGAACAAGTTCCAATTTGTCACCAAATAGTTTCGTTCGTGATGAATATTATGTTTGTATTAAAACCCGTGTGGCTTTTTACAATCATCATTACAGCCATGTTTCAGTCGTTTCGGGAGGTTAAAGATGTGCCCAGAACTTCTGACAATGGAAAGCGTAGGCAAGTCAGGTTTCCGTTTATAAAATATGCCTTATATTCAGTTCTTATGTATTTATCTGACATGTGACGACCACATCAGATCCTCAGGCCTTAAAATCTGTAGGAATTTAGAGTCAGAACAACAGTACATGAAATAAATTCGTTAACTTTCAATGTAGGACAAAGGACGCTTATTTATTTGGAATGGCCTGTTATTATGACAACGCTGTAATATGAGAGACGTTTCCATAACCAAGGTGCAGCTATACCTTCTTTGTGCATGGGATCTGTTCACACAAATAGCTGCCATCTCTTTTGTTTTGTTTCTTTTGTCTTTCAAAGCCGAAGTTGACATTCCTCCAGTTGGCTTTCATGCAGCTGGGAAACGGAATCTCCAAGGCAAAAACAAAAACAATGTCTAACGTCTGTAATTAGGATAATATCAATCCCGAGACAAATATTCACTGGATTAAGATTACAATAAGAGCTAGAGCTGGAGGTCATCACCTACACTGCCGCGCTACCACAAAGGACTGTATTCGCCATTCTAGGTCAAATTCATTTTTTCGCGTCATAATGATAGTTTGTGCTCTGATTTTCCATCTCGATTATGATTTTTGTGCAACTGTTTCATTTTGTCATCATATAAATAGGCTGTCAGAGTTCCGCTAATCACCGAAAATCCCGGATTGAGGAAGGTTCGGTTATCCGCGTTGAAATATCAGTTTCTTCACTATTCATCTCCGGCCAATGAGAGTGTATCTTGAACAGAACTTTAACCAATGAAAGAGCTTTTAAAATAACCCCATTCATCCGCAAAACAGCAAGGATAGTCAAGTCAAACTGGGCGTCGTTTTGTTTTTCGATGCTCAAAATGAGAGGATGACACTGGACTGAAGCAAATCGTGTGTGCGTGAATAGCATTCTGCTCCCGTGTTGGCATCATTGTCCACTGACAGCCCTGTAAAATGGATGTTGCATACAAAATACAGCTGGGCTCTAGGCAACAGTTTTTTGCCTCTCCAGTAAAGTTATGTTTTTGTGCCCTACTGCCTTTTCCCACAACATGACATAACTATTCATCTGAATAAGATTACAGTAGGAACTAGCCTGAGATGGTCACCTATCACCTGTGAGACAGCAGCAGCATGTTTGTATTAATAATAATAATAATAATGGGAATATATCCATTGCCATTAGAAATGCTCTATGCGCTTTACAGAAGCTCTCTCACTCGCTCTTGCTTTCTCTCATCCTCTCTCTCTCTCTCTCTCTCTCTCTCACTCACTCTCTACCTCTCTCCATCTCTCTCTATCTCAGTGAGCTCAGAGCAGATTGTAACCGCAGCCTGTTAGGCGCAGTTCACAACTCACAACTTGTATTCTAAAGTATTATAATAATATTTGAATATCTATTAATATTTATTTAATAATTAATTATAAATTTTTGTTGGTGATATGGGGGGGGGGGGGGGGGGGAGAGTGGGGGTGATATGGCTAAATTTTAATCTATTAATTTTAATTTCAATTTTGCCCGGACAAAGAATGCAAGCAAACCTACAACAAGCGAGACGCCAGGGAGGAAAGGAATAAATAACTAGATTGTGTACTGTCACGTGTTACGGCGCGTGTATTTTTTTTTTATGTGTATCATGTGATACAGTTTTGTATGAAAAAATTGTATTATTTTATTAAGGAGGATTGGGTGAGTAAAATACATAATGTGAATAAGTGAATATGTGTGTGTGTGTGTGTGTGTATTTTATGTGAGTGATCGAAAGGATTGGGTGGGAAAAGTACACAATAATTATTTGTGGATAAGTGAATGTGTGTGTGTGTGTGTGTGTGTGTAGTTGTTTTTGTTCTTCTTTTTAATTTTTGTTTTTCGTTTTGTTTAGTTTTTGCTTATCGGGTGGGAAGAAAAAATAAATTTGTGTGCGTATGTGTGTGTGTGTGTGTGTGTGGGTGTGGGTGTGTGTGTGTGTGTGTGTGTGTTTTGAGGAAGGCACGAGGGGGGAGGGGGCGGGGAGTGTGAGAAAAACATGTACTTGTATGTTCGAGAAATAAAACCTCGGGAATGGAATTTCATAGGCATTCCAGCGACAAAACCGGAATTTCTGAGGCTGGAAATTGCAGAATTCAGTTTCTGAGAGCTGGGGGTCGACAAAATAAATCCTTTTGGGTAATGGAGAAGAGCAGATTATTATTTGGGTTTTGACAACTGACAGATCCACGGTGCAAGTGTCATGTGCATGTGGCATTTTGTTATAGTGTAACATTTTTTACCGCGATCTTCTCGCATTTATACTCCTGGTTTTTAACCAGAGAAGTATGAAGTCGGAAGGGGGGGGGGGGGCAGAAGAAGGAGGAAAGAGGGGGGGGCTCCATCCAGAGAATTTTGAGTTTGAGTTCGGAGACAGCAGTGTCCACGCTTCTCTAGCATCTCGCTTCTTGTCTTGTAGCTTTACTTGCATTCTTGTGAATACAAACATGCTGCTGCTGTCTCACAGGTGATAGGTGACCATCTCAGGCTAGTTCCTACTGTAATCTTATTCTGATGAATAGTTATGTCATGTTGTGGGAAAAGGCTGTATGGCACAAAAATATAACTTTACTGGAGAGGCAAAAAAAAACGACTGTTGTCTAGTGCCCATCTGTATAACGATCATATTGTGCTCCGAAGAAACAAGACGATAGGCAGAATAATATGACTAAATGCTGACATGTCGTCGTGCGTTCTCCAAACTCAAACTCAGATTTACAGGGGACTGAAGAATGGACATTGGGAGAACATTGCGGACCATTACTCTAGTAATAGCGATATACATTCAGATAGATTCAGATCAAATTATGGATTGAGATCAAATATGGATTGGGATCAAAATATGGAAAATATGGATTCAGATCAAATATGGATTCAGATCAAATACGGATTGAAATCAAATATGGATTCAGATCAAATATGTATTCAGATCAAATAATGTGGATTCAGATCAAATGTTGATTCAGATCAAATATGGATTCAGATCAAGTATAGATTCAGATCAAATAATATATGGATTCAGATGAAATAAGGATTCAGATCAATATAGATTCAGATCAAATAGTACACTGCGTTGCGATTTACGTTACACAACGTCACATTGTGTGATAGGGTAATAAAAAGGTTTCCCGAAAACACAGATCGTGACAGGAAGGAACAATAATAGTTTTAGATGAAACAAAGCACTTTATTATGACATGATTTGTGATATAGTAATAAAAATGCCATCGAAGCAGATTGATTGTGTTTTCACACAGAAGATCTGTAACAATAAAAGCAAACACATAGTACTAAAGTGTATAAGTGTCATGGAATGCCCACAAGGCATTAGAAATACTAGTTGGCCCGTTGACACAGAGAATACACAGTTGTGATATTTGAGTAAATTTTCCACCAACTGTATGTTAATGTCCTTTTTTCCTCTTTGCGGGTCAAAAAATCGCAAATCAGTAATAATAATTAAAAACTGAAATTTGTCCAAAGTGGGTGTGTCCCCGTGATTTATCGTCAAAAATTGAGACATTACCCAAAGTTTCATGAATTTTAGCTACAGTCGTCATGAAGGTTTAGATGCTTATAATTATGTACACCGTCCAGCTCCATTGCAATATGGTGATAACTATCCAAAATGGCGACTTACGCCCTTATGATTTGACAGAGGTGACGTGACGTGGAGACTGCGCAATTATAATAACCTGTTCACGCCTTCGCTGACCTTTCCCTAAGTATCGTGTTATAGTTGTTTGGGGGTGACACTGTCACAGTTCGAGTTACTTTGCTGGATGTCTGAGATTTTTTGCCTGACACCCTGTATATTATGATGTAGTGGTTGGGTCACGTCAGTAACAACTGGTGTCGTTATACCGCTGAAATATAGTTATGTGTGTGTTCACGGCTGTTGTTTCTAGTTTTGTAAGAGTCAGTTCCAGCAATTAGAATGACACAAATATAAAGTGAATGGATCTGGCGAAATTGGGCTTATGGTGAAAGACTAAATTCCTGAGAAAATCCCTCCAAAGGGGAAATTTTTTTCTGTGGAAATTTGGATTTGCTTATAAGATGAAAGATTGGTCATTTTTCTGCATTCAGTTAAAATATTTTGCTTGAAAGCGTCTTAGAAATATTTGATTCTGATTTTTTAAAGAGGTATAAAAATGTCATCTTAAGCCCGATTTCGCCAGATCCAGTCACAAGTCATGTTAAGCGAGACAGGGGCAAGAAGAGAAAAGTAAGAGAGGGGGGAGAAAAAACAACTGGTATCTGGAATGTTTCACCACGCCAGGGTACTTTCTTTCTTTTGTCCTGTCACACTCAGGTTACTTTATAATTGTACAGATTCACATAATAATATGGCAACAAAAACAAAATACAGAGTCGACCCATACAAGAAAAGTCAGTAAAGGAAGTAGGAAAGTTGGAGAGAGAGACAGAGAGAGAGAGAGAGAGACATACAGGAGAGGGGCGAGAGGAAGAAAGAAAGAAAGAGACAGATAAACAGAGAGAGACGCAGAAGGATATAATACTTTAACCACAAGGGCGTAATCCACAACGTCTAAACTGTCTCCAACAACCCGAGGAACCACTATGAACATGCATTTTTCCATGAGGTTTAAGCAGTTGTCTCATTTCGTGCCATGGGTATTCGCGATCGTAGCTCTTGTTTGTGCCAGCTCCACTTTTTGCATAACTGAGAAATTCGACGTTTAAAGTTATTATGACAAGGAGTTAGAATGAATCGGGACTGTGAACAGCTTAAGAAGTGCCACAACGCAATTTCAAACCAGTGTCAAAGTGTGTATTTGATATACCTCTTCTACATATTAAAAGATCTCCAGTTTTTTTTAGAAACTGGAGATGGAAAAGAACAACGACCAGTGGCATATGTTAATACACTCCAGGAAAAGCTCAATGTTGTCATTTTGGTCTCAGATTTTCCACTGAAAGGAAAAAATTCACAATAGTTTCTTTTCTGCCTGATTACGTTTTGGAACAGTTTATCCACAGACTGTGGAAACCTAGCTTTTTCCATTACTTTCCATCACGGAAATTTCGTGACTGTACGTTCAGGAGTCTCTGTGTTCTTGTTTTTTTCAAAAAGTGAGAATATAGCCTCCAAGTTACCAATTAATTATAATAGTAGATTGCATTATTATAATTATGCCTGTGGCATTTGTCGAACAGGACATTATTTTAAACCTTTTTTTTTTTTCGCTTTTTCGTGCAACCGAGGTTGGAACAGTTCGTGGGAAATGTTCAGCTATTTAGCAAGAATGCGAGAAATGAATATCGCGAAATGATGGATGGACGAGGGCCCAATTCATCTAAGCCGAAAACAGAGGGGAAAAAACGATAAAAACTGTTGCATTTAATTACGGCGTCATCAGTTTGATGCATAAGCTGCCCAGCTTAATGAGGAAACAGCGAAGCAACGAGACAGGCAAATGAATCAGAACCCGAAAAAAAACATCTAACAAGACCATCCCTCGGGGTCACACTGCCCTATAGTTACGATATCGCCGGTGGCTCTATCAAGAAAATTGCAGTGCATTTTTTTTTTTTTTTTTGCCGATATATTCTATGATCTCCATTAAGATTTTTTCCCTGTTGATTAAAAGGGGGGGGGGGGGGGGAGGAGCACAATATTTCAAATTCTTATTACTAAAAATATGTTTAAGCTTAGGAATACATTTCAAGTAAAAGTGTTTTTTTTTTGTTTTCTTCTTTTATTTCATACTCTTTGTGAAGTTAGATTCTTCGCACTTGCTGTGGTTTCATGATAGGGCGGGTGATAGGGTAGGATTCTTTATGCTGTGGCCGTTACAGCATTATATTCACCATCCTTAAACATTGATTTTGCCTCAATGGCATCATTCACTATATATGCCAAATGAAGAAAGGTGACGCATGCGCAGAACTCACTTGGTGTCGCGCTCTTCACAGAACGACCGCATTTCAGATCTCGGGGATATATTATTGTGTTTTTTCTTGGATTTCGTGTGTTTTGGGGGTAGTTTCCGCAAAATTGTGTGTGATAACGTGTGGTAAATGTGATTTATATTGAAATATAGCTGTAACTGCGTTGGTTTAAATAGTATTAAGGCTAATCACGTACTGATTCAATTCTGTTTTCGCTCGAGTTTTAGTGTGCGGGTGTGTGGACTGTGGATTTACGTGGGGCCTCGCGTACTTAAGAGACTGAACCAGCCTGTCTCGTTAAGTCGATTTGAAAGAAGATTAAGGCTAGTTGGCACTGAGGCAAGTCTGTTTTTGCGTCAGTTGTCACTCAGTCTTGAACTCCCTTTGAATCAACTGGCGAGACAGTCTTGTTTCAGGTCTCACTGGTGAGCGAGGTCCCGTGTAACTCCCATAGTCTACAAAACCCAGACAAAACAGAATGTAGGCCTACTCGGTGCGCCCAAGAAAAGAAACCAAAACTATTCATCCAGAACAACTACAAAATGCTATCAGAGAGTTCTTTACATGTTATTTATGTTTGATCTGTCTTCTTTCGTCACTGCAAGTTTCTGTAGTCAAAGTTACTCCTCGCCCCCCCCCCCCTCCCCCTGCACTCCCAACCTCCAAAGCGACAATTCCTCCTTCTCGTTAATATTATCATAGCGGTTCCTCTGACCTTCTTTTGGGGCTAGTAGCACGCTGGGTCAAGACTTTTACGTCGATTTCAACCTAAACGAACTTTTTCAGATTCCACTATCGTTGACAGTATTGTTTCAGTTTTCACTAACGCGGTAGCTCCCGTTTAACGCTGTAGTCTACAAAACCGAGGCAATAAAGGGCTTGACTCTGTGCGGTACAGACCTGTGGCATTCTATTGTCCCCGTTTTGCAAGTCCTGTTCCATAGCTCAGGATAATGTGATACCTGAATCGTGATCTGCATCTCGGGGAGAGAAAATCATCCGTCATTTACATGCAGTTCCCAGGTATTCTCTACTATACTATTTGCATGGAACTTGATTTCACCACGGTAAGATAGGCTGAGCTGGGCGGTGGCACGGGGATTATCGATAATAGGTCTGCTGGGGGAAGATTTTTTTTTTCCACTGTCTTGTTAGTGGAGGCTTTTGTTTGCTATGTGTTTGCACATCAGCCACACCAGTGGCAAAGAAACTTTGCTTTTAGATGGTTACAGTGTATGTGTGAATGTGTACTGTAGTGGGTTCTCCGCCCACCTGACCTCTCTTCCAGTTCCCCATGTTCTCTTAACCCCTTGCCTGCCACACAGATTTCCACTCATATGCCGGGTGCAAAAGGGGACAAAACAAGCAAATCTAAATAATTACACACCAAAAATTCCAGGCTTTCAAACTACACGCAAATCACGCAAAAGTGCGTAGGGGAACTAATCAGGAAATACAAATTATAATCCTAATTTGGGAATTGTGTCTCCATTATGATCACTTAAGAAATGCCTAGGAACCACATGGCAGTACAGGAGGGAAACTGGAACAGTTCCATGCAAAGCAGAGAGGAGGTTACTGGAGCAATTTGACATACATAGACAGGTTCAGAATGTCCCAAGCGGTCCTTTTTTTAAAATGTTTTCTGCATTTCATCTGCTAAATTGTCTACCTGCTGAAATTTATTAAACATTGAAAGTACTTAATTTGAAGTAAATATTCCTGATGCAAAACAGCGGACGACGCTGTACCATGCCGGAGAAAGAAATGGTGAAGGTTATTTTACATTTTGTGTAAGAGACCACAAAGTTAAATATGTTAAAATATGTATGACTGTGTTTGTTGCAGAGAGGAGGTTTGAGGGATGGGGGGGGGGGGGATCAGACAGACATACACAGAGAGTGATAGTGTAATAGACAGACACAGAGATTGATAGTGTAATAGACAGACACAGAGAGTGAGAGAAAGGGGAAGAGAGGAGACGAGAGAGAGGGGGAGGAGAGAGAAAAAAAAGGATAAGAGAAAGAGGGGAGAGAGGGGGGGGGGAAGAGTGGAGACGAGAGAGAGGGGGGAGAGAGAAAAAAAGGATAAGAGAAAGAGGGGACAGAGGGGGGGGAACGAGTGGAGACGAGAGAGAGGGGGAGAGAGAAAAAAAGGACAAGAGAAAGAGGGGGGAGAGAGAGAGAGAGAGAGAGAGAGAGAGAGAGAGAGAGAGAGAGATCCAGAAAATGAGCAGACAAGATAATACTTTGCTTTGTTTTGTATTGTTTGATGCGTGTTACTGTCATGTTTTTATATACACCCGAGATATGAGGGACAGGAGAAAAAGAAAAGAAACACATCACATACCCAGCTGTCAAGGCAGGCGGTTTGTGTACACCACACGGTTACAATGTCAACTCTAGCTGGGGTGTGAGACGCCGTGTCAGGCTCCCCCACTGGCAGGACAACTGACAGACATGACAGTAATGTTAAAAGCGTTCCCTTCAGTATTTGGCATTACTCGGAGGAAATAATAGTATTGGGTGCTGAACCCCAACGTATGTCGCTTGAATAGAAGAAATCGGTTTGCATAACATCCGAATTTATATTTTGCCCAATCACATTCCTAGGGCATTATAGTAAGCTGTCGTAAATCGACTTTTTTTTTTTTTTTAAAGAGATATTTGGCATGTTTTTAGCTCTTGGCATCCCGCAGGTTGTGTATTAGAAGTTGTTAAATTCTGGAAACTAAGGGCTAAATAACGTTGTTTTTGTTGTTGTTATTGTTGTTGTTGTTGTTTTAATATCGTAGCGATCAAGTCTGATGAAGAAAGTTATTCAATTATTTTATTTTGCTTCTCCTGAGGAATTTGTAAAACCGAGTTTATGATAGATCTAGTCTTTTTGGGCCACATATATAAACGTAAAGAACAGAAAAGAGAAGAGAGTCACTACTGCGGCTAATAAAACAATTATGACAACTTCATAATTATTCTTATTTATCGGAAAATATCATTGAGCATGCATTTACAGTAGTGTAGTGTTCGGAGAAAGATAAAAATAATGCAGACATAAACACTACAATTCATGGCCTCATGAACAGGATCGTTATGGGTAATTAATTAGTGTGCGTGTATGTTATCTGATAACATCTCAAACCGGTTTATTCTGTGATGACAAAGACTGCAGGTCTACATTTATTATAAGCGAGTAAAAAAGCATTTTCATAGAATGAACATGTTGTAAAATAAAGTCAAAATTTGGCAAAACGAAAAAGTTGTTTGTAGCAAAGCCTCGCGTAAGAAAATAATATATAATACTCAAACTTTTGCCTAATTTGGTCTTTGCATAATAGCCTTGCTGCGACCCCACAATTTTTCTGTCGTTTTTATAATGTTGTAAAACAGTAATGCCTATAATATTAACTCGGTGTGTTTTACTTTAGTTTTACAGTGAGGCGTGTCGGCCCCATGGTTTGACATGCTAATGGGAGGATGTCTCTTTGTTGGTGTAAATATTTAGGTGATAAGAGCTCGTTTTCATTTTCTGCTTTAATTAGTTTACATTGACCGAAGTGTTTCATTGTTTTTGTTTATTTATTAGTTTGTTTATTTTGTTTTGTTTGAACACGTTTTGCCATCGGTTATTATATTTTGGGATTGGGATCTTTGAAGATGCAGCAAAGTCAGGCAAGTTTTGCATGCGGTGTTTTGGGCCTTTGGTTTTTTGTTCTTTCTTACAGTTTCACGCTGGATTTTAAGACCGATGAATAAGACACTAGCCATTATCGTACGTTACTAAACATTTATCATTAACTCCACTATAGTTATCATCCTATGGTAACAAGTTACGAAATAACTGCACCGCTTCATATAGCTGAGGGTAACCAAAATACAAATCATCTTCGCTGTACATGAATGAATGAATGCTCATGTCCCATACCACTCCAAGTATAGAATTTATATATTCGTTAAACAACAGGCAAGTTAGGACAGTTTTCTTTTTTCGCTTAGTAAGTGTCAATTTAATAATTTCACGATGAAAGACAAACAGATATTGTTTACCAAACCGGATCTGTTTACAGATGTCTCTGACTTTTAGCATTCCAACTCTAATATACGAGTTCCTTCTAACTGGACCTTGACTGTATTATTAATCGCACTGAGATCTCATGCAAATGAGGACCTGGACAAGACCTGTATGTAAAGGAGGACAATACGTACAAAAAAATGCGCTCGGGTCTCAGGGTGAAGGGGGAGATAAATCTCTCGACTGTCCCAGAGGCTGTAACTGTCAGGAAACTTGAACCTCGCCTACCAACTTCAAAAGCCGAGGACTTTGCGAGTATGAGGTATGTTGTATCCGGCCGAGGAATGCCAGATGCAGGAGGAACACACCCTTCAACAAGGAAGATGGTAGCCTGGTTTATCAGCCAGAACTCTTTGAAAATTAACCGAGTTAAAAGTGGATGTGGGAAGAAACCCAAGCAAGTAATTATACTAAGACAAGACCAGACAGGGTCTTTGCTAAGACTACAAAGACTGAAAAAAAATTGTACGGGGGGGTGATATGATAAGCGAGTCATTAAGTTGATGTGCAATTAAGCAGACCGTGAGCTGGAAGGAAAAAAGTCGGTGTTGTTGATGACTAGAGTTTATCATGATTAGAGAAGTTGTGTGGGAATGTATTACGAACAGACAGAGCATCTCCAGGAAGTGAGTTCAAACACATCGTTATTACTTCATTTTCCGAGTAAAAAAAAAATGACAATAAAAAAAATGATACTCATAACTTGACATCTTAGCCATGAGTTCGTAGTGGACAAACTTTGCTAGATTTTAGACATTCTCCGTATGGGGTCAGAATTACCCCTGGCTTTACTTCTTTGCTTCGACTTTATCATTCTGCTCCTCCTCCTCCCCTAATCACTGTCTGTCTGTCTGTCTGTCTGTCTTTCTCCCTCTCCCTCTCTCTCTCTCTCTCTCTCTCTCTCTCTCTCTCTCTCTCTCTCTCTCTCTCTCTCTCTCTCTCTCTCTCTTACTTTCTCTGTATCTCGTTATTTCCCTTTCTCTCTATTTTCTCTTTCGCTATCTTTCTGCCGCTCTTTCTCTCTCTCTCTCTCTCTCTTTTATCCCTCTCTCTTTCCCCCTCCCTCTTTCTCTCTCTCTCTCTCTCCTCCCTCTGCGCACGTGTTTTAGAGGACGATTTACAAGGGTGAGAAAATGACAGCTGCTCCTTCCTCTCTTTCCATGCTTTGTCCGGACCCCCCATACAACTTTTACAGGATTCCGCCTCTGAAGGTCAGACGGTTGTCAGTGACTGTGTTGGTGTTAAGCAAACAACCTTGTACAAATGGTAGCAGGTATTTGCTGTGTAGCACTAATCGGTTCACACTTCCATGAAAGACGAACCCATGTAGAAAGAAGTGAAAATAAAAATAAATAAAGCAAAGTCACCTGCTCTCAAATCAAGAGCATTAATTTTTATCCAGGTTGTCACATTATTTAAGGAGTAAATTTTCCCCGAATACCAACATGCCCAGGTGTCTGTCCAGTAATTTTTGGTCACAATTTCATTAAATTGTCACGAGGTCATAAACGTCTCAAGATCGTAAGTGATCTTTTTGTTGTACGGTGTCAGAGCAAGAGGAAAGATTTCTTTCATGTATTTTTGTTGTTGTTGTTCTGTTTTTTTTGTTTTTTTTATTTTGATGAGAAAAAAAAATAGTTTGTTTCAGGGTGAAAAATCAAAGGTGGCATTTGGACGCTGGGGGTCGGCACACTTGTGGCTGAATCTAATTTGGTCATCGGAATGTTAAATGTTTTTGTTGACACAAGATGTTTTTATTTTAATGGTTTAAGCTGTGCTTTCATACGTAGGAAAATGGAAAAGGCAAAATTTTATTTTTGGTTTTAATGATCCTCTGCTAGCTTGAAAATATAGTTTTTTGTACAGAGCCATTAGAAAGCAGGAAAGGAAGCTGTTGTCGTTATCTTGTGTAGATTGTAAGTTGAACTCACCCTGTGGATTCAGAACACATCTTGCTTGGAATTTAGAATGAGGTATGTTTGTGACCGTGATCCTCGTTGGCTGAATGCATTCGTATCGCACTACCGTTTTACTAAAAAAAAGACCGTATCCGCCATTTTTGGGGGGAAATTCACTGTTTAACACGTTATAGAATGAAAAATGCTTCCGCTCTTTCTATCTGGGTTTTAAACCCCTTCACTGCTTCCTGGGGGTAACGCAGTGTGTGTTGAAGAGGTGGGGGGGGGGCGGGTAGGGGGAGACGGGAGGGACAGCATTTTGTGACGGGTTCCAATAGCTCGTTAGTAACTGAACTTGAGTTATTTTGGGGAATAATGTCGTGAAAATTTAAATTTGACTCTTCAAATAATTATTACTCTGCCTAATGTCATTGTAGTAATTACTTTCATGTTATGTCAGTAACATTGAGTTATTTGTGCTGAGAGAACGTGAGCTTTTCAGAGTTGGAGATTCTCCAAGCTGCCTGCGTCCGGCACACAGATTTGGTCCGGAAATATCCCGGGCTAGGCAAGGAAGGAGTTAAATGGTGTACGACTAAGTTTCTTTTAGACTTCACGAGATGGAAAATGAAGAAAAGTGAAGGAAGCGCATATCCGTACAACGCACACAATTCGATGACGTAGAACACACACCGGGATACTCACAGTCAGCACCAATGTTATTACTGAACTTGTTAATTTACATAGTTTTTAAAAATATGAATCGGCTTAGTAGCAAAACAATCCGACTTCTGCTCGGAGATTGCGTGATCTGCGCTAATAATATACTTGAGTGTACGTCGATCACCAATGGCCACCCCAGCCCCTTTTCGCCTGATTAGTCAATCTGACTACCGCCCATTGATACAAACTGACTAGACCCTCACGCCCCCAGGTCCATCTGACTATTCCATGTGTTGTCACTTTAAATTCTTGAACACCATACCAAGTTGTTTCAGAAAACCTTCACCAGTCGCACTTTTGTAAACATGTTGGACGGAAATACACTTCCAAAAAAGAAAGTAGTACGCGTACGGAAGAAGACGTGTTCTGTGCGACTACGGTAACATTTTTTATTTTGTTTTTATGGATATACGGTGTTTTCCCGTAACTCGACAGCGTTGAGGATCATCACAAATGCATTTCATCAAAAGACTTGGAAATCCATTGTTGTGAGAATGTTTACGACATGTAAACAAAATCGAGCGCCTTGCTCGATCCACGCCTGTGCCATTCTGATCAAAAGTAAAAAGGCCGTTTGGAGTTAATCGAACGCGAGTCGAGCTGGCTTAACAAGTTCGATTACCATTAAAATCGCGTTAAGAGTAATCCTGTAGACAACTACTTATCACGGCCCTGTAATGAATCGTGTGAAGAATTACGTCTGAGACCTGTTTGTGATTATGGATATCGCTACGGGCGCCGTCATTTTCAGGGGCCAATAAATTCTGCTTGATGGCACAAACGGGAGCTAACTCAGCGTCCCTTATTGCTTTGAGTTTGCGAATCAGAGATGTCGTCAGGGTTACGGCCCGTCATTCGCTATGCAAATTTGATGGGTCTATGCTCAAAGAGACAGAGGGGGGTAAAAAATGTGCACTGCGGGTGTTGGTGCGCTGAAGAAACGTTCACAATGACTTTATACTCCAAAATAGACAGGTACTGTGTGCGTATTTGTGCCGTTTGAGCGATGGGCTAGAGGAGAGTAGGAATTATATTGAATGGTCTCATCTGCATCATAAATAACTGCATTATCTCAATGATCAAAGCATTGGAGACGGGGCTGACAGCTCCTTCCTCAGTATTATCTTCCTTATCATCTTCTCTCATATCATTATCCCTCAGACCCCCACAGCTTTTTTTTAAACTCACTGACCTGTTCATCTTGTGTGTTGCTGGTTTAGTTATGTATTTAACCCTTGTTTGTGTTGATCTGTCATTCTTATTTAAAAATGTTGTGTTTCTCCATTTGCATAATTTAAAGGTTCAAGAGTAGTGTTGTGCCAGAGTTGTGTGGCAACTCAAATTTTATTTGGAGATCAAGAAAGAGATGCAATAATCGCCCTGAATGTTACTTGTTGTGTGACTGATACAACTCCGATCTCTAATCATCAATGTAATACACAGAAAAACCTGAGCAAGGGAATAAGCATGAGTGTCAGAAAAGAGTAAACGATTCACTTCATATTAATTATGCACAGTAATATTTATACTCTATACTCTCACTGAGATCGGTTGCCATTAATCTAGATAGATCGACACCAGTCTTTCCTCAACTATTTCAGAGATTATGCATATTACAGACGAATAAACCTGCGCTCATTTTTTTCTTACATTCAAATTGTCATCCCAAGATTTCCTATGAACTCGCTAATTATTCCAAATCCTCATTTTCTATTTTGTATTCTGTGTTTTCAGACAGTCAATGGTTGCAAATTGACGTGGGCCCGCCTACCCTGATCACAGGCATCATGACCAAAGGTCGGGGTGACACCAGGAGAAAACACTGGGTCCAGAGGTTTAGAATCGCGTACAGCAACGACACCAGGCTGTGGTACAGTTACAAGGACGCTCATCATTTGGATCCCAAGGTAAGGGTTGGTGAATGTGCAAGTCAGGTAAGAAGTATGGGTGTTGTATCAATGGGTATGAGTTAGTGAAATATGACGATGGTGATGACAATGATCGGACTTGACGTTAACGATTACCCAAGAAGTCTGGGGTGCGATGGAGAGGTTGTGGGACTGAGATAAACATGTGTTGTGAAAGAATGAAACCCAGGTGTAGATTTGAACTTCCGAATGTCTGTGAGCATGGGGAGTCATTTTGTCGTGTATGGTTTGTGAAATACAGTGCATATACTTTTCACTCCATATTCTGGGACAAGTTTGAATTGCTGAGATATTATTTAATGGTTGGGGTAAAAAAATATACAGATTGGGTACAGTAGGTGTTCACGTTCTCCTAGCAATAATGAGGTTATTAAACAAACCACTGTAAAGGTGATACAATGTCGTGGACGGTTATGGACGTGAACAATTTGGGCACGGTGTTGTTATGAATGCTGGAAAGGGGGACAGGGAATGGGGGTGGGGTGGACAGATGTTCAAACTCGAGTGACTGTATCAGAAAATTAAAAAAATCTACCCCTAAATGCAGGCATTTGTACATATTCTGATCATGTACACAGTGAGAGATTTCAGAAACTGGAGAATTTGTAACTGGCTGTTTATTTGCTAGAGTAGAAAAATGTCACTGGAGCGATTTTCAAATATAACAATAAAATATTATTATTTGGTGGTAAACTAAATCGAATTCTCTGACTACCTTGTCCTAGATTATCTCATGTATTATATCCGAGCAATTGAACGCGACAATGCAGTCTGTACCTGCGAATGTCAGGAACCATAGAATATTAAATGCCACTGTTTCTACTCCTAATTAGTATGTTTAGTACTCTGTAATGGTATGTGTACTGATTGCACTCAACACATGAAGCATTACGTGGATTCACTGCATCATTGTCAGGCTGATTCACTTCTTTTTTATTAACTGCCATTTGACTTAAATGTCGCACCATTTTAATTCTGAGTAGCAAAGTGTGTAGGTCTAAATCCGAAATTTTATAATGTAGATGAGATTTGAAGAGACACTAACCACGATCTGTCACAGAGCAGCAGAGCAGAAAAGACTGGCTTGTATCGAGTATTTACATTAAGTTTTGCATTGTAACTCTTTTTCCCATTAAGAACAAAACTTATTTAAAGCACCACGTCATGGAATTGACCTGTGGTCTTTAATACCGTCTCGTAACCTTATACACCTCACACTAGCGGTGCTAACGCAAGTGTGACACACAGTGTGGACGCCAGGAAGGAATGATGGCAGCTGTCCATTTGTCAGTACCCCCCCCCCTCCCAATTTACGATCCCATATCCCAGTTAAATCAGCACGACCCAGGCCTGTCGTGTGTCAGAGGTCACGGAAAAGTCTCTGGGATGCCACCTGTTATCCTTAAAGCTAAAGCTATGTGTTGCATATGGCGACGTTATTTCTCGTTTGTTTTATCTCCATTTTCTGAATAACTGGAGCTCTTCTAATATTATGTAGAAGAGGTATAACAAATGTACACTTGGACACTTGTCTAAAATGCGTTCTGGCACTTATCAAGCTGTTTCATGGTTCCGATCTATTCCAAGTCCTTACCATAACTCTGAAGCCGGAAACGTTTAACAACGAATTTCTCAGGTGTGCAAAGAGTGGAGTTGGAACAAACAAGAACTAAGTCCGCGCATATGGTAATTAATTTTCTTCACAATTTTAGTGACACCAGAGTTACAAATTGTCCCCTGCGGTTATGATTCAGATATGAGTTTAGATAACTGTGTAGTAAAAAAACCATTCTGTTTGTTTACTTCTTTGGTGTGTGTGTGGGGAAGGGGGGGGGAGGGGTGGTACTAGCGGCTGGTTGATTGGTGAGTTAGTGAGTTGATAGCTCGCCATAGCTGTCCATCTGCCTTACTGGGTGTCAGCCTCACAGTGGTTTGTTAAATCTCTTACGTGGATCATTATGATGTGTGAAGATACCTAAAGGAGACGTTTTTTGGTCCATAAATAAGATCAAATTTCATTGTAATTCAAACCAGTATTACATTGGTCTCCTCATGACATCTGAAATTTGGAAAGGTCATTTTAGTTCATGAAAAAGAAAATGCGAATTTACGAGAAAATGGAGTGGTTTGTTTGAGCTTTGAATCATAGAATGACTGTTATTTGTTGTTGTTGTTGTTGTTTGTGATTTGATTTCTTTGTTGTCAGGTTAGAAATGTAAGACAAAAACACAGTCTTTGATTATTACTATAATGATGCACTTTCAAATTAAAACAATAATCGATGAGTGAAAGTGACACCATATTTTATTTCAGCTCGACGGTTCAAACGACATTTTGTTCTGTGCAATTTTACATTACTGCCTGCTACACGAAGTTTTGGCCTTGCCAAGTTCTAAAAAGTTCGTGTTTGAATGGAATTTTTCAGGTTTATGTCCCTTCATAATCCCGTCTATCATTAATTTTCAATTTCGAATTTCTTGGTAAATATTTTAGGAAAATTCAAGGGCGTTGTTGCTAGGAAAAAGACGAGCGCATCGCAGCGCGTTGATAGTTTGTTCATTTTCCGTGACGCAAACGTAATGTAATCTCTTGAAGAGCAAACCACCGTAACAAATAATTAACATAAAATGTGTCTGTACAAAGTTAACTTTTTCAAATACCATTACTTGAAAGGAAATTAGCTGGAAGAGCTTTAGGCGGGCAAGGCAGAGCTTAAAGAAGTGCCGGTTAGCATGAAGAATGTGGTTGCACAGAAAGCCGATAGGGACAAGCTTTTCGCAGGTTGAACCAACCAATTACGGGTCGCGTCATTCTTGATTGGCATGCTCTTTAAAGGTGGCTGTCTTAGAAGGGTTATTCTCTGAGAATTTCTTATCTGGGGCCTCTTCATTGTTTGTTTTTTTTTAAATCAATCTTCCTCTATTTCTCATGCTTCCCCCTTTCCCGTGATTATATTATTATTTACGCATGCAGTTTCAAAAGAAATTGCCTTGGACGGCTTTGGCTTACATATTATTTCCCTTAAATCTATTATGGCTATGAAAATTTATGGATTGGACCTTTTTTTTTTTTTTTTTTAATTGGGCTTTGTGCTGGTCAGCCCGTCCTAGGACCAGGCTTTTTATTTGTGGTTGTTCCCTTTTTCCAAATCATAATATATTATCCATTATAGCTATTTGCAAATTGCACAACAAATATGAATCATGTATTACCTCTGAAAGATCTCCTCTTTAGATTGCATGCGTTTGTTTTTAGCCAGTGGTTATCTCTCTTAGAATACCATAGAACATCGATTTATCAGTATTGTATCTATTTTCTGGTGCCAGAAATTCAATGCTGAGGATCAGGATAAGTATATAATTATTTGAAAGTGGGCGGTATCAGGGAGTCTTGCACGGTCTAAATAACATGCAGCGTAAGGGTACATTTGGAACAATAAAGTTTAAAGAAGAATTATCAGGCGCAGAACCGCTCACTGTTTGGGGTTTGTTCAGAAAGTCTCCAAGTTTGCTTTCAAGTGAGATTTTAAAGGAAACCGGAACTTAAGTCAAGGATAGCCAAGAGAAACTCACGGGGACAAACTTTTTTATTTGGATTGTACATGTTTGTCTTCCCATTGAATAAATACATCCTTAAATTTGTCACGAATGTATTGTTTTATTGAATGCTATAGTTTACGTTTTTCATAATAATCTCACTATTCTTTTCAGGAAACAGTTTTTATCTTACACGTTGTTCTGTCTCATTGTGTCGTGCAAACACGTAATAGAAAAAGAGAGAGAAAACGCATAGCAGTTTCGCAGAAACGAAAAGAGCGCCCGGCGTGTTGTTCCGATAAAACAACTGTTTATTCTGGAATAGTAAAGATGTGCGATTCGGTTTCTGCACAACCGCTCGTATAACCATACTTAGGTGTGACAACGTAGAGGTTTAGGCTAAGTTATTCAATATCTCGTGGTTTTCTAAGTTCAGGTTTTCAAATTCGGTTAATTCGAATTAATCTTTATTTTGATCTGTAAAACACTTGCGATTGAACTGCTTTAAATATTTCTCTAGAAGAGGGTGGCCAGCCTGGCTTGGCACATAGCCTAAATATTTATCCAGATAACATGATTACATGTTACGCATTTCTGTAATGCCTTTCAAACTGTGGGTCTATTTCACCCTGATACAGTATGTAGCCGCAAGGCGCAGTAGCACCGCCCTGTCAACCTAGTAGGTCACCTGCTTCAGTTTAGCGCAGAGCCAGTGTGTCAATCACATCTGTACATTTAATCACAGCAATGAAATGGCCAGTCGACACACCAACGTTAACCTCGGCCATTCATTCGCCTTTCTCTAGGCGCTTACTAACGCTACTATCGTTATTGTGAATGTAACAAATACTATATTATTCTATAATGAATATTATGTTATCTCTATATGTGTAACACATATTGCTGTACATTATAAATACCTTGTTCATGTCCAGTATTTCTCATTTCAGCGGTGTTTATATATCAAATAGCCTATTTCATGTACCGCTCTCAAGTTACTGGATTTGTCCACAGCATTCGCATCGCTCCCATATTTTTACGGAAAATGGCGTATGAAAAAGTAAAAACCCTTTGCCTCTGTAGCGGCGAGGAGCTGAGCGTAACTGATGCTGTGAACAAATTAGTGTACAGAGACAAAAAGTCTTTTACTTTTTCAGGTATACGTCATTTTTCGTAAAAATACGGTGGAGCGGAGTAGATGCTGTGGACTCGACCAGTTACCATGTAGCATACATTGTGACGCTTTC
This sequence comes from Onchidella celtica, assembly GCA_963931925.1. Lineage (NCBI taxonomy): Eukaryota > Metazoa > Mollusca > Gastropoda > Systellommatophora > Onchidiidae > Onchidella > Onchidella celtica. The sequence goes on along the minus strand of OZ007575.1, from coordinate 33,068,278 downwards.
AAAGTTAAATTGTCTGCTAAGAAAGTTAAAACGCGCTTTACCCCGATAACTTCACTTCTAGTGAAAAGAATTATATCATAATAATTTTGCACAGGCTTGTAAATATCTCTGACCAAAGTGGAACTGATTATAGTGTTGACCAGTTCCAAATTTCCGAAAGCAATTTCTGTAAACCATTCCTGGTAATTTCTAATGATGTTTATATCAGTTGAATTCTGGAAAAAAATGTAAAGAATTATATAAGCCTAATAATGTTCTTACAAAGCTTGTTTGGAAGTCAGCATTTATATGGAGCCCGCGAACCGAATACTTCATTCGGTTCATTGTTATCGAGGAAAACTTAATATGAGCCCTAAGGCTTTCACTTATATGAAGTTTTATAGTAACGTGCGTTAAGCTTAACGAAATCTCATCAGAGCATCAAGAGGTGAGCAGCTATGCATGCCGTGGCCTAGTATTTATTCCAAAGAAATGATTATGACTCTCAAGGTTTACCAGTTACATTAATGTGACGTTTTAGTGTAACGTCCCTGCACGTAACTGTCGACATGGCATCAAATCATCCAATGACAAGCAGTTCTATGGTAGAATGTTATCAGTTCAGTTCGTCGGTATCCAAGAAAATCAGTACAACTTTCAAGGCTGATAAGTTATAATGTGTGAATGTTTAATGTAAGGTTTGTAACTGACCAAATTACCATCAGATTATCCGAAAACGACTAGCTGTACCCGTTATGTATTTCGTTCACCCACCGATATCCAGAAAAATTAAATGGATCGCAAGGCTATCAAATAATTCAATCGCGTGGAACTTCATCGTAACAGTCGTAACACATTCGTATGAAGTTTCAATGTCGATATGAAGCGCGCAACGCATTATTGTGAAGTTAGAATGGCGATGTAACGTGCGTAACGCATTCATGTGAACTTTTAATGTCCGTGTAACGTACGTAACGCTTAGACATTCAGAGTACCCGAAGGCTCTCAGCTGTGCAAAAATGGCCTATTGTTTCCATACGTTACATTGTGACATCTAATGATTCATTTACATTTTCATGTTAATCCTTAACCCATTTACCCCTCTGATTTTTCTAGAGTCGGTGGTTGTGGAGCCCGTCTCTTAATACAACCTCATCACACTTAATCCCCGACAAATACTCGGAAAATGGACTGGTAAGACTAACGCACTGAATTACATACCGGAGTCCTGATTTTTAACATTGGTTGGCAGTTTAAATGTTGTTTTTTACTGCTGTTTTTTTTACTGAATGTTGTTATTTACTGATTGTTTGTTATTGTTATTGTTGTTGTCGTAAAGGCTGTTGTTATGAAATAGAAGATTATTTACTTCTGTTAGTGAAATTTAAATTGATGACGCTATGGTTACCAAAACTCAAATAAGGTACCCAAAATAGACCGTGAACGGCGCAAAGTGGCCGTTGTTGTGCCGACGCGCCGTAAAGCCAAAACTCAGACTCATGCTGTGTTCACATAGTTATCTATAGCTGAGCATTGAACACGATTCTGTATTGGCTTTCTCTATTCAGCTTTGCAATTGGATAACTTTCCCCCCTAATAACAGCCTATTGTAAAATGTCCCTATTTGAAGTGTATAAAGTTGTAATATCGACGCCCGTGTTGTTGTTGCTGTTGTTGCTGTTGTTGCTGTTGTTGTTGCTGTTGTTGTTGTTGTTGTTGTTGTTGCTGTTGTTGTTGTTGTTGTTGTTGTTGCTGTTGTTGTTGTTGTTGTTGCTGTTGTTGTTGTTGTTGCTGTTGTTGTTGTTGTTGCTGTTGTTGTTGTTGTTGCTGTTGTTGTTGTTGTTGTTGTTGCTGTTGTTGTTGTTGTTGTTGCTGTTGTTGTTGTTGTTGTTGCTGCTGTTGTTGTTGCTGTTGTTGTTGTTGTTGTTGCTGTTGTTGTTGTTGTTGTTGCTGTTGTTGTTGTTGTTGTTGTTGTTGCTGTTGTTGTTGTTGTTGTTGTTGTTGCTGTTGTTGTTGTTGTTGCTGTTGTTGTTGTTGTTGTTGTTGTTGTTGTTGTTGTTGTTGTTGTTGTTGTTGTTGTTGTTGTTGTTGTTGTTGTTGTTGTTGTTGTTGTTGTTGTTGTTGTTTAAGAACGTATCCATATAAATTTTGAAATATTCACGACTTTATTTTTCTTTCTTTCTTTTTTTTTATTATTCGCTTATTCGATTTTTTTTTTTGGTTCATTTATTTATTTACCTAATCAAATTTCATTCATTCAATTTTTAAAAAATTTCTTTTATAAATTTTTGAACATTTATTTATTAACTGGAATAGGCATTTTTTTGTTCTTATTCTACATTATTTATCGCAGAACATTATATTAATATTATTTATTTCTTTGATGTTATAATTTGAAAATTGAATGATAACATGTTGATTTTCGCCTTCAACAAATTCTCGAAATTAACTGCAGTTATGAAGATCTGTTGTTGTTTTTCAAAAGCTTACTGTTAGGCATGCTTCTCTGCTAGAGCTGTTTTGTTGTTGTTTTTCTTTGAGAGAAAGGAAAACAAACAAATCACCATACAACAAAATGTGTTACATTCATGAACAGACAAGAATTCTGTCACTAAAAAATAAAATGTAATTTTGGGAACAAGGTATTTTAACATGACAACAACAACAAAAAACTCGAATAAGCGAATTTTAAAAGGAAGAAAGAGAGAAGATGATGGTAATTATTTATCAACTTAATGCTCAGCCATAGTGAAAGAATCAACTAAATCTGGGGTGAACCAAAGAGTCCTCTAACTGTCAGAACCTCTGCGAGAGCGAATAGAGAAGTATATACCACAGGTTTGTCGGAGGATTCATTTACAATAGCGACCTCATAATAATATGTTTAAGTCCAGACTGTATAATTAGTATGCAACATGGTAATACGTACATTATTTCCGTGGAAAATGTTGCTTACGGTATTTCCGTGAAAATTTTGCTTCCTTTATTTCCGTGGAAAAAATTGCTACCTGAAAGGATATTTCTACAACCAAAGCTTGTTTTGATGACCCCCGTAGAGAAGTACTCAGTTTACAAGATACTTGAAAGATTTGAAACCATTTTCCTGTACGGATTTTAGGTCTCACGTGTAGATTTAGTTGTTTTTTTTGGAGTTTGTTTTCTCAGAGTTTTCAAAATATATTTCGTTTAATTTTGCAAATATTGGTCGTCATACTCGTTCATTTGTTTGTTTGTTTTGTGATTCGTACGTTTGTCGTTTGGCACCACAATGTTGATATTTCTTGCTGCCTGCAGTGTGGGATTTTTTTTTTCGGTATCTTTGTTTGTTGTTCGTTTTAAATTTGTTTTTCCATTTTTATTTTTTTTATTAACCTTTTAAATGATCAGGACACCGGTATCAGAAAAGAAATCTTTTTAAGCTTTTCAGGAATGATTGCTAATTTGTCGTGACATAATTGACTTGAAATTTTTTGTTTACAGTTTTTGTTGCCTTGCAGATAACTAAGTTTTATGTCACACTAGGTAATGCTGCTTGTTTATTAACCTTTTAGAGAGTTTTGTGTGTGCAATATTTTAACGTAAACTTTAACCCAGTTGACAGTTTTTTTTTAAACCATGTATTTTAATATTTCTGTATGATATTGCCAAAGGGCAGGAGATTACTATCAACAGCGTTTAAATATAAGGAGAAGCAAATTAAAGTGCAAAGATTATAATAATATATAAGCTGAGTTTGATTCTATAAGTATGTTCTATTTAGGCATATTTACGTACTTAGCTGTGTTTTTGTGCAACAACAAAATAATGTTAGGTTCGTCAATTTGTTTATTTCGCATTTCAAATCATTGTTGGACAATTTGCAGGCTGGAATTATCCTAGCGTGGAGGTGATAAAAGTATTAAGCAACTTAATTCTATTGATAAGAAGATAGAGGGGGAAAAGGTGTTGGAAAAATGCTGTTTAGGTGGGCAGGGAAACATTTTGTGCTGCTTTTCAGTAAAAACACGCAAAACATTTTAGGAAAATTTTGCTATTGGTTTTTACTCGTAGATTTTTTAGTGCCAGATTTTTAGGAGCTTTTTTTAAAATTATTATTGATCTCTTTCATTGTCCACTTTGTTTTTTTTGCATTTTGTTTGCATTTTGTAGTTTTTAATTTGCATCGTTCTTTTTTTTTTTTTTGCATCCAGTAACAGCGCGGTGCTGGACGTTACACGAAACATACATAAGAAAAACAAAAGGGGGGTGGTGCTTGCCGCCGTGCATTGCTGTAAATCACGGGTCTTTCCTAAGTGGGAAAGGGGGGGGGGTGGGTCTGAAAAAAACCATTGGCCTCGTGGAGGTCGATTTGGAAATTAAGTTTTATTTGCTACGAACAGCATTCACTATAACATATCTGGTGAATTTTCTTTCTTTTTTATATAATATTTTGAAAATACAGCATTGCACGCCTGTTTTCATGTAGAGCCTTTTTTGGGGCGCAGGTGTGGTTTTTGCTTGTAACGTCGAGTACTGTCGTGGCTTGCTCTACTCACCCACCAACACTTCCTTTCTTGTCCTTTGTCCGCCAGTTGTTCATGCCTTGTCTTGCATCTCTTTGTCTCTACTTCCTCTTCCTCTGTTCACGAAAATCTATCGTTTGTACCACACTAGATTGTGTACAGGCACCCACCCCTGCCTCCCCTTTTGACGCATGATGGACTAGTCCACTACCTATGCTCGCCTAATTAATTGACTCTGCATGTTCCACTTGCATGGTGTGCCTACTTAAGTGTGAGCACTTTTAGTGTAATATTTAGATAATCACTCTCAGACTTGACACAAAAATCAACCCAGATCTAATTGTACGTTTTTGGGAGAACTGTGTTCCCAGCCCATTCTACAATTTCTTTATTCCAGAAGGTTGGCAGTCATTATGCCCGTAACACACAAACCGTATAATCGTCATTCCCAATCATTCCATCCTTAATGAACCAGTTTCAATCCTGCACTGATTTGTGACAGTTGTATTAAAGTGTAGACTATGCTTTTATTAACACAAATATCGTAATAAAAATTCAAACGAAAAGTCATGGCATACAATAATAAATTGTTGTGGCAGAAAATTTTGTTGACCCGTTGACGATCGTATTTTGAATCTTGCGAATGTAAACGGGGAAGAAAAGCAATGAACTGCCCAGATTGACAAAACTTCATCCAAGATTGACGGCCATTTTGAATTCGCTCAAAATAATGAAAATATAGCAAGGGTGCCAAGAAAGTGGATACTTTTTTCTTGTTAAAAGTCTGACATTTTTAACACTTGAGGACTTGACTGAAATCGGTTCTGCGTAATGCAAATATTCGGAGACACTCAGTTGAATTTTGTTAGTTATCTCAGTTATTAGCCCAGTTTGAAAATTTGAAATTGTCCAATTTGGCCAAATTGTGTCCTATCCATCACAACGATGCCAGCGTTTCGGACAAAACTGAAATTTCCTCTCATAACACATTTGGACATTCAAGTCATGGAAGGAGGGGAGGGGGTTAGAGAGAATGTTCAATGTAAATCCTTCCAGTAAACTGAGACTTACACAGTGGGAAACAATTTGCCAAAATATCTGTTGATATTAAGATTAATATTGTTAACAAAACGACTGACAGTAAAGAGAACTATTAATATTAAATGAGAAAGTTACCTATTCATAAACAAGTTTTTCAAAATGCTCAGTGACATAGCAAGCGGGCGGCTGCTTACACAACTTGCAGTAAAGGAGATGCAATACCCGCCGTTGTTTAGAAATGGTGAGCAGGCAAAGGCCACGCTTTGGGTAAAAGGCTGTTTGACACATTATTACGGCACCACGTTTCGTGTCATCTCTTAGCTGCAGTGCACAAATATAGGAACATTTAAAACGCTTGTCGCCACTGACATAATGAAAAAAAAATGATATACAAATATGCATAAGAACATTCACTAATAGCTTTATCCTTAAATTAATTTGAAGGCATGAGATATTAAGAGAGAAGCAAATAAATCTGAGGTCGTTAAAATGCGATATTCAACAGTAAAATTTCAGTGCAGTTTAGGGAGGAGTTCATCTATCACTATTATTAAAAATAATTCGTCCTAAATGCGTTTCGGCTCATTGTTTATAGTACTGGTATAATAATACCATAGATCTGGTACTTTAGAGTCTGAATGAATAGCAACAATAAAATGTCAGTATAGAATTGTGCCCGCGCTGTCGGCTGTTCTGATTAATTCCTGGTCTTTTTCGTAACATAAAATCATGCCGCTTCTTTAGCAGAATGGACCATGATAATTATAATACAACAAAATTTTGTATTAATAAAAGCTAAACATTCAGCTCTACGGCTTTTCGACCAATATTGTGATATAATGTTCCTGAAAGATCGATGAGTGAAATATTGTGAGTTATAGCTGCTGTGCAAAATGTTAAGAAATGAAATGTTTATACATGCATTATTTTAGCGCCCCTCCCTCCTCGAACTTTTTGTGTGCTGTAACCAAGCGCTCACGCATGCGCATGCCACTAACCAACATTTCCCCCAGTCTCTTCCTCTTCAGTCGCTGCCCCAGCCCTCCCCCGGGCTCCATTTGACCTGCTTTCTCTTTCCCATTTTCCTACGAAGTCCTACCGAAGTCATTTTTCACTTACATTTTTTCCCCCCTTGAGCTCATGAAAGAGAGAATTTTAGCACATAGTTTCTATTCTTGGCTAAAATTTCTTTAGAACGTACACAGAAAAAACCAAAAGCTAAACCGTTTCGTCTCTGGGACAAAATTCATCGAATAATTGTTTCGCTATTTGTAGCTTTCTGAAGCCCTCCAAAAGACGAACGTACTTACATCAAATATACATAACTAATTTTCAACTTTTGTGTCGGGCACACGTGAATCAAACATTGCAAAGAAAGCAAAGCAAAATTCCGACAGAAATAATTTCAAGCTCAATTCAAACTGTATTAACCCTTTGATTCTTGAATGAACGTAAATGGAGGAATTTGGCATTTTGTTTATTACTGAGATGAAAGAACGGGCTCAGAGTTCACGTCTTTGATGTGCTGTATCCTACGCCAAACCATGCCGTGTTATGAGTAACAAATGTAAGCTTACTCGTGATTTTTATCCTCGAAATGTTCTAGATTTGGATCCTGGAAACTCATCCAGCCTTTCTCGCCCCATCTTCTCCAGCGAATTCCTTTTTGCAATTAAATTTTAGCTTTTAAATTGTCAGATTTGATGGGGAGTCGAACTATGTAACATAAATTCCTGCATGTAAAAATTGGCGTCACGACTCGCGCGGAGTTCGCGCGTGACGTGGCGGCACGGTTTTTAACGTTATTATTTCAGAGAGAATAAAATAATAGACATGTCACAAAAGTTAGCTGTAGTGTTCACGTGCCCGAGTTTAATCCTTTTTCACTTATGACGATGGGGGGAAAATAGGGTTAAATAACTTAGGTAGATTAATAAACCATAATCATAACCCTAGACAAACCAGTTAACCCTCTTACCACTGAAAGATAACAATACTGTAATTTTCACTAACTGGCCGTGCACAAATTCGTTGGAATGAAATGGGGAGGAGCCAGTCCTCCCACTTAACCCTCTCATCACCTGCCAGTGAATTGTTATTATCACCGTAACCTTTTCACTTCGTCGTCATTTTGTACGTTAAATCAATCCTCGCATCGTCGTTTTCATCATACCACCAATGCAGTGTGAGGAGGAATGAAGTCGTTGTCATTGTCGTGATGCACCATAACCGCACGCCAACGCACGCATGCCATGTTTTCCTTTGTCGCTCGATAGACGCAGTCAAAATAATGATGAGACTTGGCTGTGACGTCACTACTTTTCTTTTGATGAGTTTGAGCTCACCTTGTGATTTAGGCGCCTTAGTATCCCCCGCCTGTCTTGCAAAAAAAATAATAAATGGACGAGTATTTTGTTTGGACATCCGTGTTTCTGCAAAAAAAATTGTTGACAAGCATGGACGCTTTTGTTAAATAAATGTTGCTGAGAAATATAGAAATTGCATTTTATCTTATTTTTTTTATGAACATGGAAGTTCTTTTTACAATTTTTGGCTGACAACATTGGAAGCTACTAGGGAAATATAGAAACTGATGTTCATATATTTTGTACTTTTTATTTATTTATTTTTTTGTAACCTGAAAGTTATTTTAGAAAATTTTGTTGACAGACTCTGAAGTTTACTCTGTTCCAATGAAATATGCTGATGAATTTGTTGTTTGAACTACAACAAGAAGTTGTCGCTTTCAGACTACGCAGAGATAAGAGATTTTTAAAAAAATAATAACTATGATCCTTAGGGCTATTTACCTTGTGGAGTATTCTTGCAATACGATTCAAAGTGAGCATAGCAAAAATAGGAGAGCACCAACATTTCCTGTCACAAATGCATGCAGTCACTCAGTCATGCCGTTCACAATGCACAAATTCACCTAATCTGTCCTTTAATCCATTTTTTTTTCACTTTCAAACAACAACTTGGTTTTGTTGGATGTTAAGTACTTTTGTTAAAACAGGCATGGGTAGCGGAGACAACTCGAGTACCAGACAGTGTTTGTTTTTAGAGTTGTTTCCCTCCTCGATCACATAGTTGTCGTCATCAAGCGCACGTTTTGACACTTCTGACGTCACTGCATTCAAGATTTTGTCGCCACATTGTTCCATGTACTTTTTTTTCTTCTTCTTCTCATTTTGTGTGCAATTATTGCATTTTTGCCTCCCCATTTTTTTTTTGTCTTTCTAAAAAGTGCACCAGTGTGGATTTTTGCATTGTTTTGTGCATTTTTTACTATCCGTGTTTTGAAGATTTAACATTAATTTGCTCTGTTGTTTTGTTTCGTTGTGGTTGAGTTTGAACTAATTTTGCTTTTTTTTTTCTTATCTTTTTTTTTCTCCTTCTCTCCTCCCTTCTGCGTTCTCTTCCTTCCTGTTTCTGTTTTCTTCTGCTCCTCCTCTGCCGTCCTTTGAACAGCTGTTTGGCGGAAATTCAGACAAGAACACAGAGCGTGTCCACTTCCTGAACAGTCCTTTTGTGGCCAGATACGTGCGCTTTCAACCCGTGGAATGGCGAGGGAAGATCAGCATGCGGGCTGGCCTGCTTGGGTGTCCTTTCACAGGTGAGCATCAATTTATCGCAACATATCCCAGCTTGCTTTTAGCCTCTCCACCCCTTTCTTTTAAATATTTTTTTCCAGGTGATCATTTTGGTAAGTTGGCCAGGGTGGGTTGTTGTTGTTTGTTTGTTTGTTATTGCATTCTGATTTTTTAGCGAAGTGGTGGAGCTTGGGTAAGGATTAGCGTTAGGTTTGTCAGGCTGGTTGGAGAACTTTTTTTGGGTGGTTGGGGGGGGGGGGGATTGGCTGTAATGAAGTGATCACAATTTTGAGGAATGTGACATGGTGGCCATGGTACCTGTTTGTTGTTGTTGTTGTTGTTGTTTTGAGGATTGACTGGATGTTTTATTGTTGTTGTTGTTGTTGCTTTGCCTTGCAATTTTCCTCTTCCGTAAGATAATTACCTTATTCCTTCAGTTTTCTCCTTTTTATTCATCATTAATTTTCTTCCATTTCTTTTATTTAATTTCTACGTCCTTAGTCTCTTATTTCAAGTTTTTTTGTTTTGTTTTGTTTTGTCTTTTCTTGTTTTGTTTTCGTCTTTAGGGAGACCGTTTCCATGCTGTGCCGTAGTTGTAATATTTGATGATATGCCTTGCCGTACATATAGTATTAATGATTGATGGCTTTGCTGATTATGATACTGTGACTAGCTTACAATGAGAAGACGGAAATCTACCGGACATGCCTACGTTTTTCCGATCTCTGTCCTTTCTTACGTTAATTTAATATAAGAAAGAGAAAGAAAGGGAACGAAAATGGAATTTTGTTATGCCACACAGAGATGTGAAAATATCCACACATTTTGAGTCTGCTGAAGGGACACCACCGTTCACCAATTAGCACTCACGCCGAGTTCTTGGCTTCCGCTTAAACCAAGAATTTATTTTGGGTGTGTTACCCGCACACTTCACGGGGAATCACTCTGCTCATCCATCTTTGTCTTGCCCATTTTCTTCATTTTTGGAGCTGCCACAGTTCTTCCCCCTTTTTCGTGGTCTCAGCAGTTCATTTTCGCTCATTGCCGTTTCTATTTTTTTCACCTATTTATTTCACCTTGTTTTCATTTGTTTTTGTTTCGTGCGGTCATTCCATGTAAAAGAAGCCCCTGTAGGGCCCAAGGAATTAAAGTGAGATGAGCTTTTGCAAAATGCCAGAGCCACATTTTAACTATAGTTTTCAATTCTCCATCGTTCCTGCATACCGACGTCAAGCCGAAGTCAGTCTCAGATCGCCACCTGTCATAGCAAAATCGTTATGCCAAGGAATACTCAAATTAAATAAAGCTCTCTCTCTCTCTCTCTCTCTCTCTCTCTCTCTCTCTCTCTCTCTCTCTCTCTCTCTCTCTCTCTCTCTCTCTTTCTCTCTCTCTCTCTCTCTCTCTCTCTCTCTCTCTCTCTCTCTCTCTCTCTCTCTCTCTCTCTCTCTCATATAATAAAAGTAATAAACTACAGTCTTGCTTCAGAACTCATGCGCACCAGAACACTACGCACCAAACTGAACGCTTGATACGATTACTTTTCATGACATGCACGGCACTATACTATTATTACGAAACAAACATGCAAAAATACAGATGTTACATAGCAATAAACATTGTTATTTTTTTTAAAAATACATGCTTGAAGTAAACAACTTTTAATTGTCGCCATCATCTTCCTTATCTCAATTGCCACCTTCCTGCCAAATTTCATCCCTGAAGAGTGTATAGTTTGGTCAGTTAGTCATGCCAAAGGTGGCAAGTTACTGAAATATATAATAGACTAGCTGAGGTCCCCGGCCCTGCCCGGGATATTTCGGTTTGAATATTAGTTTCAGTTCTGGGTGGTTTTTATGGACCTGCTTCATCTTGCCTGTTCCTATTTGTTTATTTTATTTTTGTTTGTTTGTTTTTAATTAAGTCTTACTGCTCTACCTTTGTGAGTTGACACCTTGCGCGTCCCGTACAATAGCATGATTTGCGCACGGGTTCGTGTTTGATAGTGAACACATCGCAGGAAGTGATAACGAAACCTTAAAATGGCGAACCATGACTCGAAATAGATCTAAATGCTGCCGAAACAATGAGAAATGAAACGTAGAAGCCTGAATATTTCATAATTTCTAATATAGCCCATGTTCATTTCGCATTGATAATATGCTGTTGTGCAAAATTTGAAGCCTGAGTGTGATGGGGTTCCTGAGCCTTAGGTGACCAAAGTTTCGAGTTACCAAAATATCTTACTACACTCGCTCTGTCTGAGCTGTAAAAATGACGAATCGGAAAACCTCGAACGGCCCATTTTGTTTTCTATTTTTCTAAATATTTGAGGTTGTTGCATCCTTAAAATGAATTGATACAAACCTTACTCAGTCTTTGAACTACTTTCAGTAATTTTTTCATGGCTCTACGTTCAGTAGTTATTTCAGCTATAGAGCACAACCGTCCAATTTTACCCAATTATATAATAGATTATATAATAGATTATATATACAGATAATGAATAACATTCGTATCGAGCTTCACTCGGTCAATGCAAGCTCAAGGCAGTTTAAATAATTCTTCAATTTACATCCACATTCACCCATACACATTTACAAAACTCTTGTGGGATCTATACAAAACAATTTTTGAGAATTTTATCAGTGAAACAAAGTTTATACGGAACTATTTACTTCTGTTTGCGAAAAGTAAATTGATGAAGCTCTGAATACAAGACATAAATAAAATACCGAAATAAGCTGTTAAAGGCCAAGAGCGGCCGTTATCATGCCGATCCTTGTAAAACTTAAAACTCAAACCTTTGCAAAGAACGTACTGCCATGTAGGATCAGAATCCCAGTCCACGTTTTGTAGTCAGCTATAGTCCTTTTCTGTGTGTGTGTTTGTTTGTTTACATTTTTACCATTTTCTGGAACTAAATCTGGTGGCAGATCTCATTATACGAAATTGCACGTGATGGATCCAGAGGTCCCACTTAATAAGATGAATCCTTTTTTTTCCGCGTTTTGTTTTTGTTTCTTTTTCATTTTGTGTGTAGTCATTAATGGACTTATTTGTGGGGATTCCCGCAGTGAACTTTCGTTCATATCCAGTGGCGTAGTCAACTGGTAAGGCTGTCTGGTTCATGTCAAGCTTGAATTAGGCCCTCCCCCCAATCCCCCTTTTCCCCCCACCCCCTTCCCTTCCCCAAAGCAGCTCTTCCCCACCCCCCCAACCCCCAATCCACATAGTTTTTGGTTTCGTACTGGACTGTATACCCCCCCCCCCACACCACGATACCTTCCCCTCAGTGTTTTCTCTGATGAGGACTTTTGGTGAAGACCACACCGGGGTATTTAATCCCCCGTATCCTGATGTTGGCCATACCATGTTTTGTTGTTATAGCTGTTTTTGCTGTTGTTCCATTTTTGCAGTAGTTTTCCTGCAGGTATTTGCCATAGTATTCTTTGTGCTTTTTTGCCTTTCCGAGAAAATGCGGATTGAAGTTTGGTCGCCAAACAGACCAAAACGCATAAAACATTACGACACAAACACATTATCTGGGAAAGTTTTTAATCGATTTTAATGACACTTCAGAACAAAAACGCATACAACTTTACATCGCAAACACATACCTCTAAAAGTTTTTAACCGATTGGAGTGACACTTGTACATAATGAAATTAGGAAGTAAGAGAACCATTTTCATGACAAAATCTCAAAATCGGCAAGATGTCGCATACGTCCAGATGGCAAATACCCCTCGTTTTGCGATTCTGAGAAAATTGAGGTTATATATTTTTGGCCCTTTGCAAATACCTGGATGGCATTTATTTTCTAATGGATATAACCCATGCTTGTAACCATGAATTGGAAGCGAAGCGTTGGACAATGCCCACTTTTTTGAGATACACGGTGAAATGCGAAATTGAGAAGAATACAGAATAGCCCTTTGTCTTTGAAGTCGACCGCGTATACATATCAAATTCGTTCATTTCCAATAAATACATTTTAAGATACCTGTGCAATATATATATATAGAGAGGAACAATAACTCACATTGCACAGAAGCGGAAATACATGCTATGGTCCCTTTCATGTTTACATTCCAAATCTGCTGGTGTGGCGAATGATAGTGTGCTGCAGTGATGTTGTAATGTTTTGTTAGAATATTAAATGTAATGAAAAGATGTTACATACTACAACTCAGTGAAATTATAACACCTGATTACACACTCACTCGCTGATTTTCACATACACTCTCTCTCTCTCTCTCACACACACACACACATACACACACACATATATACACACACACATGCAAATAATCAATCTTTTGGTTGTGGAAAGTTGCTTACATTGAGACAAAACAGGTGACTGAATTTATTTCCGCATTCTTTTAGCATCCGGGCACATCTCATGGTTCCTACTGTGGCAGCGCAGGTGGGCTCACCATTACTGCGTGGACCGGGGAATTTTTCAATCAGATTTTACAATTTTCTCTCATTTTGCCCGGAATCCAGGTGTACTGGTGTGTTTTCTATTCAGTTTCTCAGGGGGGGGGGGGGCGGGGATTGTAGTTTTATGTGAGCGCTGTCGATCTCAGGTCTCAGGGTAGCCACTTCTTCAGAAGAATGCCATCTGAGACTCAGACATGCCAATTTCATTAAGGCATGTAGGTAACATTTGTTAGTTATTTTGGGGGTTTTACGGTCCCATTTCAACACAATGAGGCTCAGCCAGAGGCGAGCTTAGACGTTCTTTGGGTCAAGCCGTGGACGAGTGCCTGAAAAAAAGCACAAAAACACATGCAAACGCATGAGCGCACACACAGTACATACTGAGGCTTATACTCATTTGTACAGACAGGGTTACTGACTAACGCACGCACTATCCTACCTATATACACCGACATAAACGTTATACAGAAGCATAAGTATGCACGTGCCCACACACAACTTCACTCACACACGCAGGCACCCGCGAACACACACACACACATGCATACTCACTCACTCACACGCTCTCTCTCTCTCTCTCTCTCTCTCTCTCTCTCTCTCTCTCTCTCTCTCTCTCTCTCTCTCTTCTCTCTCTCTCTCTCACACACACACACACACATACACCACACAAATAATGCCTGGACGGAATTCGAACCTCGGGCTTCACGCAAGCGTAATATTAAGAGCTAGCTGTCCAATCACTGGCCCATTGCACGGATTAGCTGATGTCGATTATGTGCTTTACTTGAGTCAAAACACGAGCAGTTAGAACAGTCAGTGGACAAGAATAGGAGAAAGTAGGGAAAGATAGCGAAACAAGTAAAAGAGAAAAGATAGTCGAAAGGCAAGAAAGAACGGTAAGTTCTGGAGGCCACCCTTCATCAGGTGGAATGGAGAAGAAGTCAAATATTTATGTTTAGTGAGCACCCACAGCGTGAAGTATATTGCCACAAACTGACTAAACCTGGATCATAATTCCAGGTAAGATAAACACGTCCAGTTATAGACCTGGTCTGAGCACTGATCCATAGCGGCTTTGCCTTTCAACCCGTCTGACTGTTACTGCCTGTAGCCTATTCAGTTTCACTCATTTTACTAATTACCACCTCCCAATCCATTTTCTTCTTTTGTTGTTGTTGTTGTCTTTATTCCTCTCTCTCTCTCTCTCTTTCTCTCTCTCTCTCTCTCTCTCTCTCTCTCTCTCTCTCTCTCTCTCTCTCTCTCTCTCTCTCTCTCTCTCTCTCTCTCTCTCTCCTCTCTCTCTCTCTCTCTCTCTTTCTCTCTCTCTCTCTCTCTCTCTCTCTCTTTCTCCCTCTCTTTCTTTCTTTCTCTCTCTTTCTCTCTCACACACATAATCTCTCTCGCGCGCGTAAGAATACTACGTACAAAATATTTTTTTTAAATACTTGACCCTCGGTGTGCCTGAAGAAAGGTTTTTGTAAAAAAAAAAAAATTTAGACACTGCGTTTATTTCATTCCAAGTCACAGAACTTGTAATCCATCGAATTTTTTAACCAGATTCACTGCATGGCAATCAAATTATTTTTTTGTGACTTAATGAAACATATCACCAGATTTTTCGAACTCTTCAGGGACAATACAGGGAACAATTCATACAGAAAAGGGCTTAACTACACAACAAGTTTTCATTGGTTGATTTAGAATCTTAAGATTATTTTGCCTAATGAGGCATTTTTCTGTTTGCCCGGCGGGTCATTCAGAACTCCCTTAGGCGAACCAAAAAAGAAAAAAAAAGACGTTTTGACATTCGCTAGATGTTGCACAGATTCATTTGAATAGCGTACAACCCAATCATTGTTCCTGCAAGAACGCGTTAGGGCAGCAAAAAAACTGCCACAATTACACTTAATGTGGGAACATTTTTTCCACTTTGTGTCATTATGTCCCTGCTATACAAAAAAAAATAAAAAAAATCTTGTCATTTCTCAAATTGGCGACTCGTCTTACCACCGCATTCCACACCTTGAGCTTAGGCGACGGCTTCTCAAGTCTTTCAACATAGACCCCTCTTGAAGCTCTGAATATCAAACATAAATAAATTACCCAAATGGACGGACCGAGAAAGGCACAAAATGGCCGTGAAAACCTAAATTGAATCTCAAAACTCTTGAGATTCGAACATTTCAGTGCTGTGGATGCCTTCTTTAGTAACCCGCATTATAAAAATGATATTTTAAAAAATCTCTAGGGTTGTAGTTGGGCTTGACTCAAACTTAAACTGTGCCCCACACCCTCAATCTTTCATCCAAAATGACTATATTACGCAAAGCCCGGCATCAAAAGTAAACTACAATAACAACAAGAAGAAATATACGATAATAATTAATGATCATAATATGATGATGATGATGATGATGATCAAAATGATGATTATCGTTCTTCGAACGTGAAGATGGCGATGGTTTCAATATCCCTAACGTCTGACTGCATGACTGTGTTCGATTCTGAATTTGAGTTTGAGGTTTACGGCGCAGCCAGCACTTTGAGCCTTCCACTGATTCTTTTGGGTACCCCATCCAGAGCTTCATCAATTTTAAGTCTCACAAGTTGAAGTAGACAGCTCCGTTACAACATTATTACATTGGTCAAATATTCAAAGTCTGCTCTGTATTTGGTTTATCAGGATGTTTTATAACTTACTAGCTGAGGTCCCCGGCCCTGCCCGGGATAAATCGGTTTGAATATTGGTTTCAGTTCTGGGTGGTTATTATGGACCTGCTTCATCTGGCCTGTTACTATTTGTTTATTTTATTTTTGTTCGTTTGTTTTTAAATAAGCCTTACTGCTCTGCCTTTGTGAGTTGACACCCTGCGCATCCCGTACAACAGCATGATTCGCGCACGGGTTAGTGTGTTTGATAGTGAACACATCGCAGGAAGTGATAACGAAACCTTGAAATGGCGAACCATGACTCGAAATAGATCTAAATCATGGCGAAACAATAAATTTCCAATAAAAAAACAACAACACCGACTTGAGACTTGTATTAAAAACTGTGCACCCTTACATCCATTCTGATGCACCATATAAAATTTGAAGTCTGAGCGTTGAGTGGTTCAGAAACCTTTTGCAACGAAAAATCTCAAGTCCACAAATATATATAGTATAGAAAATATGAAAACGAAAATATACAAGGTGGTCAAGGTGGTCTAGAGGCAAGGTGCTCGCCTCTCATGCCAAGGGTCCCGGGTTCTAAACCCGGGCAGTGCAGGCATGTTGGAAAGTGGATTTTTCTCATATTTTCAAGTCCCTGGTCCCATTGGGGGGTAGGATCGAGTAGTTCTTGGAAATTGGATTTTTCTCATATTTTCAAGTCCCTGGTCCTATTGGGGGGTAGGATCGAGTACCTAGTCTTCTCGGATAAGGACGAAAAAATTCGGAGGGCCCGTGTGCACGTTGCGCACGTTAAGATAAGATAGATAAGATAAGAATCACTTTATTATCCCATATGGGAAGTTCGTTTTCACAGAGTGTTTAACAGCACACATGTGGTACATACATCTCACGTATCGTTATAAATAAACAAACTCAATAAGTCAATAACAGACACACATGGCGTGACATGGAAAGAACCTTAATGAAATGTGGCACACATCTATCTATAAGATGACTTGCTGAGGCGAATTGCTGAAGGCAAGAATGATCTTCTGTATCTTTCCCTGTTTGCTTTCATGTGTATTATTCTGTTGCTCTTGGATGATCTAGAAACCTGATGAAACAGGGGATGGTGGCTGTCATTTAAGATGGACATGAATTTCTTCACACAAGCATTTGAGTATAGATGATTAAAACTGAAAAATGCCGTGTCTGTCATGTTGCATACTTTCTTGATGATTGTGTTGTTAAGTTTATGCTTGTCACTTTCTCTTGCATTGCCTCCCCATGCTGTAATACAATAAGTTATTATACTTTCGATGGCAGCTTTGTAGAACAGGGAAAGCAGTGTTTTATCAACATTAAAAGATCTTAATTTTCGTAAAAAGTACATTCTCTGGCTGGCTCTTGAATGGACATTTGAAATATGTGTATGCCAGTCTAGATTGTGGTGGATATATATACCCAAATATTTGTAACATTCAACTCGCTCAACCTCTTCATTATCAATGCTTAATGGTGGTAAAGGTGCCGTATTTGTCCTAAAATCAATTACAATCTCTTTTGTTTTCTTCACATTCAATACAAGAAAATGAGCATGGCACCACTGTACAAATCTGGCTATTTCTGTAATATAGGCATCTTCATCGACTGAGTTCTTGATAAGACCTTGGATGGTAGTGTCATCTGCAAATTTGATTATATGAACATTGTCAGACTCACTTCTACATTGACTGGTATAAATGGTGAAGAGGACAGGAGATAAAACGCAGCCTTGTGGCGCTCCTGTGTTCGTATAGAGAGTTGATGACGTAAAAATACTCTGTCCAACATTCAAACTTACATACTGGGGTCGATTAGTAAGGAAATCTAGTACCCACGATACAATATGTTTGTTGACATTCATTTCCAACAGTTTTGAAACAAGGAGATGTGGTTGAATGGTATTGAAGGCGCTGGAAAAGTCTACGAAAAGGATTCGCGCATAGTTTTTTGGAATGTCGAGATGTTTGTAGACGTTGTCAAGAAAGTATAAGATGGCATCTTCCACACCCCTATTCTCTCGGTAAGCAAATTGCATCGGATCTTGGTGACATTCTAAAAAGGGCAATAATCGTGTCAGAACAATTCTCTCCAAGCATTTCATTACAACAGACGTTAGTGCAATCGGCCTTAAATCATTCATTTCTACTACTTTGTTCTTTTTCGGTACAGGTATTATCTTAGATGTTTTCCAGCACAGGGGAATTACATGGCTGCTTAGTGATAAGTTAAAAATAGGCGTAAAGGCTTTTGCTAGTTGTTGTGAACACATTTTTAGAGTCTTACACTTTATACCATCAGGCCCACAACTTTTGTTGACATTCATTGTTGTGAACTGTTTTACGAGGTCTTGTTCACTGACAATAATAGAATCTTCATTGACAAAATCATTTAAAAAAGCATGGTTCAAATCACATATGTCAGCAGAGAAATCATGAATGTCAAAACGGGCATAATAACCATTCAGATCATTTACATATACATTGGCATTTGGTACGTCAATTGATGTTTGTTTTGGTGAATACCCAAAGATACCTTGGCAGTTGGAAATCGTAAAGAGCAGGCCGAAAGGCCGCTGCCCGGGCAAAATTGAAATTAATAGATTAAAATTTATCCATATCATCTCCCCCCCCCCCCCCCCCCCCCCCGCCAGAACAAGAAATAATAAAACAAGTAAAGTGAGGTGTAAATGCCAAGGGCAGCAAACCTCCTAAAATAAAGACCTCAAATCAAAACGAAAATATACTTGGGCATAGAAGGAAAAGGCTATGACCCTGGTTTGGGAACCATCCTATATGTCACGTCACCGGTTAAGCACTAACCAACATAAATGATAGTAGATAAAAACTCCTGCATGGGTGTCATTTCACGCAAAGAATAAGTGGTAAAACGTACGTATTTGCTCCTGAGTTTTGACAAAGTGAATCTGTCAGAGGAGGCGACACCTACCATGCAAAGGGATATCGCCCAGTTTTAGACAAAGCCCGGCTGTTATTTAAGTCATGAGATTTCACTTAGCGCATACGTCATGACAGGTAGAATGCTTGCATTCATAAGGCCACTTTGCCACGTTACGAGAAAAAACCGTATGTGACAATCTAGGTAAAGTTGTTGGGGTTTTTTTTTTGACATCATGTAACAGAATGACATGTGCTGTGACTTTCTGTCTAGTTTATGATAGAATGTTGTTGCAGTTACGTAGGTCCCCAACTTTTTTTTTTTTGCGCTAGTGGTAAGTATTTTAAAGCCTTTTGTGACTCCAGCGCAGCTAGAGAGAGCTCCTCTCGTCTTGCTCCTAACAACCAGCTTAATTCTGATGAATTATTCTTTCAGATTTTCTTTTTTTTTTCCTACTTTTTTTTTTTTTTTGGTGGGGGGGGGGGGGGTAGGGGGCAGGGTTAGGGATTCGATTTAAGGGCGAGAATAAGGATGGGGTTAGGGATAGATACGTACACGTACGCGCTCCTAGCGCAAAACGCTTGGGGTGCCTACAAACTTAGAACAACAGCCTTTAGAATATTAGCGAATAATAATGATTCGTTATCAAAGAATGAAGCAAGGCGCAACTAGACCGTGGGTCGGAAATCCCAACTCGCCTGTAAACGAAATTTCGTTACTCATTCCTGCAGGGAAAAATCTAAATAATTATGCTTTAGATGACGGTGTTCCTTATGATTACCCTGAACGAAAAATAAAATGTTGTCATTTCTAAATGTGTACATTCCTTGTAAAATTCTAATTTTTTTGTTGGTTTTGTTTTCCTTTGTTTTAGATTAATTGTAACCTTGCACCTCTCTTCTGTTTTCTTCTCCTAAGAATTTGTTGTTGTTGTTTTTGTTTGTTTGTTTGTTTGTATGTTGTTTTTTTTTGGCATTTGCATACAAAGTTCGTCCTCTTCGTTGTGTGGACGAATCAAATATTCAGTCTTTGGCGCCATTTACTATCATTTTTCCTACAAAATTAAAAACCTCAGTACACAGGAAAATGTGTGGCATTTGAAATGACAACATTGGTTATTTGTGATTGAAAACGTATATGAGAACTTGCGTGCAGAAATAGATTTTCCCCCGGGGGAGGGGGGGGGGAGCGCATCCAAATGGCAAGCTACAGCTTTGGTCTTATGGCCTAAAAACGAAATGTTTGTGTGTGTGTGTATGTATGTGTGTGTGTGTGTGTGTGTGTGTGTGTGTGTGTGTGACTACCCGATGATTTTCTATAACACGTCAGCAGCACTGGCCTATGTTCTGACTTGTAATCATTCTGTACTCTACTGGCCCGACAGTGTGAACAGACATGCAGCCTTCGTCTTTTCTATTCATCTGTAAAGAAGGTGTTGATGATAACACGTTATTGAGTTTCAATGAAAATAAAAACAACAAAAAAACCTAATGCGCAGGATCTCATTTAACTCACTGTCGTGACGTCACCATCCAACTGGTCTGCCGAGCCAAAATCGGATGGTTACGCGTCTGGGCTAAGTCATGTTCACCATAGTGAACAGACTGTCTTATGCTCGCACTGTTGAAAATTGTCCTGGTGTGCATAGGCTTGTATCATTATCCGCGAGTAGGAATATGTTGCTTAAGTCAGATAAGTGAAAACAAGTAGCCCTGCAAGGTATCGTTCTATTATAGTAAGAGCAGCTGAGTACCCGTTCGATGAACAGGTTTGTGTAGTTTTTTTTTTGTTGTTTGGGGGGGGGGGGTAAAACTTAAGGACGCCTGTGAACTAAGAAAGGCATTAATGCTGCATAGATAGCGTATATATGAAGAGATGCAACAACAAAGGACACCACTTTAGACCGAAAGGAATAAGAACAAAAGCCGAGATGCGTAGGGTCATCCCCAAAACTCAGCGATAGGACAGTACACAGTGTGCAGTGGTGCGCACCGAAAATTTTCAGGAAGTGATGATGTCATAAAAAAACTACAGCATTGGGGAAACAATAAATTTTACATAAAAAAATACACCGATTTGAGACTTCTATTAAAAACTGTGCACCTTCACATCCATTCTGATGCACCATATAAAATTTGAAGTCTGAGTGTTGAGTGGTTCAGAAGCCTTTTGCAACGAAAAATCTCAAGCCCACAAATATATATAGTATAGATGCCCAAAAACGCACTGAGTCAAGTTTTTGTTTTGCATTAGTTTTAGCAGAGAGTATGATTGTATGTGCAGAGAGGTTTCATTATTGCAAGGCGTTATTTACAAGGCATACCTTGAAACTAACTCTAGCGTTATTTTCAAGGCATACCTTAACAGCTTCTGATTGGTCAATGAAACATGCCTTGAAAATAACGCTGGCGTTAGTTCCAAGGCATACCTTGAGTCCAATAAACAATACATAGCTACCCCGGCGGCTTTCCCTGATATGTCAATCTGACTACTACCCAGACGAACATCGGCCTACGGCCTCGATGATACAAACTGACTAGACCCTCACGTCGTTACATATCAGTCTGACAATGCACAGTCTAAGGCTCCACGTTTAGAAATACTGAAACAGCTTCTGATTGGTCAATGAAACATGCCTTGAAAATAACGCTGGCGTTAGTTCCAAGGCATGCCTTGAAAATAACCACTTCGTTCATTATTAGTCGATTTGCACTGCTAGACACGGGAGGCCCAGCGAAACCACTGTCAGCATGGAGCAGAAAGTAGGTCGCTGCGGTAAACAATATCCGTTTGTGCATTTCCACGCCGCGTAGGAACCTACAAATGGTTATAAATAGTTTCAATCAGTCCAAAAATATGAACAAAACCACAGTAAACAGATATGCACACTATCTTTGGTGAAGAAGGTCTCTTTCAGTTCTTCAATTTATTGTTTACCGCAGCGACCTAGTTTCACGATTTGACGGATGTGAGATCTTTCTATAAATCTATACTCTCTGGTTTTAGTACAAGATGATTATGGACGTAAGAGTTAAACGGGACTTTGTGCACGAGCGAAGCCCCAACAAGTCTGTCTCATTGGTTGATTCAAAGGATATGCAAAACCTGAGTCAAAACCGCGCAAAGACAGGCGATTCATTATGCCACTAACCTACCAGAAGGACATTATTTCTGTGCATGAATACTTTATCCTAAATGACACTCTGGGCTCTAAGAAGGTTAAGTGTATTGTCAAAACGGGACACTTCCTTCATGTCATTGCGGGCTACCACGACTTTAACCCTGCGCGGTCCATTAGAACGAAAGTGTCAATGGAGATGTAGACCTGTCACTTCGGGACAAATATTGTGACAGTTGATGGCTCAAGCAGACACCAGCCGGCTGGCAGTCTCCTCCATCACCGGACGCCAGATGTCTGTCTGTTGCAGATGTCTGTCTACTCCCCTACGTGTGAACTTCCAGTCAAAACCCACTGATGTAAGCGGTACATTTTAAACTGGCCTGGATCAGTGGATCCGGCATACTGTATGACATTTTCAGATAAGATTTTAGCCCATTTTGGCATTCAAATACACATTTTTGTCGCAATGTGTAAACTTGTCATTGAAATATTCTATCAGAGTGACTATTTACACCAGGTGGCCATATATAGAGTTGTTGGCATAGTGAAATTTTCTTTCTTCTTTTAATTTATGGAATGTTTATGGTTTAGGGTAGAATTAAGCCTTATTTTCCTGTGTGCGAAAACAGAAACGGCAACGGAAACGTCAGAAACCCATCAACTAGTAAAAACAAAGTGTGTTTCCATGCGTAAGGAAATGCCGTTTCCACACACCTGAAAATATTCTTTCTGTTTCACTACTTGAAAGGTTTAAGACGTTTCCGTTGCCGCGTCCGTTTCCGTACACATGAAACCCCCAGCTTTAGGGCTAGGATTAGGTTTACCTACCTGGCCACAACAACATTTTGTTGGCGTTATGGTCACGATAACTTCATCAGAAATTGGCCGCAAAGTTGGGTAACAACAAGCCTGTATGGAGCTTTGGCTGGTACGTCGTGACATGCAGAGTACCCTATCCCTAGGTTTATAAGCCAAGAGAACTTTGAAGATTTATCAATAAGTAATATCTTGTTTACTCCAACTCCAACTCCAATCTTTGCACAACTTGAGAAATTCGACGTCAGTGCGCTTCTCTAAGAACCACAGCCATTATGATAAGGAGTTAGAATAAATCGGCACTGTGAAACAGCTTAATAAGTGCCACAATGCATTTTAAACAAGTGTGAGAGAGTATATTTCTTATACCTCTTCTACATACTAAAAGATCGCCAGTTGTACTGAAAATGGAGACAGAACAACCTAGAACTAAAGCTGCGATATGGTAAATTAATTCTCTTTAGAAAAAGACCTCTTAAATGCCGCGGATTCTGGGCAAAATTCATAAACCATCATACTGTCTCCCTAGGTCAGTCACCTACTGTTCACTCACTTACTCACTCATTCATTCACTCACTCGTGCACTTACTCACTCACTCACTCACTCACTCATTCACTCACATCATACTCAGACATACAAGCACACACCGCACACACGCACATAAAAGATTTTTTTTAATGTTCCTACAACTGGTGAACTAACACCAGGTTTCGCGAGACTTCATGGTGAAAAAAATACGCACACTTAAAGAACAGCTGTGTTTGCCACTTCAAGAAATTTTTACTTGACAGCATAGCTAGGATATTTGTTCACCAACGCCGAGTTTTGAAATCCCCGGTTAGCGAAATGTTTAAGAGTAAATAATACATTTTGAAGCAATTTTACTTGGAATACAAGGAAAAAAAGCCTCCCTTTTTTCATGTTCCATCAGTTAACAGCTTTTGATTTGGCCAATAGTTCATTAAGTAGAAATGTCGCCAGTGGCACTGTACAACAAACTATTCTTGCAATTTGATATCACCCTGTTTCGTGTGTATATCTCATTAACACT
The DNA here is from genome assembly GCA_963931925.1 of Onchidella celtica. NCBI lineage: Eukaryota > Metazoa > Mollusca > Gastropoda > Systellommatophora > Onchidiidae > Onchidella > Onchidella celtica. The sequence continues at coordinate 33,044,138 of OZ007575.1, read as the reverse complement.
GTGCCTTGTATTGTTAATATCTCCAGTGGAATGAGTTGTCCCACGTGCATGAGGGCTGGAAGAAATGTTTAAAATTTTGTCTGAAGTTTGCACATTTAAATTAAATTTGATCTAGTTCCGTTCCTGTTTGTGCAAGGCGGAGCACACCGAACTGACACGAGAGGGCGCCAGGCAATGCGGATTTTTTTTTTCTTCTTCCAAGATGACAACTGGCTTTGAGCGACTTCGTGTGTTCTTTGTCATCACAAGAGCTTCGTTATTTTTCTCACATTTGCGACAAAAATGTGTGATTTCTTTTCGACGTTTCTTTTTTTGGGGGGGCTTCACTGACATTCTTTTGCTGTAACTGGCCCATCAGGCTTGCACTGCACTGAGTCAAGATTGTTTTGTCTCCGTTTTAGTATGAGATCGTTGTGGATTTTTTTTTTTTTTTTTTTTTGCATGTGTATTTTGTATATTTCTTTAATCCCATTTGGGAAATTTGCCTTAGTGTCATTGCAGCCCAGTTGCAACTGGAGAAGACACAACGTCGCCACAGTGCAGCGGCGTTTTTTTGTTTTGTTTTGTTTGTTTGTTTGTTTGTTTTTTTTGGGGGGGGGGGGTTAAAATTACAAGGGACCTGCGTGCTGATGGCACTTACACTCCTTCTAATTCGAACCCTTTCAATTTGAGGAGGGCTTTTAAGAAAATATTACGTTGTGACATGGGCGATGGCTGAGCCGAGATCAACTCTTTCTAAATCATTATAGAATACGAGAATCTGCCAAAGCCACTGTTTGATAACCCCTGACAAGGGAGCAACCACGCGCGGTGATATTGGATGGAAACAAGGGGCCTGCACCGACAACATTGAGGTTATAACTCTGAACAAGAGAGACAACTTGGGATAAGATCGAGTTGCCGGCTCTTGTCAGAGCCAAAGGCCAATCTTGCGTCACGGGCGTGTCGCTGGCGGACGTGGACAATGACGATTCACGCGGTCAAGATGACATGTGACTAATTGTCGATAGAGGTGCAAAAGAAATATAAGCCGGTGACCGCGGTAACTGAGATGGTCCAGGCGTCCCGGCTTGGCGTAATCTTGCCGTGCGCATGACGTGTCGAGTTCAACGGGGCCGTAATAGGATAGAATTCCTTGGCGGATCTCACGGTCAATATTGGTGTTCAAATATTTGACAATATTACCGGCATTTGGACTCAAGGTGGACACAGACGGACGCTCTGACGCTGAACAGAAACGACAAAGCTAATCCTTAACAAATGCATCTACTGTGTTCGTAGTTATCCCTAGTGATCAGCTGTCTAGCAAGATTACGTGTTCCGATCTGGTTAGCATCGTTAAACAAATGGGGAATATGACTGTGTGGGCTTAATAGCCTGGTTATCTATCTATCTATCTATCTATCTATCTATCTACCTGTCTGTTTGACTGTCTATCTATCTATCTATCTATCTATCTATCTATCTATCTATCTATCTATCTATCTATCTATCTATCTATCTGTCTGTCTGTCTGTCTGTCTGTCTGTCTGTCTGTCTGTCTGTCTGTCTGTCTGTGTATCTATTTATTTATCTGTCGTTAACGTGTAACGCAATGCTTTGCAAATACATTTCTGTGCCACATATCAAACCGATGTTACTACAGCTCCAGAGTTCATTCTACCCCACCTCCTTTTTCTTTCTTGTAAGAATGGAAATAGAATCCATATCCATGTGTTAAATACAAACCTCTTCTCGAGCCTTGTTATCTATCACATATTCAGACTTCTCCTAAAGTCGAGATTTATCATGTCTTATCTCTGCGCCACTGTTCGGGCACGTGTGTGTTTCTTTTTTCTTAATGAGCCCTGATTAACTCGACCAGAACTAGTGCTAACAAACACAGAAATTGAACGTTCCGGAAAGGGGCAGGAGCCGCAGAGAGGTTTTATGGAGTCTTAAGACTGATCATGAGAGTGGTGGGGAGAATTAAAGCGGATTAGTTCAATCATGCTAAGGCTTATCGGTGGAGAGGGTGAGTAACATTGACGAGATAAAGGTGAAGTTCCTAGTCTGGCAAGATTATCTCAGTTCTGGATAGCATCGTTAGGGGAAGACAGTTAGTTGTGGTTTTGTCTGTCTGTCTGTCTGTCTCCCTATCTATCTATCTATCTATCTATCTATCTATCTATCTATCTATCTATCTATCTATCTATCTATCTATCTATCTATCTATCTATCTATCTACCTATCTATTTATCTATCTATGTCTATCTATCTATCTATCTATCTATCTATCTATCTATCTATCTGTCTATCTATCTACCTATCTATTAGTCTGTCTGTATGTCTGTCTGTCCATCCATCTATATGAAAATCTATCTGGGGGGGTTGTGAGATCTGTCCTGTGGGAGTTGATCACAATAATCATGATAAATTATACGATTTCTTTTGTCTTAACAGGTGAATGTAGCGAAGGATTCATGAGAGTCAACGAGGATACACCTTGCAGTAAGTACACATGTCTGTCTGTGTGTCTGGTCTGTCTCTCTCTGTCTGTGTGTCTCTCTCTGTCTGTCCGTCTGTCTGTCTGTTTGTCCGTCTTTCTGTCTATAATATATACATGCTTTACAGTACTGGCCTTTTCCCGTTAGATTTTTAACTTTACTTTTACCTGATTTATAAGAATCTGAAAGTTGAAAGCTAATCCAAAATAAGGTGCGAAGTGGCCGTCATCGTGTCGACGCGCCGTTCAACCCAAATTCAAACTCATACTCATCTATGTTAACCGTCACCAGCACTGCTCTTTGCCACAAATTGGTCACAGACAAGAAAACACAATCTGTTGGTACTGTGGCCACATGGCCAAAATAACCATTGCCCTGAAAATTATGAGCGGAATTTAAAGTTCCAGAGCTTTCCATCGTGAGCATTGCAGTGCTCTATGTCGATCATTACGGCGATGAGCACCCGATCTGCATGTTGTCTATCAGCACTACACGTGTCGCGGAGATCTGTGAGCTAAAGGCAACACATTTTTTTGTTGTTTTTTTTTACTTTTCTAACGCTGCTTACTCTGCCCGTTTGCACTGAAATAACCCGGCGCACGTGCGCTATGTCCTGTCAGGCAAAATTACAACTAAAACTACTGATTCAATTTGCCAGGAACTTGCGGCTACGCGTTGAAATAACCTTAAAATTCAAGTTTAATTCAGAGAGACCGAAAATGAAAGCCAACACAATATACGGCCAGAATCTGAACCAATTTATACTATGAAAACGAAACATTAATTTATTTGCACATGTAGGAACCGCATGGTACTGTAGGAATACTATGTGCGCTCTTTTTTCCGCTATTCTTCCAATTCCGCGAATAGTAAATGTATAATAACCTGAGGAAGACAACCAATGGCTATGACATTCCGTTTTGGTTAGAAAGGCTAACTTTCTCGGACAATACCTCTGATGAACCAAGTGGCTATGGCAAGCTGTGTTGGTTAGAAAATCGAACCTCTCCGTGATAATGCAACTGTTGAAGACGTAATAAAACATAACAGTTTGTTACATTTTACACAACATTTACTGATAATACATAACATAATATTCATCTAAATATTAGACATCGTCAAAGTTGCAGTTTCGTGTTATTATGATTTTCCATGAAGGTCTGACCCAGACTGCGTTAAGTCTAGGCGGGCATTAATCAATTTTGATTGGCAAGCTAATTGGATGGTGACGTCATGAGATTGAGTTTCAATGGAGCATCGTTCACCAGCCAACTAGTTGTGTGATCTCGTTTTGAAACTAAGTATCGTGACGTCACCACCCAATTACCAGCCGATCAAAAGCGGCTAGTGTGCGGCATTTGAACGCGTAATGTTACATAGCTCACAAAATGCAGAAATGTGATGGTTAATTTCAGGTTAAAGCTTTAAGTCATTCAAAGAAAAAAAAGGTGGTTTTGTCTTTTCCCATCTTTCTCTTACTCAATGTCTCTCACTCTCTCTCTCTCTCTCTCTCTCTCTCTCTCTCTCTCTCTCTCTCTCTTTCTCTCTCTCTCTGTCTCTCTCTCTCTTTCTTTCTCCCTGTCTCTCTCATTATGTCTCTCTCTTTCTTTCTTTCTCTCTGTCTCTCTCTCTCTCTTTCTTTCTCTCTGTCTCTCTCTCTTTCTTTCTCCCTGTCTCTCTCATTATCTGTCTCTCTCTTTCTTTCTCTCTGTCTCTCTCACTCTCTCTCTCTCTCTCTCTCTCCTTCTCTCTGTCTCTCTCACTTTCTCTCTCATTCTTTTTCTCTCACGCACACACACACACACAAACACACACACACACATTAATTCTCTCCCTACCTCTCAAAAGAAATAAAAATCATAACTGTCTCACAGAGAACATCAAGTCTTTCTGTTCACCTGTCCAAAGTGTCAGGAGCCATGGATTTAAATAAAATGGATTTTGAAAGATATGAGTCATCAACTTTGTCTGCATCCCGAACTGAAGTTTAAAACTACGGACATTATTTTATCTGATGTTTTGTGCAATCTTGTGCATGTTTACAGCCATTTAAAGCTGGGGATGGATACGTACCCATTTGCCCTGGGTAGAGATTCACCGCTGCGTGTTCTTGACCTTAGTTCTTGTTTGTTCAAACTTCACTTTTTACACAGATGAGAAATTTGACGTTAAACGTTTGCGGCTTTGGTATTACGATAAGAAGTTAGAATAAATCGGAACTGTGAAACACCTTGATAAGTTCCAAAACGCATTTTAAACAAGTGACAGAGTTTGCTTTTGTTATACCTCCTCTGCATGCCAACTGATCTCCAGTTTTTTGTCGAAAATGGAGGTAGAACAAAAAAAAATAACAATTAAGGTTGCGTATTGTTTACCTTTCTTTTCTTGCCTCAAATCACATTATCAAACCTACTGAGGAACACATTAACAATCAAATACTGCCACAGTTTAAGTTACCAGCAAAAGTAAATCTGCCGTGCTCATATCTCAGAATCATCAAAATCATCGATTCGCCAGTATCATGGGAGGTAGACGATGACTTGTTTGACGGAGGTGCTCTTCCTCTGGACTTCTTCCGCAGTCTCTCCCTCCCAACGTATTCTCTATCTCCCAGCCTGGTCACTTTCTCCCAACGTAGTCTCGCTTTCCCAACGTAGTTTCTCGTCCTCCCAACGCAGTCTCTCTTTCCCAACATAGTCTCTCTGTCCCACTGTGGTTTCTCGTTCTCCTAACATAGTCTCGCTCACTCAACGCAGTCTTACTCTACCAACGTAGCGTCGCTCTCCCAAGAGGTTCAGTTTTTGTCTTTCACAAAAGTAAACAAGTGGTTATGTGTTAAAGCTTACACTACTTTGATTTTTCAAACATTAAAGTAACTTGGAAAGAGCTGAGACTCTGACCTCATTTACTATCTCTTTGCTACCGGATTTAAAATTCGAAACTAACACGTCTTGGCCTATTTAGTGACACCAAAGGCTAAGAAGTAGCATTAAAGGGGGTTTCATGTTAAGGTTTTATATGTGACATGATTGAGCAGCTGACTTTACATTATTCCTAGGGTGAACAACATTGCTTGAGTCAAGCTAATGTAACAACATTTAGGGCGCCTGGAGGTGGAAGTAGATGTGGAAGATGAGAGTATTAAATGATGAGGGACAATGAATTAAACTCTCTCTGTCTCTGTCTCTGTCTCTCTCTTCTCTCTCCCTCCCATCAGTCTGTCTCTCTCTTTCTCTCTCTCTCTCTCTCTCTCTCTCTCTCTCTCAAGCGATCTCTCCCAAACTGTCTTTGAACCTATCTAATACTGTAGGTATTCTAGAAAAATGGGCAAGATTTCAATATACAAGAATTAAGGATTAACACAGCAGGTAAATGCAACCATGAAAGAGATCATGTTACAGAAGCAGATAGCTGAATGGGATGAAAATCAAGACCTGGATTTAAAATTTCTTTGTTCCATCAATAACTCGGCCATATCTCGAAAAAAAAATTAAGAAAAGACAGAGTGAGGAATAGACGAAGGAATTTTGGAAGAAAAGTCAGGACTTGAAGATCTCATAGTTACATAGGTAACTCTGCTCATTTGTCAGTGTAGGCCACCTGGGGAAGAGTTATTCTCCTTAATTCTACTACAAAATGACTCGGGAATGTGGGTATTATTTTGTCAGATGCTGTTTTAATCCCTGTTGACATTTTGCTCTTACGTAAGAAAGGGCTGGGCAAAACAGAAACCCCGTCTGGAACACTGTCGGGCTGGCAAACAAATACTTTGTGTGTCCAGCTGTTCATAGAAATGAAATGAACAGTCAGATTAACCAATTAAAAATGACACCCTGCAGTCGCCCAGTTGTGATCTCATTATCTGGTTTATTTATTACGAGCAAAACGATTATGTGTGATTCTAGACTTGAAGTCACCATTTCATGTGCATGCCAGATTATCGTAAGCATCGGGAATTCCCCCCCCCCCCCCAGTATAAACTGGAATGTGTTCAAGGGACTTTTATCTCCATTAGTGAAACAGAATCCTTACAACAATGTATCGTTTCTGAATTACTTATTACGTGAAGCTTTGCCACACACAACTGTTTCTTTTTGCGATATTCTGACTTTGCTTCGAGCATTGATGCGATCCTATAGAGTTCCTGTGGGTTTTGATCATATTTTTACAAATGCAGCACGCCGTTTTTCACTTACCTTTTGGAAATTTTTGCATACCAGTTAAATTTTATACACTTCTTATCGAGAATCATTGTTTTGAGAATAGGTCTTATAAAAGTCGTCCCAAGCAATAGCAACTGCAGGGGAGATATCATACTAAGCCTGGTCAGATATAGCTGCTGCCAGCAAAATGTACACCCAAGAAATAATGGCAGAAGCTGACTGTGTCTGACCTAGCTTAGTATGATAGGGTCTTCCCGGATTTACTAAGAAAATATAGGAAATCATTTTTGGCACTTCTTGCCTGCCACCATCTGACTGTCGACTGGGCTTAGTATGATACCTCCCTAAAGGGATTACGTAAATGTCTTTGACTCATGAATTCTTTTTTTTTTTTTTCAAAACTGTCAAACTGACGGTACACCGTGAAAGCAAGAGCTCAGCAACTTTCCCATCACTAAAGTATTTTGTTTGTAAAACAGATTGATTGTCTGCAAACAAAAGGTTAAACGTATTTCTTTAGTCCAGTCTTTTGCGTAGCGCTTTGAAAATCTTCTCGTAACCCTCCCTTACCTGACATTAATTTCTTCCAAGCCTCACGTGACCTCGCGTTTTTCAGAGAACGTCAATGATTAATCTTTTAAGCCCTCCTGTGAAAAGGATAAATAATGATTTAAATGTGACACGATAATCCCGGTGTGACCTAATTGACAAGACGTGTCATGATCTATTCAAGAAAAAAAAATTTGATAGCTATGAAATGCGCAGCTGTGGAGACACGTAAAAATTATAGAGCTTTGGGAGAATTTACACCCAACAGAATATAAAAAGCTCAAATTACAGTTAGTCGTGCGTAAAAGTATGCTTTTTGCTCAAAGTCAAAAGGGTTTTCAGCCCGTTATACAATGCACCCTATGGTATGATGAGAAACTGAAGCTGAGTTTCCATGTGTACGGAAACGGAAATGGGAACAGAAACATCAAAAACCCATTAACAACTGAAACAGAAAGAATGTTTTTATGTGTACCGAAATGCCGTATCCTTACGTATGGAAATATTCTTTCTTTCTACATCTTGATGGACTTTTGACCTTTCTGTGGCCATATTCGTTTCCGTACATGTGAAAAGACGGCATGAGGGAGTAAGAAACACGTAAAATTATTATCGTAATGAAACTGCGCCTCAATAATGCAGCTGTTAATCTGTGATTTGAATGGATGAATATTATTTACGAGTTTAATGCGCATGGGAGGCCATCTGTGTGAGTCTGTATGTATGTGCGTGGTATTTGTGAATGTGTATAACACCTGTATTGATTTTCCTGTTTGTCCTTTCCAGTCGAAAACCTGGCCTACAAGAAAGACAGCTGGATCAACAAGAAAACGCTTTACAAACGCCACATCCGGCACAAACTGCCCGAGGGTCACGCTGACCGCGCTGTGGACGGTAACCTTGACCTCAGACTCCAGAGCTGCACCATCCTGGATAACTTGTATGGAAAATACCCCTTGTGGACGGTGGACCTGGGGCAAAAGACTGCAGTGTCCGGTGTGGTCATCTACACGTGGCAAGGAGATGGACAAGGTGAGAGAAAGTTATGGAAATTGTAAAGAATTGATGTAGAATGGTCAAACACCGTGCAAAAAGATACTGAATATACTGTTGAATCTTCCAGATTCGTTTTCCTCCTTGCAGTAGGTCTCAGTATGGGTGGATAGTTGGTGGGCGCTTCTGGCAGGGTCCTATCGTTCCATGTTATATTCTGTCTATCGTCTTGCTATGTCATAGAACAGTGTGGCTGTGGTCATGTCGATGTGCTTTCTCCAAACTCAGGCTCACTATAATGTATTATTGTATGTTTATGTTCTTCCTCAGAAAAAGCCGCTTCTTTCAGGGAGTATATGAAGAACTTGGATCAGCTGGTGGTCTATGTGGATGATAAGATCCAGAAGAAGGACGACGAGCACGACGAATCCTACGCTTCAGGCAACATGTGTAACTATATCTCCTCCCTGAACAACGCCCTCTTCAACAGGAAGCTGGTGTTGCAATGCGTGAGAAGTCACGTGGGCAGATACGTGCTGATCGAGGCCTGGGGCAGACAGATTGGTTGGTCGCGGCTCTTCGGTGCCGTTTTGTGCGAGGTGCAAGTCTTTACCTAATTCTTGACCCGACGGGCGTAGTTTTTCTACATTGTCTGGTACATTCTGATATTGTCTGGAAAGTGATGTCAAATTTGGATATAAACAAAGTGCTGAATTACAAATACTGTTACTGAAATGGGGTGTAGAGATGGTGGTTTCTGTGTTCCTTCATGTGGTTCTTCGCAAAGACTTACGGATTTGCACACAGAAAGTGGCGGTTGTGTCATGCCCTCAGGATCTTCACATCTTGTTTGGCTCCTTTTCTGACTGAGAGCAGCTGTGTATGTGTATGTGTAGAACTCAACAGTTAGCATTTATCTTTTCCAATCGTTTGATTCCTATTCCTTTGTATTCTGTATTATTCATATTTTACAGTGCGGGCTCAATGGCATAGTGATTAGAACGTTTTATGCAGATGTGAGAGATCCCAGGTTCTAAACCTGCTTGGGCCGGGATCCATTATACAGTAACAAATTTCTTGCTGCACTTTTATACACTCTTCGCCGGGGGCCTAACAGTGTTCATACCTCGTCTGACATAAATTCATTGTACTGAAATGGAATGTAAAACCTCAACGAAAGAAAACAAAGCATAACAAATTTTATATTGTTTTATAAAGACTTGACCATAAAGTTTATTTAGTTAAAGGCAGACTCTACTTTCCTTACTGTTACATCTTAGAGCTTTCTCTATGTTCTGAACTATTTTGTTCTTCACATCTTTGGTCATCATCCTGCTGTCACCAGTGTCCTAGAGAAACAAGTTGCAGAAATAATGACAATGGCATATGAATATTGCCTGTAGGTCCAATAGGCCTGAAGATGACAAAATGGTTAATTATTACTACAATAAGAGACTCTGGCAGGAAGAGAGAGTCAAGTCATGGTCTTGACAGCCCAGTTGGTTTGCGCTGGCCAATGAAGGCCCTGCGCATCTTCATATCTTGTTTGACCTTTTTTCTGACTGAAAGGCAGCAAGGGCGAGTCAAAAATTGACCTCTTCAAAATGTTCCTGGAAAGAAAGTGGGCTACGAAGAAAATTATACTCCTTCTAAAAGCACATATATTGAGAGAGTTGTTAGATGTCATGTCGCCAGGGAATATTCTTAGTCTTTGTTACTACACTACGAATTTCCACAACTGAAATCATCATGTTTGATAACTTGATTTGGATTTATTGTGTCGACATGTACATTCTAATACGATATTGTACCAGTAAAGAAATGTGTCAAATACTGAAGCTACAACAGTGTGTGGATCTTGGAGTCGGGGATTAAGGAAGGGGGTTTAATGATGCGGAAAATGTTTCGAAACAAACGGATTTCAGAATGAACTGACAATTCCTTTCGTGTTGTGAAAGAAAGTTTGGATCTGAGGAAGACAACCAATAGCTTATGGTATTCCGTTTTGGTTAGAAAGTCTAACTTTCTCGGACAATACCTCTGACGAACCAAGTGGCTATGGCAAGCTGTGTTGGTTAGAAAATCGAACCTCTCCGTGATAATGCAACTGTTGAAGACGTAATAAAACATAACAGTGTGTTAACTCTCTACACCCCATTTACGGCTATACTTTCGTAGAAAGATTGGAAGAATTGTGTCACTTGACGATGGGAATTCTACTGGAAGATTTCTTACAGTGGAACCAGGATTCGCAGTCTGGAGAAAGTAAAACAATGACCTTGACCTAAATTGCTCTGCGGGCTGAAGAGAATTGTGAAGTACGGGACAGAAAAAGCCACGGGTTACAAAAGGTGGACAATAAATTGGTGAAAACGAAAGAACAGTATCTCCACAAAATGTGCTTTACTTGCAGGAATCTTTAAGCAGACACTCTCGTAACTCATTACTATGTTATCTGAACGGAAAGGTAGAACGGAGTGTGAGTCGTTGTTCTTTTGTCTGTATCATTAATTAATTATTCGTTGTCTTGAATATTTTCTTGATTTATGACCGTTTTGTGTGTATATGAATGGCAAGTCTTGCAAGTTTCAGCATGATTGGAATTTTATCGATGTGGTACACACAGCTCGTGATAACCAAAGTGAGTCAGTTCAGTCGAGACGACCCGTTGCCCAAAACATGGAATAATAAACATGTGCAACCAAGTAAATAGTTGTCCTGATGCCCAGACATAGAATATGATCAAATTAATTTCATAAAGTATGTTTCGTTTACTTTCTTAGAAAGTGAGAGAAGACATCTTGTGTTCATGATACCTTTGCAGACACCATAGTAATTCTGAGAGTCATTAATTTGGATACGGTTTCGTGTGATATCACCGTCGAACGTCACAAAACTTAGTCGTTATGGGCAAGAACCAATGTTAAGAAAGAAGGGGGGGGGGGGGTCGTCTACGCCAATTGCCGATGTTATTTGCTTGAATTTTCGGGTACACCAGTCTTTTATGTTATGTCGAAGTGGTTTACTATTTATTATATATAAATCTTCATTCACACAATATCATGTAAAAATAATTTGGTACGCTCGAGTGTTTTGTTGTTTTTACTTGATACTAGTGGTGTGAAACAGTTTTTACGGATGTAATCATTCTGATGTTCTCTTTGCAATTAAACAAACTTGCATTTGCCTGGAAGATGCGGGAATGAATGTTTCACAGCACACGAAATTCATGCTTCAAAATGGCTGAGTGGCGAAAACTGAATATCAGAGAAAAGGAGAATTCAGCGTTCCATAATGATAATGAGAAGTACGAAAGAGTTGTATCATTGCATCTGTTGTATCTTAGTTCATCCTTTCAACACCTTTTGCCCATACATTATGGGACAGATATAATGTAACAGCTCTATGGTATTGTTGTACCATGCTGCATTGTCATCCAGCGAATATTGCAATATAAACATTCGTTGCTGGCAAATACAAATGTAATTATAACATCAGTTACATAAAATTATTGATGAAAAAGATGTAACCTTTTCTTCATTCACTGAAAGTTGCACAGATATTAATTTTGCAAATTGCGATGTCCAACTGAACGCCCAGTTATCAACCCACTATTTTGAAAAACGAAGATGCCGATATTAAATTACGGAAGACCAGTTGAACACAGTTTCTTTAAATACACCAGCTATGACTGGTAAATGGCGGAATTTTGATATTTTTTTTCAGTCACCCGCACTTCCGCTATAACTATAATGGGACTGGTTTATTGTTATTTCCTGTGGAACAGTTTTTTGGCATGTCAAATATAGTGTGGGATTTTTTATCTGAAACACCAGCATTTAGCTAGACTTGATATGGTTAAAAAGATTGTTTCAAGTGGTTGTCGCAAAAGTACATCAGTACGCAGAAACTCCAAGCACAAAACATCGTAACTATATGACTGGAATTTCGAGCTTAGTAGATTTTAATGTCTTCAATAAATGGCAACAAACGCATATCAGACAAATACCGTTTCCTACTTTTCGAAGCGTGTTTGCGTGGTAAACATTTTGTTCCAGGATGTCTTATATGCAAATGTTTGCCATTGGATGTGGAATCGCAATAAAATAACGCTTAACATTGTCATTACAAGTAGGTTTGTAAATATTAAAGTGTATTATATATCAAGGTATATTTTCAGTAGCTGTGTATGCAATAGAGTTTTTGTGATATTTACTGTTACTAAATACGGAATTCAAAAACTATGCTTAATCATGTTAAACTTTACTAATGACATGTATTATTATTGCCCATAAGATAATATTGTAAGCGATTGTCATTTATTTCCTTAAATTGTCAGGTAAAGGTAACACGCCATTTATTGTGAATCATTTCTACTATAATTCCATTGGTAAGAACACAAAGAACATGCGGAATATTCAGTGGGTAAGAACAGACTTCTGTGGAACGAATATTGTTAAATCTGTGTGATCATGGACGAGATTTTCCGATGAGGATGCAAAACACACAGACGCAAACAAGAGATGTCAAACGCAATAGCGATTCGCTGAAGCAGGCAGCAAAATGACTGCAATGGTCAAAAAACGATATTTCATGATCAAGGCTACATGTTTGGCAATTTGGTACAATAATTCTCTTTTTGTTGGTCAAGCTTCCAGATGTCAGTGCAACGGCGAGTTGTTCGTTTGGGGCAGTTTCGAAACCTATACTTGGGAAATTTGTGCAAGGTTATCATAATAATGCAAGTATTCGGCTTTGGCCTTGTTGGAAATAAATCTGAGTATTGATAAACTATATCAGAACTGATCCCACTACAACTGATCCTGAGAACATCATGATCATACAAAGAGATCACATTGCACAGATCAGCCTGTCTAATAAAGATATCACTCATAACATTGAAATTATAGAACAAAACTGTCCAAATCCCCACGGCTTACTTACAAACAACAACACTGCCTTTTTGTAAATGGTGACCTCAAGCAACGTACTAAGCCTCATACTATTTATAGTGGACATTTATACCTCAGCTGCTGGGTGACACTTTTATATTTACACATCTTTCCCGGAATAAATCGGCAGTGTTGTTGACTGTCATTGAATTTCTGTGTTTGTAAACTGTACGTATATCATGATGTTGATGCTATGCGTCTATTCGTTATTTATGCGTGTTCCCATTTACTAACGCTGGGGCAATGTCTAACGTCTGGCCTGAAAATGAAATGGCGTCAAAGAATTTCATAATTTGGCCAATCGACGTACAGCTCGTGCTTTTCTTGTTGTTTCTTACCCCAAATTATTGTGGTCATTAAAAACGTCACACTTTTCCCATTAGAAATGGCTGTAGCTAAGCGGAAATATTACGAGTACAATCATGTACTATCTTGGTCATGAATATCGGGCTGAAACACTCGTTTACCGGCGGATTTCTTCCTCTGAAGATCTCCCACGGCTTCTCTCGCTCTCTCTCTCTCTCTCTCTCTCTCTCTCTCTCTCTCTCTCTCTCTCTCTCTCTCTCTCTCTCTCTCTCTCTCTCTCTCTCTCTCTCTCTCTCTCTCTCTCTCTCTCTCTCTCTCTCTCTCTCTCTCTCTCACGCCGAAGATTTTCAGATCTTATTTTATTCAGAAGAATAGATTTTAGACATTGCCCCTGTGTTAACGAATTTGTAAATAGTTCTTAGTGCATATCCTTGTGGCATTGGTAACATAATGTTCTCTGCCGTCTTTGATAAGAAACCAACCAATTCGATATCTACACAGACCTTTATGTTGTAAGCACGAAAGGCAAGCAGTCAGTAATTACAGGGTGTTTTTTCTTACGAGCAGGAGTTGCCTGTTTCTATGTCCAACATTGCTCTTGTTTATTAATGAACAGATCTGTGGCATTTGGCCAAAATCAGGTTTAGACATTGTTTGCGTTTCAACAGCATCAAATTGACAATCGTGACGAGCACTCACATGCTTCATTGCATGAATCAGTCACTCACTGCCACAGACTAATAAAATACCCAGACTGGATGAGCCCATTGTGTTTCGTGACAAAACAGCGAAAGGTCCGCCATTGTAGGTTTACGGTTGCGACCGACGTATCAGCATAGCTACAATGCAGCGATCGCTAAAAGTCCATACGGTCATCATTTATAACAATTTTAAAAAGGCAGCTGTAGACAATAAAATGAAAGGATAGGCAAGGTTATGCATTATTCATACACGTACAACCAATCTTGACAAATAAAAAGAAATTTCTACTGCAGATAGAACTAGAGTCGGAATTTCCCGAGCGGCGGCCATGTTGGTTATACGGCCGCATCTCATTAACTTCCGTAAAAAACGACACAGCCCGAAGCTTGTGTTTCCAGTCTGGTTGATTTATTAGTCTGTGCTCACTGCGGTGCAAAAGAAACGCCAAGAGCCAAATCTGTTTTATCATTTTATCTTGTCTAAAGACATTAGTTTTGCCTGTGTGATACACATCTTAGGTTAGAATAAAAAAAAATAAATAACAGAGCAAATGAGAAATTGATCTTTAAAGCGTTACAATAATGCAAAAGTATATATAATTATAAACTAAATAAACAATGTAACACCCGTGTAGTTGACTCAGAATGATTTTACTGTAGATCTAATTCTACATTGTTATTTCACCAATATTGTACAACACTATGACTGTGCAGTGCTGACGACTTAAGAGATAGATCCAGTAGTAATACTTTATTACATTTTGTTGCCTTTAATTTCCTAATTTAGATTTCATCCTTGGACTTTTTTCTTTCATTCCTTTTCACAGTACATTTTAGATTTCGAATGTATTTTATGTGTTCAGCCAGTGTTCATGGCGTATTAGTTCCATCTCGACAGTAAATTTTGACCAACGGTACTGAACCGCGTAAAGGGGACGTTTAAGTAGAAAAAGTAGTCCTTATTTTGGTGTTGTTTTTTTTTAATCTTTAAATGGACAGTAAGACCCTTTAGGTGCGATACCTGACACAGCCGACTTCACGGCAGCGAGGTACGTAGTAGATTGTAGTACTTGCAGGTAAATATTTGCGATGACATCAAAGATTTGTATTATTATTCATTTTTTAAAGTTACGTCAGTCTTAATGCCTATATTTCCTGAATGTTTGGCTGTCCAGAAATCGTAACGCAGCTATTACGCCATGCGTGGTACCAAAAACGTACGTAGAATTCCATATTTTTTTGCCTGGCTGCATTCGCCATGATATCTGGACGAGTGGCATTAACTGGCGTGTAAAGTACCAGGCGTATGACGTGGAACATAATTTGACAAGAAAAGAAATGTTTAAAAGGCTATATCTTGAAAGGTTTAAAGTATTAGAGTAACCTGCACACAACCATTCATTTTGTCAGCTATTGATACAAGACTGTATGCTTGTGTTTTGTTCTTCCTACTTTCGACACCGTGTTGTGTAGTGTCCGCGTCAGCATTCTAGACTCGGGTGATATTTTTCTTACTTTCATTTGACCTCGTTCTGGTTTAAACCTCTTGTGACAGAGGCTTTAGTTTGATTACTGGAGGAATACCGGGTTCTGTCAAAGAATGTTAATGTTAGTCTCATTCCTCTGGCAAAACAGTTTAGCTCCCACTGTATCTATTCTTGATATTGATTTATTTTATTTTCTAGATTTTAACTTCATATTAATGTCGTCTGGAGTAAAGAAAAAAAATGTAGGCTATTTCTTGAGAGGATGTTACTAAATCTGATGAAAGGATGAATTCTTCTCGACATAACATTTTTTAAAGCATTTTTAAAATCACACACGTTAATATATTTCCAGGAAGATGAAACTTATCACCTTGACTGTTTTAGTGAACATGTATAAATACTATTACTAGGATTGATATCAGGTCTGGCCAGCATAAAATGTACCCACGAATCATTAATCAAAACATTTTTTTCTTTGCATTATTAACTGATTAAACGACATGTCAAAATGTTTCATTCTGTTGTACAATTTTTTCCTGCGTGTTTGTTCAAGGGCGTAAGAATTATTATTTTGAATAAATTAGACCAGTGCATTCTCTATGTTTATTTCATCTCCTGAATGCATAGCGGTAGATGTGTTTGCTCTTCAATTCCCTTTCGTTAGGTGATTTTTTCCATGACCCTTGAACGTAATTGTAAATGTTCATTTAATAAAGTATAAATTGTATTCACTTCAGTGTTGGACTGATTTTGTTGTTATTGTTGTTGTTGTGGCTTTAGCAATATTATATATTATGTTCCCTTCTTTCCAGCTCTTTATCTATATCTATCTATCTATCTGTCCATCCATCTATCCATCCACCCATCCATCCATCCATCAGTCTATCTATCTGTCTGTCTGTCTGTCTGTCCGTCTGCCTGCCTGCCTGCATGTTGTCTGTCTATCTGTCTGTTGTCTGTCTGTCTGTCTGTCTGTCTGCTAGGGATTCCCTCTGTTCTGTCGATCTGTTATATTCTGTCCATCGCCTTTGCTTTTTCCTTGCGCAATGTGTCCAAGTGCTTTCTCCAACTCAAACTCATCTATCTATCTATCTATCTATCCATCTGTCTGTCCGTTCGTTTGTATGTTTATATATTCGTCTGTTCGTCTGTCTGAACTGCTTCATGTCCAAAAATAGACGTGGGTTTTTTTCTTTTGTTTGTTTTGTTTAGTTTTGTTTTTTGTTATCTAATGTAAACCGCACAGCAACATCTGCGTCATTTCCCCTGACATACTTATTCCTTCATTCACCATCTCGTTTCCCAGCCAGTGTGAAGATGTCTTAAGTTACGTTATCAAATTTATCAGCCTGTTGTCTACCTTTCTTCTTATACACTTTTTCGTCCTGGAACCCGCATTTCTTATTATTCAACAATCGGTCTGCCAGGTTCCACCTTAGTATTCTCTTACTCAGCATCAGACTTAAAATTCCTTAAAATCAAAATTCTTGTGAATCTATTAAAACTGATTTTCCATTGTCAAATAAATTCAAAATATATCTTCGTGTATTTTCCATACTGTTGTAGTTGATGTTTGCCTTTTCGAGAAAATGAGGATTAAAGTTTGAAGAGTAGTGTAAAATCGGGGCCAAAGGGCATACAATATCACATTACAATCACATATCTCGAAAAGTTATTAATCAATTCGAAGGGCACTTATACATAATAAAATTAGGAGTGAGAGAACCACTTTCACTGCAAAATCTCAAAATTGGCAGAATGTTGCTTACAACGATATAGCCTATCCCCCCTCGTCAAATAACCATGATGATAAAAAATATTTGTTGACAGTGTTAAAAAAAAATAGAAAAATTGAACACTAGGCACTATGTGACGATTTTCAGGTAAACATGGAATACTGGACACTAGAAGGCTGTGGACGCCGGTCAAGGTCGTGGGCCCATCTATCTTACCACCGGTCTGTCTGTTAACCCCAAATGTCCATAAATGCACCCCCTTCCCCGCCCCCACTCCATTCCATCCATGAGCCCCATGTCTATCCACGTCCTACAGCTACGACCAGCCGCTTAAATATGACCCTGAGACACTCAGAAAGATGTGCAGAGCCCGTCCCGATATCCTTTTGTGTACAGGAATTCCGCGTTAACAATGTACGTGTCCACACACCAAGATTTGTAGCGTAGATAGAAAAGTACACCAGAAACATGATCACGTCTCTCCCTCAGACAGCATATTAACTCAAAGTTTCCAAGCGACTGATAAAAAAAGGCATTTTAGACCTAGGCCCGTAGTCACGTTATAATGTTCCCCCCAACTAGTAACCATGTTGAAAGTTATCTGTCTTAACGATTTACGTCCATTGAAATACGGCAGTTTTCGCAGTATTCCAATAACTAGTTCCAGGTTTGCCCATCTATACATTCATAGTCAGGCAACACTCGATACTTTATTTATTCATGTTGTTAGGGAGCCGTAGCCTAATTACAAAGCCGAAAAGAGAAAATACACTGTTCAGCTTTGGCTTATAATGTAAAATACCACGGTTCCTTAACAACAGCTTACTGTTTCGCATTAGAAAAAAACGCTTTTTTGAATCACTCTTTAAAATAAAAGCAATGTTACAGTTATCAAAAGAAATGTTCATAAAATGACAAGACATGTTAATAAAAACATACTCAGCTAAAGCTAGTGTACGCATGCAGAAACTTAAAATTGATTATTAAAAATAACACTCAAAAGATAAAGCAAAAACGTTACAATAATGAAATAGGCTAATCATGGACAATAGCTTTAAGATAGTCAAATGGTAAAAGTAAAAACAGATTTCGGATTGATGTTTTGTTTGCACAGTGATTTTTTTTTAGCAAAAACTGCCAAGGTTAGGATAAGGGTTGGGATTCGATTACAATTGGTTCGCCGGGCCCACTAACCGTATTTTGATGAAATGGCAGCTGTAATTTCCTAAACCTATTTTCCCGTATTGACAACAAATCTGTCGCAAAAAAGCCCTTTTTTACGAATAATTGGGCTCCGTGGCCCAAACAGATGCTGCGTAGCAAAAGTTCTTTTAGTGAACTACTGACACTTTCGCGCCTTTTTGCGAAACACTTTCGTAAAGTTACAACAAAACCCAAACATAATTATATTTCATCTTAACCACAACTCCCCCACTCCTCCCCCAAGGCAGGTCAAGGGGGAAACCCAGCCAGTTCAATAATGCACAATACGGGCATTTGGTAAAGTACAGAGTCGCTTTCATTTCCTTATTTCCACGTTGTGCATAACCTCTAGCTCCGTTGCTTAACCATTGCCCCGAATTGCCCCATCAGTTTTGCTAGGCATAATAATGGAATCCAGCCTGGGAGGAGGGAGGGGAGGGGAGAGGCAAATATATGAGTGGGATTTTTTTTTTGGGGGGGGGGAGGGTTTTAAAAGGTTAAAAACTACTGCGTGTAGAAGGTGATACTTTCGGAGTGGCGTGGCGTGGCATGACACGGTCCTGATTAGGTCACAAAACAAAATGCTATGTAAGCCATGAACGATAAACGGTGTACAGGAATTTTGATATAATCAGGCCCTAATCCTTGAGAAAATGAAGTTTTGTGGGACTCACTTCACGGTACTTAATGTGATCACAGTATCTACTAACTGCCGGATTTCTCAGGAATTCAACACACTCTGTCATGGGTCTTTCAGTTGTTATTATTGTTGTTGTTGTTGTTGTTGTTGTTGTCGTTTGAAGGCTGACAGTCAATGTGCCAGTGTCTGGGTAACTAAACTAACATACTACGGTAATAATCCAAACCATATCTTATACAAAGAGGCAAATACTTAATATGTCTAGACTCCGCGGCCTAATGGTTAGAGCACTTGACCCGAAAGCGATTGATCTCAGGTTTGAATCTTGTTGTAGACGAAGGTTTCCAATTTTTACTAATTTATTTCTTCCAGCGTTTTTAAAATTTGCATATTATTATGTACCATCCAGTATATGCGGCCAGAATGATAGGCAAGGGCCCCAAGTTCCATATCATAGCCTTTGTAGGACTGAAAAAGGGGGTAAGAACCAACAAAACATCCACTATGTTGGATATGTACAAGTGAATCCCTGCAAAACGCTCGTGAAGCAATCTGTCATTTTTTTGCATCTTTTGTACAACTTGAAGGTTTCACATAAAAAATCAGCGTCCCTATAGTCTGTACGACGTTGCACAGATAACAGCCTCTAAACATTCAAACCCTGTACTAACAAAGGGCAACATGATCGGGGGCTGAAATCTAAGACGTGTGACTTCCCCGACGGTATAGTCAATGAGACTAGGTAATTACACTTAGAAAGTCAAGCCAGGATTTGACACTAATGGTAATATAAATGACCTTTTCCATCAGCAACAAAAAAAAAAAAAAATGTAGGCAAGCAAATTCTACAACGTAAGCCATGTCGTCCCTCTTGGGGACAGCAGTAGTAACGTAAAAGTGGCGTGTATAAACTTCCAAATTGTAAGGCAAGTCAGCAGTGATCAGGACTGTATTAAAAATTTAAGGTGAAGGAAGCTTAAGTAAGAGTCCAACAGTCTCAATTCTGTAGGTGAAACCCTTCAGTGCAGGTATTTTGTTGGGTGGCAACGGTAACACTAACAGCTCTTAGCCGGGTAGGTTAAAGTTCCAAGTTCAAATCCGGCTAGGTGGGGCCCAACGTAGCAAATAATTTCTTGCCATATTTTTTAACTCTTTGTGTGCCATGAATTTTTCCACGTTTGCCGATGTCGCGATGTGGGTTAGATGGGGATAATTCGACTGACACTCTTTCGAGGTCCGCTCCCACAATCGACGAACACACAAAAAAGATACTTGCACTCTAAAAACTAAATAAATCAATTGCTTTGATTTTTTAGCAGAACTGTAGGGCAGTTTAATTACAGGAATTAATGTAACAAATATAATTATAAATATAAATATCAATTCAAAGGCAACTGAATCTAACTAATGAAACTACAGCTTTCTATAAAGACTAACTTATTCACTCTAACTACTTGCAGGTCATATGAGTTAGATGCCAAATAGAATCCGCGCACGTGGCGACGGATATAACAGTTTAAATTCCATTAATTCAATGAGACATGTTATGATATGGACATTTCCTCTAGACACGCCATGGAGAATGCTTGTACAACCATGCGTTGTCTGGCGGTAGCTCTGAAACTGTCTTCAAAAGTAAGTAGAACGGTTCACTTTCATCATTACAAATTAGTATGGACTCTCACCATGCGGCCCTCACTGGGAATGAGAGCGCTGGATGTAAACGCTGTGGGTTCATATCAAACCAAGTAGCTTAGGCTCTGGAGCTTTAAAACATCACGCTCCTCACAATATGGACTGCTCAACCGCGTCTCTATGTCTCTCATCTGGCTGAGGACTATCGCCGTCCACTTCGTAAATGGATTGTCTACATGTGGCCTATATCTAAGCTCTGCACGGGTTTAAATACTAAAGCTATGTCTCGACCTTCCGTCCAGATTCATACATTTGATTGGTGCAGTCGCTTCAGCTCAGCCTGCAATATTAATTTATGCTTGTCATGGCCTTGCACCAAAATCAAGGTCAATTTTACGGTCTAGACAAAATTTAAAATGCGAAACATTAACTACTAAAATCTTCAAACCCCGTGCTTTCTACTCTTATGCACGAATTTCCGAACGCCAACTAAGCGTCTAAATAAACTACTTTTACTCGCCCCCAAAGATCTTAAAATAGTATTAACCTAGATTCCCTAGTGATGTCACGTCACCGTACCTCAACGCTTTCGGCCATTGAGGTCAGAAACAACTCTTCCGGTTAGCCTGGTTTACTTTTTCTGTAAAGGGAAGGAGAAGCACTGTGAAAGCGAAACCAAAACATCTGATCACATCGTCAGCATTGTTTACGTTTGTGTCGTCCCCGGTTGTACACATCGTAGAAGCAAGGAAACGGACCGATCTTTTCACAGGTGAGAACATTTTAAGAAGTTAACGAGCCCCCCTTCCTCCAGCCTCATTCATTCCATGATGGTCTCAATGGCAGTAATGCATTCTAACTCAGTCAGCTGATTTAGCATTCAGATTGAGTTCTAAAGAGAACCTAGATCTAGAGCTAGATCTAGTTTATGTAGTAGTTTGTGTAGATCTAGTCAAGTTGAAGTGACGTGTCGTAGACTAGACTAGTTAGGGGCCTATAGTAGTGTCGGTGTAGTGTAGTAGTAAGGTGTGTTGTATAGATCTCTATTCCAACAGTCTACAGTCTAGTCTCGATAATCCGAACACCTCCATCCCCAGCTACAACTTTCAGATTATCGAATTTTCGAACTGGACGATGACCCAATCATACACTTACAATGCAGGAGGGTAGACCTAGAATTTAGCGCCTATCCATACAATGTAGGCCTACTTGGCCAAAAAAAAAAACACACACACACAGATTTACTTTTATAAGACAAAAAAAAAAGAAAAAGATGGTTAAGTCTAATCTGGAGCGGGTAATTCTGGGACTGAACCCGGAAATTTATTCTCCCTCTCCTCTACATGTCTGTCTCCCCTCTTCTCTCTCTCTCTCTCTCTCTCTCTCTCTCTCTCTCTCTCTCTCTCTCTCTCTCTCTCTCTCTCTCTCTCTCTCTCTCTCTCTCTCTCTCTCTAACACACACGTTGAAGTAAGAATTTGCGAGTCTGTCGGCCCAAGCTTCTGAGTTTCTTCTTCTAGACCTCCTTATACATGTATTAAAAACAATTGTAGGCCTACAATGTTCTCTTATTCTAGAATCTCTGACATTTTCCTGATTGTTGTAGCACTCAAGATCTACTTTTCTCGACAACGTAAAACAACAAGCTAGGCTTACTATGTACTACATCGTGGGCCTACTATCAAATTCGAGGCAAACGGTTTGTGTTTCCTATGGTAAACAGTAGCGTTGCTAGGCCGCCGCTTGGACAACTTGACCTCAAGCCGCCATTGTTTTCGCTCTCCACGCCCGGGACGCCGCGAGCTGGTTCTCGCAGCGCGACTAGGGAATCTAGGTTAATACTATTTTATGATCTTTGCTCGCCCCTTATCTATGTTAATCAAAATCACGGGGTTGAGAACTGCTCTGTCATTCCTAGCTATACATTTATTCTGTCTCGCCCCTCCTTCTCTCCATCTATCAGAAAAAAGGTGTTTCAAAACAAACTGTTCACGAGAACAGCTCAAGGACAAATTACGCTGGTTATAATCAACAAGATCGTAAAAATTAACTCACTGACGTCGTGACCTAGCACGGCATTTATGATCCTAATGTGATCATGACAGCCGATACAGCAAGAAAATGGAGGAAATGAATGAAGACTAACTACAGCAACATCTATAAATTAATAGAAAGTCGACTTTCTTTCTTCCCGAAACAAAATAGCCTTGCATTTTTGTGCACCGATACATCTGTGATTGGCACAAACGTGACCAGCGGAAGAACCGACATATTGGTGATTGGCACATAAAGAGTTAAGACAGTCACTGATCTGGGACCGAACGGGACCCTTAGCTGATGGCGTACCGAGTCATGACTATTTTTTGGGTCTGTTTTGATTCAGTGCGGGGCGTCTCTCTTTCTGCCAACTGACTGAATACAAATTTTGACGAGCTGGTAAGACAGACTTGTTTGGGTTTCACCACTGTGCGAGGTCCCCTTTAACCGCATAGGTCACATTTAACACTAAAGTCGAGACAAAACAGACTTGAATCAGTGTACCACCGGCCCAAGGCTCATCACTAATGTTGAGTCATTGTGTTGAATATAGCTGCACAGGAAACCGCAACAAAACGAAATAAACCGGTGACTTTATTGCTTCATTCTGCTGTTCAGAGAATGGACATAATAATTTCCCACCCCTACTTATGTCTTTTATTGGGCAATCAGGCAACAAAACAAACTGACGTAGGGGCTTCATTTGAATCACACAATAGAGACACAACAGGGACACAACTTTAGGGGCTTCCGTGAGCGGGGGGTTGCAAGAGGGTGCGAGGTAGTCCTCTAGGAGGACTTTTTTGTAGTAAATGCGTGTATCGGCCATTAATTTAACACTCAGAACAAGAAATATGTGCCCATCTAAAGTTGTGTAACTCATTAAAAAAAATATGGCATTCCTTCCCAAACTGTAAAATTAAAAAAAAAAAAAAAGGAAACAAGAGGACAGAAAGTAAGAGTGACAAAAAAGACATGAAAACGAAAAAATGGAGAGCATTAAAGACTGACCGAAAGAAAAGAATGGCTGTCTGACACTGTTTTCAAAATGTCCCACGTGCATGCAGTGAGTAATGCATGACACGCAGTGAAACCATACTGTGTTCTATGAAAAACCAGTGGTGTGTAATTTTATTTACTGTCACTTCAGCAACATCTTTTATGTGGAATAAAGGAATGAACAGGCTTTCTTCATTCAGGATACAAATGTGAGTTCTTTATTCAAGATGTGGAAACCTTGCTCCAGAAAAAAGACATTTCTCCCGGTGACATTTGTATAATTTTCCTCTTGAGTTCGTTCTTCTTGTGAATGAGATGATAGTCCATAGGTTCAGTAGCTCAATACGATTCCAGATAGATATATACGGGGGGAGGGGGGGGGGGACAGACGGACAGACAGGCAGACAGAAGGACGGACGGACGGACGGACAGACAAACCTGGCTGTAAGGGGAGGCTGTTACTGGCATGTCAATTCAAAGCGATCTTCGGGTATCAATTCTACAATTTGATTTTTGAAACGCGTTGTTGCTGTTATTTTAAAGGGGAGAAGGAAGAAGGCTATAAAACTGAAGTGTAAAACAAAAGAAAGAAAAGAAAAGCCCAGACCTGTTTCATGTGTGAGCTTCGATTGGGTTGTTTGATGTCATGGCACAGGGTGGATCTGGCGTTTTGGATTATACTTATATATCACAAGACAACAAACAGGTAAGAGGTTTTCTTCATCGGTTGTTGTTGTTGTTGTTGTTGTTGTTGCTGCTGCTGCTGCTGCTGTTGTTGTTGTTGTTGTTGGAAATGTGTTGTTGTTGTTGTTGTTGTTGTTGTTGTTGGTTGTTCGTTGTTGTTGTTGTTGTTGTTGTTGTTGGTTGTTGTTGTTGGTTGTTGGTTGTTGTTGTTGGTTGTTGTTGTTGGTTGTTGTTGTTGGTGGTGGTTGTTGTTGGTGGTGGTTGTTGTTGGTGGTGGTTGTTGTTGGTGGTGGTTGTTGCTGGTGTTGGTTGTTGTTGGTGATGGTTGTTGTTGGTGGTGGTTGTTGTTGGTGGTGGTTGTTGTTGTTGGTGGTTGTTGTTGGTGGTGGTTGTTGTTGTTGGTGGTTGTTGTTGTTGGTGGTTGTTGTTGTTGGTGGTTGTTGTTGTTGGTGGTTGTTGTTGGTGGTGGTTGTTGTTGGTGGTGGTTCTTGTTATTGGTGGTTGTTGTTGTGGTTGTTGTTGTTGGTGGTTGTTGTTGTTGGTGGTTGTTGTTGTTGGTGGTTGTTGTTGTTGGTGGTTGTTGTTGTTGGTGGTTGTTGTTGTTGGTGGTTGTTGTTGTTGGTGGTTGTTGTTGTTGGTGGTTGTTGTTGTTGGTGGTTATTGTTGTTGGTGGTTGTTGTTGTTGGTTGTTGTTGTTGTTGGTTGTTGGTTGTTGTTGGTTGTTGTTGGTTGTTGGTTGTTGTTGGTTGTGGTTGGTTGTTGGTTGTGCTTGGTTGTTGGTGTTGGTTGTTGTTGTTGGATTTTGTTGTTGTTGGTTGTTGTTGTTGGTTGTTGTTGTTGGTTGTTGTAGTTGGTTGTTGTTGGTTGTTGTTGTTGGTTGTTGGTTGTTGTTGTTGGTTGTTGGTTGTTGTTGTTGGTTGTTGGTTGTTGTTGTTGGTTGTTGTTGTTGGTTGTTGTTCTTGGTTGTTGGTTGTTGTTGTTGGTTGTTGTTGTTGGTTGTTGGTTGTTGTTGTTGGTTGTTGTTGTTGGTTGTTGGTTGTTGTTGTTGGTTGTTGTTGCTGGTTGTTGTTGTTGGTTGTTGTTGTTGGTTGTTGGTTGTTGTTGTTGGTTGTTGGTTGTTGTTGTTGGTTGTTGTTGTTGGTTTTTGTTGTTGGTTGTTGGTTGCTGTTGTTGGTTGTTGGTTGTTGTTGTTGGTTGTTGGTTGTTGTTGTTGGTTGTTGGTTGTTGTTGGTTGTTGGTGGTTGTTGTTGATTGTTGGTGGTTGTTGTTGGTTTTTATTGTTGGTTGTTGGTGGTTGTTGTTGGTTATTGTTGGTTGTTGGTGGTTGTTGTTGGTTGTTGGTGGTTGTTGTTGGTTGTTGGTGGTTGTTGTTGGTTGTTGGTGGTTGTTGTTGGTTGTTGGTGGTTGCTGTTGGTTGTTGGTGGTTGCTGTTGGTTGTTGGTGGTTGCTGTTGGTCGTTGGTGGTTGCTGTTGGTCTTTGGTGGTTGTTGTTGGTTGTTGGTTGTTGTTGTTGGTGGTTGTTGTTGGTTGTTGGTGGTTGTTGTTGGTTGTTGTTGGTTGTTGTTGGTGGTTGTTGTTGGTTGTTGGTGGTTGTGGTTGGTTGTTGGTGGTTGTTGTTGGTTGTTGGTGTTTGTTGTTGGTTGTTGGTGGTTGTTGTTGGTTGTTGGAGGTTGTTGGTGGTTGTTGTTGGTTGTTGGTGGTGCTTGGTGGTTGTTGTTGGTTGTTGGTGGTTGTTATTGGTTGTTGGTGGTTGTTGTTGGTGTTTGTTGTTGGTTGTTGGTGGTTGTTGTTGGTTGTTGGTGGTGGTTGTTGGTTGTTGGTGGTGGTAGTTGGTTGTTGGTGGTGGTTGTTGGTTGTTGGTGGTGGTTGTTGATTGTTGGTGGTGGTTGTTGGTTGTTGGTGGTGGTTGTTGGTTGTAGTTGGTGGTTGTTGGTTGTTGTTGGTGGTTGGTTTTTGGTGGTTGTTGGTGGTTGGTGGTTGTTGGTTGTTGGTGGTTGTTGGTTGTTGGTGGTTGTTGGTGGTTGGTGGTTGTTGGTTGTTGGTGGTTGTTGGTTGTTGGTGGTTGTTGTTGGTTGTTGGTGGTGGTTGTTGGTTGTTGGTGGTGGTTGTTGGTTGTTGGTGTTGGTTGTTGGTTGTTGGTGGTTGTTGTTGGTTGTTGGTGGTTGTTGTTGGTTGTTGTTGGTTGTTGTTGGTTATTGGTGGTTGTTGTTGGTTGTTGGTGGTTGTTGTTGGTTGTTGGTGGTTGTTGGTGGTTGTTGTTGGTTGTTGGTGGTTGTTGTTGGTTGTTGGTGGTTGTTGTTCGTTGTTCGTGGTTGTTGTTGGTTGTTGTTGGTTGTTGGTGGTTGTTGTTGGTTGTTGGTGGTTGTTGTTGGTTGTTGGTGGTTGTTGTTGGTGGTTCTTGGTGGTTGTTGGTGGTGGTTTTTGGTTGTTGGTGGTGGTTGTTGGTGGTGGTAGTTGGTTGTTGGTGGTGGTAGTTGGTTGTTGGTGGTGGTTGTTAGTTGTTGGTTTTTGTTGTATGTTGTTGGTGGTGGTTGTTGGTTGTTGGTGGTGGTTGTTGGTGGTGGTTATTGGTTGTTGGTGGTGCTTGTTGGTTGTTGGTGGTGGTAGTTGGTTGGTGGTGGTGGTTGTTGGTTGTTGGTGGTGGTTGTTGGTTCTTGGTGGTGGTTGTTGGTTGTTGGTGTGATTGTTGGTTGTTGGTTCTGGTTGTTGGTGGTTGGTGGTGGTTTTTGGTTGTTGGTGGTGGTAGTTGGTTGTTGGTGGTGGTTGTTGGTTGTTGGTGGTGGTTGTTGGTTGTTGGTGGTTGTTGTTGTTGGTTGTTGTTGTTGTTGGTTGTTGTTGTTGTTGGTTGTTGGTTGTTGTTGGTTGTTGGTTGTTGTTGGTTGTTGGTTGTGGTTGGTTGTTGTTGTTGGTTGTTGTTGTTGTTGGTTGTTGTTGTTGGTTGTTGGTTGTTGTTGTTGGTTGTTGTAGTTGGTTGTTGTTGTTGGTTGTTGTTGTTGGTGGTGGTTGTTGGTTGTTGGTGGTGGTTGTTGGTTGTTGGTGGTGGTTGTTGGTAGTTGGTGGTGGTTGTTGGTTGTTGGGAGTGGTTGTTGGTTGTTGTTGGTGGTGATTGGTGGTTGTTGGTTGTTGGTGGTGGTTGTTGGTTGTTGGTGGTGGTTGTTGGTTGTTGGTGGTGGTTGTTGGTTGTTGGTGTTGGTTGTTGGTTGTTGGTGGTTGTTGTTGGTTGTTGGTGGTTGTTGTTGGTTGTTGTTGGTTGTTGTTGGTTGTTGGTGGTTATTGTTGGTTGTTGGTGGTTGTTGTTGGTTGTTGGTGGTTGTTGGTGGTTGTTGTTGGTTGTTGGTGGTTGTTGTTGGTTGTTGGTTATTGTTCGTTGTTGGTGGTTGTTGTTGGTTGTTGGTGGTTGTTGTTGGTTGTTGGTGGTGGTTGTTGGTTGTTGGTGGTGGTAGTTGGTTGTTGGTGGTGGTTGTTGGTTGTTGGTGGTGGTTGTTGATTGTTGGTGGTGGTTGTTGGTTGTTGGTGGTGGTTGTTGGTTGTAGTTGGTGGTTGTTGGTTGTTGTTGGTGGTTGGTTTTTGGTGGTTGTTGGTGGTTGGTGGTTGTTGGTTGTTGGTGGTTGTTGGTTGTTGGTGGTTGTTGGTGGTTGGTGGTTGTTGGTTGTTGGTGGTTGTTGGTTGTTGGTGGTTGTTGTTGGTGGTTGGTGGTGGTTGTTGGTTGTTGGTGGTGGTTGTTGGTTGTTGGTGTTGGTTGTTGGTTGTTGGTGGTTGTTGTTGGTTGTTGGTGGTTGTTGTTGGTTGTTGTTGGTTGTTGTTGGTTATTGGTGGTTGTTGTTGGTTGTTGGTGGTTGCTGTTGGTCGTTGGTGGTTGCTGTTGGTCTTTGGTGGTTGTTGTTGGTTGTTGGTTGTTGTTGTTGGTGGTTGTTGTTGGTTGTTGGTGGTTGTTGTTGGTTGTTGTTGGTTGTTGTTGGTGGTTGTTGTTGGTTGTTGGTGGTTGTGGTTGGTTGTTGGTGGTTGTTGTTGGTTGTTGGTGTTTGTTGTTGGTTGTTGGTGGTTGTTGTTGGTTGTTGGAGGTTGTTGGTGGTTGTTGTTGGTTGTTGGTGGTGCTTGGTGGTTGTTGTTGGTTGTTGGTGGTTGTTATTGGTTGTTGGTGGTTGTTGTTGTTGTTTGTTGTTGGTTGTTGGTGGTTGTTGTTGGTTGTTGGTGGTGGTTGTTGGTTGTTGGTGGTGGTAGTTGGTTGTTGGTGGTGGTTGTTGGTTGTTGGTGGTGGTTGTTGATTGTTGGTGGTGGTTGTTGGTTGTTGGTGGTGGTTGTTGGTTGTAGTTGGTGGTTGTTGGTTGTTGTTGGTGGTTGGTTTTTGGTGGTTGTTGGTGGTTGGTGGTTGTTGGTTGTTGGTGGTTGTTGGTTGTTGGTGGTTGTTGGTGGTTGGTGGTTGTTGGTTGTTGGTGGTTGTTGGTTGTTGGTGGTTGTTGTTGGTTGTTGGTGGTGGTTGTTGGTTGTTGGTGGTGGTTGTTGGTTGTTGGTGTTGGTTGTTGGTTGTTGGTGGTTGTTGTTGGTTGTTGGTGGTTGTTGTTGGTTGTTGTTGGTTGTTGTTGGTTATTGGTGGTTGTTGTTGGTTGTTGGTGGTTGTTGTTGGTTGTTGGTGGTTGTTGGTGGTTGTTGTTGGTTGTTGGTGGTTGTTGTTGGTTGTTGGTGGTTGTTGTTCGTTGTTCGTGGTTGTTGTTGGTTGTTGTTGGTTGTTGGTGGTTGTTGTTGGTTGTTGGTGGTTGTTGTTGGTTGTTGGTGGTTGTTGTTGGTGGTTCTTGGTGGTTGTTGGTGGTGGTTTTTGGTTGTTGGTGGTGGTTGTTGGTGGTGGTAGTTGGTTGTTGGTGGTGGTAGTTGGTTGTTGGTGGTGGTTGTTAGTTGTTGGTTTTTGTTGTATGTTGTTGGTGGTGGTTGTTGGTTGTTGGTGGTGGTTGTTGGTGGTGGTTATTGGTTGTTGGTGGTGCTTGTTGGTTGTTGGTGGTGGTAGTTGGTTGGTGGTGGTGGTTGTTGGTTGTTGGTGGTGGTTGTTGGTTCTTGGTGGTGGTTGTTGGTTGTTGGTGTGATTGTTGGTTGTTGGTTCTGGTTGTTGGTGGTTGGTGGTGGTTTTTGGTTGTTGGTGGTGGTAGTTGGTTGTTGGTGGTGGTTGTTGGTTGTTGGTGGTGGTTGTTGGTTGTTGGTGGTTGTTGTTGTTGGTTGTTGTTGTTGTTGGTTGTTGTTGTTGTTGGTTGTTGGTTGTTGTTGGTTGTTGGTTGTTGTTGGTTGTTGGTTGTGGTTGGTTGTTGTTGTTGGTTGTTGTTGTTGTTGGTTGTTGTTGTTGGTTGTTGGTTGTTGTTGTTGGTTGTTGTAGTTGGTTGTTGTTGTTGGTTGTTGTTGTTGGTGGTGGTTGTTGGTTGTTGGTGGTGGTTGTTGGTTGTTGGTGGTGGTTGTTGGTAGTTGGTGGTGGTTGTTGGTTGTTGGGAGTGGTTGTTGGTTGTTGTTGGTGGTGATTGGTGGTTGTTGGTTGTTGGTGGTGGTTGTTGGTTGTTGGTGGTGGTTGTTGGTTGTTGGTGGTGGTTGTTGGTTGTTGGTGTTGGTTGTTGGTTGTTGGTGGTTGTTGTTGGTTGTTGGTGGTTGTTGTTGGTTGTTGTTGGTTGTTGTTGGTTGTTGGTGGTTATTGTTGGTTGTTGGTGGTTGTTGTTGGTTGTTGGTGGTTGTTGGTGGTTGTTGTTGGTTGTTGGTGGTTGTTGTTGGTTGTTGGTTATTGTTCGTTGTTGGTGGTTGTTGTTGGTTGTTGGTGGTTGTTGTTGGTTGTTGGTGGTGGTTGTTGGTTGTTGGTGGTGGTAGTTGGTTGTTGGTGGTGGTTGTTGGTTGTTGGTGGTGGTTGTTGATTGTTGGTGGTGGTTGTTGGTTGTTGGTGGTGGTTGTTGGTTGTAGTTGGTGGTTGTTGGTTGTTGTTGGTGGTTGGTTTTTGGTGGTTGTTGGTGGTTGGTGGTTGTTGGTTGTTGGTGGTTGTTGGTTGTTGGTGGTTGTTGGTGGTTGGTGGTTGTTGGTTGTTGGTGGTTGTTGGTTGTTGGTGGTTGTTGTTGGTGGTTGGTGGTGGTTGTTGGTTGTTGGTGGTTGTTGGTGGTTGTTGTTGGTTGTTGGTGGTTGTTGTTGGTTGTTGGTGGTTGTTGTTCGTTGTTGGTGGTTGTTGTTGGTTGTTGGTGGTTGTTGGTGGTTGTTGTTGGTTGTTGGTGGTTGTTGTTGGTTGTTGGTGGTTGTTGTTCGTTGTTGGTGGTTGTTGTTGGTTGTTGTTGGTTGTTGGTGGTTGTTCTTGGTTATTGGTGGTTGTTGTTGGTTGTTGGTGGTTGTTGTTGGTGGTTCTTGGTGGTTGTTGGTGGTGGTTTTTGGTTGTTGGTGGTGGTTGTTGGTGGTGGTAGTTGGTTGTTGGTGGTGGTAGTTGGTTGTTGGTGGTGGTTGTTGGTTGTTGGTTTTTGTTGTATGTTGTTGGTGGTGGTTGTTGGTTGTTGGTGGTGGTTGTTGGTGGTGGTTATTGGTTGTTGGTGGTGCTTGTTGGTTGTTGGTGGTGGTAGTTGGTTGGTGGTGGTGGTTGTTGGTTGTTGGTGGTGGTTGTTGGTTCTTGGTGGTGGTTGTTGGTTGTTGGTGTGATTGTTGGTTGTTGGTTCTGGTTGTTGGTGGTTGGTGGTGGTTTTTGGTTGTTGGTGGTGGTAGTTGGTTGTTGGTGGTGGTTGTTGGTTGTTGGTGGTGGTTGTTGGTTGTTGGTGGTTGTTGTTGTTGGTTGTTGTTGTTGTTGGTTGTTGTTGTTGTTGGTTGTTGGTTGTTGTTGGTTGTTGGTTGTTGTTGGTTGTTGTTGGTTGTTGGTTGTGGTTGGTTGTTGTTGTTGGTTGTTGTTGTTGTTGGTTGTTGTTGTTGGTTGTTGGTTGTTGTTGTTGGTTGTTGTAGTTGGTTGTTGTTGTTGGTTGTTGTTGTTGGTGGTGGTTGTTGGTTGTTGGTGGTGGTTGTTGGTTGTTGGTGGTGGTTGTTGGTAGTTGGTGGTGGTTGTTGGTTGTTGGGAGTGGTTGTTGGTTGTTGTTGGTGGTGATTGGTGGTTGTTGGTTGTTGGTGGTGGTTGTTGGTTGTTGGTGGTGGTTGTTGGTTGTTGGTGGTGGTTGTTGGTTGTTGGTGTTGGTTGTTGGTTGTTGGTGGTTGTTGTTGGTTGTTGGTGGTTGTTGTTGGTTGTTGTTGGTTGTTGTTGGTTGTTGGTGGTTATTGTTGGTTGTTGGTGGTTGTTGTTGGTTGTTGGTGGTTGTTGGTGGTTGTTGTTGGTTGTTGGTGTTGGTTGTTGTTGTTGGATTTTGTTGTTGTTGGTTGTTGTTGTTGGTTGTTGTTGTTGGTTGTTGTAGTTGGTTGTTGTTGGTTGTTGTTGTTGGTTGTTGGTTGTTGTTGTTGGTTGTTGGTTGTTGTTGTTGGTTGTTGGTTGTTGTTGTTGGTTGTTGTTGTTGGTTGTTGTTCTTGGTTGTTGGTTGTTGTTGTTGGTTGTTGTTGTTGGTTGTTGGTTGTTGTTGTTGGTTGTTGTTGTTGGTTGTTGGTTGTTGTTGTTGGTTGTTGTTGCTGGTTGTTGTTGTTGGTTGTTGTTGTTGGTTGTTGGTTGTTGTTGTTGGTTGTTGGTTGTTGTTGTTGGTTGTTGTTGTTGGTTTTTGTTGTTGGTTGTTGGTTGCTGTTGTTGGTTGTTGGTTGTTGTTGTTGGTTGTTGGTTGTTGTTGTTGGTTGTTGGTTGTTGTTGGTTGTTGGTGGTTGTTGTTGATTGTTGGTGGTTGTTGTTGGTTTTTATTGTTGGTTGTTGGTGGTTGTTGTTGGTTATTGTTGGTTGTTGGTGGTTGTTGTTGGTTGTTGGTGGTTGTTGTTGGTTGTTGGTGGTTGTTGTTGGTTGTTGGTGGTTGTTGTTGGTTGTTGGTGGTTGCTGTTGGTTGTTGGTGGTTGCTGTTGGTTGTTGGTGGTTGCTGTTGGTCGTTGGTGGTTGCTGTTGGTCTTTGGTGGTTGTTGTTGGTTGTTGGTTGTTGTTGTTGGTGGTTGTTGTTGGTTGTTGGTGGTTGTTGTTGGTTGTTGTTGGTTGTTGTTGGTGGTTGTTGTTGGTTGTTGGTGGTTGTGGTTGGTTGTTGGTGGTTGTTGTTGGTTGTTGGTGTTTGTTGTTGGTTGTTGGTGGTTGTTGTTGGTTGTTGGAGGTTGTTGGTGGTTGTTGTTGGTTGTTGGTGGTGCTTGGTGGTTGTTGTTGGTTGTTGGTGGTTGTTATTGGTTGTTGGTGGTTGTTGTTGGTGTTTGTTGTTGGTTGTTGGTGGTTGTTGTTGGTTGTTGGTGGTGGTTGTTGGTTGTTGGTGGTGGTAGTTGGTTGTTGGTGGTGGTTGTTGGTTGTTGGTGGTGGTTGTTGATTGTTGGTGGTGGTTGTTGGTTGTTGGTGGTGGTTGTTGGTTGTAGTTGGTGGTTGTTGGTTGTTGTTGGTGGTTGGTTTTTGGTGGTTGTTGGTGGTTGGTGGTTGTTGGTTGTTGGTGGTTGTTGGTTGTTGGTGGTTGTTGGTGGTTGGTGGTTGTTGGTTGTTGGTGGTTGTTGGTTGTTGGTGGTTGTTGTTGGTTGTTGGTGGTGGTTGTTGGTTGTTGGTGGTGGTTGTTGGTTGTTGGTGTTGGTTGTTGGTTGTTGGTGGTTGTTGTTGGTTGTTGGTGGTTGTTGTTGGTTGTTGTTGGTTGTTGTTGGTTATTGGTGGTTGTTGTTGGTTGTTGGTGGTTGTTGTTGGTTGTTGGTGGTTGTTGGTGGTTGTTGTTGGTTGTTGGTGGTTGTTGTTGGTTGTTGGTGGTTGTTGTTCGTTGTTCGTGGTTGTTGTTGGTTGTTGTTGGTTGTTGGTGGTTGTTGTTGGTTGTTGGTGGTTGTTGTTGGTTGTTGGTGGTTGTTGTTGGTGGTTCTTGGTGGTTGTTGGTGGTGGTTTTTGGTTGTTGGTGGTGGTTGTTGGTGGTGGTAGTTGGTTGTTGGTGGTGGTAGTTGGTTGTTGGTGGTGGTTGTTAGTTGTTGGTTTTTGTTGTATGTTGTTGGTGGTGGTTGTTGGTTGTTGGTGGTGGTTGTTGGTGGTGGTTATTGGTTGTTGGTGGTGCTTGTTGGTTGTTGGTGGTGGTAGTTGGTTGGTGGTGGTGGTTGTTGGTTGTTGGTGGTGGTTGTTGGTTCTTGGTGGTGGTTGTTGGTTGTTGGTGTGATTGTTGGTTGTTGGTTCTGGTTGTTGGTGGTTGGTGGTGGTTTTTGGTTGTTGGTGGTGGTAGTTGGTTGTTGGTGGTGGTTGTTGGTTGTTGGTGGTGGTTGTTGGTTGTTGGTGGTTGTTGTTGTTGGTTGTTGTTGTTGTTGGTTGTTGTTGTTGTTGGTTGTTGGTTGTTGTTGGTTGTTGGTTGTTGTTGGTTGTTGGTTGTGGTTGGTTGTTGTTGTTGGTTGTTGTTGTTGTTGGTTGTTGTTGTTGGTTGTTGGTTGTTGTTGTTGGTTGTTGTAGTTGGTTGTTGTTGTTGGTTGTTGTTGTTGGTGGTGGTTGTTGGTTGTTGGTGGTGGTTGTTGGTTGTTGGTGGTGGTTGTTGGTAGTTGGTGGTGGTTGTTGGTTGTTGGGAGTGGTTGTTGGTTGTTGTTGGTGGTGATTGGTGGTTGTTGGTTGTTGGTGGTGGTTGTTGGTTGTTGGTGGTGGTTGTTGGTTGTTGGTGGTGGTTGTTGGTTGTTGGTGTTGGTTGTTGGTTGTTGTTGGTTGTTGTTGGTTGTTGGTGGTTGTTGTTGGTTGTTGTTGGTTGTTGTTGGTTGTTGGTGGTTATTGTTGGTTGTTGGTGGTTGTTGTTGGTTGTTGGTGGTTGTTGGTGGTTGTTGTTGGTTGTTGGTGGTTGTTGTTGGTTGTTGGTTATTGTTCGTTGTTGGTGGTTGTTGTTGGTTGTTGGTGGTTGTTGTTGGTTGTTGGTGGTGGTTGTTGGTTGTTGGTGGTGGTAGTTGGTTGTTGGTGGTGGTTGTTGGTTGTTGGTGGTGGTTGTTGATTGTTGGTGGTGGTTGTTGGTTGTTGGTGGTGGTTGTTGGTTGTAGTTGGTGGTTGTTGGTTGTTGTTGGTGGTTGGTTTTTGGTGGTTGTTGGTGGTTGGTGGTTGTTGGTTGTTGGTGGTTGTTGGTTGTTGGTGGTTGTTGGTGGTTGGTGGTTGTTGGTTGTTGGTGGTTGTTGGTTGTTGGTGGTTGTTGTTGGTGGTTGGTGGTGGTTGTTGGTTGTTGGTGGTGGTTGTTGGTTGTTGGTGTTGGTTGTTGGTTGTTGGTGGTTGTTGGTGGTTGTTGGTGGTTGTTGTTGGTTGTTGTTGGTTGTTGTTGGTTATTGGTGGTTGTTGTTGGTTGTTGGTGGTTGCTGTTGGTCGTTGGTGGTTGCTGTTGGTCTTTGGTGGTTGTTGTTGGTTGTTGGTTGTTGTTGTTGGTGGTTGTTGTTGGTTGTTGGTGGTTGTTGTTGGTTGTTGTTGGTTGTTGTTGGTGGTTGTTGTTGGTTGTTGGTGGTTGTGGTTGGTTGTTGGTGGTTGTTGTTGGTTGTTGGTGTTTGTTGTTGGTTGTTGGTGGTTGTTGTTGGTTGTTGGAGGTTGTTGGTGGTTGTTGTTGGTTGTTGGTGGTGCTTGGTGGTTGTTGTTGGTTGTTGGTGGTTGTTATTGGTTGTTGGTGGTTGTTGTTGTTGTTTGTTGTTGGTTGTTGGTGGTTGTTGTTGGTTGTTGGTGGTGGTTGTTGGTTGTTGGTGGTGGTAGTTGGTTGTTGGTGGTGGTTGTTGGTTGTTGGTGGTGGTTGTTGATTGTTGGTGGTGGTTGTTGGTTGTTGGTGGTGGTTGTTGGTTGTAGTTGGTGGTTGTTGGTTGTTGTTGGTGGTTGGTTTTTGGTGGTTGTTGGTGGTTGGTGGTTGTTGGTTGTTGGTGGTTGTTGGTTGTTGGTGGTTGTTGGTGGTTGGTGGTTGTTGGTTGTTGGTGGTTGTTGGTTGTTGGTGGTTGTTGTTGGTTGTTGGTGGTGGTTGTTGGTTGTTGGTGGTGGTTGTTGGTTGTTGGTGTTGGTTGTTGGTTGTTGGTGGTTGTTGTTGGTTGTTGGTGGTTGTTGTTGGTTGTTGTTGGTTGTTGTTGGTTATTGGTGGTTGTTGTTGGTTGTTGGTGGTTGTTGTTGGTTGTTGGTGGTTGTTGGTGGTTGTTGTTGGTTGTTGGTGGTTGTTGTTGGTTGTTGGTGGTTGTTGTTCGTTGTTCGTGGTTGTTGTTGGTTGTTGTTGGTTGTTGGTGGTTGTTGTTGGTTGTTGGTGGTTGTTGTTGGTTGTTGGTGGTTGTTGTTGGTGGTTCTTGGTGGTTGTTGGTGGTGGTTTTTGGTTGTTGGTGGTGGTTGTTGGTGGTGGTAGTTGGTTGTTGGTGGTGGTAGTTGGTTGTTGGTGGTGGTTGTTAGTTGTTGGTTTTTGTTGTATGTTGTTGGTGGTGGTTGTTGGTTGTTGGTGGTGGTTGTTGGTGGTGGTTATTGGTTGTTGGTGGTGCTTGTTGGTTGTTGGTGGTGGTAGTTGGTTGGTGGTGGTGGTTGTTGGTTGTTGGTGGTGGTTGTTGGTTCTTGGTGGTGGTTGTTGGTTGTTGGTGTGATTGTTGGTTGTTGGTTCTGGTTGTTGGTGGTTGGTGGTGGTTTTTGGTTGTTGGTGGTGGTAGTTGGTTGTTGGTGGTGGTTGTTGGTTGTTGGTGGTGGTTGTTGGTTGTTGGTGGTTGTTGTTGTTGGTTGTTGTTGTTGTTGGTTGTTGTTGTTGTTGGTTGTTGGTTGTTGTTGGTTGTTGGTTGTTGTTGGTTGTTGGTTGTGGTTGGTTGTTGTTGTTGGTTGTTGTTGTTGTTGGTTGTTGTTGTTGGTTGTTGGTTGTTGTTGTTGGTTGTTGTAGTTGGTTGTTGTTGTTGGTTGTTGTTGTTGGTGGTGGTTGTTGGTTGTTGGTGGTGGTTGTTGGTTGTTGGTGGTGGTTGTTGGTAGTTGGTGGTGGTTGTTGGTTGTTGGGAGTGGTTGTTGGTTGTTGTTGGTGGTGATTGGTGGTTGTTGGTTGTTGGTGGTGGTTGTTGGTTGTTGGTGGTGGTTGTTGGTTGTTGGTGGTGGTTGTTGGTTGTTGGTGTTGGTTGTTGGTGGTTGTTGTTGGTTGTTGGTGGTTGTTGTTGGTTGTTGTTGGTTGTTGTTGGTTGTTGGTGGTTATTGTTGGTTGTTGGTGGTTGTTGTTGGTTGTTGGTGGTTGTTGGTGGTTGTTGTTGGTTGTTGGTGGTTGTTGTTGGTTGTTGGTTATTGTTCGTTGTTGGTGGTTGTTGTTGGTTGTTGGTGGTTGTTGTTGGTTGTTGGTGGTGGTTGTTGGTTGTTGGTGGTGGTAGTTGGTTGTTGGTGGTGGTTGTTGGTTGTTGGTGGTGGTTGTTGATTGTTGGTGGTGGTTGTTGGTTGTTGGTGGTGGTTGTTGGTTGTAGTTGGTGGTTGTTGGTTGTTGTTGGTGGTTGGTTTTTGGTGGTTGTTGGTGGTTGGTGGTTGTTGGTTGTTGGTGGTTGTTGGTTGTTGGTGGTTGTTGGTGGTTGGTGGTTGTTGGTTGTTGGTGGTTGTTGGTTGTTGGTGGTTGTTGTTGGTGGTTGGTGGTGGTTGTTGGTTGTTGGTGGTTGTTGGTGGTTGTTGTTGGTTGTTGGTGGTTGTTGTTGGTTGTTGGTGGTTGTTGTTCGTTGTTGGTGGTTGTTCTTGGTTGTTGGTGGTTGTTGGTGGTTGTTGTTGGTTGTTGGTGGTTGTTGTTGGTTGTTGGTGGTTGTTGTTCGTTGTTGGTGGTTGTTGTTGGTTGTTGTTGGTTGTTGGTGGTTGTTGTTGGTTATTGGTGGTTGTTGTTGGTTGTTGGTGGTTGTTGTTGGTGGTTCTTGGTGGTTGTTGGTGGTGGTTTTTGGTTGTTGGTGGTGGTTGTTGGTGGTGGTAGTTGGTTGTTGGTGGTGGTAGTTGGTTGTTGGTGGTGGTTGTTGGTTGTTGGTTTTTGTTGTATGTTGTTGGTGGTGGTTGTTGGTTGTTGGTGGTGGTTGTTGGTGGTGGTTATTGGTTGTTGGTGGTGCTTGTTGGTTGTTGGTGGTGGTAGTTGGTTGGTGGTGGTGGTTGTTGGTTGTTGGTGGTGGTTGTTGGTTCTTGGTGGTGGTTGTTGGTTGTTGGTGTGATTGTTGGTTGTTGGTTCTGGTTGTTGGTGGTTGGTGGTGGTTTTTGGTTGTTGGTGGTGGTAGTTGGTTGTTGGTGGTGGTTGTTGGTTGTTGGTGGTGGTTGTTGGTTGTTGGTGGTTGTTGTTGTTGGTTGTTGTTGTTGTTGGTTGTTGTTGTTGTTGGTTGTTGGTTGTTGTTGGTTGTTGGTTGTTGTTGGTTGTTGTTGGTTGTTGGTTGTGGTTGGTTGTTGTTGTTGGTTGTTGTTGTTGTTGGTTGTTGTTGTTGGTTGTTGGTTGTTGTTGTTGGTTGTTGTAGTTGGTTGTTGTTGTTGGTTGTTGTTGTTGGTGGTGGTTGTTGGTTGTTGGTGGTGGTTGTTGGTTGTTGGTGGTGGTTGTTGGTAGTTGGTGGTGGTTGTTGGTTGTTGGGAGTGGTTGTTGGTTGTTGTTGGTGGTGATTGGTGGTTGTTGGTTGTTGGTGGTGGTTGTTGGTTGTTGGTGGTGGTTGTTGGTTGTTGGTGGTGGTTGTTGGTTGTTGGTGTTTTTTGTTGGTTGTTGGTGGTTGTTGTTGGTTGTTGGTGGTTGTTGTTGGTTGTTGTTGGTTGTTGTTGGTTGTTGGTGGTTATTGTTGGTTGTTGGTGGTTGTTGTTGGTTGTTGGTGGTTGTTGGTGGTTGTTGTTGGTTGTTGGTGGTTGTTGTTGGTTGTTGATGGTTATTGTTCGTTGTTGGTGGTTGTTGTTGGTTGTTGTTGGTTGTTGTTGGTTGTTGGTGGTTGTTGGTGGCTTTTGGTGGTTGTTGGTTGTAGTTGGTGGTTGTTGGTGCCTTTGGGTGCTTGTTGGTTGTTGTTGGTGGTTGTTGGTGGTTGTTGGTTTTTGTTGGTGGTTGTTGGTGGTTGTTGGTGGTTGTTGGTTGTTGTTGGTGGTTGTCGGTGGTTGTTGTTGGTTGTTGGTGGTGCTTGGTGGTTGTTGTTGGTTGTTGGTGGTTGTTGTTGGTTATTGGTGGTTGTTGTTGGTGTTTGTTGTTGGTTGTTGGTGGTTGTTGTTGGTTGTTGGTGGTGGTTCTTGGTTGTTGGTGGTGGTAGTTGGTTGTTGGTGGTGGTTGTTGGTTGTTGGTGGTGGTTGTTGATTGTTGGTGGTGGTTGTTGGTTGTTGGTGGTGGTTGTTGGTTGTTGGTGGTGGTTGTTGGTTGTTGGTGGTTGTTGTTGTTGGTTGTTGTTCTTGTTGGTTGTTGTTGTTGTTGGTTGTTGGTTGTTGTTGGTTGTTGGTTGTTGTTGGTTGTTGTTGGTTGTTGGTTGTGGTTGGTTGTTGGTGTTGGTTGTTGTTGTTGTTGGTTGTTGTTGTTGTTGGTTGTTGTTGTTGGTTGTTGGTTGTTGTTGTTGGTTGTTGTAGTTGGTTGTTGTTGTTGGTTGTTGTTGTTGGTGGTGGTTGTTGGTTGTTGGTGGTGGTTGTTGGTTGTTGGTGGTGGTTGTTGGTTGTTGGTGGTGGTTGTTGGTTGTTGGGAGTGGTTGTTGGTTGTTGTTGTTGGTGATTGGTGGTTGTTGGTTGTTGGTGGTGGTTGTTGGTTGTTGGTGGTGGTTGTTGGTTGTTGGTGGTGGTTGTTGGTTGTTGGTGGTGGTTGTTGGTTGTTGGTTTTTGTTGTATGTTGTTGGTGGTGGTTGTTGGTTGTTGGTGGTGGTTGTTGGTGGTGGTTATTGGTTGTTGGTGGTGCTTGTTGGTTGTTGGTGGTGGTAGTTGGTTGGTGGTGGTGGTTGTTGGTTGTTGGTGGTGGTTGTTGGTTCTTGGTGGTTGTTGTTGTTGGTTGTTGTTGTTGTTGGTTGTTGTTGTTGTTGGTTGTTGGTTGTTGTTGGTTGTTGGTTGTTATTGGTTGTTGTTGGTTGTTGGTTGTGGTTGGTTGTTGGTGTTGGTTGTTGTTGTTGGTTGTTGTTGTTGTTGGTTGTTGTTGTTGGTTGTTGGTTGTTGTTGTTGGTTGTTGTAGTTGGTTGTTGTTGTTGGTTGTTGTTGTTGGTGGTGGTTGTTGGTTGTTGGTGGTGGTTGTTGGTTGTTGGTGGTGGTTGTTGGTAGTTGGTGGTGGTTGTTGGTTGTTGGGAGTGGTTGTTGGTTGTTGTTGGTGGTGATTGGTGGTTGTTGGTTGTTGGTGGTGGTTGTTGGTTGTTGGATGTGGTTGTTGGTTGTTGGTGGTGGTTGTTGGTTGTTGGTGTTGGTTGTTGGTTGTTGGTGGTTGTTGTTGGTTGTTGGTGGTTGTTGTTGGTTGTTGTTGGTTGTTGTTGGTTATTGGTGGTTATTGTTGGTTGTTGGTGGTTGTTGTTGGTTGTTGGTGGTTGTTGGTGGTTGTTGTTGGTTGTTGGTGGTTGTTGTTGGTTGTTGATGGTTATTGTTCGTTGTTGGTGGTTGTTGTTGGTTGTTGTTGGTTGTTGTTGGTTGTTGGTGGTTGTTGGTGGCTTTTGGTGGTTGTTGGTTGTAGTTGGTGGTTGTTGGTGCCTTTGGGTGCTTGTTGGTTGTTGTTGGTGGTTGTTGGTGGTTGTTGGTTTTTGTTGGTGGTTGTTGGTGGTTGTTGGTGGTTGTTGGTTGTTGTTGGTGGTTGTCGGTGGTTGTTGTTGGTTGTTGGTGGTGCTTGGTGGTTGTTGTTGGTTGTTGGTGGTTGTTGTTAGTTGTTGGTGGTTGTTGTTGGTGTTTGTTGTTGGTTGTTGGTGGTTGTTGTTGGTTGTTGGTGGTGGTTCTTGGTTGTTGGTGGTGGTAGTTGGTTGTTGGTGGTGGTTGTTGGTTGTTGGTGGTGGTTGTTGATTGTTGGTGGTGGTTGTTGGTTGTTGGTGGTGGTTGTTGGTTGTTGGTGGTGGTTGTTGGTTGTTGGTGGTTGTTGTTGTTGGTTGTTGTTGTTGTTGGTTGTTGTTGTTGTTGTTTGTTGGTTGTTGTTGGTTGTTGGTTGTTGTTGGTTGTTGTTGGTTGTTGGTTGTGGTTGGTTGTTGGTGTTGGTTGTTGTTGTTGGTTGTTGTTGTTGTTGGTTGTTGTTGTTGGTTGTTGGTTGTTGTTGTTGGTTGTTGTAGTTGGTTGTTGTTGTTGGTTGTTGTTGTTGGTGGTGGTTGTTGGTTGTTGGTGGTGGTTGTTGGTTGTTGGTGGTGGTTGTTGGTTGTTGGTGGTGGTTGTTGGTTGTTGGGAGTGGTTGTTGGTTGTTGTTGTTGGTGATTGGTGGTTGTTGGTTGTTGGTGGTGGTTGTTGGTTGTTGGTGGTGGTTGTTGGTTGTTGGTGGTGGTTGTTGGTTGTTGGTGTTGTTTGTTGGTTGTTGGTGGTTGTTGTTGGTTGTTGGTGGTTGTTGTTGGTTGTTGTTGGTTGTTGTTGGTTGTTGGTGGTTGTTGTTGGTTGTTGGTGGTTGTTGGTGGCTTTTGGTGGTTGTTGGTTGTTGTTGGTGGTTGTTGGTGGCTTTTGGTGGTTGTTGGTTGTTGCTGGTGGTTGTTGGTGGTTGTTGGTTGTTGTTGGTGGTTGTTGGTGGTTGTTGGTGGTTGTTGGTTGTTGTTGGTGGTTGTCGGTGGTTGTTATTGGTTGTTGGTGGTGCTTGGTGGTTGCTGTTGGTTGTTGGTGGTTGTTGTTGGTTGTTGGTGGTTGTTGTTGGTGTTTGTTGTTGGTTGTTGGTGGTTGTTGTTGGTTGTTGGTGGTTGTTGTTGGTTGTTGGTGGTCGTTGTTGGTGGTTGGTGGTGGTAGTTGGTTGTTGGTGGTGGTAGTTGGTTGTTGTTGGTGGTTGTTGGTTGTTGTTGGTGGTTGGTTGTTGGTGGTTGTTGGTGGTTGGTGGTTGTTGGTTGTTGGTGGTTGTTGGTTGTTGGTGGTTGTTGATGGTTGGTGGTTGTTGGTTGTTGGTGGTTGTTGGTTGTTGGTGGTTGTTGTTGGTTGTTGGTGGTGGTTGTTGGTTGTTGGTGGTGGTTGTTGGTTGTTGGTGTTAGTTGTTGGTTGTTGTTGTTGTTGTTGGTTGTTGGTGGTTGTTGTTGGTTGTTGTTGGTTGTTGTTGGTTATTGGTGATTGTTGTTGGTTATTGGTGGTTGTTGTTGGTTGTTGGTGGTTGTTGGTGGTTGTTGTTGGTTGTTGGTGGTTGTTGTTGGTTGTTGGTGGTTGTTGTTCGTTGTTGGTGGTTGTTGTTGGTTGTTTTTGGTTGTTGGTGGTTGTTGTTGGTTGTTGGTGGTTGTTGTTGGTTGTTGGTGGTTGTTGTTGGTGGTTGTTGGTGGTTGTTGGTGGTGGTTGTTGGTTGTTGGTGGTGGTTGTTGGTGGTGGTAGTTGGTTGTTGATGGTGGTAGTTGGTTGTTGGTGGTGGTTGTTGGTTGTTGGTGGTGGTTGTATGTTGTTGGTGGTGGTTGTTGGTTGTTGGTGGTGGTTGTTGGTGGTGGTTATTGGTTGTTGGTGGTGGTTGTTGGTTGTTTGTGGTGGTAGTTGGTTGGTGGTGGTGGTTGTTGGTTGTTGGTGGTGGTTGTTGGTTCTTGGTGGTGGTTGTTGGTTGTTGGTGGTGGTTGTTGGTTATTGGTTCTGGTTGTTGGTGGTTGGTGGTGGTTTTTGGTTGTTGGTGGTGGTAGTTGGTTGTTGGTGGTGGTTGTTGGTTGTTGGTGGTGGTTGTTGGTTGTTGGTGGTTGTTGTTGTTGGTTGTTGTTGTTATTG
This sequence comes from Onchidella celtica, assembly GCA_963931925.1. NCBI lineage: Eukaryota > Metazoa > Mollusca > Gastropoda > Systellommatophora > Onchidiidae > Onchidella > Onchidella celtica. The sequence continues at coordinate 33,001,808 of OZ007575.1, read as the reverse complement.
GTTGTTGTTGTTGTTGGTTGTTGTTTGTTGTTTGTTGTTGGTTGTTGTTGGTTGTTGTTGGTTGTTGGTTGTGGTTGTGGTTGGTTGTTGGTGTTGGTTGTTGTTGTTGGTTGTTGTTGTTGTTGGTTGTTGTTGTTGGTTGTTGGTTGTTGTAGTTGGTTGTTGTTGTTGGTTGTTGTTGTCTGTGGTGGTTGTTGGTTGTTGGTTGTGGTTGTTGGTTGTTGGTGGTGGTTGTTGGTTTTTGGGAGTGGTTTTTGGTTGTTGTTGGTGGTGATTGGTGGTTGTTGGTTGTTTGTGGTGGTTGTTGGTTGTTGGTGGTGGTTGTTGGTTCTTGGTGGTGGTTGTTGGTTGTTGGTGTTGGTTGTTGGTTGTTGGTGGTTGTTGTTGGTTGTTGGTGGTTGTTGTTGGTTGTTGTTGGTTGTTGTTGGTTGTTGGTGGTTGTTGTTGGTTGTTGGTGGTTGTTGTTGGTTGTTGGTGGTTGTTGGTGGTTGTTGTTGGTTGTTGGTGGTTGTTGTTGGTTGTTGGTGGTTGTTGTTCGTTGTTGGTGGTTGTTGTTGGTTGTTGTTGGTTGTTGGTGGTGGTTCTTGGTTGTTGGTGGTGGTAGTTGGTTGTTGGTGGTGGTTGTTGGTTGTTGGTGGTGGTTGTTGATTGTTGGTGGTGGTTGTTGGTTGTTGGTGGTGGTTGTTGGTTGTTGGTGGTGGTTGTTGGTTGTTGGTGGTTGTTGTTGTTGGTTGTTGTTGTTGTTGGTTGTTGTTGTTGTTGGTTGTTGGTTGTTATTGGTTGTTGGTTGTTGTTGGTTGTTGTTGGTTGTTGGTTGTGGTTGGTTGTTGGTGTTGGTTGTTGTTGTTGGTTGTTGTTGTTGTTGGTTGTTGTTGTTGGTTGTTGGTTGTTGTTGTTGGTTGTTGTAGTTGGTTGTTGTTGTTGGTTGTTGTTGTTGGTGGTGGTTGTTGGTTGTTGGTGGTGGTTGTTGGTTGTTGGTGGTGGTTGTTGGTTGTTGGTGGTGGTTGTTGGTTGTTGGGAGTGGTTGTTGGTTGTTGTTGTTGGTGATTGGTGGTTGTTGGTTGTTGGTGGTGGTTGTTGGTTGTTGGTGGTGGTTGTTGGTTGTTGTTGGTGGTTGTTGGTTGTTGGTGTTGTTTGTTGGTTGTTGGTGGTTGTTGTTGGTTGTTGGTGGTTGTTGTTGGTTGTTGTTGGTTGTTGTTGGTTGTTGGTGGTTGTTGTTGGTTGTTGGTGATTGTTGTTGGTTGTTGGTGGTTGTTGGTGGTTGTTGTTGGTTGTTGGTGGTTGTTGTTGGTTGTTGGTGGTTGTTGTTCGTTGTTGGTGGTTGTTGTTGGTTGTTGTTGGTTGTTGTTGGTTGTTGGTGGTTGTTGGTGGCTTTTGGTGGTTGTTGGTTGTTGTTGGTGGTTGTTGGTGGCTTTTGGTGGTTGTTGGTTGTTGTTGGTGGTTGTTGGTGGTTGTTGGTTGTTGTTGGTGGTTGTTGGTGGTTGTTGGTGGTTGTTGGTTGTTGTTGGTGGTTGTCGGTGGTTGTTGTTGGTTGTTGGTGGTGCTTGGTGGTTGTTGTTGGTTGTTGGTGGTTGTTGTTGGTTGTTGGTGGTTGTTGTTGGTGTTTGTTGTTGGTTGTTGGTGGTTGTTGTTGGTTGTTGGTGGTCGTTGTTGGTTGTTGGTGGTGGTAGTTGGTTGTTGGTGGTGGTAGTTGGTTGTTGTTGGTGGTTGTTGGTTGTTGTTGGTGGTTGGTTGTTGGTGGTTGTTGGTGGTTGGTGGTTGTTGGTTGTTGGTGGTTGTTCGTTGTTGGTGGTTGTTGGTGGTTGGTGGTTGTTGGTTGTTGGTGGTTGTTGGTTGTTGGTGGTTGTTGTTGGTTGTTGGTGGTGGTTGTTGGTTGTTGGTGGTGGTTGTTGGTTGTTGGTGTTAGTTGTTGGTTGTTGTGGTTGTTGTTGGTTGTTGGTGGTTGTTGTTGGTTGTTGTTGGTTGTTGTTGGTTATTGGTGATTGTTGTTGGTTATTGGTGGTTGTTGTTGGTTGTTGGTGGTTGTTGGTGGTTGTTGTTGGTTGTTGGTGGTTGTTGTTGGTTGTTGGTGGTTGTTGTTCGTTGTTGGTGGTTGTTGTTGGTTGTTTTTGGTTGTTGGTGGTTGTTGTTGGTTGTTGGTGGTTGTTGTTGGTTGTTGGTGGTTGTTGTTGGTGGTTGTTGGTGGTTGTTGGTGGTGGTTGTTGGTTGTTGGTGGTGGTTGTTGGTGGTGGTAGTTGGTTGTTGGTGGTGGTAGTTGGTTGTTGGTGGTGGTTGTTGGTTGTTGGTGGTGGTTGTATGTTGTTGGTGGTGGTTGTTGGTTGTTGGTGGTGGTTGTTGGTGGTGGTTATTGGTTGTTGGTGGTGGTTGTTGGTTGTTTGTGGTGGTAGTTGGTTGGTGGTGGTGGTTGTTGGTTGTTGGTGGTGGTTGTTGGTTCTTGGTGGTGGTTGTTGGTTGTTGGTGGTGGTTGTTGGTTATTGGTTCTGGTTGTTGGTGGTTGGTGGTGGTTTTTGGTTGTTGGTGGTGGTAGTTGGTTGTTGGTGGTGGTTGTTGGTTGTTGGTGGTGGTTGTTGGTTGTTGGTGGTTGTTGTTGTTGGTTGTTGTTGTTGTTGGTTGTTGTTGTTGTTGGTTGTTGTTTGTTGTTTGTTGTTGGTTGTTGTTGGTTGTTGTTGGTTGTTGGTTGTGGTTGTGGTTGGTTGTTGGTGTTGGTTGTTGTTGTTGGTTGTTGTTGTTGTTGGTTGTTGTTGTTGGTTGTTGGTTGTTGTAGTTGGTTGTTGTTGTTGGTTGTTGTTGTTGGTGGTGGTTGTTGGTTGTTGGTGGTGGTTGTTGGTTGTTGGTGGTGGTTGTTGGTTGTTGGTGGTGGTTGTTGGTTTTTGGTGTTAGTTGTTGGTTGTTGTGGTTGTTGTTGGTTGTTGGTGGTTGTTGTTGGTTGTTGTTGGTTGTTGTTGGTTATTGGTGATTGTTGTTGGTTATTGGTGGTTGTTGTTGGTTGTTGGTGGTTGTTGGTGGTTGTTGTTGGTTGTTGGTGGTTGTTGTTGGTTGTTGGTGGTTGTTGTTCGTTGTTGGTGGTTGTTGTTGGTTGTTGTTGGTTGTTGGTGGTTGTTGTTGGTTGTTGGTGGTTGTTGTTGGTTGTTGGTGGTTGTTGTTGGTTGTTGGTAGTTGTTGTTGGTTGTTACTGTTGGTTGTTGTTGGTGGTTGTTGTTGGTTGTTGGTGGTTGTTGTTGTTGGTGGTGGTTGTTGTTGGTTGTTGGTGGTTGTTGGTGGTTGTTGTTTGTGTTTGGTGGTTGTTGTTGGTTGTTGGTGGTTGTTGTTGGTTGTTGGTGGTTGTTGTTGGTTGTTGGTGGTTGTTGTCGGTTGTTGTTGGTTGTTGGTGGTTGTTGTTCGTTGTTGGTGGTTGTTGTTGGTTGTTGTTGGTGGTTGTTGTTAGTTGTTGGTGGTTGTTGTTGGTTGTTGGTGGTTGTTTTGTAGTTGTTGGTGGTTGTTGTTGGTTGTTGGTGGTTGTTGTTGTTGGTTGTTTTTGGTGGTTGTTGTTGGTTGTTGGTGGTTGTTGTTGGTTGTTGGTGGTTGTTGTTGTTGGTGGTGGTTGTTGTTGGTTGTTGGTGGTTGTTGTTGGTTATTGGTGGTTGTTGTTGGTTGTTTGTGGTTGTTGTTGGTTGTTGTTGGTTGTTGGTGGTTGTTGTTGGTTGTTGGTGGTTGTTGTTGGTTGTTGGTGGTTGTTGTTGGTTGTTGTTGTTGGTTGTTGGTGGTTGTTGTTGGTTCTTGGTGGTTGTTGGTGGTTGTTGGTGGTTGTTGTTGGTTGTTGGTGGTTGTTGTTGGTTGTTGTTTGTTGTTGGTGGTTGTTGTTGGTTGTTGTTTGTTGTTGGTGGTTGTTGGTGGCTTTTGGTGGTTGTTGGTTGTTGTTGGTGGTTGTTGGTTGTTGTTGGTTGTTGTTGGTGGTTGTTGGTGGTTGTTGGTGGTTGTTGGTTGTTGTTGGTGGTTGTCGGTGGTTCTCGGTGGTTCTTGGTGGTTGTCGGTGGTTGTTGGTGGTTGTCGGTGGTTGTTGGTTGTTGTCGGTGGTTGTTGGTTGTTGTCGGTGGTTGTTGGTGGTTGTCGGTGGTTGTTGGTGGTTGCCGGTGGTTGTTGGTTGTTGTCGGTGGTTGTCGGTGGTTGTCGGTGGTTGTTGGTGGTTGTTGGTTGTTGTTGGTGGTTGTTGGTTGTTGTTGGTGGTTGTTGGTGGTTGTTGGTGGTTGTTGGTTGTTGTTGGTGGTTGTTGGTTTTTGTTGGTGGTTGTTGGTTGTTGGTGGTTGTTGGTTGTTGGTGGTTGTTGGTGTTTGGTGGTTGTTGGTGCTTGTTGGTTGTTGTTGGTGGTTGTTGTTGGTTGTTGGTGGTTGTGGTTGGTTGTTGGTGGTTGTTGTTGGTTGTTGGTGTTTGTTGTTGGTTGTTGGTGGTTGTTGTTGGTTGTTGGAGGTTGTTGGTGGTTGTTGTTGGTTGTTGGTGGTGCTTGGTGGTTGTTGTTGGTTGTTGGTGGTTGTTATTGGTTGTTGGTGGTTGTTGTTGGTGTTTGTTGTTGGTTGTTGGTGGTTGTTGTTGGTTGTTGGTGGTGGTTGTTGGTTATTGGTGGTGGTAGTTGGTTGTTGGTGGTGGTTGTTGGTTGTTGGTGGTGGTTGTTGATTGTTGGTGGTGGTTGTTGGTTGTTGGTGGTGGTTGTTGGTTGTTGGTGGTGGTTGTTGGTTGTTGGTGGTGGTTGTTGGTTGTTGGTGGTGGTTGTTGGTTTTTGGGAGTGGTTTTTGGTTGTTGTTGTTGGTTGTTGGTTGTTGTTGTTGGTTGTTGGTTGTTGTTGGTTGTTGGTGGTTGTTGTTGATTGTTGGTGGTTGTTGTTGGTTTTTATTGTTGGTTGTTGGTGGTTGTTGTTGGTTATTGTTGGTTGTTGGTGGTTGTTGTTGGTTGTTGGTGGTTGTTGTTGGTTGTTGGTGGTTGTTGTTGGTTGTTGGTGGTTGTTGTTGGTTGTTGGTGGTTGCTGTTGGTTGTTGGTGGTTGCTGTTGGTTGTTTGTGGTTGCTGTTGGTCGTTGGTGGTTGCTGTTGGTCTTTGGTGGTTGCTGTCGGTGGTTGGTGGTTGTTGTTGGTTGTTGGTTGTTGTTGTTGGTGGTTGTTGTTGGTTGTTGGTGTTTGTTGTTGGTTGTTGGTGGTTGTTGTTGGTTGTTGGAGGTTGTTGGTGGTTGTTGTTGGTTGTTGGTGGTGCTTGGTGGTTGTTGTTGGTTGTTGGTGGTTGTTATTGGTTGTTGGTGGTTGTTGTTGGTGTTTGTTGTTGGTTGTTGGTGGTTGTTGTTGGTTGTTGGTGGTGGTTGTTGGTTGTTGGTGGTGGTAGTTGGTTGTTGGTGGTGGTTGTTGGTTGTTGGTGGTGGTTGTTGATTGTTGGTGGTGGTTGTTGGTTGTTGGTGGTGGTTGGTTTTTGGTGGTTGTTGGTGGTTGGTGGTTGTTGGTTGTTGGTGGTTGTTGGTTGTTGGTGGTTGTTGGTGGTTGGTGGTTGTTGGTTGTTGGTGGTTGTTGGTTGTTGGTGGTTGTTGTTGGTTGTTGGTGGTGGTTGTTGGTTGTTGGTGGTGGTTGTTGGTTGTTGGTGTTGGTTGTTGGTTGTTGGTGGTTGTTGTTGGTTGTTGGTGGTTGTTGTTGGTTGTTGTTGGTTGTTGTTGGTTATTGGTGGTTGTTGTTGGTTGTTGGTGGTTGTTGTTGGTTGTTGGTGGTTGTTGTTGGTTGTTGGTGGTTGTTGTTGGTTGTTGGTGGTTGTTGTTCGTTGTTGGTGGTTGTTGTTGGTTGTTGTTGGTTGTTGGTGGTTGTTGTTGGTTGTTGGTGGTTGTTGTTGGTTGTTGGTGGTTGTTGTTGGTGGTTCTTGGTGGTTGTTGGTGGTGGTTTTTGGTTGTTGGTGGTGGTTGTTGGTGGTGGTAGTTGGTTGTTGGTGGTGGTAGTTGGTTGTTGGTGGTGGTTGTTGGTTGTTGGTTTTTGTTGTATGTTGTTGGTGGTGGTTGTTGGTTGTTGGTGGTGGTTGTTGGTGGTGGTTATTGGTTGTTGGTGGTGCTTGTTGGTTGTTGGTGGTGGTAGTTGGTTGGTGGTGGTGGTTGTTGGTTGTTGGTGGTGGTTGTTGGTTCTTGGTGGTGGTTGTTGGTTGTTGGTGTGATTGTTGGTTGTTGGTTCTGGTTGTTGGTGGTTGGTGGTGGTTTTTGGTTGTTGGTGGTGGTAGTTGGTTGTTGGTGGTGGTTGTTGGTTGTTGGTGGTGGTTGTTGGTTGTTGGTGGTTGTTGTTGTTGGTTGTTGTTGTTGTTGGTTGTTGTTGTTGTTGGTTGTTGGTTGTTGTTGGTTGTTGGTTGTTATTGGTTGTTGTTGGTTGTTGGTTGTGGTTGGTTGTTGGTGTTGGTTGTTGTTGTTGGTTGTTGTTGTTGTTGGTTGTTGTTGTTGGTTGTTGGTTGTTGTTGTTGGTTGTTGTAGTTGGTTGTTGTTGTTGGTTGTTGTTGTTGGTGGTGGTTGTTGGTTGTTGGTGGTGGTTGTTGGTTGTTGGTGGTGGTTGTTGGTAGTTGGTGGTGGTTGTTGGTTGTTGGGAGTGGTTGTTGGTTGTTGTTGGTGGTGATTGGTGGTTGTTGGTTGTTGGTGGTGGTTGTTGGTTGTTGGTGGTGGTTGTTGGTTGTTGGTGGTGGTTGTTGGTTGTTGGTGTTGGTTGTTGGTTGTTGGTGGTTGTTGTTGGTTGTTGGTGGTTGTTGTTGGTTGTTGTTGGTTGTTGTTGGTTGTTGGTGGTTATTGTTGGTTGTTGGTGGTTGTTGTTGGTTGTTGGTGGTTGTTGGTGGTTGTTGTTGGTTGTTGGTGGTTGTTGTTGGTTGTTGATGGTTATTGTTCGTTGTTGGTGGTTGTTGTTGGTTATTGTTGGTTGTTGTTGGTTGTTGGTGGTTGTTGGTGGCTTTTGGTGGTTGTTGGGGTTATTTGGTGGTTGTTGGTGGCTTTTGGTGGTTGTTGGTTGTTGTTGGTGGTTGTTGGTGGTTGTTGGTTGTTGTTGGTGGTTGTTGGTGGTTGTTGGTGGTTGTTGGTTGTTGTTGGTGGTTGTCGGTGGTTGTTGTTGGTTGTTGGTGGTGCTTGGTGGTTGTTGTTGGTTGTTGGTGGTTGTTGTTGGTTGTTGGTGGTTGTTGTTGGTGTTTGTTGTTGGTTGTTGGTGGTTGTTGTTGGTTGTTGGTGGTGGTTCTTGGTTGTTGGTGGTGGTAGTTGGTTGTTGGTGGTGGTTGTTGGTTGTTGGTGGTGGTTGTTGATTGTTGGTGGTGGTTGTTGGTTGTTGGTGGTGGTTGTTGGTTGTTGGTGGTGGTTGTTGGTTGTTGGTGGTTGTTGTTGTTGGTTGTTGTTGTTGTTGGTTGTTGTTGTTGTTGTTTGTTGGTTGTTGTTGGTTGTTGGTTGTTGTTGGTTGTTGTTGGTTGTTGGTTGTGGTTGGTTGTTGGTGTTGGTTGTTGTTGTTGGTTGTTGTTGTTGTTGGTTGTTGTTGTTGGTTGTTGGTTGTTGTTGTTGGTTGTTGTAGTTGGTTGTTGTTGTTGGTTGTTGTTGTTGGTGGTGGTTGTTGGTTGTTGGTGGTGGTTGTTGGTTGTTGGTGGTGGTTGTTGGTTGTTGGTGGTGGTTGTTGGTTGTTGGGAGTGGTTGTTGGTTGTTGTTGTTGGTGATTGGTGGTTGTTGGTTGTTGGTGGTGGTTGTTGGTTGTTGGTGGTGGTTGTTGGTTGTTGGTGGTGGTTGTTGGTTGTTGGTGTTGTTTGTTGGTTGTTGGTGGTTGTTGTTGGTTGTTGGTGGTTGTTGTTGGTTGTTGTTGGTTGTTGTTGGTTGTTGGTGGTTGTTGTTGGTTGTTGGTGGTTGTTGGTGGCTTTTGGTGGTTGTTGGTTGTTGTTGGTGGTTGTTGGTGGCTTTTGGTGGTTGTTGGTTGTTGTTGGTGGTTGTTGGTGGTTGTTGGTTGTTGTTGGTGGTTGTTGGTGGTTGTTGGTGGTTGTTGGTTGTTGTTGGTGGTTGTCGGTGGTTGTTGTTGGTTGTTGGTGGTGCTTGGTGGTTGTTGTTGGTTGTTGGTGGTTGTTGTTGGTTGTTGGTGGTTGTTGTTGGTGTTTGTTGTTGGTTGTTGGTGGTTGTTGTTGGTTGTTGGTGGTTGTTGTTGGTTGTTGGTGGTCGTTGTTGGTTGTTGGTGGTGGTAGTTGGTTGTTGGTGGTGGTAGTTGGTTGTTGTTGGTGGTTGTTGGTTGTTGTTGGTGGTTGGTTGTTGGTGGTTGTTGGTGGTTGGTGGTTGTTGGTTGTTGGTGGTTGTTGGTTGTTGGTGGTTGTTGGTGGTTGGTGGTTGTTGGTTGTTGGTGGTTGTTGGTTGTTGGTGGTTGTTGTTGGTTGTTGGTGGTGGTTGTTGGTTGTTGGTGGTGGTTGTTGGTTGTTGGTGTTAGTTGTTGGTTGTTGTGGTTGTTGTTGGTTGTTGGTGGTTGTTGTTGGTTGTTGTTGGTTGTTGTTGGTTATTGGTGATTGTTGTTGGTTATTGGTGGTTGTTGTTGGTTGTTGGTGGTTGTTGGTGGTTGTTGTTGGTTGTTGGTGGTTGTTGTTGGTTGTTGGTGGTTGTTGTTCGTTGTTGGTGGTTGTTGTTGGTTGTTTTTGGTTGTTGGTGGTTGTTGTTGGTTGTTGGTGGTTGTTGTTGGTTGTTGGTGGTTGTTGTTGGTGGTTGTTGGTGGTTGTTGGTGGTGGTTGTTGGTTGTTGGTGGTGGTTGTTGGTGGTGGTAGTTGGTTGTTGGTGGTGGTAGTTGGTTGTTGGTGGTGGTTGTTGGTTGTTGGTGGTGGTTGTATGTTGTTGGTGGTGGTTGTTGGTTGTTGGTGGTGGTTGTTGGTGGTGGTTATTGGTTGTTGGTGGTGGTTGTTGGTTGTTTGTGGTGGTAGTTGGTTGGTGGTGGTGGTTGTTGGTTGTTGGTGGTGGTTGTTGGTTCTTGGTGGTGGTTGTTGGTTGTTGGTGGTGGTTGTTGGTTATTGGTTCTGGTTGTTGGTGGTTGGTGGTGGTTTTTGGTTGTTGGTGGTGGTAGTTGGTTGTTGGTGGTGGTTGTTGGTTGTTGGTGGTGGTTGTTGGTTGTTGGTGGTTGTTGTTGTTGGTTGTTGTTGTTGTTGGTTGTTGTTGTTGTTGGTTGTTGTTTGTTGTTTGTTGTTGGTTGTTGTTGGTTGTTGTTGGTTGTTGGTTGTGGTTGTGGTTGGTTGTTGGTGTTGGTTGTTGTTGTTGGTTGTTGTTGTTGTTGGTTGTTGTTGTTGGTTGTTGGTTGTTGTAGTTGGTTGTTGTTGTTGGTTGTTGTTGTTGGTGGTGGTTGTTGGTTGTTGGTGGTGGTTGTTGGTTGTTGGTGGTGGTTGTTGGTTTTTGGGAGTGGTTTTTGGTTGTTGTTGGTGGTGATTGGTGGTTGTTGGTTGTTTGTGGTGGTTGTTGGTTGTTGGTGGTGGTTGTTGGTTCTTGGTGGTGGTTGTTGGTTGTTGGTATTGGTTGTTGGTTGTTGGTGGTTGTTGTTGGTTGTTGGTGGTTGTTGTTGGTTGTTGTTGGTTGTTGTTGGTTGTTGGTGGTTGTTGTTGGTTGTTGGTGGTTGTTGTTGGTTGTTGGTGGTTGTTGGTGGTTGTTGTTGGTTGTTGGTGGTTGTTGTTGGTTGTTGGTGGTTGTTGTTCGTTGTTGGTGGTTGTTGTTGGTTGTTGTTGGTTGTTGGTGGTTGTTGTTGGTTGTTGGTGGTTGTTGTTGGTTGTTGGTGGTTGTTGTTGGTTGTTGGTAGTTGTTGTTGGTTGTTACTGTTGGTTGTTGTTGGTGGTTGTTGTTGGTTGTTGGTGGTTGTTGTTGTTGGTGGTGGTTGTTGTTGGTTGTTGGTGGTTGTTGGTGGTTGTTGTTTGTGTTTGGTGGTTGTTGTTGGTTGTTGGTGGTTGTTGTTGGTTGTTGGTGGTTGTTGTTGGTTGTTGGTGGTTGTTGTCGGTTGTTGTTGGTTGTTGGTGGTTGTTGTTCGTTGTTGGTGGTTGTTGTTGGTTGTTGTTGGTGGTTGTTGTTAGTTGTTGGTGGTTGTTGTTGGTTGTTGGTGGTTGTTTTGTAGTTGTTGGTGGTTGTTGTTGGTTGTTGGTGGTTGTTGTTGTTGGTTGTTTTTGGTGGTTGTTGTTGGTTGTTGGTGGTTGTTGTTGGTTGTTGGTGGTTGTTGTTGTTGGTGGTGGTTGTTGTTGGTTGTTGGTGGTTGTTGTTGGTTATTGGTGGTTGTTGTTGGTTGTTTGTGGTTGTTGTTGGTTGTTGTTGGTTGTTGGTGGTTGTTGTTGGTTGTTGGTGGTTGTTGTTGGTTGTTGGTGGTTGTTGTTGGTTGTTGTTGTTGGTTGTTGGTGGTTGTTGTTGGTTGTTGGTGGTTGTTGGTGGTTGTTGGTGGTTGTTGGTGGTTGTTGTTGGTTGTTGGTGGTTGTTGTTGGTTGTTGTTTGTTGTTGGTGGTTGTTGTTGGTTGTTGTTTGTTGTTGGTGGTTGTTGGTGGCTTTTGGTGGTTGTTGGTTGTTGTTGGTGGTTGTTGGTTGTTGTTGGTTGTTGTTGGTGGTTGTTGGTGGTTGTTGGTGGTTGTTGGTTGTTGTTGGTGGTTGTCGGTGGTTGTCGGTGGTTGTTGGTGGTTGTCGGTGGTTGTTGGTGGTTGTCGGTGGTTGTTGGTTGTTGTCGGTGGTTGTTGGTTGTTGTCGGTGGTTGTTGGTGGTTGTCGGTGGTTGTTGGTGGTTGTCGGTGGTTGTTGGTTGTTGTCGGTGGTTGTCGGTGGTTGTCGGTGGTTGTTGGTGGTTGTTGGTGGTTGTTGGTGGTTGTTGGTTGTTGTTGGTGGTTGTTGGTTGTTGTTGGTGGTTGTTGGTGGTTGTTGGTGGTTGTTGGTTGTTGTTGGTGGTTGTTGGTTGTTGTTGGTGGTTGTTGGTTGTTGGTGGTTGTTGGTTGTTGGTGGTTGTTGGTGTTTGGTGGTTGTTGGTGCTTGTTGGTTGTTGTTGGTTGTTGGTTGTTGGTGGTTGTTGGTGGTTGGTGGTTGTTGGTGGTGTTTGGTTGTTGGTGGTTGTTGGTGGTTGGTGGTTGTTGGTTGTTGGTGGTTGTTGGTTGTTGGTGGTTGTTGGTTGTTGTCGTTGTTTCGAAAAATGGTTGGCTCTTGATGCATGCTTGCACAAAAGCTGATATTTTTCCCTGAAGTTTTCTTGTTTATCCCATGCGTTCCACTTGTCTAGTTCCTGCCCTGTAAAACAGCACAAATCGACCCTTTAAGAATGACAAAGAATGACCCTGTCTGATTTTGAGAAACTGATGATTGAAGTGTCATGTGCCCATAGCTGCTAGAGATGCGACTTTTTGTTTTTCTTTTAACAAATTACACATCGAATCCGCTTGATACTTTGACACATAATGGGAAATGCCTGTAGCAGTAACGTGTAGTGTGTAACAGAGTTCAGCCAAAGAGTGGCGATAGAACCTTGTCATTCTAAGGAGACGAAATGTATAGTTTCTGTTTAACTCAGAAATATTTCAGGTGTAAACTATGGCACAGTTGACCTACGGGGTATAAACACTTGCATTTCTGTTTTATGGATAAAGACCGCATACGTCAATGTAGCTCAAATTCAGCTTCTAACAATCATTTTATATACATTGTAATGAAATATGCTTTATTTTTCAACTTGGGTTATAATTTTCTACGACTGATAGTTTCTTTGGCTCATTACAAAATGGAAATCGAACAAAGACTAAGGTAGAGAGCAACTCCAAATGTGGTTACTTTTTTTTTTTTTTTTCCTTGTCTTCGTGCCTCCTATAAAAATTGTGTTTTTGTTGTGTACCGTGTTTTTCCGTAAAACGGCAGAGCAGTGGATACTTTCCTGCACCCAAGCAAGGGGACAAAGAAAGTGATGATTCCTTCATGGTCCAGTTACCTTGCAAACGTTTTTGCCTTTTTCGCGATAAAGATTTATCACCGTTTTTTTGCACCTGGATCATTTGTCCAATGTTTGTGACAAGCGATTGGTCATGTGATATGGACAAATTTCATGTGTCAACCCATTATCCGTAATAATATAATCAGTTTATCATTTATTGGCCAATGTATAATGCACTTTCATTATTCATTTATATGTATAGATAGTCTAGGGTATAAACTGTCTAACTCCGAATTTTCACTTTTGAAAGAAGAGGTCGTCATTCTGCATCATGTTTCAATGATGAGTTGAAATCGGGAAAAAGTTCCGTACGTCCCGAACACCCGAACTCTTACAGTTAGGCCTAGGAATAGATCTAGGTGTAGGGCTAGGGTTAGGAAAGGGTTTATGGTTAGGGATAGAAATAGGGATTGTTAAAATCTCCACTCTTATTGTCTTGATTATTGCTGTTGCTGTTGTTGTAGTTGTTGCTGTTGTTGTTTTTGTTGCTGATCCTGCTGTTGTTGTTGTTGTGGTAATGTGGTGGTGGTGGTGTCTGTTTCGGCGGTGGTGGTTTTCCATTACCAGAATCTTTAACGTCGTTACACTGACCGCTTGTCTTTCATTCTTCAAATGAAGATGTCAGTTTCATGAGAGACAAATTAATGGTCCTTCATGGTTTCTTTTTCACAGCTAAATAAAATAATTTTGCTCCTCCGGGGAAATTCCCCATTTTAACGCAATGGGCACCAGTGCTTTCGTACAATAAAACACAAACGGAGAGCATCATAGCCTACTACATTAGTTTTGCTACGACAGTTGACAATCACATTTACAGTACACAGTGCATATTTCACTTTTCATTTCTCACACACATTCTAAAATGTCAGCCGCCAAAGTTGATGAACGTGAGTACCCTTTATGGCAAGGTGTTCACAGGGAGAAGGCCATCTTGACGCCGCTTTTGGGCGACTTTCACATCAAGACACCCCATACCCGTCGTCACGGAATCTCAGACAGCGCTCGAAATACGCGTAATTTATTTACAGAAAAAGTGGCCTCACTGCATGTCAAGTCAGGCGGTGTTCCAGATATACAGTACCTTAGGAAGTGAGTCTTTTCTTATGTGCTCAAATGCATGTGTAAAGAAATGTATATCCATCTAAATTCGTCACTGCTCTACGCTAATGGCATAAGTCATTTTTGACACTCTTGAGATATTAAGAAAAAACTGTTTCTTTTCCTGTCATTTGGTGACTTAATATGTCATTATGATTCTATTGGACTATTACAGTGTCCTGTTGGCGCATTTCTTTTTCTATAGTATTATCTGAAAGCCCACATGCTCAGGAATGCAATGAATCGTCGGTTGTTGTTTTTTTTGGCATAGTTCTGACAAATGCCATTATCGTGACGAAATGACAATCACCATGCCCTGTTAAATCAAATTTCTAGACCATCCAGGAGCAACAGAATAACAAACATCTAAGCAAACAGAAAAAGATGCAGGAAATCATTCATGCCCTCCGCATATGGCCACAACAAGACATTATAGCTAGATGTATGCCATAGAGGGAACAGGATTGGATGACACAGTTACTATATTTAGATTTACGTCATAGGACATTCGAACTGTTCAACGCGGCGGTTAAGCACAGTTATGGACTTTGTACACACTTTTCATGCGCAGTTGATCAGAGTGCCTCGAATCGCCCTTTACAAAGTCCATAACAACTGTGCTTAACCACTGCGTTGAACAGTTCGAATGTCCCATGGCGTCATCGGTAATTTAAATATAGTAACTGTGTCATTAAATCCCGTTCCTTATATTATTATTACTACGGTTCAATGCCATGTTACATCATGTATTAAGCCTGCTATTGAGTTATGATATGTTTATGTAATGATGCCTTAGATTTGTATGCCATGTATTGTGCTCTTAAAGGCTTTGTGAAAGTGGACTTCTCTCATGGAATAATAAAAGGATATTCATCGTATCTGGACTTCCTTATCCACATTGTGGGCTTGTCTAAGGGTAAGACTGGGTATAAGAACCTGCTGACAGGCGATAGTGCTAAGCATTATTCTACTGGGGGTTATCAAGGTGGATAAATCATATGCAGAAATGCAGCTTTTTTTACAACTTTGTTGTCTCTTCATTGTCTTTCTTTCAGAAACGGATATATTTATGGGTTGTTGTTGGCTGTTTTGTTTTGGGGGGTGGGGGGGGGGGTTGTCTTTCTCTCGTCCTTTTTTCTTTTCCTTCTTTTTTTAGATTTCTTCCTTTCTTTTCTGTTCTTTCTTTGTCTTGTGTTTTTTTTTTCTTTCTTTCTTTCTTTTTCTCCCCTTGTTCTTTTCCCCCACCTGTTTCCTCATTTTCCATAATATTATCATTTCACATCTGCGCGATTTTCCAATAATTAGAGCGCTTTTGCTAGGGTGCGGGAGATCATACACAGGTTCGAATTCCTCTGAGGGCAGGGCTCATCCTGAGCAGTTTCTGGCATTGTTAATACTCAAGGCGGTTTGATCCGTTGAGTAGGGGAGGGTGAGTGTGAGGGGAGGGGGGTGTCAGGTCTCGCCTCTGATAACATAGTCTCTCCGAAAGGGCGTTACTTTAATTACGTTTCTCTTTTACAGGCTGGGATTTTGTGTGCCAACAGAGAAAGAAGCGATAGAGTCTAAATGTATGATAGAGCCGCCAGTCAAACGTTATTTTCACAACGTTTTAGCCGCCAGTGCCAAGAAACTGGTAAGGCCAATGGTTTGGGCAAGTAACTTAAATTACACTGGAAAAACTGATTGGTAGAGTCACTAAGATGTCGAATTTTTTGTTGTTATTGTTGTTGATTTTTTCTTGGTGGTGGTTGGGTGTGTGTGTGGGGGGGGGGGGGATATCTCCTTTTGAAACATACTAGAAAAAAACCCTTTCTTAGAATGGACTCGAAAATTATGGAACGGCCCTTTCTCAGATTTGGCGTGAAGGAGTGAAATATGGTCGCGAACCACATAACTGGTAAGAAACTCCTCAGGTGGAGCGAGGCAGATGACGATCTTCAGAGGACGGGTGGATTCTTTCATAAGATGTTTCGGCCTTTAACTTCTGACATCTTCTAGAACCCCAGCCACACCAAGTTCATGACTCTCGGTGTTCGTCAATCACATTTTTCGTCGCCAGGCGCTTCTTTGGGTTTGAACCCGTACCTCTGGTTTCTGATTTTTGTGCAGGTGTCTAATCCATTTTGCCAATACTGCAACTGGTTATAGGTATAATATTAGGCTATATGAATTTATATTAAAAGAGCATCACAATCAGGCATGACCGAGGGATGCCCCAGAAGATTTAGGCAACTCCTTACGAACAGGACTCCACGTCATGTGCCTTCACTGAATCAAATTTTCGGTGCGCATTGAATCGGGCCAATGTAGCTGATAATTTTGGACTTCTGGTCATTACCTTCTTCTCTGCTTTGCAAACTCCATTTCTACACTGTTAAAACATTTTAACCCCACTTCAAATGTAAGAGTTTCATACTGAAATAAATCTGTCTATAAAGCTGGGCTTCTCCGTTTTACAGCCAAACTGCCTCATGTTAATGCTTCCTATCACCTTAAAATTTTTCAAGATGCCACCGAACCACGAAGCACTTTTTGTTGTTGCTGCTGCTGCTGTTGTTGTTGTTATTGTTGTTGTTGTTGTTTTGGGGGGTCGCTTATAAATCTATTACATACACGCTCCTTTTATTTATTTGAAAAAAGCACAATTTTCGAGAGGGGTCTTTTTCAATGTTTATTAAACAAACGGACCTATGCGCGCATTATTGCAACTTTTACGGATGTGCCGACGTTTGTGAGTTAATATCCGCTTGGATACCGTATGTATGATAATTGTATCGGCTGATAAAAAAACAAAACAAAAAAAACGGCCCCAACATTGACGCCAAATATCTCGCAGTCCTTTTTTATGTATACGTGAGAAATTTTGGTAGAGTTGTGTCCATCATTTATCCTGTGTAATGCTGTGTTAAAATTTCAGCAAGATGTAATCATTCCGTTTAAAGATATTTTAGATTAAGTGAGTGTCTGTCAAAAATTAATAAAACAAGCCAGCTAATCAAGAACGATGAAGATTTTAACGCAAATACAGCTTTCCAGCGCACAACAGTTGAGTATTTTTTCTCCATTTTTTTTTTTATCAAATCCAGTCCACCTTTCCAATCCAACCTTATTTTGCAGATCTAAGTTTAGCAGACGACACTCAACCAAGCCTTTTGCTTCCTATAGTGATGCATTGATTATCTCCAAGTCGGGTGTATTCCAACTAATGATGATAAAAAAAACAAAAAAACTGAAGCTTTATAATTCATGAACCGCTTATTCGATCTCATGATATTTCACATGTGTATGGACAAGTACATAATGTGTATGCATACGAAAATTGAATGAAATAGCTCCATTGAAAAAAAGTTATGAAGTAAAGCGTTAAGGTAAGTCTTGCTCAGCTGGCTTGTTTTATTAATTTTTGACAGACACTCACTTAATCTAAAATATCTTTAAACGTAATGATTAAATCTTGATGAAATTTTAACACAGCATTACACATATAATGGACATAAGTCTATCAAAATTTCTCACGGATTTGTTCACAGGATTGCAAGATATTTGGTGTCAAGTTTGGGGCAGTTGTTTTTTGTTTTTTGTTTTTTTTTTTGTATCACCCAATATATAATACTGTACAGGACGTCCGTAAAGGTTTGGATTCATAGGCAAAAATACATATAAAAGTTCGATTACAGTAACTGTTCAAATTCTGTGTACATGCCATAGAAATAGAAGCACTTCCTCTTTCTATGGTAAACGATGAATACAAGATCAAAGCCATGCTCTATTGATCGTTTTGAAGCCGTCTTGGATTTGAGAAAAAACAAAAACCATTTTCAGTTTTCATGAAAGGAAACCTGCGGATCCATGAAAGCATTATTTTCTGACCTGGGACGCATAGTGCGTCTTGTTCTCTCTGAAAGAGGCTAAAGGTCTTTAACTCGATTTAAAAACGTTTATACAAATTGACAAAAACTTTTTTTTTTTCACATCTATACGAAACAAAAACTCCACCAAATGATCTGCAAAATTTGGCAGACAAATGAATGGCCAACAGACTGGAAGCTACAAGAATTCGTCATGCTATACAAAAGCGGCAATGTCAAAGACTGTGGAAATTATAGAACCATCGCCCTCATCAGTCACACCAGCAAAATCCTGCTCGTCATCATACTCAACAGAATGAAATCTAAGGTAGAAAAGGAACTATCAGAATGTCAAGCTGGTTACAGGACCAACAGAGGAACCGCTGACATGCTCTTCATACTACAAATAATGATTGAACAGATAAGAAGCAATGGAAACGAAGCCTTCATCACGTTCATAGACTACAGCAAAGCGTTCGACAGCGTTAGGCACCATCACCTGTTCGATATAATGATTAAGATGGGATTCCCGAAACACCTTGTGACCCTCATCGCTGCACTATACCACGAACAAAAGGCAACGATTAGATGGAACAATGAGAACTGTCCATATTTCAACATCGAGAAAGGAGTCAGACAGGGTTGCATACTTTCACCTCATCTTTTCAATATTTATACTGAGCAGATCATGAGAAACGCAGACATAGAAGATATGGGAATAAAGATCGGAGGCCGAAACATCACAAACCTTCGCTACGCTGATGACACAGCTCTTATGTCAGATAACATCACCAGCATGAAAAGAGTGTTGCACAGAGTGGATGAAGAGGGCAAGACAGCAGGCCTACACCTAAATGCTAAGAAAACGAAAGTCATGCATACTGGAACAGGGCACCATGAACACCAGGAGATACTAGTAAACAAAACAGCACTAGAAAAAGTGACTGATTTCAAATACCTAGGATCACATAAATCGCAAGATGGAAGCTGCTCAAAGGACATAAAAACAAGGATAGGAATGGCAAAACACAAAATGGTTCAACTAAACAACATTTGGAAGGATAGAGGCACACCAACGGACCTCAATGTGAACATACTTAAGTGCTTGATCTGGCCAGTCCTACTATATGGTTGTGAAGCCTGGACACTCAAAAAGGCAGACATAACAAGATTGGAGGCAGCTGAAATGTGGCTTTACAGAAGGCTACTCAGAATAAGTTGGACAGAAAGGAGAACAAATACAAGCATCTTAGAACAGCTTGGCACCACCAGAAGAATAACACCTGAAATAAATAAAAGAAGACATGCATACATCGGCCACGCGGCCCGAAACCAAAGCACGGCCCTTATGATATCAATCCTTCAAGGAAAGACAGAAACAAAGAGAAAACAAGGAAGACCACCCATTACATATCACGATAACATCAAGAAAGTCAGCCAGCTGGAAATAAGTGAACTAACTAGGAAAGCTAAGGACAGGATTGGGTGGAGGAGATTTTGTCGTGACATCCACTGTAGCAGCTAACATCGATGACGATGAAGCCGACAGGTGACAGGTGATACGAAACAATTATTTGAGAATTTTGCCAACATAATAAAGTCTATGCAGAACTATTTAATTCTGTTTGTGAAATTTAAATTGCTGAAGCTCTGAATACTAAAGATTTCTTTCTTTCTTTCTTCCTTTCGCCTTTTATACTCTGCAAATAGCAACCCAAAGAAGGTATAAAGAAGGCCCAACAGGCAAGTCGACAGCAACAAAAGTGAGTAATGGATTGTCTGTAAAATGTCTTCAAAATCAGTGATGTCAAAGGTTTGACAGTAATCACATTAATATTTTTGGAACACTTTGAAGGGATTTTATCTTTTTTTTCTATTGATTTAATTAGAAATGCGTGGCCTAAGGTGGCGATTACCTGAAAGAGGATTGAGAACTATTGTCTCCGATTATCTTGACCATTGTGTCTGATTGCCTGTGATACTGACTTAACCACTTTAAATTTTACACTGTCTGGATCATTCTATGTGACTAACTGCCTGTGATACCACTTTAAATTTTACACTGACTGGATCATTCTCTGTGACTGACTGCCTGTGATACTGACTTGACCAGTTTGTTTCTTACACTGACTCGGTCATTTTATCTGACTGACTGCCCGTGATACTGACTTGACCACTTTATTTCTTAGACTGGCTTGATCATTCTATCTGACTGATTGCTTGTGATACTGACTTGACCACTTTATTTCTTACACTGGCTTGATCATTCTATCTGACTGATTGCTATTTTTGGTTCGTTTTATCATTCGTGACTGGATCTGATAAAACCAGGCTAGACGTAAAATATACATACCGGTCAAGGACTACTGTATGTCCTTGATACCTGTTTAAAAAAATCAAAATACAATATTTCAAAGACAATTTTAAAGAAACATATCTCAATTTCTGTAGAAAATGACTTTTCTCCCTTTGGGGGAAGGAAGGTGGGGGGGGGGGGGGGTTCTTGGGAATTTTGTCTTTCACCTCAAGCCCGATTTCGTCAGATCCACTCATCTATCTATACTATATATATTTGTGGACTTGAGATTTTTCGTTGCAAAAGGCTTCTGAAACACTCAACACTCAGACTTCAAATTTTATATGGCGCATCGGAATGGATGTAAGGGTGCACAGTTTTAATAGAAGTCTCAAATCGGTGTAGTTTTTTTTATTGGAAATTTATTGTTTCCCCAATTTTCACTAGGCTCATTGACATGCTGTAGGTTTTTATAACATCATCACTTCCTGAAAATTTTCGGTGCGCACCACTGCACACTGTGTATTGTCCTATCGCTGATTTTTGGGGATGACCCTACGCATCTCGGTTTTTGTTCTTATTCCTTTCGGTCTGAAGTGGTGTCCTTTGTTGTTGCATCTCTCTTATTATAAGCTATCTATGCAGCATTAATGCCTTTCTTAGTTCACAGGTGTCTTAAGTTTTACCCCCCCCCCCCAAAAAAACCTGCACAAACCTGTTCATCGAACAGGTATTCAGCTAGTACTTCATAACCGTCTAAGCAGATAATTATGCTCTATATTACCAGATCGGAAAAACCCATTCTCCCTACAATAAAGCTTACCAAAAGCAGATCCAGCCTGAAAGAACTCCCGGATGCACAGGCACTGAGCCTCTCAAGACGAGAAAGCACAGTTCAGGATTCTAGAGAGCATCTTGAAATGGCGTCTCAAATGAATTTTCGAAAACTGTCAAGGAGCCTTGCATCTCGCCAGCTGGACGAGATCCGTTCCTTCAATGCCCGCATCACTCGTCTGGAAACTTATATGGAAACCATCACTGTTAGTTTCGTATTTTGTGTGTGTATGTGTGTCGCGATGTGGGTTAGATGGGGATAGTTCGACTGACACTCTTTCGAGGTCCGCTCCCACAATCGACGAACACACAAAAAAAAATACTTGCACTCTAAAAACTAAATAAATCAATTGCTTTGATTTTTTAGCAGAACTGTAGGGCAGTTTAATTACAGGAATTAATGTAACAAATATAATTATAAATATAAATATCAATTCAAAGGCAACTGAATCTAACTAATGAAACTACAGCTTTCTATAAAGACTAACTTATTCACTCTAACTACTTGCAGGTCATATGAGTTAGATGCCAAATAAAATCCGCGCACGTGGCGACGGATATAACAGTTTAAATTCTATTAATTCAATGAGACATGTTATGATATGGACATTTCCTCTAGACACGCCATGGAGAATGCTTGTACAACCATGCGTTGTCTGGCGGTAGCTCTGAAACTGTCTTCAAAAGTAAGTAGAACGGTTCACTTTCATCATTACAAATTAGTATGGACTCTCACCATGCGGCCCTCACTGGGAGTGAGAGCGCTAGATGTAAACGCTGTGGGTTCATATCAAACCAAGTAGCTTAGGCTCTGGAGCTTTAAAACATCACGCTCCTCACAATATGGACTGCTCAACTGCGTCTCTATGTCTCTCATCTGGCTGAGGACTATCGCCGTCCACTTCGTAAATGGATTGTCTACATGTGGCCACTATCTAAGCTCTGCACGGGTTTAAATACTAAAGCTATGTCTCGACCTTCCGTCCAGATTCATACATTTGATTGGTGCAGTCGCTTCAGCTCAGCCTGCAATATTAATTTATGCTTGTCATGGCCTTGCGCCAAAATCAAGGTCAATTTTACGGTCTAGACAAAATTTAAAAAGCGAAACATTAACTACTAAAATCTTCAAACCCCGTGCTTTCTACTCCTATGCACGAATTTCCGAACGCCAACTAAGCGTCTAAATAAACTACCTTTACTCGCCCCTAGACAAAATTTAAAATGCGAAACATTAACTACTAAAATCTTCAAACCCCGTGCTTTCTACTCCTATGCACGAATTTCCGAACGCCAACTAAGCGTCTAAATAAACTACCTTTACTCGCCCCTTATCTATGTTAATCAAAATCACGGGGTCGAGAACTGTTCTGTCATTCCTAGCTATACATTTATTCTGTCTCGCCCCTCCTTCTCTCCATCTATCAGAAAAAAGGTCTTTCAAAACAAACTGTTCACGAGAACAACTCAAGGACAAATTACGCTGGTTATATAATCAACAAGATCGTAAAAATTAACTCACTGACGTCGTGACCTAGCACGGCATTTATGATCCTAATGTGATCATGGCAATGTGTGTACACATATATTTTGTATATAAATGCTTTATTTGCGTCATCAAACTTGAGATGTAAATCGTCATGCAATGCTCCGCCCCCTAAAAAATTCGTTAAGTACAAATTTTGTCGTATCAAACAAAACAAACATCTAAATAAATGTCACAACAACAACTCCTTCTTGAAGTTGGCTGATGACAGATCCGAGTGGAGAACCATGATCGACAATTGACTGTTCCAGACAGGGCAACTGATGATGATGAACTGAAATGTACATCGCCATGCATGCCATGTTCCGCCAGTTATAAATTCGCAAAAGGAAAAGTTGTGTATTATCAAAGATACCAGACACAATAAGATGAGATAGCTAGCGCGTTTAACGTGCACAGATTTCGCACCGCCACCTGGCGGCGAATGCGCGGAAGTCCTGAACAATGCCGTATGTTACAAAGCCAATATATATATAGAAAATACTGAATTTAGTTCCCTTGGCTGAAGTCACTTATTTTGTAATTATAACTTCAATCGCTGTAGGATAACTCTGCCTTTTTGTTTTCTTCTTAGTCACAGTAGCACTGTAGCAAATCCGCATCATTGATTTATCTTTAATTATTTACCCATAATTATCATCCTCAATGTATCAAGCATTCTTTTCATTCAATGCGCCTTAGGCTAAGCCCCCCCCCCCCCCAAATCGGTGCGCAAACTGTGCACAATGTTTTTACAGGCGCGCAGAAGGGAGTGTCTTATATTGTTGTATCTAGTGTCTTTAGCATAATCAAGTAAAACAAATATTAATGATTCTTTTTATTATTATTATTTCTCTTTCTAAAGACCGTGTTAATATGTTCTCTTTTCTTTCGCGCAGAAACCTCCCTTAACAGAAGACAAGATTAGGAGAGCAATGCTGCGTTACGGTCAATCCTGGTCTGGGACGTAAGTTGTGATTCTCAAACGGGGGCTTTGACTTTATTTTCATGTTGTTTTTCAAGTTCCCTGACAAGGAAGGAGATCTGTCAGTCTTGACCTGCTTTTTTTTTTTTTTTTCTTATAATTGCTGCAAGCATTGCCGCGACCCCGCAGATTTTATGTGTTGTTTTAATGTTGTTGTTGTTGTAGTTGTTGTTGTTGTTGTTGTTTTTAACTGGTCTCCTAAGAATTGAAAAACTACCAGTCACCATGACTCGGTGGGCTGCAGATTTCATAAAAACTCAGATTTTTTCTCCCTTCTATGACAGTGGTCCCCAGACAGACATCCACAGTCTGAGAGTCTCCGTGGAGGATGAGATTCCGGGAAATCTCACTGGAGCTGAACGGCTCCAGGTCATGGGCGAGAAGGATGACAAGTTTGTCCGGGAGCTGCGGCATCATCTCGGACTCTTGAAGAGCACGGAGCGTAGGGTGGCCATAGGGGTGAGGGACTCATAAAATATCTTTCATGAATGTGAATCCGTTGTTGTTGCAGTTGTTGTTGTTGTTATTGTTGTCGCTGTTATTGTTGTTATTATTGTTGTTACTGCTGTTGTTGTTGTTGTTGTTGCTGCTGCTGCTGTTGTTTTTGATGTCGCTGTTGTTGTTGTTCTTGTTGTTGTTGCTGTTGCTGCTGCTGTTGTTGTTCTTGTTCCTGCTGTTGCTGTTGTTGTTGTTGCTGCTGCTGTTGGTGTTGTTGTTGTTGCTGCTGCTGTTGTTGTTGTTGCTGCTGCTGTTGTTGTTGTTGTTGCTGCTGCTGTTGTTGTTATTGTTGTTGTTGTTGCTGCTGCTGCTGTTGTTGTTGTTGTTGTTGCTGCTTCTGTTGTTGTTATTGTTGTTGTTGTTGCTGCTGCTGCTGTTGTTGTTGTTGTTGTTGCTGCTTCTGTTGTTGTTGTTGCTGCTGCTGATGTTGTTGTTGTTGTTGTTGCTGCTTCTGTTGTTGTTGTTGCTGCTGCTGCTGTTGTTGTTGTTGTTGTTGCTGCTTCTG
Organism: Onchidella celtica; assembly: GCA_963931925.1. Taxonomy (NCBI): domain Eukaryota; kingdom Metazoa; phylum Mollusca; class Gastropoda; order Systellommatophora; family Onchidiidae; genus Onchidella; species Onchidella celtica. Next base: position 32,978,327 of record OZ007575.1, on the reverse strand, counting down.
TTGTTGTTGTTGCTGCTGCTGCTGTTGTTGTTGTTGTTGTTGCTGCTTCTGTTGTTGTTGTTGCTGCTGCTGATGTTGTTGTTGTTGTTGTTGCTGCTTCTGTTGTTGTTGTTGCTGCTGCTGATGTTGTTGTTGCTGCTGCTGTTGTTGTTATTGTTGTTGTTGTTGTTGCTGCTGCTGTTGGTGTTGTTGTTGTTGCTGCTGCTGTTGTTGTTGTTGCTGCTGCTGTTGTTGTTGTTGTTGCTGCTGCTGTTGTTGTTATTGTTGTTGTTGTTGCTGCTGCTGCTGTTGTTGTTGTTGTTGTTGCTGCTTCTGTTGTTGTTATTGTTGTTGTTGTTGCTGCTGCTGCTGTTGTTGTTGTTGTTGTTGCTGCTTCTGTTGTTGTTGTTGCTGCTGCTGATGTTGTTGTTGTTGTTGTTGCTGCTTCTGTTGTTGTTGTTGCTGCTGCTGCTGTTGTTGTTGTTGTTGTTGCTGCTTCTGTTGTTGTTGTTGCTGCTGCTGCTGTTGTTGTTGTTGTTGTTGCTGCTTCTGTTGTTGTTGTTGCTGCTGCTGATGTTGTTGTTGTTGTTGTTGCTGCTTCTGTTGTTGTTGTTGCTGCTGCTGATGTTGTTGTTGCTGCTGCTGTTGTTGTTATTGTTGTTGTTGTTGCTGCTGCTGCTGTTGTTGTTGTTGTTGTTGCTGCTTCTGTTGTTGTTATTGTTGTTGTTGTTGCTGCTGCTGCTGTTGTTGTTGTTGTTGTTGCTGCTTCTGTTGTTGTTGTTGCTGCTGCTGATGTTGCTGTTGTTGTTGTTGTCATTATTATTAGAGAGTTTTCCCTGTGCGTGGGTAGCCGTAAACGTAAGGCCCGAGAGGGTCAGAGGGGGTACTGCGCATGCGTGACACCTACGGCCACGGACTGCTGTGAAAAAAGAGTTTTCCCGTAACGTCAACGTGAAGGAGCGAAATCTGTCCCAAGGGGCTTTACCACTTTATTACGAAAGTAAGGGGGTTCAACGAAGATGCCAATTTATCTGAAGTGTGTGAAATTTGGCGTCTGCTGTACTACATCGAGTAGAAAGAATGTGTGGCAGAGCTATAAAACTGACTTGATATTGTGATCTCTTAGTACCGGTGCTACCAAAGGGAAACAGACTCAACACTGTGGCTCACCCGTTGTTACTTCAGCTTGACATGACCGTGTTATCACGAATGTTCAGCCTTTCTTAAAGTTTATCTTTGTCCACAAACATCGACCAAACAACAAAACAGAGATTACATTCCTCAAGGCCATTTATAACGTAGGAATTATAGAAAAGTGTGATTCATAAATCATACTGTGTAATAGCTGTCTCATTTCTTGTTAAATGTTAAAGCATTTCTAAACTCACCAACCTTTTCTTGTCTCCGCCCAGTGCTCTTTAATTTCAAACATATTATCATATTTGGGTGGGCATCAGTTGTTCCCAAAACTTCCAATTTTTGCAAATTCCGGCTTTGGAAAAAAATCAATTTATTATCATCCTCTTTACTGAAACAAGTATCCACATTTCTAGTTGGTTATTTGTTTTAGAATTTTGCATGTAACAACTTTTGTTTTACACCCATAAACTTTTTCTCAATTCTTTCAAAGTAGGAGTCTGTGATCTTGACAAAAATGTGCAATGACCAGCTTAAAATATTAGTGTAGAGACCAGATAGTGAAAACGGGCTGGAATATCATTCATCCACCTTAGATAAAATAGTTCATACGCATACTAAAGTGTCAGAAACAAGTTACCGAGAACTGGATGAAAATTAAGATTTTATAAAGATGACCACTTGATAGACAGTTTATGTCCATTGTCATATTAGCAGAGATGCCAACCCACGAAAATTAAAAAGAGTACTCTCAGACACCAAAAAGAGTATTTTCACACCAAAAAGAGTATTCTAGCAGACCTCCCAACTAGTAGTAGTACAAGCAGGATGTGGGGAGATTTGGTTAAAAAAGTGGGGAGATTTTTAAAAAACCGGGGAGATTACCGCAACCTCTTACTTACAAACTCGACACATAAACAAAGAAAAATTAAATACACCCACCATATAAAAAAAAAAAAGCATATATATGTGGCATGCTGCCTTTAATCCCATTTTTTTGGTGTTGATTCATGTTATGGCTTTGGCAAGTGCTGAAAATGAGGGTAAAGATGTTACCATAATGTAGGCCTATAATACCAACACTTGATTTTTCAAAACCTCCATAGATCTATTAATCTATGTAAAATAAGCCCCAGCTGGGGAGTCTGGCTGCTTTTCCTCAGCTCAGCCCCCCCCCCCCACCCCAATGTATTACTTTTACTGTGTATGAGGACGCAACAATGGTACTATCTGGCCATCACTTGCCTCCACTTTTAGTACCTTCTAGGCTTATAATCTTTCTTTCCATATTCCGAAAAACACGATTTTTTTTTTTTCAAAAATGCGCTGGCGTCTCCAATACCGCAACAGACGTCTGACCCAGGTGAGCAGACTGTCCCCATCCCACCTTCACTCCCCCATTTGCACTGGGTTGCTAAACTTCACGTAAGTCGTAATATCTCCCGTGGACATCAAAGTGAGTACGGTAGTCCTACTCCTGGACAAGCGGGCGCCGACTAGTCCAGAAACAGTACTGTTCTCAGGGAAAACGAGTGAATGTGTGTTGTGGCCGCGAAGGTCCCTACTAGGCTAATTCCTACTCACCCCTCCCTATCCCCCAACCGAGTGGGCACCGTCCCACGCTCCTCAAAGTCAAACGTACCAGGGCTACATCGCATAATTTTATATCCACTCGCTTCCGGCCGGGGCAGACCAAGACCGGAACTTCCTTCGTCAAATTCGTACTTCGCATCAAGATCTCATCGTGGATTTCGTGGTTCGCTGGCCCGGCAATGAAAAAACGTATTTCCTCGTCAAAAGACGTATTCGCGTATTTTCGGTGAAAAGGCGTACTCAAGTACGCGAAATCGTACTAGTTGGCATCTCTGTATTAGTATTATTAGTCATAATTACCTCAGTTGTTCTGACCTCTTGTCCATCATGTATCTATCACAAAATATCCAGTTTATGAGATCTGCTTCCAATCTCCATGGTAGTCAAGTGTCTAGATTTACGGTATAAACTACCTGGGCTACATTTATTGGAATGGCAATTAAAGTCAGAATTAAGAGAGCAGTAGAAGTTTTAAAACAAAATAATGACACGCAGACAATTTAAAATAAACGAAACAAAGAGAGTAGGCCCACGGTGTGAATTCATTTAATGATTTCAAAATATTTAAAACAGACAAAACAACACCACAATATGGAACATTATGCATGAATTATACCATAAATTCCTTTAAGAAAATATCAACATGTCCACCAGTTAAGCTCAGAAGACAAAACTGCCATAGAAGAATGACCATCACTCTTATGACAACCTGAATACACACAAAACCTGCTGGACACTGGTATTCCCTCAAGTTTGTTGTATTATGTCATTTCATTGAAAATCTATACCAATAATTGTATTTGTTTATGTACGTAAGTGACTATGACAAATAAAACAGCACTGTGTAACTGTAAGACTCTGCAAAACACTGATAGTCTGTGAGAATAGTGAAATGGTGACAGAAAGTACAAGCTGAGAAAGTGAAAGGAGTTATGGCTATTGGCTATTCTGTATACATCATAATACATGACACCAGATGTTACAGTTGTAGTTTCGTGAGAAAGCATTCTGTTAAATATAAATACACTCAATACGGTAAGAGCTTGGTGTAAACTAATGTTTCATTCACAATCTCGCATCCTGTTTGGCCAGCATGTATTTGACGTAATGTATGAACACCTGGATGAATTGGGGTTCCACCATGATTAAATACTATGTTATAGAAAAATATGAAATGGACATTGTCACAAATCCCAGACTGGGAGATGTAATAAGTTATGACAGGACAACAATCACGAACAAACAAGTTAACACTTAACAGAACAATCCATCAGACTCACACATTTATTAAACATAATTATACAGATAATAGCGCAATTACATACATTATATTATTGAAATCAACTGCCGTACAACGGCCTTATTCTCACACACACTCTCCCTCGGATCCACAATCCGGTAGTTACTCCTAAAGGCACTTCGGCCTCAGCCTCTCCCCTCAGGGTCTTAATAGCACATTAATAATTCACTGGCACCGCAGTCTCTCAATATCACCTTCCTATTGTCATACACCTTAGCATTCCCCTAGCACCTCAGCAGGGCAATAACACATTATCATTTCAATAGACATTATCATTTCAATAGACATTATTAGTTCACTAGCCCCTCAGCATGGCAATAGTACATTATCACATTCACGCTCATATCTACGTCCCTGTCCGTGGCCTGACTGCCACGACTTTATGTGCCTCTACTGTCCTGCACTGACAGCCTCACTTCTGGCCTATGTGTGGCCTCCGGCCCTATGCTGGCCTATCCCCTGTGCTCATCGAGGTGGCTCTGCGGCCCGTCCTCGACACCTACAAGAATAACATTACATTGGTATAATACCTTACCATTTCTATTCACTCCACCTCTCCTTACAACCCATGAAGCGTACACACACTAGTTCACCTTTCACTCACCACACATCTTACGGTAACACACCTCCATCGGAGTACACACCACTCACTCGCGCTACAAATCCATGAACTCACTTTCATCTATCGCTCATGGCGCACATTGCTATATCCAATATCAAGGACTTCCACATTCCTCACATATACTTATTTACATCATTTTAATAGACGAATATAATATAATACATCAATCATAATAATCAATCAACGTTCTACATACCAGTCATCACTGGAAAGACTCTCTCACTAGTCTTCTCGACTGCTCCCCTTATGTCCGCCCGATGGGCTCTTATTCACAGGTCCGTTCCGTAGGACCTTCTAACTTGCAGTGATAGTAATACAGCGCTTTCGCCTCCTTCAGACCCCACCCCCCCACTACTCACGACAGCACGCTTATCTTACTTGTCTACCGTGAGCCATTCTTACTCTACACCCGCTCTGTAGCAATCCCCTTAATTGCACTCACTCCACTCGTGACATCATCCCCCACCCCAAAAAAATTAATGCAATTAATTTGAAATTGCATGAAGATGACTGTCAACGAGTGAGCGTGAGCAATACCTACACTAAAAAAAACTGACCTAGCAGTTCCCGTAGTATATAAAATACCGAAATCAGGGGGAAAATATGGGGATCAATATGGCCTGCAATATGCATATATGTATCACATCATCAATAGCTAATTAAACACAATACCTAATACAGAATCAAAAACCAATCAACCTATCAACCATTCTTCATATTATATTTATAATGTCAATATTTTAAAGTCGACTCATTCACACAGATCCTGTCAATGTTCCTGTCCTCTGATGTATAAGCTCCTGAACTCTTCCCCTAGGCTCGACTAAGGTAGTCGGCGATATGATTGCTGGTTCCTGGAATTGGTTGAATAACGAAGGTATACGGCTGCAAAGCCAATGCCCATCTAGACAAGCGTGGGCTGGACGAACGATTCTTCGACAAAAATGTCAGTGGCTTGTGGTCTGTCTGGATACAAAATTCTCGTCCCATGAGATAACGTCCTAATTTCTGGACGGACCACACAATGGCAAGACACTCACGCTCTATCACAGAATACTTTCTTTCTCTCTGCAATAACTTCCTACTGACATAACATACAGGATGGAGACATTCGTTCTTCTCCTGTAGAAGACAAGCGCCGACACCAGAGTCCGACGCATCCGTTCTGAGGATAAAATTAGATCGAAAATCGGGTAATATCAGAATGGGTGACGATGATAATGCTGTCACCAAATTATCAAATGATGTCTGACATTCAGACGTCCACTGGACCTTATCGGGTTGTCCCTTCTTAGTAAGGTCAGTAAGAGAAGATGACAATGAGGAAAAATTTGGAATGAACTTTCTGTAATAATTTAAAATTCCCACTAAGCTTCTGACTTGTTTCTTTGTTTTAGGGATTTGCAACCCTACTAACTTGTCAATTTTTGTTACTTCAGGTCTCTGAACACCTCTACCCACGATATGTCCTAAGAATATTATCTCTGGACATGCCAAATCCATCTTTGCGGGTTTAGCAGTTAACCCAAAATGACGTAATCGTTGAAAAATTACTGTTAGTGTCTGAATATGATCAGACCATGTCGACGTATGGCATGCTATATCGTCAAAGAATGACACGACATTAGGTATGTCCTTCAACACTAGTCTGAGAATACAGATACTCTGGTCTCTCATGAAACCTCTGCAGCATATCAACGTGGAAAACCTTTACTGATCCATCAATGTGGATAGCGTAATCTGCCTTTGAAACAACTCGCTCAATAACATAAGGACCTTTCCATGTCATCAATAACTTATTATGGTCCGTAGGTAACAACAATAGGACCTTGTCTCCTGGCTTAAAAATTCTCAGTTTAGATCCTCTATCTTTATAGTTCTTTGCTCTTGCTGAAGCGATACTAGACGCTTCTTCTGCTATAGTGCGCGCTGAAGATAATCTTTCTCTAAAATCAACAAGGTCTATCGAAACCTTTTTAAACGGTTCCGAAACCGTGGGGATCTTTTGAAGAGGAGCCTGGGGTGTACGACCCTTATGCGTCGTCTTTTGGCACGCACTGCACGTCTTACAATATAGCCGTACATCTCTGTATACTGACGGCCAATAAAAATTTTTCAGAACTCTTTGCTTGGTTCTAGCACTTCCCATATGATCCGCTAATGGAACATCATGGTCCAGACGCAATACTGTAGCAATTAACGACCGTGGCACGACGACCTGCTTTTGAACGGAAGCCACTGTGACGTACATACGGAACAGAATGCCCCCCTGGACAAAAAAGGAGGACGACCCGTTCTTATATCTCCTCGTTTTCTCGGTTCGCGCTTCCCCAAAACATGGGTTTAATGATGGGTCCTCCCTTTGTAATCTCGCCAAGCGCTCCGGCGTGATATCTAGGTTGACCGCTGGCGTCGCCAAAGGTCTAATCTTATCTTTATCAGCTACCCGTCGACGTGTTTCGACCGCGGCGCAAAAGTCAATACCTTTTGATTGCGACCATGCTTGCACGTTCTCATCGGAAGGGGAAACTACCCGTGATACATTCCCAATGATGAGCTGGGCGCCTGGAAAACAACCAACGACTGCTTCGACTTCCCCGCTAAGGAAAGGTGTATCTATCATTATTCTTGCCATGGGTAATTTCTCAATGGCCCCCGAAAATTGGATGCACGGGACAGTCTCACCTGTAAGCTGTGAATCCCGAATGCAGTCTCTATGCACTCCCACAACGGTAGATCCTGTATCTCGTAAAACCGAGACCGGTTCGTCCCCAACAAACCCCGGATAAACCCTAAGACCACCTCCTGTATGACATGAATTTATAACGGGGATCTTTCTCCCACAAGGTAAAACACCGGAAGATAATAACTTCTCACAACTGGGACACTTAGAATACTGTCCGCCTCCGTTGTCTGATGTAACACACGCAGCCGCATGATGAAATTTATTTGGGGAACATGGACTGGAGCTACTGTCCACGTTCGCCGCTATCCTACCTGCAGGGCAATTCACGCTGATGTGATCTGCTCTACCGCAGTTCCAACACTTCGCGGCCCTACACTCGCGTGAAAAGTGACCCACGCGTCCGCAAGTCCAACACTCCGCTCCCTGTGCTGCACTAGGCCTGGGTCCCCGTGACCCATCGCGACCGGAACTGGAGTCCCTATGCCGTCGGTCATCGGCAAAGGTCACAAATCGCCCCCGGCCATTACCGCGACCTAGCCCTCCTGCTCGGTCAAACTTACCGGATCCATATGCAGGTGATTGGTGATAGCCCCTACGCTGCCCCTGGGCTTGCCCGCTATAGGCACCACGCTGACGCGACCTGTCCCTAAGTCCTGCCGGCGACCCTTCGACAACGGCGACGTACCCAGCATCTTGGATGTACGCCCTGGCGACTGGTTTGGACGGATGTGCCGTACGGTATGCTTCCGCCAACTTAGACGCCTCCTGCACCGTCGCGGGTTCGTTCTCTTTCAGGAAAGCCACCAGATCTTTGTGGCACGACGCGTACAGCTGGTCACGCATCATTAGGTCTTTCAGTTTAGCAAAATCCGTGCCCACATGCGCCAAGTCTACCCAGTTCGCGAAATACTCCGTTAGTCTCGCGACGAAGGCAGCAAAGTCCTCCCTGGTATCTGCACGTGCCCGCCTAAACTGCTCCCGGAAATATTCCTCGGTACGCGCAAATCGGCGAAGCAGCAAAGCCTTCAGCTTATCGTAATCTTGCACGTCTTCGCGCTGTAGCTCTTTAAAGTAGGTTAACGCTCGCCCCTGCAATAGAGACGCCAGGTACGTGGCCCATAATTCCTTATTTTCCCCCCATTGCAATTGTGCGTTCAGTTCGAACCTGTAAAGGAAGGCGTCTATGTCGTCCTTCCGGTCGTCGAACGTAGGGAGCTTAATCCTAACGCCACCTTTATTGTGTACCTGCCGCTCAACTGTTTCTGTTGGCGCATTCTTTTTGAGTTCTAATTCCGCGATTCTTACTCGCGCGTCTGTCTCCCGCTCTTGAGCTTCTATCTCCTTTAACCTTATCTCCTGCTCCCTTTCCTTAGCCTGTCTCTCCTGTTGCTGAGCTTCTAACTCCTTTTCCTGAGCCTCTTTTTCTCGCTCTCTATCCTTAGCACGCTCATCGCGCATTTCTGCCTGCTGTTCTTTAATCCAGCCGCGTAGCTCTTCTCCCTCCAGGCCAAGTTCCTTACCCAACTTCATTAGTTGTTGGAGTTCCGCCATTTCACAGATTTATGGTTATGGTATCTATTATAAGACGACCAACCTGTCGGTATGATCACTAACGATACGACCAGAGACCTGAGATCACCCCAGATATGACAATACCCAGTTGTCTCAAATACAATTCAGAAATTTACCTTCACAGCACAACTAATTCTATATCTATAAAATGTATAGCACTATTAATTATAAAAGAAAATAGAAACGACAAGAATGAAGAAATACAGTAGAAGGACCACAAGTACGTCAAGGACAACGAACCCGACTAGGACAAAGCTTCTACAAAAAAAAACTATAATGGAAAAAAAAATGCAACCTACTACGCCGATTACACAACAAGGTACGAACAAGAACAGAGTCTGAAAAAAAAGAACGTATCTACAGAAAGGTAAGAGAGGGACAAGAGAGACGTCTTCCTAAAACAACGAGGAAGATGGAACGGCACAATCTAAACAAAAATACAGGTCCCTACAGAACTGTTCACTGTGATGGACGCGGTTCCTAGATTAGCCCACCTCCCGAAGAGGACAAACTACGCTCACCACAGCAAACCCGCGCCACCGCCCGTATAATCGATTACGACAAAAACAGCAAAAACAGGGAAAAAGACAGATTAAAGGAACAGCCCATAATCCAGGGCACAAAAATTTTGACTTTTACTTAACTTTTCTGACTATAACCTCTCCCCTTGTCTCGGAGCTCTGGCTGCTTGACCTCTACAGGCTGGCACGCACACTCTGCAGAAATTTAAGTACACATTAATACATATTCATCAAAATACATGCATCAATACATATTATTATTCATAAACATACATAAATCATATCATGATGAAATTTCCATTCATCCCACGAACAAAGACAACAGCACGAATTCCTAGCACAACAGAAAAACAACTAGATATAACGACTACACAATGTCAAAATGACCACAGGTAAACAGGACGAGCCCCCAGTGTCACAAATCCCAGACTGGGAGATGTAATAAGTTATGACAGGACAACAATCACGAACAAACAAGTTAACACTTAACAGAACAATCCATCAGACTCACACATTTATTAAACATAATTATACAGATAATAGCGCAATTACATACATTATATTATTGAAATCAACTGCCGTACAACGGCCTTATTCTCACACACACTCTCCCTCGGATCCACAATCCGGTAGTTACTCCTAAAGGCACTTCGGCCTCAGCCTCTCCCCTCAGGGTCTTAATAGCACATTAATAATTCACTGGCACCGCAGTCTCTCAATATCACCTTCCTATTGTCATACACCTTAGCATTCCCCTAGCACCTCAGCAGGGCAATAACACATTATCATTTCAATAGACATTATCATTTCAATAGACATTATTAGTTCACTAGCCCCTCAGCATGGCAATAGTACATTATCACATTCACGCTCATATCTACGTCCCTGTCCGTGGCCTGACTGCCACGACTTTATGTGCCTCTACTGTCCTGCACTGACAGCCTCACTTCTGGCCTATGTGTGGCCTCCGGCCCTATGCTGGCCTATCCCCTGTGCTCATCGAGGTGGCTCTGCGGCCCGTCCTCGACACCTACAAGAATAACATTACATTGGTATAATACCCTACCATTTCTATTCACTCCACCTCTCCTTACAACCCATGAAGCGTACACACACTAGTTCACCTTTCACTCACCACACATCTTACGGTAACACACCTCCATCGGAGTACACACTACTCACTCGCGCTACAAATCCATGAACTCACTTTCATCTATCGCTCATGGCGCACATTGCTATATCCAATATCAAGGACTTCCACATTCCTCACATATACTTATTTACATCATGGTAATAGACGAATATAATATAATACATCAATCATAATAATCAATCAACGTTCTACATACCAGTCATCACTGGAAAGACTCTCTCACTAGTCTTCTCGACTGCTCCCCTTATGTCCGCCCGATGGGCTCTTATTCACAGGTCCGTTCCGTAGGACCTTCTAACTTGCAGTGATAGTAATACAGCGCTTTCGCCTCCTTCAGACCCCCCCCCCCACTACTCACGACAGCACGCTTATCTTACTTGTCTACCGTGAGCCATTCTTACTCTACACCCGCTCTGTAGCAATCCCCTTAATTGCACTCACTCCACTCGTGACAGACATGTAAATTATATATTCGTCACGTGGCATTTTCATGTGATTATCCCATAAGAACCGTTTGATCTTGTTATCAATAATATCTACATGGACACAGTGTGTCTGTATTACATGGGTATATTTCCTTGTTCCACCAAATCTACATGATGATTCACTACTTCATCAGCTAAGGCAAAGACTTGTATGGCCATTTGACTTTTCAGTACCTTAATTTACTGGATAAAAGTTATAATTTGCTAAAAGTGTCTCTCACAGTCTCTGCTGCTAGATAAGAAAGAGTTGACAATCCTAAATCAAGTAGAAGCAGAGAAAAGAGAATAAAAATGATAATTTAAGGTCGGGTATATCAAAATAATTAATATTTAAGGCCATGATAAGATGATGAATGTTTTCATCCATCTCAGCTTCACTTCACCAGAAGTCTCAGCAGGCATTGATAATAATTCAGTCCAATGGGTCTAACTTTGAACATACATCAACAGAGAAGCCTTGTTGAAGTGGTACCTATATTTGGTCGATCAGTTGTAGTACTTCTCAGGGTGTTGAGTGTAGAGCGCTGTAAAAGATACAGAAGAAAGAGCCATGTTGACGGTGCGCTAAATAATGTAATGTGGACAGCTCTAAATAATCTATACATGTGTAGCATGATGGTAATGAATACGATGGCTTGAGCTAAGAACACCTTAGTAAAGTGTTAGTTTTGTAATAACATTGTCATGCATAAGTCTTAGTTATGAATAAACTTCACTTCCTATAATATAATATACTCAATGGCAAACATATGCAGCAGAAAGAAGCCTCGAGACATTATACAAATAAAAGTTTACTGGTATCTTCCAACCAGGAATTTTAAGAGTCAGTTTCTACAACTACACTTCTCAATAATTTGTCAAACAGTGGAAGAATCTCACTACAAATCCAGTAAGAAGTCAAATTTAAAGAATGCGCTGACTCATATTTGTTTTCCATTGAGCTTCCGGTGTAGATCTGGATAAGAAATATTTAACACAATTGCTAAGTTCTTTTAAAGTCATTCAGATTTACAACATTTGATTGTTAATTGATTTGCAAATCTGTCCAATAGTATTTGGTTACTTAAGAAAAAAAGAGCAGAAAGAAAGAAAAGTTCAAATGTAATGAGCAAAACGGAAACTGTAAATTCACTTACCACTGCAACCAAGTCATATCTTGTGTTCTGAATTTTTCAGTTGCATAAATTGGATCTTGTCTTGCAGAGCCTTGGCACTAAAGTTCCTGAATAGTTCATCTCTCTGAAAAGAAAATAAAAAGAAAATACACTGTACAAAGTCAGGCTGATAACAATGATTAGTTTTCAAAAGCAATCAACATCCTCCCTAACAGTAAACAGCAAAATCATTCTAAGCTCAATAAGAATACTTCATATGGGATGTAACTTGTAAGTTAAGAAAGAACTATGCATGAAGATGATAATTATAATATTTTAAGACTTCATGCTTTCTAAATAATTGACGGACTCGAAGGAAAAAAATGGACACATATTATATCATAAACTAAACTCTTGTATAACATAGTTTATCTTCTATCTAAGTCCTTTGAAAGTCATTCAAACTTAGAAATGGGATAGGTGGACAAACATGTTGTTCTGATATATGACCGACTTATTCTTGATAAAATTTAGGAAGAATTGCCCTTTTCCTCAAGAGACAGAATGTCTTCAAATTTCCATGCAATAAAATGTTGGTTACTAGCCACAGCTACCTATATAATGATTGTATCACAGATTGGCACACATTTGAACTGTTGAGAAGGGGATGCTAGTTGCTACTGCTGCTCTTGTTGATGATGAGTCTGCAAATATGTAGAAAATTTCAAAATTCATTAAAACAAATGTAACCCTGGATACTTGGATGACCAGTTTAAATGTAAGTTTCAACTAACTTTAAAATTATTGCAAGTGTAAGGTCAGTCCATATAGAGCATTTTAACAGAAAAGTGTTGCTATAGATCTGTTCCTGATAGAGGATCTAAACTATGGCATGATTGTGGCCTTACCATGACATGAAAAATGATACACCTTATGAATGATAGACCAGATATTATTATTCTGTGTATATTTTATATAAATCGAGCTTTCACATTTTAATCAATGGAGAGAAAATGCATGGGATGCATGCACAGATATTAGGCTAGATCTATAGGTGAAAATCATTATTCATTACTTTTAAACCACATGTTAAGTATAAATTCTGTTACAACTTACACAAGACACCCCCCACCAATGTGTTGAGGAATATGATTCACAAGAAGCAGAAAAATTCAAACTGCAATCTGTTGTGTTTAAAAAAAAAATCTAAACCAATAAATGCAATCTTAGGAAGTTAGGGAAGTGAGATGTAGTGTAAAAATGGCAATAGCATACCATACAACATGTAGTCTGTTTTCATGTGCAGAACAAAATAATCATGCTTGCTTGGGCCTGAATTAATTCTCGTCGTGTGTGTTTAACAAATTTAGAGTAAAGAATAGGGAAAACATTTACGGTAAAATCATCACAACATGCCTCTGAGCATGGTAAAAGCATACAATCTTCGTGAAATGAACTTTCATTCATGTCTGCCGTTCTCACACACTTTCTAGTGGAGCTTACTTTGCCTTGATCAGCTGATGTGCGACATAGATCTAGTCTATCTAGATCTCGATCTACTACTTCAAGTTGTGTGCTCGCCGCTTCGACGAATACAAGTCACTTAACACCAAAACTATTCAGTTTTCACACGTTAGCACTTGATTTTTCAAAGGTGCTCAATAGCCTAAGTTGAAATTTCAAATTGTTCTGGTTTTTCTTGCTGTAAACACTCCATGAAATGAATAAAAGAGTTGTAATCGAAGGGATGGGGAAAACAGCCGCCATCTTTGAAACACATCTATGAGCCCACATTCAACCCCTGGTGTGTTTACAATTGAATAACTAAAACAATCAATGTTTTAAAAATCGCATACACTACTCACATCGTGGATAAGAGGTTCAAGGATCATAAAAATAACATTTAAGCATAAAATATTGCTAAATTTAGACACTAGATACTTACGGGCGAGGCCGTCGTGGTGCTCCTGAATCCTACGACTGCTCCAAAACGTTAGTAAGGACCGAGACATACTTGGTACCGGGGTCAAAGAGCGACAAATTTTAGTTTCGCACAAAATTACTCTACGCCGACGACCATGGAAAACTCTCTATTATTATTGTTGTGTTGTTGTTGTTGTTGATGCTGCTGTTGTTGTTGTTGCTGCTGTTGTTGTTGCTGCTGTTGCTGTTGTTATTGTTATTGTTGGATTGTTGTTGATGCTGCTGTTGCTGTTGTTGTTATTGTTGTGTTGTTGCTGTTGTTATTTTTTTTTGTTGTTATTGTGCTTGTTGTTATTTTTATTGTTATTGTTGTGTTGTTGTTGTTGTTATTGTTATTTTGGTGTTGTTGTTGATGGTGCTGCTGTTAATGTTGTGTTGTTGTTGTTTTTTGTGTTATTGTTGTTGTTGCTGCTGTTGTTGTTGTTATTGTTATTGTTGCGTTGTTGTTGTTTTGTTATTGTTATGTTGTTGTTATTGTTATGTTGTTGTTGTTGTTATTACTGTTATTGTTGTCTTGTTGTTGTTGTTGTTCTAACTGCTGCTGTTGTTGTTATTGTTGTTATTGTTGTTGTGTTGCTGCTGTTGTTGTAGTTGTTCTTATTGTGAATGTTGTGTTGTTGTTGTTGTTGCTCCCGCTGTTGTTGTTGTAGTTGTTGTTATTGTGAATGTTGTGTTGTTGTTGTTGTTGCTCCTGCTGTTGTTCTTGTTGTTATTGTTTTTGTTGTTGTTGTTATTTTGTTGTTGTGCTGCTCCTGTTGTTGCTGCTGCTGCTGCTGTTCCTGCTGCTGTTGTTGTTACTTCTGCTTTTATTCTTGTTGCTGTTGCTGTTATTGTTGTGTTGTTGTTGCTGCTGCTGTTGTTGTAGTTGTTGTTATTGTTAATGTTGTGTTGTTGTTGTTGTTATTGTTGTGTTGTTGCGCTGCTGTTGTTGTTGTTATTGTGGTGGTTGTTATTGTTATTGTTGTTTTTGTTGCTGCTGCTGTTGTTGTTGTTGTTATTATTGTTTTGGTTGTTGTTGTTGCTGTTGTTGTTGCTGCTGCTGTTGTTGTTGTTGTTAATGTTGTGTTGTTGTTGTTATTGTTGTGTTGTGGTTGTTGTTGTTGTGCTGCTGCTGCTGTTGTTGTTGTTGTTATTGTTGTTTTTGTGGTGGTTGTTGTTGTTGTTCCTGTTGCTGTTGTTGTTGCTGCTGCTGTTATTGTTGTTGCTGCTGTTGTTGTTGTTGCTGCTGTTGTTGTTATTTCTGTTTTTGTAGTTGTTGTTACAGAGTGGGTATTATGACTGCATTTTAAATCGAGAGGTATTTATTATTTACTCTTTCGTACCATGCCACACACTAAGAACAATCTGAATAAGTTTCATAAACAGACCTGCAGGGCCACAAATTTAATTACATTAAATTTCCTAACAATTTTGTCTAGATCTCTTACATACTAAAAGACAACATCAGCAGCATCAAATGAAAATTCAATAATATGTCACTAGAAGTCTCCTCTAGATTCCTATAAGATTAAGATCATTCTGACTCACTAACAATTTAAGTACTAGTTATATATCTCTCAGATATAGTCTGCCTACTATCTATCAAGCAATATACTAATGTCTCTGGCGACGATGTCCTCTCAGCTATTTGTGCCTACCGCTTATAATGGATCAAGCTCGTCAATATAAACTGACGTAGTTAAGTCTATTGGATCTACTCTAGGATGGGCTGGCAATCCCCAGCCTCATCCAGACAAATCAATCCCAATTCACAGATGTGTATGCCAAACATTCATACTCGTTGCAAGTCAATATAATTCTTTGTCTTGCATTCTTGGGTAGCACTCCTAGCATATGCGGCAATCCTGTCCTACTGGATAAATTATGTTCAGCTCCTCGTTCATTGTTGAATCATCAAAGGACAAACACTTACACTTGGTCCCTGGTATAGGAAAACCAGGGAACAGTAGACAATAGCAGTGGGCATATCTCATTCAAGCATATGGCTTCATCTCAATGTCTATAGTGGACTAGACATGAATCAACAGTCTTATGATTCTTCAGGCAGAATCGTGCCGACGCCTGCACAGATTGGAATTTTCTGTATGGAGTAATGGACATAGGTATGGCTACACTTTTATACTGTGCAGCCACCTGCAAACTACCGTCCAAATCCCTAGATTTGATTGGTGCATCCATGCGAGCTCATCTCGCAGTATTAATATATTCTACGTGGGAGTTGGTCACGGCCTTGTACTAAAAACAGACAAGGTCAATTTAAAATGTCAAAACAATTACTGAAATCTTTAAACCCTCGTGCTTTCTACATTTTATGTACGAATTTCTGAACGCAACTAAGCGTCTTAAACTATCTATCCTTATTCACCCCTTCTCTTCCTTTCTAAGTGTTCATCAAAATCACGGGGTCGAGAATTGCACTGTCACTCCTAACTTATCCATTTATTCTATCTCGCCCCACTTTCTTTCCAGCTCTAAGAAAAAGTGTTTCAAAAACAAACTGTTCACGAGAACAGTTCAAGGACAATTTACGCTGGTTATAATCAACGAGAACGTGAAAAATCAAGTCCTTGCAAGTCGTGACCCAGCACGACAATTATAGCATTAACCCCTGACATCCCCCACCCCAGTGGAAATTTTAAGAAAAATTTACACGATAGGATCGAAGAAACCACAAAGTTATTGTGGTGGGGGCCCAAGTACTACTGTAGAAAAACGAGCCTTAAGCTTGAGAACAAAAAAATTTAACTAAGAACGTGCATATTGGATGGACAAAAAGCATACAATTATTGATGCCACGTTCTGTAGAATCTAGTCTATCGAAACATTCTTACTGCACACAATCAAACTTCTCACAAACATTTATAATAACAATGAGTATATCACTGTATACTGCTGAATTAAAGTATAACTACTATCAAACAATCAGGCCTTACTGAAGGAATAGGCTCATAATTATCTAGTCAACACACATAATTGCTGCTTATATACACATTCACAAACAATATACTGTTAATTAAAATACTGTGGTATCCAATGGCAGCAGTAGCTCTGGTAGCTTGGTTTGCCATGTCTCCATCTCATTGACCCGCTGACAAGGGCGTCAGGTTTGTCAGAAGTTCAGGTCACAGTCCGGAATGACGCTGGTGGAAAGAGGATATTCACAAAAAAGGATTGTAAAACTGGTTCATAAAGTAATGAACAAGATAAATGTGAATCCATCCACCGTCTAGAATTGAGGGGGAAAAGTACTATCCAACCCCAATACAAGACACAACACTCTTTAATAGGGAACTAAATTAGACGTGACAAAACATCAGCTTGGGAATTGTCACCGCCAGGGATAGCCCGGATAACAAACCGGTATTCCTGGAGTGCAAGACTCCACCTCGTTAATCGAGCATTTTTAGCCCTGTTAGTCTTCAAGAATAACAACGGACGATGGTCCGTTTCAATTATAAACTCGGACATGAGTAGATATCGCGAAAATGCGTTTACAGCAAAAATGATAGCGAGGCACTCTCGCTCGATAATTGCATAGCGGCATTCCCTATCTAGCAACTTGCGGCTGGCGTATAGACATGGCCGCAAGGTATCGTCTCGTTCCTGTAACAACACAGCTCCTAATCCCTTGTCCGACGCATCAGTGCGGACAATAAATATTTGGTTTATATCTGGCAGTATGAGAATGGGGGAAGTCGAAAACAATCGTTGTACGGTACGAAGTGTATCCGTACATTCGGTTGTCCATTTCACTTTATTAGGAAAATTCTTTCTTGTGAGGTCCGACAACGGAGCTGTAAGCGAAGAAAAATATGGAATGAACTTTCTATAATAGTTAAGAAAGCCCAATAAACTACGAACTTCTTTCTTAGTTCGAGGGGCTTGGAGCTTTAAGATGGTAGTTATCTTCTTGTCATCAGGGGTCTGAACGCCGTGGGCAATTGTATGGCCCAGAAAATTAATTTCATTATATCCTAAAAACACTTTACTGGGTTTCGCCGTAAGGCCAGCTCGACGAAGAGCAATAAAAACTTGACGTAGGGCTGCGAGGTGGCCCGACCAATTGGTTTCATAAATACAAATGTCGTCAAAATACGACAACACGGAATTCATATTCTGGAGCAATATTGTCATCATACGCGCGAAAGTGGCAGGGGCTGTAACTAATCCGAAAGGCATATAGCGCCACTGCATAAGACCCAACGGGGTCTGAAAAGCGGTATATTGCTTGCTATTCTCATCAAGCGGAATTTGCCAATAGCCTTTGGAAAGGTCAATTTTAGAAAAAATCGTTGCCCTCGCTAACTGCGCAAAAAGATTCTCCTGGTTGGGAATCGGTTCAGCGTCATATATCGTAACCTCATTAAGTTTACGATAGTCAATACAAAAACGCACTGTATCATCTTTTTTTTTCACTAAGACGATGGGTGAGTTATATGGGCTCGTCGATCGCCCTATCACTCCCAGATGAAACATGTTACGTACCTCGGTTATTATAGTCTCCTGTGCGTGCACTGGACGCGGGTATGGTTTAATAAAGACGGGTATATCCGTCTTTAATCTTATAACATGCTGTACCAATGAAGTATTACCTGGTAGATCAGTAAAGACCGTAGTAAACTCGTTAAGCAAATCTCTTATATCTTGTCTTTGCGATTCAGACAGATCTGGATTTATATGTACATCCGAAGTGTTTTCAGAAGATTGAAGTGCGGGGATCGAATGCTCTATCTTAATAGGATCATCATCGTCAACTGAAACTAAGGCCGCATTGGCCTGAGCAACCACATTTCGGCGATTATTCTGACGATTATCATCGTCGGACAGGTACTGCTTTAACATATTTATATGGAACACTTTGTCCTGTCCCCGAATCTTGATAAGATAATTTACTCGAGAAAGTCTCTTTAGGACTTTAAAAGGTCCCTTCCATGTAAGAAGGAGTTTATTTTTCGTCTCCGGAAGGAGAACAAGAGTTTGGTCTCCGACGGCCAAGGTTCGCAATCGGCTACCCTGATCACGATATAGTTTATAAAGACTCGCATGCGCAGCCGAAGATTTTTGTGCGAGCTGACATGCATTAAGAATTCGATGTCGCAAGTCTACAACGTATTGATATGCAGACCGCGTATCGTTGTCGTCGGTGTCTGATCCGGCGAATAAATCACGGAGTATGGCCATTGGACCACGCGGCTTGCGACCATACAATAATTCGAAGGGGGAAAAACCCGTCGATGCGTTCGGTAGTTCTCGGTATGCAAAGAGAATAGCGGGGAGTTGTCGATCCCAATCACTCGGCTTGTCGGCCGAAACCCGCGCAAGCATAGCTTTCATGGTAGCATTCCATCGTTCACAGCAGCCATTAGACTGTGGGTGGTATGGAGATGTCAATCTTTGTTTAATCCCTACCAATTCCAAGACTTTCTTAAAAAGCTCAGAGGTAAACTGTGGACCTCTGTCCGATAAAATTTCAACCGGAAATCCAAGACGCGAAAAAATAGTAATAAGGGCTTCAGCCACATGATCGGCTGAAATGTCTTTTAGTGGAATGGCCTCTGGCCAACGGGTTGCGTAGTCAATGACAGAAAGTATGAAGCGATGTCCTCTGTCTGACTTGTGTAGAGGGCCAACTATATCTACGGCAACGCGTTCAAATGGTCTGGAGACCATTGGCATCTCCTGCAGAGGAGCCCGCGATGCTCTCCCTTTAGGAGTACGTCTCTGACATACGTCACATGTTGATACGAAACGGTTTACATCTGCGTAAATACTGGGCCAAAAAAATTGCGATAGTATTCGAGACTTAGTTCTGGCCTTTCCTTGGTGACCCGCCAAGGAAGTGTCATGCGCGAGACGAATAATGTCGCGACGAAAAGATCTTGGTACTACAAGCTGCATAACGGCCTCTCGCTTATTCCGAAAATTACGATATAATAAGTCATCTTTAATAAGAAACTTAGAGGTATCCGGCGCTGTAGGATCAACTTTAGTAAACAAATGTTTCAATGTGGGGTCTGACTGTTGCTCATCATGGAATGCACTAGACGTTATGTTCAATTCAATAGTAGGGTTACTCAATGCACTGTCTGCTCGTCGACTCGATTGTAGGCGTGTTGTCGCACAAGCAACACTCTCATCCTCAGTCCAAATTTCCAAGTTACCGATAGGAAACTTTATTACTTGAGGTACATTCCCTATGATTAAATCAGCCACCGGATTAGGCAGTACACATGCGGTAACAATACCTGTGAGAAAAGGTGTATCAATATAAACTTCTGCAAGACGGAATCGCTCTACAGATCCGCCAAAAGTAATACAAGTTACATCCTTATCCAAAAATTGTGTTGGACGGACTAGTGACTGCCGAACGCCGATAGTCGTGCATCCGGAGTCACGTAGAACGGAAGCGCGAATCGCGTTCACGCGGCCCTGGTAAAATGTTAATTCACCCAGTTCATGTAGGGCCGACATGACTGGAATAGCTTTTGATTGTCATGAAGATTCAGAATGACCGTCAGTCTCATAAGGTGTAGATTTAACAGAGCAGGCATTCGCCGCTTCCATTTTGACGTTACAAAATTTTTGTATGTGGCCTACCCTATTACACCTAAAACACATAATACGATGAGGATCGTTTCCACGATAAGGCAGACTCTGCGGTCTATCATAATCATGATTATTATCAAAATGCACTCGTCGCGGCGGTCCCTGAGGCCGGTTATATTGTTGGCCTGGATAGTTGCCACGATAATATGGACGAGGCTCGTAAAGAGAATAGCTCTGGTATCCTCGGCGCGGGGATAAATTACTTCGATTCGGAAAATCCCTCTGTCTAAAAAAAGGAGGCTCTGATTGAGAGCGCGGATTTGGGGCCTGACGCCGAGTCGGCCTTGAACGATCGTGTCCGGTTGGCGCTCCTTTGCCCACGTTGGCATAACACGGTGCTGTAGTTGAAGGCTTTGCCAAAGGACGATTTGGGTGGGCGGACGCATAACGTTCCGCACACGATGTGATTTCTTCAGAGGATGTCGGTGCCCTCTCTTTAAGGTGGGCAACCAAATCGGAATGACATGCCGTATAGATTTGGTCTTTTAAGACCAAATCATAAAGTTGAAAATAATTTCCGGTAGTCACGTTCGCGAGTTCGATCCAGCGATCTAAGTAATGTTTCAGCCGATTCACATAAGTTGAGAAATTTTCAGATGGCTCAGGTTTACATGCGCGAAATCTCTGATGAAAGCCATCTTCGGTATGTTGGAATCGCTTAAGCAGTGCTGTTTTAAGCTTGTCATAGTCGTTGGCATCCTCTACTTTGAGGCTATGAAATACTTCTAGAGCCTTACCTGTTAGTAAATTAGAAAGGCATGAACTGTACATCGCCTGCTGCCATCCGACGCATTTAGCGTGTAGCTCGAACCGATGCAAATATGCGTCGATCCGGTCCAGTTTTTCATTAAACGTCGGAAGCTTCGGTTTTGTAGCATATGTATTGCTGGCAGCAGTGGGGGCTATAAGCGATTCTCGCTCTAATTTCTTTATTGCGAGTTCATGCTCCCTTTTTTCCCTCTCTACAGCCTCTTTTTCTCTTTCTCTTTCTCTTTCCTTTTCTCTCTCTCTTTCTTTTTCTCTTTCTCTTTCTCTTTGTTCCTTTTCTCTCTCTCTTTCTTCTTTTCGATCCTCTCGGTCTCGCTCCTGCTGTATTTGTCGTTCGCACCACGAGGCGCGTTCTTCTTCTGGTATACCCAGGGCCTTGGCAGATTCAATGTATTTCAGAAATTCGGCCATAATGTGTATTAAAATCTGTTACTCGTATTGATTCGTATAGAATCAAAACACTGGCACGCTAGTGTGTGCACAATTAGTAAGTATTTACCTACTGTTACGGTATATCGCGGTATCAATTATATTATCTCTAACAGTTACTCTCTCTCAATATTAATCCAGTGTCCTATGTTACCACTGCTTCGCGAAAAGAACGTTCTATCTCACTCTGTAAATTGCAGGCAGTGTCACTTCCACTGCAAAAATTTTATCTCTCTCTCTCTGAATATGAATACTAGTAAGGCAGTGCCGTCTATCCGTTGCTCCCACTGCAATAAAATATATATGTATCGCCTTCAATGCGACAAATCAGTGTCTTGAGTGATCGCTCTCAAAATTTATGTCTCTCTCAACGCGACGAATCAAAAATATATCTCTCTCTCAACGCGATAAATTTGGAATATCTCTCTCTTCTCAAAACGCGCACACGCAGTGTCCTCTGTTACCACTGCAAAAACTCTCAAAACGCGAACACGCAGTGTCCTCTGTTACCACTGCAAAATTATTCTCTCTATATTCGACGTGAAATTAACACGTGACCAAAAATTTATTATCTCTCTCTCTCTCACATATCAATACCAGATTACAATTCAACGTGGTTTTAGCACGTGAAACACCTCAGGCATATATTGTAAACATAGCAATGTTAGTATACTACTTTAAAGTTTATAAGGAAGGAAAAAAAAAATACACTGAACAAGACGCTAGACTCACAAGAAAGACGAACGATAACAGACCCTACAAGTCCTAACTTATATTACAGAAAGTTTAAGAAAAAGACAGGAGAGACATCTTCCTAAAGAAATGTGAGGAAGCAAGAGAAATGCCACAATCTATACGAATAATGGATCCCTAATAGAACTATTCACAGTGAAGCAAATCCCCCCGAGTTATCAATAGCCACCAAGGCACTCCAATATCCTTCGTAATGGCAAAGAAGATATGCTAAACTATGATCCCAACCAACCTCCCGCTCTTAAACTAAACATATAGTAAAGGAAAAAAAACCTGGAAACACTGAGAGCGGAAAGCACCTCGCCCTCCTCAAAACTGACAATCAGATGGTTCACTTAACTTTCTTTTGAGGAATTCAGATGGTGATGTCCTCAATCCATAGCTCGTTCCAAGTCCAAAAAAAGTGTCGTGTTTCTGTTAGAGGTAGATATCTAAGGTGAATGGTGTCCCTCGCCGGTGTCGTCGGGTCAATGGGATGTTCAGCTCGTTATATGAAATTGAAAGAAAATGTCATATTAATACAACTTAACTATAACCTAAAGTAAAAAGGACCTGAAATCACAATGTTATAACAGTACAATATGAAATAATGGAATAAAATGCAATAGATGGATCTAAGGGTAAGTCTGTCAATAGGTTTTAAGAATAATTTATCTAAATGGCATGGCGTTCTTTAAGTTCTTTAGGGGGTCCCTCTCCAGTCTTACAGAGTGGGTATTATGACTGCATTTTAAATCGAGAGGTATTTATTATTTACTCTTTCGTACCATGCCACACACTAAGAACAATCTGAATAAGTTTCATAAACAGACCTGCAGGGCCACAAATTTAATTACATTAAATTTCCTAACAATTTTGTCTAGATCTCTTACATACTAAAAGACAACATCAGCAGCATCAAATGAAAATTCAATAATATGTCACTAGAAGTCTCCTCTAGATTCCTATAAGATTAAGATCATTCTGACTCACTAACAATTTAAGTACTAGTTATATATCTCTCAGATATAGTCTGCCTACTATCTATCAAGCAATATACTAATGTCTCTGGCGACGATGTCCTCTCAGCTATTTGTGCCTACCGCTTATAATGGATCAAGCTCGTCAATATAAACTGACGTAGTTAAGTCTATTGGATCTACTCTAGGATGGGCTGGCAATCCCCAGCCTCATCCAGACAAATCAATCCCAATTCACAGATGTGTATGCCAAACATTCATACTCGTTGCAAGTCAATATAATTCTTTGTCTTGCATTCTTGGGTAGCACTCCTAGCATATGCGGCAATCCTGTCCTACTGGATAAATTATGTTCAGCTCCTCGTTCATTGTTGAATCATCAAAGGACAAACACTTACACTTGGTCCCTGGTATAGGAAAACCAGGGAACAGTAGACAATAGCAGTGGGCATATCTCATTCAAGCATATGGCTTCATCTCAATGTCTATAGTGGACTAGACATGAATCAACAGTCTTATGATTCTTCAGGCAGAATCGTGCCGACGCCTGCACAGATTGGAATTTTCTGTATGGAGTAATGGACATAGGTATGGCTACACTTTTATACTGTGCAGCCACCTGCAAACTACCGTCCAAATCCCTAGATTTGATTGGTGCATCCATGCGAGCTCATCTCGCAGTATTAATATATTCTACGTGGGAGTTGGTCACGGCCTTGTACTAAAAACAGACAAGGTCAATTTAAAATGTCAAAACAATTACTGAAATCTTTAAACCCTCGTGCTTTCTACATTTTATGTACGAATTTCTGAACGCAACTAAGCGTCTTAAACTATCTATCCTTATTCACCCCTTCTCTTCCTTTCTAAGTGTTCATCAAAATCACGGGGTCGAGAATTGCACTGTCACTCCTAACTTATCCATTTATTCTATCTCGCCCCACTTTCTTTCCATCTCTAAGAAAAAGTGTTTCAAAAACAAACTGTTCACGAGAACAGTTCAAGGACAATTTACGCTGGTTATAATCAACGAGAACGTGAAAAATCAAGTCCTTGCAAGTCGTGACCCAGCACGACAATTATAGCATTAACCCCTGACAGTTGTTGTTGGTGCAGCTGTTGTTATTGTTGTTGTTGCTGCTCCTGCTGTTGTTGTTATTGTTGTTGTTGTTGTTATTGTTGCTGCTGCTTGTATTCTTGCTGTTGTTATTGTTATTGTTGTTGTTTTTGCTGCTATTATTCTTATTGTTCTGTTGTTGTTGTTGTTGTTAATGCTGCTGTTGTTGTTAGTTATTACTGTGTTGTTGTTGTTGCTGCTGCTGTTGTTGTTGCTCCTATTGCTGTTGTTGTTATTGTTATTGTTTGTTTTTATTGTTATTGTTGTTGTTATTGTTATTTTTATTATTGTTGTGTTGTTGTTGTTGCTGCTGCTGCTTTTGTTGTTGGTGTTGTTATTGTTAATGTTATTATTGTGTTGTTATTGTTGCTGCGGCTGTTGTTGTTATTGTTGTTTTGTTGCTTCTTTTGTTGTTGTTATTGTTATTTTGTTGGTCGTGGTGTTGTTGTTATTGTTGTTGTTGTTCTTGCTTGTTGTTGTTGTTATTGCTTCTGCTGCTTTTGCTGTTGTTGTTGTTGTTTTCTCTGCTGCTGCTGCTGTTGTTTTTTTTTGTGTTGTTGGTTTTGTTTCTGTTGTTGTTGTTGTTGCTGTTGCTAATTGTTTTTGTTGTTGTTGTTTCTGCTGCTACTGTTGTTGTTGTTGTTTTTGTTGTGTTGTCGTTGTTGTTTTTGTTGTCGTTGTTGTTGTTGTTGTTGTGCTTGTTGTTGTTGTTGTTGTTCGTAGAATAGTTAGCAAAAAAGGAATTGTCAAGTCAGATTTTGGCGAATACTTTTGAGCTGCCTTCGGACAGGGCCATCATAATATCTTAGCAAGTAACATGTAAATGAGGGGGAAAATGTATTTATACAGTATTAATTAGAGTGTGATTGTTTTTCTGTAACGTTGTTTCTCACATTCACGATCATAATACACACCGGTAACGAACACACATAAAAGCTAGCAGCGAAAGATGCAGAAGGCAGTTTTTGCTGTCCACAATTCGCCCCAACGAGACTTTAAAATTGAATGTGTGTCATATTTCACTAAGGTTCCTTAACTTGTTACTACATGTAATATTAAATGCCTGTTACTGAGTTTATTTGCGTTATGATTATGTTTACGAAATGAAGGGCAAGGTGTGTGTACCATGTATGTAATCTTAGGCGTTCTGTGAAAGAGAATTTCCCCTATGGAGTAATAAAGTAATTCTTATCTTATTTGTTGGGTGTTGTTGTTTTTTTTAAGCTATTATCCCCTAACTTTCTTATTTTTACGTTTCATTTGATGATGATAATTTCCGCTAAGGAATAATGAAGTGATTCTTATCTTATTTGTTGGTTGTTTTTTTTAATGCTATTATTCCCTAACTTTCTTTATCTTATATTCTTATATTCTTGAACGCATGGTATTTTTGGTGGGTTTCGTAAATTGCTTGACAAACTCTCGTTTAACTTTTATGTCAGGAATTAAGCATCAAGAAAGGCAAGAAGCTCTCATCTGCTAAAAATGCTCCCCAAGCAAAAGGACTAGGCGCATTGACAAGAAACAGATCCAGTATAAAACTGGCCACACATACAGACAAGAAACGGACTACAGGCCAGAAAAGTGAAAATCCTGGTTTAATTAAATTTGTATAAACTCTGCTTTACTTAACAGTCCGAGATATGCCTTATGCCTTGTCTTATGCAGTAAATATGATCTGTTATTTAGTCTGTTGATTTAGCATTAAATCATCTCTTCACTGACTCAGCGGTGGAGATGGCTATAATATTGAACCTCTTCACTAGGTCACGTTAGTGCAGTGACAAGGTACCGGCAGTTTATTATGACTGGTAACTTTCAAATTGCTCTTGAAGTCAATGAAGGAATGTATCCATTTTTTTTTTTTTACAATCCAGTTTAGAACACTTTTTGGCCGTGTTCAGACTCACAAATCGAAGATTAATCTCAAATTCCTCAAAACATGCGTTCATTCTGCGAATTCTTGGACATGTCTACTTGCTGAGATGAATTTCAAGAAAATGATTAAAGAAAAATAATAAAAGATTAAAAGGTTCCCTTGATAAAAACATGCAGCACCTTTATGAAAGACACTCATTCGGTGTAGAGGAATATTCATTCACTACAACTGGCTTTAATTCGCTGAAATAACAATACTGTTTTACACACTTCACCCCCTGTTTTGGCCAGCCTTTCCTTGTTTTTGGCCATTGAGTTTTATCCCACAAAAAAAAAAAAGCATTTTTGGAGAGGTTCCCACACCGTTGACACTGCATGTTCCTTGTATTACAAATCTGGATAAAGTTATGTCGTTGGATCTGCAATGTTTTCTGTGACGACAACGGTACATGACTGACACAAAATACCATGAAATGACTGGAAGTTCTTGACGGTGTGCGCTGGTGCTGCACAGACAGATGCTACAGACATAGACCTTTTTCACAGGCGAGAAATTGGACCGACGACAACAATGAACCTTGCTTTAATTGTAGACGACATATTATTTTTCTTACGATTTTTAGAAGATTCATGAAATCAACGTGATATCCAAACAACAGAATTTAGGAAAGTCGTTGTTTTGTGGGTTTTTTTTTCACTCTGGGACGTTATGACTTGAAGACGCGCGACATTTTTAATGACGTTATCATCTCATATGAGAAGCTTTTACTCGGTATTATTATAATTTTGAGAGCTAGTTTGAATGTTCAGTGTGTTCATTTGTTCTGCGATAATGACGACTGAAGACAATTAGACGGACTTAAAGCAAAGGCAAACACGTTATTAACACTTTCGTCGGTTTAAGTGAATAATGTGGAGAGAGAGACAACATTGATTTTTAATCAATTATATTTATATCTGCGTGATTTATTTTATTTTTGGGCTTTCTTTTTTCTTATGTATGAGTGGAAATAACGAAAATGTTCTGTACATTTTATCACAATTCCAATTTGGAATGTGAACGTGAAAAGTAAGATCACGTTATATATTTTTTATCATATGTTATTTCCAATTAGGAATGTGAAAAGGGAGGTCATGTTTTATATTTTTTAATCACATATTATTTCCAATTTGAAATGTGAAAAGTAAGGTCATGTTTTATATTTCTTATCACATATTATTTCCAATTTGGAATGCGAAAAAGTGAAAAATAAGGCCATGTTTTATAATTTTTTATCACATAATTATTATTTCCAATTTGGAAATAATTATAGATATGTGATTTTTTTATTTTTTTTTGCCATGTAAGATGGAGTTCATACATTGCGATAAACGCGTATATCAAACTTTCTCATACATCAAAACATTTTCATCTTCCGGGTGTGTAAGCTTATGTTATGAGAGTGTGCATGTGGGCGTCCATACGTGCTGCCGGCGGGCGTATGTGTGAGCGTGTGAGTGGATATTGCAAGAGAAATGTGGAAATATTTCATTAATTTTATACAATGATACTGTGTTTTATGTGATGACAAAATAAAGAAAATTTACATATACACTAATTATGATGTGTTATATACTTTTTAAACTGTTCCCGCATTTTTTATTATTATTGTTTTTCCTTGATTATTGTCGTATTTAAGGTTACTGAAGAAATGCAAACACAATAGGCGGGGAAAAACACAAAGAACGAAACTGGACAGCTTGCAATTCTATTTCTGCTTTTAATTGCCCCAGATTTCCAGATTTATTCACGGTGAACAAAAGGCTAAAAGTCTAATGGCCAGATTTTGAGGTCAGGTCATGCCAAACAAAAGTCATGCGTGGAAGAAGTGGCACGGGGCAATCAGGCAGGTATGGGGGGCCTACTGGATTTGTTTTCTCGACGGTTTGATTTGTTTTTTCATCATCGTGTTCGTTAAAGTGCTATCAGCGGCTGGTTTTACCTGCGGCCCTGTCAAAGACCGGTGGGCGCCACGCGGTTTTAAAACTTAAAGGGCAAACAGAGATAATTAGAGCCATGCCGGGCACAAACTGGCAACTTGATAGGAAGTCGCGGCAGCTCGAAGGGAGAGGGAGTGGGAGGGAGGATGGTGTTTTCACTGCCGATGCTGCTAATCACCTAGCAAAAACCCAAAAAAAAAAATTCAGCGAGAACTACAGATTAGTGAATAATAAATTGCTCTCTGGTCTGTTGTCGGAATATTCACAAACTGGGGAAAAAATTATTTGCGTAGATCTAGATTCTAGATCTAGTTATGTATAAGCGGGCGCAGTCGCATCTTGTTGAATTTTTTATTTTCATTTTTGTAGAATTTAGTGTGTATTTTTTTTTCTTGGTGCTAAGATAGGGCTTTGATAAAAACATTATTTTGTTTCTTTTGCCGAGTTTCAAGTTCTCTGGTAAAATTTATCGGCTTTGCTACATAGCGGTACAGCTTCTTTTTCTCTTTGTCATTCTTTGATTTTACTTCAAGCTGCTTTGCTGAGACTTCGCAGATTTTCTGTTGTTTTTCATATTTTCTGAATTCGTTTCAGTATCTTGTGTCCCGGACGAAGTTCATTTCTGAAGGGGAAACCCGATTATTTTTGGTGCCTCGGTGTTTATCATAATGCACTGTTTCGCACCCTAAGCATATTTTTCCCGGTGCATAGTTGGCACGTCAGTTATTTCATTACTGCATGAAATTTCTGAGTGTCACTTCTTGGCAAATCTTCCATAGGTCATAGAGTCGGTGATGCAAGATGGAAATAATTTTTTGACTGATGAAACGCAAAGGCTCGCCAGGATCCACATTTATTCTTGGAAACCTGAGGTAAACATTAGACAGATCTAGATCTAGGTATCTAGACCTAGACTCTATATCATTATAGGGGAAGTGCTGTGGTATCCGGTGGCCGGTTTCATGAAAGGCTGTGGCTATTCTTACGGCAGTCGCAAAATGATGACGTAGGGCATAAATACATTGGCTCTGTAACATTTTGAACATCGTGTGCCAGAAAAGGCCAACCTTACAGCATCAGTTTCCCAACTGATCCTCCTTAGTTAACGGAAGGACTTCCGAATGCGTTCCAGTCCGAGTGAAAACAATACATAGCTACCCCGGCGGCTTTCCCTGATATATCAATCTGACTACTGCCCAGACGAACATCGGCCTACGGCCTCGATGATACAAAATGACTAGACCCTCACGTCATTACATATCAATCTGACAATAGACTAATATAGCCTACGTCAATAATTAACTGGGGTGGGAACAACCGAAAAAGCGCCCCAAGTAGGCCCAGCATTAAGTTGAATAACAAACTGCCGTAAGAATAGCCACTCCCTTCATGAAAAGTGCCCAGCCCATGGGACAGAAGTTGGTGCCTAAACGGTCTTGGCGCGCCCAACTGGGCGGGTACTTGTTGTAACCCAAGGGCGCGTTCATGAAATGTACCCACACTTGTGCCCAAGAGGGCGCTTGCTCAGCTGATTGTTACACACTTATTTTTAGAAACAGGCATCATGTGGCCAGTGTTGAGCTGCAGTGGAACTCTTCACCGCAACGCAAAGTTAAAGGTTCTCGTACATCGTAACTTTGTGCCAGGTAAATTAGGATTATCTAATCTTAACTCGTTTTAAAAAACAATAAATTAATCAGAAAGACTACACATTATGTTACAAAGGTGAGAATTCGACTCGGAAAGTGCATGCGATTAGAATTCGTCAGTTGGTTAGGGGTTTTGCCGGAAGAAACAAGCCTTGAGTATTTATGAATAATATTAACACTGTGCGCTGGCTAAGTCTAGGCCGCGCGCCGTGGTTGGATGTAAAATGTGAATTATATTCCCCATTAACCTAGATCAAAATGCTGACCTTCACTAAACATTGGGTCACCTCACCTGTCACCTGTCGGCCTCATCGTCATCGATGTTAGCTGCTACAGTGGATGTCACGACAAAATCTCCTCCACCCAACCCTGTCCTTAGCTTTCCTAGTTAGTTCACTTATTTCCAGCTGGCTGACTTTCTTGATGTTATCGTGATATGTAATGGGTGGTCTTCCTTGTTTTCTCTTTGTTTCTGTCTTTCCTTGAAGGATTGATATCATAAGGGCCGTGCTTTGGTTTCGGGCCGCGTGGCCGATGTATGCAAGTCTTCTTTTATTTATTTCAGGTGTTATTCTTCTGGTGGTGCCAAGCTGTTCTAAGATGCTTGTATTTGTTCTCCTTTCTATCCAACTTATTCTGAGTAGCCTTCTGTAAAGCCACATTTCAGCTGCCTCCAATCTTGTTATGTCTGCCTTTTTGAGTGTCCAGGCTTCACAACCATATAGTAGGACTGGCCAGATCATTGGGTAGGAGAGGAAAAGAAAGAAAGAGGTGTGTTCGTATGCACACGGATGATGAAACAAGAAAATTGTAATTGTGTGGTGTGGGGAAAAAGTAGAATTGGCTGGACCTATGACGAACGGAAAGGCGCTCGGTTGATTCGAGCGGACGAGTAGATGAAGCAATAGGCGCACGTCGGCTCGGTAATGGGTAAAAAAAAAAAAAATAGTGTGAGGAACGAGGGGAAGTGAAAGCACTTGAATAAAACGTCATGAAATTTAATTGAAAAATTGCATGCAATTGTTTATCCGCAACAACAAACAAACAAGCAAACTGGAATTACATGTATTCCTAATGCTGTTGGATTAAAAAAAATTTCCAAACAGATTGATTACTGATTAAAAAAAAAAACTTTTATAAGAAAAGAAGAAAATTAAAAAAAACCTACCCTCCTGAGAATCGAACCACTGTCCCCCATTGACAGGTGTAGATACAAAAAAAATAAACTGGATTTCTTCCGTTATTGTTCTTGGGGAAAAAAAAAAAAAGTTTGATGCCTAATGAAAAAAAGACTTATGAAAAAAAAAAAAAAACAGCCATGCTGAGAATCGAACCGCGGCCACTAAAAAAATAATTACTGACAGGCAGAGATGCTAATGACTACGCTACTGAGAACGCTGAATATTGTGGGGAAAGTCTTACTAAGTAAGGATGACCAAACCAAGAAACCGTTAAACCAATAACAATGGGGAGGGAGGGGGGGGGGGGTAGATAAAGCAAATTAGTAATTAGGGGGTTTCGAAAGGAGCGAGGAACATGACTGGGATTGTGCAGGGATAGAATGAGCGCAGGGAATAAAAGAATGAAAGAATGACTGAACGAAATGAAACTATTCCACTGTGCCCGTCGTCTGTAGAAGTGTGGCCACGACGAAACAAGCTTTGTGTGGGCTAAGTCTAGGCCGTGGCTGGGTGTAAATTGTAAATCTTAGATCAAAATGCTGGCCTTCATTGTGTGGAATGGAGGAAAAGCAAGTACACGGTATTCGTATCATGTATATGGCTGGAGATACAATTAAATTATAATTGTGTGGTGTGAGAAGAAAGTAGATCTAGATCTAGATTCTAGGTCTAGAATTGAATCGACCGATGACGAACCGAAAGGCACTCGGTTGATTCGAGCGGACGAGTAGATCTAATGAAGAAATCGGCGCGAATGTGTGAGAGTGGATAAAAAAAAATTATTCTAAGGAACGAGGGATGTCAAAATGGATAGATGATACCCAGTTTTAGCATTTTGAACCTAATATTATTGCGATGCATCGCCTCGGTGTCCGCTCACTCGCTACATCAGTGCACACCCGCCATGTTTGGGCCATTGTTTTGGCCCTTGGATCTACTCTTTAGCCTTAGCTGTCCCAGGATCTGTGTCCCAAGGGATCGCCCAAACTGATGGGACACATTTCATGAAACGCTGCCCAGCCGTGTCAAGTACCCATGGGCCTGTTTTCGCCATATTTGGGTGGGAACTTTGCCTTGGGCGCTTTTCATGAAACTGGCCACAGGAGAAATCCATTTATGCAGCATTCAATACATGTGTTTGAATGATTTTATTGACTGTATCCAACCAAAACAAGAGAATTTGTCTTTATGGAGAATTTTTCAAACTAAGCAAACAGGACGGCTTGAAGTAGGCCTACTTGAACTCCTAATTTTAGACAAAGACTAAACTTCTCCACTGGGGTTGAAATTCAAAGTGCATCAGGCAGAGTACATGTAGGAAGGTCTTCCTTCCCTGGTTTATTACGTTCCATTCCTTATTCTGAACTCTAACGGTCAGGTATAAATATTGGTAAAAAATTTTTCAGTCACCTACGAACGCTGTGATGTATCAGAACTCCTGAGGCCAAGTAGAGCTGCAAATTTAGGTTCCTACATTGTTTCTTTCCGCTATCGCCCTGAAGACTATGATGTATTTTACGAAATCACTCAGTCTGTGAAAACGACAGGTATGAATAGAATGAGCTGGTTCAAACCTAAAATACTTCTTTTCATAATGCTCTTCGGCGTATTCATGATGATGAGGGCACAAAGAGTGGGGAATACATTACACAGAGTTACAGGATCTCGAATTTCAAATGTTCATCAACATGAAAATCGCTATGACTTCAAAAATGCGGCTCCAGACTCAAAAGCGCAACACTCTGAAAGTCCCTTTGAGCAAGGTAGACGGGATCAGAAAACTGTCAGTGCTGATAGGAGTTCATTTGTGAAGGAGCAACTACCCAAGAAGATAAACTTAAAGACAGGCGCCCATGTTGGAGAACTGTTCACGAAGCGGGGATTGCCGCAGATTTCGGTCACAAAGGTTCATCAAATCCGTTCGCATCCCATCACATCATCCACAGCTGCAACTCAGCAGCCTGCCATCAGAATCTTCAAACAGAGTAGAAATGTGTTTGCATCTGAGAAAGGGACATTTCCGTGGGCAAGACAGAAAAGTCGACCTCGAGTAAGTCTTAACACCTGGAGAATCATTCTCCAGCCAGGCTCTCAAACTACGACTCGTCCAGCAAATGTGAAGTACCGAACAGCTTTGGCGCAAATCAGAGCACTGGGGTCAAAGAGGCAGAAATGTATTTCCCAATACTTGGAGCTCTCCCGTAACATAAGGCGACTGAGATTAATGTTCAGACTTAGTCACCGTGACGTCTTGAGGGGCAGAGGCGACTCGTGGAGATTACGAGTGGCGCTGCAGATTCGAAAAAGGATTGTAGCACAATTTCTACGACAAAGGCAACGATTTCTGCGAGAGATTTTTCTTCTTGACAAGTTCAAAAGGCGCCTGATTCGTCGATTGTCAAAACACTTGAATGCTGCAAGACGTGCAAGCGTCAGATTAAGAATATTTTTTCCTGTCCCAAGCTGGTCCAAGGAAAGACATCTTTTTCCGTCGCGCGTGGCGTCAAGACTGATTATTCCTGCTAACAGAGTCCACAAATTTGTATTTCCAGTTCGACGAGAGGTGGACATCGTGTTTCCCTGGCGTCGTCGATTCTTGCTGAGATTGTTACTTACCAGCAAGAATCAGAAAGGTAAGCCTTTGACTCTGTTTAGCTCTGTCCGAGTCGCTGCTCATTTTAAACGTACACAGCACAATCAAAATACGAAAAAGTGGCGTGTCCTTCTGAGATCTGGAAAAACCAGAGCAGGCCACAACTTGGCTGGTAAACTGAACTCACAGCGACGTCTACTTTTACGGTTGTTGAGGAAAAGCAAAGTGATGAGGGCCCTCATGCTGATGCGTCGTCATGCTTTACAAATGTGGGAAAACAGCAAAATGAGGAACCGAGTAATGCGATACAGAAATATGGCTGTTTTACGGAGAAAGTTCTCTACATTTCTTGCTGGGAAATACGGGAATTATGGTACATTACAGCACGCAACCTCATGGAACCCTAAACAGCAACCGATTCACTCATCTCCGTACGGAAGAAGGTCGTCGCCCACGGTTAAAGAAATGGGACCGGAACACAGACAAAAGCTCAGCCAAATGAACACAAATAGGAGATCTGTGGGCAGTGACCAAAGAGCTGGAGATCAGCGTTCAGCACAACGGCGTGTCATCCACGAATACGATCACGTATTGTTGAAACTGCTCACCTTGTCAAACCAGTCAATGCAACCGAGGATTGAGGAACAGCAGAAGCTGGTGCAAGAACTAAAAGAGACCTTGCAGTTGTTAAAACGTCACAATTCTTGGCTGAAGGATGCTGTTGTGGACAAACTTACTAAGATCTATGATCTGTTCAAGCATTGGCAAGACAGTGTTTCGCAGGTCGGTTCCCCCTTTTTCCGAGTTTTGGCTGAAATTTCCTATGGCAATAGAAATAATACGCAGAATGCCAATAATATGACAACAAAGGTAGGTTACTTCACATTAAAAAGTATAGATGTGACTCTCAGCAAGAAAATTAACATTGGCATGGTTGTTGCCCAGTACTTCAAACAAACCCTCAAATGCATTAGACAAGCTATTATAGATTTCTTCCAAGCAATATTCTCTTATATTTCTCACTTATACTTGATGTTCAGAAAGCAACTTGGTCGGATTGAGATGCCGGGCATACTTCATCCAGATGCGCAACATGATCTAGGTCACGACACTATCAGATTAAAGCAAAATGTGACGTACATTGGTGACCAGCACAATGACCATGGCATGGAAAGATCGGGTAAGAAATCACATGATTGGATATCCTATACACAATTCAGTCGAAGCAACCATGCCATATCTGAGGTGTCTCGGCGGGTAAACAACACACCAGGCCCACAGGTAGCCCACAGAGCTTTGATTCTTCACGAGTACCGAGTACCTGGTCTTCCTTCAAATACGAGAGGGCCCGGAAAGGAGGAAAAAAGGCCAATTGGAGAGGCTAATGGGCTGAACAAATCTCATCAAATATGGAATATGCAGTTTTCAAGAAGGTTTCTGGGAGTTTTATTGATTCCAGCGAGGAATAATCTAACGCTGCAGGGAAGAGCCAGTACTGCAACATCCAATGGCAGCAACAAAACAAATGGCGAGACAAAGCCGGGAGAAATAAAAACTGCCCAACTACTGTCGGCTGATAGATCCGATACAATAAGGCTTGAGTCGAAACTGGTTGATGATGTTATCAACAGAACAACCGCTGGTGATACGTCAGTAAATCAATCTGAGTACCGCTGGCAAGAAAGCTGGAGACATCACTTTGTTCTTATGTTAAATCACATGAGAGAGATTGGGCACAACGGAAGTCTTAGAAACCCTCAGAATGTTGTCAAATGGACATCACGATGGATTAAGGGTTCTCAAGCTGTGTTTCGACATTTCCTGTGGTTATCTCAACTGCCTCAGAAATTTCTGGGTTTTATTCGACGCCTTGAGTTGGCTAATCTACGAATGAGAATGAGGCTGCTCTCACAGATCCTGGCTAAGACACGCAGAGGACCTTCTCCATTCGTTCTCGGAAAGGTCCTGGGTTTCGTCGGTGTGAAAACTAACGACTTGAAGAAAGACGACAGCGAATTTAAAAAGGATGCAAGTAGGGTACGCCAGTGGCATTCGAAGAACAATCAAAATGGGGGCGTTCAAAAGCATTCACACAACGACATTAGTAAAATGTCTGTGTCTGAATATGAAAACGATGCAGTTTGGACAGCAGCAAGGCCCAGCCATAAGACAAATGCTGACAAGCCATTTCTAGTGATGAATGTACATTTCAATTCATCGGAGAAACACCAGAAACAGTACACGCCGAATGTAACCATGAACAAAGCAACCGATCAGAACAGAGTATTCAGTCCCGTGTTAAAGATCTTTCACCGAGATAGAAAACAGACACTGAATATTACGATGAACAAAACGAACAACACAAACAACCGTAACCAAGTATCAGGCCCTGCATTAACTAACTCGCAAGGTGGTTCTAAGTTGTCAGAATTAAGATTAAACAAAAAATCCCCAAGATACGAATCTCAAGGCAGATCAGTTAGGAAACTTCTCAGCGTGTTTGATTTTCGAAGTCCGGCTGGCAAATTTTTTACAAATGCCAGAAACAGGAAAAACGTCCTTAAAACCCACCACTCTCAAGAAGAAGATATCCACACTGATGCTGTCAAGCTGGAGCCCGCTGCACCTGAAGATGACTTTAATAGGTATGATTTTCATGACGAACAAAGCCATGGATTTCTGTCCAAAGCAGACGATGGACGCGGCAATTATCAGCCAAATCTTTATGGAAAAATTAAACCTGGTAGTTCTGTTGACAATGGAAGTTCTGCATCTCAACTTCCACAGTTGACAGGCGTTTGGTTAAAGAAAATGTTACTGAGAAATAGGAACAACGATATAAATCTGAAACGTCATTTCCCCCAAAGCATTGGACTTGAGACCAAAAGAAACGGCCAAGAGACAAATCAGCAGGAACGTGGAATTCATTATTCAGAGAGCGGAGGCAGTGAATACGCTGGAGAAAGCGCCACTGCGATGCCCATGGTAAGCGCAGAAACGTTAAGACACAAATTGCTTAGTCTCCTCAAGCTGGTTCGAGAGAGCCACATTTATGATCGATACGATGCCGATAATGGAAAAGATGTGGGCGATGGAAAAGACAGGGGACCCGACACTGTTTCTCCGAGATATCCACTGGCTGAAACTGATGATAATTACAACGATATAAATCTTATGGGGCCAAATAACTTCAACTCATACCCACAGCCTGGTCTTGCGACTGCTCGTGAAAATGCCAAATCTACCGATGTTTTGTCAGAAGATCATCATGAAGCAAGCACTGTTGCAGATAAAGTTGTAGAGAAATTGGAAACCGAAAGCAATTTTCCCACATTTCCCCTGTACCCAAACCATCAATTGCCCATGGAACAGGGCCACAATGGACAAGGTGTGCAAATGCCCAGCCCTCGACTTCCTGTGCCAAGTGGCAAAGCTTTGGATGGACATGACAATGGCCACACAGATACAAATACTGGTCATTCAGCTGCTCGAAAGCCAGAGGATGTTCAGCCCACGCAAGCCGACATTCAATTGTTGAAGAATATTGAAATGCTGACTTACAAAGCCCTAGGGATGAACGGTGGGAAAACTGATGGAAGTTTTGACAGTACTGGTAAATACCCTGGCCTTGACGATATCCTCCAGCAAGGTCGTGAACTTTCTTTTTCAACACAAAATCCTCACACTCATTCTCCAAAACCAGACGTTCTACATTCCAAACAAAGGTGGAAAAGCCACGATCTCTCAAGAATGAAGAGAAAAAGTGAATTTGGGAAATACGATGTTCTCGAACCACCAGAGGAAGAATTCCTGATAAAAGTTGATCTTATGAAAGATCTGCGGAGGAAATGGGTGATGATGAAGAGAGACATAAGGAAACTGCAGAGCGAGATTTACGCAGCAATGGATAACTATTCTAATATAGAGACAGATATTGAGAGATTACTTCGTCGTGGTAATGCAATGGCATCTGCTGACGTGAGGCTAACAAAAAACGACAAGATATACAATACTATGAATGTAGCCAACTGGAAACTGGCACAGTCCGAGTTTAAACGATTTCAGAAAGATATTCACAGCCGTGAGGAAGAATTTAAACGTTTAAATCAGAAAGCGATGAAATCTAAAATTCATACCAAACTTACGAAATTAGGACATGATTTCAACAGAGAAAAACAAAAAATTGATTATGAAATCCAGAATTTACTCAACTCGACTTCTTTACTGCCGGTAAAAGCTCCCCGTGGGTTCGATCTGAATGGTCATCAGTCGCTGTTAAGCCTGGAAAAAGGTAGAAATGGGGAGGACTCAGGCAGCGATCAAATGGATTACGTGGATGAAGATGGTATTGCCCATTACATGAACGAAATTGATGCTCTCCATGGATACCCTACTGAGATTGGGGAAGACCACGATTTGAAGAGAGTTGAACAATTGCTTGACAGGGTGATTCTGAGACAGACAAGAGCTGCATCACACGCTGGCGGTGTTCACAAGTACAGTGCTTTAGTGAATAAAACCATAGACAGCAGTCTTCAAGACTCAGGGAAGGAAGACATCTATGAACCCACACATAACGGAGATGATTTCCCAAAACCGAAGGATAACCATCAAACGTCTAAGAAGAGATTGAAATTCGTGGAGAGAAAACTCCTGAATTTGGCACGAGGGGCCGAAGCAGCTTCGAATAGGCGACCACTCGCAAGACATGAAAGGGCGTTAACCCTGGATGACAATGGTGAGGTCACTGAGAAATCCACTGTTGATCTGGGCTTTCCGGCGAAGTGGCGAGACCTGAAAAAGGCAATAGAAACGCTTCAAAAAAACGTGGCAATAATCATAGAGAAGTATTCCAAAGCCGAGGCAAAGGTGGAAAAGTTGATGAAATCCAGTGCATCGGTTGATAATAAGATCTATGGACTTACTAATGTCAACGCTGTGAACAGCACAATAAACAATATGAAGTGGGAAGCCGTCAGGAAGGATTTGATTACTTTCAGAAACGAAATTAGACGGCTTGACCGGATGGTTGAACGGACTGACTTGAACAACCTGGCTCAAAATTTAAAAGGACAGATAAAGAATATCCGCAGGGCTTTGAATGAACAAAATCTCCTCATTGTGACGCAACTGGACAGCAAAGCTGATCCTAACATGCTGTTTACATTTGGAACTGGAATCAGGGAAGATTTAGCCAGTCTGGATTATTTTGATGCAATCCGTGAGAATCCCAAAGTAAAAGCAATAACTAATCTTCGCGACCGAGTTTCGGATGAATCCAAAGACTATAACCCAGACAGCACAGCCATTCTTGAAGACCAGCTCAGTGACCTGAACAAATACGAAGAAAATATCAATAGCATCTCAGATCTTCGGGTCGTTGACGATCGACTCCACCAGATGCTACTCAAAACTGCCATGGGGCCCTCTTTCACTGAAGAATTAGAACGTGGCAAGAGAGAGGCGTGGAACCCACCGAAAGCACCTCCGGGAGTTAAAGCCCGCGCTCCGCCACGCAATGCACCAAAAAAAGGGTGGGACAGGAAAAAAGTAGAAGACATGCTGAAACGTGAGGAAAGGATAAAGAATGACACGGTTCGATCAGATGACAACCGTAAAGATCGCCAAAACAAAGCCGGTGACAAAGGTGAGAAGAATAACGAGCCAGCACAAATCGGAGACTCGGTTGTTGAGACCAATTTAGGAGACATGGAGACTGTTGAAAATGCCAACAAGGAAACTTACGACAAGGCGGATGGTGCTGGTGAATCCAGTGACCTAAATAAAGGAGAAAAGGAAGATTTAGAAGACGCTGACCAGAAAAATTTCGAGAAGGATGATAATACTGATGAATTCAATGATCTAAATAAAGGAAATGCTGTTGAATTCGATGACCTAAATAATGGAGAGAGGGAAGTTTTTTTAGAAGCTGGCCAGAAAATTTTCAACAAGGATGGTAATACTGGTGGGTTCAGTGACCTAAATAAAGGAAACGCCGATGAATTCAGTAACCTAAATAAAGAAGACAAGGAAGGTTTTGAAGACATTGAACAGAGCAAATTCAACCAGGCTGGCAATGCTGGTGAATTCGGAGATCTAAATAAAGGAGAGAAGAGAGGTTTTGGAGACACTGATCAGAAAAATCTCAACATGGCTGGTAATGCTGATGAATTCAGTAATTTAAATAGAGGAAATGCTGATGAATTCAGAAATCTAAATAAAGGATATGCTGATGAATTCAGTGACCTAAACAAAGGAAATGCGGATGGATCCAGTGATCTAAATAAAGGAGAGAGAGGAGGTTTTAGAAATACTGATCAGAAAAATTTCGGCCAGGCTGTTAATGACTTTGGTGATCTAACGAAAGGAAATGCTCGTGAATTCAGTGGCCTAAATACAGGACATACTGATGAATTCAGTGACCTAAGTGAGGGAGAGAAGGAAGGTTTTGAAGACGCTGACCAGGAAATTTTCAACAAAGCCGATAGTACTGACGAATTCAGTGACCTAAATAGAGGAGAAAAGGAAGATTTTGGAGTCATTGACCAGAAAAATTTCAACGACGTTGGTAATGCTGATGAATTCAATGATCTAAATAAAGGAAATGTTGATGAATTCAATTACCTAAATAAAGGACATGCTGATGAATTCAGTGATCTAAATATGGGAGAGAAGAATGTTTTTGGAAACATTGGCCAAAAACAATTTCACCAAGCGGTTATTGCTGACGAAATTAATGACCTCGATAAAAAAGAGAAGGAAAGTTTTGAAATTAATGACCAGACAGATCTTAAAAATATGGGTAAAACAGATAGTGAATACAGTCACCTGAAAAAAGAAGGGAAAGGTGGTTTTGAAAAACTTGACATTGCTGATCCTGACGGCTGGCAAGATAATATACATTCAGGATTCCCAGAGCTGAAGAAGGGAGAGACTACAGATTTTGGAGCAACTGTCAACGCGGATAACAGTTTCTTGCCAGACAATGCTTTCAATTTTGAAAGTATCAAGAGGGATGAAAACCATTTCTCCACGAAAGATGTCAATGAAAAGATCAACTGGAATATGCAGAGTCAAAAACACTTAGTCGACAATGTGCCCACACTTAGCGACAGTGCTGGGGAAATGCATGATTTATCTCCTGGAGAACTCAAAGGGGTCAGACTCGGTGTACTGAAATCATCTGGCGATAAAGGGAAGGAGCTCAGTGGCGTAGGAAATGTTGCCGCCGGCATAGGTGGCAAAGATCTTGTCAAAACTAAGCGTAAAACTCTGCCCATCGTCCATGATTTGAACCTGATGGATTTGACTTTCAGCGAGAACAATGAAGGCCCAAGTGAGTTCCCCAAGAAAGAAGAGAGAGACGGTCTTGATGTGCCAGGTCTCGACGACAGCAACAATGGAGAACTGTACAAGCAGAAAAGAAGGAGAAACGAGCTGAATACCGCTGATCTGCATGACTTCTGGAGCGGTGACATGGACCAGCATGGAGTAGCGGAGAAGGCGGAGGAGATAAACTTGCAGGCGCTGGATGATTTGGCGAGTGATGACTTGAACAAGCCCATTAGTCCTGACAAAAATGTTTTGCCTACACAAGATGCGCAAAACACGGACAGCATTTATCTGCGTCCTTTTCAAAGTACAAGCAAAAACGATGACGTACTTTTAGATAGACTTTTTCCCGGTGAAGAAACACCAATCCTCGCAAAAAAGATCAATGAACTTGATCTACAAGAACTTTACTCAGAAAACGAGGACTTGAACTTAGATTTACCGCAGGAAAAGGAGAATGACAAAACCTTTCTGGAGCTAGCTGAATTGGCAAAGGAAGATCTTGAATTGCCTTTTGATACAAAGGGGAGAGATAAGCTGGATTTACAACAAACTGATGTCTCCGGCATCAATTACCAAAGTTTGCCTATAATGAAAAGTCAAAAAGGATATGAGTATTTCCCACGATGGACCAATATTGATACAGGTGTTCTCATTTTGCCGAACAAACGGGGAGCTGAAAATGATAAGTTGTCCCAAACTCCTAAACTAAAATCTGACAAGCCTTTTCTTGTGAAGAGAAGTGTAGACTCCGCCTTTCCGTCACACGGTGAGCATCATCACTCCAATATAAGACGTCGACAGGCTCACAGAGAATTGTTGCCTCCAGTACAGGACGTCATAAATGATGTGGACGGCCAATATTTAGCGGAGTCTATTAAGGATGACACACGGCAGCCCATACAGCTTAAGCTTCATCAAGACCTACGCGGTTTCTGGTCTGGAGTAAAAGAAGACATGGAGTCCAGAAAAGCGCTTGGATTAAGTGGCGATTTTACGCCCAGAGGAGATCACTCGAAACTAGAAGCTGCCGTGAACTTGGCGAGACAAAATACCATCAAAGCGGCGAACCGGCCTATTATCAGCAACTTGGACACACCTGGTGAGATGGACTACGAACTTGATCATATCCAGAACGAACTGACAGATGGGTTTCAGCCACCTACTCTGGATATCCCAAGCGGCATGGATGCTGAAAATGATCTTGACTCTTTCGATGAATTTTTGCCGCCTGAAGACGAAACAGCAGATTCAAATTTGGTGACTGTTCTTCAGGGCATGCGACGATCTAAGGCTAATCCTGGGACGGATAAGTTCCAGAAGTACATCGGGTCTGACCAGATTTTTCGACAGATTCAGAAGGCTGAAAATTATTTAAACGCGGAGATTACCACGGAGAGAGAGGCGGAAGAGAAAGCCATTCTCAAAGAAATCAAACGCCAACAGAAAGACGATGAAAAGCAGAGGTTGAAGGATGAGGCAGATATGCGGTGGGCAGCCAGGCACGAGTCGGAAGCCATGAAGGATCTTGAGGCCATCACCAAAGACATAACGCAGAAGAAAATCAAAGAGTATAAACACGAGGTGGCGGAGATTAAAAAAGCCATGAAGGAGGAAGAGAAAGAACAAGAAAAGAAGAGAAAAGAATGGCATAAGGAATTAGAATTGCTGAAGAAGTATTAGGATGTGCCTGTCTATCTTTGTGTCACAAAATGGAACTTGTTTTCATCTCCATAAACTGGCAGTGATTTCTCTTCCGTGAAATGTTTTATCTGCGCATATGAGGGTGTAAACGCTTTGAATTTAAAACGCGGGGGGGGGGGGGGGGAGGGAAGAGAGAGAGAGAGAGAGAAAGAAAGAACAAAGACAACAGGAATAGAAAGAAAGAAAGAAAACTTTACAGAGAGAAATGAAATTCAAAGTGGGAAGACAGACAGGGCACGAGAGAAAAGAAAATTAAGATTGGCATGGGGAAGCAAAGAAGGGAGAAATGGAAAACAGAAACTGCTTAACGGAAGAAAGAGATGCACCCAGTCTGTCATAAGATGTTCGATTAACTTCATCAGAATGACACATATTTATCTTCGACTTTAAGCATACTGTAATATTAACACTTCCGATCCAGGTGACGCTCGCTTCGACTCCAAGCATGATTTATTTTTCTGAACACTTTCGGCCCCAGGGACAATCGTTTCGGGTAACCGAACTGGCTTAGAGCGAGATGGAGGGGGGGGGGGGGGTGCATTATTAATATCTTTTTTTTTCTAAAGATACAAATATTTGCGACTGTTTTGTTTTTTGTTGTTGCTTTGCTTTTCCGGTGGGGTGGGGCTCTGGGGGGGGGGGGGGGCTCATATATATTACAGTATTACAGTTGCCTCTGAGTGACGGAAATATTGATTTCTTAAATTTAATTTACACATTCATCTTTTCATTGAATTTGAAATTAAAGTTGGCAGCACCAATATGAAATGTCGCTGTCCTTTATTTGAAGAGAGTCTTTAGAGTGGTCGAAACACTCGAGAATTTTGATAATCAATGGCACATAAGGCGTCATAAGGTATGGTAGTATTATTCCTTGATAAAATTGTATTTTCAACAAACAAAAAATTTAATCTGTGGGGTGGCAGCAGGCGTGAAGCAAAGTCAGAATGTTGCAGAAAAGAAACATTGTATGTTGCAAAGCTTCGAGTAAGACTCGAAGAAAACGATGCAATAAAATTCCTTTTCCTTTGCTTTTCATTGTATCGTTTCTTTTGCGAGGCTTTGGAACGTGGAACTTTTTCTTTTTGCCACATTTTGACACTTTGATATTACTGATACTAATAATAAAAATATCATGAAACTGCACAGATGTGCTCGCACAACAACAAAATGTGAAATAGTTTGCCAAATATAGGCCTAATGGTGACTCCATGAAAAAATTAGTTTTCTGTTTATTTGATCGTATTTTTTTACGATAAGAAATACATTTCGAGGGCATCATGGTAATGATCTATCATAGTTCGACTATTTTATCTGAATAATTGAGATATCTGGCATGTTTGTAGCCCTTGGTCGCCCGCAGGTTGTGTTATTGTTGGGGGTTAAATTCTGAAAACTAAGGGTTAAAAAAAAAACTTGGTTTGTTTGTTTGTTTTTTTGTTGGTTGCTTTTTTTTGTTTTCTGTTGTTGTTTTTTTTTAGTATCGTAACGGAAAAGGAGTCCAACCAAAAAGTGCTGAAAATGGCAAATATGAAAAGATCACCCACCAAGGGTCTGAAAATCAATGGCGCACCATGTGTCAAAAGCTCGTAGCTCAATTCTTATAAATAACGATATTGCAA
The DNA here is from genome assembly GCA_963931925.1 of Onchidella celtica. NCBI lineage: Eukaryota > Metazoa > Mollusca > Gastropoda > Systellommatophora > Onchidiidae > Onchidella > Onchidella celtica. The sequence goes on along the minus strand of OZ007575.1, from coordinate 32,933,631 downwards.
TAATCAAGTTCATTGTCTTTACAATATTACATAAGCCAAAGAAAATCAGTTTTTTTGGCTCTCCTGTAAAATTTTCGAAATGTCAGTTACAGGAGTCTTGCAGCGTAGCGACGAAATGAAATTCATGGGGTATGTTTATGGGAAAGGAGGGATAGTGCAAATTAATATGATATTGATAGGAGAAGACGAAGGGAAGAGAAGTCGAGGACGCCAACGTGCAACATACTAGCCTGAACATATGGGTAACTGAAAAACACAATGAATAACAACACATTCATGAGGGCCTCGAGTGAAAGAGTGGGATGGAGAACCACAACCGTCAATCGATTCAATGCCTGCTCCAGACAAGACACTTGATAATGATGATGATGATCGTAACAATTAAATCTGAATTGAAAGATATTCTGTTTTTTTGTTTCTCCTGAAAATTTTGGTAAAACGAGTTACGATATTTTACCATGGAACTCTCGATTAACTTTAAAAGTGCAACAGTTGCTTTGTTGTTTTGTTTCTCCTGTAAAAATTTAGCTCCTTCGCACTTGTGCTTGTTTCATAATATCGGGACCTAAGGATTTGGGCTTTTTAGTTCCCCGCGACGAGTACGACCCAGCCAGAGACCCTACGCCAAGCCGACGTAGTTTTTTTGTAGGATTGGTAGGATTTATTATAAGGGGGGGGGGGGGGGCAGGCTCCCTGCGTCAAACTGGCATCGACGGGATGTCGTAACCAGCAGACCTACTTGGGGTCGACGTCATTTTTGTGTGCAAACTTGACGCGGATTTCCCGTAGGGCTGCGGCATGGGAAACTGATAGTAGGCCTAGATCTAGCAATGAAAGTTTTGCATTTCTACAGTCGAGATACATAGACCCTACTGTTAGTAATTAAGAGTACTGTTATTTTGACTTGAAAAGCTGGCGAGTTATCACCAGTAAGTACTAGTAGCTGTGCATAGTTGGTGCCGACAGCAAGTCCCCCTTTTTTCCCATCCACATCTCACTTCTCAGTCTAAATGCACGCAACTATTTGACTCTGATTAGGGCATAGCCTACTTGTTCTTGTTAAGTCCCAAGTCTTCACAGAGGGGGTGACAGGCGGAGATGGATGGACGAATGCACGGATGTATGGATGGACGGAATATCTCTCTCTCTCTGTCTCTTTCTCTCCCTCCCTCCCTCCCTCTTTTTTCCTCACACACACACACAAAAGAAGAGAGGCCTTTCCGGTAACGAAACGAAAAATTTGCCGATCCATGTTTTGGGGAGTCTTTTCACTTCCAAGATGGCGGATCCAATGTTTACTCTTATGCAAGTAACTGAGTTAAAAACTTATTTAAAGACTAAGGGACAACTCACCAGTGGAAGAAAAGATGATTTGTTGCGCAGAGCTAAAGCTACACATGAAATTTTCAAGGACAGAGCGATTTTGGGTCAGGATACAGCCCACGATCGTAAGAATGGGCCCAACAATGTCAGTGATGCCGTGGCTGTTTTCGCATTGAAAGACCGGGTGGATTTTAGTGATGTAGCAGTAGAAAAGTGGCCTTCAGTAACAGAGAAAGAACTGTATAACTATATGGTTTACACCAGACCTACGGCCATAGCAGGATATGGACCAAAGACTGCCAGAAAGCAGCTGAAGGCAAGGACATTTTATGAGGACTCCCACGTCCATTCTGTCAGGTGAGTGTGCTGTAGACCAGTGTCAGTTCAGTAGTAGTACTAGATTCTAAGTAGTAGTGTAGCCCTAGGGACCTAGGTCTACACTGTCATCATTCACAGTCGTCATTGACATTAATTAACATTTGGATGTTTGCTTTTTAAAATATTTTATGTTCTGGTGTGTCAGATTCTAGATCTGCATGATATTTCAAGCGAGGTTATTCACAGTGAAGAATTCTCATTTACTGATTGAGTGAAGCTGGTTCCACTGCTCTTAGTCTTAGTTTAGTCTTAGAGTTTAGTAGCCTGCACTGTATACTACTAATACTAGCCATTACTAGGGGAAGAGTACCATATGAAACTCACTACAAAAATTCAGCAAAAGCATGACTTATGTGATGTTTCCACTTTCGGGAGGAGTTCCGTATGCGTTACATGTAATTTTTACCGTTATTAAGTAAAGCTCACTGTTACACATTGTTCCCAACCTTATGACCAATTATCACTTCATATTCACAATAACACTTGTAACATGCTTGCTAAGAAAAATAGTATAATCCAAGAAAAAAATCTGAAGTGAGACAAAATCCGAAAACAGCTGCCATTTTGAAACTTACTGGGGAGAGGTCACAGTAACAGAATTTACGAAAAAGCGCGGCTGGCGAAGGTTTACTGAAACAAAACTTGATATATAGTGTTCACGAATTTAAACTCACAACACATGGAATGGTCAGATGGACCTGGGGGCGTGAGGGTCTAGTCAGTTTGTATCAATGGGCGGTAGTCAGATTGACTAATCGGGCGAAAAGGGCTGGGGTAGCCATTGGCGATCGACGTAGACACTAGTAGGCCCTCATTAGATCAGATCATGCAATCTCCGAGCAGCTGAAATCGGATTGTTTCGCTGCTAAGCCGATTCATAATTTTTTCAAACTATGCAAATTAACAAGGTCGGTAACTTTCCGTAATTTAGGTCAAGGTACTGACTGTGAGTATAAGTAAATTTTTACCGACAATCTGTTAACTCACCTGCGTGGCGAAATGGTTAAGACATGTGATTCAGGAGCGAAAGGGTGTGGGTGCGGATCCGAGCATTGTCATGATTTATGATTATTGTGTATGTGTTCTCTTTCAGATGCTTCTAGCGCAGAGAAATCGAGATGAAATGGAAGCAAGATAGAGAGGGGAGAGAGACACATAAGAGAAAACGAAAAATGACGTGAATTATTTATTGCTATTTCTTTATTAACCCCCCAAAAATACCTAGCCCCTTTTTTTTTCAACCCCCTCAAAATAAACCCTCTTTAGCATGTAACGCATTCGGAACTCCTTCCCCACTTTCTCTCACTAACTTTCTTCTGACACCAGCCGTGATGGGCACGGCACAAACACACTAAATAATCGACTATCTCTCTTCTATAAGTTATATAACAAACGATATCTGTATGGCTTATATATATACAATAATTATTAATTCATTCAATAATAATAGGAACATAGGTCATACAATTTCATGTGAATTTCGATGGAATGAAATTGATGCAAATCAGTACATGATAATTAAAAGTCTTCGTAATATTCAATTTCTAGCACATTTTATAAACACACAGGTACATTCAGCTTAAGGAAACCTCTCCTTTTGGGGTGTATGGCGCTATCTGGGCACTGGTTCTTCCTCTCTACTCTGGCTTGACTGCGCAGTTAGATCAACAGGTATCGGCAGGTACCAATAGGTCGGGAAACCAAGAAGCCACGATGTCGTTAATCAAAGGACAAGAAGTTGAGAAGCCAAGAAGGTGTTGTTCTTCCTCCTCTGTAGAGAAACAATCGCAACTTCCTAATCTACTGCTGGAAGGCAGGACTTCCATACTTACTCCATGGCGGATATTCATCATTAATACTTTTAACCGCTGACACTGTTATAAGTCAGGCTGCAGCCCCCATACTCCATAGGCTCCCATATAGGCAATAGAATAAACGATCAATACAGTTTTAATGATATTTACACGTTCCCCACGAAGAATAACGCTCTCTCTAACAGACCCCATCCTATAAGGTTTCGTAACATATATGTAACGGCGTTTCCGTGACTCTCTCAGAGGCAGTAGTTATACCAAAGTAAACCCACTAGATTTAGGTTCCTACAATTATGAACATTAAGTAAAATACACATGCATCGTACAATTAACTTACCACTCAGCAACAGCTCAAATGCCGACAAGATACCAAAGATACCACGCTCTGACAAAGGATGTTTGCGGGTTCCCTGACCTTCCCCACTCACAAGACTAGTACAAAGTTACAGTTGCAGTTGTGGTCTCCTCTTCGGCACGAAGCTGGTGAGTGCTCTCAGCGGTCTGAAGTTGGAAGGAGCGTTCGGGGATTTATACCCAGTCAGGTAGCGTCCCAAGACGCTCATCGAGTGTACATTAGTTATCCCAATAGCCACCCCCGTCGACTCCACGTCAAATACTATTGAAGCATCTCTACCCCCCAAGCAATTCCCAGGTGATCTGATCGTCAAGTACGGCGGTCAAGTAAACACTACCCTTTTCGGGTGTCAAAGCGCTTCAGTTGCATCCCATACTTTCCCCCTCCGGCCTACAATAACTCTGTCTCCCCGCCGTCAACTATCTTCCCACGCTAGTTATACCTTGCCAGTCTGTTACAACTTACATGGGCAAATTCCACTTCAATGATACATACAACTTATATCCAATTCATAACTTACACCTAACTCAACTTCCAAGCTCATTCATAGCTTCGAAATCTTGTAAAAAAAATCCAATTTAAATGGGCAAACAGCAGCAACATTATATTATACATGTATATTATATACTCTTTCTGCCCAAAATACCGCGAGAGAGTACTGTACAAAGACGCAGCCTTGTGAGTGTCCACTTTGGGGGGAGGGGGCATGATGAGATCCTACATGGTCGGATCCAATTAAGTTTTTTACTCTCGCCTCAACTTATGCTCCTCTGAGTTCCATATGGTACTCTTTCCTATAATTAGACTAAATCTAGACTAACTTAAGTGAGCCTAGACAAAACAAACTTGTCTAGGTTTCAGTGGATCCCACTCATTGACACATTTACTAATAATTGCCATGCAGAGAAGATTAAGAATCTCTGGTCAAGGACTTTGCTCTATTCTAGTTTCTGCTTTTTAAGAAATGTAGAGCACAATATTATTCAAGATTTGGTGTTACTTACAGTTACAGGATACTTACACTGTAGCACTAGTAGCAGGGCACTTTTCAAGGGAGAGCAGTTCAAACTGAGCTAAAGAAGTAGACATGTGCCTGCATGCATACATGCCAGTATGACTGAATTAATTTTTAAAATCACTTGACATAATGTGCAAGAATTGTTGTCAATGGAAGTACATAATGTGATATTTCTTTCAATCTTTTAACTTAAAAATCCCTGTTCATTTTAAAAGTACTACAGTGGAAACTGATTTGGCAGGACAGCTCAGTTTCTATGTAATTGTCTCTCTAAAGCGGGCGTCCAGCACAAGTGGGTTCCACTTTATTACATTACTTTTTGTCTGTTGTGTTAACCCTGACCATACGAGTTTTTTTGTCCTGTCCGTATGACGTGGGGTGATAGTAATATTTAAGTATGCCCCCATTTGTTACCATGTCTACATTCTTGAGGAATACTGAAAGGTTCAATGGGCTGGGGTATTTTTTAATACTAAAAATAAGCAAAACACAACCTCTGTACAGTCAGGGTAATGCAGCAAACTTTCTTGGGTCAGTGCACAAGACAATTTTTTTGTCAATTCTACCTCTGTAATTCTCAAATAATAAAATTATGTATTTCCCTTGACTCATATTTTGTTTTTGTCTCTCTAAATTTCACAGATACAATGCCATTAGTGAGGACAGTACTGAGTGCTACATAAAATGCTGTGTTATCCCAAGTGCAGCATCATCTGATGTGAAGAAATACCCAGATCACAGTGTATGGGTGCAGCTGTCAGTCATATCCGGATTTATAAGAAATGCATATTGCACCTGCACAGCTGGGTAAGAATATTTACTTTGATTATTTTCACTTCCTCCTGCTCCAGATTTTACATACTGAACCTCTAAATATGTAGATGGTCCAATTTCAATATTTGCCAAATCTTTCTAATAATTTTTTTCTTCTTTTTTGCGCAACCATTATGAACTTAATATTTCTGCTTCACATTATCAAACAATTCAAATAGAAACGAACCAATAATGCAGAGATAACAAATCACAATTCACATGTTTTATTGGGGTCATGCCACAAGAGGCACCAACATGATTAATTACCAAACAAGCAGCCACACTGACAACATTTATAAGCATTTATAGGATTGAAGAGACAGCATTAGAACCCCTGTGGAAACAAAAAATTGAGTATGCAACCCAGTGACGCTGACAGGGAATCATGTATGTACAGATATCAAGTAGAGGCATAATTTAGCAGATTCAGTTCATACTCTTAATAATAAATTACTTATTTAAAAAAATTCATAACACCTAATTTATGGTGTTATGAATTTATTCAGCTTAACCCCTGTTTTGGTCCTTTCTGAAGATGCATGTTGTAATTTCATGTTTGACATGATTAGTCTTGAGGAAAATTCATAATATAATATATATTATATTAGGTTTACATTTTACTTTTTCAGAATTGAGGGATCATGCAACCATGTTGCAGCACTTTTGTATGCCTTGGTGGACATGTCCCACAGCAAGCAGGAAGGGCTGGACACGTCAACCTCAAAGGCATGTAAATGGAACACCCCAAGAAAAAGAAAGTTGAGCCCCAAAAAGGCCTCGTCACTGGCTGCAAAGCCATGTGTATCAGGCCTTCCTCCCAAGTCTGGTGTAGACATTATAGAATTCCAGAAGAAAATGAAACTTCTAGCTCCACAGTGTGGATACTTCATTTTGGCTACTGCCCCAGAGCATCTGGTGCATAAGACAGACGTTCTTCCCAGATGCCCAACACCAGAATTTTGTTTTTTGGACAAAATAAACATAAATAGCAAATTATGTCGTGGCAGCTTTGCTGCCTTTGTGAAAACACAGGTTATGACAGCAGAGGAGAGATGGTTAACTGAAAAGTTAACAAGGGGTCAATGTACCAATGAGTTATGGTATGAGGCTCATAAACATCGCCTCACGAGTTCTGCCTTTGGCCGCATTGCCAAAAAAAAGGAAAGCACTTTGCCTGATGCCATTTTGCGGGAGGTTTGTGGGTACAGCACTGTCAGCTTTGACAATGTACATACAAAGCGGGGAAAGACTCATGAAGCAGCAGCACGCAGGAAGTATGTAAACTCGATGAAAATGCTTCATCCTCATATTAAAGTTACTTTATCAGGGCTTGTTATCAGTGAGTGTGAATCATATTTAGCTGCAAGTCCTGACGGTGTTGTTCATTGTCCTCATTGTGTACCAAGCCAAGGATTGCTGGAAATAAAGTGTCCCTCTAAATACAGAAATTTGACCCCAGAGGATGCGGCCAAGCAGACTGATTTCTGTTGCCGATTAGAGGATGGAAAAGTATTTTTGAAAAGGAATCATGATTATTATTACCAGGTGTTGGGACAGATGGCTGTATGTGGAAGCAGTGGTGTGATTTTGTCGTGTGGACAATGAAAGGTATTTCTGTTGAAAGGATTGTTTTTGATGAGAAACGTTGGGGTGAACTGAAGGAAAAGCTTGTTAACTTTTACCAGAGTTTTGTAGTACCAGAAATGTTTACTCAAAGGGTGAAGAGAGGTCTATCCTTGTAAGTGTACACAAATGCTTTACCTGGTTATATTATGCCCTTGCAACTGTCAGACCTCCTACTACATCAGGCTGATTTCATAAAATTTGCAGGCTTGAGCTGTACATTACAAATCTTGTAACTGTATTTGAAAAACAACAATGTACTTTATTTCTGTTAATATCAGCATGAATTATCCAATGTTGTTCTCAATAGGGACATCGGCAATGTTGTAACATAATGTCACATCTCCTAACTTGAAATCTTGTCTAAAATGTTTGACGGTCATGATTTGACAGTAGGGGAAAAGATTTCTTTAGAAGTTTAGGCCTACCCAACATATGAATGTTTCCAGGCTTGAGCTGTACATTACAAAGCTTAACTTATTTGACAAACAACAATGTACTATTTCTGTCAATATCAGCATAGATTACCCAAAGGTGATCTCATACAGGGACACTGGCAATATTGTAATATATATATAATGTCAAATCTCTGAAATTGATATCTTAATCTATTATCTTGTTTTCTAAAATGCTAGACAAACCATCAATACTATCTTTCTAACAATATGACTAGTGGTCTTGAACCAATATATTCTGTATCAAAGAAATTACATCCACAAGATTTGAAGTACACAGACCAAAAACAAAGTTTGAACCTTACTGCTGTGTCTCAGGTTCATCATGAGGATGAAGTGGGGGTTGTAAGGTGGTTAGATAATTACAGATCTTCCATATTTTGGACGCATTGTATTTCATGGTTCCCTTTAAATGAAATAAGATATTGAAGTTCTTTACTCGAGCCATGTGCCTTTCAACATGAATGCGTGAATTAGCTATCCTCCGAGTTAGCAGTGTTTCTTTTGCATCTATTTGTTTTTTTGTTTTTTTTCCGGGGGGGGGGGGGGGGGGGGGTACAATAAGATCAACTTGTCGTGGGGTGGTAAGATCAGAAATTTGGAAACCTTTGTCAGCCATGATGGCATCACCTGCTTCACACAAATCTAGCAAACCAGATTTGATCACAATTTGCTTATCACTTATTGAGCCTGCCCAAAGATCAGACACAAAAGATACCACTCCATTTGGCGTTATACCAATTAAAGCTTTCCAAGTCATGTGTGATTTATAGTGACTATACATCAGTGACTTTTGTTGTAAAGAATTTATATATATATGGCCTTTAGCGTCTTTACAGACGGTCTTAGCAGCTAGAATATTCACTTTCACTTTGACTGACAGCTTCTCTCGTGGCTTATTCTACCAATGTTTGACCCGAGAGTGCGATGGCAGTGATTGCAGGTCAGTCTTTTGGGTTCACTTTGGCGAGTGTTTTCATTCCGCCTCTGTCGTTTTGTCAGGTATGTTTCTTTTACCTTGAAGTCTATTGCGAGCGTGCCACTGCGCAATTTTTGTCTCCATCTGCTTCGATCATTTGCAAGGTTCTCCCATTCATTGGGGTCGATGTTGAATGCTTTCATCGTGACCTTGCAAGTGTCTTTGAATCGCAGATGTGGCCTACCTCTGGGTCGGTTGCCAGTAGCAAGTTCCCCGTAGAGAATTTGTCTGGGGATGCGATCATTTTCCATACGGTGGAGATGTCCAAGCCACCGCAGTCTTTTTTTGCCTAGGAGAGCCTGAGTTGATGGAATGTTGGCTCGGCTCAGAACTTCGATATTTGAGATCCTGTCTTGCCACTTGATCTTGAGAATTTTGCGTAGGCAGCGCAGGTGGAAGGAGTTGAGGGATCTTTCATGTTTGGAGTAGGTGGTCCATGTCTCTGAGCCATACAGCAGGGTGCTTAGGACGCAAGTTTGGTACACGAGTACCTTTGTTTTGATGGTCAGCTTGCTATTGTTCCACACCCTTTTTGAGAGTTTGCCAAAAGCTGTGGCCGCCTTTCCTATTCTGGCATTTATTTCAGTTGTTATGTCTGTGCTACCACTGATGGTTGAGCCTAGGTAGCAGAATTTTCCCACTTGCTCCAGAGGAGAGCCATTCAGCATGATTGGGTTGGGGTTTCTCAAGCCTTGTGTCAAAACTACAGTTTTGTAAAGAATTTGGTGTTTCAGTAAACAACTCTGTACAGTCTATTACAACTCTAGTATTTGGGAAAAACTGTAAAAAGTCAGATGGCAAATTTGGGTGGGGTGTTGAGGATAACGCCGTTCCTGCCACAGGCATCGAGGAAAATCGTCGAGCTAATGCTGTGAGATCTCCTAATCCCAAACTTCTGGAAAGGGTTTCTGCTCTAAATATTAATTCAGATGAAGGGGTGCAGCGATAGGCTCGCCGATGTACGCTTTTTGCATTAAAAAAACCCTTTCCAGAAGTTTGGGATTAGGAGATCTCACAGCATTTACTCTACGATTAAGGAATAAACGACGATCATAAATAAGACTCAGTCTATTTGTAGCGGATGATCACAATGATCGTCGTTTATTCTGGAAAGAAGGAACAAAGAATCATTGGTACAAAGGAAATGAAATCATTACTCTATAGTGTGTTTTGTATTTGGTTCTTTGATGGCCAACAAATAAGACAAGAGAGATGGACAAACAGATGATCTATCCACTTGCTTATAACAGCTGAGCAGGTTGATACAGAGATCTGAAATCTCCAGGCAAGGTCAAAAATGGGGAGTCCTAATCTAAGTCTCATCAGTGTCAAAAAAAATTCATCAATACCTTGTAAGGTCCGGGGTCCACAGCGTCAGCACTTCCGCTTCATCACAAATTACGTACATTAGCGTAGCGGGTAGCCAGTGTCCACAGCGTCCTCACACGTTAATTTTTTGCGCGCTTTCTTCTCTCTGCCGGCAGTCAGATAGACCTAGAGAAATGGCGTTAACAAGGAAGAAGAGGATTTTTTTATGGTGGTGGTTGAGGAGGAAGTATATGCAAGGTCGCCGCCGATACTGGGTACATCCCATATGCAAAGAACGAGGCAAAACAGGAGAATTTAGAATGTTGCACCAAATTCTTGATGATAACGAAAAATGCTTAGCATATTTTCGCATGACGAAGGCAAGCTTCCAAAGCCTTTTGGAATTATGTGGACCACATATTCAAAAACAGAACACGAACTGGAGGAAGGCCATTCCACCAATTGAAAGGCTCACAGTTACACTGAGGTAAGATGTTGCTGTTGCTGTTTGCTGCTACTGCTGCTGTTGTTGTTGTTGATGATGATGATGTTGTTGTTGTTGTTGTTGTTTTCGCTGTTGTCATTGTATAGTTATTATATAGATCTAGTATATTACCTACATCACTGGTCTCTGTCTAAGTACCGTACCCGTCATTTAAGTAAGAGTCCACTCTGTGCCTCCCAAAGAGCGTGCTCTTTTCAGGCACATTCCTTTACTTCGAAAAAAAAAGGGAGCAGAAATGAACAAATAACAAAACGACTTCAGCCTATTGAAATTCCGAATAGCAAATTCAATAAGTAACAATCATGTCAACTTTATTAACTGCTCTTAAATCAACACGTCAAATGAAGAAGCAAAAAATCACAGTTTGGAGACTGAGAATACTGAGATCAAAGTTATGCAGCATCACTTTCATTTTAAAAGTAAAAGTGGGCAAACAAAAGATAATCAACTTTCTTCTCAAAGGTAACCAATAAAAAAAATTAACCATTTTTAAAAAAATCAACAGACAACCAAAATGCTGCTAACGTTAACAAAAAATGTTCAGATTGATGTATAATATTGGTAATAATCCTGGCAACTGTTAGAACTGCTGGCACTCATGCTTGTACCAGAGCGTGCCTGTGGCTTGACATACGCTGCAGAATAGCCTTCTCTGGGTGTGCTGGTTGCCATGGAGTTTAACCCTTTAACTGACACAGCCCTCTCAGGCAGACCCTTCTGAAATTTCAGGTGAAGGGACATAACTCTGTGCAAAAACATGATTAACTATTGAAAAAAAATCACACACAGAAAACTTATGCACCAAAAAATCTGAAATTTCACACAAGAACAGACAAGTGGTGTGTGCAATTACATGCAAATTTTTATGGCCGTCAGAAGACTGGAACATGTTTTTTAAAAAAAATTTGAAATGGAAATTACACGCAACAACACATTCAGCCTACCTTACTGGGTCAACTCAGCATGGAATTTGGCAAAACATGTGCCCTTACACAGCCTAACTTTGCACAGGGAACACCCATAGACTGTCTCTGGTGCCCTTTTCCTTTTCCCTGGGTAGTTTTTGTTTCTGGAGCATAAATGACATGCTAGCTTCTTGCCGATCTTGATCTGCTCATGCTGCTGAAGATTCAGTGTTGCTGCTCCGGCGGCTGCTGGCTGCCTCGGAAGTGTGTTCCGGCCTTTCCTAATATTCGCTTTTACCAACGCTGTGCAAATAGCCAGTCGGAAACACACTTGGTCCATATTCTTGTGTTTTCGTGTGTGTGGCCTGTTTGATTCTCGGAAGAGAATCCACGAGCTCACGAGGGCAGCCTGAAACATGAAGCGAAAAATATATCGCCACCACTTCCTGGACTTTCTTCCAAAGGTGTAGTATGAACAAAGCTGGTCAAACATGTCAACCCCACCCATCCCTTTATTGTAGGTGTGGACAGAGTGAGGGATGCTGACATCCTGAAGACCACACGCAGTTCGACGAGAGACCGTTACATCGGTGTTGCTGGCATTTGTGGAAATGACGTGGACAAAACGCTTGTCTTTCCAGACTGTGCCCAAGATCTCTCCACGCTCCATGTATCTAGTGTCCCCTCTCTTCATGTGTTTTGTCTGTGCTGGCCGCAGGTTAACAGGCCATCCAACACGGTTTGTGCGGATTGTGCCACAGCTGTAGGTGTTCATGTCCAGCAGGTCCTGAACGAGCCAAACAGATGAAAAAAATTGTCAAAGAAAAAATGATAGTTGTTGTGCAGATATCTCCTTGCAACAGTAGTCACCACATGGTGTCCTTGTCCATGGGGCATTTGCTCATTACTCTTGCCTGTGTAGATCTGGAAATTCAGCAAGAAGCCTGTTGCGGCGTCAGAAGCACACCATGCTTTGATGCCCCATGGGTTGGGCTTCCCGCGAATATATTGCTTGAATAGGAGTCCCCCATTGAACGGAATCATAGCCTCATCGATGCTGATCTTTTGTGATGGCTAAAAGTACCTTGGGAAGCTAATGGATAGATAGAGGAGAACACATAGAATAGCTGGAAAAAAATATGCTAGATCAGTGTTGAAAAAATTACACGTCAAACATTTCTAGCTTGTATCAAGGATGTGGTCATTTTTTTACAAAAAAAAATAAATATTATATAATGCAAATGCTTGATAGACAATTTTACCATGCTCTGTGCTGAACTAAGAATAAATAATGCAGTCAAAGATGAGGTTTGAGAGGTAAGGCTTTTTTGTGTTTTGTTTTTTTTACAAATTACCACATATGATAATACGTACCTTTCTAAAACAGTTTCCAGAAGAGGAGTAACTTTGTACAGATGGTCATGTCCAGGCTCTCCTTTGGGGATATACAGAGCTGAATCATTCAGGTGTAGATACTTGCTTATTTTAGTGAAGCGAACCACACCCATACAATTGGCAATGCCAGGGACGTTGAGCCGATCGTCGCTACTCCAGTACATGGGAATTTCTGGAAGCTGGTGTATTCCAAACAAAATGTTTATGGCAATAAAGACCTTGATGTCTGCACTGTCCACTTTTGTCCACTTCTCATCCCTTTTACCAGTTTTTTTAGCACAAAAGTCAGCATATCTATTTGTTTCTTCAGCAATCATTTCAAATACAGTAGAACACGACTATAGCGGGACTTTTGGGTCCAGAAGAAAAATCCCGCTGTAGTAGTGCAAAGGGGAATAACCAAGAAATTATAAAAAATCTACATAATTACCTCCCTTCCATATTAATAAAATTGACGTGGCACATGAACCTTCAGATGGACTGTCTTTGGTTCAATGTTTTTTGTTTTTTTTTCTTCTTTGCTTTTTTTTTTTTGTTGTTTTTTTCATTTAGGAAATTCATAGGGCTCAATAGTCCTAAAAACAACCTTTTAATTGATATATTTTTCATGTCTGTGTCAATAAAAGCTGAATTTATATAAAATTTTGAAGTTGTGACAATTTACAAGAAAATAACTTTCTCCTGCTGAGGGCTCTAGCCTAGCGGGCCACTAGTGGGTCACGGCTCAGCGCACACCAGGTAGCTGGTGATGGAAAGTATCAATTACCACTGGGACCAGGGAACTAAGTGAACACTTATAAACCCCTGTGCTTTTCTTTTACTTTTTGGCCTAGGGCTAGACAAAGTGTCTCTCCGGTGCCGCCTGCCCCACCCTACTCATCACTAGACTGGCCAGTCACAACCCCGCACCGCTGACTGCCTGTTTACAGCCCGTCTACAGCCTCCCACCTCCATTCCCTAGAGCACGTAATGCCCCATCCCCTTCCTCAATTTCTCCCGCTGTAACCAAGTTCGGGCCTTTCCTTGCCCCGTTAAACCCAAGCACAGGCAATTGGGTTTACATAGTAAAAAAAAGGGGGATTCTGGTAAGGTCCCGTTGTGGGGATGGTCCCTCTGCAGCGGGTGCCGCTATGGTCATGTTCTACTGTACATGTTCTGGAATCAGGAGATGAAAAAAGTCAAGCGGCTCTGATCCAACAGGCAGATCATGAACTGGGCCTGTGTCTTGTAAAAATTCCCTGACTGTGTTGCCATTCACCTGATTACTCCATTGTCTGGCATCTTCATTATCAGTAATGTCAACAGTCTCCTCTTCATCACTGTCACTCTCAACTCCTCCTACAAGTATGCCATCGTCAACATCGCTTTCAGCTTCGTTGTCCACTGTTGTATCATTGTTATCATTGTCTAGTACAATCTCAGCACTTGAAACAGTGTCTCTTCCATCACCGATGTCTAATTCACCACTGGATTCTAAGTTTTCACTCGATTCGGGCACAGAATCGACGATATTATGTGTATTTCCATCATACAGCCTACCTGTTGCTTCACGGTAAAGCTGCAAAAGTTCCTCCATGGCACCAGAATTATGTTCCAACTTCAAAAAATCACACAAACACCAAATTTTAACCGATTTCGATCGAAGAAACACTACCGGAAAGCATGAACTTTCTAGTTTCGTTCTAAACCACACGCAGCGTGAGACTTCCGGTAATAACGTGACTGTCGGCGGAAAGCAGATGTGGGTGTGACGGGGGCGTTTACGGCGACTTGCGGCGACTGTACCAGTCTGCCGATAGTGGCGACTTGCGGCGACTATGTCAGTTAAAGGGTTAAGCAGTTAGAGGTCGGGGGATTTGTGAAGCTGTCATCAATAGAACTGGTAGCAGCAGTTCTGGTCTTCGCCCGCTCCACATAAGTCAAAAGTAGCCCCGTTACCTCATGTTTGAATTTCAAACTCTATGGGGTGGAGCTCTTTTAACATTGGTTTGAGCCCCCTCCACCAATGTCCATCGGCGTCATCCTCATATTCCGGCTCTTTCAATGCCTGTAACAATTCCATGTCGATCGGGTTGAGGACTGCCTTTTCCTCCTCCCCGTGCTGATGGTCTTTTTTGCACTGGCTGGCTGCCTTGTGTAGTTGTGTGGCTGCTCTTGAGTCATAGTTGTTTCGTCTTGTTCTGAAATTTGACTTAGGTTGCTTGGGCTCGGTGGGTCCAAATTTCTTGAGTCTGCTTGGCTGCCAAATGTTTCTAAATTGCTTGCAGTACTAGGATTTTCTGTGATTGGGTCTAGAAAAGACATTGCGTCAAACAGAGTCCATTTCTTCTTCTTTTCTGCGCCCTGTCCGGATTTAGCACTTAGCATAATTTTTTTTTGCCGTCTGTAATAATCTCTTAAGTAGGTCCATTTTTTTCGGGCCTTGTAAGCTGGAAAAAAAAGACGAAAAAAACAACAAGAAAACATTATATGTATATAATGTAATGCAGCAAGAGAGAGAGAGAGAGACAGAGAGAGAGAGAGAGAACACAGACATGCAGACAGAGAGACTGACGGACAGACAGACAGACAGAAGGAGGAAAGAATATAAAAGGCATAGTGCGATAAGTAACAGTAACAGCATATTCCCCAAATTGCATTTCTTTTTGCTTGTTCCAGGTATTTAGCAACAGGAAACTCGTTCAGAAGTCTCGCATTTTCCTTCCGATTGGGATTTTGCACAGTTAGATGCATTGTGCAGGAGACCTGTAAATTGATATGGAGCTTGTTGCAACCACAATTCTTGCCAAAACCTGATGCAGAACTTTGGACGAAAACTGCAGATGGCTACTTTTCAAGATGGAATTTCCCCAATTGTATTGGTTCAATAGATGGCAAGCATATTCGGCTGACTAAACCACCAAATTCTGGCTCACTATTTTTGAACTACAAAGGCTACTGTTCTATAGTGCTTCTGGCAGTGGCAGATGCCTACGGGAGACTGCTGGTGGTTGACATAGGTAGTTATGGTAGCTGCAGCGATGGTGGCATATTCAGCGCCAGCTGTCTAGGAAAACATCTTTCTGAGGGAAGTCTGGATATTCCACCAGCCAAGAAAATTCCCGGGACAGAATTGGTAACTCCACACGTCTTTGTGGCCGACGAAGCCTTTGCTTTACTGCCAAATATGATGAAACCCTTCGCAAGAAGAGAGCTTACCATCCAAAAGAAGGTATTCAATTACCGCCTTTCCCGTGCCCGCAGACAAATTGAGTGCACATTCGGAATTCTATCCAACACTTGGAGAATTCTTCTGAAACCAATTGAGACATGTGTCTCACCAGCAATAGACACTGTGAAAGCAATCTGTGTATTGCACAATTTTCTCCTTGCCAAAGAACCGAAACAAATCCAAGTGGCACCAGACTCGGACAGGGACAGTAGGTCTACTGCAGGAGATGCTGGCACTCGTTTCACAGCAAGCAGAAATTCTACCCAACAGTCCGCTACAATTCGACAGACATTGTGCGACTACTTTAGTTCTCCAGAAGGCAGTCTACCGTGGCAACTCGAAGCTTGATCAAGAGCCGTATCTAGAAACATTCCTTTATCGTCAATCCCTTCTTATCATCATGATCATCATCGTCGTCGTCGTCGTCGTCGTCATCATCATCATCATTATCATCCATATGTGTAGGCCTACTGCCCAGTGTAGTTGCCTTTGATGCCAGCCAGCCCCCCCCCCCCCCCCCCCTGTTCCCTCGCCATGTCAGACTTGACACCACCAGCATCAGCATCCCCAGTACCAGTAGTAATAACACTGCAGTAACAAGTTGTCACATTTGAAAAATAAAATGAAGTAAAAATTGTTACCTTTGGTGTTCAGTTCACTTGCGATTTCTTCCCACAGCGCGTTGACAACATCTCTATTACTATAGCGCCGATCCGTCTTATCATACAGAGCAGGCCTTGTTCTGATGCACTCTATCAAATCTTCTTCCATTTCTGCAGCAACAAAATGGAGGCACCGGCCTAGAACAATAGACCAAATAGACCTACACACTACACACTACACACCTAGTCTAGACCTAGGAGGGACAGCCTGCATAGTGCATGCTCTGTTGGGCGATGACGAAATCAGTGTCGGTGAAGCCACGCACAAACGGAAAATGTTTGACATGCTAAACGTCATACGTTTTTCACGTAAGCGTGAGGTAGCGCGTCGTACGCTGTGGACCCAGGTAATATAGAAATAAAAGGTTGAACGCTTCCATGCGCACTTTGTGAGTACGTAAACGTATGAAAGCGGAGTATGTGGACCCCGGCTCTAATGCATACTTTTTTCCTGTCATTGATGACTCCATAGGGGGCAAGGCTTCAAAAATGGCATGAAATACGTTTAATCTTGGGATGCCAGTGTAATTACACATCAAATCATCTGAGGTAACATCAAGCACGTGCATAGACTTGTCAATTAAATTACATTGCACCCCAACATCCCTTGTAATAATTGATTCTGTCAGTGTGCCACTTTCTTGAGTAGTGATTACATCTGTCTGTGTCTCCTGAACCACCTGAGTCTTGGAGACACTCTTTTCAGGGATTTTTCCACAATAATCGTGGAACATGGTGGATGTTGCCTGACGCGAAATTCTTTCTTCGAGTTTCAGGCTCAGATTGAATCCTTTGACAGGCGCATCTTCCTCACTCATCGTTCTTGAGGATTCATCCCCATGGATCTGAAACATATTATAAAAGTATTTTGTCAGCAACTAAACAGTTAATAATTAATTTGCATTGGCCTGTGCCTGCAGATAATACAGTGCAGTCTGGGAAAAGTCAACACCTCTGGACCGAAAAATACTGTTGACTCCAAGCAAGGTTGACATTAAACATTGTCATTTTCTGTTGGCTTCATCAGAAAAAAAAAGTAATAAAATATAGAGGGGGAAAAACGGGACTGTCCAAAAAGGTTGACTTAAAGCGAGAATTTACTTTAAGTGAGCTGACTTCTCGCGGACTGCATTCTATTGGATTTGAAATGGAACATTTGTATCTGATCTCATAAAATAAGTTTGGGTGAAGCTGGGGCTCAGATATAGCCAACGGTCACCTTCTTGCTACACTTCAGTCAGATTGACTGTTCTTGATCTGAGCTGACCACATCCAAAATTGCTGTCACTGGTTGCTGATAACTCAGGAATATTTTGCAATGAGAATTATATAACCTTCACCGGCTGTCGTGGGTATTTTATGCCCCAGAGAGGTCTTTCAATTCGTATTATATCTTTTGAATGAAATGTATTTTTCATCCCCATATTTCATGCATTCCTCAAGTTTCTGATTGTGTTCACTTTAATATTATATTTGGTATTTTTTATAACTGAAAAATAAAAGAAAAATCGTGTGTTGATTTTCACTATGCCATTAAGGCTGTCCTGGGGCATACAGGTACCCATACTTTATAAATGAGTATGGGGCCTTGTATGCCCCACGATAGCCTTAATGCAATTTCCCCATTTTCTGTTGTATTATATGTACTGAGTTTGGAGCCCTGTATGCTACACGACAGCAGTAGCACAAGTTTTTTATTGAGTGTGGGTCATTGTATGCCCCATGACGGACTCAGTAGGATGTATAAGCGACAGCCAGTGGTTTACATCAGAGACAGAAAAGGGTTCTTGTAAAATATATTATGTTTCTGCACTGGGGCAACAAGCAATGACTTTCATGTACAGTATTTCATTAGTAATATTGTGTACTTTTATAACGTATGCTGTTCTATGTGTTTGTATCATGAATTTAAAGATGTAACATTGTATCATGTATGGCATTGTAACACAATTTCCCTATGGGATTAATAAAAGTCATAGTTAAAGACCTAACATGTTGTAGATTTATTCAGTTCTGAGAGTGAAAAAACATTCCTTACACTCCATGTCTTAAAATGCTTTGTTTGGAAGAGGGAAGGTACATCGTTTCCGGTCTGTGGTCCTTTCCGGTTCCTGAAGTGTTCTGAGCACACCCGTGTATCCTCTGAAAGAGAGATGGATTACAGTTTATTTATTTACTCACTATGGTGAGAGGGCTAGAGTGTTAACAGTGAACAAAACAGAAAGAAAACAAAATCAACTGTTTTTTCACTGATAACAGCCGATAACTGAATTTTCTTTGTACTTTTCTTAAAAACAGCTTGTTAGACCTAGCAGTTACTGTTTTAAAAGAATATCTCTGAGTATTCTAAGGATTGACAACTTCCTCCCACATTCTCCCCACCAAACCACATGTAAACAGTAAGCCTGAGATAGTCGACATAATTTGTCTCCAATAAAAAGAAATCCAGAAGGCCCATTTCATTTTATTCTCTCAACTTCTCTTCTTCCACTCCCGGTTTTAAGGTATTAAATTCCTGTCTTAAAATCCCCATCCCTTTGGGCCCAGCATTCCCCAAATGTCACTTATGGCCCGAATACAATGCTCACCGACATGGCATAATACAAAACATGAAGGGCAGACCCAAACACTAACAGTACTAACTAATGTGTCAACATCTAGACTAGATTAAGATAGCATGTGGATAACATTTTGTCTTTTTGTCTTCTGTGGTACTCATAATTACTAGTCATTCTCACAACACTCACCCTCACATGCGCACTGATTTAAACAGACTACGGGTTACATTATTATGATGAAGACTAGACTAGGGCTTCAGTCATCGTCAGAGCGTCATTGGCAACCACTGCACTGTATCTCTAGACAAGACTAGATCTAGATCTAGATAACCGACCGTTTCTTACCTGAAATGGGGCATGGATTCTTCCGAACGATCTTCAGTCGCTGGATCCAAACCTTTGCCAGACGTTTTTCCCTGGGAATCCGGTGGAGTGAAATCGTTCTTCCCTCTACAACTTTGCCGGAATAGTTTGAGCAGGCATAACAGTAACGTTTCCCCATGTCGTCCCGGTTGAAAATGGCGGACCCGACTCCCCACACACTTTTTGGGCAAGGGCATTCACTCGGAGTACTTTGCTTTTTCGGAAAGGCCTAGAGAATGGAGACAGAGATAGAGAAAAACATACCGGTACGTACACACAATCAGAAAGAGAGAGAGAATGAAGAACGTTTTGTTTTCTTTTGTTTTTTTCCAGGACCATGCCTAATAATGCAGTAGTAGTGTCCGAGATGTAACATAGGATAAAATTAGGGCCCTGCACTTCTTATTGACGAAACAAAATGCAGTTTCATAAAATTTTACTTAACCACGAGATTCTGAGGTCGGTGCTGTTTTGAGGTAGTCTAAACAAATTAAACCTGCCATGAAACATTTTTATGATAGCCTCCCTTAGGTGGATCCTATCAAACCATGGAACTACTGATCGAGTATCAAACTCAGTTGGTTTAATAATTTTAGCTGATATCTTTGGCTTTATCTTTAAAGTTAGGGCGAAGTTTTTATGCTTATTCTTACTTGGTTTGAAAAGTTATGCTTTTTTTTTCATTCCGAAGGTGTTGTTTTTTTTTAATGCAAAGTATGGGATTTTTTTCTTCTGCCACAGTTCAATCCTACTTTTTAAGATTCATCATAAACAAACATGGCGGCGCCCATTCTCTGTCATACTGGAATGAGAGTTGGTTCGACTTTCACGTGCAGATTGATTCGATCGTTATCTCACAGAAAGACAAGAGCAACGCTGCCAATACCAGAAAAACTCAGGAAATTTAAGCAGCCGTTTGCACAATGTTTTTTGCTGTCTGTTGCGGGCCTGAATGTAGATGCTGCTACACCTGATAAGAAAACAGAACGTTCGTTCAGCAACATAACTCATGGGGATTCACAGTTCACAACAGCATCATCTTCCGACTCGTCCCTGGTAAAATAGTATTCTTAACAAAAATTAAATATATTATTATACAAATGATGTCCTGTTGAAATCTCCAGCACTAACCAGGTAACTTACGCCATCAATGCTGAAAACCATGGCACGATTGAAATTGGAGGGGTATTAACTTATTAAGGCATTTCTGAATAAAAATGGAATGTTATTGATTAAATGGATACGAAAGTCCAGGTCTAATCGCTAGATGTGGGTTTCTTGGTTTAATCATGCTATTTCATAAGAATTCCTCACAATTGCATAGGGTCCTCAGTCACGTAGTGGTTAGCATCTTTGCCTATCAGTCAGGGGACCGTGGTTCACTTCTCAGCAGGGCAGGTTTTTTTTTCTTTTGTTTGTAAAAGTCATTTTATTAGGAATCAATATTTTTTTTTATTTGTATCCACCAAGAACTAATTATAAGGCATAAATCTACTTTTTTCTTTTTTTGTATCTTCACCTGTCCGTCGGGGGACAGTGGTTCGATTCTCAGAAGGGTATGGTTTTTTTCTTTTCTTATAAAAATCTTTTTATCAGCAATCAATCTGTTTAATGTTTTTTTTTTATTCAGCAACAATGGTAGTAATAATAATATAATAGGGAATAAATCCAATTTGTTTGTTTCTTGTAATTAGTCAACACCAATACTTTCCGATCTAAAGCGGAGATTCCATCTGCCGATAATTGGTTTACTGATGTATATTTTTTTTTAAATCCTTCACAATTATAGATCTACATGGTCCGCAATAGCGTAGTGATTAGCATCTTCGCCTGTCAATCGGGTGACCGTGGTTCAATTCTCAATCTGTTTTTTTTTTAATCCAACTACATTAACTCCCGTAAGACTGACTATAGGGAAATCGTAAAAATTGTTTCGATAGCGGTAAAGGCCCAGAAATGCACCGATCGCGTTGCGTTCCGCCTCGATTTTCCCGATCTGAGCGTATTTTCTGATAGGGGGATGATGAATATTAAATAAAATCCAGGATTTTGTCCAATCCAGGTTTCTGAAGACGTTTATTTTTGTATTTGAAGTGACGCTTTTCCGGGGGTTTCCTCGTTCGCCATTTTGCCTAAGCCGATCAATCGGTAGACCCACAGCAGACCAATAAAAGCACTTTTTACACCTGAAAATGGATTCAGACAACTCTGACATTACATTGAACGAGTCAGCAAGTGGCAGTTCTGACGAATGGTCACCAGATGAGAGTTGTAACTCGTCGGATGACGCAAATAGACCTCCAAAACTAGCGGCCAGTACTTTAGACCTGAGGTGTCCTGAGGTGAGTCATGTTGTTTATTTTGATGCCATGATGATCCCACTCCACTAAACCTACTAAAAGCATCACCAGCAGCCCTAGCATACTATAATACATTATACATTCTACCATAGTGTCTTTGTAGGCTTAATTTGATTCTTTTGTTACAATCATGTAGCTCACTGATTGATCAAAATCACTCAACAGATGTTGCTAGGGTGGGACCTGACATTGTTTACACTGGATACCGTTTTAGTATAGTTAGCATTATGGACTTCAGTTGATATAAAGCATGGGATCTAATGAAAATTTTCCTTCAGCTCTATTTTATCAACTCAAAATAGATCTAGATCTGTGTTTCAACTTCAATAATATTACATCTAATAGTTTTAATTTATTTTTGTTTTGGCAGCTCGCAACCTGAAGGTGAAAGTGAAAATTCATTCGGTCACAAAGATGAGGGCACAACATCACATTCCTTGCCAGACTTTCGTCCGGAGAGACCTCCAAGACTGCATCTGCCAGAGGTGTGACATGGGCAGATTGTAAGCAATTTTTAACACCAGGTAAGCAGTCAAAGTGGATGCTAGACCCTTCTTATTTTCTTTTGTAGTAAAGGTTGTTGCAATGCAAGAAGACATCACAGGTGAGAAGTATACGGAAGATGTTTGTGATTTTTTTTCCCTTACCCAACTCATATATGTTTTAAAAATTAAGGTTCTGCATTTGTTTATTTGTTAACATGATTTATTCACCTTTTTGGTTTGTTGATGTTTATATTCATTTACGAAATCTTTTTCTTGTTTTGGTTCATCATATTCGTATCTCATATTTTGCTGCGTGTCAAGTACCGATACTCATGGTTTTTTTGTTGTTTTTTTCTCCCATCCTTTTACTTGCAGGAGCTTTCTTCAGACTCTTTATTTGCAATGGCAGGATTTGATGAAAATAAGAAAGTTCCACTCTATGAGAAAAAACAAGTTCTGATTGAAGACCACCATATTGTCACTGTACCCACAGATAAGCCTTTGAATTGTGTGCATTGTTATCGTTTAGAGAAAAAGGAGAGGAAAGGTAAATTTGCTTGTAGAAAGTGTGGTAAACATCTGTGACTTAACCAGACAAGAAATTGCAGGCTTTTGGGAACATCCCCTGAGTGATGTTTTTGAATGTCTAATGTTGGAGAGGTGGCAGTTACCGGTGATAAGCTCAATCCATTTGGCGTACGGATGAGCGCCAGGGGTCCCCTCTGTCGGTGGGAGCGGCTTTTCAGCTGCATTGATCAACTACCGCCCGCCGTAACCTGGGCAGCCCCCAGGCAGTTGGGTGTTGTTCCGCCACGTCAGCCTGCTTCATAAGGTGGTTGGAGCTAGACCAAAAGTCAAAAAGCTGACGTAAAGTGTGCACCTGGCAAAAACAGAAAAATACTAAAACTTGGTACCTGGAACGTCAGAACAATGCGCCCAGGCTTGCAACAGCAAGATCTCACTGATATTGACTCCATCAGGAAATCCCAAATTATTGATCGAGAACTTCAGCTACTAAACATCGACATCGCTGCCCTTCAAGAAACTCGACTTCCCGACTCCGGGTCAGTCAAAGAAGAAAACTACACCTTCTTCTGGCAGGGCCTTAGCAGCGAACAGCCGAGAATCCACGGCGTGGGCTTCGCCGTAAAAAACTCCCTTATCAATTCGATCGCAACTCCAATTGGAGTGTCAGAACGCATCATGACACTCAGACTGAACACCCGGTCTGGTTTTACCAACATTATCTGTGTATATGCCCCAACACTTACCTCCTCTGACGAAACCAAAGACATTTTCTACGAGGCATTGCAGAGGACTCTCCACAACATCCCTCTCACCGAAGGCCTGCTAATTCTGGGTGACTTTAACGCTCGAGTGGGAGCAGATCACTCCGCATGGCCAAAGTGCATTGGGCACTTCGGCATTGGCAACATCAACGAAAACGGGCAGCGCCTTCTGGAGCTATGCTCCGTAAACTCATTATGTGTTACAAACACGTACTTTGACCTTAAGAGATGCCAAAGAACATCATGGCGCCATCCCAGGTCTGGCCATTGGCATCAATTAGATCTTATTCTCTCAAGGAGGAAGAGTTTGGGCTGTATAAAAATAACTCGTTCCCTCCACAGTGCTGACTGTGACACCGACCATGCACTGGTAGTCAGCAAAATCAAAATTTCGGCCAAGAAAATATACAGATCAAAAGCCCCTTCAATCCCTAAGATCAATGTAACAGCAATCAGAGATGAATCAAATAGAAAGTCATTTGAAAAGTTATTTGCTGAAAGCATGTCACCCAATGTGACTCGGTAGATGAAACATGGAACACTCTCAGTTCAAAAATTCATGACTGTGCCATCAAGTCTTTTGGACAGCATAAAGTTTCAAACAACGACTGGGTAGCCCAGAACAGCGAAATTCTCCTACCTCTCATTGAGCAAAAGAAATCTGCTTTCAATGAGTATAACAAAAATTGCAATCAGAGTACAAAAACTTGTTTGAAAAATGCAAAAGCTAAACTTCAGCTGGAGGTAAGACGTTGCGCCAACAAATACTGGACAGACTTGTGTAACAGCATACAAGAGGCAAATGAAAAGGGAGATATGAAAACCGCCTTTAGTCAGATGAAAGTAGCTCTTGGGCCAATCATCACCAAAAGCGCCCCACTTAAGTCTGTAAATGGTGAACCCATCACAGATAAAAATGAACAACTGAATAGGTGGGTAGAGCATTACTCTCTGTTGTATTCAACTGAGAAAAATATTCCACCAGATTTTGAGGAACACCTCCAAAAACTGCCAATAATGGCCGAACTTGACGCTGAACCTTCCTTAGTCGAGCTTTCCAATGCAATCGACCACCTGTCTGCTGGAAAAGCCACAGGAAGTGACAACATTCCTGCAGAGGTATTAAAAGACCTAAAAGGCCCACTATTACCACACCTGTATAATCTGTTACTGCAGTGTTGGAAAGAAGGCGTAATACCACATGATATGAGAGACGCCAAAATTGTCACACTTTACAAGAACAAAGGAGACAAAGGCGACTGCAACAACTATCGAGGCATATCCCTCCTCAGCATTACTGGAAAGGCTTTTGCTCGCGTCATCCTCTGCCGCCTTCAACAACTGGCGGAAAAAGTCTTACCAGAAACACAATGTGGCTTTCGAAGCAAACGATCAACTATTGACATGATATTTGCACTTCGGCAAATCCAAGAAAAATGTAAAGAACAAAACAGGCCGCTTATAACATGCTTTGTGGACCTAACAAAGGCTTTCGACACCGTAAGCCGATCTGGCCTGTATGCAGTCCTTAAATCCATAGGCTGTCCACCAACATTGCTAAAACTTATTGCATCCTTCCACACTGACATGAGGGCATGTGTCAACTTTGAGGGCTGCACATCCAATTCATTTGCTGTAAACAGCGGTGTGAAGCAGGGATGTGTTCTTGCTCCTACCTTATTTGGTATATATTTTGCAGCCCTACTCAAGAATGCCTTTGGTCAATGTTCAGGTGGAGTACTTATTAACACCAGAGTGGACGGCTCCATTTTTAATGTTGCCAGACTAAAAGCAAAATCTCGTACAGAGCATATTATGTTACAAGAGCTCCTCTTCGCAGATGATGCTGCAATCGTGGCCCACGATGAAACCACGCTCCAGGCTCTCATCAATAGCCTTGCCAAAGCCTGTGACAAATTCATGCTAAAGATCAGTGTCTCAAAAACTGTAGTTTTGACACAAGGCTTGAGAAACCCCAACCCAATCATGCTGAATGGCTCTCCTCTGGAGCAAGTGGGAAAATTCTGCTACCTAGGCTCAACCATCAGTGGTAGCACAGACATAACAACTGAAATAAATGCCAGAATAGGAAAGGCGGCCACAGCTTTTGGCAAACTCTCAAAAAGGGTGTGGAACAATAGCAAGCTGACCATCAAAACAAAGGTACTCGTGTACCAAACTTGCGTCCTAAGCACCCTGCTGTATGGCTCAGAGACATGGACCACCTACTCCAAACATGAAAGATCCCTCAACTCCTTCCACCTGCGCTGCCTACGCAAAATTCTCAAGATCAAGTGGCAAGACAGGATCTCAAATATCGAAGTTCTGAGCCGAGCCAACATTCCATCAACTCAGGCTCTCCTAGGCAAAAAAAGACTGCGGTGGCTTGGACATCTCCACCGTATGGAAAATGATCGCATCCCCAGACAAATTCTCTACGGGGAACTTGCTACTGGCAACCGACCCAGAGGTAGGCCACATCTGCGATTCAAAGACACTTGCAAGGTCACGATGAAAGCATTCCAACATCGACCCCAATGAATGGGAGAACCTTGCAAATGATCGAAGCAGATGGAGACAAAAATTGCGCAGTGGCACGCTCGCAATAGACTTCAAGGCAAAAGAAACATACCTGACAAAACGACAGAGGCGGAATGAAAACACTCGCCAAAGTGAACCCAAAAGACTGACCTGCAATCACTGCCATCGCACTCTCGGGTCAAACATTGGTAGAATAAGCCACGAGAGAAGCTGTCAGTCAAAGTGAAAGTGAATATTCTAGCTGCTAAGACCGTCTGTAAAGACGCTAAAGGCCATATATAATGTTGGAGAGAATCTGTTGGCACCAATTTTCTGCAGTTACATGTTTACTTTTTTGTCACAATATCATACATGAAATTCTGGTATCAGTCAATTGCTGAAAGCAGATTGTAACTATTATTCACTGAATTATACTGTATTTTGGTTTTTAAAACATTAGTGTGCTTTGTTGACCAGGTAGAAATATTTTTCATTTTTTGTAACTGAGTACATGTAGCTATTTTCACGACTAATGTCCAGTTTTATATATATTGCAAAAATGCTCATAACTACCTAAGATTCCATGCTACATGTCTCATTTTTGGATATATTATGTGAAATTGAAGGTTCTTTGAAACAAGTAATAAAATTTTAATCTTTTGCATCAAACTTTTTTTTTTCTTCTTTGTGTATGTTGTCTGGGTGCGTTTTTATGTGTGTTTTTTTTTTTAAATGATCAGCCATATTTTATGTCCTGGTGTGGAGACACTACTGTAAACAGCCCTAAATTATACATCAAATTAAAGCTTATTCAATTCTGAACACATCCTTATATGACATAAGGCATTTCTAATAAGATCAGGGGCACATATGGGCCAATATACAACATCAGTATTTGAATCCGAGTCGTTGATGGAAAATAGCCCAGTCTTCCGAGAGTTAATAGTCCAGTTTTGTTTTGTTTTTTGTTTTTTTTAGTCAACGCCAACACTGGTAGACAAACCTCAGGCTAATGTTGTTGGTGGATAATGGCATTGTCAACAGGTGCTAGATCTAGATAGATCTCTTATAAGTTTACACTGCTTTTATTTGGAATAAACATGAGCTCCTTTCGTGGATGACTAAGATGACTTACACAGCTTGAGTGTCCTGAGTATTGTCACGATTAAGGAAGAGGGGGTAAACTTAGTAGGGGAGAATGGGAGTTTAAAGTTGCTGAAGAGCATGAAAGTTTACTATCACGAGGAAGGTCGGTGGCCTTGTGCGCCACGAGTCTAGAGGGGGTGAGCTTAGCAGGGGAAAACACGGTTTTCAACATTTGACGAGCGTGAAAAGATACACACGACTCGCTTTAAATTAGTCGCGTGTGCAAAAACCTCGGGAGTATAAATGGAGGAAAAGCTCGACACACGGGGTTCCCAAAATTATTCATTCCAAGAGGAAGACGCAGAAAGTATCGGTCCGGGCGACAAGTGGAAGGTCGTGCCATGGGGACCAGAAGTGTTAGGTGTGTGAGGGATCCATGATGTTCACATTTATTTCCCAATAAGAAGAATTTATCGGTCCGGGCGACAAGTGAAAGGTCGTGCCATGGGGACCAGAAGTTAAGGAGTCCTGATGACGGGATGGGAACCCTTCAGGAGCTCGTGATTTGCGATGGCGGGTGTGAACCGTCTGTGTGCTATGTGTTTGCAGAAGTTAAGGAGTCCTGATGACGGGATGGGAACCCTTCAGGAGCTCGTGATTTGCGATGGCGGGTGTGAACCGTCTGTGTGCTATGTGTTTGCAGAAGTTGAGGAGTCCTGATGACGGGATGGGAACCCTTCAGGAGCTCGTGATCTACGACGGCGGGTGTGAACTGTGATTTCTTGTTTGTGTGAAGCCAGGGGCGTCTGTTTCCCCTTTTATCGTTGAAGCTAGAGATCTAGGAAGGATCGTTTGAACTCTGGAGACGTGAAACTGCATCAACGAGGAGAGCAGCTGTTGACAGAGACTATTGAGTATACGTAATTAAGTTTATGGACAAAGGGGTTAGATCTAGATGTGAGTGGGGAGTAGAGAGTAGCCATGATCCCCAAGAGTGAATTTCAACTATCTCTGTTTTTATGATTGTATGTTTGATTATCATGAATTGAATGTTTTGACATAAGTTTTGTCATGCATTTAGAATTAAATATATATCGTTTAATTTAAATCTCACTCCATGTGTCCGTTGATTGCTGGTCTGCTTGCTTGGCTTGTTAGCTGGGTTTGAAAAGTAAAGAAGTTAAGTGCACATCACACACGTGGTCGTGACAATCTTCACGCACGTGATCGTGACAGTATTGATTGCCGAAACCTACTTTTATTATGAAAACATCTATTCAGACTCAGAGAATGGCACTAGTACTACATGTAGTAGAGTTTGGTGGTCCGGGTGCTGTATTCTGCCATCTAGAATGGCTGATTCGATTCTGGTCAATGCCAGATTGCAGGATAAGGATCTCCTCAAGGCTGTGACTTTAAGAGCGGCCGTGCACGGGGGGTTGCAGGGAGGCAGAGCCCAGTGAGTTAGTCCTGTATAGGGATGTTTTTTATAGTAAATCCGTGGATCGGTGATTTATTGCTGAGAATAGATCATAACATCAAGAGTATCTATTCCACTGGTATTAAATCTGCCAAAGCGTCAAGGTGGCTGACTAAAGCAGCAGGACCACCAAACGCTACTGGTTCTAGTACCCACAGAACCAAGCCATCAAGGGAGGGGGATGGAGGCTGTGCCCCCATATGACCCACGTAAACGAACTCTCCTGAAGCCATGACCTTGTAATTTATCCTTGCTGTGTACCATCAGTGGAACTCCTCCTGATTTTTCTCAATTTAATACTGTGTCTTTCACTCTTTCAGCTCGGAATAGAAACAGTATTAGATCTAGTACTGTATTCACATTTTAGCGTAAGTGCAGAACAGCACTTGATGTGCTTGCCTTCCATTCCCTAATACGTGTATTATTATATTGTGCAAGATACCATGGTCCATTATGCTTCATGGAACATACTGCCTATCACTATCACTATTTCCAAAGCAGTGCCTTGAAATTTACACACTGATCAGTTTTGTTGTACATGTAATTTATATGGTTACAAATTTAGCTGAGAAGGCAGTTGATGGTGTCAGATTTAAGTAAAACTTTTACATGAGTCTTTCACCTTCTTATGTGTCTTCCCCGACCCCTCTCCAACCACACATTTTGGAGATCCCTGTATTCACAGCTGGAAATGAAATTTATCAGGAACCTTTTTCTACAATAATTTTGTAGTCTTTCTGCATTTTCAGAATTCCTTTTCCAGTGTAACAGTTATTTTCTTGTCCATGCAGACATTTGAACCCAACGATCCCCGACTCAGAGGCAGTGAATGCCTGAAGAATGCAGCACGACTTGCTGTTGATTCAACCTCAGCGGTCTTGTCACAGACTGTATATGAGATTGCCAGGATAGAAGATGAGTATGTGAAGGTGGGTTACGGGAGATAAAATCAGCATTTCTTTTTATGTGGCGAGAAAGAGGAGATGAGCGTGTTTCAGCATTACCATCACTAATTTCTGACAGTTGTGAATCGCGTTATTTGAATCACATGCAAAATTTTGTTGTTTTGAAAGCCAACTCAAAGCATGGGGATTCCAATATAAGGGAGAGATAGGAAGACAACCGGATTTAGTTTACCACATCATTCCCTTTTCCTCATTCCAGATAGGCCCGTTCACAAGTGTATTGCAATGATATAAATGAAGAAACTAGAATATGATGAGATTTTCAAAGCGGAGGTTTACTACATGTATGTATATCATTGTCCCTGTTCTTCTGCATAAATTATTCTTTTTTCACTTCAGTGTGTATAGAAAATTGCTGTACAGTTCCGTGGTTAAACTTTACAAAGTATTAGATAAACCACGTAGCACTTTAAAATCCACTCCCAGAGGTGAGATTATCCTCATCATTCTTATACTAAAAGAATGATTAAATGCAAAACTCAATCTTTGTAAAAAGTGGAGATAAAGTAAAGCAGTGCTGGGGTGACAAACTGTTTAACGATTTGAGATTTAATTGATGTGAGAAGAAGTGCAGCTTGCCTTTCCTCAGCCTGGGATGTTATTTCTTGTATTGCAGCTTATAAATGTGTTGATCTTGCTGATGGAATATCAACTACAAGTTCTTGGTCATTCAGCTGAAGAACAGCGAATGGCAGATCTCATTCTGGAAACCCGACATGAGATCAGTGAAGTGCGCAGACGCAAGCAGGTGAAGAGAACCAAATCTGGTTAATATCTCATAGACTTTTTGAATCCAGTTGTTCTTTGGCTTAGTAAAATGATATTTTACTGATTCTTTTGATGAGGGCTAGAAAAAGTGTTTTTAAACATCTTCAGCAAAGAGCATGAAAATCCAGCTGGAAGAAAATGGGAGTACCGGTACTTGGGATGAAAGCTTCTGTTGTGCTCTTTTTTTGTTTCTGCGTGAGGTATCAAAATTATTCAATTAAAATCAAAGGAATTGACCGCTCTCAGTTCCTGATTATGTAGATTGAAACATATGGTACCTTACAACCATTATGATGTTTTTATTATGAAAGGCTATAAAACAGAGATGTTTTTTATATCATCACAGACATAACGCAGTTTCCAAGGTCATTTTTAAAATATTTTTAAGGCATGACCTAACGTCCCAGATAAAATAAAGTTAGTTTTTTCTGCTTTCTGAAAAACCTTCAACGTCAAAATTTTGACATGAAACCGCTTTCGCACAAGTCACAAGATTTGCAAAGCAGTAATACTTTCACGTGCTTTCTGGAAATGTCAAAAAAAATGAATTAGGCAAATGTATTATGACTGTGGTGTTATAGTATGTTAAGACCATCAGGTATCACCGTCTGTTGAAAATGTCATGTGTGGCAATCAGTGTCATACCTTATACCCTAGTTTACTTTCAGACCTTGGTATAGAAGTTAAGGTTGTCCAAACTCTACATGTATATTAATTTAATTTATTTGAATGTTTGTTTAGTTTCACTTTGACGACTATGTAAGGAGTTGTATAACTGCAACCATTTGTTTTCAGGACCTTGAATTGCTTTTTGCCAGTGTGACCAAGTTAGCGGATGCAACTGCAGAGGTTTCTTTTGCCACAAGTAAGTTACATGTGGGGGGGGGTAAAATTGATGTTTAATCTCTTTTCAACTGATTGAGGTTGCATTATTATTATATCAGGTATGAGGTTTGGGTTCCAGTCAGTTTCATCGCATGTCTGGTAAACAAGTAAGAAATCAGGTTAGGCCATACCCTGGACAGAATTCAAAATTACAGGTTCTGCGATATTTTTAAACTGATTGCCCAGCTCCTAGAAGTTGATGCGACCATGGTCGATCCTCAGAGGATTTTTGCCTTTTTTTTTTTTTTCTCTCCATGATTTCACAGAAACTGCAACTTTGATCCCCAGCTATTTACAGAACTGTCTCCTTGTTTCTTGTTTCTCAGCCATCAGTGGCATGCACATTATATGGATTAAGTGTTACTAGTTTCATCACCAAGTAAATTATGCATTCCATTGCAATTGCCAAAAGTAGTCAAACTGTGGCTGCAGCATGTGTATATTATATCTTTATGGGTCTTTCAAATACAAAAAATGGGGGTTTTTTTGGGGTTTTTTTTTAAAGTGGGGTACAGATGTAAAGGTAATTGGACAAGCAATGTTCCTTTAACACTGACATTTCAATAAATACTTCTTGAAAAGTTTCAAACTTCAAATGCAAGGCATTCTCGTGTGATATGCTTAATGTTAAACCAAACAGTCACTAGAATTTTTGCCTTGAATTCATAAAGTTTTAATGGTATGATTGGCTGACATGAACTGTCTCACATCGTAGGTGATAGGGTTAATAAACTTAATGAAGTGATGAAAAATGCTGAAACCTGTGCTTAGAATTCTGTAAAAGTTGTTCAGCTGCAAAATCTGTTAGAAGATGAAAGATTTCCACCCACTGAAAGTACCAGTACTTTTAATTTCAAGGTAAATTTTCCCATTTCACATCTCCTTGTCAGGGCCAAGAGACCACGTATTTTCTCTCATAAGATTCAGTAATTATATATCTCTGGTATTCATACTTTAGGTGCCAACTATGCCTCAACAAGTGCCGGTGAACGACTAGAAAGTGCCACGCGAGAGGTTCAGCGTATTCTACATTCATCTGAGGATGCAGAGAAAAGGCTACAACTGACGGAAGTAAAATCTATAGAGGTTTTGACAAAGCACGAGGATAAACTGAAGAAACAACAAGAAGCTGAAGAAGAACGGAAACAGGAAGAAGAAGAATCAAAGAAAAAAGAAACAGGAAAACTAGAGCAGGAGAGTGAGAAGAAAGATGAAAATACGGAGCAAAGACTGCATGATGAGAATGATGAGGTTGGTAGATGAGGGACTGAGAGGAAATATCAGTCAGATATCAGTATAGTTTTTCATGAAAATGTACAGAACTATGACACGAAAGAAGAAAAAATTATTAAATACTACTGACCCAACATGTTTTGTCTGTTTATCACTTTATTTCATCCTTTAAAATCCCTTTGTATTACATTGGTCTAATATATAAAGGTCTTGAAAACAAGAGAAAAAAAATATAAAAAAATCGCTTGTATGATCTTGGACACATATCACCAGACGATGAAATTTCAATTTTGTTTTTGGGATGGAAGCAAAAAGGATATTCTGTTATCATATATATCTGAAATTATCTTGCCATTGAACACAATAGACTATGAAAAAATACTAATTATCCTCCATTTGCAGTGAGTTACGAGTAGCAAAACCTCAGAAAGAAAAGACCCTATTGACTCCACACATGTACAGTGGAGCCCAAGTAAACCGAACTTTGGTAAATCGAGTTTCTGTTAAATAGAAGTGATTTTGAAATGTTTTTTTTCCTTCTTTATCTCTATTAAAAATTTACTGCTATTTCGAGTTCGAACTGCCCCAATTCTGATAAATAGAGTTGATCGAGGGCTCTCATCCTCAATCAACTCAGTGTAAGTTAATGTAACTTCTGATTTCCAACCCCGTAGCCGTGAAAACCAGTTTCCACAAACACACTGACACAGGCCTGTTCAACAACTCCACGCTTCCCAGCCATCGAGGGGGAGGGTAGAGGTGCCAAAAATGATGCAATGGGTAGGCTGCAGAGCCTTCCTCTTACGTGTCTGTCCCGACCAAGCGAGAAACATGCGGCGGAGGGTGGCAGTGGTACGGGTCGGGGTCCCTGCACGCAGCGTGATTATGCCCTAATGACCAATGATTGATATCAGCCAACAATACAGTATGCGAGACGGTGCTCGCATTTTTAATTTATGGCCAGTGAATTAATCGATTGCTGATGTAACCACAACAGGTAGATCTACAGCCAAGACACGGTATACCGTAGAACATAAATTACACACAGTTGAGCCGTGTGGTCAGCCCACCTTGCTCACATAGAGCCATTCTAATACACACTTGTGTAATGCTCACTAAGCATCACAAGCATGACTGTATTCAAAAGTAAAACGTTATGGTAAGGCCCTGGAGGAACAAAGACCTCACTTTCACGAGGTTCTTAGCACCTCAGTACTGCAAATACGTGGCTGCAGTGTTTACACATTCACCACACTATACTCGATGAGGAGGGAGGACGAGTACGGCATTGTTACGGTGCGTAATAGTAATTCCACGCCACTGATAGCAAGGTGGGATAACGCAGTAGGCCTACAGTCTCGCATTTGAACATCGTACACGGGAGAATGTCTTTATCGATTGATGACGTCACACACAATACATGCCGCCAAGATAAAAGTTTGCTGACCAGCAACTGCCACTAGTGCCAGGTCTAGGCCATTCGATGTTGCTTTTTTTGTTTTACCGCTACGGTAGGGTCACTTCTAAAGAAAAAATAATCGAAAGATCTCATGGCTCATACAGGTTCCTTGCGTTTTGTGTGTGTGTGTATATATATGGGGGGGGGGGGGCAAGACGAAGGGATATAATTACAGGTATGGTGTGGGGCAGACTGCAAAATAATGGTTATTTCTCTGCCCATAGGTAAACCGAACTTTCGTAAATCAAAGTATAATCCATTTCCCGGCGACTTCGAATTATGCGGGCTCCACTGTATTAAATTTGTCCATAACACTAATGCAAATTTCATCACAAAATTTAAATTTATGTCCTAAGATTTTCTACAGCTGCCAATTTGTAGGATTGTTATGAATTATTTGTAAGTTATCAAAACAACAGTGCTTCTGTTTATCAAATTACTGAATAATGAACTTTGATAATAATGGTACCGTACTGTAAGTTACTTTAAGTCATTCCATAATAATTCTTTGTTTATTTTTCCTTAGTTTTATGTATAACACTTAGCTCAACCTTTCCATCTGCCAGCATATTGCATTATACAGCTGGTAATAAAATGTCAGCCAATGAATAAGTACATAACTAATGAGCATTGAGCAGTACAAGGCAACATCAGTGTTTATTGAAAAAATTGATACAACTGTAATGCAGCACTGACATTGCATTTTATTTGCACAAAAAAACTGGATCATCACAGTAAAGTCTCAACATGTTAACCTCCTCACGTCTCTGTTTCACAACAACTTCAACATTTTCTCCATCAGGTCAATATATAACATTCCCCTGAGATTCCTCATACAGTCGAGCACCGAAAACTCGAATTCTTTGGCGTGGCTTCATCTAGTTCGAGTTTGCCGAATTTCGAGGAATACGTGAAGCATTAATCATGAGGTTTTATTGCCGTATATTCAAGAAAAATAATACAACTGACAACGTGTACCATGAATTACAAGTCCCCCCTTCCCGTGGTCACTTGAAAGAGAAGCAAATTAAACTGGCGCGCGTGGCGACATCGGCACGCGACCTTTTACCCGAACGCCTTTTTTTCCTCTTCTGGAAGTGCATCGGTAGACCAAGGACCAAGCGTAGAATACACAACACACGGGGACCAAGTTAAGCCCAACAGTGATAAAATAAAGGGTGAACACAACTCACCATTTTTCTCTGTTCGGCTTGACTCCCGTTCGTACGGCAACGTTTCCTTTTTTTTTTTTTTTGTGGTATGACTATGAGCGCGGGGCCATCGATGTACTACATGTCCATCATGTAGTGCATCTACGTGCGGGACAAACAAAAAAAAAAAAAGGTTATTTCCTGCCTGAATCGGTCGTCTCAGGTGTTTTAGTCGCCGTTTTTATCGGGGGAAGGGGGAGGGGGCGACTATCGCACTGCCACCACTTGGCTATGACTAGGCCTATGACACAGCTAACCGAGTGAAGTTTCTGGCGTTTGGTTTTTTTTTTCTTTTCTACTTCTAGGCTGCTGGGATGCTTGGATCACACTCGAAGCAGGAAAACTGGTTCGACCAATCCGTGTCACAGTTCGAGGTTCGCGTGAAATAACTACTAAGAAAATTGAGAAATAAATTCGGGACCTAGACCTTTGTTCGTGGGATCCGTGATTTCGACTTAGGTGTGTTCGAGTTTCGCGTGCTCGACTGTAATTAAATTCAAAAAGGCATGTTTCATGTTGATTTTCTGCCTCTCTAATCATATTCCTACCATATTCCCATCTTCCGCCTCTGCTAGATGAACTTTGATCCCCAGCTATTTACAGAACTGTTTTCTTGTTTCTTGTTTCTCAGCCTTTAATGGCATGCACACAGACCTGCCAACCTTCCCGAAAAATCCGGGATTATCCCGGATTTTTTACCTCCTCCCGGAATCCCGAAAATGGCCTGTGCTATCCCGGATTTACGATCGCATCCCGATTTTGCATCCCCGATTCGCATTAAATAATGAAATAGTGAAACTACTTTTCTACGAGTACGAAAGCCCGGATGTCGCAAAATAGAGAAAATGTGACATATCGAGTACCGAAACGGAAACGATATCAATTGAGCTGTTTAGCTCTACATTATTCATATCGACTGGCGATCGACTATTCATGATGCGAAGTCATCATATCGCCCACTATCAAGGAAGTCTAGCTGTCGGTGGCTGGGCCCAGTGCTGCCAGTTTTGAAACGTTATTCATCAGAACTAGATCTACTCTAGCAGCGTGCTCTATGAAATATTTAGGTCTCTTTCAACGCAAGAAGCCAAGATGTCTTCAAGACCCCCTCCTACGAAGAAAGCCAAGGCAATGTGTGTTTTTCGGGAAGAGTACAAAAAAGAATTTCCGATGATCAAGGCCTCGAGGAAGGGCGATTCCTTCGCTCACTGCAGTGTCTGTTGCAGCGACCTTTCCATAAGCTCGGGAGGCAGATCTGACATCACAACCCACATGAAAGGAAAGAAGCATGTGGAGGCTGCCTCCTGCACAATGGCAAACAACAGCATAAAATCCTTTATTCAGCCAAAGGACAATAGCAAAGAGCTAGCTGTGACAAATGCTGAACTGATGTTCAACCAATTCCTGGCAGAGCACAACATTCCTTTGTCTGCAGCCAGACCATGCTGGGCCACTCTTCAGGAAAATGTTTCCTGACTCGGACATTGCGAATAAGTACAGTTGTGCAAGGACAAAAGCCACTGCTATTTCAAATTGTGTGGCTGCAAGTCATACGCAAGAGCTGGTCCAGAAAATGAAACAACAGCTGTTTAGCCTTGCTACAGATGGCAGCAATGACAAGGGGGCCGCACAGCTGTATCCAATTGTTGTACGGATTTTTGATGAGAACATAGGATCAGTGGTCACAGAACTCCTCAGCATTGTTGATTGTGATGGCCCCTCGACAGGTATGTAAAACTGGTATTGTATATTAGGTAATTCAATGGAATCCATACTGATCTTTCATTCAAGTACAGGGCATCTAAGGCTCAGCTACGATAAATTTCCACAGAAAGAACATTCCCAGTATGGTAACAATACATGAATAACCTTGTTTATGCCAGTTCACATGCCACCCAATGAAACATGAGTCATAATTCAGCAGCCAATGCCGGATGACACTCTCCCAATGGCTGGCCTCGTTGGTTTCAACGCATAAATCACTTTGTGACATTTGTGTCTCTGTTATGACTGTTGTGAACATTGTTGATGTAAATGATGGATAGTCCTTTCTTTTGGTGGGGATCAGTTAATACAGACATATCCTGATTTTCTTTTCCTGGTTTATAGTAACATTTAACAA
This sequence comes from Onchidella celtica, assembly GCA_963931925.1. Classification (NCBI taxonomy): domain Eukaryota; kingdom Metazoa; phylum Mollusca; class Gastropoda; order Systellommatophora; family Onchidiidae; genus Onchidella; species Onchidella celtica. The sequence goes on along the minus strand of OZ007575.1, from coordinate 32,896,103 downwards.
TTCATTTTCAGGTGAGAACATCTTTAAGCTCCTGGACAGAGGATTAACCACGCATAACATAACCTGGGCAAATGTCACTTCATTTGGGTGTGACAATGCCTCGGTTATGACAGGGAGACATAAAGGTGTAGCCAGCCATATTCACAAAGTGAACCCGAATGTCTTCATCTCAGGATGTGCATGTCGTCTTCTCCATCTGGCTGCAAAGACAGGTAATTATGATACATGCAGTTATGAAGTTTATTTCACCACCACCAATTTATTATTGGTTAAGGATTTTAAATAGAAAGGATAATCTTGATGTGCAATAATAAACTTCTTTTGAGAAAAACTCACATATTTCATCATTTGAGAGATAGTAAATAAATGTGGGCTAGTTTGCTATGATTAGTGCATGTATCACATTTTTTTTTAGATAAAGGAAGCAGATACCAAGTGACATTTTTCGTGTGTGTGTGAAAAGGCATGAGCTGTCATTTTGACTACCTATATATATGAAGCAAGTAGACATTTTCCAGTGACTCTAATGATGATGCATCTCTTTGAATTCTGTACAGGCTGTAAAGAATTGCACAGAGATGTGGAGGGAGCCCTCTTGGACATATATTATTACCTGGAGAAGAGCAGCAAGCGCCAAAAAGAGCTGCAAGCATTTCAGAATGAGTGTGGTGTTAACCTGTCAAAGATCCTTAAACATGGGGCAACAAGATGGCTGTCGCTTCACAATTGTGTCAATCGTCTTATGGAGCAGTGGGATGCCCTCCAGGCTTTCTTTGAAGCTGAAGTAGCTGCTGTACCAAAGAAGGCGCAAACTAGTTCAAAGTATGACAGGCTGAGAAAAATACAGAAGTTTTTGACAGATTCCTCCTCAAAACTTTATTGCTTTTTTTTGCAAGAGGTGCTGCCAGTCTTTATTAACAGCAACTTGATGCTGCAGCAAGGGACCCCTGCGATTCATATGCTTCACCAACGACTTCAGGACACATTTATCGATCTGTTTGTGCGTTATGTGAAGCCAACAGCCATTTCAAAAACTGACAACCTCTTCCACTTGGAACATGGCAACAGGGACAACCAGTTGAGTCGTGCAGATCTCAAGATTGGATCTCTAACAAGGAAGCATTTGGAGTGTTTAAAGGAGGCCAAGCTCTTGTCATCAGCAGAAGAAACCAACTTCTTTCAAGGTAAGAACTACTTAGAATTTCATAACATAAGGCATACTAGTAAGATGCAAATGTTTTTACATTTGTGCAGTTGATTTTAGTTGCCATTATAATCTTTTTAGAGCTCTGTGTTTTTGTTTGTTTCCAAGATATTGTCTCTGATGTTTCAAATACTTGTAGTGTGGTGGTACAATGCTCATTAAATGTAGTCCCCTTAATGCAGTTGATTTTAGTTGTCAATATAATCTTTTTAAAGCTCTGTGTTATTGTTTATTTCCAAGATATTGTCTCTGATGTTTCAAATACTTGTAGTGTGATGGCACAATGCTCATTAAATGTAGTCCCCTTAATTGAATTATTTAGAATTAGATGAAAATGTCCAGGGCTTCTGCTATGTATTATTGGGTAAGTAGTCTCTGCAACTAGATGTTTTCTGTCTTCATTGTATTTGTAATGAGCCTAATATTTTACAGAATTTTTTTCTTTCATCTAGATGTCAGAAGATTTTATGCTTCATCAGTAGGCTACATCCTTGACAAGTTCCCCATGAATAATGAGGTCCTTGAAAATGCCAAAGTGTTGGATGTGAGAGCCCGTCTCAAGATGAAGAGCAGCATGGCAGTATTTTTTGCACAACGCGTCAGAGGGATTGTGGCTGAGAGTGACATGGGTGCTCTTGAGATTGAGTTTGCAAAGTAAGTTTTCATTTTTTTAATCACTGTATCAACTGCATGTTGGTAGACATGTAGATTATCTATTTGTCACAGTAACACAAACCCTGGCTTTATCTTTTATTCCAAAGTGGTAATTCAAGCATATATGATAGGTTTACAAAACATATTCAGAACTCATCTATCACAAGGTTGTAATGTGATTGCTATCTCTAGGTTTGAAATAGAACCCTTATCTCAGTATTTGACAACATCCATGTTTAACCTTATGTATGGTCTCAGGAATTATGCACAGGATTATGAAGTCCTATATTTTGTCTCTGCAGGTATTGAGGCCTCCTTAATTTGACCAGAAGTGTTTCCCCTCATAAGTGCTAATAAAATCTGTACAGAATTCTTCACTCATGCCTCTTTTTTTTTTTTTAAATTTCTATTTTCCCTTCTTCCTCTAGGTATCAAGTAGAGCCCTTGGACGATAGCATCATTTCAGAGAAGGATGTCGGTAAACAGTGGGCTACCATTGGCAGCATCAAAACAGTTGATGGCAACCTAAAGTTTTCATTGCTCACCAAGCTGATGAAGGCCATCATGACCATCCCCCACTCAAACGCTGACAGTGAGAGGATTTTCTCCATGGTGAAAAAGAATCACACAGAATTTAGGGCCCGCATGGGAGTTAAGACACTTGCTAGTCTGATGATTCAGAAAACGCATCTACAAGCTCAAGCAAAATGTTGCTTTGATACAAGATTTGAGGATGCTCTCATTAGGAAAGCAAAGAGAGCTACCATGGAGAGCCTTCAATGATCTCTAGAGATGAGAATGACTGTATAGTGTAAATATTCTTCTGAAACTTTGTGTAAACAGTGTAAATATTCTTTTGGAACTTTGTGGTGGTCTTATTTTATAGCTGTGCTTCAATAAACAGCAAAGTAGGAACCTTCGGAGGTGAGTAACAATTTATTTTTGTTGACCCTGAATTTTGTTCCCAAATCCTGAATTTTGACACCTGTCATCCCTGATTTTGCTCATTCGAGGTTGGCAGGTCTGTGCACATTATATGGATTAAGTGTTACTAGTTTCATCACCAGATAAGTTATGCATTCCACTACCACTGCCAAAAGTAGTCAAAATCATTTCACATCTTTCAGGAGGCTCACATCCCTTACCATTTGCACTCAATAAACCGCCAGGTTTGAGGTCTGTTTCATCTCTTCTTGAGTTGCATATCTTTTCTCCCTTTCCCCCTATTATAATATATCACTGCCCTCATCATTTATTCTTCTACTCACTCAAGTTTTATCAGACATGAACACCCAATATGTTTCTGTCACACAAGAGTCATTGTCCAACAACTGTTTGATTCAATGTGGTAAATCTTCCCTGAATTTCCTAAAATGAGCAACTGTTCTGTTACCACTGTCACCCATTTGCTGCAGATAGTAGGAAAATGAACTTGCACAGTTGGTAAAGTAAAGAGAGCATAAGTCCGCATTTACTTCATTTTTTATCTTTCTTTCTCTTTCATCATTTGTTTCGTCCATCTCTCTCATGTTCTCCGTTGTCCAACATGTAAGCAGGTCGATAGGTGAGCACTCCTCTGTCATCTATATACTGTAGCAATGGGTTAGGATGAGTGTTGTCCATGCTTCCCAGTGAAGTATATCTATTGACACAAAGATAATAAACTTCATGAACCAGAGAACATCATATCATCACCATTCCCTAAGACTAGTAAGACCATCGTAATTCAAAAATTTGAAAAATAGATGTTCATATTCAAGTACATTCAAAACCACATCGAATGGTCTTGGTTGTAGGCTCCTAGGCCTCCTACTGGCATAGCAGTGGTAAATCTGAACATGTCTCTGACAATAGGTACAACTATAATTGTGATGTATTAAATATTAAAACTTGCATTGATCATGGTGACAAACTACAAACTCTACCAATATAACACCTTTTGACATAGCTAAAATCATAATTCTGCACTAATTCATTCCATGCTTATTAATTTAAAACAAATACAAGCCCATGATCAATAATATAATCCGAACTGACGTTGTAGCTGACAGCATACATTCAGAAAGCTGCATTCTGTTTCTTGCAAAAAGCAATAATTTTTTTTTTTCACAAAAAGCCAGTTTAGTAACTGAACTGAATGAAAATCTGAATGTTGTAAATGCAACTGTTCTGTCTGAAGAAAATGACAAGACTGGCCAATTTACACAATATTACTTGGTACGTCGCCTATTGCCACTGAGCGTTAAATAAGCTATTTATCTATGTTGAACGACTCCTTTTCTCGGGGGGGGGGGGGGGGGGGGGAAACCTTTTTTGTGTGTCCTTCTTTTGTCCTCCATTTCTTTTCTAAATCAAATTGCCATTGCCATATAATAAGTAATATATATATGGATTATTATTATGAATATGGCAGGATTATGGACTTGCCTGTAACCAGTAATGTTGTGCAATAGGATTTGTTCTGTTCCAAATGTTAAAAACTGTTAATTTTATTTCAGAACTCCTAATAAACCTTTATTTCACTGATAAATCCTACCAATTCAGAAAATCCCTTGTTAACTTTGTTTAACCCTCGTCCCACCTTGAGTGAGCTCCTTCACGTAACGCCCCGTTTGGGGATAGCCAGTGGCCAGTCAGCCGATTGTTTGCGTGTTGCCGGTAACCTCAGCGATCGGGTCAATCGGGTCGTTTTGAACACGTGTATCGTGTTTACTTTAGGACGCAATAACAACAATAGTGGTGGATAAATCGTAAGTGACCCCTATGAAATTTGGATAAAGTATTGTGATGATATTGATATGCATGAATTTTATTGTTAAATAGAAGGCCCAAACTCAAGAATTTTCTGCATTTACATGCCGTTTAATACATGTTTTATCATTTTCCCAAGACCTCTGCACTTTTCCTGCCCCTAAGACAGGCCATTCAGGTGAACAAATTATTTTTTTTAAGCCAGGCGCTTAATTTACTAATCACATGTATTTTGGCATTGCCTTCTCCCTCCTCTACTATGTAAAGCTTCCACATACTATGATGTTAGTTTTAGCGAGAGATTTGATTTCCAGGTCGCAGGGCACATACATACATATACTGAAAAGCGGTTTTATCAAAGCAACACAGTATTTCTCTAATTACCACATCAAATAAAAACAACGACCAATTACAAAGTCTGTCATTTTCTCCCACTTTTCCCTGATGAAAAACCGACAGACAGACGCCCTTATGCAGCATTCCCTAGTATTACATCAGAATTCATAATTACAGACATAGAATGGTGTCTCAAATACGCACATGGCCACTTTCTTCTCATTTCACATGTAAACGACAACCAGCATCAAAGTAAAAGTTTCCCCAAGAATTTCCCCAGTTCGAATTTCACACCATCAGTACAATTACATGAGTATAACGAATAGTTACGAATAGTTGCATCGTAATAAACGTAATTTTATACCATTTTGTTAGATATAGTAGGGATGACAGGATAGATAAACAAGCGAAAATTGTGTGGAGAAAAAAAAACATGAAAATAATGATAGTCGCGGCAACTGAATAAACAAAACATGAGGAGCAGCGCTGCCATACGGTATACTGGCCTCCCGCTGGACCCGGTTCACAGTATATATATATATATATAGTGGCCTCCCGCGGGATGAGGGTTAACAGCAACTTCCTGGCATGTTATGCAGATTAAGTCTTTGTATGCCATGAATTTTTCCATGTTTGCCTATACAGGAAGAAACTAGTGGGGGAAATGAAGGAAGACTAACTACAGCAACATCTATTAATAGAGGTCGACTTTCTTTCTTCCCGACACAAAAACAGCCTAGCATTATTGTGCACCAATGCATTGCTGGCATAAATGTGACCAGCGGAAGAACCGATATACATGTATCGGTGATTGGCACACGAAGAGTTAATGATGTAAATTTTTATTCTATCACCAGCTTATTAAATAATCATCAGTTCAAGCTACGAAATAAAGTTTTCACTTTCATGCTCTGCTCTCCTCCTTAGATAAGGTAAATACATCAAATAGGACAGATTATTTTCATCTCACATAACTTTCTACTTTCTCTTTATAGAACAAAACCAACTGACATGAACAAAATATAAGTTATAAAAATAACTCCCTCAATTCTCTATGGTCAAATTGAAATAAAATTTTAACAACAGTTCATTATTTATGATGAGCTGTGTTTTCACCCAGAACTGCTGGCAATGAACCTACACAGAGGACTGAGGTCCCACCAAAGATACTAGATACAATAAGATGAGACAGCTAATGCATTTAGCATGCAAAAAGATTTCGCCTCACCACCTAGCGGCGAATGTGCAAAAGTCATGAACAAAGCCGTATTTAACAAAGCCAATATAAGGAAAACACTGAATTTTGTTCACTCTTCAGCTATCGCTATAGGCCCAATAAATTGAAGTCACTTATTTTATAATTATAACTTCAATCGCTTTAAGAAAATGCTGGCTTTTTTTTTTCCCTCACAGTAGCAATGTGACACATTTGCATCATTATCATTATATCAAGCATTCTTTTCATGCATTGCAATGCCCCAAGCACCCCAATCCTGATCAGTGCACAAACCGTGCGCGCGATTTTTTGAGAGGGAGTATCTCATCTTATTGTATTGGTCCCACTGAGCTCGCGACCAGTGTCTATTTGCAACAAAAATAAAACATAAAGAGAAGAGAAGATTTATTCACATCAAACAGCACACTGCATGAAAATGCAAGTTTGTGATAACTTTACAGGGCTTATGGTTAAAACAACAGAATTTTACATTACAAAAAAAAAAACGTATTCTAAATTGCACATCAATGAAATTCTAAATCTTGATTGGTATAACTATGGGCAGCACACAAATATCTTTTGCCCTACAGAAAAATTATATTTTCAATGAGATGTTCATGTTAACATTACTAAGAGCAGGCAGCAATGTCCATTCAGAGCTGCCCAAACTGTTTTAATGTGTCAGTAAGAGGTGGCCTTTGCCCATTACGGCCTATGCAAGTATTCTAAATTTCTATACAAGAAATTTGCAATTTTTGTCCCACATGGCCTGCAAAACGTGTGCTCAAGTCAAAGATATTGGTTTGTTCAGGAGGTTCTGCATGGTTGTGGGATTTGCAGTCAAAGAATTGTGGAAAGTTCAATTTTGAACTTTACCTTAAAAAATGGTGGCATTTCTGTGTGGCGTGAAATCTGTAGTCAGAGAATTACGAGGAAAAGGAATTTAAATACTGACCCAATACTGCCTAATCTACTTTCATAGGTCCACAACTTTCCTGCCTGTACTATAATCCACGTCCAAGCCTTATGTTTATGTGCGTGCAAGATGAAAGAAAGTACAGTGGACCATCATGTTTAACGACACTGCTAATAACGAGAACTTTGCCTATAGCGAGAACATTTTAAATCCCCGTTTTTTCTACTATATAAGCTATATATTAAAATACTTGAATAACGGCAATCGATAATCACAACCTTTGCTATAGCGAGAGAATTAATTCTCAGTGCATACGGCAAATTGTGGGAGCGGCCGCAGTACAGCGTGTAGCGAGTCAGACATATAGTGTTCTTTGTCTGTTACTGCATGCCCATCCGTCTAGTCACCTCTCACTCAGGCCGACAATGCTTTGTTTCCTTACTGACCACGTGTCATGACAGCGCATTACACTACCCCCTTCGCAATCAATAAATTTACATTTGCCCACCTGCCCACCCGTCCAATTGTGTCTTGCGTAGGCCTAGCAAGCGTTGTCTACTTGCTGACCATGTGCCGTGACAGCACTGTACACCATCACCAGCGCAGTCAATACATTTATGCCCGCCCACCTGTCCAATCATGTCTTGCATAGGCCTAGCAAGCGTTGTCTACTTCCACCACCCACGCACACAATATATTTACGCCCACCACCCATCTAATCATCTCTTAAGATCTTGCTTATACCAAATAAGCTTTGTTTTCTTACTGACCGCACACTGTGCCACCACACACGCAACCAAAAAAATTAACGGTAGTGATTTACGCGGATCAAAGACCGTGCACATCACAAGTAGTGACTAGAGAATGCACGTGTCTGACGAAGCTAAACGGTTGTAGCCTTCAAGGCCAGCCCCAGAGTTTGCCCCAGTGAGTGATGAGTCATCACTTTGAGGTGGCTGCGCGTAGTGTGCTGTCACAACAAGTGGTCAATGTGGAGAGAAAGCGTACTTATTACTAGGCCTACGCAAGAGATGGCCAGGTGGTGCCACAACTCGCAAGGCAATTATTACTCGCAGCACGGTCTTTGATCGTAATTGATCGCCGCGCGGCGTATGCTGTTTGTCTACACCGGGCTTCCTGACTACATGCCTACACTCGTCACAAACATGCGACCAATCTATTAGTATTACTCGTCTGCCTCCAACCTTTGAACCTGTCTCTCTCGTAATTTGATCGAAACATGGCTACCGTCAGCACATAAAGACGAAACAAAACAAACAAGCAAAAAAATACCGAGATCAAGGCCGAGATCTGCCGTCAGTTTGATATAACAGTAAATTATGTAGGCCTACGTTGATCGACAGAACATGCCAATAAGAGGGGTAACCATTATTTTTCATGGTTACCTCCCTTGTTAGCATGTCCTGCACATAGTGGGGGTATTTTAACCCCTTGCCTTGCCTTTTTGACGCTTTCCTGGAATAGCGAGACCTTTGGTATAACGAGACATTTTTGGTGGAACATGACCTCTCGTTATAACCAAGTTCCACTGTACATTCTGAATGCCTTGAAAACTGTTGTTGGCAAGCAGTGTCATCATCAACAACAAACTGCAGTGAAACTACTAACGCATTTTTCTTATTGGTAGATATACTGTTTAGCCAACTGTGACACAGGTCAACTATTGGTTTCATGCCCTCTCCATTTCTGGATTTGCTAAACTGTTGCATGCTAAAATTTACTTCCATGTAATCAGTTGTACCCACCCTCGATCATATAAACTGCAGTATGGTAAGCATAGCTCTCGGAGAAAACGCCAGACATGCTTGTAGTGCCAATCTAACATGGGGCTAACACGCATGAATTGAGGCCAGTCAGGATCGGTCATTGTGAATTCTTCCAGGTGGTCTGTAGTGGAAACAGTTATGGGCTAAATAAAAAGCCATATACATGTATTCATAAGCACATTTATATATCATGGAATTTGAACAACAGCAAAAAAAAAAAGCTTCAACATGTCCCACCCTGCCAATGTGATGCCCATTTTTTTCTGCCATATGAACTATACAATAAAATACTCTAATGGCAATTGATAATCAAAGTGCTTGCTATAAAGAGAGAATTAATTTTGACGGCGTACCGCAAATGGTAGGGGCCGCCGCAGAACAACATGTTGGGAGTCTGACAATAACAACATGTATGTTCTTTGTTTGCTACTACATGCCCACCACACCCACCTTCTTTGAAACTAAATTTGGACCAACCCCATGGCATCCAACCTTTGGCTTCAGTGGAAAAGGAAAGATCAGGCATTTTCACTCACACTTGGACCAGATATGCTTTCTGTCGGACAGCGGCGGCAGTTTTGGGGCATAAGATATCATTGTCTTTTCACGCTTTTTACAAATTTATCTCAAACTATTTACAGGGTTTACCATCTTCAGGTGCATCAAATATAAATAAATCTTTTATAAATCTTTATTTAATGTTCAAGCAGGTAAGCAAGGTTGGTTCAATTAAGATATGGTACTTCCTTCAAAATCTGGCCTGAGACTCCCGAGAGATACCTTTCAAACTTTAACAACTTTTTTATTTACCAGTAATATTATTTAAGCCTCTACATTTCACACTCCACAGTTATCATCTCTACCCCAGAGCATCATTTTGATTCCATGGTGTTTTTGCCCATACATAATCTATACCATGTATTCTACATAATTTAGAGATAATGGGAATGAAACCTGTGAAATTTTTATCAAATTAAAATATTTCTAAGACAATTTCAAGCAAAATATTTTAACTGAATGCAGAAAAATGACTAATCTTTCAATTTATAGGCAAATCTCAATTTCCATAGAAACTTTTCCCGCTTTGTATCAATTTAGTCTTTCACCTTAAGCCCAATTTCAGCGGATCCACTCATATCATATCAGGAAATCAGAATTCTCTTCCACACTAAACAAAACCAGTCAATCTCTAAAGCAATGAAACTTTTCAGTGGGCAGAACCAGTTTCCTACAACTTTTAACAAAAACAGAATTATGATATGCTACGATTTCAGATTTGAAAAGCCATTTCAAAAGATTTCAACTGCAAAACCCAGAAACAGTAAAACCAGCAGAAATTACGTGCTTACGCATCGCTACAACTCAGAATCTTCCATCTTCTGATACAAAATTAATGAATTAAATGCACTTTTTTAAACAGCACACAAAACCAGTTTTAAAGATAATCCACTGCATGTAACAAAGGCTGCAAAATAGTCTGATTAAAAAGAATGTAAACATATATGAAGTGTAATACAAATTGACAAGTCAACACAATATTCAAAGCACACTACTCCTCTTTCCAAGTCGCAGTGCTCTCAGAATGAAGTGGTAGTCTGAAAATACATGCATAAATATCATTCTGACAAACAACAAGAATGAGGTTCTGAAATGCAGAAAATGCTCTTGTTTGACAGTGCCGGTGTATTAACAGTATTAATCCAATACTGCCCAATGCACCATGAAGGGATTTCAAACCTGTGGGGTGGGGTGGTCATGCCTGTATACCATAGCTAGTGAACACATTTGGAAGAAGGGAGTTAATAAGAGCACATAACTGCTGACACCAGGGATGTAAATGGCCTCCTGAAAAATTCTCTGAAACCAACGCGGCGTTCTTCGAAACAAGTTCTGACACTGCGGCGCGCAGGCTATTTGTCTACCTCTAATGAACTATGATGGAAAACATAACACATAACAACTTAATAAACTTAGTTTTACATCAAATATTCAAAGTAACATACATTTTGGGCTTTGATTATTAAGCCCATGATCTCACTGTCAAAGTATAGATCTACATAATATCTAGGCCCTACATAATCTAGAAAAAGATCAAGATTTCTAGACCAATATAGATCTATTCTGCATATCACGAGCCAGCACTTGCTCCTTGATCACAACATTCTGTCACTAAATGAACTTTTCAAAACAGACCGGTTATAAAAGATTTAGATCTAGAGTAGACCTATATCAATTTTTAAAGCAAAGATCAGCCACCACACTCAATATTACTATATCTTTATCTTTATAGAGTCAAAAAAATTAAAGCAATATATAGATCTAAATAATTGTTTGAGAAATCCAGGAATTTGAAGAAGCGTATTATGTGTCACAAAATCGGTTGTTCCAAGGCACGAGACTGACAAGATTTGAAAGTTGAAATGACATGCGAATCTTCACTAGGCCAGACAGTAGACTTGACCTATGACTAGAGTCTCGTCGGATTTCACAAAAATTATTAAAAACATGGAAATGTGCGCCTCCTTTAAAACCCTATGAACATGCTCGGAAACATGACAAAACAACCACAATCATATGCAACGAAATATGCTAGGGAACATAAATCTTTCTAACGTCACTGAAACACGTGTACGCCTTTGCCTAGGCCTAGATCTAGTTATAATCCGTGATCGTCAATTACGTTTGAAGATTCTAAAAGTCTGCCGACCTAGATCTACCGGGATTACCACCACCAAAGATGATTGTTAAGCTATGTAAAATTGAAAAAAACAAAACAAAAAAAAAACATGATACCGAAATAAAATGAAACACCTTCACAAAATGTGTCCACTGTTCTTACTCAATGACCGCCATCGTTTACAATACAATAAAAATCAATAACGTGTGACCTACACGTGCTTACGTACTCGAGCTCGTATGAACGGCCGAAGCGCGCGGACAAGGGCGAAGGTGTATCACTGTATGCCCTGACAACTTATTATGCAACATTACAAATGCCTAATTGAGCGGGGCCGCGGTGGAGGGACGAAAATTATCGCGAGTTTGGGCATACACAGTACGGCAGAACACGGTAGGGTAGAGCTGCCGCGTTTACGGTTGTGCCCGTTGAATCGCTAAGTTCGGCGCTATTAGCGGTAGCTATGGGAATGAATCAACGCTCAGAACAGAATTTCGCTCTCGTCAATTTTTTTTATTTTTTTTTTAAATCGTAAGTCCGATTCTCTCGGAATGGTTCTCTCAGAAATCGGAACCAGAAAGAAATTCTTGGATTTCCGAGGATTCTCGGAAAATTTACATCCCTGTGACACCAATAAAGGCAACATTTCCATTAAAGAGTTTTCTTTATATTCAAATTTGCAAGATTACAAACAGATCTGGAAAAGCATTTTGCTTTATTATCGATAAACAAAATGCAATTGCAAAACTCTTTCTGCAGATTATTTTTACATTTCTTTGAAAAATGGGCAGAGGGGTTGGAGAAATTACATGTGTTGTGCATTGCCTCCACATTCATCTGGGCATCAGCGGATCTCTGCTGTATATGCCATATGTCATATTTTACATTTCTTTCCTCTACACACACACCCAACACAAGCCCACAAAGAAAAGTACCACTGTCTAAACTTTCCTTCCTTATGCCCCATCAGCTTTTCTAGAGAAATTTCTTTCTTTTTTCTGCTAATAATGTTTATCAGTTACTGGTCTCTTGACCAGGAGCGATTGTGGGGGCATTGTGCTGATGGACACATTAACTCTCTCCATAATATGTATCAATCATGTGCCAATGGCTGGGTTACATCGTTTGTCAATAGGAATCTTTATATAAATTACCTGATTAGCTGTCTGCTTAATCTGATAGGATTTTAATAGCCTAGAGAAAATTTAATACTAAACCAGTAGTCTGTTATATAAAAAACAAAAAACTGCACACATTTTGTTGCCAGCTCATGCTGTGAAAGACAAGACAAAAACTTTATGCATGACACAAAAGGTTCTGGTTTGTTGGGACATTAGGGTTAATACCAGAGTAAGGATCAGTCTCTCTTGTTCCCATGATGACAGCTTTCATGTTTGGATGTTTCTCCGCCAGTGTTCCCAGACAATCTTTGATTCTTCCATCATAATGGATCATGTCCAGGTTGTACCTGAAAAGTGAAATGCCAAACATAAAGTAAGATCAAGTTGATTTGGCATGAAAGAAAACGTAAATCATTAACCCAAAACTGCGTTATGCACTGTAGAGGGCTTTCAAATCTGCGGGTTGGGATGGTCATGCCTGTATAGCCATAGCTACGCTAACCAGAAGCTTAAAAAGTTTTACTTCTCTTTACTTTTTACCAAATCAAAATACGACGACGCTGAAGTACTCTGTGAATTTTTTTAGGTAAAAATTGTATTTTTGGCTGCTGTTTCTCTATTTCCTTTCTTTCTTTTTTTTTTTAGCACCTTGCTGGACATAAAATTAATAAAATTTGATACCATTTGAAAGGCAAATCATTTTTCACCATGAAAATATTTTTTGGAGGTTGATCCAAGTAGATCTGAGTGTGTAATGGCGGTTTTTATGTAGGTCTTTGAACTGTTAAAGAGTTATTCCCCTTGTGCTGGGATAGCTGATGTTGTTCTCTGGGCATGCCTTGGGAAGTTAATGGTTAACTCACATGATTATGTATTCCAGAAGCTTGACAAAAATCAATGAGAAATTTCCTACAACTTGCATTTCAGTAGCACTTCCATGAGATTCAACTGTACCAGGCATGTTTTGTTCACATACAATGCCATGATGCGGTTTACATTCTCAGCAAAAGAGACAATTTCATGATTAAAGTCATACAACACTGCCATTGTATTGTTGACAAATTAATTATGAAAGACTTCTGACAGAAACAACTGGGAACTAGTGAAAGATCTTTAATAATGAAGTTGAAATGCAACTGGTCACTGGGATTTGGTCTACTGAAATCAGTGGCCGGTTTCATGAAAAGTGCCCAGCCCATGGGACAGAAGTTGGTGCCTACACGGTCTGGGTGCGCCCAACTGGGCGGGTACTTGTTGTAACCCAAGGGCGCGTTTCATGAAATGTACCCACACTTGTGCCCAAGAGGGCGCTTCCTCAGCTGATTGTTACACACTTATTTTTAGAAACTGGCATCATGTGGCCAGTGTTGAGCTGCAGTGGAACTCTTCCCCGCAACAAAAAGTTAAAGGTTCTCGTAACTTTGTGCCATGTAAATTAGGATAATCTAATCTTAACTCGTTTTAAAAAATAATAAATTAATCAGAAAGACTACACATTATGTTACAAAGGTGAGAATTCGACTCGGAAAGTGCATGCGATTAGAATTCGTCAGTTGGTTAGGGGTTTTGCCGGAAGAAACAAGCCTTGAGTCATTATTAATTAACACTATTCCTCCCAAGTATTTTTCACATGAGTGTTTTCCCCTGCCCAAGTAATTTTTGTCAAATTTGACCACTGTGCGGTTGGTATAGAAAAAAGAGCATAAAATGATTATTTATTGATTGTTTTTTAAAAATTTTTTGTGCTAAAAGTACAGAATTGGTTACTGTTTAATATAAAACTGTGTTTTTGTCATATTTCAATGCAGAGAATTGTTGTGTGGAGGTGCAAAACGAAAAAAGTACAAAATTATAAAATGTTGACAACATCAATGATTTCAGAATCACTAGATCTAGATCCAGAACCATCTGCAATAAATTCTTCATCACTGTCGTCCTCCATCATCTCTTCATTACTGTCACTATCCACGAAGATTTCATGCAAAGTTTCGGATGTTGATAAAAATTTTGAAAAATTGCCTCCCTGTGGTTAGAATTGCGAAAAGATACAGTTAATTGCACGAAAACAGTTCCCTATTATCATTAGAGTAGCGTCCCTTCGATATCCATCAAGGGAAATCATTGTGAATAAAAACTACAGACTGTAGACTACTGTAGAGTAATGAAACCTCAAAAACGGGTAATACCCGTTCGCGGGCGGCTGCGTCGTAAAGCCCCGTTCCGCGGGAGGAAATGTGTTAACACTGTGCGCTAGCTAAGTCTAGGCCGCGCGCCGTGGTTGGATGTGAAATGTGAATATTCCCCATTAACCTAGAGTCATCTGCCCCCATATGAACCAGTCCCAGTTATGAACCACCCGAAATTTATTTCGTTTCTGCTGTTTTCTAAAGGCAATTTTCGTATTTTTGACCGCTTCCACGAGCGTTCCAAGATCTCCGATTGTGAGTTGTGATCAGCATTTAACTCAAGCTTGCACTGTGTTGCCCTAATTGGCGGTGAAACTTATGAATCAAGGTAACTTTTCGAACCCGTCCGCCATCTTTGCTTTACAATAAGAATACTTCGCGACAGGTCGAAGGTCAAAAATGCATTTCTCTTGTGCTAATTTGAGCATGAAAGTGACCTGATTACTAAGAATAGGCATCTCTGTCATATCCTACTAATATTTTGCTGGTTCCTTTGAGGAGAGGGTTGGAAAACAGGGTGGTTCATAAGGGGTACACATATTTTATGTCTGGTCCTCGAATGAACCGGCTCATTTTTACTGTAAAGATTGTTTGAATAACTTTTAGTAATGGCATATAACAAAGGTGGTTTAAATGAGGGCCTATCTCTTTTTCATAATCATGGGTGGTTTGAATGGGGCAGTCCCTACAGAGTGGTTTATATAGGGTAGTGACTGGTCCCCAGATGAACCAGCTCATTTCTACTGTAAAGATTGTTTGAATAATCTGAGTGATGGCATATATACAAAGGTGCTTTAAATGAGGGCCTAGTGGTTTATATGGGGTAGTGTGTGGATAGTTTGTCTTTCCAATTTGATAACCACTTCAGTCAGTGGTTTGTATAGGGATCAATTTGTTCAGTATCTTAACCAGTGGAAAATTTTCCTCACATAAACATTCTTTCTTCCAGACTAAATGATATTTTTTTTTACATTGTTGAAAAGAAACAGGCTTACTTACAGTGCAAACATTGGTCACATTTAGAGTGGTTCATATGTGGGTAGGCACTGGTTCATTAGAGGGACCGTGGTTCATATGGGGGACCCACTGGGCTAGGTTCCTCTAAATAAAAAAAAATCACTGAAAGTGCAAAAGCTTGAATATGAGCCTGGCTTCTTGAACTCCCACAAAGGAGGGGTTACTCTTCAATGTGGAAGTGAAAGAAACATCATAGACTCACTGCTTTACTGAAAGTAGTGGTTCTAATGAGGGCACCCCGCTACTGGTTCATATGTGGGCATGCGACTCTAGATCAAAATGCTGACCTTCACTAAGCATTGGGTAGGAGAGGAAAAGAAAGAAAGAGGTGTGTTCGTATGCACATGGATGATGAAACAAGAAAATTGTAATTGTGTGGTGTGGGAAAAAAGAAGAATTGGATCAACCTATGACGAACGGAAAGGCGCTCGGTTGATTCGAGCGGACGAGTAGATGAAGAAAATTAATAGGCGCACGTCGGCTCGGTAATGGGTAAAAAAAAAAATAGTGTGAGGAGCGAGGGGAAGTGAAAGCACTTGAATAAAACGTCATGAAATTTAATTGAAAAATTGCATGCAATGGTTTATCCGCAACAACAAACAAACAAGCAGACTGGAATTATTCCTAATGCTGTTGGATTAAAAAAAATTACCAAACACATTGATTACTGATAAAGAAAAAACTTTTGTAAGAAAAGAAGAAAATAAAAAAAAAAAACTATACCTGCTGAGAATCGAACCACTGTCCCCTACTGACAGGTGTAGATACAAAAAAAACAACAACTGGAATTCTTCCGTTATTGTTCTTGGATTAAAAAAGAAATAAAAAATTTTTAAAAAGGAGCCATGCTGAGAATCGAACTGCGGCCACTAAAAAAAAAGATGACTGACAGGCAGAAATGCTAATGACTACGCTACTGAGAACGCTAAGTAGTTGCAGGGAAAGTCTTACTAAATAAGCATGACCAAACCTAGAAACAAGAAACCATTAAACCAATAACAATGGGGGGGGGGGGGGGGGGGCACGGTAGATAGAGTAAATTAGGGGGTTTCGAAAGGAGCGGGGAACATGACTGGGATTGTGCAGGGATAGAATGAGCGCAGGGAATAAAAGAATGAAAGAATGACTGAACGAAATGAAACTATTCCACTGTGCCCGTCGTTGTAGAAGTGTGGCCACGACGAAACAAGCTTTGTGTGGGCTAAGTCTAGGCCGTGGCTGCGTGTAAATTGTAAATTTTAGATCAAAATGCTGGCCTTCATTGTGTGGAATGGAGGAAAAGCAAGTACACGGTATTCGTATCATGTATATGGCTGGAGATACAATTAAATTATAATTGTGTGGTGTGAGAAGAAAGTAGATCTAGATCTAGATTCTAGGTCTAGAATTGAATCGACCGATGACGAACCAAAAGGCACTCGGTTGATTCGAGCGGACGAGTAGATCTAATGAAAAAATCGGCGCGAATGTGTGAGAATGGATAACAAAAAATTATTCTAAGGAACGAGGGATGTCTAAATGGATAGATGATACCCAGTTTTAGCATTTTGAACCTAATATTATTGCGATACATCGCCTATCGGTGTCTGCTCACTCGCTACATCAGCGCACACCCGCCATGTTTGGGCTATTGTTTTGGCCCTTGGGCCTACTCTTTAGCTGTCCCAGGATCTGTGTCCCAAGGGATCGCCCAAACTAACGGGGCGCATTTCATGAAACGCTGCCCAGCCGTGTCAAGTACCCATGGGCCTGTTTTCGCCATATTTGGGTGGGAACTTTGCCTTGGGCGCTTTTCAGGAAACTGGCCACAGGGGTCTGAAATTTTAATTGAGGATGAATTACCTGTCTCTTGATAGCTGAACAAATTTTTCCACTTCTGGGAAAGGACAACGACTCCTTATGTACAGAGCTTGAAGTTTCTCTTTGGAATCAGGAAACCTCCTGGAACAAAGTAATGGAGGTAGTGACTTTTTAAAGAAACATTTGGAAAGCCCATAATAATTGTAGGCAATTAACAAAACAAAAAAAAATTATAAATAAGTCATTCTGAGAACAAGCACATTGGTGTTCCATCCATGCCTGGTAATGAACAAGTAGAAATTGTCTATATGGTATCTATTATTCTTCCGATATGGCCAGATTTTAGATGCCTTAACATTTAAATGGTTGTGACCACCATCTTAAAATGGAACACATTTTACTCGATTGTCCACTTCCTGAGCTTAACATACACTGAATTACATGGGTGAAACAATTATTTTATTGTTATCAGACTTTCATCTCATCTGTATCAAAATGAAAAGTCTAGCTTCCATCGAGGCAATGAGTTTAACAGGATGCCCACTATCACAGGGCCACAACACACCACTATGCCGAGTCCTAAGTTATACTTGTATTCACAAGATATATGTACACAGTCTCTCTGTCAATTCAAAATTAAAATACAAAAATATATTATAACCACCCATGAGTGTAAGTGCTTAAGGCTGTGTATTATTATATTTGTGTAAGAGCATTTTTCAAGTGCATGCAATCTTTACTTTTACAAATACATGGATATTAAATCTGGTGATGAAACAACCCACATGCAAAAACTTACTGATATAAAGTGTTTGAGAACTTACTTCTGTACCACTGCATGAAATAAGTGAAGTAAAACAGTGCAGTCTTTACCACCATTGAAGCACAGACATACATCAGATAACCTGGTGAAAGAACAATTCTTAAAACTGACAAACTTCCTACAGATGGTACAAAATCACAAATCTTTTCAACTGCAAAATATTTCAAATTGACCAACATTCACCAAAATTAGCATAAACAAATAGCTCCCAGCTGGAATACTATAGTATAAGAGAATGACATAATAATCATTTACTGAGCCTGGAATGCACAGATTATCTCCACTTCAACAAAAATGTAATCAAATTACCTATGATTGCCACTGTGGCACCGATCCATAATCCACTCACATACTTTGCAAATGACAATCCACTTATATCTTACTTTGTATCCTCTCTGTTTGTCATCTCCCTTTTCTTTCTTCCTGCCTTCACCATTTTCATTGGCATAATACACGTCTATGTAATAAGCAGACCTACTATTAGATTTAACCATGCTAAGAATTTTAATTTAAGTACCCGTCCACGTAACGCCCTGTGCAGGGATAGCCAGCGGCCAGTCAGCCAATCGTTCGCGTGTTGCCAATAACCTCGGCGGTCGGGTCAATCGGGTCCTTGTGAACACGTGTATCGCGTATACATGTACTTCAGGACGCAATAACAACAATAGTGGTGGATAAATCGTACGTGACCCCTATGATATTTGGAAAAAGTACTTGTGATGATATGCAGTAAGTTTTATTGTGAAATGCAAGGCCCCAAATCAAGAATTTTCTGCATTTACCCGCCGTTTAATACACGTTTTATCATTTTCCCATGTAAAGCTTCCTCTTACAATAATGTTAGTTTTAGCGCGAGATTTGAGTTCCAGGTTGTAGAGCACATACATGTACTGAAAAGCGCTTTAACCAAAGGAACACAATATCTCTCTAATTACCACATCAAATAAAGACAACGACCAACAACAAAGTCAGTCATTTTCTCCCAGTTTTCCCTGATAAAAAACCTACAGACCCCTTATGCAGCATGCCCTAATATTACATCAGAATTCATGATTACAGGCAAAGAACGGCGCCTTAAATACGCACATGGCCCCTTTCTTCTCATTTCACATGTGGACGACAACCAGCATCAAAGTAAGAGTTTCCCCAAGATTTTCCCCAGTTCGAACTTCAGACCATCAGTACTATTACATGAGTATGACGGATAGTTACGAATAGTTGCATCGTGGTAAATGTAATCGGACGATACCATTTTGTTAGATATAGTAGGGATGACAGGATAGATAAACACGCAAAAATAGTGTGGGAAAAAAAAAATGACAGTCGGGGCAACCGAATAAACAAAGCATGAGGTGCACCGTTGCTATACAAAAATGTGGTCTCCCGCAGGACCCACGGTCAAGCGTGTCGGACAAAAAAATAATGAACATATAATATAAAATGAATATAGTGGCCTCCCGCAGGACTAGGGTTAATGGGCAATTACAAAATGAAAATATACAAAACATGAGGCTTTGACTTCATATATGCCCTTATCAAGGAGCCCAGCAAAGCCAAAATCAGCTTTAAAGGCATTTATTTTCCAAAGAAAAGTACTACACACAGGAAAAACATAACTAAAGCCAAAAACCATGCAATTTTTAAAACAGTGGTGCTCAAGAACTTCAGGCAATCACCCCCCTCAGGCTCCACCCCCCACCCCCCCCCCCCTTCATTTCACAAGAAGACATTGTGACATTAGCTTTTTCAAAGCCTCATTCATGACAAAAGGCATCTTGATTATTCATTATAAAACAAAGCATTCTCTACCAAATGCACTAAAAAAATAGGTTTTTCTATTCATAACTCAGCTTTGCTGTTGAACAAGTCAGTGTATCTGCTATAAATCATCCCCCCACCCCCATCATTTTCATCCCCTTGTTATCCTTTTCTTCCCCCCCCCCCCCTTCCCAATATCGCCCATGTTGAGAACCAATGCTTAAAAGAACTCCACTGTATTAGTAAGTTATCCATGCTTTCCCTTTAAGCACAATCTTTGTTTTTGCAAACTGTGTATAGCACAGTGTTTCTCTTCTTACTGATATCTCTCTAATGCTGTTTCAAGTGTGGCTACTGCATGTCTCACACATGTGGTATAATCGTCTGTTCTAGAGGGATCTTCTACAATCTTGTACACACTTGATACTGCTGAGACAAGTGGGTCTTTGTCATATAACACAACTGTGCCTGCAAAAGAAAGAATAGAAAAAAGTTTCCCCTGTCTTTGTTGCTGCCAAGTAAATCACCTAGATCTAGACTTAGGCGATGTCTAGCTACACTTAAATTTGAAGGGAGAGATATAAAATAAAATCTAGCTAGGTTTAGAACATGATTCCTCCTTCCATAACAGTCGCAACCACTTAGGCTTGTGAGGGAGAATAGATCTATGCAGTTAGTTTCGGAATCACCGCCATGTGGAACAGTAAAAAGAATGTAAACAACGTGTGTAGCAAGCGATCAAATTCCCAAACGGTGCAAAACAAGCTATAAGAAAGTAGAACTAGCCCAACTTCGGGTTCATTCATAAAATGATCCGATCGCAATATTCCGATTCGGCGCATTTTATAAAAGTTATAATTAAAAACTAGAACCAGGAAGCATGAAAATGGAAAAAAAAAAAAAAGCAGATTGCGGGAAGTAACAAAAAATCGGAATACTAGCCTTGTTAATTGGAAAATCGGAATCATGCCCTTTTAAAAAAAAAATCGGAATGATTCTAATCAAATTGGAAAGGGTGGCATCTCTGCAGCACACTCTATCGTATTTACGGTGGTTATCCCCAACAACTTAGCACGGCCCAGTGAAGAGGTTAAAATATATTAACTGATAACTAAAAAAATCCTCAAAAATCTTATTCACTTGTACTGTGTAGAAGACCAGTGATCTTGAAAATTCAATGCCTAAGAATAACAGTCGCCTTCAGATCCGTGCATTTTCATAAGGGAAAAGATTATCTTATGGCGTGAAAAACATTGTTTTTAAAGAAAGACAGTTTGATTCCATACCATGTGGCATTTTGCTTGTCAGATCCTTTGTGGCTGCCTGAAGACTATTAGCATTCTGGGATTCCAATGTAAGTTTTACCTTGTAGTAACTGGGGAACAAAAGAAACAGAGATGCATAAACTGTATTCAGGGATGTTGGGAAAGCCATAGGAGGTGCATTAGATATATATATATCAGTGAAGAATTAAAGTGCTAGTGAGCATAGTTAAGTAAATGATCAGAGTCTTTCGTTCTGAAACATAACCAACATTCGCAGTAATGTATTTTACTTTACTTCCTCTCTGTTCTTAGCCCTAGACCTGAGGGAGGCCACTATATTGGCCTCCCCGCGCAACACGGGAGGCCGTTATTTTGTCCGACACGCTTAACCGCGGGAGGCCACATTTTTGTATAGCAACGGTGCGCCTCGCGCTTTGGTTATTCGGTTGCCAAGGCTGTCGTTGTTGTTGTTTCACTTTTTTTTCCACACTATTTTCGCGTGTTTATCTATCCTGTCACCCCTACTATATCTAACAAAACGGTATCGTCCGATTACGTTTATTACGATGCAACTATTCGCAACTATTCGTCATACTCGTGTAATAGTACTGACGGTCTGAAGTTTGAACTGGGGAAAATCTTGGGGAAACTCTTACTTTGATGCTGGTTGTCGTCTCCATGTGAAATGAGAAGAAAGGGGCCATGTGCGTATTTGAGACGCCGTTCTACGTCTGTAATTGTGAATTCCGATGTAATGTTAGGGCATGCTGCATAAAGGCGTCTGTCAGTAGGTTTTTCATCAGGGAAAACTGGGAGAAAATGACCGACTTTGTTGTTGGTCGTTGTCTTTATTTGATGTGGTAATTAGAGAGCTACTGTGTTCCTTTGATTAAACCGCTTTTCAGTATATGTATGTGCTCTACGACCTGGAACTGGAAATCAAATCTCTCGCTAAAACTAACATTATAGTAAGTGAAAGCTTTACATAGTAGAGGAGGGAGAAGGCAATGTCACGATACATGTGGTTAGTAAATTAAGCGAATGGCTTAAAAAATAATTTGTTCACCTGAATGGCCTGACATAATAATAATAATAATAGTTCGTCCATCAGGTATGATGATGACCTTAACAACACCAGAGGAATAAAGAACAGAAATTGTTGAGAATTTCAACACATGGACAATAAAGAGAAGTAAAGGACACAGAGGACAGAATGGAAAGACTGTTCTTTCATGACTTATGGCTTCTCATGTGACTGATAAGTCCTATTTTTGCCCTGAAGACCCTTCCGCATAAGTGACAAGAGTGCTCCGTTGGTTCAGTACCACTGGGCCTTTTCTTGCGCCGTTCTCTTTTTTTGATAGCCTGCTGGACTCTGTCAGCTTCCCATGCTTTGCTGCCTCTGGTAAGGGCCGCCCTCCAATTTGCTCGATCAAGCGAGAGCTTTTCCCACTCACTCACATCAATGGCAAAGACCTTCAGCGATTGCTTGAGAGTGTCTTTGTAACGTCTCTTTGGGGCCCCAACATTCCTCGTTCCATTGGAGAGCTCAGAGAAGAAGATTTGCTTAGGGAGTCTGGAGTCGGGCATTCTGACAACATGTCCTGCCCAACGTAGCTGAATTTTTTTCAGGTGGCAGAAGATGCTCAATTCCTTGGCACGATTGAGGACCTCAGTGTCTGGAATTTTATCCTGCCATTTGATCCTTAGGATCTTTCTAAGGCAGGCCAGATGAAAGTGATTTAGTTTTCTGGCATGCGATTGGTACACTGTCCAGGTTTCAGCCCCATAGAGTAGGGTGGGAAGGACCACAGCATTGTACACTTTCAGCTTAGTGTCTGTGCGAATGCCGGCAACATCCCACATTCTCTTTCGAAGCCTGCCAAATGCAGAGCTGGCTTTGCTGATTCTTGAGGGAATTTCAGTATCAACACGAGCCGTGGAAGACAGTGTACTGCCAAGATAGGTGAAGTTCTCTGACACCTTCAGAAGACTGTCATGGACTTTGATATTTGGGGTCACAGGATACTTGTCGTCTGGAGTAGGCTGATGGAGCACTTCCGTCTTCTTTTTGCTTATTGTGAGGCCAAAGTTGTTACAGGCACTAGAGAACTTATCAACACAGTTTTGCATGCTATCCTCATCGTGTGCCAGAAGTGCACAATCATCAGCAAATAGTAGGTCACAGACTTGAGTACTTTTTGGTTTTGGTTTTTGCCTGAAGTCTCCTGAGGTTGAATAGACTGCCATCAGTCCGGTACTTGATGCTTACCCCTTGAGGATTTGAGGTCTTTATTTCAGGAGGTTCGCTGCCCTTGGCATTTACACCTCACTTTACTTGTTTTATTATTTCTTGTTCTGGCGGGGGGGGGAGATGATATGGATAAATTTTAATCTATTAATTTCAATTTTGCCCGGGCAGCGGCCTTTCGGCCTGCTCTTTACGATTTCCAACTGCCAAGGTATCTTTAACGTGCGCAACGTGCACACGGGCCCTCCGAATTTTTTCGTCCTTATCCGAGAAGACTAGGTACTCGATCCTACCCCCCAATAGGACCAGGGACTTGAAAATATGAGAAAAATCCAATTTCCAAGAACTACTCGATCCTACCCCCCAATAGGACTAGGGACTTGAAAATATGAGAAAAATCCACTTTCCAACATGCCTGCACTGCCCGGGTTTAGAACCCGGGACCCTTGGCATGAGAGGCGAGCACCTTGCCTCTAGACCACCTTGTCCCCTACCCCTTGAGGAGGAGAGCTAAAGGCTTCTTGTAGCATTGCAGAGAACATGATGCTGAACAGAGTTGGGGCTAAGACACAAC
The DNA here is from genome assembly GCA_963931925.1 of Onchidella celtica. Taxonomy (NCBI): domain Eukaryota; kingdom Metazoa; phylum Mollusca; class Gastropoda; order Systellommatophora; family Onchidiidae; genus Onchidella; species Onchidella celtica. Next base: position 32,871,767 of record OZ007575.1, on the reverse strand, counting down.
CCTGTTTTACCCCATTTGTGACAGCAAAGGGCTCTGAAACACTGCCGTTACTTTTGACTGCAGCTTGCATGCCATCATGAAACTGGCGCACTATTGTGATGAATTCGGGTGGACACCCAAACTTCGCCAAGATTTTCCAGAGGCCTTCACGACACACTGTGTCAAATGCTTTTGTGAGGTCAACAAATGTGATGTACAGCGCTTTATTTTGTTCCATGCATTTTTCCTGAATCTGTCTGGCAGCAAAGATCATATCCGCCGTTCCCCTCTCTTTACGAAAGCCACATTGGCTCTCGGGAAGCAAGTCATTTGACGAGAGGTGATCAAGAAGGCGATTTAGAAGCATTCTTGCCAATATTTTGCCAGCAATTGAAAGTAGAGAGATTCCCCGATGGTTGTCACAGACTTGGCTGTCCCCTTTGTTTTTGTACAGATGGATGATTGAAGCATCTTTGAAGTCCTGTGGCAGCTTCCCTGCTTTCAACATATCATTGAACAACTCGGTCAGCCTTTCAATAAGCTTTTATCCACCGAAGGCATACACCTCAGCAGGAATTGAATCCACGCCTGGTGATTTGTTAAAGGACATCTGATTTGTGGCAGTCCGGGTCTCATTTGCTGTGAATGGCTTGGCAAGAGCTGCATTAATAGGAGTCTGAGGGAGGCGGTCAATGGACTCAGTATTTATATTTGATGGCCGATTTAGCACACCTCCGAAATGTTCTGCCCAACGCTGAATTATGGCATTCAATTCAACAATGCGTGTCAGATGTGAATGGCCTGACATAGGGACAGAAAAAGCGCAAAGGTCTTGGGAACATGACAAAACATGTGCTAAACGGCATGTAAATGCAGAAAATTCTTGATTTGAGGCCTTCCATTTCACAATAAAACCTACTGCATATCATCACAAGTACTTTATCCAAATATCATAGGGGTCCCTTACGATTTATCCACCACTATTGTTGTTATTGCCTCCTGAAGTATACGCGATACAGGTGTTCACGCGGACCCGATTGACCCGACCGCCGAGGTTATCGACAACACCCGAACGATCGGCTGACTGGCCGCTGGCTATCCCCGCACGGGGCGTAACGTGGACGAGTTCAATCAACGCAGGACGAGGGTTAATTCGGCAATTAAGGAAAAAAAGCACGAAACAACTGACAGAATGATAATACTGACAATCTTCCTAACTAAATTTGAACTCTCACTTTTCCAAGAAAAGGATAATGAGCTTTGGGTCCAAAATAAAAATGTTCCCAGTATCAGTGATGCAGATAGGGCTTCAAATTTAAAAACATGCAAAATTATTCCAATAGAAAAAGAGATTTAATGCACAGTTATTTCTATTTATGCCACTTGGTGAGGAACCTGGCATGATCCAGGATATACCCTTCCCCCTCTCCGATCTAAGAAATTTCACACTATAACGTACTGTCTTGCTGCAGATCTCATTATGCTCACTTATCTCTGGGCCAAGAAATTGCAGACCAAATAGAATGCTTATCAAATACAGACTCCCCATGTGGTAGATTTATCAAAGGTTGAGCATAAAAAGGGCTCAAATTCCACTACAATGAAATACTCACAGCCATGCCACTATTTCTTTTTTACAGTAAGTTCAAATATAAACGGGAGCTGCTTGCAAGGAATTGCCAAAGGACTGTGTGTAAGAGGGCTATGATTTGAAGGCTGAGAACACCACTCAGAAATATTATCATCTGTCTGACTACTATAATTAAGCCTGAATCTAATCCCAAACTTTTCTGCTTTCCCAGTATTCTGAAAACACTGGCTTTGCTTATGTTTTGATTGGGTGCAAAGCTGGACCCTAAGTGTTGAAAAATGTTGCCATCAAGTTGGAAAAACAAAATATGATCCCAAGGAAGGCAACAGCCATTTATTTATTTAAAATGTGTGCCAAAAGTTCACTTCTGCTCTTCAAAATCTTATCTGTATGAAAGCTAAGAGTTAAACAGGCTGAAATAGAATCTGAGGTTCTTTTGAATCTGCATACTGTATAAGAAAGAGTTCTTAACTGATTCATCCTTTTCAGCCATTCATTTATTCGATCATAAGAAATTGCTTGGTTCATATACTAGAAAACTGTTTCATGGGAAATCAACTGATGTATGATCTGCCGTTTTTGTGTGATTTGTGATTCCTCATAGCATCACTGACATGTGCAGTGGACATTGCTTAAGATGATGTCCAGGGGACATAAAGTTTAACATCATACTATCCGTTAAATCATCTTAAGCATTTATTGAATTATCCAAAGGGCAAAAAGTAGCACACAATATTACCTGTCAGTTAACTTAACATTATATTGTTATGACTGTCAGCAGGCAAGATACGCAAACCAAACAAACATAGCTTGCATTTTCCTATATTTTAAATGTGAACATCATACAAGACCCTCCCTCTGGCCACACTCCCATCATGTAGCACTGAGCCTAAACTAACACAATAAACATCACCCATCTTCGGTCACCGAGTGAGCATGGTATCTGACACCTTCGTGGACTTGCTGGCGCCGACTGTCTTTGCTCTGTGTCCCGTGAAAACGATTGAATCTCTATTGCGTAGTTTAAAAAAAAAGGAAACGCGTGTTAGCAACCCTTTGCTCTTTCTCCCTATCGTAACCTCCGCTCTCAATGCTTGACCTGAGTAAAATCAGTGGCCCTGTGAATCTTACAACATCTGACGCATCATTAACTATTACACTGCATTATCGAGCCACCTGATGAATAACACATGGCAACATATTTGAGCTCGCATGAGTGCGAAGGATTGGTGATGCCAGCAGAATAAAATTTGTAAAATCCTCCATGGACTAAGCGACCACATCCAATCATATGCATGGTGCCTCGGGCGCACTCTGGGTAGGTGACATAACAGGTGTCAGCATGGCGAAGCAGACAGAATAATGGCAGGTACGAGCTGCAGCGAAACAACGATTACGAAAGATGACGGCGTGTATTTTGATCATGACACGGTTTAAGAAAATCATACTAAGCATTTTTATTCCTCTTTGGGACTTCAAAATGAGATCATGCAAAGAGTAAAAACGGATAGAAAGATGTCATACTAAAAGTTTTTTCCCCACGGAAATGAGGCTTTGGGGAAGGGATAAAAGAAAAACATCATACAAAAAGAAGATCACATTAAGCGACTTCATTTTAAGTGGAGTCGAATGTACCATGGTTAGCAGCAGCCACAAGAAACTGCTACATCCCATACTGTTTACAATCACATTTCACTGGATTTTGCTTTCAGCTTACCTACTTTTCATATCAGGATATGAGCCAATAATCACATCTGACTTGTATTTTTCTGCTACCTGAGAGATTGATGCAGCAATCGATGCCTCATCTTTGTTGATGTACAATTCGTCAGTGTGAAACTGTACATTGGGGTTTTTAAACAGGTGCTGTAAATAGTGTAAAACAAAAGGGAAATAAATCTCTGACCCTGGTGATAAAATACACTTAACACTGGAAACAAATTCAGAAACATGACATACCATACTTATGAACACCACATGCAGTAAAATGCCTTGAGAGAGAGATGAGTGTTAAAACTTTGGCACAGCTGACAAGCTGCATATGTTCACTAATTCAGTAAGTGAAAATGGCACAGCAAATTTAACTTTATCAGATAATCATTCACCTGGGGGAACATAATCTGACACTGACATTATTTACATCACTACTGCAAACAAAATAAAATAGTATCACAAAATGTGACATAAAATAAAATTTAATCCTACTGCCATTGATCAACACCACTGTACGTTTCTATGAATTTCTTGTAAACTGATATCACCTTTACCACTCAAGCATGAAAATCATTTGCATTATAAAGACACCTGCGTGATCATGCTTATTTAAATCTTTGCTAAGTACAGGTATTATTTCTTTACCCCCAACATCACAAAGGCTCTTTCTAAGAGATTAGGAACTCCTGGGAACATGTAGACATTTCTGACAGAAACAAGAGGGTATTTTGACTTCTGTTTTGTCTTGGGATCAATGCCAAAGGTCAGCTGAGCAGTCTGTGGTATCTGGGGAAGACAAATGGACGGCATTTTATGTACTGCCAAAAAATTGGTCAGACTCTTTTCATTTCTTCTTCATCCTCACGCAAAAACTTATGCCTTTATGTCTAAGCCTTGCAAACGGCCAGGGCGGAGGAGGTTTCATCTAACCCAACGGCCACATGCTAGGGCACAATGTGACCCTCAGTACTTGAGTCCTTCACATTGGCCCCCGGTAGCGGTGTGGTCATAGGCTTGTTTGCCTAAATCACAGACGAAGAATTGAGCAAACTTCCTGGACGCAGCTTCGAAGCTGGCGGCAGCAGGCCAGTGGTTGATTGATAGGGCAGATGGCAATATACCGTCACTCTGGCCTGGATATCGTGACACAGAGCATCCACCAGTATTGGTGTTCTTTGGTTTGGGTCTTTCACCCTAGTCAGTTGGGACTGCGAGGCTGTGGAGTAGCCTACAGGCAGCCGGTCAGGCAATATGACTGTCCCTCTGGCATCCTCCTGCACCTGGATACATTTCCAGTCGTCTTGACCCTGTCTTGCCACTTGGATAAGTTGTGTCCAGGCGAGAGAGTGAGTCTGATGTTTGCGCAGCTCTTTCTCACTAAAAACAAATTCTTTGCGCCAGTCTTAACACTCACCTCGTCTTCTTTCATCTTTGTCTCGTTGTGATGTTTCCACTTTCTCTCACTAACTTTCTTCTGACACCAGCCGTGATGGGCACGGCACAAACACACTAAATAATCGACTATCTCTCTTCTATAAGTTATAACAAACGATATCTGTATTGCTTACATATATACAATAATTATTAATTCATTCAATAATAATAGGAACATAGGTCATACAATTTCATGTGAATTTCGATGGAATGAAGTTGATGCAAATCAGTACATGCTAATTAAATGGCTTCGTAATATTCAATTTCTAGCACATTTTATAAAACACATGGGAACATTCAGCATAAGGAAACCTCTCCTTTAGGGGTGTATGGCGCTATCTGGGCACTGGTTCTTCCTCTCTACCCTGGCTTGACTGCGCAGTTAGATCAACAGGTATCGGCAGGTACCAATAGGTCGGGAAGCCAAGACGCTACGATGTCGTTAATCAAAGGACAAGAAGTTGAGACCAAGAAGGTGTTGTTCTTCCTCCTCTGTAGAAAAACAATCGTAACTTCCTAATCTACTGTTGGAAGGCATGACTTCCATACTTACTCCATGACGGATATTCAACATTAATACTTTTAACCGCTGACACTGTTATAAGACAGGCTGCAGCTCCTATACTCCATAGACTCCCATATAGGCAATAGAATAAACGATCAACACAGTTTTAATGATATTTACACGTTCCCCACGAAGAATAACGCTCTCTCTAACAGACCCCATCCTATAAGGTTTCGTAACACATATGTAACGGCGTTTCCGTGACTCTCTCAGAGGCAGTAGTTATACCAAAGTAAACCCACTAGATTTAGGTTCTGCAATCATGAACATTAAGTAAAATACACATACATCGTACAATTAACTTACCACTCAGCAACAGCTCAAATGCCGACAAGATACCAAAGATACCACGCTCTGACAAAGGATGTTTGCGGGTTCCCTGACCCTCCCCACTCACAAGACTAGTACAAAGTTACAGTTGCGGTTGTGGTCTCCTCTTCGGCACGAAGCTGGTGAGTGCTCTCAGCGGTCTGAAGTTGGAAGGAGCGTTCGGGGATTTATACCCAGTCAGGTAGCGTCCCAAGACGCCCACCGTTATCCTAATAGCCACCCCCGTCGACTCCACGTCAAATACTATTGAAACAGCTCTACCCCCCCAAGCAATTCCCAGGTGATCTGATCGACAAGTACGGCGGTCAAGTAAACACTACCCTTTTCGGGTGTCAAAGCGCTTCAGTTGCATCGGCTACTTTCCCCCTCTGGCCTACAATAACTCTGTCTCCCCGCCGTTAACTATCTTCCCACGCTAGTTATAGGCACAATATTATTATAACTACTAGTTATACCTTGCCAAACTATCACCCTGTTACAATCGCCCCCACTTAAGTCGATTTTCCCTGGCAAAATCGGCTAATAAAATTATTAATCTACTGGTAATCTAGATAGAGTGTCGGCCCATAGAGCGTCTCGCCCCCTGATGTTGCTGACTCGAAAGTTATATGGTTGCAGCGCCAGGTTCCATCTAGTTACCCTCGCGTTCTTCTGGTCTTTAGTTCGCATCCAAGTTAGAGGTCGGTGGTCCGTCTCTAACACGAAGTTTCTCCCATACAGATACGCCTGCAACTTACTAACGGCGAAAACTATGGCCAGGCATTCCTTTTCAATTGTTGAGCAGTTCTTCTCCGCGGGTTTCAACTTTCTGCTAACATATACAACTGGATACTTCGTACCCTCGTCTTCTTGAAGTAGGCACCCACTCACTCCAAGGTTAGATGCGTCTGTCTGGAGAATCAGTTCCTTGTTCCAGTCTGGCATCCGTAGTATCGGCTCGGAACTCAAACAAATTTTTAGGGCATTGAACGCGTTCTCCTGCGCGTGTCCCCACGCGGACTTTGTGCCCTGGGACTTCTTTGTGAGGTCTGACAACGGCGCCGAGATTGCACTGTAATTTGGTACAAACTTCCGATAGTACCCCGTTAGCCCCAGGAAACTCCTCACTTGTGTCTTGGTCGTCGGTCGGTCACAGTCGACAATGGCTCGCACCTTACTCTCCTGCGGTCTTACAGTCCCCTGTCCCAGCTTATGGCCTAAGTACTCGACTTCTGTCATCCCTATTAGCGTCTTGGTAGGTCTAGCTTTTAAATTTGCCCGTCTCAGTCGCTCGAAGACATTCCGACAACGTTCCAAGTGGTCAGGCCAATTTGCACTGTGTATAAGACAGTCGTCTACAAATGCATCTACCCCTTCGCCAGCATCTTTTAATACTTTCCTCATGAGCCTGTTAAATGTGGCGGGGGATCCCTTCAACCCGAACGGCATGACCCTGTACTGGTATAGCCCAAACGGTGTGGCGAACGCCGTCGGGTGTTTATCTTCCTCGGCCATCGGAACTTGATAAAAGCCCTTTGTCAAGTCCAGCTTGGTGAAATGTTTTGCCTCCGCTAGATTGGAAATAATGGCTTCTACCTCAGGCATCGGTTCGGCGTCATCGGCAGTCACAACATTTAGCCGCCTGTAGTCGTTGCAGAAACGATGTTGACCATCGGGCTTCTTAACTAATACAATTGGACTATTGTACGGGGACTCGGACGGTTCGATGATTCTGGCCGCAAGCATCTTGCCTACCTCAGCATTGACAGCTTCTCTAGTTGAGTACGGTAGTTGGTAGGGTCTAACCTTCACAGGTTTTTGATCTAGCAATGGGATTTTGTGCTTGATCAGGTCAGTGAGCCCCGGTACATCGGTAAATATATCTTTGTATTCTTCCATGAGCTCTTGCATCTGTTCTCTCTGATCCTGATCTAGCGTGTCCCCTAACTGTACATCCCTGTAGGTTTCGGTCTGTTCTAGCTTAGGCATGACTGTCTCCAGAGGCATCGAAGTCGCTTCCTCTCCTTCATCGGTCTCGTCAATTATAGCTGCAGCTATTGCCTCTGTGTTTTCCTGTTCGTCTTCCCTCTCAATATACTTCTTCAGCATATTCGCGTGATACAGTCGTCTCTTCCCCTTGACGTTCACCATGTAGTTCACTGACCCTCTCTGCTCTTCTACTTTGTAAGGCCCTTTCCAAGTCATCTGTAGTTTCGATCCGTCACTTGGGAGAAGTATGAGGACGAAATCGCCCACTTGGAATTTCCTCTGTTTGGCCCCCCTATCGTAGTATTTCTTCTGCCTGTGTTTTTCGACGCTGCTGTTCTCGGCTACGACTTTCATGGCATCCTCCAATCGTTCCCTCATATCTACCACGTATTCGTACGATGACCTCGTTTCTGACTCCGCTTCCCCAGTCCACAGATTCTTCAGTATTGCAAGTGGTCCTCTCACAGGGTGACCGAACACTAGTTCAAACGGCGAAAAACCTGTACTGGCCTGTGGGGTTTCGCGATACGCGAACAGCAGTGGACACAACATTCTGCCCCAGTCCTTGGGTCTGTCATGAGCTACTCGGCGAAGCATATTCTTCAGCACTCCGTTAAATCTTTCACACAGACCATTGGCCATCGCGTGGTAGGGCGAGCAGAATATCTGTTTCGTTTTGAGAAGTGCGCTGACCTCTCTCATCAGCTCACCGGTAAACTGTGATCCCCTATCTGAAACTATTTCCTTTGGTATGCCTAACCGAGAAAATATTTCCATTAACGCTTCACTGACCTGCTCAGCTGATATCCCCCTTAAGGCTACGGCATCCGGGAAACGCGTGGCATAATCTACTAGCGTCAAAATATAACGCGATCTCCCATGTTCCGTACGCGGAAGTGGACCAACCAAATCTATGGCGACGCGCGAAAAGGGCGTGTCGATCAGGGGTGTCGGCACTAGGGGTACCTTTGTCACCCTACCTTTATTGGATGTCCTTTGACACGCGTCACACGATCGACAGAAACGACCTACGTCCGCACCTATCCCAGGCCAAAAGAACGACTGCATTATTCTGTCCTGTGTGCGCGAAATTCCTAAGTGTCCCCCGAACACTCCTTCGTGAGCTATCTTCACCAGCTCACTTCGGTACTGCTTAGGTACCAACAACTGCTCCACATCAGCACGTCCAGCCCCGGCCTTCTTTACCCGATAGTAAATTCCCTTACTCTCCTTTATGTGAGTACCTACCTCAGCCGATTGCTCCAACGTGGCTCTCTCCCTTAAAACTCTCAAAGTTTCGTCCTCTCTCTGGGCCCGGGCTATCTCACCTGGTGTGAGTTCCCCTATCTTGGCCCCTACCCTTACCTTCTCCGTTGAGTTGCCCTTGGCCTCCTCATTATCTGTGGTCTGACTCACTTTCACACTCGCATTCTCACACTCATGCTCTTCCTTGTCAATCTCCACCTTGCGAGATCGCGTGAGTACCACACTTATCTTCTCAAGAGACGCCCCCTTTATGTTTCCTATAATCAAATCGGCCACTGGGTCTTCCACTACTAGCGCTTTGAGAAGCCCAGTATAAAATGGGGTTTCTACCCACATTTCCGCGACAGGAGCAGACCTTCTCGTCCCGTCCATCAGGACATAACTCCTGTTCTTCCCAGTTAAGCTGTTAGGAGGCAGTTTGTCCCTTTTTATAATCGCACACGTGCATCCCGTGTCACGAAGGATAGTAATCTCTTTATCCCCTATCCTCCCCTTCTCCAAAAATGGAGCGGATAAATCATTCTCCGGAACATCGTCTTCGGGCTCATGTTCTGTCGAACCTTCTAACCCAATACTCTTACCTTCCGTCTCCCAAGAAATGAAGGTCTGTGGCCCAACACTCTGCTCAGCCCCTGGTTGAGTATTCGCCCTGCCCGATGACTCCCACTGACTGTCATCGGCTTCCTCATCGCTGGTTAGTACGACTGCGGTCGTCTCTTTCTGTCTCTTCCTACAGAATCTCGCAATATGGAGAAGTGACCCACACACAAAACAACCACGCCCACTCTCACGCTGGGACTTACCTCGGCTGTCCTCGACAGTGGCAGCAGCACCCTTCTTCGTCCTGCCCTGGTCACACTGCCTACTCAGGTGATTGGGAGAGCCACAGTTGAAGCATACCGGTTTACTCACTCCTAAACCCTTACTTCTGCTCTCCTCAACCCTCTTACCTGACTTCTGCTGTTGCTCCAGCCCTCGCTTCGACTGATGAGCCTCACTATACAAGTCCGCCATCTCAACTAACTCATGCACGGACTTGGGGTCCCTCTCTTTCAAATATATGGAAAGATTACAGTCGACAATCTTCAACATCTGCTCCCTGACTAACAGATCCGTAATCCCTTCCATAGTTCTCTCTGCCTCTGAGAGGTCTACCCACCTCTCAAAATATCTCTGCAATCTCACGGACAGCTGCGTATAAGTTTCGTCCTTATCTAGACGACTCTCCCTAAACTTACGCCTATAACCCTCTGCCGTGAGGTGATACTTCTTGAACAACACCTTCTTTACCTTCTCGTAATCCCTACTGTCTTCATCGCTGAGACCGGAATAAACATCTAACGCCCTGCCAGTTAACAATGCCCCTAACATGTCTGCCCAGGTGTCTTCTTCCCAATCATTTGCCTGCGCGAGCCTTTCAAATCTTTTCAAATACGAGTCGAGATCCTCGCGCGAGTCATCAAAAATGGCAATTTTAGGTACCTTCGGGGCAGCAGATTTTCCATTCCCTTTACCATTGTGACACCCGTTTTTGGCTAGTTCCCGTTCGCATTCCATTCTCTCCCTTTCAAATTGTCTTTCCTTCTCCTTTTCTTCTCGTTCGCGCTCCTTTTCTTCTCGTTCGCGCTCCTTTTCTTCTCGTTCGATAGCCCTTTGTTCTCGGTTTTGGGCTTTCTCTTCGTCCCACCTAATTTTGAATTCCTCATCACTAATGCCTTCTTGTCTGGCAAGCTTCAGTGCGCCCAGATAGTCCATCAGCAATTGACCTGTAAACAAAGCTAACAATAAAGCGTGGATCGTAACTGTGAAGTTAACAACAATATTCCTGCAATAGCAAACAACAATTTTCTCTGTGACAAAAGATAAAATTGAACAGTCAATGCACAGGTAAAATCAGAGCATGTCGCAGGCACTAAATGTCAATCTCTCTCACTCGCCTCAGGGCAGATGACCTGTCCACACAATCACACAATAGCCCCTTGACACGACCCAGATCAAAATTAAATGTTATTTACTAGCAGGATCCCACTTCTGACACCATTGTGATGTTTCCACTTTCTCTCACTAACTTTCTTCTGACACCAGCCGTGATGGGCACGGCACAAACACACTAAATAATCGACTATCTCTCTTCTATAAGTTATAACAAACGATATCTGTATTGCTTACATATATACAATAATTATTAATTCATTCAATAATAATAGGAACATAGGTCATACAATTTCATGTGAATTTCGATGGAATGAAGTTGATGCAAATCAGTACATGCTAATTAAATGGCTTCGTAATATTCAATTTCTAGCACATTTTATAAAACACATGGGAACATTCAGCATAAGGAAACCTCTCCTTTAGGGGTGTATGGCGCTATCTGGGCACTGGTTCTTCCTCTCTACCCTGGCTTGACTGCGCAGTTAGATCAACAGGTATCGGCAGGTACCAATAGGTCGGGAAGCCAAGACGCTACGATGTCGTTAATCAAAGGACAAGAAGTTGAGACCAAGAAGGTGTTGTTCTTCCTCCTCTGTAGAAAAACAATCGTAACTTCCTAATCTACTGTTGGAAGGCATGACTTCCATACTTACTCCATGACGGATATTCAACATTAATACTTTTAACCGCTGACACTGTTATAAGACAGGCTGCAGCTCCTATACTCCATAGACTCCCATATAGGCAATAGAATAAACGATCAACACAGTTTTAATGATATTTACACGTTCCCCACGAAGAATAACGCTCTCTCTAACAGACCCCATCCTATAAGGTTTCGTAACACATATGTAACGGCGTTTCCGTGACTCTCTCAGAGGCAGTAGTTATACCAAAGTAAACCCACTAGATTTAGGTTCTGCAATCATGAACATTAAGTAAAATACACATACATCGTACAATTAACTTACCACTCAGCAACAGCTCAAATGCCGACAAGATACCAAAGATACCACGCTCTGACAAAGGATGTTTGCGGGTTCCCTGACCCTCCCCACTCACAAGACTAGTACAAAGTTACAGTTGCGGTTGTGGTCTCCTCTTCGGCACGAAGCTGGTGAGTGCTCTCAGCGGTCTGAAGTTGGAAGGAGCGTTCGGGGATTTATACCCAGTCAGGTAGCGTCCCAAGACGCCCACCGTTATCCTAATAGCCACCCCCGTCGACTCCACGTCAAATACTATTGAAACAGCTCTACCCCCCCAAGCAATTCCCAGGTGATCTGATCGACAAGTACGGCGGTCAAGTAAACACTACCCTTTTCGGGTGTCAAAGCGCTTCAGTTGCATCGGCTACTTTCCCCCTCTGGCCTACAATAACTCTGTCTCCCCGCCGTTAACTATCTTCCCACGCTAGTTATAGGCACAATATTATTATAACTACTAGTTATACCTTGCCAAACTATCACCCTGTTACACTCGTCTTCTTTCCTCTCAAAATTCCAACGGCGATGGGCGAGTGCGGTGGCAGCAGGTTTGGATAGACTGGAAGCTGTTAGCACAGACCTACACGTTGGTGGCTGTGGGCTATGGTCGCTTCATCGTCGATTGAAGTGGAGGCGTGGGGAGGCAGCACCCACAGTAGCTGAGCAGCCTTATTTAAGGATAGCACTGCTCACCTCAACTGAGGAAGGGGCTAGAAAAGGTGCCCTAAAGAAAGCCCACTTCACATCACCCTGACTGGTATACCGCGACCAGTGGGGATCCCTTTTTGTGGTCGAAACAAAAAGAAATTCAGCTTACTCAGGCTAGGAGCCTGGAATATACGCACACTACAGGACAACTCAAACAACCCGGAAAGACGCACTGCACTTATTGCCATTGAGCTCAGCAGGTACAACCTGGACATAGTGGCACTCAGTGAGACCAGACTCCCTGATAGTGGCCAACTCAAAGAGCTCAGTGGTGGATACACCTTCTTCTGGAAAGGCAAGGGTGCAGTCGAACCGAGACAGCATGGTGTTGGGTTTGCAATTAAAAATGACCTTGTCAGAAACTTGCAGTCCATGCCAATTGAAATAAATGACAGGCTAATGAACTCAGGATCCCAGTTGGGAAAAGCCAGTCAGCCACCCTCATTAGCGCATATGCGCCCACCATGACAAACCCAGATGAAGCCAAAGACAAGTTCTATTCTGATCTAGAATCTGTCATATGCTCTGTCCCGGCAGCTGATAAGCTGATTCTCTTGGGGGACTTCAATGCTAGGGTTGGCTCCGAAATCTCAGCGTGGCCAAATGTTTTGGGCCCTCATGGAGTTGGTTCATGCAATAACAATGGGTTGCGCTTACTTACTTTGTGCGCTGAATTTGGCCTGTTCATTACCAACACAAATTTTAGTCTCCCTGTGAGAAACAGAACGTCATGGATGCATCCCCGCTCAAAGCATTGGCATCTCATAGACTATGTCATTGTGAGGAAGACTGACAGAAAGGATGTCCTTGTAACAAAGGCGATGTGTGGGGCCGAGTGTGGAACTGACCACAGACTCATTGTTTGCAAGCTCAGACTAACATTGAGGCGCAATAGATGCCCTCAAGGAAAAGCGCCACCTAAACGCCTAAATGTTTCAAAACTCTGCTCAGCTGAGAAACAGAGCGAGCTCTCATCAGAACTCTCCTCAAAATTGGATTGCGTGACTTTTGACCCTGAGAACATTGAACAGAGCTGGACTGACCTAAAAACGACTGTACACTCTTGCGCTAGCAGCACAGTTGGTTTTCCTGTCCGCAAGCATCAGGACTGGTTCAATGATAATGATAATGAAATCAAAGTGCTCATCAAAGAAAAAAATAGTCTCATCCAAGCTCACTGCAGTGACCCCTCTTCCACAGCAAAAGCTGATGCACTGCGTGCATGTAAGGGTGTACTCCAGAAGAAGCTGAGGAAAATGAAAAATGACTGGCTTGAAGAGCGAGTAAGAGAAACTCAGAAATATGCCAACACAAACAACACTAGAAAGTTCTTTGAGAGCCTCCGAGCTGTGTTTGGACCATCCCGCTCTGGCACTACGCCACTTCTTGCGTCAGATGGTTCAACACGCATTGTTGAATTGAATGCCATAATTCAGCGTTGGGCAGAACATTTCGGAGGTGTGCTAAATCGGCCATCAAATATAAATACTGAGTCCATTGACCGCCTCCCTCAGACTCCTATTAATGCAGCTCTTGCCAAGCCATTCACAGCAAATGAGACCCGGACTGCCACAAATCAGATGTCCTTTAACAAATCACCAGGCGTGGATTCAATTCCTGCTGAGGTGTATGCCTTCGGTGGATAAAAGCTTATTGAAAGGCTGACCGAGTTGTTCAATGATATGTTGAAAGCAGGGAAGCTGCCACAGGACTTCAAAGATGCTTCAATCATCCATCTGTACAAAAACAAAGGGGACAGCCAAGTCTGTGACAACCATCGGGGAATCTCTCTACTTTCAATTGCTGGCAAAATATTGGCAAGAATGCTTCTGAATCGCCTTCTTGATCACCTCTCGTCAAATGACTTGCTTCCCGAGAGCCAATGTGGCTTTCGTAAAGAGAGGGGAACGGCGGATATGATTTTTGCTGCCAGACAGATTCAGGAAAAATGCATGGAACAAAATAAAGCGCTGTATATCACATTTATTGACCTCACAAAAGCATTTGACATAGTGTGTCGTGAAGGCCTCTGGAAAATCTTGGCGAAGTTTGGGTGTCCACCCGAATTCATCACAATAGTGCGCCAGTTTCATGATGGCATGCAAGCTGCAGTCAAAAGTAACGGCAGTTTTTCAGAGCCCTTTGCTGTCACAAATGGGGTAAAACAGGGTTGTGTCTTAGCCCCAACTCTGTTCAGCATCATGTTCTCTGCAATGCTACAAGAAGCCTTTAGCTCTCCTCCTCAAGGGGTAAGCATCAAGTACCGAACTGATGGCAGTCTATTCAACCTCAGGAGACTTCAGGCAAAAACCAAAACCAAAAGTACTCAAGTCTGTGACCTACTATTTGCTGATGATTGTGCACTTCTGGCACACGATGAGGATAGCATGCAAAACTGTGTTGATAAGTTCTCTAGTGCCTGTGACAACTTTGGCCTCACAATAAGCACAAAGAAGACGGAAGTGCTCCATCAGCCTACTCCAGACGACAAGTATCCTGTGACCCCCAAATATCAAAGTCCATGACAGTCTTCTGAAGGTGTCGGAGAACTTCACCTATCTTGGCAGTACACTGTCTTCCCCGGCTCGTGTTGATACTGAAATTCTCTCAAGAATCAGCAAAGCCAGCTCTGCATTTGGCAGGCTTCGAAAGAGAATGTGGGATGTTGCCGGCATTCGCACAGACACTAAGCTGAAAGTGTACAATGCTGTGGTCCTTCCCACCCTACTCTATGGGGCTGAAACCTGGACAGTGTACCAATCGCATGCCAGAAAGCTAAATCACTTTCATCTGGCCTGCCTTAGAAAGATCCTAAGGATCAAATGGCAGGATAAAATTCCAGACACTGAGGTCCTCAATCGTGCCAAGGAATTGAGCATCTTCTGCCACCTGAAAAAAATTCAGCTACGTTGGGCAGGACATGTTGTCAGAATGCCCGACTCCAGACTCCCTAAGCAAATCTTCTTCTCTGAGCTCTCCAATGGAACGAGGAATGTTGGGGCCCCAAAGAGACGTTACAAAGACACTCTCAAGCAATCACTGAAGGCCTTTGCCATTGATGTGAGTGAGTGGGAAAAGCTCTCGCTTGATCGTGCAAATTGGAGGGCGGCCCTTACCAGAGGCAGCAAAGCATGGGAAGCTGACAGAGTCCAGCAGGCTATCAGAAAAAGAGAACGGCGCAAGAAAAGGCCCAGTGGTACTGAACCAACGGAGCACTCTTGTCATTTATGCGGAAGGGTCTTCAGGGCAAAAATAGGACTTATCAGTCACATGAGAAGCCATAAGTCATGAAAGAACAGTCTTTCCATTCTGTCCTCTGTGTCCTTTAGTTCTCTTTATTGTCCATGTGTTGAAATTCTCAACAATTTCTGTTCTTTATTCCTCTGGTGTTGTTAAGGTCATCATCATACCTGATGGACGAACTATTATTATATTATTATGTCTAAGCCTTACAGATTTTGTATTCACAGATCAGTTCACTATCACTCACTGTAGGGGAATTAAAATATTAGTACTCAGATTTCAAGATTCTTTTGATAGGCTCTAGTAACTTTAAAATACAAACACAACATATGATACTGGGACAAATCCCAAAAATGATTTCGCTCAAAATGTTGGGAGAGATTAGATACTCTTGAGAAGACATTGTCACGAGCAGGTGAGCTGGGATCAGTAGTTACGGGGGAAGGGGGTAGAGTGAAGTTAACCCACGGCCCACGGGTAATGAAAAGCGTGCATGTTGTGAGTGGGGGGGGGGGGGGGTCTGCATGAGGCGAGAGCGCTGTACTACTATCACTGCAAGTTAGAAGGTCCCAGGGGACGGACGTGAGTGAGAACAGTCGGGAGATTGTGACAGTGTTTCCAGTGATGACTGGTAGGTGGAACGATGATTGATAATTATGATGATTGATGTATTATATTCGCCTATGACCGTGATGTACATAAGTATATGTGAGGAATGTGGAAGTCCTTGATACTGTGTATAGCAATGTGCGCCATGAGCGATAGATGGAAGTTAGCTTCATGGATTTGTAGCGAGAGTGAGTAGGGTGTAATACGGTGGAGGTGTTACCGTAAGATGTTTGGTGAGTGAAATGTGAACTATTGTGTGTACGCTTCATGAGTTGTAATGAGGGGTGAAGTGATTAGAAATGGTATGGTATTATACCAATGTAATGTTATTTTTGTAGGTGCCGGGGTCGGGCCGAAGCGCCGCCTACGGTGAGCACGGGGGATAGGCCAGCATAGGGCCGAAGGCCACACATAGGCCAGGAGTGACGTTGTCGTGTAGGACAGTCGCAGCACATGAGTCGTGGCAGTCTGGCCACAGACAGGGATGTATATATGATTGTAATGTGCTATTAAGATGTACTACTGTGACATGGATGTATTATTGTGCGATTGAGATACTCATGTGAATTGAAGTATTAACGTGCTAGGGCCACGTGAGGTGCTATAGGAGGCTAAGGTGTTATTGCCATAGGGAGGCGCTATTGAGAGACTGTGGTGTGAAAGAATACTAGTGTGTCATTAAGACCCTGAGTGGAGGGCTGAGGCCGAAGCGTCTTTAGAAGTAATTACCGGGTTGTGGACCCGAGGAAGTGTGCTTGCGGGAGAAGGCCGTGGACGGCAGTTAATTAAGTAATATAATGTATGTCATTGCAATTCTATCTTTATCGTATGTTTAATAAATGTGTGAGTCTGATGGGTTGTTTTGTTGAGTGTTATACTTGTTCGTTCGTGGTTGTTGTCGTTATAACTATTACATCTCCCAGTCTGGGATTTGTGACAGACATATTGTTTTGATGTATTTCATGATCACTGCAGTGATTTCTATCAGAAACCCTGATATTCCAGGTTCAAAGGGCTCAGAGAAAATTAACTCACTTGAGACGGATCACGCAACAGTTGCGTGACGGTTCGTTTCCGCTCTGGACGGACCATGCACCCTTTGCGTGATGAATTGTTTCAATCGATATCACCTATGCTATGCATGCAAGCCCTGCGGGACACGTCTCTAATGCATGTAGAGCCATTCGTTTCGTTTCGTACCGAGTTTGGCAGAAGTAGGAGTTATAGTTTTGGATCTATGATTAATTAAGGTAAGTAACTGCAATAACTAAAAATATTGAGTTGGCTATTGTAAACAGAATATCGTCCCCTAAACGCAAGAGAAAAGAGACCAATATTTTTGAAGTTTTTGATGATAATTTTTCAGATTTAATCTGAGTGATGATGTAGACCCTAAGTACATGCCTCAGGCACACTCAATTTCCGAAATTTCCCAGAAAACAAAAATTGACATGATTTTCAAAAATTTATAAAATCAAAACCATAATAGATAAAACATTGAAAATTTTACAGTGTATTGTGCTTTAGTTGAACTTATTTGTATTCAAATTTCATTACAATAGCTTAATTAGGTGAGTTATTATGAATTTTTAAAATACACCAAAAAACCCCAGTCTCCAGCGCATGTTGGCCAAAAAGAACCCAGTCTCAAGTGAGTTAACACAGATATAACAGGATTGGCCAGAAATAGATCAATATATCATAAACTGTATATATGAACCACTCATCAATCATGAAAAAATAAAGAAATTGAGGATTTTATGTGTTGCTTGCAGAAACCCGCACAATAACAGTTCAATAATCTACTGGTGTAGGATTTTTTAAAACAGTTACCCAAGGCATGCTGAGGCCAGAGAGGGAGCCTGTAGAAGGGTACGATTAAATCAACATGGTTAGAGATATTGATTATCTTACAAGTAAATCAACAAAAAGACACTTCATCTAGCTTTTCAAAAGTAGAAATTCAAGGGACTATGGGAATAGTTTTCAGCCTTCAAACGCAAGATGCATGAGAGGTACAATGACTACCTTGGCCATTTTCATCTCTGCTGAGTCCATGTCAGTGGTGCGGAACCATTCTGTGATCAGTTGTACCAGGTCAGGATGGGGTTCGGTCTGGAGACCAAAGGCCTTGGCTACCCCTGGGATTTAAAGGGCAGCAGTCTGAACAATTATTGTGGTGCATCAAAAATGAATATTTCATCTGCCAGGCAAAAAAAAATCATGCTAAGTGTCAAGACAAAGATGATATGATGAATATCTTTTGAATTAATTGACAAGATATTGTCAAAATTTAAGTAAATAATACATCAAACATTCAATTTCCAAAGATTTTTGACAGAGCATGGCTTTTCATTGTGCTGGTAACAAAAACGGAGAAAACATTACTAATGTATATGGTTGTTCCTTTACTGAATAGAACAGCAGGTGGTTTTTGTTGTTAATGTTGCTGTTGTTGTTGTTTTGTTTGGGGGGGGGGGGGGGGGGGGTTGTGTCTGCTGCCACCACTTTCATCTACCAATAAAAGAGAGTCACAATGAAGCTACTGTCCTCATGTGCTTCATATCACTTCTCACTCAAAACACACAGAAACTCAATGAGGCAAAAAGAAGACACAGTGCCGAGAGGCAAGAACTAACAATATGAAAAATTTTCCATCAATTCTACATGGACCAGGAGGTTCAACAGTGCCACAGATGATAGATTCATGAATTCAGTATACAGTGACCTCCACGCAAATACAATAGCTCACCATTCATTCAATGACAGACACCCCACTGGTTAACAATCCACATGTTCAAATTTAAAACCTGGACATGTCGTCACCTTTCCTTAAAACTGAAGTTACCGATTTTGGTTACTGTCAGGAGAAGCAAAAAAACTGTTTAATCCTAGCACATGTGGTCTAGTTACGATGAATTTTTGAAAGCTCGCTATTTGAGGATTTTTCAGTTTAGTGGGAAGTTTATAGCCAACATCATTCGATGTTACTTTGAATGTAGTTGAATATTGTATACATGACATCAGTGTATTCAATTTTTGAATAATTACTACAGAGTTTGTTAAGGAACAGTGGCGATCTGAATCCTCCAGGGATGAAAACAAACTCCAAAGCCACTAACCTTCAAATGTCATATCATCATGAGTGGGTCCAATGCCTCCTGAGGTAAGCACATGAGTGTATCTTTCTGCAAACTGTGCTACCTCTGCTGCAATCGTATCCACTTCATCACATATCACAGAGATCTGGAGTAAAAATTTACCATGAAAATGGTCACTTACAATGTAAAATGTGCAACAAAAGCAAATAAAAAACCTGCAATCTTTATAAAATTGATTTACTCTTAATCTTTTGCATTACATTTTATCTTGCTTTGTTTGCCAAAATAAACTATAATTATATACTAACAATTCAATGAGCAGGAGAATACTGGCCGAAAACAGGGAAAGTCTTGTGAATTAAATCAGACACATGCAAATTAAAATAGATCTAAATTTAATCAAAATATCTAAAAGCTGCAAATGTCTCGTTTAACTAAATGTACAGTATCATTTTAAAAGGCTGTATGTGTCACACACAGTTGCATGAAGAATGCTTCATTTTCAATGGCATCTCCTGAGCAAGGTGCACAAAATGACATGATTGAAACTGGTCATGGTCATATGGGCAACGCATAGACAAATCTATGAGCCAAAAAAAATAAAAAAATAACAGTAACTAAAAGACATCCAAAGAATTATTACCAGCACGACAGATTTTTTTTCAAATTGTCATGTCCAGAAATCATATGGAGGCAGTCTTAATTGTCTCCTATGCACGACCAAACATCATAGTAAAGCCCATGCCACCAATAGACAATAAACGTGTAAAACTAAACAGTTTGACTTCTGTTCTGTTTCTCTAAAGGTCTTCTGTAGCCAAGGTTTTGGGTTTTTTTTGTTGATGCAGACCCATACTAAGTGACTAATGTACATTTGATCACATAGCCCTCTTCTTGTTCCACCTGTTTTAAAATGGTGATATATGGAAATCAGGCAGCCGCATCCCACCTCATATTTTTTATGTGGACAAGCTAAGTAGCTAACACACTTGCAAGACTACTTTACCTGAACATAACGGGGCAAAAAGACTAAAAAAAAGTTCTGGAAAAGTCAACATACACACCTGTCAATGTTGTTTTAAACCTAGCTAATAACAAGTGCAGCTAAGATCGTGAAGGCAAAAAATCAAACCTCGGACTTCTCAGGGCTAAAGCAGTTAAATGTCTCCAACGAACCCAGTTCTGCAAAAACCCCATATTACTTTATTAGTTGCTATCCTGTAATACCAAACTTGGGAGCACCAATCCATAATGTTTTCACAGCAGCGATTAATGATCCATTTCCTGCTCATGATATTTTGCAATGTCTAGTAAGCCCCTGTATTATGTTTTGAGTTAAGATACTCTAAAGGGTGGGGAAATGAAGACTGCTCAAAAATACCACCAAAGATGCAAGATACAATATGGATAAGATGAGACAGCTGGGGAGTTTTGCACTAACAAGCTTTGCACATGCCACCCAGCAGCGAATATGTAAAAGACATAAACAACAGTCTGTTTTACAAAGCCGAACAGAATACCCAGTACTATTCACTGTTTAGTAAGCACCCTACACCTTGATAGACGTCACTTAGGCCGACTTTGTAGTTTTTATAACTTTGTACACTGTACGAAACCTCTGGCCATTTTTTTTGTCTCTCTATGACAGCAATGCAACTAAAACTGTTATATTAACTTACCATTAACCGAAAAGATAGATTATTATATTTTTAGAATAAGATGGGATAGGGGTGGATGAAAAATCTTCCTCTTTTTTTCCCCTCACCCATCCCTGGGTGCTTCACATATCACTTTATGGACATGCCCATCGCAAATCAGATATTGCATATTTTTTGGATAACGCTAGTGAAAACAATCAATGTTGTGTCTTACTTTCTAAGCAAATACAACAAACAAAGCACTGGTTCTGCCCTTCTAGAACCCATTTTTCAAAGGCATGAAGAGGGACTGACCCATCTTATTGTATCATGTACCTTTGGTGCCACTGAAATAGACAAGGTAGAAATTTTTCATATTATAACCAATCCCTAAATTTATATGCAATGACAAGGAAAAAAATCAATAACAGAAAAAGGAAATACATACCTTTTGAACTTTGACCCCTAAGGAAAACAACTTCTTGCAAATGAAGTTAGAATTGGTGTCTAATGTTTGGCCCTTCAGAATCTCATCACCTATGACTGTGACATAAACAGGCAGAAATAAGAACCTCTTTTTGTTTCTGCTTTCACATATTAATTGCAAAAACAGAGCTCAGTCTACAGGTCAGATATTTTTGGCTCCTTACAATCTTCTTAATTACTGCAAAACAAGCATGTAGCTTACTAAATACAAAACCTGCTTTGCTTTTATATTTGACACTATTACTATCTGTCCTAGTCAAAACGTATCATCCTACAGTTGACAAAATGTAAAAGCCCACATCCCCTTCTCAATCTACTGTCCACTGCCACTATACATGTAATTATTTTGAACCATTCTTACTTCTCTAGTTTTACAGCAAGAAGGCCTCAGATTCCCCAAGAACTATCTTACCTTTTCACTTCTCTGTCTGTCTCTATATGACACAACCATACAACTGTATCTTTGCCAATCATAATAATAACTATCCTACTACGAGAGAGATAGCATTATGATTCAGTCATCAGTGATATTATAGATGAACATACTGGAGGCAAAAGCAGTACGAGTGACAGACTTAGTAACCTTGTCAAAAAAGATGCTAACAGTAACATGGCTGCGTTTAAAAGAGGAAAATGTGGAAAAATCTGGCTTTATAGATCTATCTGAAAGAGGGAAGAGAGAGGGAGAGGACGAAGGACAGAGAGAGAAAAAAGGTCCAGACAGACATGGGAGACCAAAGTTAGCATGTCCTCCCCCGCCCCCCCCCCCACCCCACCCCAACCAACAGCAGATGCCTTAGCTAGCAGAAAAAATGTGGTGTTCTTTATTGGATTCCAGCCCATCACATGTTAAATGTTATCGGTTGGCCAACAGAAACGGGGCAACTAGATTTAACTACCTGGAATGAAGCAACAAGTTACATTTTATAACAGAAAAAGGAAAATCCCCCCAAAATGTATCAAATTATCTTGATCTACACAAGGGGACTCACGTTTAAACAAAACAAAAAAACTTGCAAAGCAAATTGTGATTCTAATATGGCTACATTTATTCACAAACATCAGCAGATAAGATCTGATCTTATTCGCAGATGGGTTTTTGGTTTTGTGATTTTTATTTAGGAGGAGCTCCTTTAGATCATAATTCTGGCTTATTTTGTTGAATAATTAGGCTCTTCACTCAGTAAGATGGCTCGATTCGGAGTAACTCATGGTTTTTCTTACGGTAATGATGCACCAGGTTGTCCTTTTTCAAGCAGTTATCTGTTATATAGTGTCCTCGGTAGCATTAGAGAGACCCTGCATAGTTTTAGTAACGCTTTTACTCAGGTTCCCTGGCGGCATGTTAATAAGTAAACTCGCCTGCCAAGTCTGTAATGGGGCTTCAAATTTCCGCAAGGGCTGATTTTTCTTTTCTTTTTTTATCCTACATTTTTTCCTGCTTTTTCCCCCAACTGATCATTGCTGCTTTGCTCCAGAGTATAAAATTGTGAAAGGAATTTTTTTTTTTTAAGATAACATTAATTAGCCAATTTTGTCAGGTGTGAAATCACAGAGAAAGTCAGACAGAGCAAATAAAAATGAACTTAACTTCCATGCAAACAAAAAAGTAATAAAAGAAAATATGACAAATAGGCAGAATGCGCACGACGTCACTGAGTGTTTTGTTCTGTACACTACAGATGGCCGGTGGATCAGCTGATTTAGTGTAACTTCGAGATATACATGTCTAAGCAGTTAAAATACCGGCTAGATCTAGTTGTATTGTAGTTGACTTATAACAGGGGTGGAAAGGATGGACTGAAGCTGGTCAGATTCCCTACCATCTGTACAAACAAGGGAAAGGAAGTGAATGAATTGGCCGTATATCTCCCATTGTGTACACATGTGCCATTGTTTACTGTTTCGACCTACTTTTAGTTCGCCATCGATTAGTGAGTGGCTCGCAATGCAAATCAGCCAACGAAATCATAATCAATGCCATAATCGCCATGGTGATTCTTGGGTCCACACACTAAAGATGGTTGATATGCCCATTCTACCAAAATCTATAGCTGAAGCAGAAGACCCCCAAAATATATTTTCAGTAAATACAGGATAGGTCTGAGCTCCCATAGAGAGAGAAGAAATTTTCAGTTCACACGGACTAAAAGTTTTAATCTCATTTACAGGTTAAAAATTTGGTTGCCTATATTCGGACTCGGGTCCGTTTATAATGGTTTTATATTCGCACTCCTGAGTCCCAATATGATTATTTCATATTCGGACTCGGGTCTGTCCCGACCCCAGAGTCCCGATATCGTCATTTTATATTCGACTCCAGAGTCCCAATATTAGGCCTATGCCAGGGACCATGCCTGCCTTTAGGTTGTTGGCTGCTCTTCTGTATCAATAGAAAATTATGCCCCCCCCCCCCCCAGCCAATCTATCGGTGTTATAATCAATAGTCCCCACATTGATGTACTTTTGTGACAAGTGTAGTAACATTTTGAGGTGAAAAGTATTTGCAATTAAAAAGAAAGATAGAGTTGCCTGGAGCTGAGGTTATTCCCATTTTTTAAATTATAAGATAAAATGAAAATTTTTTACTCCCAACCAGGGTACTGCCTGCTCATCAAGAATACGTGAGACTGCCAATAATACTCATAATAGTATCACACACAGACTAAACTTTGAATCACCCAAATACCTTGGTGTGCACTTTGATACCAGATTAACATGGAAAAACCAGATAGCAGAATGCCAAAGAAAAGGATATCAAAGAACCAGATTAATGAAAAAATTAGCAGGAACAAAATGGGGAGCAAGTATGACAATCCTAAAGCATACTTACCAGGGATATGTCAGACCAGCACTAGAATATGGAATGGCTGCTTGGGGTACATGTGCCAAAAGCCAAATGGGAAAACTTGACAAAGTACAAAACCAAAGCCTGAGAATCATTACGGGAGGCATAAAATCAACACCCATCACAGAAATGGAAACAGTTACTACACTGGAATCTCTACCTGAAAGAAGAGACAAGAAGATACTAAACCAGTACTCTAAAATAAAGTCACAGATCCATCAACCACTCCACCCGAGATCCAAAGAGAAAGGCACTGACAGGCTGAAGAGAACAAACTTTGTGGAAAATGCACAAAGACTAGAAAAAAATCACAACCTAACAAAACTATCGGTGGAGGAAGTAAGAGAAGTAACAAACAGATGTCCACCATGGGCAAGAACAAAGCTGCCACCTATTATAACCAGTGTGAAGGGCATTTCCTCCAAACAAGACCTAAACCAGGAGGCACTGAAAAGAGTGACACTGCAGTACCTTGACCAGAAATACCCAAGAGACGAATGGGTCAGAATATATACAGATGGATTGGCTACTGAAGCTGTCACCGACGGAGGAGCTGGCATATTCATTGAATGGCCAAATGGAACTAATAAGAAAATCAGAATGCCTGGAGGGAAGAGATGCAGCAATTACAAAGCGGAGGCACTGGCATTGCTAGAGGGATCAAAGGCCATCTACAAGGAAGAAGGCACATATGACTCCAAAGTTGTATTCCTGTCAGATGCACGGTCTGTGCTCGAATCTCTCCAAAATCCAGATTGCATGATACACAATGAACTCATTACAGAGCTAATGCAACTGAAAAACTCAGCCAGAGAAGTTTACCTGCAATGGATTCCTGGACACTGCAGTATATATGGCAATGAAGCTGCAGATAATCTGGCCAAGGAGGGAGCTAAGCAGCAACAACCAGATGGAAGTGTCTCCCACGAAGAAGTAAAGACCATCATAAAAGCCACATACCAAAAGCAATGGAAAAATAACCATCCAAAATTCCAGGGTGAAGACTCAATAAGACAACTGAACAGAGCAGAACAGGTTATGATATTCAGGCTTCGCACAGGACACAATCTGCTAAAGGATCACATGCATCGCATCTTTAGAATTGGCAACAGCAGTGTATGCGAATGCGGCTTAGAAGCAGAAAATGCAGAACACATCCTGCAGACTTGTCCAAAATATAACATGCAAAGGGAAGCCCATTGGCCTGAGGCCACGCCTGTCAGGGAGAAGCTGTATGGCAGCTTGGAACAATTGAAGAGAACAGCTGCTTTCTTGCAGAGGATTGGAGTAAAGATTTGACGTCCGCCATGATGGGGAACGCAGAAGAAGAAGAAGAAGACTAAACTTTCTTGAGCAGCATTTAATATTAATAAATGTCCAGCCAAATCCTAACTGATGTCTGTTTAGTTTTCTGACTTGTGGTAAAGATAATTTTCAAAAATTTCAATTGTGAATGTCCGTAATTCCAGCTTCAGATTAATCAGATTTCAAATCGTCATGCACAGTAGTTAGTGGGTTTGTTATTTTTTTCAACTAAAAGCGACAGTGTTTTAAAGTTTTTAATTTGTTATATTGCTGTGTGACACCTGTATACTCTGTGAAATTGTGACTGGTATGCACATGTGTAGTTATGTTATGTTTTATGCTCACCCTGAATAGGTGAAAAGTAATATAACTGTCATAATACAATGTATATATATTATACATTCATCTCATAATTGTCTATGGAAAGATATATAGATCTAGATGCGTGCTTTTACTGTATATTTATTCCCAAGTCTTCTTAATTGGGATTTGTACAAATTCACATATATATATTGTGGGACCAAGTAAGAGTCATGCTCAAAAGGTCCGTCCCATTCACTCACAAGTTACAGTAAGTTACCCTTGCAGTCCCCCCCCAAATTTAAAAAATGGCTTGCTGCAAGGTTAAAATTATGAATGATGAATTTTGTTGATGGTTAAGTTGCAATGAACGATTCTGTTCTCTGGAAATGAAGAATGACTTAGAGGTTACAGAGACACAGGTCTCAACATAATGATATCAAAAGTAGGCCTATAGGCTATAATTTACACTAAAACTAAAAGACATGGGAGTGTGTGTAGCCTATATATATGCAAAGTTGAATGATTTCACTGAGTTGTTATATAAAAAGTTGTCTTTGACACTGAGTCGACCTATATCCCGTAAATACTCGTCTTTTAATATCAGAGGCTAGTGTCACAAAACCTGTTTGATAAAGGCACTTCGTCTCTTTCTTCAAGTCTGGTACTTTTATAACAGCAAAATTGTGTCGTATTTAGGTCTTAGAGGTTACGTTGACACAAAAAATGGGGCAATGAATGAATGATTAGTCTGAAGCCAAATGTTACATGTCTTTTATTGTTCTAAAGACAAAAGCAGTAACTGCCATTTTGCATGAGTACCTGACGAGTGATGACCGCATGATGCGCCCGGAAGCTGGAATGCTTGCGTATGCACGTAAAAACTCCGAGTCTGAGTACAAATTTCTTATGCGGGGACTCCGAAAAATTCCGAATATAAAATTCTAATATGAGGACTCGATTCTGCATTGACACAACATTAAAATTTGAACAGGCCTACATCTTTATTTCTAATTAGCAACAGTCTTGTTCAATGAACAGGAAATAAATAAAATGAACAGGAATAAATAAAAGAAGCAATCTGGAGCACACTAGTAGTGATCAGTTTCCCTACGCCATCGATTTTGCAAAATCTTAGAAAAGAAAAATAATTAAAATGATTCCTAATAATGAGCAGTACTTTTAAAAAAAAAAAAAAAGCTCCAGCGTCAAACCCATGGTCTCTGACTGATAACCACAGATCCCAGCTAGTCACTGCGCTACTGCAGATCCCGGTAGGCTGTGTGAACTCTTTCATAGTTGTAGACATCACAAAACCAAGAAACGCCCATATCTGATCTTCTGCGAATAAGATCAGGATCTTATTTGCAGATGTCTGCAGATATACATTTCGGGAGGACTTCCGAATGCGTTCCATAACTCGACAAGTGGGAAGGTCTTCCGCCCGTCCGCGCCAGTCAGGAAAAACACAACTACCCCAGCCCCTTTTCACCTGATTAGTCAATCTGACTACCGCCCATTGATACAAACTGACTAGACCCTCACGCCCCCCAGGTCCATCTGACCATTCCATGTGTTGTGAGTTTAAATTGATAACACTAACAGTGACAATGTGTAACCGTGAGCTTTACTTAATTATTTAATAGCGGTAAAAATTATGGCGCAGACGGGCGGAAGACCTCCCGACAAGTGCATAGGCATTGTCAGATTGATATGTAACGACGTGAGGGTCTAGTCAGTTTGTATCATCAAGGCCGAAGGCCGATGTTCGTCTGGGCAGTAGTCAGATTGACATAATTATCAGAGAAAGCCGCCGGGGTAGCTATAATGTACTGTTTTCACTCGAGCTATGGAACGCATTCGGAAGTCCTTCCAACATTTCATTTAGCCTACCTATTATGCCTGCAGTGCTCTGTCCATCCATAACATGGCAGTAAGGTCTTCTTGATGCTGACTGAGCTGAGGCTGTTTGCAGTGCAATATTGTCAACTGGTCCATGACTACAACTTGGTGAATTGGTATTACGACATTGATCTGTCATAGTGAATGAACGGGCGCAACGCTGAAAGTGGCCCACGACGGTTTCAAGCCTGCTCAAGGTTCGTGAGCTCCTGGATAAGTAATTCATGAACTGTCCTGTCTACTTTTCTGATTGCACTAAACTTGATAGATTTCCAAATGGTTGCACAGCTGATGATCCGGCATGTACACTGTGAAAGAAACAGCACCATTTCAATCGTCTGCACTGAATGCACTTTGACTTGTTGACAGGTCAGAGGCCTTCCCATTGCCAGATAAAGGAAATCAAAATCAAACGAATTAAAACTACCAAAGTAGGTAGCCTAATCGCAACAGAATTTAATTATCCAGCATGGGAATAAGGCACAGATTTAAAAAAAAAAAAAAAGACATAAGCTACAGAGAAAATCCGAAAACATAAACCATTTTGACCTCACCCCATGAATGCACCATACCGTCATCTCTTCTCCTCTGTATTAGTGACGAACTAATATGACATGTTCGGCTGATTAATAGTTTTCAAGGACTTGGATATAAGGAGTAAACATCATTTGCTCCGTATGACATTCAGAACTGTGTGTTCACTATTGTGCGCACACAAACACACTATTGAAACCTTACTTTCTCTGCTCATTATTCTCCCCTCTCAATTTTTTTTCCAGTTGAAAATTGAGGTGGTAAGGATGAACTAGGGTCGTGTGGTCACAGTGCGGAATGGGATTAATGGGATGAGGCCGATAGGCCCATCCACCAGCTGGTTCAACTGCTGCTTTTTTTCCCCGTAGTTTGACTGATGATAGTAATTATAACAACTTTGAGTCGATATAATCCAACCTGACAGTTTCTATGGGAATTTCCGATTTTACTGCAGGCGTACATTTTGCAAGGGAGCTCACTCTATATTATATATAACCAATTGATTTCCCTTGGTACGCTACCAACGAATTAGGACACGCGAAAGTTCTAGCAGTTTCTGACCCGAGATCTAAGTATTTTTGTGTTGATTATTCCAAATTGCCATTTACAGTGCGGAATCTGATCCGGGACACTTTGAATAATCCGAATTAATTCACAATAATATTTCCTGAGATGGCATCCACAGAAAACGACGCCATGGAAAGTGAAGCCCCCGTCGCCCCAGCCGGCGTGGATATCACAGAGAACAAGGATGGTGGAGTGACAAAGGAGATTTTGAGAGAGGGCGAAGGGGATGAAAAACCATCTAAGGGCGATAAAGTCACAGTGCATTATGTTGGGACCTTACTTGATGGCGCAAAGTTTGACTCCAGCAGAGACAGAGGAGAAAAATTCACATTTTCACTAGGCAAAGGTAGGGGCGCTTTTTCGGTAGGCCCCCTAGCTAGATCTAGTGTTTGGTGGTCCCACTGCCTATGTCTGTCATGCTGACACTTTGGTTGATTCGATTCTAGTCCTTGCCAGATTGTGGGGGCATACAGAGGAAGGTTTTCCGCCCGTCCGCGCCAGTCAAGAAAACACAACTACCCCAGCCCCTTTTCGCCTGATTAGTCAATCTGACTACCGCCCATGGCCATTGATACAAACTGACTAGACCCTCACGCCCCCAGGTCCATCTGACCATTCCATGTGTTGTGAGTTTAAATTGATAACAGTGACAATGTGTAACCTTAATAGCGGTAAAAATTATGGCGCTGATGGGCGGAAGACCTCCCCATACAGATCCCTGACACGACTTTAGTACTAGTAGTAGTAGTTAGTAGCAGCCGTGTACGCTGGGTGGTAGGAGAGCCTCACCCGCGAGTACTGAAAGTAATAGGGATGTATTTTTTAAGGTAAATGTACGGCTTGGTGATTCCGTGCTAAGATTAAGAATTCCAATTAAGGGCACAAATGGCTTTTGCTGGTATCAAATCAGCAAAAGGATCAAGATGGCACCAGTTTCGAATCAGCCAAAGCGTCAAGATGGCAGCCTAAAACTACTAAAAGCAGTGGGACCACTAAATACTACTACTAGATCTAGTGCCCAAAGATAGATCTTGAGATTTAGGCTGTGCTGACAGTGAGATTTTCATTAAAATCAGTCATATAAACTCCCAGATGAACTTGCCCCTTTACCCCCACCCCTCCTTAAATGCATTTATGGTGCATTTGCCAAACCATTTTCAATTTCAGTAGATTTTCACCAAAATGTGTAACAATAACAGTTGTAATCATTGTTTGCAATATAATCTGTGATCACAAAACAGCCGTTTTGCATGCCAAAAGAAACATCTGAGTCTGATCCCAGTGGTTGACATGCCTGATGCTGTATATGAAAATCAGTTGTTGCCTCCATGATATGTACAGTAATAAGTCCCAGGACACAGTTGTAGTGCATGCTTCATTTCATTTTGTTTTTTTACTAATTTTAGTTGGATTTAGTTATGAAATCATTGACAATGTCATAAAACCTCATTTTGACAGGCGAAGTTATTAAAGCATGGGACACCGGTGTGGCTTCTATGCGAAAAGGAGAGCTAGCAAAACTGACCTGCCGTGCAGATTATGCCTATGGTGAAAGTGGATCACCTCCTACAATTCCACCTAATGCTACGCTTGTCTTTGAAGTGGAGCTGTTTTCATGGCAAGGTAGGATGAAAATTTATGGATATCGGAACAATCTGTCAACTTAACCCTCGTCCAAGTAACGCCCCGTGCGGGGATAGCCAGCGGCCAGTCAGCCGATCGTTCGCGTGTTGCCGATAACCTCGGCAGTCGGGTCAATCGGGTCCTTGTGAACACGTGTATCGCGTATACTTCAGGACGCAATAACAACAATAGTGGTGGATAATCGTAAGTGACCCCTATGATATTTGGATAAAGTACTTGTGATGATATGCAGTAAGTTTTATGGTGAAATGGAAGGCCCCAAATCAAGAATTTTCTGCATTTACATGCCGTTTAACATACGTTTTATCATTTTCCCAAGACCTCTGCGCTTTTTCCGTCCCTAAGTCAGGCCATTCAGGTGAACAAATCATTTTTTAAGCCATTCGCTTAATTTACTAACAATATGTATCGTCACATTGACTTCTCCCTCTTCTACTATGTAAAGCTTCCACTTACTATAATGTTAGTTTTAGCGAGAGATTTGATTTCCAGTTCCAGGTCATAGAGCACAATCATACATGTACTGAAAAGCGGTTTAATCAAAGAAACACAGTATCTCTCTAATTACCACATCAAATAAAGACAACGACCAACAACAAAGTCGGTCATTTTCTCCCAGTTTTCCCTGATGTAAAACCTACTGACAGACGCCCTTATGCAGCATGCCCTAATATTACATCGGAATACATAATTACAGACGTAGAACGGCGTCTCAAATACGCACATGGCCCCTTTCTTCTTATTTCATATGTAAATGACAACCCGCATCAAAGTAAAAGTTTCCCCAAGATTTTCCCCAGTTCAAACTTCAGACTGCCAGTACTATTACACGAGTATGACGAATAGTTGCGAATAGTTGCAAAGTAATAAACGTAATTGGACAATACCATTTTGTTAGATATAGTAGGAGTGACAGGATAGGTAAACAAGCGAAAATAGTATGGAAAAAAAACACGAAAAAAAAAAAGGCCTTGGCAACCGAATAAACAAATACAAAGCGCGAGGCGCACCGTTGCTATACAAAAATGTGGCCTCCCGCAGTTAAGCGTGTCCGACAAAATAATGGCCTCGCGTGTTGGCGTTGCGCAGGGAGGCCAATGGCAATATAGTGGCCTCCAGCAGGACTAGGGTTAAGAACTTTTGGGGTTTTTATCATCCAGGATAGGTGTATCACTGTATGTATATAGATAAATTTATAAAATAGTGGATTGTCTTTTCACATGGCACTGTTACGGAAATTTCAGGAAATCTCAGTGATGCCATTGAAGTATACTAAAATCACATAGTTCTGAGCACTACAGTGTCTATGAAGGACGAAGATTGCAAAATCCAATAAAGACAAAGGGTGAATTATTTCCAGAGTTGACTGCCCCATTTTAAAAAAAAAATTTGGCACATGCATGCTACCTCTTTTTCTCATTGAGTGTGTTTATACAAATTGGAAGGTGTCCTGTGTGGCCTATACATACTAGGTCGATAATTGTTTAGAATTTCATGTGGATTTACAGTTCCATGAACAAAATGGGCGCTAGGACGTGGGGACAATGATAAAGTTATCAAGAATCAGTTTTACTGGCTATGGCATGAAGACAAGGTTGATTTTGTTCTGGAAAGCATGCGACACAGGAATCGCATGGGAAAGAGATCTAGCCCACCACATGGAAAGTCAAGATAGATCTAACTGGGATAGTAGTGGAAAGAAAATTGCAAAATAGATCTAGCAAAAAGCATTTAAACATGCAACTGCAAGTGCCAGGTGAACCCTTGAGCATGTTCAAACACATCCAGCAGTTGTAGCAGTTACAAGCAGGCCTGGGATTTTACAGATTTTCAATATGCCAAAGGAGAGAGAACTGAAGAACAATCAGCAGGCTGACATAGAGCCACCCAGGAAGAAATGTGTGGATAGCCTGAAAGATGCACCAGCATCTAAGACTACTATTAAAGTACCAATGGACAAAAGTAACAAGTTCTGTCATACATTATTATTTGATGGTTATGTTAGGGTCCATGGTATTTAAAAGTGAATTATCTATATAATAAAGCTACAACAAAACCCCTAATAGTCCTATGGACACGGAAACTACACAACGCACCGACCTGAAATTTGGCACAAAGAATTATGGGATAGCGAACATTGTTCCTATCGCTATACACAAACAAAACCGTTGGTTATTTCTGAGTTAATCGGTAAATGCGTTTATAATTAAAGACAAAATTCACGAGAGCGTTTGATCCGAAATTTACGATCAATAAGATATTGATGTATGTTTCTAATAATAGCCCACTTCCGCCTACACATGACGTTATCACTTCCTGTGATGTGTTCACTAACAAACAAACTAACCCGTGCGCAAATCATTGCCATTTGACGGAATGCGCAGGATGTCAACACGCAAAGGGAGAGCAGTAAAACTCATCTAAAAACAAACAAACAAACAAACAAAAATAAAATAAAGCTAAAGGAACAGGCAAAATGAAGCAGGTCCATAATAATCACCCAGAACTGAAACTAATAAATCGATTTATCCCGGACAGGGCCGGGCAACTCAGCTAGTGAATTAATAACATCACATGTAATTTAAGCCAAAATACTCTCATAGTGTATGTTAATTATGCTAACTTTTCAAATTAGTAATGTGTACACTCTATGTTGTGATCCGACTCGTGAAAAGTTCAGGAAAGCTTGAGTGGCATCACTGGTTGTCTCTGCCTATTAATGATTAAGACCGTTTTTGCTGTAGTCAAAATTTCACAATTTAATGATGGAAAAGCATGTGTTAATGACTTTCATGAACAAGTTTGTGAGAAACATCCTGAAATAGACTATGATCAGATGAAGAAAATGTACAGCCAACTTGAGCCAAAGCTGTTCAGAGAGATCAAATGTGTCTCACAACATTATGAAATGGAGGAAAAGTTGCTGATTTGTACAGTAACTATGTCAACGGTGAATAATAAAATAATGTCCCTCATTCTGTGATTTCTGTTTGTTATACTAGGTGAGGACATTTCTCCCAAAAAAGACGGTGGCATTATTCGTTCTACTGTGTCAGAAGGCACTGGCTACCAAACTCCCAGTGACTATGGGTCTGTTACCAGTAAGTATTTGAACTTGTTTTGTTTAAATTAGGGAGTCAGCCCTGCAACTCTGCGTTTTGTGCATGTCAGATATTTGGGTACTAGTATTGCAATTTCTCTCTTCTCTGTCTGTTTCCATTGTTGTTTCAATAGCCTGGTCTTTTTTTTTTTTTTTTGGTCCATTAGCTGTTGTTCTGTCATTTTCAAGAATCAGTAAAATTAACTATGAAAAAGCATGTATCAACTCTTTTGCAGAAATGGTCAGCTCTTTTTCTGTTGAATTATATGGCGGTGTGTGTTTCCACATCTTATTTTTAAAAAGTAGTCGCAGAGGTAGTTCATTGCAGTGCAAGTTTGATCCTTTTTTGCTCAGTGCTACAACCTGCTTGTAAAATGAATTTTT
The DNA here is from genome assembly GCA_963931925.1 of Onchidella celtica. Classification (NCBI taxonomy): domain Eukaryota; kingdom Metazoa; phylum Mollusca; class Gastropoda; order Systellommatophora; family Onchidiidae; genus Onchidella; species Onchidella celtica. The sequence goes on along the minus strand of OZ007575.1, from coordinate 32,837,635 downwards.
TTAAGCCATCAACTAATTAATAATCTATGCCCAGCCGCTTCTGTGTGGACTTATGGTGTTTATTCAAGTTTCAGGCAATTTTCTTCAATAGTTGTAAAAATGTAAAACACGGTGCTCTTTTTTCTTTGTGGTCCCCTTGATAAGCCCACCGCACAATAGAGTATATTTGGTACATGTTCAGTTTGGTGTGGTTTCCTAGCCCAGAAGTGAGTGCACTTATGAGATCTGTAGCCAAACTATAGACTATTGTAAACTTTCTAGATCAGAGGGAGAAAAAGGTGGGACCACGGGTTTATTCCCAGTCATGCCTGGTACCTCATCTCATCTGGTAGCACATGGTATCCATGCATCACATCTTCCAGTCAAGGTTTATAATTAATGGTCAGATAGATACCCTGTACTGTGTTGTCTCATTCTCAGTCATTGCACTTACTGACTTTGTCAAAATTTGACCAATATCTCATAGTGACCTCATGTTACCCAAAGTAATTACGGCAACATATATATCAAAAAAGTGTTTTTTGTTTGCTGATTATTTTGCTGTCATATTTTCACAGATTTCAAACCAAAGGAAATAATTTTGTCCAAGTTTACACAACTTGATTGCATTACTGAAGATCATTGTTTTGTTGTTGTTTTTTTCTTCTAGTTAAGTACTCTGTCAGACATGACAACAAAGTCATCATTGAAGAAACCACATCAACATTTGTCATTGGCGAAGTGGATGATCCAAAAATTATGGAAGGATTGGAGCTAGCAGTGAAGAAAATGAAGAGCAAAGAACATTCCAGATTTACCATTGCACCAGCTTACGCATATGGCAAAGAAGGCAACAAAGACCTCGGTGTTCCAGCAGATGCTACATTAGTGTATGATGTAGAGCTTGTGTCATTTGAAAAGGTAGAGTTCATAGGAGAATATTTGGGGCTGGGGTGTGAGATAAATTCTGAAATGGTACTTGGGAGTCCTAGTCCTTGTTACATTACCAGAAGTGCATAAAACGGGTGCTCTTTCACTATTGTTCATTCCCATAGCTCACTTTCATGCAACGTGTCACGTTAATTCAGTATTTTCTCCTTGTGAACTTATCTGATAATGTCATAATTATATCAAAAGATATAGTGAGGGATTCAAAAATCCCATTGGTGTTTTATTGAAAATACATCCAGCCTAAATATGCAGTTCTATTTATGTTATTTCATTGGGTGGTTTTAATAATCCAAGAGAAAACATACATCTTCTTGTGTTTTCTTTCCCTCATTCTTATAGGGAAAAAAAGTTTATGAGATGGACACGCCAGAGAAAATTGAGCAAGCTGAGATCAGAAAGAGTAAAGGGACTGAGTTCTTCAAGGTAAGTCCTATATCTTTTTTATTTAAATGTTTGTATGTCATCAGGTGCTCTTGTTTTCATGTGAATGGTTGGTGGGCACTTCTGCTTTTTCCAAGCACAGTGTGACTGTTAATAGTAGTGTAATCATGTCAACATGCCTTCTCCAAACTCAGAATCCAAAAACCTCGTTTTCAGGGTTTTTGTGTTTGTGTACATTAGCTAGCCATTGCAGTGTTGTAGAACTGAAGTACCATTCACTGAATATCATGTTTTTATCAAGCACAGGTATACATTCTATTTTGTAAGACAGTCAGACATAGTGAGCCATTTTCTTTTTGTCTCCGATTTTACAGAAAGGATTAATTCAAAAGGCACTGAACAACTATAACACAGCCCTGGAATACTTAGACAGTGAAACATCCTTAGAGGGGGAGGAAAAGGAAAAGAGAGATGCCCTTGTTTTAGCAGCTCACCTCAATTTAGCAGCATGTGAACTTCAGCTTGATGATAATCTCAAGGTGATAGAGCACTGTAATCAGGCAATTGAGATTAGCGAAAACAACCCCAAAGCCTTCTTCAGAAGGGCTCAGGTGAGGAATTGTATTTTTTTGTTGTGTGGTTTCTGTGGTCCATGACATTACTGCCAACAGAGCATTGTTGTTGTTGTGTTTTTTTTTTGTTTTTTTTGCTCTTTTTTTTTTTTTGCACCATTACATTACTATGTTAATACTTGTTGGCAGCTGCCATATTGAGCCAGAATTATCGAGATTCCATAAATTGGCGAAGACAGCATGCATTACTTACTTTGTTTTACATGCAGACTAATATTTGTATGCCAAAAATGTAGAATTTGTCACAGAACTTTTTTTCCTCATGTGAATTTTTGTTATGTTAAATTGTCAAGATTTCAATGTGAAAGTGAAACAAGTGACTAAACTTTGTAAATTTTCATCCTAACGTTTGCTTTATAAATTTGTAGGAGAAATACTGTAAGGCTCATTCATCATTTTGGCAACAAAGTGTTCATCACATTGACCACGAGCACAGTTAAACTTTGTTTTCTTTAATTCCATTGTCATGTCATTCATTTTGTTTCATATCCATTTGTTTTTGTAGGCTCAGCAGAAACGGAAAGATTATGAACTGGCTTTGCAAGACTACCAGCGAGTTACAGCTTTGGAACCTGAGAATAAAGCAGCCAAGAATCAAATCATAGTGTGCAAGAAGAAATTACAAGAGGAACACCAGAAGGAAAAGAAACTCTATGCAAATATGTTCAGCAAAATGACACAGCAGAGTGCCAAGGTGGGCGGTAGGTGGACAACTTGACTAGTTTATATTTAAAGGTAGCATTGACACTGGAATATTTAACATATATGCAGTGGTGATCTGACAATTTCAGGTGACTGTGATTCTGCAAAAAAATACTTCTTAGACTTGAAATGTCTTGACTTTTCCTAAAATGCATCTTGCCACAGACCTGCAAAACAAATCAGTGAATTCCACTGGTCCCCGTCAGTAATGGTCAGACTGTATGAGACACGATTGCTAAAATATGCCATTGTTCTACAGATTCATCTAAAAGGTAGGAAACAGACAAAGTATGTACAGGGATTTGCAGAGAACACACTTGGGTCTAATATGATCCAATTGCCAGTAGCTCTTATACAACACAGTCACCACAGTATTTAACTTTATTGGTTTATTGTTACATATTAAATTTCTCTGTTTAGATTAAACATACAATGTGTGCAAGGAAAAAATATATGCCTGCAGATCCATATTTCATTTCCCAGTGCCTTTTGCCAGGTGAGTATTTGTCTTCACAAATCTATTTGAAGGGCAAAAGTGTCATCCTTTTAAAAATTTGATGCTATTCCTGATTATTATGTCAGTTTGGCATATTCTGGTTTTAACCCTGGTAGCATTTTGTTTGCAAAATAAATCTCAAATAGAGGGTGATAGGGTTTAGTTGTCCCATCTCCCTATTGACATATTGCATTAATTCTACATGTACAACTTCGGAATAATCACACAGTGAAATCATATGTTGGTTATTTTAAATGTTAGGACCTGTTTATCAGACAATTTATTTTGAAAGATTCTTAAAATTTGACTGATGTCTTCATTTGTTCGATAAGTTATGAATTTAATGTGAGTAAAATACTTGTTTTACTTTTCAGAAAAGTGAACCTCCTAATAATGACAGTGTTTTCAAAGATGGTATTGGTGAATGGAACAACGAGATGGCAGCAGGCATGATGCCTTTGGACCAGGAGGTGGCTGCATTTGGGGATGTCATGCCAGTGGGATCTGACAATAACAACCATCGGCATTAGTACAAGGAATGACAGGCTTCAGAATCATGTGGTTAAATTCTTGAACGCTCAGCTTACTATACATGTACAGTTAATCTAAGTGGCATTTGTCATGACCAATGTGTAGATTTTGTATTTTTCACTGTTTGTGTGGTCAGATGTTTGTGTCTTGCATTGTTTCAGTAGTTTTTGAATATTCATTTTAAATATGTGATCTGGAATACTAATTTAATTCAACAGTGGTTCCTCTGTTTTTAAGCTTATTCATAAGTGAGCACAGCCCTGTGGGTGGAGAAATCTGACCAGGTGCCACTCAAAGTTAAGCGATACTCAGAAAAGTACTTGCGTTGAATAACACATGAAAGTCAGTGTAGTGGCATTATAGCTGTTTTTTTAATTCCATTTCCTGTCATTTGATGTTGGAATGCTTTTTTTTTTGTTTTGTTTTGTTTTTGTTTGTTTGTTGTTGTTTTTTTTTTGCTTTGTTTTGTTTTAGTATTTCATGCATTCCTCCTTAACCACAGAAAGTGCTACCTGTTGATTTTTGCAAAGGGCCTGTAATGACTGGCCTACTTTTAGGAAGACTGGTCAGGATCTGTGAATCAATGACAGAGTTGTTATATAATGTTTACTGGTGAGCAGTTGCAAGAAAGGTTTAGTCTACAGTATCAATGCCATATATATAAATATTACACTGTAATGGTAACTGGTACTCCACTTGTTTATATTATGAACAGATATTTGAACTTGCATTGTTAGCATATTCCTGCTGCATTTGAAATCTCTGAGCATTTTACAGTGCAGTCCTAATATCTCGACATCAGTGAGACAGTGTGACTGGCGTCAAGTAAAGAGAAAGTTGAAATAACAGATTAGTGGTGGAAAAAGTGACCCATAAATAACGCAGTTATGTCCCTTTTTCATCATTTGATTATCGGCATGCTGTCACCTATTCCTCCTATATCAATGTTGTGTGGGGTAGTTGCATGGCAAAGGTTTGCCAATATCAGCGAAATGCTGTAGCTATACATCAAATGCGCAGTGTTTTACTATTTCTTTTTAACCTCGACCTGACTGTTTCTCAGAAGAAGTGATCACACTGAAATACACACACAGTATAGCAGTTAACCAAGAGGTCTAGGCCTAGTATCAACGGCGCACGAATGTTTCTGGGGGAAAAAAATGCACACAGTCTATAGTACTCTGTACTTTGTCTGCTGTGAGCTTATGCATGGCACTCCACACTTGCGTTACTGAAGCCAAGGGTCATCCTCTGTCCACACACACACACACACACACCCGCCAGCACCGCAAAAAGAAATAAGGAGGTCTTATATGTAGGGAGTTGCCTTGGCATTTTCGGTAGCATAGTAGTAGATCTAGTGCACTTATTGTGCTCTGGTCGGTGAGAAATGTGTCGATATAAGAGGAAAGAATGGAATAACACGTCGAGTTACGGGGAAATATTTAATAGCATTAAAGAAGAAACAGGTTGGGACTTCAAAATAGCGTTGAGTTAACCAGAATGTCGACAAAAGCTGTCGCGATGTGGGTTAGATGGGGATAATTCGACTGACACTCTTTCGAGGTCCGCTCCCACAATCGACGAACACACAAAAAAAAATACTTGCACTCTAAAAACTAAATAAATCAATTGCTTTGATTTTTAACAGAACTGTAGGGCAGTTTAATTACAGGAATTAATGTAACAAATATAATTATAAATATAAATATCAATTCAAAGGCAACTGAATCTAACTAATGAAACTACAGCTTTCTATAAAGACTAACGTATTCAATCTAACTACTTGCAGGTCATATGAGTTATATGCCAAATAGAATCCGCGCACGTGGCGACGGATATAACAGTTTAAATTCTATTAATTCAATGAGACATGTTATGATATGGACATTTCCTCTAGACACGCCATGGAGAATGCTTGTACAACCATGCGTTGTCTGGCGGTAGCTCTGAAACTGTCTTCAAAAGTAAGTAGAACGGTTCACTTTCATCATTACAAATTAGTATGGACTCTCACCATGCGGCCCTCACTGGGAGTGAGAGCGCTGGATGTAAACGCTGTGGGTTTATATCAAACCAAGTAGCTTAGGCTCTGGAGCTTTAAATCAGGCTCCTCACAATGGACTGCTCAACTGCGTCTCTATGTCTCTCATCTGGCTGAGGACTATCGCCGTCCACCTCGTAAATGGATTGTCTACATGTGGCATCTATCTAAGCTCTGCACGGGTTTAAATACTAAAGCTATGTCTCGACCTTCCGTCCAGATTCATACATTTGATTGGTGCAACCACCTCTAGCTCAGCTGCCGAACCGAGTTATTTTAAGTAACAGCCCTACGCAACGACCTTGGGTCGACATCAAAGGTCGAATCACTCAAGACAATAAAATGTAATTTTATAGCAATAAATTCTTAACATGTTCAAAACCCCGAGCTTTTACTCTGGATCACGGATTTTCTGTACATCAACAGACGTCTCAATAACATTTAATTCCTACTCACCCCTTCCCTCTCTACTAAACCTAGTTCAAAACACTAGATATAAAAAGTGCTCAGTCATGCACACCTACACTGTCCGTCTATCCTTCCCCACACCTTCTGTCTATCTATCAGGAAAAAAACTGTTCAAAACAAATTGTTTACGAGACCAAGTTATGCTGGCTCGCACAATAATTACGTTTGTAAAAATTACTCACTGCTCTCTCACAAAAATTTACTCAGTGGAAACATTTATGAATCAAATCTGTTCTTGACAAAAGCCATGTCGAGATAAGTATATTGGACTGTATATATTTCCTTCTTTTTTTCCTCAACAACCATGGCATTTTTGAAACTCCATCAGTTTAGGCTAATCAGTCACTCTTGACTGCCGTATCAAATGAAGAGTTTAATTTTGTGTCCAGCGTTATTGAATTACATGTAATGTGGTCCGGAAAAGCAAAGTCAGTGTTATGTGGTATCCCCAAAACATGCTGAAGCATACCTGCTCATATCATTGAAAGCGATAGTTAAGTTGTCTATATTGTTAGCAGTACAACTGTTGTGTTATCCATGTCGCCAAACTATTATGCCTGGTGCCATTTTTGTTGTTATCATATCATGTTGTGCTCTTTCTCAAATTGATTTTTTAGCCTTCTGCCATCTTTGTTTTTTATATGGAATCAAAAGGTTCATCACATAAATCACTTCACATCATAAACATCTCTTCCAGCATTTTATTAGTTTAACGGTATAATTTTTTTAAAATTCGAATAGACCATATTTGTTCCTTGATATACTCTTTTAGGTAGTAGTTTTCTCACCACTTATTTTCTTGTCATATATGCTAATTTGGTTTTTTTAATTAATGTTCAATTATTGGCCATATATTGGAGTCAAAAGTTACTGCTATTCTATGAATTCTCAGGGATCTTGGTACTGCGTAGCTCCACCAACATAATTGTTGTCTGTTTGTCCACAACCACCTCTCAAACAAAGTTTACATGAAATTGTAAGGAAAATAGTGTCCAACAGTCGAGTTCACGGTACTCCTCTTTTATCGATACATTAAAAAGCAAGTTGCAAAACTTACACCAAGAACTCCACGGTAACCACAAAACCTAGAAACAGGTAGTTTTCACCTAAATTCCTAAAAAATAACGTAGTTTGCGATAGGTAAATGCAATTGTTGGTACATATTTTGACTATGCTCAGTGAGGTCAGTTTTCAAAGTTAAGCCCTACCTTTTCCATGTTGTATTTTTATCTGACATTCCTACACTTCACTGTTCGTTTTTTTTGGCATGTGTGGTACTGAAAACTGCAGACTCACTAAACAAACTGCCCAGTGTGCACACCACATATAAGAAAAACAAAAGTGCACGGACTCTAGTGATGGGAGTAAATGTGACAGTGCTTTACTGCAGTTTAAAACTAGCAAAAGGCATCTTTAGAAACAGGCCGGATTCAGAAGATCTGAAGTAAAATCATGTATATTAATTAGATAACATCTTAGTGTTCAGCTATTTCATGGCTGCACTGTTTGGTAGCTTACGCTTGTATAACTACAAGGAGAATCGCCATTTCAGGATTTTATTTTTTTTCTTCATTTTTGCATGTCTGTTTGAGCCATTAGAACTTTGCAGAGAATACTGCAGTCTTCAGTAGTATTTCACCGTGGAATAAAACAAAGCCCACATTTATTGCATCTTTGTCACTTTCCATTATAAGGGTCACCCTGCATTTTTTATTGAGAAATACATACATGTATACATGTCAAAATATTTATTCATGTCTATAAAAGTATGCGTGAGGGGGGAAATAACACGGCAAGATGATTATCTGTTGCCATATTATAGTTAACAATTCATATTGAAATATTTTTTGGGGGGTGAAATCCAGAGATAGTAGGTAATTGTAATGAACAGCATGCTCGATGCAAAATATAAAGATTGATAAGAATTATTCAATTTGGGGACGTGTTCTCTTGCTTTGAACACAATTTTTTTTTTCAATTTGCACAAGAACTTTTATTTTGATTGAGCAAGATGGTTTTTGTTGGGCCTTTGATTTGCCGCTGTTTAAATATCATTGTTGTGCGATCTTAATCCTCTATTTGCTCATGCTTTTGCAGTTCCTTTCCTAGTTGTTCTGCAAGCTGTACTGTTAATTTTTATCCATTTATCTGGGTGTGTTCAGTTTGTTTTTTTTTCTTTCCATATTGGAGAATACAAGAAAAGAACTTATTTAAATGAGAACATTAAATACATATTGTAGTTAATTTATGATGTCTAGGTAATGTTATCCTCTTTGGGTATTGAATGTCTTGTCCAGAGATGCACTGATGGTCATGGGGAATGTGTATGAATGATAATTGATACATAGAGCTGTGACATCTGTACCAGCAGATAGTTTTTTCTTGTTTTTTTTTTTTAATAGGTGTTGACAGGTTTCTTTATATGCATTAATGTGTACTTTCAGAGGTCTGTGGGCAATGCTGTATTTTCTGTGACCGATTTGCCAAAGCACCATGCATGTAATTCAGCTTATTTCAGAGTTTTATCTGTGCATAGCAAAACCCAGGCATTTCCTATTCAACACAAGATATGAGAATGATGTGGTATTAAGAACCTCAAGAGATCCTTTTCATGTTTATCCATATGACTTTTAAATTTGTAGATGAAGTGCAGCCACACCTGTTATTTATCAAAGATTTAGGTTAGCATTCTTGAGATGAGAATGTTTCAGAGGGAGTTCTGTTGTGCCAAAAAAAATGAGACACAGTGTATTGTGTATTATTGTACAATGGTCTGCTGAAACAAAATTTACAATAGAATTCATTTTGTCAGGTTAGAATAATTTTGGCACTTGCTTAAATGATATTTACTCAGTTAAGAGCATATTGTAAACGTTTGTACCTTAAATGCAGAAGGCAAATGATTGTTGGTGGTTTGATAGTTGTAAGAGATGGCAGTACGATTGTTGGTTGTTCGGTGAGTGGCAAAGAGACTGTATTATGATTATTGATGGTTGAGTATTTGGTGAAGCGGCTATGAAAGCATCGATGGTTAGGCAAGTGACAAACAAATTACATGTATAATTGTTGATGGTAAGCCAAGTGGCAAAGAGACTGTATTATCGTCATGGTCTTGCCACATTTGCCTAAGTCGTGTTTTGGTGGGTTTTTTTTTGAAAATCAAAGGAAAGTTTACTTCGAATATAGTACATGTAGTAGCTGTGGTTGGGGGAGCCTAGTACTTTACATAGAAAGCTATAGCTGAATAGTGAACTCAACTCAGTATTTACTCTAATTGGCTATGTAATAAGCCTATGCTCCCCGAACAAGTCTAAAATGGTGATTTGGGTGAATGTGAGTTTTAGTTTAAAGTCAATGAAACAAAACCATCTAATTGCTGAACGGTGCAACATGACCGTCTGATTAAGGTGATCATTTCCTATCAAAACACACAAAAAATGACTTAGGCGATTGTGGAATGACCATGACGTTATGATCATTATTCATTGATGGTTGGGTAAGTGGCAAACCAACTGTCAGGACAGATTGAATTCATTGCTGGTGTTGTAATTTTATAACTTTATTGCTTTTGATTTCAACTGTGTCAGTGAAACTATTTTTTTGTGTCATAAGATTTGTTCACAAATGTCAATTTTTTAAGGATTATGCCAACTGTTCTGAGAATGTTGAGTAATTCAATTGTACAATAAACAGTGCTTTTTTCATTTTATTTGTATGGTCAGCAATGGATCTGTCTTCTTTTTTTCCTATTATTTCTGTGTTCATCACAATCTTATTAACCCTTCTAGTTCTAGTGTCAGTTAAAAACTGTTTATGAGATCATTAGGATATTTGGTAAGATGAATTTCTTGAGAGCAACATATCCAGCGCTCACCATTTACAACTGAAATACTCTAGCTACAAATTTCTCTCTGAGGTAAATTCAGAGACTTTTTGTATAACCTTAACACTGCATATGCAGAATGCTCCTCAAAAAATACCTCCTTACTTTTAATTACATGTACACAAGTAATGTTGAGGTTTTATAGATGCCCTTACATGAATACCTGAAACCTCCCCGCAGTTTGCAAGGGCATGATGAATAAATGTGTGTGTAAAGAAGGGGGAGGGATGTCTAGTGGGTGGGACTTTATTTTCTATCCTCATATATTTGGGTGCAAAGGAGGACATCCAAAACATTTTTTTTTCATGTTTAAGGGCTCATTCACTGAGTAAATAATGGAACGGAAGTTTTGCTTCATTTTCCGACGAAAAAAAAAATTGTGCAATGTCAGAAATCTACACAGCATCAGTATTTCAGTCATACGAGCACCCACGGAACAGACAGCCACAACACGGAACGGAACAGAACTTACACTGCATGCTCTATCTTTCCGTTGTCCGTCAGTGAAGGGAGATCACTGATCAACGTTGGGAATACTGTTAGTAGTATTAGGGGCAGGTAGTATAATTACAAAACCAATAGAGAAAATACTGAGTTGTGTTCACTGTTCAGCAATGGCTTATAATGTAAAGGAAGTGTCTATTTAATCCGAATATGGCCTATAGGGAACGGGATTGAATAATGAATGACACAGTTACTATATATTCAGATTTATCTCAAGGGACATTCAAACTGTTCAACGCAGCGGTTAAGCATCGTTATGGACTTTGTACACACTTTTCGTGTGCAGTTGATCTTTGTGCCTGGAATCGCCTTTACAAAGTCCATAACAACTGCTTAACCACCGCGTTGAACAGTTCGAATGTCTCAAGACGTCATCAGTAAATTTAAATATAGTAACTGTGTCATTAAATCCCTGTCCTGTAGCTGTGCTATTTGGGCCGAAGGTATTTTAGGCAAGGCAGTGTCAATTGCCACCGTGGAATACGGTGTCCATTGTCGATTCAAGTGAGTATTGGAATGGTCAGATGGGTGTGAGGGTCTAATCAGTTTGTGTCAATGGGCGGTAGCAAGATTGACTAATCACACGAAAAGCGGCTGGGGTAGCCATTTGCGATCGACGTACCATCAATGGCCACCTCAAAATGCGGTGGTAATTGACGCTACCTTTAGGCAATATTGTACGGACACAAATTCTGTTTTCAAAAAAAAAACATGCCAGAACAGTGCAAACACGCACTATCGGTCCAAATAGCCCGGAACCAGGGTTTTGTCCTATTTAGGCCGTATTCGGTCCAAATATACCTAGCCTAATGTAAAATACTATGCGTACCTAACAACAGCCCAACTTATTGTTGCCACTTTCACACTGCTGTTCACGACTGTACAATACAAAACGACATACAGCACAGTGAGCTGACAATGGATGGCGACAACCTGAATGCACTGATTCAACGCAGGTCATTTTTATTTGATAAAACACACCGAGATATGTCAGAAAAGGTATGGAAAGAAGTTGCTGGAGAAATTGAAACAAGAAGCTCAAAAAGTGACAGTCAGCTTCACAGAATGTTTGATGTAAGAACATTCATGATACTGCCATACAATGCACCCCGTGATCATTCAAATAGGCCTACATATATATATATGTAATGTGGATGCAGTCGAGGGACATTCCGATTAAGGAGGAAGCCAGATAGAGACTGGCGTAGGCCCCAGTTTGGGGGCACGCCACCTGATTATTATGCACCACTCTAAAACACTACTACTACTGCATTTAGTACTAGCAAGCTACACTGCAATCCAGCTGGGCGCCAGCCAGATGCTACCTGGGGGTAAGCCAGACCAAGGCCGGCGTGTGGTGGCATGCCACCTAATTATTATGCAGCACACTAAAACACCACTAACAAGCCACACCGCGACCCAGCTGGGTGCGAGCTGGAGGACCACTAATTGCTGGCGACAGACTTTATAGTGAGAGATTACCTTTTGTTTAGCTCGACTCACGAGAAACTAGATGAGAGTTATTTTCACGAGACTGCTTCCCACTGGTGAATTTTCAAGTACCAAAGCCATACAACCTAACAATGGTTAACAGGATCGTCGAACTTTTTTGGTCTTATAATAGTATAGATAATATTGTAAATGTAGAAGCCGTGCTCTTAAAGTTGCTGGATCGATGATGCTGAAACTTCTTCTTCCCTAATGTCTGGCTGTATCTGTGTGTGGAGATGGCTGAGCAGGCTGATCCTTGCCATGAATAGTCAGTTGCAGCGACACCATGGAAACGCTGGAGACAGATTGAACTGGGAGATGGTACATTCTCTGCTTTTTCACTGCTGCCACTTCTGTGCAGTCCTTCATTCAGTATTCCTCTCATCATAGTCATATCTTCACTGGGGAAGAAAAACAAAAAAAATATAATGCAAAATCTGTCGGGAAATGTGCATCCTTGGGGGACATAAATATGTAAACTACACCCAGCATTCCTAGGTTAATCTAATGTAGATTGGATTTCCATTGTATTGGTAGGATTATGGGAGGGGCATACTCCCTACTTTCAAACCGACTTTGGCGCGATGCCATAACCAGCAGATCTACGTGAGAACAATGTTTTGTTTATGTGCAAACTTGATGTAAATCCTGCACATCGGCCTTTTGTAGGTTTAGTAACTGGTATACACAGAAGACGTTTAAACCAAGTAGGGTTTGCATGGGCTGAGAATACATTGAAGTGCAGGAAAAGTTTACTTCAGTCTAAGTGAGCAGCTTATGGGTTGCAGTTCTAATCAATTATCAATATTTAAAACAAGCTTTCATGAAAAAAAGGTAATTCTTTAGTATAAAATGTGTAAAAATTTATTTTGTTGAGGCAAATTGGTTTATGTTGGAATATAAAAAATCCGATCATATAGGTGGGATCATATGAAAGAGATATTTGAGAAAAACCTTCAGGGATTATTTTGAAAAGAAGTATAGATGAATTTACAGTGTAAAAGGAGGGCATCTTGTGCTCTTTGCTAAAAGTTTCCGTTGCAGTCTCCAGGATGAGGGGAAAAAGATGGGTTTAAATTCGTTGCAATAGTAGACTATACTAGGTTTACCTCCATTCATAAACTTGTACAACGTTAACAGGATGCAACCTAACAATGAATTCATATGGTCTGTTATGTTCGTAATGATCTTTTGACTATTTCAGGGCCAGGCAACTGTGCCAAAAGTAATATAAAAAAAAAAAAAGGATTAGGACTTCCATTTATGAAAGCTGACTTATTGAATGGCTCCAAATGCTCCTGTGTCTTACATTCAATTATAAGTGGACCAAGAAGTGGACAAATACTACATTTAAAAACAAACAGAGCGCTATAGACGATCTTTTTTGCCATCGCAATTCGAAGTAGCAGTGTTTGTTGATGTAGTAGTATGCTATTGTTAGTTTTTCCTAATGGATTGTTCTTACAGTGTGTGTGTGTGAGCAATGTTCTTTCTATTTTTCTCATACCTTCTCCATGACGCCTCCTTAATGTATAAAAGCGGCAAGTTTTTGGTTGTTTTTTTCAGTGAACGCCCTAGTTTTCATGTGAGATGAATTCATGATAATATTAATTTTTCTTTTCATTTATTTGAAAATGTCACGTCATCTTGGTTTTCTACATTATAAGGCAGCCACTTTTAAGAAACAAATTCGATACCAAAACAAACTATCCATCACCCAGGAATGGGGCTCACACATCTTTATATTGCCAACTGAACACACAGATATCCATATTATCAGATGGCCTTGAATAATAGCATGAAATATAACAAGAAATAAGCGGCATTTAGCCCTATCTATCTGAACACATGAAATACAGTCCAATCCACTTATCTCGACATGGCTTTTGTCAACATTCTGGGTAACTCGACACAATTTTTTAGTCCCAACCTATTCCTTCTTTAATGCTACTAAATATTCCCTGTAATTCGACCTGTTATTCCATTCTTTCCTCTTATATATCACACATTTCTCCCCGACCAGAGCACAACAAATGCATTAGATCTACTACTGTGCCACCCAAAATGCCCACGCAACTCCCCGCATACAGGACCTCTATTTCTTTTTTGCGGTGCTGACGGGGAGGGGTAGGAGAGGGGGTGAGTGGACACAGAGGATGACCCTTGGCTTCAGTAATGCGAGTGAGGAGTGCCATGCATAAGCGCATGGCAGCAATCTACTGTATAGACAGTATTTCTTTTTTCACAAAACATTCGTGCGCCGTTGAGATTAGTAGGCCTTGACCTAGATCTCTTGGTCAACTGCCATACTGTTTGTGTGTCGGTATCATCACTTCTTTTTAAGAAATAGTCAGGTCGAGGTTAAAAAGAAATAGTAAAACTAAAACACTGCACATTTGATGAATAGCTACAGCATTTCGCCGATATCAGCAAATGTTGGCGACGCAACTGCCCCACACAGCAATGATATTGGAGGAACGGACGACAGTATGCCGATAATTTTTTTAAAAGGGACATAACTGCATTATTTATTGGACACTTTTCCCCATAATGGTGATGTGTGATCTCCCCCATCCCCCTTTTTTTTCTCTTACACCACTAATCTGCTATTTTGACTTTCTCTTTATTTGACGCAAGTCAGACGGTCCCGCTGATGTCGAGAATAATATTAGGATTGCGCTGCAGATCAAAATCAATGTAAATAATAAATTTTCGGATATTCGAAGAAATTGAATAACAGGGAAGAAAATTTAGGGAGAATAATGTAGAATGTATAATTTAAATACGAAATATGAAAATTACAAATCATTTAGGGAAAGAAAAGCCTTTTGCAAATTGGACAAAAAATATAATAAAAATGACGAACTTCCTTAGTGTAGTTAGCATTAATGAAAAGAAAAAAAGACACATGGATGTTAAAGTGTGTTAGTGCTTTCTTCATTTTCATTTTTTTTCTTTTTAAAGAATTACAAAGTAATTGAGGAGAAAGAGGAGCCTCTTGCATACTGGACATTGAGAAAACAAAAAGGATGAGCTTCCACTGTGTTTTCAGCATTCAGAATTATACATAGGAATGACATCAAATTTGCGCGTAGGAATGACACCGTTGGCACTCCCATCACAACACCAGTTTGTTCCAACTTAAATCCGACATTAGAATGATGTCATTTTTTTTACATCAATAGAAAAAATTATACAAAGGACTGACAGAAGTCTGCATATAGGAATGACATCATTCTGATGTAGGCAATCCAATTGAAATACTTCTTTGTTCTGACTTAAATCCGACATAGGAATTATGTCATATTTTCCCACCTCGATATGAAGTAGGAATTCTACATAGGACTGACATCTAGTTTGCTCTTAGGAGTGGCATCTCTTCGACTTGGGAAATTCAATGTCAGAAATACAATCAAAAAGCTATCTCAGGCCAACTAAATTCCTATATAGCAACAACATCCTTCTGACGTAGCAAACCCGATCAAAATACAACCTTATTCCTCAATCCTATGAAGAGATCATGGTGTCATTTTTTCTACATCAATCAGATGTAAAAATTCTACATAGGATTGACATCAAATTTGCACATAAGAATGACATTGTTCCGATGTTGCCACTCTGGTGAGAATATACTTTATTCGGATATAAATCTGACATTGGAATAATGTCAGTTTTTCTACATCAATATGATGCAAGAAATCTACATAGGATTGACATCAAGCTTGCACATAGAACTGACATCAATTTAGTTTGCAGGTAGGAATGACATCGTTCCAATGTTGGCAATCCCATGTGAATACAACTTTGTTCGGACTTAAATCCAACACAGGAATGATGTCATTTTTTGTACCTCCATATGAAATAGGAATTCCACATAGGATTGACATCAAGTTTGAATGTAGGAATGGCATTGTTCTGGTGTTGGCAAATACAATTTTGTTCTGATTTAAGTCTGACATTGGAATGATGTCATTTTTTTCTGCATCAATTGAAAATAAAAATTCTACAAAAAATTGACAGAAGTCTCATGTAGGAATCATATCATTCTAGTGTAGACAATCCGATTAAAATACTGCTTTGTTCTGACTTAAATCCGACATTGGAATTATGTCATATTTTCCCACCTCGATATGAAGTAGGAATTCTACGTAGTACTGACATCTAGTTTGCTCTTAGGAGTGGCATCTCTTCGACTTGGGAAATTCAATGTCAGAAATACAATCAAAAAGCTATCTCAGGCCAACTAAATTCCTATATATGGGTCAGAATCTGATTTGCTGTACACTTTTTGTGACACAATGATGAATTTTAAAAATTGATATCCATCCTTAAAAACCTTAAAAATCCTGTAAACAATTGTCTTTCATACTCTGTAGCTGCCTTTTAGCATTCCCTTTGGGTTTCAACAATATCACTCATTCTTGATTGACAGGATGTATGTTACATAAACACCGTCACATAACAAAAACAACTCAAGCACTTGTAATTAGAAGGCCAGGAAACTAATTAAGCAAGTTTATTTCATACTGTCAGAAATACAATCTTGTGAGTCAATAATCATTTGTGACATTCAAAATGCCTCTCAGATTTGCGGTCTGTATGTTACATAAACACCAAAAACATAAAAATATGTTAAAAATAAAATGTACTTATCCAAATAAATGAATAAATGGTTCTGACTATTACTAATATCAAAGTCTAATGTGGCACAAAAATGCTCTTTCTGCATAACAATAGTAAGCTGGCAGACACCAAAAGTATGTACGTTACATAAACACCAAATTGTAAAAGTCCCAAAAACCATGCACTATTATACTGTGGTCAATTAAAAATTATTATTAACTTGAGCATTTGGTACAAGGCTCCAGGCCTACTGAGGGTATCTGAGTTCAGCAGCTATGGGAGAGCTTCCAGTTAGCAAAAGACTGTATGTTACATAAACACCAAACAACTGAACCGCAATTTTCCTACACTGAAGTGAAAGGATCAGACTAAGGTGCATTTCAAGTTCAGCATCTGTTTAAAGATATCACAGTCACAGAAGACAAAAGAGTTTAAGGGCCATAGTTAAATTATGTGAACCAATGTCTGTTTGTGACATAAACGCCAAAATAATTGAATTCTCATTTCCTTAGATGTAAATGCTGAAATGTAACTGAACTGTATTTTAATGCTTGCATCTACTGCAAAACTTAACACAGATGGACATCAGGATGCACTGGTCACTACTAAAGCTAGCCAGCAAAAATCTGTATGTTACATAAAATGACACATGGGCACTGAAATCACACCAAAATTGTAGTTTACTGAACTGGTTCTCAAGAGTTCTATGTTCCATCCCTACCCCATCTATTTGATTTAATGCCCAATTACAGGGAAGGCCAGAAGTGCTTTTATAAACTGTGAACAAAAGAAAATAAATGTGGGTAATCTTCCATTTGATTTTGATGCCCAGTTCAGTCTGCATACATAGGAACTCAAGTAGAAAACTGTAGAACTAATAAAACATGTTCTCATTTTTTAGTCACCATATTCATAACAGCACCAAAGGCACATTCAAACAAGTATGCTTTTGGGAAGGGCAAAACTACTTGCTGAGCCTCCATAGCTAATAAGTTTTACATGCATATTTGGCAACAACTTGAAGATCCAGCTACATGAAGTGTTATCTGGAAGCATGGATCAATTTCACACTGTCATCAACTTTCATGTCCATTAGCTTGTTGATCTGATCTGACTCCATTTTTATGAAATGAAACTGAAGGCTTTGGCTTCGCTGAATCTCATGAACCCAAAGCTGTCATGATCTTGGACCAAGTATCAAGCAAGGCAGTAAACCTTTCCAGACAGTAACTTTTTGATAGCAACTGGTATCAAGGTGCAACCACACATAGTCCTCATAGAATTGTTTTTTTTAACAATCTTCACAGTCTTTGGATGGGCCTTCATTTCATCTACCTGTTTTATTAGCCTACTTGGAAGACTAAGCCTAGCAGCTGCCAAACTCTCTCTGGGGATAAGGTAGTGGACAGCCATCATTTTAGGACTGTCATCTTTCAGAAATTTCAGCACTACCTCATGTTATCCCATCCTTGTTAGTGAACCATCCACAATAGTGGGCACAGTGTTACTTATTGGCCCATCTTGTCTGACAGGTCTTCCTTATTACATAGATGTCTTGCACAGTGGTGGTGGTTTTTTGTACACTTTGAAGACAGGCTGCTTGTTGGATTATTTGAAAGCTTTCACAGATCTTTGTTTTGACAGCTGTGATTGGACCCAGGACTATTACTTTCAGTAAAAGTACTGTGGTTTGAAAACCCAAGTTGAAACATCATTGTGGCCTGTAAAAATCTCCTTTATCTCAGCTGCATATTCTGCAATCTCAACCTTTTCTCTGTGGCCTCTGACTAGAATGAACATCCTGCTACTTTAAACTCTTCAGAAAAGTCACTGAGGATTTGAGATTTAAAAAAATGGTATATTTAAAACACTTAAACATTCGCAAATCAAAGCATGAACTGATATTTTACCTGGGCTGAAGCTAAATTATCATTGGTGTGGTGTAATGAATGAAACTCATCAGCCAAAGCCATGTTTGCAGAGCTGCTTATTAACTGTGATTTAATAACAATTCATGGCATTACTACTGCAGTAACATGTCTGAGATGAAATTATCATTTGATAATATCAAATATTTTACATAGATTGCATGCGTCTAAACAAAAATGTTTCCCGTCCTTGCAGATCTAGATGTCCCAGCAACATGGAATGGCAATACATTATTACAGACATGAGTTTCCATAATATGTAGCCTGTTGCATAATGTGAATAGTTTTTATTTGGCCACAAACTGGGGGTCAACAACCTGGCAACTCCTGGCCAGGAGGGACAAGGGGAACTACTGGGAAGGGGAAAATAACGGACACTTCCTGTGGAGTCACACAAAATGGTGGCAGCGGTTTTTTTAAGAACCTAATCCAGATGAAATCGAAACATAGCCCAATCATCCATACCTATCTTAGGGATCTAGACAACAACAATCAACAGTAATTGAGTCCATCCTGTTTTTAAATCTAGATCTAGCCAGATAGGCTAGATTATACCGTTTTTACAAGATCTGGAAAAACACAAGCCTCATGGCTGAAAGAGAAACGACAAAACCTGTAATCGCAGGCATTAGACCACCAGACAAACTGGTGCTGGGGTCTAATCCCGTAGAAACTTGGAAGTTATTTAAACAGAGGTGGAGCACATATGCCATCCTGTCGCGTCTTGAACACTTAGACGTGAAGTTCCAGGTTGCTCTGTTCCTTCATAGCCTCGATGATGAAGCGCTCCGAATATACAACGGATTCCAGTTTGCCACAGACGATGACAACCGTAATCTGCAGGAGATCATCCAGAAGTTCGATGACTTCGTGATCGGAGAACAAAACGAAACATACGAGCGCTTTAAATTCAACAAGCGAAACCAGGCGCAAGGCGAGACGTTCGAAGCGTTCCTGTCTGACCTTCGCCGATTAGCGAAAACCTGCAATTTTTGTGATAACTGCAGAGATTCCCTTATCCGTGATAAGGTAGTCACCGGCATTCACAATCAAGAGGCCCGCACTGATTTACTAAAAGAACGACAGCTCACTCTCGAGAAATGCATCGATATCTGCCGTTCTGCTGAGGATGCGGCAACCCAGGGCAAGGCCCTTGAAGATTTTTCCAGTGCAAATAAGACCGAAGTTGAAGCAGTGAGATTAAGTCGTAGACCCGAACACCGATCTGCTTTGGGCTCTCAATCCGGAAACTCGTCCAACTCAACTCGAAAACAAGGTTACAGTAACAGTAACGCACGTGGAAACGCACCCAAATCGTCATCTTGTCGATTTTGCGGCTACGGGAAACACGACCGGACGGATTGTCCTGCACGTACAGCACGCTGTAACAGATGCAGGAAAATGGGCCACTACCAAAAGGTGTGCAGATCTCAACCTGTGACCGAGGTGCACTTCGATCAAGACACCTCGGACTGTGATCTCCCTGGTTCCTTCCTAGGTCACATTTATCACCCCAGCTCGACTCTGCAGGAACTCACCGATGACAATGACTGGGTTGTCAATATCCATATCGACAAACACCTTCATCCCTTTAAGCTTGACACTGGGGCGTCAGTCACAGTTATGGGGGAAAAGGACATAGGTGTGGCACCTAATAAATTGAAGAGGCCAGACAAAGCACTCAGAGCTGCCGGGGGAACCAACCTAACAGTATTAGGCTTCGTTGAAAAAACTCTAAGAAATAAAGACAAGTGCATTGTGGAAAAAGTGTACGTCGTCAAAGGTCAAGATCGCTCTCTACTCGGTCGAGACGCATGTGTCAAGTTGGGTTTGATAGCCAGAATAAACCAGCTTGATGAAACACCAGATTTTAAGAAAGAATTCCCAAAACTGTTCAAAGGCTTAGGCAAGCTGCAAGAGCTGTACACCATTAAGTTGAAGGATGGCGTGGAACCTTTGCATATTTACACTCCACGCAGGATAGCTCACCCTCTCCTTCCAAAGGTCAAAGCTCAACTCGACAAAATGTTAGCTGATGGTGTAATTTCTGAAGTCACAAATCCTACTGATTGGTGCGCAGGAATGGTGGTTGTGCCCAAACAAGATGGTTCAGTTAGAATTTGCATAGATCTTACGGCCCTCAACAGAGCTGTCAAGAGAGAAGTTCATCCACTAAAGTCTGTAGATGAAGACCTCGCACAGTTCTCAGGTTCGAAAATATTCACCAAATTGGACGCAAGATCGGGATTCTGGCAAATTCCTCTTTCTGAAGATTCACGCAAGTACACAACTTTCTTAACACCGTTTGGAAGATTTTGCATGAACCGCCTGCCCTTCGGCATTTCCTCAGCATCAGAAGTTTTCCAGCGTACAATGACTAAGATTCTACGAGGCCAAGAGGGAGCTATGTGCCACATTGACGATATCATCATTCACGCTCCAGACAAGGCCACACATGACAAGCGCGTGAGACAGGTCATGCAGCGTTTACAAGACGCAGGTCTCACACTCAATGAGAAATGTGCCTTTTCTCAGATATCTTTGAAATTTCTTGGTCATGTCATCAATTCATCCGGCATCCACGTGGATCCCGACAAAGTCAAGGCCATCATCAACTTTCCACAGCCACAAACTATCACTCTGCTACAGCGATTTTTGGGCATGGTAAATCAGATGACAAAGTTCTCACCACGACTGGCTTCATTAACAGACCCCCTTCGTCTCCTACTCAAAAAAGAGAGTCAGTGGATATGGGACCACCCACAGGAGGAATGTTTCAACGCCATTAAGACACGGCTAACATCATCACCTGTTCTTGCCCATTACTCGCCAAATCTAAAGACTATAATTGCGGCAGATGCATCCAACAATGGGATTGGGGCAGTTTTGATTCAAATCCAACCAGACGGTTCGCGGAAGCCGGTCAGCTACATTTCCCGCACGTTGACTGACACAGAACAGCGATACGCGGTCATTGAGAAAGAAGCCTTGGCAGCTACATGGGCATCAGAGAGGCTTAGCGAGTACGTCCAAGGCCTTCAATACGTCATAGAAACTGACCACAAACCTCTTGTGACCCTCCTCATGTCTAAAGAACTTGCAAAGTTGCCGCCGCGGATACAGCGATTCCGTCTTCGTCTTGCACGCTACTCTCCCGAGGTTGTGCATGTTTCAGGAAAACACCAGATCGTGGCAGACACTCTTTCCCGAGCTCCTTCGAGTAAACCTACTGAGGCTGACATCTCTTTCTGTGAAGAAGTGAACGCTATGGAAGAACAGGCATTCGACTCCCTTCCAGCGACCCCTCAGAGAATCATGGAAATCATAACCCACCAGAAGTCAGATCCAGAAATTGCCGAGGTTCGCAAGTTTTGCACTGTTGGATGGCCGACCTACATGCCTGCCAATACCTTGTTAAAACAGTATTGGACCAACCAGCACCACTTTTCTATCGTGAATGACCTCCTTTTATATGATGACAGGATTGTCATCCCGAGAGACTTGCGGTTAGATATCCTTAACCGCCTGCATGAAAGTCACCTTGGTATCACTAAATGCAGAGCACTGGCGCTCAGCTCAGTCTGGTGGCCGAACGTTATGAGCCAAATTGAGGACATGGTAAGGAAGTGCCTAGTTTGTGCCAAGTTACGCCCAGATGTTAAAGAGCCACTTCTTTCATCTTCTTTTCCTGATCGACCTTGGTCACGTGTAGCCATGGATCTTTTTGACCTCAGGGGTAAAACTTATCTCGCTGTGACGGACTATTATTCAAGATGGCCGGAGATTAGGCTTTTGGACCAACTTTCCAGTGCACATGTGATCAACAAGCTTAAATCAATCGTAGCAACCCATGGAATTCCTGATGTCATGATGTCCGACAATGGTCCTCAATTTGCCAGTTCACAGTTCAAGAAATTTGCCAAAGATTATGGTTTCACTCACATTACTAGCTCACCAAGGTATCCTCAGAGCAACGGAATGATAGAACGAGCAATTCAGACTCTCAAAAACCTTCTGAAAAAAGCAGATGACCCTTACACTGCACTTCTCAACTACAGAGCTACACCTCTGCAGAATGGATATTCACCTAGCGAACTGCTAATGGGTAGGAAACTCCAGACTAAAATACCCATCACACAGAAAAAACTTGTCCCCTCACGGCCCAAGTCAGCGACTTCTCGAAGAAAGGGAGAAGAAGTATAGAGAATACCAGTGCAGACAGTACAACAATCGTCATCTCGTCAGATCTCAACCTGACCTTACTCCAGGTGAGAGAGTCTACATTAAAGACATGGGACGCAATGCCCGTGTAGTCCAACAACACCACAGCCCCAGATCGTACGTTGTATGTCCAGACAACAGCAACACCCCAGTGAGAAGAAACAGGAGGTTCCTCGTGTCCACACCACCTCAACAGGAACAACCACCAGAACGATCACCTCGAGGCGACACAAACGATCAAAGCTCCCCTGTTGTTCAAAACGAGCCACCACCTGTACAACAGTCGAGTCCTCGACCTACTAGTACCTCCCAAACAAGTAGATATGGGAGAGTCATCAAGCCGCCACAGAGGCTTGACCTATAATTTAATTTTCCATAACTGTGAACGGACGACTCACCAGGACAGTGCAGTAATCGTCCTATAGCAAGTTTTTCTTTTCGTGTGTGTCGAGGAAAAGACACTTAGTAACTATATTTCGTGTGCCAAGAAGGTCACTGAACTTTACTTTTGAGTGAATTGATGTAAATGAGATTGTTGATTCATGTGGATGAATTGGGTGAGGATGGCCCATCTTTGGGGGGGAGATGTTGCATAATGTGAATAGTTTTTATTTGGCCACAAACTGGGGGTCAACAACCTGGCAACTCCTGGCCAGGAGGGACAAGGGGAACTACTGGAAAGGGGAAAATAACGGACACTTCCTGTGGAGGATAAAGCTTTTTTATAAATAATTCTTCCATGATTACTGAAAGTTTCTAAGAGCTGCAGAGTATAGGCTACACAGATGGACGCTTAAGCCTAGATAAACAATGAAGATCAGAAGAAGGAAACCAAATCAGTTTCAGTAACGAACTCCTACGCGAAGGTCAAAGTCTAAGTTGAAAAATGTAGACAACCTACTTTTATTCCTTGCTATCAAGACACAATTTAAAGTTTTCATCATGTGAATTACTTGGAACCAACTGCTTATAAAAGAAAGGCCTTCTTTCAGACAAGGGCCTTATGTGACTGCAACACTAAGCATTTTGAGTTTCAGTAACGAACTCTCCCGCATCACTCAAAATGTACGACTCTGATCGTGCCATCTAAGTTTTAGGTCTTGGTGTTCAAATGTAATCAAAATTTTATTGCATTCAATTTTACGAACATCAGTGCAACTGATATCAATGTGTGCTTTCAGATCCGGACTGCCGTACGTTATTGCAACATTAAGCATTTCGAGTTTCACTAACAAACGCCCACGAAGATCAAAGCCTACTGAAAGCTGTGATCATACTTTTATTTCTTGCTGCACAGCACCAAAACAAGTTTTAATAATGTGAATTAGTTGAAACCCAATGACAACAAAAGAAAAGCCTTCTTTCAGATCGGCAACGGCCGTGTGTTACTGCAACACCAAACATTTGGAGTTTCAGTAACAAACTACCATGTGGAGTTCAAAGTCTACATTGAAAAAAAATGTAAACGCACTTTTATTCCACACTACCAGGTCACAATTTATAGTATTCATAATATGAATTACCAGAAACCAGCTGATTATAAAACATAGGCCTTCTTTCAAATCGGCAAAGGCAGTATGTGACTGCAACACTAAGCATTTCGAGTTTCAGTAACGAGCTCTCCCGCGTGACACTCAAAATGTATGACTTTGATCGTGTCATCTAAGTTTTGGGTCGTCAAGTTCAAATGTAAAAATTGTATTGCATGCAAGTTTACCAACATCAGTGCAACTGATAAACATGTGTTCTTTCAGATCCGGGCTGCCGTACGTTAATGCAACACTGAGCATTTCGAGTTTCAATAACGAACGCCCACGTGAAGCTCAAAGCCTATTGAAAATGTGGTCGTAGTTTTATTTCTTGCTACACGGCACCAAATCAAGTTCTGTAAATGTGAACTATTTAAACCAAATGACAACAAAAGAAAAACTTTCGTTGAGATCGGTATGCCATTGAAACACAAAACATTTCGGGTTTACGTTACGAACATCCATTGATGTTATCATCCAATTTAGACTTATGATCACATCATTGTAGGAAATTTGTATTTTCATTATGTGTGACGGACACAAGTGACACATTACGAATTTAATGTACAACAGGGTACCGTTTATTGATTTTTTTTCCCCGCAGTATGCAGTGCGTTATTAAACACCATGCAATACGTGTTGCCGTAACGAACTCCAGATGTAGCTACCGGGAAATAATCCAGTCATGTTCAATATCAGGGCATTGGATGGGGTGATGGACAATAATGAGAAAGACATCCGCTGAGCGAAAGTCGCCTTTTAAATGCAAGAAATAAAAAAAATCTTTTTACATCACGGCGTTCGTCACGTAAACACACCACCTTGTAGGGTTTCAATAACGCACGCACTAGTGTAGCAATCTTCCCTGACTCGTCGCGCTGATCATTTGGCATGTTGCCAAGAAGTGTTTACACGGACTATACCTTTATTATGTTTAAGGCCAAGGCGCTTGATTTCCATTTCGCAAGTTTTACACACATTTGAGAGTGTGTTCGTTATTAAACACGAGGGCAATTGTGAAAAAAACCGTTGTTTTGACCTTAAATAATGCGTACACCATGCATTTCTGTTTTTTTAGCGCACATCTGATTCTCGCTGGATCCCACAGTCCAATAAATTCATTCAATATTGAAATTGCACATACTTCAGTGAGGAAGTGGGTGTACGTTATTTGAGTGATAATAAACACCAAACTTACCCATCGTCTTGTTGCCGTTCTGCTCCATATCCGTTGAAAGTGTCAAGTCACCTTTGAGATCACCTAATCAGCTCTTGAAAATTCACCCGCGGACCTATCGCGACCGCATGCTTCGAGCCGAACGGCCACTTACCAGCAGCGTACGTTACCGGTTATAAACACGATGACGGGTCTGCTGACTACCTGGCTCTGTAGGACAAAGACGGGCCACGTGCGTGATTCCGTTCTTTATGTGAAGACAAAGGGGCTGTTATGCAATAAAAATCACGCCGCGATTTAAGTCCAGCGGTCAGAAATTCACGTTTCCAGCAGAAAGCATCATGTTGACGAAAGTTAACACCAAAAGTAACGTACAAACTGCGATCTTTTGACCCCGCCATACACACTCCTTGCCGAGAGAAGAGGCTAGCGTGCCATACACACATTTAGACTGTTATATCAGGATTGCTGTAGCCTGTTTACATTAAGTGTCAAGGTCTCCAGTTTTATGGAATATAGCTTTGATCATAACACCCCTAAAAATGTCACACTTTTTGTTAAAAAATCTCGATCCATCCACCCACATTACATTTCAATAGAATAATTATACATAGCTTTTAGTAGACACAGAGGATGTGAATGGAAAGATACACCATTTGTGCATCATTTTTACCATTTTCTGTTGACAAACAAGTTTTCTGTAGGAAAACAGACGAGGGACTAATAGATTGGTATGGTGAAAACACCAGTGTACAGCAAATCAGATTTTGACCCATATAGCAACAACATCCTTCTGACGTAGCAAACCCGATCAAAATACAACCTTATTCCTCAATCCTATGAAGAGATCATGGTGTCATTTTTTCTACATCAATCAGATGTAAAAATTCTACATAGGATTGACATCAAATTTGCACATAAGAATGACATTGTTCCGATGTTGGCAATCCGGTGAGAATACTACTTCCCAACATATACCTGATATAGGAATGATGTCATTTTTCTACATCAATCTTATGTTTGAATTCTACATAGAATTGACACAAGTTTGCACATTAGTACAAGTCTTCGTCTAAGAATTCGCCGCCTAAGAACCTGATCCGCCTTAGAACCCGCTGTTGCCGCGAAACCGAATTTTTTCACTGTAATTTACATGCGTAAGATTTTGATTAACACAGAGAAGGGGCGAGTAAGGGTAGTTTTATTGTGACGCTTAGTTGGCGTTCAGAAATTCGTGCATAAGAGTAGAAAGCACGGGGTTTAAAGATTTTAGTAGTTAATTTTTCACATTTTAAATTTTATTGTCTAGGTAAAATTGACCTTGATTTTGGCGCAAGGCCGTGACTAGAATAAATTAATACTGCAGGCTGAGCCCGCGTGGCTCCACCAATCAGATGTATGAATCTGGACGGAAGGTTGCAGGTGTGACTTTAGTATTTAAACACGTACAGAACTTAGATAGTTGCAACATGTAGACCATCCATCTGCGAAGTGGACGGCGATAGTCCTCAGCCAGATGAGAGACATAGAGACGCAGTTAAGCAGTCCATGTTGTGAGGAGCGTTGATCCATTGAAGCTCCAGAGCCTAAGCCCACTTGGTTTGACATATGAACCCACAGCGATGATATCCAGCGCTCTCACTCTTAGTGAGGGCCGCATGGTGAGAGTCAATTACTAAGTTGTCATAATGCAATTGAAACGTTCCAGCTACTTTGAAGACTGTTGAAGAGCTAACGCCAGACAACGCACTATTGTACAAGCACGTGTGATTGGGATTCTCCATGGCGTGTACTGAGGAACTTTAATATTATAACATGTCTCATTGGAAATAAGAAATAATAGAATTTAAATTGTATTTTCCGTCGCCACGTGCGCGGATCCTTTTTTGGTATTTGTAACGAAATGCCGCGTAATGACCGTCCACTTGCCCGTTCGATCGGTCCACCTTCCTGATCTATTGTTCGAAGTTATGTCTCAGGCTACCTGCGGGTAGAGCAATTATTTCTGACCCGTCCACCTAATACCCCAGCGTCAGAGTTTGGCCACCGTAGAATCTTTGTGCACGTTTTTATGGCTCACGAATTCGAGCTAGCTAGAACCTCCCAGTTTTCCCCTCTGTAATTTTCTGTAATTTTGAGTTTCTGTATATATTCCAGAGCAAATCTGGAGTCGTCAGTCCGCTTGCGATAGACTCACTGCGAGGTCCTGCTCGTGCGAAGCAGTGTACCTGCCTGTAGAACTCAGGCGTGTATTTACACTGTCTATTAAGGCCTGTATTAAAATTTAGCTCGTGTGGAGCGAGGTCCTGCTCACGTAGAGTGGGGTACCTGCCTGTCGTTCTTATTGTAAGACACAGACGTATATTAACATAGCCTATACGGTGTGTTAAGTTAGCTCATGTATAGAGCGTTTATGACTTTCAAGTTCGCGTAGGACTTAGTCATAGTATATTATTATATTTCTTGCTTTGTCAAAGCATGAAATAAGCTCGGTTAGAGCGGCGTGTGTCTAAGCTTAAAGTTAAAGTTAGCTCATGTACGCGGTGCATATATTGCACATATTATCTTAAGTTCTTAAGGAACTCGTTAATTTCCAGTGTTGTACTCGCTTCTTGTGGCAGTGTTAGACCTGTAAGTCTCAGCATGACCAGGCAGGCTTCTGTCCGCGTGTAGAGCATTGTACCCGGCGTTTCTGTTAATTGTATAGAACAGCGGGACGGCTAGAGGCCAAGACCATAAAGTAACCACCTGTTTTAAAGTATCCTGTGCATATTGTTAGGACATTTCGATCCTGTTATGTATCCTGTGACTGTGACCAGAGCCTTATCAGGACATTAGTTATATATAATTCTAGTAGTCATCTTGTGGATCTGGACAGTGCTTTTTATGTGGAGTAAGGACATATTTGCAATTGAATGTATCCTGCAGTGAATTTAAGAGAACATTATCTTGTGGAGTCCAGTTTCCCAAGAGACCGGACATTCTTCGGTTTAGGACCATCATCGTCAAGTTTACAGATTCAAGATATAGGACAAGTTTAAAGTAACATTTTAGTTAGAGTAATTATTGGTAGGGTGTGGATATATCCTGTGTGAAACGTTCTTTAAGTGCAGAGTTGGTGAGATATACAACGACCTTTTTATCTGTGTTTTAGTGTAGCATACTATAATCCATTTTATGGTCATTCCATTGTATTAATCAGAAACCTCTTCTTTCAGGGTAGTTAGTTTAGGTTATTGTTGTCACATTTATTATCTTTGGATCATTGTCATTTTATATCTGTATGAAATATTTGTCCATCTTTTCTGTCACGTTATTTAGACTATTTTACTAACATTAATTAAGCCCCCATCCCACGTGTCCCAATAAATTTATTGTGTGTATAACTGTAAAGCACTTGTTTCCATTGGTGTGTTGTGGTCACTCATAGGCTGGAACATCCCAAGGTTGCAAACCGCATTTGCAGTACCATTGTCTGCACCTGCATACTGCGCTTTGTGACAGTATTTAAGCTTCATATGAGCTGCAAATAATGAGATGAAGTTACCAGTATTATAGAAAGTTTTTAGTTCCACAGCTTAGTTAGAAATTCAGTTGCCTTTGAATTAATATTTATATTTATATCCATCATTGTTACATACTGTAATTAAACTGCCCTACAGTTCTGCCGAAATTCAAATCAATTGATTTATTTAGTTTTTAGAACGAAAGTATTTTCTTTGTGTGTTCGTCGATTGTGGGAGCGGACCTCGTAAGAGTGTAAGTCGAATTTTCCCCTTAACCCACATCGCGACGGGGGGGGGGGGGGGGGGAGTGGGATATCGCCCACGCTGAGAACCACTGATTTAGTATGTGAGAGAGTATGTGAGTGGGCGACAAATTGAATGAATGAACGTGAATGAGCGAAAAGATGAATGAAAGAACGAATGAATTGAAAGAATCGATGGATGAATGAATGAATGCATTCGTGAATGAGAGAAGGGATGAGTAAGTACAATAAATAAAACTTGTCGCTCATTTATGGATATAGCTCAAGCAGGCTCACGGTAGGATGACGCACAGAATTAAGGGTCAGGGACAGGTTTGATGATAGGTTTGGGATTGGAGTTTGTGATACTTTTCATTCAAGTTTAATCACTTAAAATATCTCTTCTCACTCTTTTAGTGTGCTTTCTTGAGATTACTGGATTCGATAATCTTTAAATAATCCTATTACATGTACAAAGGAAGTAAGGCCTACTATGTAACCCTGAAAGGCTTTTTAGCCACCGAGCCTTAAATGCTGCAAAACACCATATTACGCGTAGAAAGACGTAGAGGTGGACATAATATGAGCATAGTTTGAAAGGTCTGGAAGTTCGCACTATTTTTAATGAATGTTGTTACAAGTACCTCCCCCAAGTTGTTGTTTTGTTTTGTTGTGTTTTTTTTGCACTAGAGGTACGTATTTTAAAGCCTTTTGTGCCCCCCGAGCTAGAGAGTTCTTCCCGAAATGCTCTTTACAACTGCAGCTATGATTAATTATGATTAATTATTCTTTCAGATTTTCTTTATATTTTCCTACTTTTGTTTGTTTGCTTTTGGTTGAAAGGGTAGGAGGGCTGGGTTAGGGATTCGAAAAAATTTAGGGTTGGGAATGAGGACTGGGTTGGGGACAGTGCGCTACTTCTGTACCGGTAATAAAAGGAACAGCTTTTTTAAATATTATCGTTGGTTTTGAGTCACAACTGAGTTGAACAGAAGAAAGTGTTCCGACATTTTCCTTGATGCGCCTGCAGGCTAATAATAATAATAATAAGCCACACCCTCAATCCCTGACCTGTCTTACTTTGTCTGTGCATGTTTCCCAGACTGCGTCTCTTTAAGATTATAGTGTTTACCGGTACTGTAAGATTTCTTTTTTTATCTCTTTCTTTGCCGTATAATGGTAGTAGTAGTACTTTCCTGTCCGCTAGGCAAGAATGTCAGACATTCATTCAGTTGTCCACCTGTACACGACACACTGTTGTTTGCGATCACCGGTTTCACGGTTATCTGCCCGTGGGTTGTTGCTTGGCCTCATAGATATGAGCCAAGGTCAAAAGGTGCTCTAAGGCAAACTGGAAATTAATATGCGTCAGTGTCAGATCATTACTATGATGGTATGTTCCTTAGGATATTAACTTTGCAGTTTTGACAGAGAGAAAGATGATGTACTAGAGGTGTTGTCCTAGATGTGATATACTGGAGGTAATGTGCTAGAGGTCATGTACTAGAGATGATGTACTAGACGTGTTGTACTACAGCTGTGGCTTTTCTACAACATTTATTAATGTTTATCCTTGTCTGTCTGTTGAAATTTGTTTCCAGTAAAAAGTTTAAGTCACTCACGATTGAAGATCCTTCACCATAGGCAGTTTCTTCATCAGACAGGGCGTTAATGATTCGACCAATACGCCTGTGTCTCAGTTCATCAGCTGTTACTGTAAACATTTTTGAGGGGTAAAAGAAAATGGCCCAAGTTTGATAGAATTAATATGGTTGTTAATGTAATATTTCTTTTACCTACATTGGAAACAAGGAAAGTCATAATCAAACATTGACATGGAAAGTGCCATCGTCAGGGCCGAAAAAAAAAAGAATTAAAAATTGAAGGGTAAAACAATTCAAGAAAATGGCTCAAAGAATCACAGAACAGGTATTTAGCTGCTTCTGGGGTATCTGCGATATTAAAGACACTCCCGGTCTTTAATATTGGCCTGTCTTTCGAAAATGTTGAATTTGATGCATTTCTCCTTCTAGTGCGTACCGCCCGAGGCGTTCTCACTAAGCGTCAACCTAAAGGAAGTTAGAATGCTTTTCGTTACCTTAAGCTATATGTACAGGATTCTAATTACATTTCTAAATTTCTTCCCTTTTTCAGAAATCGATATTTTCTGTTAAAATTCAATTTCAAAATTATCTTTTGTGTTTCAAGGGTGCGTAAAATGTTTGTTATTTTTTATTCCAACACGTATGGCTCCTTCCTAAACTAGAACTGTGAATGCGCTCCTCCAATTTCCTTTCTAATATTCTCGAAGTGTGTCAGCTGGGATCAAATATACTCAAGTCTAACAATTATTATGACGAGGTCTTGCTTCAACAAAATCCCCAAGCTGTGAATCGGTTTGAGCGATTGTCAAGAGCAGGTTAAGTTAAAAATGCCGTGCTAGGTCACGAAGTTAGTGTGTTAATTTTTTACGATCTTGTTGATTATGGCCAGCGTAATTTGTCCTTGAGCTGTTCTCGTGGGCAGCTTGTTTTGTAACACTCTTTTTCTTATAGATGGAAAGAAAGTGGGGCGAGATAGAATAAATGTATAGCTAGGAATGACAGAGCAGTTCTCGACCCCGTGATAAGCAGTAGTATGCAAATAAATTATAATATAGGTAAAAGGGCTAACCAATGAAGGTTAGCGGAAGAATCGCGATACAGCGCAGACCCTACGGTCCGTGGCAGTCCGTGCTACTTTCTTCACTTCAGACAGAATAGCCTTTCTGTGAGGAGGTAAGCGTGAGCCCGGCTTGATGGGCCCAAGTACAACTAACTGCATGACCTGATGGGGATCTTGTCATGGATCCATATGTCTAACTGAACTGAACCACGCTTTCTATACTGTTTCTGGCCTTTAATCGGCCAGAACAATTGTAAGTTGAATATCGGACCAAGCTCGTGATGTTTAACGGAGCACGCATATTTCCGATAGGAGAATGAGGAGTCCACCCACGTGTATGCAGCATAATCTCATCTAGAGCTGCAGATAGTTTTAGTAGTTTCGTATGGATACATAATTGTAAATTGTGTTTGAATTGTCTGGGTGAGGCTGGGAGTTACCAGGCCATCCTTGAATTACATGTAACTGTGCCGACGTCGCTTCGACGGGCAAGACTTAGACCTATAACTTGAATCTAAATATCTGAGATGACCTTATGTCTCCAGAGACAATATTGGTATATTGAGCACCCATAGAAGTAAGAAGTACATAGAAGAGTAACGCTAAGCTCTTCAGCAGAGAAAACTTCAATACTCCGCGGGCGCCGCCATTTTCTGTCGATGTAGGGCATAACGTAGTAACGGGAAGCGCCAAATGTAAACAGCGAAGTACGCTCGTCGAGTCACTGCTAATTTTGTTTATGTTTATTTTCACTAATGCATCTCTACCGGCGCTAGAATTATTTCACCAGCTCTTACAATCTTTGCGTTTTGGAAGTGGTTAAGTAGCGTTCTTTACCCTAGCAGAAGTCACTGCCAGGTCGTTTGTTTCTGTTGCCTTAGTAAGTTAGGGCCTATATCGTATACACCCAGTCTCATATTATGATGGTTTCGTGTCTCTTTTCATTACTTGCACCAGCGTAGTTATGAGTTTGATAGTAAGATCTTAATCTAGAAGAGGCGTGTCTAGCGTTCTTTACCCTAGCAGACCGCATGTCAGGTCACACTCCCATGTTTGCTCATGCATCATTGATCATTGTTAATTGTTTTCTGTAATAAGTCTTTGTATCCACTCCCATTGAATACATGTAGTTTCATGCGTCCTTTCACCACTTGCGTCAGTGTAGTTTGATTTTAATTGCTACTCTGCTAGATCTAAATCGGATGATGTAGCTCCAGAAGTGGTGGCATTCTTCTTTCCTCTAGCAGACTGCACTTGTCAGCTCACACCTCCACCTTGGTCATTGCTATGCATCATTGATCATTGTTACTTGTTTACTGTAATACATGTAATATTACATCTATCCAGTTCTCTACAAATTTCCTGGTTCTTTTCTGAAAAGATAACGGGTAGGCATAATTATATAATATGAATAAATTTGGACTCATGATATTCTTGACTGTGTGGTCGGGATGCAAAGAACTCTATGGGAATGATTTAACGCTCAACATGATGGACAATGTACCTAAGCTTTTTATGAACATTGGTACCCTGAATAAAAGAGTGGTCCAACTCCACCATTGTTGGAAGCTGAAATCTTATGAATTGTACAGCAGCTTGTACCTTGTAGTAGAAAACAGCTATAAGTTCCTCATGATAAAATAAGTAATTATTTCAGGTATCAAAAGTGTTTTTTTTAAATGTATTTCAAGTGATTGGTTGTTTATAGACAATCAAACCTCCCCTTACATTCAAATAGCCTATAATCAAGATGTTATGAAACATTTTTATTTTTACAACAAACAATCATGTGCCATGTAAATATTAACAGAAACTAAAAAATGATGACATCAATAACAGTAACAAACATTTGAAATTTCTTTCTCATTATCATCTTTAAAAAAGGAAAAACATGCTATTTCAATTTCTGGAAGAAAACTTAAGGGTGAACTCTGTATGACTGGAACTGGGATTTAATGGCAGACTTAAAAGAGAGTATTAATTTTCTGTGACTGATTTCCAAAATTTCTTATAATGCTGACAGGGGGCACAGGAGTGATTATGAGGGAAGAGGCGCAGAGTTGAAAATAGTATCAGTGAATAATGAATTTGCATTAAAGCTGTCTTGTCTTGGTGAAGAGATACTTGATAAAGTTGTTTAATTTGTGTGTGTGTGTGTCAATTCTGTCAACGGGGTTAATTTGGTAAATCTTCAGTTGTACTTGATCTATTGGTCTGTTTCTTGGTGTGAAATTTCCTATCTGGTTGAGATAATAATCCTCAACATTCCTTTTTTTTTAAATTGCATTAATGGCACCCTATTTGGTGGGCTGATTAGTCTGACTCAAGTAAGTCCAAGTACTTACACTACAACTTAGTCCGTGCTTTTACTACAGCAGACAAAATTATCGTTTTTAAAAGAATGAACAATTTCAGCTTTTGTGGTGATTACTTGTAATTGTTTGTTTTTTAATGTCATGATCTTAAATACCATCGAAGACACCGTAATAATCACTCTTATCATCGATAGTGTGGGCTATGAAAGTGGTTGTAATCCACTTCAGTACCCCACCTTTTCCTAAACTGAAATCATGCGTCCATTGTTGTTATAGCACATATATACAGGTAATGAAAGGGTATTCTAAATCCTGGGTAAATTATTAGTATCTGGGTATATTTTAGAATTATTTCATCTCCGAAGTCTATCAATTATTCTACTTTTGGGTGCAGACAAGAGAGATTGAGAAAGAGAGAGAAAGCGGTTAGGGCGGGGGTAGCTTTCCAATCGATCTAGATCTAGAACGAAGGATCAGGTTATCATTGTTTAGAAATTATTCCATGAGGATAGTAAGAACTCAGATCCCTATGAATTTTATCGTTCAGTCGGTTTCATTGCCATGCCTTTCCATTTCCCCCTCCCCTTGTGCTACTGCTACTATTGCTAGTGTAGGTGACTGCTCGCTCGGTTCACGGCGCAGTGGGATCACCCACTTGCCCTACACTGGCACCAAGATGGCGGCCCCCGCATTGACGAATACCGGATCCCCGTGCTTACTCTTCTATGTACTTCCTACTTCTATGTGAGCACCATACAATAGCAGTCTATATATTAGACATATATAGGAATTGTGATTAGATAGGTAGCGAGCATAGAAGTTGAATGATGTTAGAGGAACCTTAGAGCTAGAGTTGTAATGACATATTATTGATTATGAAATTGATGCTGCTGATAATTATCATTCCACATAATTAGATCTAGCCAACGTTGTTAGGATATTTAGTGTAATAAATTGTGACCCTGCAGGTCTGTTTAACTAAATCTACCCAGGTTGTTCTGTAGTGTGCCAGTGCATGGTATGAAAGTTAGAGTTTAGATTAACAAGTAACACCACATAAAACCTCTCGATTTATAATGCAGTCGAACCCCAATTAACCCCGATACTAAGGGGACACGTCCCACATCGTAATACTGGAGGATGCACCCTTCCTGAATTGGGAATCCTGAACTCTAACAGCGATGATGAAATTTTGGCTATCGCACTTATCACAAACCGCTTTGAAGATTAAGAAAGACAGAAGAGAAAGAAAAAGTAAAGGAAGTGCGTGGGTGAGAGACTGGACATCGTAAGAAGCAGGATGGGCTTCGAATGAAGTGATGAACGGGAGGTTTGTCTCAAACCTCGTTGCGATTCACCAGAAGGGAAGTTAGAATAAAAACAGGAACCATTCAAATGCGATTTGCTACTAGAAAAATTTAAGACATAAGATTCTAGTTTTACCTTTCTTTCTAATATAAAACTGCATTTAGAACTGTCGAAAAACTCGCATGAATGCAGATTCTCAAAAGAAAATGAAGGTAGGAACATGGAAACAGAACTGTCCTTTTCTATATAGGTGTGTATTCTTTGTTAGAATCCTCGAAACAAAGAGACCGACTTTGATTCAGTTCTAAAATAGACAAGAACAAAAAATTAGAACTGTATATCTATAGCTTTAGTCCTTGCATAATTTTATTACTCGTCCACGTTTGCACAACTGAGAAGTTCCACTTTAAACGTTTGCAGCTTTATTATTACTAGTAAATGCACCCGTTCTCCGAACGGTGAGTGGCAAACAAAACAAAAAAGATTGAGAGACTGCAAAGACAGGTTAGACAAATGCTGAGTTTTTTTAACTATTCGCTCACCGGACAATCATGGTCGCAAAATTTCAGGGGGAAGGTCTTCCCCCCGTCCGCGCCACTTACCAAAATGTAAACAAACATAATTAATATGATGACCTCCCCTAACCCGCGCTTTTGTTCTTTCTTTGTCCCATACAAATACTAAACCCAACCATTCGATAAGCCCGCTCAAAAGTCCCCTCTTTAGTGTGTTTTCTTGACTGGCGCGGTCGGGCGGAGGACCTCCCCTAACCCCTTCAGGGTATACACAACATTGTCTGTGTAACATTGTCAGCATCAAGCTGAGCAAATGTCTTGTTTACTTTCAAACAGGCCACGCTCATAGGAAATAGCATATTCGATACTGTGTATCGGTTTTGCTCGCGCCCAGTAAAGAGGTTGCGGAATCGCCATCCATAACAATTATATTATAAACATACATCACGGGATCCATGCAGCTTGACAGGATAAAAAACAGTAGGCCTAGGCCTAGATATACCAAAATTGTGAGAGTCTCGCTTAAAGGCCATGAAAATAAATGATCAGACGTCATGCCAGCCTTCGATACTGAGTATCGATTGCTACACCGATACGCAACACTCCAACAATCATAAAAACTACACCAGGAATTTAGTCCGGGCTTAAACGCTAAGGCGTTTCACAGTTTTCAAAACGATATAAGACGTGGTCAAACGCAAAAACTAAGCCAGCTATGCAACTCGGCAGTATCAAAAACGGTAGTATGCAAACTTTCAAGTGTCTAGCTTGAATGGCCATGAAATGCATAAGCGTCATAGACAGTTTACCCCCTGCTCTCATTATTATAAGATATAATAAGGATGATAAGGAGTTAGAGTAAACCTTAAGTATGAAACAGCTTAATAGGTACCAGAATTCATTTTAAACAAGTCTCAAAGTATGCATTTTTCATTCGTCTTCTACATACTAAAAGATTTCCATTTTTTGTTGTTGTTTTTTCAGAAAATGGAGATAAACAAGAACTAAGGTCACATTTTGACAAGCGTTCAAGTACTAGTTAATTCCTCGCCAACATGAGGTCTGTTGTGCATCAGTGCACACAAGATCAGTTATAAGACTGCATTTAATTTTAATGTATGTCATTACAAACCTTCAGTCTGGCGCAATTTCAGATTTCTGAGGACTAATTAGAAGGGAGCATGTCTGTTCCCTCAGGTCTATGTTCCCTCAGGTCTATATTCCCTCAGGTCTATGTTCCCTCAGGTCTATGTTCCCTCAGGTCTATGTTCCCTCAGGTCTATGTTCCCTCGGGTCTATATTCCCTCAGGTCTATGTTCCCTCAATGTTCCCTCAGGTCTATTGGTGTTTCTACAGGGGAGCCAACCTGGCCTCCAATACAGCTGAAGTGGGGCGTAAAACGAGAACTCAAAATACCAAACTTGATATATTCGTAGATATAAAAGCAATAAGCCAACCCAAGAAACAAGATATAAAGATCAGAACATTTAATAACTCGTATTCTTCATTTAATTAATGAGAAAACAAGAAATAAAATACTGAATTTGAGAAAGCTCATGATATTGTTTTCTCCAATTATCAGCACCGTAGCTCAAACTTATTTGTTTTCAAAAGGATGTAATTAATACACAAACAAGCAAAAATAAGCAAACAAAGATAGAAACAAACAACAATCGACCAAAACAAAAACACCAAACGTGAAAATCCAACAACAGACAAGCAATAAACAAACAAGAATCTATTCTTTGAATAGACAAATTTCAATACAACTTTCCACACATTATTGCTTAACAACTAGAAATTTGAATTAAGGCAGTTTTACACAGTAGTATAATATGTGAAGAACAAAACAAAAAGCATTCCACTGTGATAAACAACAACTGCAAAATCATGAACACGCAGCAACAAACAAGCACACAAACAAATGCGAAAATGAAACCTCGATGAAAAAAAAAACAACTAATATACAACAACAACAAAATTGAGTAAAACAGAGATTTTAACAACAAAAGTTTAACCTTATTACAATTATTGCCATGCAAAAGAAAATGTCAGGTTGGCTCCCCTGACTTGAGTGAACATAGACCTGAGGGAATTTAGACCTGAGAGAACATTGAGGGAACATAGAGCCGAATTGAGGGAAGATAGACCCGAGGGAACATAGACCTGAGGGAACATAGAGCTGACCCCAATTAGAATATCTATACCTACCGATGCCTGGTCCCAGCCTTACTTTAAACTGTCGAAAGAACAAACCTGATAATGTTCAAGCAGGTGGATCGAGTCATAACATAAGGGGATAATATTACTGGCTCTAAAGCTGTTTTTTTTTTTTTTTTTCTTCACGTTCAAATTTTCTTTGAAGAATTCCGCCATTGCGTGTCTAATTTCAAATATCGAGCGGATTTGTTCAAAGAGATGATATCATAGATAAATGACATAAATACAGAACCGCAGGGGTAACTTCTGAAAAACTGAAAAGAGATAATATTTCAAAGGAGTGTCAGATCAGAAGACTGATATAACAAAGGAGCTGCATTTCAAAACATGTAATATTAGGCCTATTCTCAGCTCCCCAAGTCACAAAACTTTGAACTCAATGGCTATCATCTTCTCACGTTTGCAGAAATCAGCATTTGAAGCTTTACTATCGTCATAGCAGATCCGAGATTTTGACATTGCTGGCTTCATAACTCCAACCTACGAGCAGATAGACAATTGGAGTGCTTTTGCAGGTGGTAGGGTCGCCATTTTGCATTTGAAGGGTATCGGAAAGAAATCTCGGCTCGAGACACCAGTGTTGCCACGCCCGGAAGGACCTTTTCCCCTACTGCGCAGTGCGCACGCACATTTCCCCCTACTTCCCCCTACGGTAGAACTGCTTCATTTTGGCACCTATGCCTAGTATTTTTGGCGTATGTTGTTAGGCCTACTTTGTATTGATTTAAATCTATAAATAGCGTGCAACCAAATTGAGGGTCAAACAACTATTTCAACACATCAGTCTGAATCTAGTATGTATTGTATTGCTCTTGTTGGTGTTCTTGTTATGAAGATTACAACCTTAGTTTTTTCATCTCATTAATCATATAAAAATGCCTAATTTAGACTAGGCCTAGGCCTAAACCGGCAAGTGGGACAGCACCTTCCTTGAATCCTTATAGAGTTGCCAGTTTTCATCAATAAAACAGGCCCAGTTTATGCGTGTGCATGTGATAATTCTTATTTATTAAATAACAATTCACAAAATTCCCCTTGTTCGAAACTTCCCCTACGTTTCACTAGTTTCCCCCTGTTTCCCCTACGTTATCCTCGTTTTCCCCCTAGGTATCCCCTACCCCCTACAGAGTGCTGTTTTCCCCTACCGTAGGGGAATCCCCCTACATGTGGCAACACTGCGAGACACCGATTTTATTCTTTTCTTTTTTTCACTGCTATACATCATTCTCATTTGCGTATTTTTTTTTCACTGAACAAAAAAGGCCCCATGCAATCGTGAGTGTTTGACTTCATAATTATTTTCGCGTGCTTTGTCATTCTAAAGTTACTTCAATGTGTTCGTTACTGAAGAAATGTCAAAATTCATTGAAGCACAGGAGTATTATCCACTTCCGTCACTCTCAAGAATGATTTTCTTTAACGTTTTTTTCTTTTGCTTCATTCACACTTTCATAGAAACACAGCAATGAGAGATTATATAC
This sequence comes from Onchidella celtica, assembly GCA_963931925.1. Lineage (NCBI taxonomy): Eukaryota > Metazoa > Mollusca > Gastropoda > Systellommatophora > Onchidiidae > Onchidella > Onchidella celtica. The sequence goes on along the minus strand of OZ007575.1, from coordinate 32,797,844 downwards.
ATTTTTTTGATGCAAAAGAATTAAATCTATGTTCCATTTTGAAGACATCCGGGACAGATGAAACAATTCCACATATAAATTGAAAAGTTATGAATTGTTCAAAATACTGTAGTTTACTCCCGATACACAGGGGATATTTCGTGCTACCGAGGCGCGTAGTCGTTGCGTTTTGTTTTTCGTTTCCTTGCTGATACAACTGAAAAGATTCAGAGCCTCAGAGATATTTCATAGGGAAGACCTGGGGGTATGAATGAATCACTGTGAGATTCTTTTCGTTGTTGTTGTTGGTGTTTCTGTAGTTACAGATTTGACGAGCTATTCAGGCGCTCCATTCTGCTCTGTGATTGACAGGTTTCTTCTGTAAAGCGCATAGAGCATTTTAAAAATGGATATGCGCTATATAAAATAAAAATAATAATAATAATAATAATAATACATTTAACATTCAATGCAAATACATTTAAATACATACACCCAATAACCAAAGACCTACGGGAACAATTTTTATTGACTGGATTGAGGAGAAACTCAGCTACGTAAATCACAATATTTTCAACATTAAAAAAAAAACAACATTCTCTAGATCTTTTGGAATCCACAGATGAAAAACGTTTTCTAGTGAACATGAATTTGGATTTCTCTTTCATAGGATGTTTTGGAAGGTCACATTATTGGTCCAGTCTCCGAGCACTGAAATCTGTTGGATGAGATTGGATCAGAACAAATGTGTGAAATCGAAAGATAGAGAAAAAAGAAAGCGATGCCTGGCGCACATTAGTCGATTTTGATCAGGGAACTAATTGAATGGTGACAGCATTACACTGAGTTTCAATGAAACCTCAGTCACCAGCCAACTAGTTGGAGATCAATTCATTGTGGAGAACACAGCCAAATTTGAGACCAGGACTCCTCTCTGGAATTTATGTAACTTTCATTGTTAACATTCACCCTATCCTTAAATTTCCAACCCTACACCTTCACCCTAGATTAGCAGCAAGCTTTGCTGACCACACATCTAGTGCATTTACTAATTATCAAGTCGTGCTCTGCGTCCAGACATTTTAAGGTTTAAGCTGTAAAGTCATGTGGTCCTAAAACTACAAACACATACTATACATACAGACTAGAGCACTCACACACATACATACTCATAACTCGCACAAGAATCCACTCTTATTCACCTGGAAATAAGCTGGCCATGACACCAATCAGTACTCTCGGCTTATATTTCAAACCTTGCCGATGTTTGGCATCCGTTACTGACTAAACCTCAAATAATATAGGATTCAACATTTCTATATAGGCTAAAACTGATTCTCAGATCAAAACACGACCATTGATCATTACCTAAAACAATGCCTCTATTTCTCAAATAAATACATTTTCTGATTTATTTCTTCTTTTCATGTGTCCTCTTTCGGCTTTGATGGTTTTTATTTTGACTGCCTATCAAGAACGTTCAAATCGGTGCACTTTTCAATACAATGGACAGAAGGCGCATCGTACAAACACTTTTTCGAAATTATGTTTTAAGCGCAGAGAGAGAGGGAGAGAGAAAGATCGAGAGAGAGAGATGGAGAGAGTTTTTACACAATTCTTTTTTAGTTTTTTTGTTTTTTTTTAGTTTAGTGTGTACTTTTCTTGCACACAGAACTTATTCGCTTTTTGCCACTTTTCAACATGCATATATGGTTTTGAGACACACATATTTTGCTACAAAAATGGTTTGACAGATGTGAATTGATATCTTTCTCCGTTCGCCCCCCCCCCCCCACTCACTTCACATCGAGACCACCACCTAGGCAAGTGTTAACTAACGGTCAGTTAGCAAGAATCTTTCTCAAAGTAAGACTCACCAGTCAGTGTCACCTGTTGTCACCCGCATTTCCCTTCACAAATTTTCCGACACTCTGTAGAACTTCTAACGGGAAACCCTGCTAGACATATATCCAAGCAGTGGGGCCGACAGTACCGGGAAGGGAAAGCTCTTTTCTCAAGTGAATGGGGAATGGTGACTTCCAGCAAACCCGCCATCAGCAGAAAGACAATCAGAATGGTGGCTTTCATCTGTATTCATAAAAGGTTTCGCCCAAGCATACACATATGAGTTTGTTGTGTTGCTGTCGGGTCGCGGTTTTGAAAATCTAGGCCAGTGAATATAGATGTGTAACACAGGCGATACTCAGGGCTAATTACAGAGTGCACGGGAACATGAAGCTAAGATTCAACAGCAACATGACAGCAAGTCTTGTATGTGTGCCTAATCATACAGTTAAGTTACAAAGTTAAGTCCTAATTTCAACTATCTTAGATTGAATTATTGACTGGATGAATCTGTCAGGGCTTAACTCTCTCCTGGAGCTTTGCACTGTAGCTCAAGTACTGGAGCTGTGCAGGAGTAATGCTATAGGAGTTCTGTTGCCGTATGCATGAACTGTGCGTAACTGGTTACACGATGGTGTAGGTCTTACTCGTCGGTGCAAAACACTAATCGGTATGCATGAACTTAGTGTGGGCCTACACCCACGTGCACACGGTTAGTAACTTTAGACTTTCTCAGAGGACGATTAAATCAGCCACTCATTGCGTGACAAGCTTGGGAAAGAAGCGTCCTCTGAAAGAATGAAAAGAAGTAATTAATATTTATTCCAACCGACGACTTCACAGGCCAAGGAAAAAGATTGGATTTTTACTCACCCTCGATTTCTTAGTTTCGTTTCGATCGGCGTTGTTCTCTGTGGCATTGATTGGCCGATACAAATTCTGTGCATGAGCAATGCCAATTTTTGTTACAGTTGGAAGCGGCAATTGATGCTTAGAGGTAGGTGTAACTTCAGTTCATGCATACTGATTAAATTTGAGTTTACGCCTAGGTGGCTGTAAGCACTGCTTAGCCTGCACAATGGTGCAAAACGGCAGATTTACACAAGTGGCCGTATACATGAACTTGGTGTAAAACTGCCCATTTTGCAGTTTGGTGCAGGCTTAGTGGTGCGTACGGCCTCCTCTGTGTAAACTCACATTTCGTCTCTATACATGAACTAAAGTTACACCTACCTCTACTCATGCATCAATTGCTGCTTACTGCTGTCGAAAAAGCTGGCCTTGCCCATGCACAAAAATTGTATCGGCCAATGTTTGCCACGACAAACAACGCCGATCAAAACAAAATTAAGAGGTCGAGGGTGGGTAAACTTCGAATGTTCGTTCTTGGCCTGTGAAGTCGTGTGTTGGAATAAAATATTAATCAAAATTTTTCTTTCTTTCTAGCGTTAGCCTCTTTCCCAAGCCTGTTGCGCATTGCATAGCCGATTTAGTCGTCCTCGGAGAAACTGTAAAGTTACGAACCGTTTACACGTGGGTGTAGGCTTACGCAAAGTTCATTCACACCGGGTAGAGATTTGCACCGACGCGTTAGGCCTACCCCACTGTGTAACCAGATACTCACATTTCATGCATGCAGCCAACGGAATTGTTGTACTGGAGCTGTGGTACGGAGTTGCGTTAAAACTGTAGTGTAAGAAACGTTTGCAAGAGTATTTGTTTTGTACTAGTCTGTTGTATTAGAGCTACGATTTTGATGTTGGTGTATTAAAGCTATTACACTTGAGTTGTAGTAGAGCTATTGTACTGGAGTTCTGGTTATAGAGTTGCATAGGCGCTGTTGTAAGAGAACTTTTGTACACGGGTATTAGTACTAGACTTCAGCTGCTGTGTAAAAGAGCTGCTATTCTGGGGTTGTTGTATTCAAGTATTAGTAACAGAATGTGGTACTGGAGTAATTGTATTTGATCTGTCATTGAAGAACTTATGTTTAGGAAGATTTGTACAAGATGTTGCATTAGAGCTGCACAGGAACTGTTTTATTTGAGGGTTTGTACTAAAGGCGTTTTACCATACTACAGGTGTTGGATTTGAGGTGATGTATTATGAGGTGTTTTAAGAGAGGTGTTGTGCCGAACCACAGGTATTATACGAGAGTTGTTGTACTAGTCGTGTTGTACTAGACCTGCTGAACGGTATTATAGACGTTATACCAGAGGTGAGGTACGGTATTAATGACATTGTGCTATAGGTGATGTACTAAAGGTTTTGTACTAGAGGTAATGTACTAGAGGTGTTGTATTACAGGTGATATACTAAAGATGATTTACTAGAGGTGATGTTTTTGAGGTGATGTACTAGAGGTGATGCACTAGAGGTCATGTACGAGAGATGTTGCTTTTCTACAATAATGTATTACTGTTCATGTCTGTCTGTTGAGATTTTTTTCTCGTAGAAAGTTTAAATCTCTCACCTTGGGAGATTAAAGATCCTCTACAATAGGCAGTTTCTTTACCAATACCAGATTGGGTGTTGATGGTTCGGCCAGTCCTCCAGTTTCTTAGTTTTTCCGTCAGTGTAAAGATTTTTGAGGAATAAACCAATTATTCAAGGGTAATTGAATTAATATGGTGGTAAATTTAATATTTCTTTCTCCCACATCGGAAATAAAGTAAGCCACAATCAAAATGTTCACATGAAAAGTGTCATCGTCAGATAAAAAAAAAAGGAAAAATAATTCATGAAAATCAAGGGAAGAATCAAAGAACGGCGACTCAGCTGTTGGTGGCCGCCCTCCTCGCAAACATTTGTTTCTCTTTCAACAGCGTTTAATTTGGTGCATTTCTCATTCCGGCGCGCATCGCGCTACCTCAAGCAAGTTCAAATGCCTTTGGCATACTCAGTTCTTGTTTATTCTTATTCTAAGTATTGCACAACTCAGAAATTCAGCGCTAAACGTTTGTGGCTTTAGTATTATGATAATGAGTTAAAATACATCGAAACCGTGAAACAGCTTGATAAGTGCCAGAACACATTTTCAAATAGTGTCAAAGTTCTACATACTGAAAGATTTCCAGTTATTTGTCAGAAAATGGAAATGGAACAACCAAAAACACATCACATTTTGATAAACCTTCAAGTTTGAGTAATTTTTTTCCCTCACCAAGAACGGGGTGTGTAGTGCGTCAGTGCATACAAGATCAGTAATGAAGTTGCATTTAATTTATATCTTGTCTAATATTGAACGTGGCGCAATTTCAGATTGTGAGTGCCTACGTAACATATCGCGTGAACTAATTAGAATATCTATACCTACGCATGCCTGGTCCCGGCCATACATTAAACTGTCAAAAGACCAAACTTGATCATGTTTGCACAGGCTGCGGCAAACACTCGGGCCTTAAACACAAGCATATAATATTACTGGCTTTAAATTGTCTTTTCTTTTTCGTCACGTTCGAATTTTCTTTGAAGAATTTCGCCTCTGCGTGTCTAATTTCTAATATGGAGCGGATCTGTTCAAAGGGATGACACCAAAAAAAGACATCATAAATACCACATCAAAGGAGTAACTCCTGAAAACTGAAAAGAATAATTATTTCAAAGGAGTGTCAAATCAAAAGACTGATATAACGAAGGAGCTGCGTTTCAAAACATGTAGTATTATTTTCAGCTCCCAAAACTTTGAACTCACAGACTATCATGATCCCAAGATGGCGATAATCCACACTTGGAGCTTTACTACCGTTATCGCAGATCAGTACCCTAGGTCTGTGTTTCAACACTTGTCGATCACTCCCCAAATAAAAAAACAACTTTGAACTCAATGAGTATCATCTTCGCACGTTTGCAGAAATCGGCATTTCAAGCTTTACTATTGTCATCGCAGATCTGCGATTTTGACATTGGTGGCTTCATAACTCCAACCCATGAGCAGATAGACAATTGGAATGCTTTTGCAGGTGGTATCGCCGCCATTTTGCTTACGAAGTGTACCGGAAAGAACTCTCAGGGCGAGACACCGATTTTATTTTTTTATTTTTTTTTCACTGGTGTACATCTCATTTGCGTATTTTTTTCACAGAATAAAAAAAAGACCCCTGCAATAGTGAATGTTTGACTCTATCTTTTAGAGTGTCTTAACATTCTAAACTTTTTTCAATGTGTTCGTTACTGTAGAAATGTCAAAATTCATTGAAATAGACAAGTATTTCATCTCCCGTCACTCTCAAAAATGATTTTCTTTAATTTTTTTTTTTTTTGTTGCTTCATTCACACTTTCATAGACACACAACAATGAAAGATATACATTTTTTGATGCAAAAGAATTAAATCTATGTTCCATTTTGAAGACATCCGGGAAAGATGAAACAATTCCACATATAAATTGAAAAGTTACGAATTGTTAAAAAAATACTGTAGTTCACTCCCGATTCACAGGAGATATTTTGTGCTACCAAGGCGGGTAGTCGATGTGCTTTTTTTTTTTTTGTTTCCTTGCTTGTGCAACTGAAAAGATTGAGAGCCTCAGAGATATTTCATAGAGAAGTCTTTTTCTTGTTGTTGTTGTTTTAGCTTCTGGATTTACAGATTTGACGGGCTATACACTCAGATACATTTAATATGCAATGGAAATACATTTAAATACATACACCCAATAACCAAAGACTTACGGGAACAATTTTGATTGACTGGATTAAGAAAAAGTCAGTTACGGAAATCACAATATTTTCAACATTAAAGGGAAAAAAAGAACATTCTGTAGACGGCGCAACTTCTGATAACTTTGGAATCCACGGACGAAAAACGTTTTCTTGTGAACATAAATTTGGATTTCTCTTTCATCTGATGTTTTGGAAGGTTACATTTATTGGTCCAGTCTCCGAGCACTGAGCGCTGAGATCATAGCCTGAGCATTAGTAATTACCGAAACTAATGCGTCAAATTTTCAGAAAACAACTATTATAAAATACTAGCTGAGTTCCCGGCCCTGCCCGGGATATATCGATTTATTAGTTTCAGTTCTGGGTGATTATTATGGACCTGCTTCATTTTGCCTGTTCCTTTAACTTTATTTCATTTTTGTTTGCTTGTTTGTTTTTAGATAGGTTTTACTGCTCTCCCTTTGCGCACTGACGTCCTCTGCGCGTCCCGCCAGCATCCGTCAAATGGCTATGATTTGCGCACGGGTTAGTTTGTTTGCACATCGCAGGAAGTGATAACGTCATATTGTGTTAATGGAAAAGAAATATTATAATATATTCCTAGGCATATTGAAAACACAAACCTGTATTTTTGGCCCTGCAGCGTCAATCTCCCAATTCCAGACCCTTTCTTTTTCCCAGTCTCGGCACATTGAGAACACACAAAGTTTCATACTTGATAGTCTTAGAACTCAATCTCATCTTTTAAACCAGACTTTCTAACCGGAAGTTGTTTTGTGAGTGTGATGTTGTAATCGGAACCAATCTCAATTACATTAATTTGCCGAAAAAATAGATCGAACGCCAATGTGTCGCAGCCTAGCAGCTAATACAAACGTTCTGCGAGTTATTAATTAATTGGGTATTTTCTGTGCCGGGGACACGACGACAGTCTATACTAAGCGTTGTATAAAATCTGAGGGCCACCGAATCAGAATTAACGGAGGAGTAGCGAAAGGCGCGCTGCAATTGTCGTAAGGTTTCACTTTTATTAATATAGATACCATATAGCTGTGATCCCCGGCGTTGCCCGGGATAAATTTATTTAATAGTTTCAATTGTGGGTGATTATAATGGATCTGCTTGACCTTGCCTGTTCCTTTAGATTTATTACTAAGGAAGTAGGTTTCTTGAGAATTTGTAGCCAGAAAGCCAAGGTGCCTCAATTTTTCTACAAACTGTTGTTGGAAATTCTCCACATCAAATTGGTCAAGTCTGATAAATTCCGCCATCTGATCAACACCCAACGCTCTGGACTCAGACCTTGCTTTCTTGGTGGAGCGCGGGAGTGTTCGCAGTGACGTGGCAACACAAGATGCGGGTACATTGGGAAATATGGATGGCGGAGCTGCTGGTATGTCATGTCTTCTCCCTGCTCGAACCTTTGGCACATCAGCTGGCCAGTGCAATGCACAGATACCCATGTATCCAGATATGTCCTTGTACTCAAGCTTGTTGGGAAGACAGGCAATCCATTCACGGCATTTGGCCTCATCTTTAGGAAATCTATAAACGGCAGATCATATATGCTCGCGTCCGGTCAGAGAGGAGGGGAGCGAGGGGGTTTGACCCCAGCGTATGAAGAGCTCACACGGTGAGGAAAGGTTCGGGGGTGCCTAAGTAGGCCTTTCAATTGTGGCAATGAATTTAAATTTTTTTCATTTTTCTTTGTAGTATTTTGAACAAAAAAATCAAAGGATTACATAAAAATCAAACAATGAAGGCCCGCCACCTATCTCGTGAAACAGTCCAATCGTCTATGCAAAAGGCCATTTTAATACTATTACGTCGGCAAGGCTGTATCATAGCAATTAGCAGTGTTGCCGGTGAAGATTTTGAGATATCCCAAGAATCTCGTATAAGAAAATACGCATGAAACAGGACCATCAAATGTACATATTAGTACATGTATATATATTTATAGGTAGATGAAATAAAAGATGTGTATCAAAAGACTTCCTCTGTATCCAGAATTGTTAATAAACCTTTAAAGCAAAACTTTTCGAATCGCAGGGATGCTCTAGGAAATGCTATGTTTGGAGTATTTCAGTGAGTTGAGTTTCAATGAGTTGGTGACATTCGACGACTCGGGAAAAATTCTTGTTTAAAGTGCTATGTTAATCTGTGGTCCAGATTGTTTCGTTCAATGTAGTAGATATGGGCGTATTTATGAAGACAATTTCCACTCCCTTTAATACACATCTTGATTCAGTTTATTACATTAGAAAACAATCTGAGCGCAATATTCATTAAAACATATTTAGGGTAACTTGTTTATGTTACCTTTTCTTGACTCCAAGCCTAAACCCGCCTTTTGTTACGGCGCGCATCATGAAAAGTTAACCTTAATGCAATCACCAACGGCGATTGGCTAAGATTTGGCCCTGTGGTGTGATCTCGCAGCTAAGATTTTGGCCCCGTCGTGCGACCTAGACGGTCCTTTTGTGCTACCACCGTGGCCCTGCGATGCTACCCTCGCGGCCCTTTGGTGCTACCTCGGGATGCTAAGATGGACTAGTCACATGTGGCCAGTCCTTTGTGTGAACGTATGATTATAAAAACAGGGCCCACGAGGTTAGAAACCGTTACATGTATAAGCATAGGCTGCGAATAAGATCCCGAAGTTCCTCCAGCCTGCCGAGGTCTGCCGTGGCGCAATACCTATAGCGTCTGTAGTTATCATCCTGAGACCATGCGTTCAATCTGTCTTGGGTTCAACCCCACAAGGGAGCTTTTTATTTTTTAAACCTAGTACGACTCATTAAATTTAGGAATCATTTTGTTTCCTAAGGATTTTGCAAAATTGATGTCTCGGAGAAACTGATCATTACTAGTGTGCTCCAGATTACTTCCTTTATTTATTCCTGTTCATTTTATTTATTAGGCCTACTTTTCATTGAACGGGACAGTTGTTAATTAGAAATATAATGTAAATCAAATTTCAAACATGTAAATGATTTCTTTTAGTCAGTGTGAAGTGAAAATTTCGTCTCTCTTTCTCTCTGTCGTGATTTAGATCTATCCTGTATTTACTGAAAATATATTTTGGGGGTCTTCTGCTTCAGCTATTTGTCATGTTTCGTTTAACATGTAATACTTTTTTGTTAGCATGGAAGTTCAGTTCATTTTTATGTGCTCTGTCTGACTTTCTTTGTGATTTCACACCCGACAAAAAATCCTAGTCACAATTTTATACTCTGGAGCAAAGCAATGATGATCAGAGGGGGGAAAAGCAGAAAAAAAAGTAACAACAACAAAAAATAAAAAGTCAGCTCTTACGGAGATTCGAACCCCCCCTGACCAACTTGGCAAGTGAGCATGCCACCGGGGAACCTCAGTAAAAGCGTTACTAAGCAGGGTCTCTGCTACCCAGGACACGATGTAAAATAAATTATGTATAATCAATTATATAAGATTTCCAAAGCTTCAGCAAGTTAGGCTCAATCTAATTTCTAATTATTGTACTTTTACAATTCTGCAACGTCAAAAAATGCTTTGTCGTCTTTATTTCTAGGCTGGAAAGTTTTTCAGGAGGAGGAAGCTTAGGCTTCAGTTATCCAAGAACCGTCATCACAGGAAAAAAAAATCAGCATAGAGATCTCTATGCCAAATGACAATTCAGTGTCACTCATTGTAAGCAACGTTTAATCACACAAAGAAAGGAAGCTTTGCAACTTTAAGAAAGGGGAATATTTCAAAATATAAAACACCACAGCAATCAGTGAATTATCCTTTATAATTTTGTTTGTTTATAGTTGATGAAAGACTTAAAATCCCTTGTATACTGGTACACCCAGTTTTGTTGTTGTTGTTAGTTGTCTCTAATGCTGGGTGTGTCTAACACTGGACGTTGCACACTGCGGCCTACACAACTTTTTCTCTTCTTCTTTTTTAAAGTTTCGCAGTCCCCTGTGTTTCTGCATTCTTCTTGCGTACACAGTAATATTAATAGATCTAAGTCTATACATGAGTTTTCGCAACAAAAAGTCAACATTCATTGCCATATTGTTAGTGTTAAGTGATGATGTTTCACGATTCTGTTCCTCACTCTCCCTATCTATCTTAACATGTCAACTCATAAGTCCATCTTCTAGTCATCACATTTAATAGAACAAAACAGCAGTTCTGCACAATACACAAAATACATACATGTAATTATTTCTTTGATTCTATTTCTTGATTTTTTGTTCAAATATACTGGCAATATACCAAAATAATACTGTTTGAAAATGAAATAGTACCTGTGACTGCATTCGAACTTGTCATTTTCTACTTCACTATACTGATAAAAAATAACAAATGTGTAATATTATTACACACTAATAATAATGAAAGGGTACACTGTCCGTGCCACTTGGAACATGCAGTTAGTAGCATGGACACACAAATCAGGAAATGGACACAAAAGCGACAAAATTTTTCAGCATCTGAAAAACAAATTTCATTCTTACATCAAGTGACAAGTGGTGCTGAATTTCACTCAGCTGTTATCATATACAGGTTTACTCTTTAAAAGAAACTCTTCCTCAAGCAATCACGTAGGATTAGTACTAATACAAAAAACAACTGATGTTTACATTAAATGACAAAGAAAAAAACACACCTGTTCAAATATTCAAATGAAGGGTTTGTAAAATGCAATAAGCGCCATTTGTACAAAATCAGAGACGAGTGCATCAGATCATATCTCAATGTGAGTTACATGACATGATTTTTTTTTAAATCCACAAAAAGCAATATATCCAAAGGTATCCATGAAATCATCCCTCTTTTTTTACAAGCTGTTGTTAGGACTACGTATGCACCCCAAGCATTCTGCGATAGGGGTGCAAACGGATACATATCTATCTCTAACTTAGTTCTTATTCTCATTCTTATTGAATCCCTAACCCTCCCCTCTCAACCACAACACAGGAAGAAAAAAAATCTGAAAGAATAATTAATCAAGGCTGTTGTTAGGCGTATATTGGGAGGAGCTCCCTAGCTCTGGAGTCACAAAAGGCTTTAAAATAATTTTATGTACCACTAGCGCAAAAAACTTTGGGGATATACGTACTTGTAACAACATTCTTTTTGCATAACGCGATAAATGTCACACTGCTTTTTTAGACTAAACTTAACCAATCCAAATGGGAATACCCTCACTTATAATCTACATCTATTTCTAAAATAATGACTTATAAATAATTTAGGATTATGCACTAGAATCTACATCAAGATAGAAATCAGATTCTAGATTTTAGATCTAGGCAGAAGCTATAGATTCCACTCAGTCTGTGAGGTCTACTATGGAGGATCTCGCATAGATATTTCTAGACATTGATCTAGACCTATAATCTAGACTTACAGCAGATTTGGCAGAATTCAGCTTGAATAGAACTTAGATTTAGAAAAAAGTTACCAATTCACACACATTTAGAGGGCCGCTCTAGCTGTTTGACAAACATTCTACAAAAATGTCGATGAAATTTCCTTTTGCTGAAAAAAAAAATCCATTTGATCAGGGCTGTCATCAAAAGCAAGTAAATAATACTTTTATTGCTTTTGGTATTTGAATGAATTTTATATAACATATGGTAAGGTCATTTAACAGCAGTTAACAAAAAGAGCTAATTGGAACAAAAATTGATGCTTTTCTGAAACTGAAAACGAGAAACAATGTTTTCACATTTTCAAAATGCTAACATACTCTTAAATAGTACAAGTCTCCCTCATACTGTCCTCCATATCTCAGCCACATCCACGTGTAAAAAAGGATTTGCCTTTGACCAAGGGCTTGCTTATATGTGGATTGGCTCCTCTCCATCTGTAAAATTTTGCGCTAATGAAATAATGATGGATGTGCCCATAGTTCGATAGAGGTCAAAAAGGAATTGCATTCCATCTTGTGGGAGCAAAATAGGAATAGCTGATTAGTTCAAATTGAGAATGGTTTGTTTTCTTAATTTCTAATTTATTTAATGTCACCTCACAAACAGAGCCTATATTATAGTAACTGGAACTGATGTGAATGTAATACAAAGATATTTTCATTTCATAAAATAAATGTCATAATTCATGTTCAGCATTTTGCAAAGATTGCCTGAAACTTGATAAACACAACTCGTCAATAGAAAGGAGACTGGGTTGGATTAGTTGACACTTAAAAAATCTTGCACCAACAGTGAAATAATCTTGAGACCATTTCTTTGAAAATAAGATTTACAAGTATTTTTTATAAAACTAAGGTTTATCCAAATTGGATATATGTAATCTATCGTCAAAAATTGAGGCAGGACTGTTTCATAATTTTGGCCAGGTAGCCTAGTCATGGCACTTTAAGGTGCTTACATACTCACCCTCTAGCTCTGTTATAATAAGATAATGTCTGAGGTGCAATTGCCCAAGCCAGCAAGCCTCAAAAACTGAAGGCTCAACATCGGAAAATATAACCAAAGGGCTAACAACAGTCTAACCAAGACAAAGAACATCAAAGTATAAATTATAATCCGGGCCATGTAATAGATTTATCTACATATTCTAAGACATAATTTTTTCACTGTGTGTGTGAAGATGTATTGCCAGACTTTCACACCACTGCATTAAATCCATCATATACAAACCATAGACAAGAAATAAGCCAATACAAATATTTTTTATCCATTCACTAACTTGTGCAAACAGGCAGCACCTAGTCTGAATCACATTAAATATATTTTACGAACTGTTATCCCCTCTTGGAGTCATTTTAAGAAATGACAGACAGCTCACACTGTTTTGAAATCGTTTTGTCTTTTAAAGCAGTGACATGGAATTAAATATCCTCAAGCTTATATGGTCATGCCTAATGTCTTTCTAAATGCATTAAGTCATTTTGGGGGCAGACTGAGCTGACATCTGTATCTCATAATATATGGTTCTAGGACTTTCAGGACTAGCCTATAATATCTATATCTTCTTACATATAAATCCACAACAAAGACAAAGTGTCAGAAAGAAAAAAATGCAAGTATTGTTTCAAATTTCCAAATAAACTTTTTCACATATTTGCACAAAAAGGTGTCACACTTGTTTTAATTACATCAGATTTGAATGAAAAGAACAACAAATTATCTGAATTACATGTAGTCCCACCAGGTTTCAACTAGAAATCTTTCCCAGATTAGACCAAATTATTCTCAAGTCTCTTCACTTACCAAATTGGCAAATAGGAACTTTTCTTATGCACAAGGTCAAAAGCACGTAGCCCGTGTGTGAGGCATTCCAGCCATTTTCATTTTAATCGGTTTTACAATACTCTACACTCTACCTCAATACTCAATTCTCCATTACGACCTAACTTCTCAACTCTACTTCTTTTGCAGAAATCTGTTCCGCATCTCAAATTTTCCACATAGCTATCATATCGATATCACCTCGATACTGATACAGACACATCCCCTGAGACAATCTCCAAATTGCTCCTCTGGCGGCGGCACCAGCCGACAATAAACCCAATACTCACTACTCATTACTCACTTCTCAAAAGTCACCTCCCCTAAAGCAGTCTTCTCATGCCCTCTCGGGAGCCCGTCAATTTTAAGGACGAGATCGGTTATAAATTAATAATTACCTAGAACTGGCAGTGTGGTCACTGCACGGATTCCAACAATTCCTTAATAGTCGTTACTCAAGCAGGAGGGTCAATAAACTTCACTCCCTACTAAATCAGATTTATTCATGAACTCGCCCACCGTGTCACAACACGTGAATCAATTCAGGTAATGCAAGAAAAATTAAATGTAAACAAGAAAAGGTACGTCTGATGTAACGAATGTGTAAAAAGATAATAAATTACAACAAGACGTTAGACTAACAAAAGGACGGCTTTGAGACAGTTGGCATCTCTTGAGGCACCCGCGAAGCTTTATCCCGAAAAGCTCTTTCGGCAAGTGTCACATCTCGACACATAGCGATTAATGTCCGCGTACACGCCAGGCCAAAAGAACTGACAAAACTCTGGCCTTCGTCCTAGCCTTTCTCTGGAGCCCGATTCTTATGAGCAGCCTCATATAGGCCCGGTCTATATCGTAGGCCCGGCCTTGCAAGGCCCGGCCTACGGAGGCCGGGTTTTTGGTATTCATGTGTCAAGCCTGGAGGTCTGACTTTCAAGTCTGGGTCTAAACGGCGTGTGAAACCGAAACCGAAATGTCAGTTCTTAGCTGCTAGGAATGCTGTATCTTGCGCCGACGCAAGAGGCGACTTCCACCCTCAGAGTCTCCACGTGCGTTTCTCAGTTTCCAGCATGGATGCGCAAATTAAGAAACCGAAGTCTAAAAATTGGACGGACAAAGAGACGGAGATGTTATTAGAAGAGGTACAGAAGGAGTATGCAATTCTTGCCTGTCAACTCCAGAACGCGGTGACCACCAAAAAGAAAAAAAATAATCTGCAAACGCATTGCTGACAGCGTCAACGGTGTAGGGGGTGAGAATAGAACTGTGGAGTCATGCAAGAAGAGGTGGAAGGACCTCAAGTCGGCCTTTCAGCACAAGCCAAAGTACAACACCGGCACAGGGGGAGGAAAGCCAGCACCACCTGCCCCTCCGAGGACCTCCTGGAACAGATAATTGGGGAAACCAACCTGACCGAGGGCATTCCCGGTACGCCAGAGTATAATTTTTTTTTTTCATTAGCTTCTAAAGTAAACATACACAGAGATAGGCCCCTACGTCTTTTCCGCCACAACCACTGATCTCCCCACCCCCCCCCCCCTCCCCCTCACCTCTTTTCTCTTTACCCCTTCACTGCTAAGGAAAGTGCACAACGTGTGCTAAGGAATTTTAGCCCGGGCCTATTTTCTGGTTGTGTTTGTTTTGTAAAGGCTGTATCTCACTTGCTATAATACATAGATATATAAAACTATATGTCAAATGAAAGGGAAATGGACATTCTGGAGATAAATAAATTCTTTTGTGGTTTTTGTTATATGTGTATTGTTATTATTATTAGTATTATTATGCCTACAATAATAATAACATAATTGATAGGTTGAAACTGTAACAGGGCGACAGACAGGCAAGGTATAGCTAGCGTGGGAAGATAGCTAACGGCGGGGAGACAGAGTTATTGTAGGCCAGAGGGGGAAAGTAGCCGATGCAACTGAAGCGCTTTGACACCCGAAAAGGGTAGTGTTTACTTGACCGCCGTACTTGTCGATCAGATCACCTGGGAATTGCTTGGGGGGGTAGAGCTGTTTCAATAGTATTTGACGTGGAGTCGACGGGGGTGGCTATTAGGATAACGGTGGGCGTCTTGGGACGCTACCTGACTGGGTATAAATCCCCGAACGCTCCTTCCAACTTCAGACCGCTGAGAGCACTCACCAGCTTCGTGCCGAAGAGGAGACCACAACCGCAACTGTAACTTTGTACTAGTCTTGTGAGTGGGGAAGGTCAGGGAACCCGCAAACATCCTTTGTCAGAGCATGGTATCTTTGGTATCTTGTCGGCATTTGGGCTGTTGCTGAGTGGTAAGTTAATTGTACGATGTATGTGTATTTTACTTAATGTTCATGATTGTAGAACCTAAATCTAGTGGGTTTACTTTGGTATAACTACTGCCTCTGAGAGAGTCACGGAAACGCCGTTATATATATGTTACGAAACCTTATAGGATGGGGTCCGTTAGAGAGAGCGTTATTCTTCGTGGGGAACGTGTAAATATCATTAAAACTGTATTGATCGTTTATTCTATTGCCTATATGGGAGCCTATGGAGTATGGGAGCTGCAGCCTGACTTATAACAGTGTCAGCGGTTAAAAGTGTTAATGATGAATATCCGTCATGGAGTAAGTATGGAAGTCATGCCTTCCAGCAGTAGATTAGGAAGTTACGATTGTTTTTCTACAGAGGAGGAAGAACAACACCTTCTTGGCTTCTCAACTTCTTGTACTTTGATTAACGACATCGTGGCTTCTTGGCTTCCCGACCTATTGGTACCTGCCGATACCTGTTGATCTAACTGCGCAGTCAAGCCAGGGTAGAGAGGAAGAACCAGTGCCCAGATAGCGCCATACACCCCTAAAGGAGAGGTTTCCTTATGCTGAATGTTCCCATGTGTTTTATAAAATGTGCTAGAGATTGAATATTACGAAGCCATTTAATTAGCATGTACTGATTTGCATCAACTTCATTCCATCGAAATTCACATGAAATTGTATGACCTATGTTCCTATTATTATTGAATGAATTAATAATTATTGTATATATGTAAGCAATACAGATATCGTTTGTTATAACTTATAGAAGAGAGATAGTCGATTATTTAGTGTGTTTGTGCCGTGCCCATCACGGCTGGTGTCAGAAGAAAGTTAGTGAGAGAAAGTGGAAACATCACAGAAACTAGTAACGTAAAGAATATGGAAGCATACCCTCCTACAGGCCTACTACATTTCACTAACCTATACTAACTCAACTATGTGTAGTTGTAGTAATACTAAAACGTCTTCTATGTGAAGAAAAAGCGAGCTGTAGAGTGATCCCAGTTCACTGAGTTCAGTCAACACACACGACGCGACTCCATGAATGATGGTGTGCTGAGAATATTTTGTTGTGGTCACATCACAAAGCACGGGAAAGTGGAATCGAAACTTGGAAACGAAGGTTATTTCATTCGTAAATTTTGTGGCCAGATAACGCAGTATCGTGCGCGAGACGAAGGATGTCTCGGCGAAAAGAGCTGGGTATTACCAACTGCATGATGATCTCGCGCTTGCCCCAAAAAACGCGGTTCAATAGGTATCCCTAATACAGTATTCGGTCGCATCTGGGGCGTCAGGATGAACCTTGGTAAAGAGGTGACTTAGAGACGAATCCGAGCGCTGCTCATGGAAAACGTCAGGGGTTACGTTTAAGTCTACGGCAATCTTTCGCAACGCACCGTCAGCTTGGCGACGCCCCTGCTGTCGCGTGGTGACACACGCAATGTCCTCTTCCTCGTTCCACATCTGAAGTTTACCGTGAGGGACATCACGGGGTATGACCTGGGGTATGTTCCCGATTATCAGGTCCACAACCGGGTTTGGCAAGACACAGGCGGTGACTACACCAGTAAGAAAGGGTGTGTCTATATAATACACCTCTGCAAGGCGGAAATGTTCTCTCGATCCCCCAAATGTAATACACGTTGCCCGCTGATCAAGGAGCTGCGTAGGACGAACAAGGGATTCCCGCACCCCGATGGTGGTACAGCCCGAGTCCCGCGTTTCGCGTTCACTTGACCCTGATACAGTGTTACAACACCCTGATTGTGGAGGGCTGACATAACCGGGATAGCTCGTGATGTCCTCGCATTTATACTGTTTTCGCCACTCTCTGCGGTGAACACGACGGAACATGCACTTGCCGTCTCCGGCCTAACTCTACACTCCTTAGCATAGTGGCCTTCTCTGCCACAGTTGTAACATCTGAACTGGCTTTCGTATATTCCTGGAGCAGTCCGATAGGACTGTCTCGGAGGTCCCTCATAATGACTATAAGTTGGTCCGCCGGCAGGAAACTGACGTGCCACCCGGGGTTCATGGCCGCGAGAGAAATTATGCGGGCCGGGTTGCACCCTGGCAGCTGGTGGTTCGGACTGCCCGCAAGGAGGTGGCCCCTGTCGAGCGGGCGCTCGAGGTTGTCTCGAGCCTGTCGGTGTCTTAGAGCCCACTCCGGCGTAATAAGGCTCATTGGTTTTGGCCTTGGCCAAGGAGCGGCTAGGGTGAGCAGCAGCATACTGCTCCGCAATTGAAGTAATCTCGGCGGAAGTTTTCGGAGCGCGCTCCTTCAGATGCGCGACCAGGTCCGCGTGGCAGGATGTATATTATTTGGTCCTTTATGACCAATTCGTATAGTTTACTAAAATTGCCATCTTCCACACCAGCCAACTCAATCCACCGATTGAGAAGGTGCCGGAGGCGGTCCACGTATAAGGACAAATTCTCAGATGGTTCCGGTTTAGTCACAGAAACGTTTAAAACCGTCTTCCGTGTGCTGAAATCCTTTTAGGAGGGCGGTTTTAAGTATGTCATAATTTTTAGCGTCCTCAACATTGAGGCCATGGAAGACCTCCAATGCTCTGCCGGTTAATAGGTTTGCGAGACAGGAAGTATACTCGCACCTCTGCCATCCAGCGCAAGCGGCGTGTAGCTCGAACCGGTGGAGATAAGAGTCAATCTAGTCGACCCTATCTTGAAACGTTGGCAGCTTCGGCTTAGATTTATTGTTAGAGGGCGCGGTCGGGGGCGCGGCTCGCTGGATCGGATCTAGCTCCATTCGTTTGAGAGCCAGTTCGTGCTCTCTCTGCGCAGCTTTCTCCTGTCGCTCCGCGATTCTCTCTTCTCTTTCTCGTTGCGCGGCTTTTTCTTCTCTTTCTCGTTGCGCGGCTTTTTCTTCTCTTTCTCGTTGCGCGGCTTTTTCTTCTCTTTCTCGTTGCGCGGCTTTTTCTTCTCTTTCTCGTTGCACGGCTTTTTCTTCTCTTTCTCGTTGCGCGGCTTTTTCTTCTCTTTCTCGTTGCGAGGCTTTTTTCCTGTAGTTCACGTTCCGCAGCTTTCTCTGCTCGCTCCGCGGCTCTATCTGCGCGGTCTTCCTTGATTCTTTGGTCTACCCAGAGATATCTTAACTAACCTGTTCGTATCTATTATATATTTCAGTAACTCGCAACCTTTGGCACGACTAACTGACCAAACTATACACTCTTCAGGCCTTAAATTTGGCAGGAAGGTGGCAATTGAGATAAGGAAGATGATGGCTATAATTAAAAGTTGTTTACTTCAAGCATGTATTTTTTTAAAAATAACAATGTTTATTGCTATGTAACATTTGTATTTTTGCATGTTTGTTTCGTAATATTATAGTACCGTACATGTCATAAAAAGTAACCGTATCAAGCGTCCAGTTTGGTGCGCAGTGTTTTGGTGCGCATGAGTCCTGAAGCAAGACTGTAGTTTATTACTTTTATTATATGAGAGAGAGAGAGGGGGGGGGGAGCATATGACTGTTTATTCCGGGCAAGGCCCGGTAGGTCGTCTAGTTTTGTTATATCGCGCTATGTTGGCTGGCGTTACAAGTTACGATACAGTGACAGTCTCGGCAAAATAAACTGTAAATGGTAGCTAAAAAAAACAACTGGAAAAGCTATCGCGGGTAGTAGGCATAAATGAAATACCGGCCTTTGTTCAAAGAAATAAAGAAAATGAGGGGTAGGCAATGGAGAAGATTTCACTCTTCGTGTTCTCTGATTCACGGCGTTCTATCCAATAGTTATGGCAGTCATTCAGAAGAAAAAAAATCAATGCACTTGATCAAAATTAAGAAGGTTGCAGCAGTTTATTGCTCACCCTATGAATATATATAGGAGTATAATTTCATTGCTGTTCTACAAGATATATTCCACTCTGCCACATATACCATACACGACAAGTAATAATAATAATACATAGCATTTATATTAGCACTTCATCCCGTTAACAACCAGGCTCTATTCGCTTTACAACAGTTATGTCGTGTAAATCAAATATTTTAAATACAATTCAGTTGTAAAATTTCTCCGTTTACGACAACTTTTGCATTCTTTGTTCTGTGCAGATGTTTGTAAAATATTTGTGTCTCTTTTCTTTTCTTTCTTCCTGATAAGGTCCCAGAGACCGAAAACTTACGTGTTTTGAAGACTCACCGCTTATGTTTTCATTTATGTATCATAAGACCCGAGTGCGGCAGAGGTCACTTCCGCCTGCCTTGTACAAATGGCCGCCGTTTCCCATAGGGGTTACGGATTTGGGGAGGCCAGCCAGTGGAGGCGCGCGATCTAGGTTAGTTAAGATATCTCTGGGTCTACCCAAGAGGCACGCTGCTCCTCTGGGACGTTGAACTCTCTGGCCAGCTCCAAATATTTCTTTAGGTCGGCCATAATGCTGGTCGACAATACGAACTGTCTCCTAGAGAGACTGTACCACATCTAAATTGGTGTACCCAATAATACAAAAATTCTCAATCCCACGAGGCAATGTATAATTTCGTCGCTACAATAACAAAGTGGCATAACCGACAAAATACCGATTTTTAGTTTTTGTGCTAACTGTTTCTGCAAGCAAGATCTTTCATGTGTGTTAAAATGGTAATGAAATGCCAACTTGTTTAGGAGATAATTAAGTAATTAAAAACGACACATCCGGTGCGGGCGCTTTTTTTCCTACTACAGAGTGGCATAACTGCGGTTAGGCCGCCGCCTGCTTCGGAATGTCTAGCGCGAGTCTCGCTGAGACCGTATCACTGTCTGTATCTCATTACCGTTTGGCATCTTTACTGCTGACCGTTTAGTTGAACTGACACCTTACTATTATTAGACTAGCGAGGCAACTTCAAAGATCTATTACAACACACAAAGTAGCCTTCTACAATACCGTGTGTGGGGTCTTGACAATCCCATTTTCGAACATATAAATACAGAGCCCCACAAATGCAGCCTCCTTACCAAACTTGGTTCTTATTTTTGTCTCATCGATGCACAAACTGTCTTATTCCGTCTTACTATTACTTCATTACTGCCTTGACTGCCTTCGTCAGACCCATTCAAAATGAAGTTTTTTGATGTACTTGTCCAGTGGGATAACGATGGAAGTGTTAATGTCGTCAGCACAAGAGAGCTGAGAAAGATGAAAGGTTCAAACCTTTTTAAAGCAGGAGCTCAAGCGGAGATGTGGTGGGAGCCGGATGGAAAGTTCTACACGGGCAAAGTGGTCGAAACGTTCCCGGCAACCAGGTCAGATCCAGAAACTTCAGATTCAGAGGATGAAGTCCCACTGGCTTTGTTGCAGAAGAAAAAATCAAGAGGCCATGAAATCCCAAGAACTGCTGAAAACGAGAAACCATCAGGAGACAACAAACAAGTCTGCTGCCAAATTGGCTGCACGGAAGAGATTTTTGTGGTGTGCCACCTATGCTTCGTAACTTAGGGCATTCTTATGTCTCTGCGTCTGGATTCACAACAGGTTCACGGCGAGTTTTGTTGGCGCGATGCAATGGGGAGACATGCAAAATTCGAAAGCTAAACTGCTCAACCTTTTCAGAGGATGACAGAAACAGAATCCTCAATGCCTACTATGATGTTGGGGATCTTCATCAACAACGCTGTTGGATTACCAGACATGTCTCTGTGGTGTCTCCACGCCGTAGTTATCTGCCTGAGGGTGCTGATAATAAACGTCAGAAGACCATCGTACATACACTACCCACCGAAGATGGACCTAAACGAGTTTGCAAGACGATGTTTACAAGTACCGTCGGAATCAGCCACCGTCAGATTCGGACAGCTGTTGACAAACTGGACTCAGATGGCGTTGTTTGCAGAGAACAAAGAGGTGGACGACGAAGCCAGCAACGTCAGAGAGACTAGTCTGTAAGGGACAGTATTCAAACGCACATCAATAAGTTTCCAAAGATGGAATCTCATTTTTGTCGCAGCTCAACCGGATACCAGTATCTTTCATCAGAGCTGTCCCTGAGCACGATGCATCGTATGTACCTCGCTGAAAGTAACCCTCATGCCAGTTACGAGCTTTATCGCGCCATTTTCAAGAAAATGAAACTCAAGTTTCATTCACCCAAAAAAGATCAGTGTGGACTCTGTGCAAGTTACCACCAAAGTGATACCGAACCAAGTCCCGAGTTAGAAAAGCAGTACAGGGAGCATACTGCAGAGAAACAGGAGGTCCGGCAAATCAAAAACATCTGCACAATTTTCTGACTATGCTAGACAACAGAGGTGTGGAGGAGGTTGCACTTTTTGCGGATGGATGTTATGGCCAAAATAAGAATTCCATCGTGACGAGCATGCTGAAGACCTTCATAGCGAGTGCTGTATCAGTACAGGTTATAACTCTTTACTTTTTTTAAACCAACCATGGACAGAGCGAAGGTGATATCCTGCATAGTCTCGTGGAGAGAGCCCTTGCTAGAGCAGGAGAGATCCTAATTCCCGCTCAACTAGAAACTGTAATTCAGATGGCATCTACCAAAAAGCCCTTTCGTTTTACAAAATTGAACACGAAAGGTGTAAAAAATTGGAAGGATCTGGCAAGGGACATCGGCACATTAAGAGTTCGTTCATCGGATTGTGGAGAGATTGTGAAATGGACAAGTTTTATGGAAGTCAGGGTAGAGAAAAAGGAACCACAGAAACTTTTCTACAAAACTTCCCATTAAAAAAAAGACTTTTATGTCCTCTCACTGCCACGGCGCCGCCACAAACAAGTGACATCCAAATGTCTACCCTGTGCATATGATGAGCCCCCAAAACTCAGCACTGAGAAATACAACGATCTTCTGAGCTTCTGCCGTGGAACCACCCCACTGATCAAGGAACAATTGTGTCAAGACTTACAAGAATCTACCACACTAAAGTATCCATTACTATGAAAAACAAAACATTCAGTAAAATCTCAATATTTGGTACATTTCTTGTAAAGAGAAAAAGGAATTTTTTGTAGAAATTTAGCATTATGTCGAAGATAAGGTTTTCTCCTCAAGGAGTGTTACAGGAGCTGCCCATGGACAGTGATAGTGAAGAACTTATTAAACTTAGTGATGATGATTGTGTATTCCATGTGGATATTATTCGGATTATTGTTACTGTGCTTGTCAAAAATCCACATAAAATGAACGAAATTCAGGTTGGTGTTATCTAATATACTTTTCTTTGTTTGTCATTACATCACGTTTTATCTTTTTTTTCATTGATGACCTGTCCCCACAATAAAATAAGACACAAAAACAAATACTGTACTTAAACCGTTGCCGCCCGTAATGACCTAACTGCTGCTTGCCGTTACCTTTCTTCGTCAGCAAAGCGGCACAATCAGATAGGCGCACCTTCACGGTATGGGGTAAGACACTTTCTCTGCATCACATACCGGCATAAGTGTATCACTTTATTTTAATTAATTAGCTCATTCATTATTTTCCTAACCACAATATCATTTTATGCAGTGGTTCAGAACTGAATTACCTTCACGTAGATGTAAAATTCGCCCAGATCTAGCTTTCCCACCGTCTATGCTTTGGCTTCAAAACATAGGTAAAATTTCGAATTCGTTTTTCTTAAAACTAAGTTTTTGCAGTTATGCCACTATGTTATTGTAGCGACGATTTGCCCTCTTCGGATGATCGTTCCTCCATCTTGAACGAATCACAACAACAAAATTTTGTACTGATCAACCGAGTATCGGTTGATGTAACCTAGTGATCACTTTATACCATCTACTAACTTCTACCTGTACAACTTGTACACAGTTCAGCAGCGTTTCCTCTGCTTTTTGAATGGCATAAATCAATACTCTCAATCTTATTTCTTCTGGCCTCTTAGCCTCAAACTCTCACTATCCAGATTATGTGTCAACGTGTCCTAGACACGCGACTTCTCTCAGGCAGAAATATTGCAAAGATAAATATAAAGTATGATTTATGGTAACGCTATAAGAGAAAAAAAAATACAATGAACACTACACCAACGACACAAAGGACGAACGATAACAGACCCAACAAGCCTGAAAACATCTGCAGATAGGTAAGAAGAGCACCAGAGAGACGTCTTCCTAAAATGCAAGGAAGATAAGAACGCTACAATCTATACAAATAAAATAAAGCCCTAGTAGAACTCTTCACAACAAAGCAAATCTCCCCGGTTTACATATCGCCACCTAGCCCAGCTAGCCTGGCAAGAAAAGGTCTGCTAAGTCGCGATCCCAACGCCAACAGCCCACTACTCTAGTTCTAAAGACACAGAAAAAGGAAAAAACGCCTGTTAAAGATAGGGGAAGAGGAAACGATCAAGCCCTCAAACAGACAAATCCAGGTGGTATCACTTATCTGGGAAATGGATGTCAAATTTCCTCACTCCACAGCGTACGCCACGTCGTATGTTCTGTCTCTTCCCGCGACTCGATGATCTGTCAGTCCCTCGTCGTGGTCCACGGATCAATGACGAGAGGACATGCAACGGAGAAAAACAAAATTAGTGTTATACAAAGAAATAAATACAATAGTAAAATAACAGGCGGGGGTCACACACGCTGGGTTTGGTGTCCCCTCCAGTGTCACGGTCAAGGTGAGTCGGGATATGGGGAAGATAGCCCTTCGACTGTTCAAGAGGCCAACTCACACTCGCACAGGCATACTTTCATATAATATACTCAACACAAGTTATATCATATTTAGTCAGGCCTGAGGGGCCTTATTATTACAATATGACAATTCTGACTGCATAATACATATTTAATAGTAATCATATAGCATCCAGGGTATAATTCCAATTAACTAACTAGCACTTTTCTAATTATAACTCGCAACCACACATATAAATTCAAGCAAATATGTTATACATCTCTGAACTTGCAGCCGTTATGGCCTTCTACTTATTATATACAGCACAATTCCTTACTAGATCTAGTAACTTTATGTCGAACTACTCGACATGGATATATTATAACAATTCCTCACATTCCTTGCTACTCTATTAATCACAACACTATAGCTACTGCCTTCATCCACTACACTCGGGTAAAGGTTCCTTAGATGTCTACACGATCAATCCTGTCGAACGAGATCTCCGGACTCGGGGAGTTAGTCCTTATAGCTGACAGTGGATTTCTTCTCTGCCAGGTTAGCCCTGTCTTCACTGGCTAATCGCTGGACCTTACCATTCTGCGCTCGCCGTATAGCGAGCGCGAATCCAAATGACGCGGTTCGTACCCTTGGTCCGGTACGACAAGGCGTTGAACAGCTAGTTCTTTACATTAGCTCTTTTGTCTTCGGCTGTTGTCTATGTTTCGTCTCCTACTTCAGACTCAGGAGAATGAGCCGAGAGCGCCTCACTGTGCCATGCCCAAAGCCGTCTCTAAATAAAATATGGCGGATCAACCCTTTTATAGCAGAAATAACCCCGTGGAGCTTCCCTCCCTAAACGCGTGCTCCATGAGTTCACATCTCCGTGCATTCTTAATACAACCTACCGCCTCAGGGCGTGACTCCACTAACCCCCAAAATACCACTTTTTAACCTAAGGCTGAAGTTCCATAGAGCTTCACGCTTCCCGCTTCACGCTTCACGCGTGAACTGAAAAATGGTTGGAGGTATTTTGTTCGAATATGTCCCATACGACTTCCCGCCTCACGTTTCCCGCCTCACGCGTGAAGAGACGAGAAGCGGGAAAGTGTGCTTGTTCACTTTTTGACGATGCGTGAACTGAGGAGGATGGATGATTATAAGAAAAATGTTATAGAGATGGTGCGGGATCACATATTCCTGTGGAATCCCGTCCACAGGGATTACAAAAATAAAGAACAGCGAAAGCAAGTTTGGGAAGACATTGACACGAAGATTCGACCACCAACAGGTGAGTTTTATTTTTATTAGAATCTGATTACTAAATCTAGATCTAACAGTGAAATAACACTGGTCAACACACATTCATATTTAGAAAATTAGCTAGATCTATATTAGTTTTAACAGATAATTTAAACTTCAAATTATCATGCACGATAAAACCCCATGCCACAGAGAATTTTTTTGTTGTTGACTATCAAATAGCTCATAACAATTATGTGAAGCGTGAAGTGGGAAGCGTGAAGCGGGAAGCGTGAAGCTCTATGGAACTTCAGCCTAAGGGTCCGATCACATCAAATACTACTCACTGGATCTCGGCCCCTGAACTCCTACACACCGTGAGCTCTCTATTGCCCAAACACAGAATTCTGCTCGTGACAAAGTGGTAGGTATAAATTTTATTTAATTTTGCCCGGACAGCTGCCTGTTCGGCCTGTTCTTTTCTATTTCCAACTGCCAAGGCATCTTTAACGGGGCCCTCCGACTCCGAGTTTTCCGTCCTTGGTCATGAGATGGTATGGTCTCTGTTCACACCCAGTAAAGTTTAATAATACAAAGCTTGAAATTCTTTCTTATTCACCTTTTTATATATATTCTACAAGGACCAGTGCGAGGGGACAGAAGGAGAGGAAGACAGAGAAAGAGATGGGAGGGTGTAACAGGGTGACAGATTGGCAAGGTATAACTAGCGTGGGAAGATAGTTGACGGCGGGGAGACAGACTTATTAGTATAGAGAGTTTTCCCTGTGCGTCGGTAGCCGTAAACGTAAGGCCCAAGAGGGTCAGAGGGGGTACTGCGCATGCGCGACACCTACGGTCACGGACTGATGTGAAAAAAGAGTTTTCCCGTAACGTCAACGTGAAGGTGCGAAATCTGTCCTAAGGGGCGTTACCACTATATTACGAAAGTAAGGGAGTTCACCGAAGATGCCAATTTATCTGAAGTGTTTGAAATTTGGCGTCTGCTATACTACATCGAGTAGAAAAAATTTGTGGCAGAGATATAAAACTGACTTGATATTGTGATCTCTTAGTACCGATGCTACCAAAGGGAAACAGACTCAACACTGTGGCTCACCCGTTGTTACTTCAGCCTGACATGACCGTGTTATCACGAATGTTCAGCCTTTCTTAAAGTTTATCTTTGTCCACAAACATCGACCAAACAACAAAACAGAGATTACATTCCTCAAGGCCATTTATGACGTAGGAATTATAGAAAAAAAGTGTGATTCATAAATCATACTGTGTAATAGCTGTCTCATTCCTTGTTAAATGTTAGAGCATTTCTAAACTCACCAACCTTTTCTTGTCTCCGCCCAGTGCTTTTTAATTTCAAACATATTATCATATTTGGGTGGGCATCAGTTTGTCACGAGCGAGTGAGCGGGGGTCAGTGAGTGCGGGGAAGGGAATTGAAGCGTGCATGTTGTGAGTGAAGTTGAGGCGTAGTAGAGGCAAAATCTGAAT
Organism: Onchidella celtica; assembly: GCA_963931925.1. Lineage (NCBI taxonomy): Eukaryota > Metazoa > Mollusca > Gastropoda > Systellommatophora > Onchidiidae > Onchidella > Onchidella celtica. The sequence continues at coordinate 32,770,468 of OZ007575.1, read as the reverse complement.
AGTCAGATCACTGCAAGTTAAGAAGTCCAAGGGGACAGACGTGAGATCAGAGAGCAGTCGGGAGATTGTGTGTTTTCCAGTGATGACTGGTAGGTTGAACTATGATTTATAATTATGATGATTGATGTACTATATTCTCCTATGACCATGATGTAAATAAGTTATATGTGAGGAATGTGAAAGTCATTGATTACTATGTATAGAGATGTGCGCAATGAGCGATAGATGTAAGTTCGGATCATGGATTCGTAGCGAGTCTGAGTGCTAGGTGGTACGGTGGAGGTGTGTTACCGTAAGAGGTGTGGTGAGTGAAAGGTGGACTATTGTGTGTACATTTGATAGTTCGTAATGAGTGGTGAAGTGGATAGTAATTGTATGGTGTTATAGAAATGTAATGTTATTCTTATAGGTGCCGGGGTCGGGCAGAGAAGCCACCCGCGGTGAGCGGACTTGTGCCGGGGTTGGGCCGAAGGCTACCCACAGGCCTACCTGAGTGAAGCTGTCGCGCAGGACAGCGGGAGCACATGAGTCGTGGCAGTCTGGCCACCGACAGGGACGTGGTTATTGTCCTTGTTGTTATTAAGATGTTAATGTGCTATTGAGATACTAATGTGCTATTGATATATTAATGTGCTATTAAGACGTCTAGGGGAGATTGAGATACGGAGATTAGGTTGAGCAGGAGCCAATAAGAGAGGCCAGCAAGTACTATATATATGGATGTGAGGCTGAGGCCAGAGCATAGTTAGAAAGTAGCTATCGGGTTGTGGACCCGGAGAAGAATGAATGTTGGGAATACTGATCCTTGAATGGTATTTGAATTGAGTTAATGTAATGTATGTAATTGCATAGATATCTTATTTTTATATATAATAAATGTGGGAGTCTGTTTGGTTGTTCTGTTAAGTGTTATACTTGTTCGTTCGTGATTGTTGTCCTGTCATAATTATTACATCTCCCCGTCTGGGATTTGTGACACAGTTGTCCCCAAAACTTCCAATTTTTGCAAGTTCCGGCTTTGGAAAAAAATCAAATTATTATCATCCTCTTTACTGAAACAAGTATCCACATTTCTAGTTGGTTATTTGTTTTAGAATTTTGCATCGAACAACTTTTGTTTTACACCCATAAACTTTTTCTCAATACTTTCAAAGTAGAAGTCTGTGATCTTGACAAAAATGTGCAATGGCCAGCTTAAAATATTAGTGTAGAGACCAGATAGTGAAAATGTACTGGAATATCATTCATCCATCTTAGATAAAATAGTTCATACGCACACTAAAGTGTCAGAAACAAGTTACCGAGAACTTGATGAAAATTAAGATTTTAATTTTTATAAAGATGACCACTTGATAGACAGTTTATGTCCATTGTCATATTAGTATTATTAGTCATGATTACTTCAGTTGTTCTGACCTCTTGTCCATCATGTATCTGTCACAAAATATCCAGTTTATGAGATCTGCTTCCAATCTCCATGGAAGTCAAGTGTCTAGATTTACTGTATAAACTACCTGGGCTACATTGACTGGAATGGCAGTTAAAGTCAGAATTAAGAGAGCAGTAGAAGTTTTAAAACAAAATAATGACATACAGACAATTTAAAATAAACGAAATGAAGAGAGCAGGCCCACGGTGTGAATTCATTTAATGATTTCAAAATATTTAAAACAGACAAAACAACACCACAATATGGAACATTATGCATGAATTATACCATAAATTCCTTTAAGAAAATATCAACATGTCCACCAGTTAAGCTCAGAAGACAAAATTGCCATAGAAGAATGACCATCCACTCTTATGACAACCTGAATACACACAAAACCTGCTGGACACTGGTATTCCCTCAAGTTTGTTGCATTATATCATTTCATTGAAAATCTATACCAATAATTTTATTTGTTTATGTACGTAAGTGACTATGACAAATAAAACAGCACTGTGTAACTGTAAGACTCTGCAAAACACTAACAGTCTGTGAGAATAGTGAAATGGTGACAGAAAGTACAAGCTGAGAAAGTGAAAGGCTTTATGATCCGCCAAATAAATCATACTGTTAGTGTTATGGACATGTAAAATAAATATTCCTCACTTGGCATTTTCATGTGATTATCCCATAAGAACCGTTTGATCTTGTTATCAATATTATCTACATGGACACAGTGTGTCTGTATTACATGGGTATATTTCCTAGTTCCACCAAATCTACATGATATTTCACTACTTCATCAGCTAAGGTAAAGACTTGTATGGCCATTTGACTTTTCAGTACCTTACTTTACTGGATAAAAGTTATAACTTGCTAAAATAGTCTCTGCTGCTAGATAAGAAAGAGTTGACAATCCTAAATCAAGCAGAAGCAGAGAAAAGAGAATAAAAATGATAATTTAAGGTCGGGTATATCATAATAATTAATATTTAAGGCCATGATAAGATGATGAATGTTTTCATCCATCTCAGCTTCACTTCACAAGAAATCTCAGCAGGCGTTGATAATAATTCAGTCCAATGGGTCTAACTTTGAACATACATCAACAGAGAAGCCTAAGCTGCCTTGTTGAAGTGGTACATGTACCAATATTTGGTCGATCAGTTGTAGTACTCCTCAGGATGTTGAGTGTAGAGCTCTGTAAAAGATACAGAAGAAAGAGTCATGTTGACGGTGTGCAAAATAATGTAATGTGGACAGCTCTAAATAATTTATAGCATGATGCTAATGAATAAGATGGCTTGAGCTAAGAACACTGTATATGTAAGTGTTAGTTTTGTAATTATAACATTGTCATGCATAAGTCTTAGTTATGAATAAATTTCACTTCCTATAATATAATATACTCAATGGCAAACATATGCAGCAGAAAGAAGCCTCGAGTCACTATAATAAAAGTTTACTGGTATCTTCCAACCAGGAATTTTAAGAGTCAGTTTCTACAACTACACTTCTCAATAATTTGTCAAACAGTGGAAGTATCTCACTACAAATCCAGTAAGAAGTCAAATTTAATAATAATAATAATAATAAATTACATTTATATAGCGCATTTCCAATAAATTCTCAATGCGCTTTACAAGTAATAAAAACTCATTCCTCTCTCTCCCACACTCCCTCTCCCCACCCCCCCTCTCTCTCCCTTCCCATCACATTCTCACTCCTTCTATCACAGGCTCTCTCCCCTCAGGTAACTCAAGAAAAATAAGCCTGCTGGAACAAAAAATGCTAAGTTCTTTTAAAGTCATTCAGATTTACAATATTTGATTGTTAATTGATTTGCAAATCTGTCCAATAGTATTTGGTTACTTAAGAAAAAAAGAGCAGAAAGAAAGAAAAGTTCAAATGTAAATGTAATGAGCAAAACTGAAACTGTAAATTCACTTACCACTGCAACCAAGTCATATCTTGTGTTCTGAATTTTTAAGTTGCATAAATTGGATCTTGTCTTGCAGAGCCTTGGCACTAAAGTTCCTGAATAGTTCATCTCTCTAAAAAGAAAATACACTGTACAAAGTCAGGCTGATAACAATGATTAGTTTTCAAAAGCAATCAACATCCTCCCTAACAGTAAACAGCAAAATCATTCTAAGCTCAATAAGGATACTTCATATGGGAGGTAACTTGTAAGTTAAGAAAGAACTATGCATGAAGATGATAATTATAATATTTTAAGACTTCATGCTTTCTAAATAATTGACGGACTCGAAGGAAAAAAATGGACACCTATCATAAACTAAACTCTTGCATAACATAGTTTATCTTCTATCTAAGTCCTTTGAAAGTCATTCAAATTTAGAATATGGAATAGGTGGACAAACATGTTGTTCTGATATATGACTGACTTATTCTTGATAAAATTTAGGAAGAATTGCCCCTTTCCTCAAAAGACAGGATGTCTTCAAATTTCCAGGCTATAAAATATTGGTTACTAGCCACAGCTACCTTTATAATGATTGTATCACAGATTGGCACACATTTGAACTGTTGAGAAGGGGATGCTACTGCTGCTCTTGTTGATGATGAGTCTGCAAATATGTAGAAAATTTCAAAATTCATTAAAACAAATAATGTAACCCTGGATACTTGGATGACCAGTTTAAATGTTTTCAACTGGCTTTAAAATTATTGTAAGTGTAAGGTCAGTCCATATAGAGCATTTTAACAGAAAAGTGTTGCTATAGATCTGTTCCTAATAGAGGATCTAAACTATGGCATGATTGTGGCCTTACCATGACATGAAAAATGATAGACCTTATGAATGAAAAACCAGATATTATTATTTTGTGTATATTTTATATAAATCAAGATTTCACATTTTAATCAATGGAGAGAAAATGCATGGGATGCATGCACAGATATTAGGCTAGATCTATATATGAAAATCATTATTCATTACTTTTAAACCACATGTTAAGTATAAATTCTGTTACAACTTACACAAGACACTCCCCACCAGTGTGTTGAGGAATTTGATTCACAAGAAGCAGAAAAATTCAAACTGCAATCTGTTGTGTTTAAAAAAAAAAAAATCTAAATCAATAAATGCAATCTTAGGAAGTTAGGGAAGTGAGATGTAATGTCAAAATGGCAATAGCATACTATACTACATGTAGTTTGTTTTCATGTGCAGAACAAAATAATCATGCTTGCTTGGGCCTGAATTAATTCTCGTCGTGTGTGTTTAACAAATTTAGAGTAAAGAATAGGGAAAACATTAAAGGTAAAATCATCACAACATGCCTCTGAGCATGGTAAAAGCACACAATCTTCCTGAAATGAACTTTCATTCATGTCTACCGTTCTCACACACTTTCTAGTGGGGCCTACTTTGCTTGATCTGCTGATGTGCGAAATAGATCTAGTCTATCTAGATCTCGATCTACTACTTCAAGTTGTGTGCTCGCCGCTTCGACGAATACAAGTCACTTAGCACCAAAACTATTCAGTTTTCACACGTTAGCACTTGATTTTTCAAAGGTGCTCAATAGCCTAAGTTGAAATTTCAAATTGTTCTGGTTTTTCTTGCTGTAAACACTCCATGAAATGAATAAAAGAGTTGTAATCGAAGGGATTGGGACAACAGCCGCCATCTTGAAACACATCTATGAGCCCACTTTCAACCCCTGGTGTGTTTACAATTGAATAACTAAAACAATCAATGTTTTTAAAATCGTATACACTACTCACATCGTGGATAAGAGGTTCAAGGATCATAAAAATAACATTTAAGCATAAAATATTGCAAAATATAGACACTAGATACTTACGGGCGAGGCCGTCGTGGTGTTCCCGAATCCTACAACTGCTCAAAAACGTTAGTTAGGACCGAGCGAGACATACTTGGCACCGGGGTCAAAGAGCGACAAATTTTAGTTTCGCACAAAATTACTCTACGCCGACGTCCAGGGAAAACTCTCTGGGAAAGTAAGGGATGCAACGGAAAGCGCTTTGACACCCGAAAACGGTAGTGTTTACTTGACCGCCGTACTTGACGATCAGATCACCTGGGAATTGCTTGGGGGGGGGGGGTAGAGATGCTTCAATAGTATTTGACGTGGAGTCGACGGGGGTGGCTATTAGGATAACTAATGTACACTCGGTGAGCGTCTTGGGACGCTACCTGACTGGGTATAAATCCCCGAACGCTCCTTCCAACTTCAGACCGCTGAGAGCACTCACCAGCTTCGTGCCGAAGAGGAGACCACAACTGTAACTGTAACTTCGTACTAGTCTTGTGAGTGGGGAGGGTCAGGGAACCCGCAAACATCCTTTGTCAGAGCGTGGTATCTTTGGTATCTTGTCGGCATTTGAGCTGTTGCTGAGTGGTAAGTTAATTGTACGATGTACGTGTATTTTACTTAATGTTCATAATTGTAGAACCTAAATCTAGGGGGTTTACCTTGGTATAACTACTGCCTCTGAGAGAGTCACGGAAACGCCGTTATATATATGTTACGAAACCTTATAGGATGGGGTCTGTTAGAGAGAGCGTTATTCTTCGTGGGGAACGTGTAAATATCATTAAAACTGTATTGATCGTTTATTCTATTGCCTATATGGGAGCCTATGGAGTATGGGAGCTGCAGCCTGACTTATAACAGTGCCAGCGGTTAAAAGTATTAATGATGAATATCCCTCATGGAGTAAGTATGGAAGTCATGCCTTCCAGCAGTAGATTAGGAAGTTGCGATTGTTTTTCTACAGAGGAGGAAGAACAACACCTTCTTGGCTTCTCAACTTCTTGTCCTTTGATTAACGACATCGTGGCGTCTTGGCTTCCCGACCTATTGGTACCTGCCGATACCTGTTGATCTAACTGCGCAGTCAAGCCAGAGTAGAGAGGAAGAACCAGCTCCCAGATAGCGCCATACACCCCTAAAGGAGAGGTTTCCTTACGCTGAATGTACCCATGTGTTTTATAAAATGTGCTAGAAATTGAATATTACGAAGTCCTTTTAATTATCATGTACTGATTTGCATTGATTTCATTCCATCGAAATTCACGTGAAATTGTATGACCTATGTTCCTATTATTATTGAATGAATTAATAATTATTGTATAGATAAGCAATACAGATATCGTTTGTTATAACTTATAGAAGAGAGATAGTCGATTACTTAGTGTGTTTGTGCCGTGCCTATCACGGCTGGTGTCAGAAGAAAGTTAGTGAGAGAAAGTGGAAACATCACAGAGGGTAACATCAGTGAATGGACTGGCCTCACGCTCAGAAACTGATTAAGATCGTTTGAAACCCGGGAGGAAGGAGGAGGCTGGTTGGGAAGTCTTTTGTTGCGCTCCAACGGTCTTCTTAGACTCCGGGATTGAGAGAGAGAAAGAGAGAGAGAGCGAAAGAGATAGAGAGGTACATAGAGAGAGAGAGAGAGAGATAGACAGATCAGAGAGAGAAAGAGAGGGTAAAAGAATGAAATCAGGAAGACAAAGAAAAAGGGAATGAAGGAGGAGATACTAGGAGTAGAAGTATAAGGGAAAAATGGATGGGGAAGAGGAAAGAGGTGGAATTTACACATTTAAATACAAATCAAGAGTAATACGTTGTAGAAACAACAACAACAACCACAAAAGATCCATGAAGGCACCATCATTAGAGACAGCAAAAAAAAAATAATAATAACTGTCATGATCACATTAGGATCATAAATGCCGTGCTAGGTCACGACGTCAGTGAGTTAATTTTTACGATCTTGTTGATTATAACCAGCGTAATTTGTCCTTGAGCTGTTCTCGTGAACAGTTTGTTTTGAAACACCTTTTTTCTGATAGATGGAGAGAAGGAGGGGCGAGACAGAATAAATGTATAGCTAGGAATGACAGAGCAGTTCTCGACCCCGTGATTTTGATTAACATAGATAAGGGGCGAGTAAAGGTAGTTTATTTAGACGCTTAGTTGGCGTTCGGAAATTCGTGCATAAGAGTAGAAAGCACGGGGTTTGAAGATTTTAGTAGTTAATGTTTCGCATGTTAAATTTTGTCTAGGTAAAATTGACCTTGATTTGGTGCAAGGCCGTGACAAGCATAAATTAATATTGCAGGCTGAGCCACAGACTAATAAATAACCAGACTGGAAACACAAGCTTCGGGCTGTGTCGTTTTTTACGGAAGTTAATGAGATGCGGCCGCATAACCAACATGGCCGCCGCTCGGGAAATTCCGATTTTAGTTCTATCTGCATTAGAAATTTCTTTTTATTTGTCAAGATTGGTTGTACATGTATTGATAATGCATTGTCTTGCCTATCCTTTCATTTTATTGTCTACAGCTGCCTTTTTTTTTATTGTTATAAATTATGACCTTCTGGACTTTTAACGACCGCTGCATTGTAACTGTGCTGCAGCTTCGGTCGCAACCGTAAATCTAATGTGGCGAATGGTTCATGACCTTTCGCTGTTTTGTGACGTCACACAATGGGATCATCCAGTCTGTTTAATTTATTAGTCTGTGGGCTGAGCTGAAGCGACTGCACCAATCAAATGTATGAATCTGGACGGAAGGTCGAGACATAGCTTTAGTATTTAAACCCGTGCAGAGCTTAGATAGATGCCACATGTAGACAATCCATTTACGAGGTGGACGGCGATAGTCCTCAGCCAGATGAGAGACATAGAGACGCAGTTGAGCAGTCCATATTGTGAGGAGCGTGATGTTTTAAAGCTCCAGAGCCTAAGCTACTTGGTTTGATATGAACCCACAGCGTTTACATCCAGCGCTCTCACTCCCAGTGAGGGCCTAATGGTGAGAGTCCATACTAATTTGTAATGATGAAAGTGAACCGTTCTACTTACTTTTGAAGACAGTTTCAGAGCTACCGCCAGACAACGCATGGTTGTACAAGCATTCTCCATGGCGTGTCTAGAGGAAATGTCCATATCATAACATGTCTCATTGAATTAATAGAATTTAAACTGTTATATCCGTCGCCACGTGCGCGGATTCTATTTGGTATCTAACTCATATGACCTGCAAGTAGTTAGAGTGAATAAGTTAGTCTTTATAGAAAGCTGTAGTTTCATTAGTTAGATTCAGTTGCCTTTGAATTGATATTTATATTTATAATTATATTTGTTACATTAATTCCTGTAATTAAACTGCCCTACAGTTCTGCTAAAAATCAAAGCAATTGATTTATTTAGTTTTTAGAGTGCAAGTATTTTTTTTGTGTGTTCGTCGATTGTGGGAGCGGACCTCGAAAGAGTGTCAGTCGAATTCTCCCCATCTAACCCACATCGCGACAATAACTATATGTATACATGCATATAATATGGGTTCAATCTGTTCAACCCCATGATGGAGCTTTTTTATTATTATTATTATTATAAACCTAGTACTGCTCATTATTGGGAATCAAATTTTTTCCCTAAGGATTTTGCAAAATTGATGACGTGGAGAAACTGATCATTACTAGTGTGCAGAGAAAAAAGTAACACCAACAAAAAACAAAAAGTCGATCAGCTCTTGCGGAGATTCGAATCCCTCTTACCAACTTGGCAGGAGCGTTTACTTAGCATTACATGCCTCCGGGGAACTTCAGTAAAAGCGTTAGACACGATACCCGATAAGTATCGCTGAAAAAAAAAAAAAAACCTGGAACATCATTACCATAAGAAACACCATGAGTTAATTAGCTACTCCGAATCGAGTGAAGAACCTAATTATTCGACAAAACAAGGTAAAATTGTGATCTAAAGGAGCTCTTTCTAAATAAAATCACAAAACCAAAAATCCATCTGCGAATAAAATTCTGATATTATTCGCAGACGTCTGAGAAATGTGTAAACTTAAAAGTAAGCATGGTCATTCTGCGCATGCTTGAGATATCTCTGGTTTGATCTGATGAAATCTGATCACAAATTTCCCCCGGCAATGTTGTGGAATATACTGTGGTACAAATGTAGCCATTGTGGTATGTTTGTCTTATTGTCCACCCCATCTTATTTCTCTCATGCGTTGACCTAGTTATACCGGCAACGTGGTATTATGTAAATTACATCTAAATTTCTTTGTCTGGGCGATGCATTCCCTCCGCGGGTCAGCTGACCACTGGCGCGAATATAAGTTTGTCCAGTCTGACCACTTATTCATATTCCTATCTGACGGCGAGGGGGCACAGACATATTGAAAGCATGTTGAAAGCCAGTAGTAGTTAAAGATCCATTTCACATATTGGGTAAGTTGGCATAAGGATTCTATAGGTAGTACTTAGTAATTTTATGTGCTTTTCATTGTTGTAGTTTAAGTTGAGATATCGTTTTAATGTCTCATGTGTAGATGCTGTAATAAATTATTTTGTGACCTTGTGCACTGATCACAGAGTGGAAGTATCGTGTAATTCCGGTAAAGGCCTATTGTGTGTCTGCGTATATTTACCATTAATAATGCGTTTCAATTTAGTATTCTGAGCCAGGCCTAGCTTTATTTTAGTGCCATGCATTCCTCCCAGTCCAGTTAAGCTATAATGCTGTTCTGTGCAGGTTTTATCATCTGTATCTGTTTGCGTGCACGTGGCGTGCCACGCGTTCTTTTATAAAATGCATTTCAAACCAGTGTCATACCAAAGTGATTGTCCAGTTGCCTGGTACATAGTAATTGCCTAATTTAGCCAGCTTTAAGCCTAGGTCCATACTGTGTAATACTATTGGATTGGAGTCCCCATAAATAAGCTTTCATTACTGTATGATGCGTTCCCATTTAATATATTCTGGACGCTGTTCATACCCTTGGACCCGCCTTGATCTAGTCACTAAATCCACGTGACTACCCCTTTGTTTAGGTTAAGCTGCAGCTATGGTCTGCTTGGCATCATCATTGGGTTTGGCCATATACTAGCTACCTAGATTCTACGTAACCTCTAGGGTGGGATGGTCGTCCACCCTGTTTAATGCCTGTAAGGTCCGTGCTTCGATTATTATTTATCGATTGCCGTAGGCTATCAAACGGACTTTAATTGCTTCGTATGGTTTTGGTTCTGTGCTCTTGGGCTGTATGTACATGTATGTATTAATTTACAGTTATTTATGCACATGTGTTTGTAGGTTTTTATGTATGCTTTTACAGTAATTATGATCAAGCTGTTGGATTTAGCTATATCGACCACGTGGCAATGGCATTGTTGCCATGGTGTTGGGGTATCCAGCTTATAATACATACATTAGTCGTGTTGGAGTTCGGATCCAATGCCTCTGGCTTGAGATCTATGGGCCTCCACTATGATCATAGATACCTCGGTGCATTCCTTTCAATCTTAGTAAACTCGTGCATTTATTGATTATATACTAGTTCTGGAACCTTGTATTGATTTTGATGATTAACGATGGGCTTATAGATTCTTATATAGTCACCAGTCTCACTGTTTATATGATTAAGAAGGATTCAGACGACACTTTCCCAGGTGGACTTATGAATTATCATATGGTGGTCCACGTAAAATAGTAATGCTTGTAAATAATATTGGCTACATAATTCATAGCATGGGTGTCACGAGCAGAGTTATGGTCTTGGGGATCTAACGACTGCACGAGAGGCAGTTAACTCACACTCGGACACAAACACGCAAGAAAGTATTAAATAACTAGATTATATGTATGTCACGCCGGCCGGGCCATAGTATTACATAATATTAATATAATAAACAAAAGACAATAGAGGTATATTCAAAGCAAAAATTCCAATTACTAAACTTAACCTATCATATTCATGTAACTAAGTTCCCTATCAAAGGTAATGCAATTAATAGCCAAATGGGTATATTATAAGAAATAAGATATTAATCTAAACTAGACTAAACTAACAGTTGAGTCGCCACTGGCCAGACGCCAGGCAAACTCTCCAGCAATAATACAGATTCTCAAGGTACACTGAAGGCTAGAACAGTCCAGTACATTCAAAGCCTACAGAAGCACAAATTGGCTTGTAACTTGTAGGTATTTAAGCAGCTTGTAAAAGTATATATATATATATGCAATCACTCAGTCACTATTCATTTCATCAACAAGGTGCCATAGTTCTTCAATCGTATTACGGAGATAGCTTTACAATACAGAACACTCGTTCGTCGAGTGCAAGCTGTGGGTTTCTCAGACTTTCTACGAGGCTGTGGGTTTCCTCCCTATCTCTGGACTTCTATCAATTACTAGTGAAAAAGATGAGTTACCGTTGGTCACGCCTAACTGGTAGGCGCGAACATCATACGAGCGCAGCGTGGACTCTTAAGGTCAGTCCAACCAAAACCTTTCTTTCTATGAGCTTTCTCTCTCTAGGCTCCTTCAGTCCGATGACAATGGACTAGTCTTCGTGCCACTCAGTTCAGGTACTGGCCAACCGGAGATACTTCACGAAACGATGCTTCTCTCGTCTGTATTCAATGAATTTCAACGTTACACGATGTTTTATACTATCCAACTACCCGGCAAGGCTAGTCCGCTGGCCAAATTAGTTCAGCAATCTCATTGGCCGAAACATCCCACCATTTTGAATGTAGGAATATAGTCTGCACTATTCTACCAGCCAGTTAACGTGCAAAACTTGTCTAGTCATACTTAATCATGTCAACTATCCCCACCTTGTCTCACCCCTACTCTATTCCTTCTAATCACGAACATTAAAACCGACAAGCGTGAATCTAACAGTTTAACTTTGCAATTCTTTACTCACAAACAATAATACGCGAGGACCGTTCAAGGCCACTGTCATGATCACATTAGGATCATAAATGCCGTGCTAGGTCACGACGTCAGTGAGTTAATTTTTACGATCTTGTTGATTATAACCAGCGTAATTTGTCCTTGAGCTGTTCTCGTGAACAGTTTGTTTTGAAACACCTTTTTTCTGATGGATGGAGAGAAGGAGGGGCGAGATAGAATAAATGTATAGCTAGGAATGACAGAGCAGTTCTCGACCCCGTGATTTTGATTAACATAGATAAGGGGCGAGTAAAGGTAGTTTATTTAGACGCTTAGTTGGCGTTCGGAAATTCGTGCATAAGAGTAGAAAGCACGGGGCTTGAAGATTTCAGTAGTTAATGTTTCGCATTTTAAATTTTGTCTAGACCGTAAAATTGACCTTGATTTTGGCGCAAGGCCATGACAAGCATAAATTAGTATTGCAGGCTGAGCTCCCAGCGGCTGCACCAATCAAATGTATGAATCTGGACGGAAGGTCGAGACATAGCTTTAGTATTTAAACCCGTGCAGAGCTTAGATAGAGGCCACATGTAGACAATCCATTTACGAGGTGGACGGTGATAGTCCTCAGCCAGATGAGAGACATAGAGACGCAGTTGAGCAGTCCATATTGTGAGGAGCGCCATGATTTAAAGCTCCAGAGCCTAAGCTACTTGGTTTGATATGAACCCACAGCGTTTACATCCAGCGCTCTCACTCCCAGTGAGGGCCTAATGGTGAGAGTTCATACTAATTTGTAATGATGAAAGTGAACCGTTCTACTTACTTTTGAAGACAGTTTCAGAGCTACCGCCAGACAACGCATGGTTGTACAAGCATTCTCCATGGCGTGTCTAGAGGAAATGTCCATATCATAACATGTCTCATTGAATTAATAGAATTTAAACTGCTATATCCGTCGCCACGTGCGCAGATTCTATTTGGCATATAACTCATATGACCTGCAAGTAGTTAGAGTGAATAAGTTAGTCTTTATAGAAAGCTGTAGTTTCATTAGTTAGATTCAGTTGCCTTTGAATTGATATTTATATTTATAATTATATTTGTTACATTAATTCCTGTAATTAAACTGCCCTACAGTTCTGCTAAAAATCAAAGCAATTGATTTATTTAGTTTTTAGAGTGCAAGTATTTTTTTTTTTTGTGTTCGTCGATTGTGGGAGCGGACCTCGAAAGAGTGTCAGTCGAATTCTCCCCATCTAACCCACATCGCGACAGCCACCAGCCAATTTCTCATGGCCGTGGTGAAAAAAACAACTCACGGCTCTGCGTGAGATTTAATAACACTTGACTCATGACAATGGGCCGTGCTTAATTGCCATGAGGCCTGTTAAGTATTACTTTAGAACAGTCCCTGTGTTTTGGTTGATAATCTAAGCAGTAATATATATGCTTCTAGGGGTAGTTCCCTGTGCATATTGTGTCGGGATAGCACTTGGTTGGAATTTCTCATCGGGCCGTAAGGGCGCCCTGATACTTGTTTAGGATGCCGGGGAAATTACTGCTGGGTTACGTTCCCTTGCTATTTGTCATTTTTATTCTTATTAAGCCTTGGGTGTTCATTATTTTCTGTATGCAATGTGTTCATGCTGTATATATATAATATTATGACGTGTGCTTATGATGCTTTATTCTTTTGTCCCTACAGCCTGAGCCGCTGTGTTGGTTTGCTTGGTTCGCTTGGGTTTTGTTGGTTCGCTTGGGTTTTGTTGGTTTGCTTGGGTTTGCTTGGGTTTGCTTTGGTTTGCTTGGGTTCTTGGTTTTGTTTGGTTTCTGTTCCCTTTTTTTCTGTGCTCTGAAATAAACGATAATACGTTTACGACCCCTATACATATAGCAGAGTTAATTATTTTGTTTTTGTCACGACGACCACCAACCCATCATTGTCGTCTGCTAACACAAATACAATGCGTTCTCATGTTTTTCTCAAAGAAACAAAACAGGCCTATAAGATCTACAAAACTGCATTTTCACGTCACGCCATCTTCTCCCGTTTAAACTGAAAAGTAGCCTAGAAATAGAATTGAATCTGCACTTGGGAATGCTGATGGGGATGGTATTATAATATCTCTTGTGAATACAGTTTTAACTGCACTAAGTTGCATAGCTTAAACCCACGCTTTTCAGAGCGAATGCCGTAAAATGTACATAGATAGAAACGGCCTTTGGTCTCCTTTCTACCTCACTGCCCCTCTCAAACCCCACCCCTCCCCCTCCAAACCACGACATTTTCCTCTATCCTACCAACAGCAACAATGAACAATTGTAATAGGTTATAATTCTGCTATCTTCAATTGACAGTCGCTACATTTGTCTAATACAGGACACTCAATTTTGTTTTGCTTTAATAATACATGTACATATGTAATTAGTTTCAGATTACAAGAAAATGATGGATGAAGGCCATTTTTCATGAAAATTGCTTGTTTCTCGTTGGACTATCCAGCGAGTTTTATTCTTCTTTACCCTTAATACTGTATCGTCCTACAAAACTCAACTCTATTTGCTTTGCACGGGCACTGAACCTATATCATATAAATCAAAATCACAAGCCTAAATTTTCGCATCAATATCGCACATGATATATTATGTATTTCTACCGTAGGCTACTGCTCGGATGTTTTGGCAAATAATCCATAGACACATTAAAGTTATTACCATTACTTGTTTATTTACCTCAATAAAATATGATTATTTTCGGTTGGCGGGTTTGGGCTGGAAAAAAAAACTGTTAGTTTTGACGGTTTTTGCGCCTGTTTTTTTTTTTTTAACTTTGGCTGTTAAAAAAAAACAAAAAAACTGGGAACACTAAGGCCATGTCGCTAGGCTCACCTTGAACCTTGAACCTAGGCGTTGTCCCTCCACTGCAGGATGTAGCACTCTGACAATGCCTTCCATTTGCTTCGATCTTGCGCACTCCTTGTCCAGGTCGCACCCTCTGTTCTTGTGATGTCGCCTCTCCATCGTCCTACTGGCCGTCCTCGTGATCTTCTCCCCGTCCTCGGTCTCCACTCTGTGCATCTTTTTGTCCATCTGTTATCTTGTGTCCTGGCTAGGTGTCCTGCCCATCTCCATTTTAATCTGAGAGCCATTTTCACCAAGTCCGTAACATTTGTTTGTTTTCGTATTTCCGTGTGTGGTACTTTGTCTTGTAGCTTTATGTTTAGCATTTTTCTTTCCATTGCTCTTTGGGTGGTTCTTAGTTTCGTGGTGATCTGTCTTGACATGGTCCATGTCTGGCATCCATATGTGATCGTGGGGATTACGCATTGGTCGAACACTTTTCTCTTGAGGGATATTGGTATGTCTTTATTTTGGAAAATTTCTCTGTACCTTCCAAAGCAGCTCCATCCTGCTCTTACTCTTGCACTCACTTCACAGCTTGTTTGATTTTCCATTTGAATTGTTTGGCCAAGGTATTTGTATTGGTTTACTCTTTCAATTACTTTATTTTCCACTTTTATATCTTCATCTGTTTCATAATTTGTCATATATTTCGTTTTGTCTTTGTGTATCTCCAGTCCGATCTTTTTACTGTGTTTGTTTAGTATGTTCAGGTTCTTCTCCATTTGCTTTGTGTCTCCCGTGCACAGCGCCACATCGACTGCGAACCTAAGGTCTTTCAGCTGTTCTCCATCAATAGTTATTCCAAGTTCCAGACCTGATGATTTGAAGATTTCTTCTATTGCTGCTGTAAATAGTTTAGGTGATATTGGATCTCCCTGTCTCACTCCTCTTTCTACGTTGAATGTTTCTGACACGTGGTGATGAAAATTTTTTTGAAAAGAAAAATTCCAAGAGAATGAAAATAATATAAGAAATTACCACAAGTTTTAGGGTATTGAGGATTTTCATCGGTTTAAATAGCCTACACAGTACACATACATTTTTAGGGTGCACATACTTTTTATCCACTTGAAACAAAATGTCGTAATTCTTGCTTGACTATTTCTACTTTAAAATCAGTTTATTTCGTTTTAAATGAAATATAACTAATACTTGTACAGTACAGGATGTTCATAGTTTGGATTAGCCGACTTTTAAAATTAATCTCTTCCACACCCCTCCACCCCCCCCCCCCTTCAGTTTTACAGCACTTGAGCTATGGCCACTGACCGCCACTCCCGATTCCCTTACTTTTACAGTCTTTTAGGTTTACGAGACATGCCAACCGGTGGGTTAATAATACATTTTGGTTGATACATATTCACACAAAGGACGTCTCTGCGACAAGACTTGCGTCATCGTCTACATCCGCGGTGCGTGGCCATCCCACCACCCAACCTCCCACAGTCCGTGCACAGTCACACAATCTCGCAGTCTTGCTGAAACCAAGAGGCCAGCCTGGCAAGTGCCAGAAGTTTATCACTCTGTACACAGGGACTGTCCCCCCAAAATTATTTAAAGATTTTTTGTGAACTTTGAACGTTGGGTTGGCGTCGTTTTAAAAATAATGTTCTTTCTTTTCCAGTGAGTGCCAGGTCATCCGTGTTTGCGCAACTTTGAATGTCATGTTTATTACCTGAGTTACTCATGGTATAAATCACGCGTAGATTAATTTTTATCCACAATTAAGAACTAATTTTAGTGACCACGATGAATCAGGAAAATATTGCAAAAAAAAAAAAAAAAAGTGAGAAATATTCAGATGTCAGAAAGGGATTTATATTAAATTGTTCGCAAGTTCGTAGAGTCCTGCGTATTACTAGCTTAGCTGGCAAGTGGATGCTTGCAAGAAATCGAAAGTACAGGGAATTTCCGTGAAGATCTGTCATGGCGTAGGCTAAATGAAACTGAACCTGCGGTTGGCAAACGAAGCAGATGAAACCACCTCCATCGTAATATCCACTTTATTTTACTACAGTCTGTTGCATGATTTGATTAATTACCTGTGTTACATTCCAAATACAAAAAAAAAAAAAAAGGTCAACTACTGTTTGTAGCCTCGTGCGTGGCCGAGTTCAGGAAATGCATGCAGAGTGGGTGGACTGTGAACATCGGATCAGGGAGTTTGCTTTCAGTTTCAGGAAAGTGGACTCTACATATATTCGGTTTTATTTTTGCACCCGCGTTTTGTACATTTTTCAAAGGCGCCATATTTCTTGCATCGATTGATGTAGAATCTAAATTAGATCTAGAAATCTAATCTAGATCTAGATCTAGACTCTAGATCTAGACTAGATTTTAGATATTAAGTCATTTAAGTAAGATTTGAAAGGACAATTGAATAAAGATCAGATGAGTTTGTTTGGAAATTGAATTTGAATGAGCGGGCCTAAAATTTTCATGTTAGATCTTGATCTAGACCAGGTCTGGCTTAGCTTAGATCTAGTGTCATTTGCTTTAGAGCTAGATCTAGAGCTGTAACAGCCGGTATATTCAAATCTAATAGGCAAAAGCAGATCTGAAAAAATAAGGGAAGATGAGTTTGAAAATGGAAGCAAACTTTCCAGCCAGCAACCTTACAAAAACCCGACATCTTGGATTGACGTCATGTTTGCTCGAATAGAAATGTCATCATTCCTGTGTAGATCAGCTGATTACGACATCGCATCAACATTGGTTTGATGTCGGAAACCTGCATTAAAATTATAAGGCTACCCTTATCCGTCAACATTATCGACGGATACTGCCCAGGTTTATCCGTCAACATTATCTGCGGATACTTGGGTTTATCCGGCAACACTATCGGCACTATTGACTAATGACAAACAACAACAACAAACAAACAAGCAAACTGGATTTGTTCCTAATGTTATTGGATTAAAAGAAATTACCAAAGACATTGATTACTGGAAAAAAACTTTTATAAGAAAAGAAGAAAAAAACCCTACCCTGCTGAGAATCGAACCACTGTACCACTGATTGACAGGTAGATACAAAAAAACCCAAAAAACTGGATTTCTTCCGTTATTGTTCTTGGATTTAAAATTAAAAAAAGATTGATGCCTAATGAAAAGACTCACGAAATATCATAAAAACCACAGAAAAACTGTGGGGTCGCAGCAGGGCTATAAGCAAAGTCAAAATTGAGCAAAAAGAAAAGGTTGTATGTTGCGAAGCCCCGCGTGAGAAATAAAACCCAAACAGTACAAAGCAAACTAAAGAGAAGACAGAAAATGCATAAATTTTCGGCTTTCGCCTTTGTCAAGTGAAAAAAAACAAAAAAACGAACAATAAAAGACTTCAACAGGAACGAAGTGAAACAGTTTACTTAGCTGCGAATTCTTGCTT
This sequence comes from Onchidella celtica, assembly GCA_963931925.1. Classification (NCBI taxonomy): domain Eukaryota; kingdom Metazoa; phylum Mollusca; class Gastropoda; order Systellommatophora; family Onchidiidae; genus Onchidella; species Onchidella celtica. The sequence continues at coordinate 32,752,044 of OZ007575.1, read as the reverse complement.
CCATGCTTTTGGCGGACGGACGTGCTTTGGTGCTGCTAAAGAAGCAAAAACTCGCAGCTAAGTAAACTGTTTCACTTCGTTCCTGTTGTGGATCTGTTGCCACAAAAAAACATGGATAATGATCATTGTTCACCATCATCTTGTGAAAATTGATGTTGTGTTTTAAGCTGTTAGCTGCTTTGCAGAGCCTTTGTTTCTTTCTTTAGCACAAGGGAAATTAAGTTATGCTTATGAAATACATGGTGCAAGAGTCAAGATTATGATAAGATAAGATAAGATAAGATAAGATAAATTTTATTCGTCCTTGTACAAGGAAATTTGTTTTGATCATTGAATACATAACAATATAGTTACAGAAGCAGAAAGTATGATACATAGCGCGCACACACACATATATACACACACACTGATAAATTAACTAAATTAACAAAATTAACAGTGCACACAATATGCTTCCCTAACTAAAACACATTGACCTGACACGCAGGACATAATTCAACTGTGCACAGATTACGATCAAGATGACGACATTATTGTAACATCCTAGTTGATGATGGAATAAACGATTTAAAGTAGCGCTCAGTTTTAGTTTTCTTTGACAACAGCCTTAAACTTCTTACAGATCTTATATATTCCTTGTTCAGGGGATGTTGGGGGTCATTTATAATAATGATGTTTAAGTGTAATCTTTTATTCTGAAAATTTTAAAGGTCATGTGGTTTTTTACAGGTAAACATTTAATGTACAGCTTTCTTCAAGTACCGATGCTTGTGTTGTAACCAAATATTATTTAGTTAGGAGCAGGCGAAGTTTTAATACTTATTGTTCTGCCTTCGTTTCAGACAGAGAATCCCAATTGCTGTAAGTTCCAATGTCAGCTGCAGGGAATGCACATCAGAGGGTATGGAGGGGCAAAGGTCGAGGCAGAGGCCGAGGTGGACCTCAAGGAAGGGAAAGGTTTCAGTCTCGTGGGAGAGGAAAACCTCCTGAGCACAGTTCAGCTGCCACGGTATGATGTAATATCCTATACATGTCAAAAATGGAACATTCAGATTCCTTATTGTCAACATATCAAATATCGATAGTCTTCGGCATTAATACTGTATTCTCCTCTGACTTGTTTATAAATTTCATTGTTGTTCATATGGTATGGCCAGTTGTGACTTTTTAAGAGTAATACAACTTGAGAACTCACATACTGGTATCAGATGTTTACTTTTAACACTTTTAAGTCCCTTTTTATGTGATGTGTTAGTGGTAATTGACATTTCCTTCTCTTTCTCGTCCTTTGCAGAGTCGCCGAAAGTTTACTGAAGAAGATATTTGGAAAATTATCAAGTATTTGAAGACACAACCAAAAGCAAAGCATCCAAAGGATATTGCCAAAGCACTGGGATACAATGCAAAATCTGATGTTAATCCGGCTCTATATGAAATGGAGAAACGGAAATTGGTAATAAAGATGGGTGAGACGACCCCAGAATGGGGACTGTCCAGTCATGGTATGGAGACATACAAAGATTTACCTGGTGATTCAGCTGGGGTGCTGACCTCCAAACAAACACAGGGGTCTTATCCATCATCTGACCCTTCACAAGCCCCGGGGGCATATCCATACCTATCTCCTGGCTCCCAACAAGCCCTAGAATCTTACCAGTCATCTGGATCTGGAGCAGCCCCTGGTGCATACCCAGGTTCATACCAGTCATTTAGCCCTCAACAGGGCCCAGGTTCATATTTGTACCCATCTCTTGGTTCCCAACAAGCCCTGGAATCTTACCAGTTGTCTGACCCTCAACAAGCCCCAGGAGGCTATCTTGGTTCATATTCATACCCACCTCTTTGTTCTCAACAAGCCCCAGGTGCCTATCCTGGTTCATACCATTCCTCTAGTCCTCAAAAGGCCCCGGGTTCACACTCGTACCCATCTCTTGGCTATCAACAAGTTGGAGGATCTTACCAGTCATCTGGCCCTCAATCAGCCCCAGGTGCATATCCAGGTTCACAAGTCCCAGAATCCTACCAAACTGCTGGTTACGGACATTTCATTGATACACAACCAGCTCCAGGCTTTTACAAATCCTACAGCCCAAACAAGACCAGGGCAGCTCAAGGTGTATCGAATCCTGTCAACCATGGACAGTTTTCTGTGGGAAGAGGGCGAGGAATCCTTGCCATGGAATTTGGACAGAACAAACCAGGTTCATGCAATAGAAACCAAGGTCGTGGCCGCGGAAAAAAACAATTCGGGGGTAATCAAAATAGTCAGAGGGGATCAAGAAGAGGTGGGAGAGGTTCAGGAAATGATATTCCAGACCAGCTAAAGGATTTCCTTAGTGGAAGAGAAATGGTTGGGTTTGAACCTGCAGCTGCACAAATTGGTCCAAATGCTATTAGGTCAGAAGAATATACTTCGAAGGGTGGCTCCAGATCCCCAGCAGCAGGATCTGGCCAAAGTTCCAGCCATGAAAGTTTATTCAAATGCACTGGTAGTGGTAGCAATAAGAATGCTGCTGGAGCCTACCGACAGCAGTCTAAGGAAAAGGCGGTGAGTAACTAAGTTTAATCAAAAGTCTAGTTTAGGTCAGTCAGTCTCTTTCCTTGTGGGACAACAGTGGTCTTTAATCCTTGTCCCACATTGAGTGAACTCGTCCAGGTAATGCCCTGTGCGTGGGTAGCCAGCGGCCAGTCAGCCTATTGTTCGCGTGTTGCCGATAAGCTAAGCGGTCGGGTCAATCGGATCCTTTTGAACACACTAGTGTAAGGTCCCGTTCAAAGAACGGGGAGGCATGTAGATCTAGATGTAGTTACTCAGTCGGCACACAGATTATGTAGATCAAGATAGAAAACAACACGCACAATCAGCACACAGATTATGTTGATCTAGATCTAGGTAGAAAACAACTCACAACTGGCACAGTAACACCCGCATGGCCCGTGCATAAGGCAGACAGCACAAAAACATGCCTTCAAACTTTGAAACGCAAGCGGAAGTTTAAAGTCGAAACAAAACAAAGGCAGGAGGGAGGCCATCATTGTTGAGGAGAAAGCATTATTCGATGTTTTTAGGCCTATTTTCATTTATTACAAAATTACGATACTTCGCTTTCATGTCAAAGGAATAGACATAGTAGCAAAAAGAACTATCTTTTACATGTAATTTTTTCAGGTCTGGGCATTTCTTCCTCGCAGCAGTGAATTTTTTTTCCTTGCTGTTTTTTTATATAGATGTATCATGTTTACTTTAGGACACAATAACAACAGCAATGGTGGATAAATTGTAAGATGACATTTGGATTAAAGTACATGTGATGAGATGCAGTACATTCTGATGTTAAGCAAAAGGCACATGATCAAGAACTTTCTGCATTTACATGCCGTTTAACACAAGTTTGATGCGTTTCCCAAGAGCTGCGAGCTTGTTTTGTCCCAAAGTCAGGCCATTCAGGTGAACAAATTATTTTTTAAGCCAGGCACTTAATTTACTAACCACATGTATCACGACATTGCCTTCTCCCCCCTGAATTATGTAAAGGTTCCACGTTCATGTACAATGATGTTAGTTTTCTTAGCACACCTTTAGCAAGAGATTTGATTTCCAGCTTGTAGAGTACATACATGCACTGAAAAGCGGTTTAATCAAAGCAGCACAATACTTCTCTCTAATTACGGTACATATGTATTACCACATCAATGACCAACAACATGGTCATTTTCTCCCAGTTTCCCCTGATGAAAAACCTACAGACAGACGCCCTTATAATGCAGCATGCCCTAGTATTACATCGGAATTCATTTGCTATGAGTTTTGTCACTCGAGAATGTTTTTATATGAGTGAATTTTGGCTGTTGGTAGGGGACTATCTTACATTACGTCATCATAAACTGTAGCTGACCAGTGTACACAACTCATTACTCCATATTTTCTCGTTTCGGCACTGTAGTTAGAGTAGGGTCCCTTGATAACACTGTGAATTTCTCCTTTCATGAATTCAGCCTTTGTGTAATAGTAATACAGTGGGAAATTGACACAACCACAATGTATTGTAGTACAGTTTTTATTGTTACATGAGTACTACTATTAGGGGGTTCACATGTCCGGTGGCAGTTGATTGCTCAAGAACAGCTATCATAATAACATACTACGCAGTATACTGGAAGGTATTGCTATGGGAAAGAACTTTAAAATTTGCGCATTGTGTTTGAGGCGTTACATGATGACAATATACAGAACCGATAGAAAGAGACAGTTGTAGCAAGCGGAACTCACAGGATGAATGACTTCCGTGCGTTTGCCACTTGGTGGCGCAATGAAGTATAAAATCAATGGTATCAGTAAAATAAAAGCTGTACTTTTTTTCTTTTTTTTTTTTTTGCAACAGGCCTTTCCCAACCCGCATTATAGTGATAAAAAGAGAGGTAACACGATATGTGTTACAAGACAACTTCCGCTACTCTTAATCTTATCTATATTAATGAAAGAAACTTTATAGTCTATGTACATGTATCTACTCCAACGCCCTTTTTCCTTCCCAGGCAGTGTAAATTTAGAGAAAGTATGCAATATTCGTGTACCATATATATTTGAAACACGCCTTTTCTTTTAAGTACTAAGATGTAAGTTATGAAAGAGAAACCCCTTACCGATTTACGTAAATTATACAAGGTTCACACAGGTCCTTCAAGTCCTTAACCCTTATGGTGTCACAGCCTTGGACGTATTGGCAAATTATATTACCCAAAAATCACTCTCAGAACTCATGGAAAAGAAATTATAATGCCCTCGTGCGTGTTAGCATAATACTTTATCATAGATCCAGCCTACCCCCAATCGACCGATATAGCAGTCTCGGTGCACATATTTAGGAAAATGCCGGCGACCGCTATGGAGGTCTGTGACACTGAAAGGGTTAAGTTTCATAAAAGAAAAAATAAGTACTCAAAAAGTCCTTAAATTCTGAAAATGATGCCAATGTCCTTAAAACGTCCCTAAAATTTGTATTTCAGTTGAAACATTTGAGATTCAAATCTTCCAATTGCACACTGGATAATTGGTACTTTGAAATAACTAAACTTTTCAGAGTGAACTTGCTATGTTTGAACTCTGGATACAGAAACATTCCGTTTCGATGAGTGCTGCAGACCACTTGTATTATGTATAGTTGTAATATTTCTTGGTCACAGGCACACGGGTCCTTTTAAATTTTGTTTACTGTGAGGCCTTAGGAAGTCAATCCCCAACTCTAAACGTATTCTTGCCTTGATGATGGCATCTGAATATGTGCACATTCAAAGCAAAGATGCATTTTTATGCCAGAACCAGCAGGTAATGGGTTTGTACAGTTAGGTGCCCAACAAGAGGATGGCATCGTTCCACCGCTGTCCACCGCTTCCGCCCTACATATATACACATGGTCTTTAAACTTAAAAAATTTAATAATCATATAGTATTTAGTATCAGACCACACTAGAATTTAATGAGAAATTCGATTCTGAACTCAGATTTTGACTTTGTCACAAAAGATGTGTTTGAAATGAAAGGAGCTACGCCCCCACTTCTCTTCATCCCACACTAGAAATGAGCAAGTTCATTGTTGTTGTCAGGAGGGCTATTCACTTATCCATCTAAAGGTACCTCTCTTTTTCTGTATTGCCATTTTTGTTTCCTTCGTGAAGAATGAAAAGTGAAAAATGAAGCCCTATCTAAAGGTGGCCTAATATTCAAACCGATGTCTTTTTATTAATAGATAATAGTTTATACTTTCAAAGTTATATCAGTTATATCATTCGGTTATATATAATTTAAAAAATATGCATTCTTTCTTGCGTGTATTGTCGTGGTATTTTCCAACTGAGTCCGCCCTAATCGAACCATCCAAACTAAGCCAAGGATCGGAAGAGCTGTTCACTTTCCATTTGCTTTTATGCAAGACAATGAAAATTCAGGCTAAAGAACTTGTGTGTGTGTGTGTGTGTGTGTTTGTTTGTTTGTTTTCACGCCTGTTTCAAAATAGCAGCATTTCAGCTGTTACACGCTAGCACATGTATATAAATTGATAAAATAACTTTAAATAAGGCACCCGTCCTTGCTTTGGCGTTCTTTTCGTTTCACAGTTGTTCTTTCTGATAAGACAGTTTCACAAAGGTAGTACATAATGTAGTGAGAATATGCTTTTGAAAAGGGGGGGGGGGGATTTGCAGAAGTGGGAAAAGCTGGAGCATCTGCCATATTATAATGGAGCCAGATGATGAACGCGTAAGCAGCCAAAAGTAAACTGTGTGAATGTGGGGCCCAAAATCATGAAACTTTGTGACAAAGATACTTGAAGAACAGAATTAATAAGATGAGACGGGTAGTGTTTTTAGCGTGCACAGATTTCGCACCGCCACCTAGCGGCAAACGCACGGAAGACATGAAAAATGCCGTATTTTACAAAGCCAAATAGGGAAAATATTGAATTTTTTCACTGTTCAGGTATCTCTATAGGCCTTAATTGACGTCACTTATTGTGGAATTATAACCTCAATCGCTGTGGGAAAACTCTGGAGTTTTTTTTTTTTTAGTCGCAATAGCACCGAATTTTGCACCATAAATATTTTACCATTTCAAGGATTCTTTTCATTCTATGTGCAATGGGCCCCACCCCGATCAGCGCGCAAATTGTGTGCACGGTTTTTTTGGTGGTGCGAAGAAGACAGTGTCTCATCTTATAGTTTGTAGTACATGTATCTTTGTTATACATGTAAGTTACTTGGGAAAAATGGGATACGTCGATCTAGTGGCAAGTGCTCGCCTTTCCTGCCGAAGGGACCAGGTTCGATCCCCGGTCGGTGCAGGCAAGTTGGAATTTTTGGAAGGGAAAACTTCCAGTCCCTGATCCTATGGTAGGTAGGATCGATCACCTAGAGATACCTTGGCAGTTGAAAGTCGAGAAGAGTAGGCCGAGCAAGACCGCTGCCCAGGTAAAATTCTTAAAAACTAATCCCTACTACAAAAACAAGAACAAGAAAAGTATTTAAAAAAAGAGACGCATTTTGCTCCATATTGAGTGGAATGGAAATGTATGACTAGAAATTTCGTTGTGACTACTTGACCACCGTTCTACATACTGCACTTCAGCGGGTTATTAAATTACAGGTACTAGCCGACCCGCGCAAGATAAATCTTGCAAATTTCCCATGTACCAAGCCCAACCGTATAGGCCTATCTAGATTTAGGCTACATTAAAACGGCATTTGGATTCGATGCAATGTCTAATAGAACTGGCTGTTACACCATAATTTCACATACAAATACACAGAATGATATTGTGATAACGCTGATTTTCGACCACCAACATGTAAAGAGAGGTCTAGGACGAATTTAATTTCCGATCATGCTTTTTGATTCTACTCGACGAAAATGCGTCCCTGTTTTTTGCGGCTCCAAAAAATTTAATACAAATAATAGTAAAGTCTGATTTTTGTTCAAAATGAATGTGTCCACGTAACTCTTCGCCAAAAATTGATGCAGTACACCAAGTTTCATAATTTTTGGTGGCGTAGTCGCGAAGTTTTTGCTGCTTACAGATTCACCCTCTAGCTCAATTATAGTAAGATATTGGTATTCGAAGGCTGTATTCCACGTGGCTGTTATTGTTGGTCGTACGGTTTCAGTTAATCGATGATTAAGAGTAAGACTTGCCAGGGGTCCAGGTAAGAGTTCAACGTAGGCCTACCCAAATAATGTAGCTATGCAGGTTATAACGCCCAGACATCAGATCTATCGAACATAAGCGGCGTAGTAAAAGCAGTTTCGGTGAACAGTGCCACAGGTTAACCTTTTTTTGGTTTTTTTGTTTTGGTGATTCAGAGACGGGATTTGCTTTTTAGAATAGATGTTTGTAAACAAGCGCAGATGAAATCATTAAAGACTTGATTAATTATGTTACTTCTCTCTCTCTCCCGCTTTCTGTCTCTCTTTCTCTTTATTTCCCACTCCGTGTTAAGTTGTCTTCTCCCCCCACCACCTCTTTCTCGCTCTGTCACTGTTTATCTCTGCCTCTCACTCTCTCCCCCCCTCTCTCTCTCTCTCTCTCTCTTTTTGTTTCTCTCTCTCTCTCTCTCTTTTTGTTTCTCTCTCTCTCTCTCTCTCTCTTTTTGTTTCTCTCTCTCTCTCTCTCTCTCTCTCTCTCTGTTTCTCTTTGTCTTGCTCTCTGTTTGTCTCTCCTCCCACCCCCTTCGTTCTGTCACTGTTTCTCTCTGTCTCTCATTTTCTCCCCACCCCACCCCCTCTCTCGCTCTTTGTGTGTGTGTGTGTGTGTTTGGAAGGGAGGAATTGCATAATGTGGCATTTCTTATAGAGAAAGGCATAGTTGAAAATGGCAACAAAGCGAAAGTCGATCTATTTATTTCAATATGCAACCCCGAGATGAAGAAGGAGAAAAAAAGAAAAAGACCGAAGATATAATTTTTCTGGATACGGCAAGGAATCCGAGCACATCACATAGGATGTAATCTCTACAAATAGATTTTAACTTGATCATTAAGCATGATCAGAAAAATAACAGAAAGCGACTGTTAAAAATCTAGGATGCCTCACTTCAATATTTTTATATATACGAAGCATTACTCAAGCTCATACCGCAGTGAATACATGGCAAGAAGTTGAAGAACACATACTTTGTATACCTGTCTCAGCGTGAGTTGCTGCACACATAAGAATGTACTGTTAATTAAAAATGGTGCGGCATTTGAAATGCAGAGAGAATCATTACTGTACTTAAGACACTCCACAGAATTAGTCTTTATGATGTTGACTCGGGGAATACACAAATGTGATTTTTAAAGGTGGCCTTTCAATCAACAATGTGAAAATTGAGGCACAGAACGAAATTTCCTGTCACACTTTTTAATGCGTCTTTTTTTTTTCCGGCTCAAAATGTCGGAATACTTTCTTTTGTTCATCAATCTCAGCTGTGGCTCAAAATCAGTGAAAGTATTAAAACTATAGCGAACATTTTAAAGTAGGTCCAGGCACACCTTTATGTCGTTCTATATAATATTTTGTACAATTTAAGGCTCAGCGGTTTAAAAGCCTTTCATGATTACACTGGAGGCCTTACTTCCTTAATATGATTATTATTTTCGCCAAAGACTTGAAGGACAGATTAGGCTGCTACTTCTTGATTGCCCCGCCTATAAAATACTGGCGTTTCATGTCTCGCTTACTTTCATGTTTCCACCGTTTTACTTACGTAAATTGCACCGCGGTACACAGTTTATCGTTGCACAAATTGTCTTATCATGGATAAGGCTTAAACCAAACCGTGTGATATAGGCTACATTTAAAAAAAAAAAAAATCATTTACACTCTGAATCACAGCATACAAGCTTGCGACCTTTGTTGTTCTTCGTTCCAGCTACATATTTTGCACAACTATGAACTTCGGCGTTACGGTTAAGCTTTTGCGGTTTTAATTATCATGATAAGGAGTTACAATAAATTGGAACTGTGAAACAGTTGATAAAAGCCACCACGCATTCTAAAGAAATGTCAGAGTGTTCATTTGTTATGTCCCTTCTGCATACCCAAAGATCTCCAGTTTTTTTAGAAATGGAGATGGAACAAACAAGAAATATGGTCGCGAAATGCTGGTCTTGGCACTGACCATTGTACAAGAGAACCATTTTTTAATAATTATCAAATCTGTAGGTCACAGAAGAAGAAAGAACACACACTGTGTTACATGTTTGAACCAAGCAGTTTCAGATTCATAGTTCTGCTGTATCTTGCATCTGACTACTAGCGTAGAACATTGCGGCCATACTGGTGTGTAAAAGGAGTGTCTCTTCAAGAAAGTAGCGTGTTGGCCAGACATATTTCTGTACAGGCCAAGAGGATTAACATATAACTGAATAGCTCTGCGGGTCTTTGGAGCTTAGGGACCTTCATCCGGATAGGCAACGACGTAAGACGCCTTCTTGGAAATCAGAGATTTGGTCAGCGATCAGAGTGAAACCGGATGTCTCGGACCACAATCGAAAACAGCAGAAAGGATTGAGAATAATTATAATTTATGAAAACTTTCTTTGAAGTTTATCATTAGTGAGCCAAATCAAAACAGATGGCGATCCGTGACGGCCGTACTGAATAATGAACATTCAATTGCCAGGTGTAGTGTACCTGTGCTGTTAAGATATGTTGGTCATATTTGATCGGCAGCTATAGCGATACGTCCTTTTTTATTTTATATACTTTGTCTAATTCCTATTGCATATCCAGAGAAACTGGTTTTAACACACCAGCGGGTTTACAGACAGGCTGGCATCGCGAGAGTCCGTGGCGAATAACCAATCGATAACAAAGACGTGCTCTCAGTTCAAAAGAGATTTGTTTTCCACTATGTACCCAGTGTCTAGATCTACTTATCAACACAGAAACCGCTCCGCATTGAAACTTTGGATATCAGCCAGGCACGCTCGGCCTGGTTTCAGGGAAGCAGCGACGCAGTTGATGATAGCACTAGCAGTCTAAAAAAAAAACCAACGGGAATTCAATCTTTGCATTATGGCCACGGCCGCCCTATAAAGGAAAGTGATGAGTATGGGGTTATTCATTCGTATCAGCAAGTTTAGTACTGTCGCGTCTCATGAGTCTGGATCATTTGGTAAGAGTAACGTTATTATTTTTGGTCTTCTCGAGTCTGAGCTTGGTCATTTTGTGCCATAACATTAGTATTTTTTGTCCTCGTGAGATTTGGACTATTAATCATAATTGTAACAATAGCAGTTGTATTCCTAGTCTTTTAAAAACAAATATGGGCTAATGACATCAGTGTTTTTTGGTCTTCACGAGTCTAGGGATCATTTATAATAAGTAATGCAAGTATTTTCGGTCTTTACAAGTAAATCTAGGGTTGGTCATTTTGGATTAAGGTTTTTACTTTTTATCATATCTCACCAGTTATTGTCTAATCGGATGGAGCTTGCTTTTCCAAAAATTTTGATACCATATTTATTATTCTGGTTTAAAGCCAAGAAAGTTATGGCATTTTCAAAAGTTAAAAAAACACCTCGTATTTGCTACATTTTCCTAATTGCACGATAGCCCAATTTTGACCGCCCATAAAATGACGGTTTATTGAGTCACGGCATTAAAAATTCTTAGTATCCAAGTCAAGGGGGTGTACATTACGCTTAATTTTTTTCGAGGGGTACAGACATAATACAAGCATCTCATTTTACTTTTTTTTATTCAGCAAATTTCATCCGACGTCATTTTTTTTTATTTTGTGAGCTCTTACAGGGGAGGCAAAAATAATGTTTTTGTTGTTTTTTTTTAATTGAAAAGGAGGGCAACCGTGTCACCATTGACTTAGCACTGAGTGTCGGACAAAGGTGACGAAATTAAGCATTGGGTGGGTCTATAAAAACAGTCAGGGTTTCACGCCGAAACATGCCCCATGTCTGATCTTGGCATCCCCTTATAATACAAAAGCTGAGGTTTGTTTGCGTATAGACCCTTTCAACTTCCGCGTTACGGTTGTTTGCGGGGAACCGCACGGCTTCGAAAAGCACCGTGTAGGGCAAAAACCTCAACTTGCCTTGATGATGGCATCTGAATATGTGCACATTCAAAGCAAAGATGCATTTTTATGCCAGAACCAGCAGTTAACGGGTTTGTACAGTTCGGTGCCCAACAAGAGGATGGCATCGTTCGACCGTTGTCCACCGCTTCCGCCCTACAAGTGGGGCACGCCGCCATTTTGTTTGCAAATCACGTGATATGGAGGCCGGTAAATTAAAAGGGTCTACAGTTTTGATCCTGATCTATAAACGTGTCCGCTAGTTTCTCGGTCCACAAACTTTTCAACAAATGATTTTCAAGGAATTTCAGCTTAAAACATGATGAAAAATACATTAATTGATCAAACCTCATTTATTTATCTGGCTTTCTGTGTGAGTCATTTTCAAGCACGTGCGCTACATCGGCGCGACGCTCTGCGACCCTTTGTTATGAGGGGGTCAATTCGGTACGCGCAGCTCAGAGCGGAAAAGGCAAGACTATGTCCTGTTCAAGCTGTAAAAACTCACAACTAAACACATTTAACAATACAAAAGGAAGTACAAATATTTTCGGTCTTTACGTGTAAGGGTTGATCATTTGTATAAGTAGTGCAAGCATTTTCTGTCTTTACGTGTAAATCTGGGGTTGATCATTTGTATAAGTAGTGCATGCGTTTTCGGTCTTTACGTGTAAATCTAGGGTTGCGTAAGTAACGCAGATATCTTTGGTGCTCGCAAGCCTGGAGGTTGGACATGTTTTGTCTCAGTAATTTTAGTATTTTTTTGTCTTCACAAGTCTAAGAGTGATCATTTGTGAATGTACCGTAATGTTAGTATTTTTCGTTCTCACAAGCCTGTGCCTGATCATTAAACATTTGTAACAGTACTGTTAGTATTTTTATACCTTTTCATGAGTCTTGGGGTGTTCATTCATAACAGTGTTTTTGTAAGGAGTGAAACAGACCAAGTCTGACGTAGGCGTCAGAATGGTGGCTTGCCGCCCATAAAGTTTGCTTCACACTAAAACAGCAGGCACTGCCCACACCGCGACCCAGTGGGACGCAGCAGGCAGCGCATGTTGTGTTACTATGGGTACGGAAGACTGAGCCGGTTTTTCACCTGTTATGCAACGTATTGCGCAATGAATCGCCGACCCCTGTTGGAAAAGTGAGCCGGTTTTTTGTTGTAGATATCGACTATGTTGTTTTCGAACTTTAGATCGATTAGCCTGATGTACCAATCCTAAAGCAGTGGACTGTATAAACATGATAGATCTTTGGATAGACTCAGTATGCTAACACACAACAGGCACAGTCACAAGCCATACTTTCCGCCTGTCGACGCACCTTCCCAGAGACTACAATTAAAGTCTGTCAGTTTCATGTCGGTCAAGCAGGGGGCAACACGTGTCAAGACCGTTTCAATCAGCTGTTATAATTACATGCATTTAATTCTTACAAAATTCACCAGGAAAAAAAAGCAAAGAAACAGTCTCAATATTTGGCGAACGGAAGAGGTTGACTGGTCGTTAGAAAAATTAAGTATCGATATGCCAAAAACGGGCTCAGTCTTCCAACAGCTTTTACGAGCTACCTTTGAAGTTTTGAACAATAGGATTAAAAATCCGGCTCAGTTTTCCGGTACCCTCTGGATGACCCCTTATCTTTTTCACCCCTAACAGTGACATTGGTATGGTCCGAGTCCTAACGTAGAACTGCCAAGAAAATTTATTTGATGACTGTGGAATAACCGCAGATAATGTTCGTGGCGTTTCCTGTCCACGTGTTTTAGGTGTGATACGGAACACTGATTTTTCTTTCTCTGTCTCTCTCTCTGCTTGGGTGTGTGTGTCTGTCTGCCTTTCTCTCTTTCCCTCTTCCCTTCTCTTTCACTCTCTCTTGTTGTGTTTGTATGTCTTGTCTGTCTCCCTTTCCCTCCTCTCTCTCTCTTTCTCTGCCCCTCTTGACTGTCCCCACTGGATGTTTCTCTTCATTTCCAACATTGTCACAGGGTACCTACTTTGGGCATCAGATTTTCATCACTTTCTAGGACAAGGTGGTCTAGAGGCAAGGTGCTCGCCTCTCATGTCAAGGGTCCCGGGTTCAAAACCCGGGCTGTGCAGGCATGTTGGAAATTGGGATTTTTCTCATATTTTCGTGTCCCTGATCCTATTGGGGGGTAGGATCGAGTACCTAGTCTTCTCTGATAAGGACGAAAAAATTCGGAGGGCCTGTGTGCACATTGCGCACGTTAAAGATACCTTGGCAGTTGGAAATCGTAAAGAGCAGGCCGAACAGGCCGCTGCCTGGGCAAAATTGAAATTAAAATTAATAGATTTAAATTTATCCCTATCACCCGCCATATCACCAATGAAAATTTATAATTCATTATTAAATAAATATTATATAATATATATTCCAATAATATTATAATACTTTAGAATACAAGATGTGAGTTGTGAACTGCGCCTAACAGGCTGCGTTACAATTTGCTCTGAGACTGAGAGAGTGAGAGAAAGAAAGAGAGAGTGAGAGAGAACAAGACTTTCTGTAGAGTGCCTAGAGCAAACTCGTTTGGATTAGGCGCTATATAAATGATCTTCATTATTATTATTATTATCATTATTCTATACTGGGATTTGCATGTTTGTTATGTAGTAGTTGTCCGGTACAAGCAGTTTCCCATTCTGAAGCCCACATAGCGCCTAGGCCTCATCTATGGGTTTCATCTGTGATTTAACTTTTGAGAGCACTGCTCAGCCATTCAGTTAAACTCTACTTTTTTCAGTATAAATTAAGTATGAAGAGAGTGAAGTTGTTTAACCAGATTTTGGTGCAGCCTGCATAGCAGCTTGTCACGTTCAGAATGACTGACTGACTGACTTAACCGCGTAGGACAGCGTTGGACCTTTGAATTCTACGAATTTGACGATTCTATGCAGTCGGTCCTGATCAAGGGGTTTTTGTTCAGAATGAGAGCTGTCTTAACGCATGGGCACATTGGGCAGTTGCCCAGGAGCCCCAAGGCTATAAGGGCCCCATGCATCCAAATTTATATTCATTTCTGAAATGGTGAAGAAAATTCCCATGGCTTTGCCTAGGGCCCCATAACGATGTTAAGACGTCCCTGTTCATTGGGAATCAGTTAATTTTGTCCTCTCAATTTGTGATGGTTTGTTTCTGTAAAGATTTTTTTTTTTTTTTAGATCGAGAATTTGGATTCAATACCACAAACTCAATGCATCTTGTATTGTATCTTTTCTTTCATGAAACAGCTGGAATACAGTCAAGATAAGCGCCTCAACACTCATAATTATATGAGGAGAAATTCTCCCAAATTTCCTAATCCAGATAGAGATCGTGGTGGGATCCTTCTCACTTCGGCCATTCCATCCATGGAGAACTATACCAGTGGTTATGCTAACCCTGTCGGTAACCAAGGTTATATAAGCAGTGATGAAGATAAGATGGAAGAGCTCGAAAGAGGAGATAGTCTTCAGTTACAGAGCAATTCTGAAAAAGCCCAGGACAAGTCAGTTCCATGTGCTTCTACATCTTCAACAGATGGTGCTGAAACAGAGCTGGGGAGCCCAGAGAAATGTGGGGAAGTTAATGGAGAAAATGAGCACGTCAGTTCTGAAGCACACAGTTTAGGAAAGTTCAGAGAGAAGGTCACAGAAACAGACAGTAGTGACATGTGTGAGTTTTCAGATGATGAGGGGGATGAAGAGTATGACCTAAATTCTAGGGTGTCAGAGCTCCTGTCGGTCCGGCACAAAGACTGGATGTATTTTGGGGATCCACTTATCAGTGAAGACAGCGAAATGTATGATGCTAGTGGAGAGATCCAGGGTGTGAATGCACATATAGGTGATGCTAGCCAAATCGGTACGTATTCTGATAAAGAAATGTGGGAAGGAGATGGCTACAATGATACCACCCCAATGTCTGTATCTTGCTTTCAAAGTGGGAAATCAGATGACAACGGTTTTCAAAGCCTTAAAACATGGGAAGACCAGAGGCAGTCAAATCAGGATGACAGAATGTCACCTCAGAGCTCAAAAGACAATAGTTCTTTAAGTGAAACAAAAACAGCTTTAGAGATTTTCAGAATCCTATATCATATTCCAATGGGTGCCACATCCAAAGACCATTTGATATCAAAGTTGAACCTTCATACTGATGAGCTACAGACGATTCTTGGTGCATGTGAAAGAGATGGATTGATTGATTACTCTGTCTTAGGACATGTACGCCTTACAGAAAAAGGAAAAGCCTGTGCTTCAAAACTCCCCCAGTCAGTACAGTTTGATGGTTGTGATGATCAAGCATTCAGTCAAGGCCCTGCACCTAGTCCGGCACAGCTGCTGCAAAGTGGGTCGTTTTTCAGTTCAACTATCAGATCTGAGCCAGAGAAGCCAGTAGGAAGGGGAATCATCGCTCGTTTTGACACGTTGAAATCCGTGGGGAAAATGAACCGCACAGGAGGGAATATTTCTGAAACCGTGAACCAGATCCCATCTCAAAATGTATCAGATCAGATGAATATGGCACAGCAAAGTGGACCCAGAAGTTCCAGCATCATGCCCTGGATGCCTGGAAGCTCATATGACAAGTTTAGGCAACAGCCTTCGTCACTGCCATTATTGTCATCGATACCAACAAGACCAGGTAGTCAAACCAGGACATTCCCATTTTCCTCCCAGCCACCTCAGCCACCTCTGACCTTTGGGCAGCAGTTACTGAGAGACAAAAGGGTTGACATTCCAGGCATGGAGTATCTCATTCTGAGTGACAACCATGAGAAAGTCCAGGATCTGGTTACCTTGGTCTCAGCACCAGAACTATCAGCGCCCCAAAGGAAATCTCCATTGTTGTCTACTCCCCTCACAAGAGGGTCGAACACAGCAGTGATGTCCATACAGGGAGGTGCTAAAACTCCATTACTGGTAGGTGTGAATCATCATGTTAGATAAAATGTGCTCCTAGCTTTGATTCTAGACATGGTTGGTTGTTTTTATTTATTTATTTATTTATTTATTTTATATGTTCTTTTTAAGACTGGTTGCAGCAATAGGGGACATTTTTTTCTCAGACAATACTGACTGAAGTACACGTAGTTCATAATAGGACAAACAAAAATTGGAAGCTTCTTCCTTATCCAGGGGCTCTGCTCTGCTTTGACTGTTGAATTAACTCATTCACTACGGTGAGCTGAATATTCGGCTTGCGGATTTTCGCTTTGCTACAGATAACTGAATGTTCGGCTCAAGTGGACACTATTTTCCAACAGTAATATTTGAGCCAACTTCTCAAAATATTGAATCCCATCCTGGTTCATTGATTTTCCTTTACTTTAATGTCTAATCACAATGTATTATGTCTTGCGTTTATTCTGAGTGAAAGGAAAAACATCTTTGAACTGCATCTAAATTGCTAACTGGTTAGAATTGAGAGTTTCTGTCCCACCCACAAAAGTCACTGTAGGCAATGAGCTAAACATGCTTACTTTACTTGCGAATGTTGACTTAATTTGTGCACCAGTTTGTGATGAACAAATATTTGACCGTCTCACTTTTGAGTATATTTTCAGAACTCACTTCACAGAAAGTAGGAAAGAATACACTTGTTTTAAACAATTCAGTCTAGCATGTTCATTATTATTTGGATTAAAATATTCCTCTGATTTATTATTCATAACTGAAAGAAGATTTTTGCCTTGCATTGTGAAGAGTGAAGTTTTCACACCAGAGTGACAGTTTATCAGAAACTCAAGATGTGCACTCGTGTACATATGTTGAGAATATTAGCAGCTGCATTATACAGAATATCAGTTTTGCCCATTCATAACTCAGCTGCTCAAAGTTGTCAGTAAATGCCCATGTTTAAATAATGACTTTTTTCATGGGAATTCAAATTTTTCAAATGTTAAAAGATCAGCAGTTTTATATTTTAATGTCAGTTTTATGGTGACACTATCATTGCAGGCATGTATAACAGAGTCAGGGCATTCATCTAAAAATTATCTGATATCAAAAGAACGAGTAGGTATACATGTATTGTGATCATTGTGTTGTCTGATGTCAAGTTAATTCAAGTTGCATGTTAAAAATCTATTTCCTCACCAGCCATTTCCCAGTCAGTCATCACAGCCTTTGCTCCAGTCAGCTTTTGCCCAACAGCCTTCACCCAAGGAAAGTCTTCACATCAGTACTGAGAGTTTTGCAGCCCTGAACAAAAATCCTATCAGTGCTTTCATGGAATATGGCCAGTCTCGACGCTTGCCAGCCAGGATTGACATCCTGAGTCAGAGGGGTCCTCCTCACAAACCAGTGTGAGTAAAAACTTTATTAAACAGTCCATTTCTTCACTTGAAACCCCAAAGCCAGGAGTTGTCAGAAGGATATGCTTAAAGTAAATTTACAATTGAAGGAAAATTTTAACAAATAAATACAGTTATAGCATTTAACTGACTCACTACCATTAACTGCCGTGAGCGGTTCCTCCAGAAAACACTCACTTCAGATGGTACATGAAAATCACATTGAAAAATATTTTATCTTAAATTTTCAATAATATGGGATTTTACTTAATTTTTGTTAACGTTCCCATACAGTTATTTCTGATCGCTGGCTTTCAAAAAGGGCAATATGAGAACTCCTTAACATTCCCTGAAAGAAACCAGCTGGGAGTGAATCAGTTAACCCCAATAACAAATTAGAAGGGATTTTTCAGCCACCGTTCTCTAAGACTGTAGTAATCCTTTTGGCTTCTTTTCAGGAGAATAAAAAAAAAGTTTTATTTTATCACAACTGCTCCAGTTATGATGAATTTTTGGAAGTTTGTTATTCAGTTAGTTTTCAGCTTAGGAATCTATAACCAAGACGATTTGATGTGGCTTGGTATGTAATTGAATACGAATATTGATTTCTTGAATTTTTGACTTAACCTATTTGGGCCCTAGACCATTTGGCCAAATCATGTTTTGTCTGCTTAACGAATTTTTTCGGACAGTTTTAAGGTTGGAGGTAGTATTGGATTGTCAGGGAAGCCAAATACTTTGAAAAAGAGATAAGCAAGCATGCACATAACTGGCACAACCCTGAATATGTCATTAAAAGTTTGATGTTTTTAAGGATATCCTATTGCTCATGTTTAGTCCTCACATTTATTTTTAGCATGATGCTGAAAGTGAATGCAAAATTGAGTTTTTCTCTTGGTTTTCACAGCTTTGTTGTTGCTGCCATTCTGGGCAACCGGGTATTTCCAGGAATTACCAGCAGTAACAAGAAAGATGGCAAGAAAGAGGCAGCTGAACAGGCCATGAGAATGCTCATAGCTGAAGGACAATACAATGTGACTCAGAATGCTGGCTTGGTAAGATACTGCACTGAAAGCAGTGAGAAGGTCCCAGATATTTTAGAACACACACATTCTGTGGTACAATGGCTATTACTACAGTTGTGAAAAGTGCCCAGTGGGGGCAACCCAACAAATACAAAAGAGGCATTACTTAAAGAAGATAACATGGCATATTATTTGCTATCGTGAAGTGAAAAATGGGAATGTAATAATTATTGATGAAACCTTATTGATAAAAAGCTTGAATAGTACACATGTATGGATAGTGAGATAATAAATTGAAGTGAGCATTTCGTAATTGGAAGTGGATCTGGCGAAATCAGGCTTGAGGTGAAAGACCAAGTTCCTGAGAAACACCCCTTCGAAGGCCTGACAAATTTTCAATGGAAATTGAAATTTGCTTATAATATGAAGAATTGGCCATTTGTCAGTAAAAATATTTGGCTTGAAATCATCTTAGAAATATTTTATTTTGAATTTTTAAAGAGGTATAAAAATTTCACCTTCAGCCTGATGTCATCAGAGCCACTCATAATTTTGGAAATTTGAATTATTGATAGTTTTTTTATTTTTCCATCATTTCTCAACCAGATGGGCATTCCTGAGGAAAATATGACTACGTTTGACAAAATAGCTGCAATAACCCATCACAAGTTTAACCAGTTAATTGCCACCATTCCTGAAAGCTTGGTAGGTCGTAAAGTGATTGCAGGCCTAGTGGTGAAGATGAACCAAGCTGATGTGGGCTCTGTCATTGCCATAGGTTCTGGTAAGTTTAAGCAACCCACAGCTTTATTGTTGTTGTTGTTGTCGTCTTTACCAGCTGGCATTCTTGTGTGCTATGCTGGGTTTTGTTGGGTTTTTTTTCAAGGTCATAAACCCGGTACTGCTTAATGCGCTGTGAAGCGGAGTCAAAACAGGGGTCGGGTTCTTGCCTAGTACGCTACAAAGCGCTGCATTTGACATAGTGGTTTCAGGCATTCCTGGCAACTAGGTTTCCCAGATGCAAAAAAATGCAGTGTACGTGATTTTAGTCTTCCCTGGGAAAACGGAAGAATCTGCTTTCCACTTCCTTCGATAATTTTTTCAAAATCTTGTAAGTATGGCACATTTACAGTTAGTGGGTGGATCTGATGAAAAATTGGCTTAAGATGAAAAACACATTTATCTAGGAGATTGAGGATGAAGCAAGAACCTTAGATGATATAGATTTACATGAAAATGGTGACAGTGATGCAGAAACAAAAGCAAAACTCAAAAATTAACATTCTAAATATAAGTGTATGTATTATGTTTTATTTTTTTTTACAAAAGTTAATTCTTTCAAACTTAGAGTAGTGCAGTTTTGCTTCGGCTGAAAGAGAGTAGACTTGTGAAAGTAAGTTGAGCGGTTTTGGCTTAAAAGTGTACTAGCTGTAAAACTTTGCATTTGCACCACTCTGGCATATACTTATTTTCTTTCCAACCATTGATTCCACCACACACAGCCGTGCATTTGCCTAAAAGCTAAAACCAATAACTTTAATAAGATGTGAACATGTCACTTTGAACATGTCCTTGGTCAGCTGTTGGAACCCAGTTAAAACTAGCCTTTGAGTTTAGTTTGAACAAAGTTCTAACAGCCGACAGCTGATATTAAACTTGCATTCTTGGCTATACAGTGGAACACACTTAAACCTAAAACACGGCTGAACCAAAAGAAAAATTAACCCCCGTTTTTTTTTCTCTGTTACTCTTTGTTGATGGACCAGCCATAAACCAAAAATCAATATTCGCGGGAACACGGCTGAACCGAAAACAATGACCTTGATTTTAGGGGAAGCCAGTGACCTATTCTTAATCAAGCATGCTTAGTACCGATGCGCCGTTCTCTCATCGTCAGGCCTGAGGTCACCAGCAGGTGCCGAAGACGGAGAGGGGTAGGGGACGGGACGGGGGAATTGCGTCAGTGAAGCAAGTGAGCGGTGTGCTGATGTGGCGAGGCGGGCAACACGTCATCGAAGCATCATGATACGCGCTGTCTGATGCGGCGTGATGTTACGGCACCGTGTAGTGTCAGATGACTCACGTGGTTAGTTACATTGCCACACGCCCGGAAGTAGCTCATTATTTTATCAATGAAATTTGACCTTACAGAGTTTGTTCCCCTCTCCTGACAACTTCCACCATACCCAGTTTGGATAAACCAAAATATGTTTAAACCAAAGTAATAATTATGTCCGGTCCCTAAAATTTTGTTTTAAGTGTGTTCCACTGTATTACCCTTCTAAAATTAAAACAAAGAAAAATTCCTTACTCATCATTGTGCTTCAAATATTTTATTTCCAGCCACTCCCTGTTCATCATTTAAAAGCTGTAAAATTTGCATGAACATTTCATCCCCATTCCCTAAGACTGTCGTAACTCAAAAATTCATAAAAAGGTTGTGGTTAAGGAAGCATAAGCTATTTACAAAATCAAATGCGCAGCCGCCTGACAAAATAGGGCACTTCTCGCATTTTGGTGGTATGGAGATATTGGTATCACCAAAAACGTTATTCAAAGCCCTTTCATGCAGTAAAAAAAATTATTGCTGGAACTAAATTGGCTGAGAAGATTTGGCCTCTCAAAGACAGGAAGTGACCCAACCCTAGTTATGAGAAATACGCTTTTAAACTTTCAGCTTAGAAATACAAACTGTTGATGGAGACTCGATTAAAAGTCAATTTTGAGGCATTTACCATTCTCAACAAGCATTGTCATTTGGAAAAAGAATAGTAAAGAGGTTAAACTTTTCAAAAATACTGAAAAGTCAAAATCAATAAAATTGAACTTGTGATGCCTTTTAACGATTTTCTCGAATCGGGTGGTGCCGACATCTGCCTCATTTTGTCAGGCGGCTACACAAATAGAGAAAATAAAACTGAGGTCTTCACTGCTCAGTTATAGTTCTCTATGTAGAATACTACGCTTCCCGAGCAACAGCCATTTTCGAATTTTTGAGTTTACCACAGTCTTAGGGAATGTTGATGATTTGTTGTTGTTGAACCTGTTAATTCTGTAACTATTGGTATTTCTTTCTGCAGGTAATCGATGTATCACTGGTGATAAACTGAGTCTTCAGGGTTTGACTGTCAATGATTGCCATGCTGAAATTATAACAAGAAGAGGATTTATGAGGTAGGTGGAGTTCTGAGTAAATGAGACAAATCTGAACAGACCCAATGCAGGGAAGCTACACCCATATTAATATAATTACATCCAGCAGAGATATCCAGCTTTGCCCAGGATAAACCTGCTGCTTTTCTCATCCCCTACCCCTGTATAATCTCGCATCAATTCCGATCCATTCTCGTGTAGCACTCGTGTGTATGGGGACTTCCGACTTGTAGTGAGTAATGGTGGGTCACGGGCAAATGGCTGCAATGGACTGCTGTGGTTCATGATATGACAGTGCAGCCACCAAATGCTAAAAAGTTTTATTCACCACAAAACGTGGTATGAATATGATCACAATCTGCCTTGTTTGTAGCAGTATTTTTTATTTAATGGTGGAATAGTGTGCTTTCTTAGATTAGGCATGACATATGATAGTGTTCCTGTCCTTGAATGGCCAAGAGCAGTTCTGCTGTCCTACTTTAGTTATCCAGGATACAGGCAAAAAGACACTTAAATATATACAAGTTTGTTGGCAGGGCCAGAAACAATGGAAAGTAGCAGGTATAATGCTTTATGAATTCTGAATTTTTTTCTTTTCATTTTATCCTCTGACTGCCATGCCCAGAAGTTTGTTGTACAAGGCCTGCACACCCAACACCTGCAGCCCCGAAGACACTTTAAACCTTTTAAAAGGTTTATTTCTTTGTGCACCCAAAATACAATGTTACTGACAAAAACTGAATATAGTTGTTACTGACAGTAGAAAGAGTAACAGTTGAAGAGTCTGCAAGGCAAAATTTCATGCCATTATTCCCACAAATAACCAAGTTATTGAAGAGTTCTTGGGTTCACTGAAAAAAATGCTTTTTTCCAGGCGCATGGTGTTTTTTCCTGGTGGCAGTGTCTCTTTTGAAAGGAGAATGTCCAGGTTCTTATATCAATGCAATTTTGCATTTCCTTTCAGATTTTTGTATCATCAATTGAAATCATATGCGCCAGACAAAGACCATCCCATTTTTGAGCCATCACCCACAGGCAGACTTAGAGTCAAAGACACAGTATCATTTCACCTGTATATTTCAACAGCTCCATGTGGAGATGGAGCTCTGTTTTCTCCAAGGTAACATACCCCTCCCCCCTTTTTTTTTTGTAGCCTCTTTAGCACAAAACAGATTATTATGATGTCATAATAATTGGCATAGTTAAATGAACACTATGGTTAAAGTGTGACAAGAAGAAAGAAAAAGCTGCATTTCACAAAGCTTGGTGCTGTTAACAAATAATAACAAAGTTCTACAGGGAATACTACATGAACGAAAATAAAATGGTCAATGCAAGCTTTCAGTCACTGAGGATCTTCATCAACTTGAAAATTAGGAAACTGGGAAATGATTTGCTTGTGTTTTTTTGTGTTTTTGTTGTAGCTTCTTACAGGGAGCTTTGCAAAATACATCTATTTTTGCCTCTTTTTAACTTTTTGCAAAGTCCTCCAACAATCCCACAACTTTTCATGTCTATCTGAAGCAAGATTTTTGTTAAGAATGACTGATGCAATTTAGCAATGTTTTATTTTTTTTATTTTCATTTCAAGCTAGTGGTCACGAGAAATGGGGAGGTACAATTACCAACCAAAATTAATGAAATTAGTCTACACATAATTTGCAGTTGCTTTTCCACTGATATATTTTTTCGCTTCCCAGTCTGTTATTGTCCTACCAGCAATATGGTTTTTTGTGAGTCCAGCATAAAATTAATGAACCATTTTCTGTTTGCAGAGACACAGAGTCCAACAGCGGGCCAGTGAATGAGGGTTCCGTCAAACACAAACCTACATTTGACACCAGTGTGCAAGGGTTATTGAGGACAAAGATGGAAGGAGGTAAGTGAAATAACGGGGAATTGTCCTTCTCAGGGCTGACCATAGCCGTATCGAGATTTTTGTCTGCCCTCAGGTTGTATATAATATTCATGTCATCATATCGTCTCAGTTCTTTAAGACTAGTAATTGAAAATTTTTGTTAAATGTTCATATTAGGCCCTAATATATTCAACTACATTCAAAGTGGCATCGAATGATCTTGATTATAGACTCCTAAGCCGATAAATAATTTTCTTTCCTTATTAGTGTTGTAATAAACTTTAACAAACTGATTTGGAAAACATAGATAGATACAGACTTAGAAGTGTTAAATTAGAATTAAATTTTAAAAAGAATATGGCTCGTTGCAATTCTGTTTTCAAAGAACATATCAGTTCTACTCATATATAATTAATGAGAAATTTTGGGAATTTTTTTTAAATATCTTGTTCCGATTTAAACTGCTATATAGGTATTTTAGGTTATTTCCCTTGTCAATAAGAAGGGAGACATTTTGGTTTGTGAATATTTTGAGATTCCTAATAGATCTTTTGAAATGCTTTTTTACTGGTGATTAAATAGATCGAGAGCCTTTTGCTTCATAATCCATTTTATGTCTGTGTGATAGGAGAAGGGACAATTCCGATGGACCCCACCAAATCAGTCCAAACATGGGATGGAATAGTAAGAGGTGAGAGGCTTCGCACCATGTCATGCAGTGACAAAATTTGCCGCTGGAATGTCCTTGGTCTTCAGGGAGCCTTGCTGGCACATTTCATTGACCCCATCTATTTGGATTCAATCACTTTAGGTAAGCCTGAGTGAGACTTACTCTTCATGAACCATTAAAAAATTTACAGTAAAGACATTAATAAAAATTTGCACAATTCAAGAGTAAACTGAAAGAATTGTTCCAATGAAATGTGGTTAATAAACATGTTCTTTTATGTAGTAGAACTGTAAAGGCATCTGATTCTTTAAATTACTAGCTGGCTGCATTAGGTATCAACATATTTCTCTACTTTTAAAAAAAAAATGTTTGTCCTTTTTTCCTTTGAGGTGTGATTTCTGCTGGATTTACCCTATTCAGGAAAAGTCCTCAGCCTTTAATTTGTTTTTTCTGTACGTTAATAAGCAGCTGCTGCACAGTTAAGCACACATGGAACAGCAGATATTAAGATTGCAGTGTAAATGTGTATGGTAATATGAGCAGGATTTCAGTTTAATTGTGTGTACCTTTATGGATGAGACTTCGATTTATGTGTGTATGGTTCTATTTGTGGGATTCAGTTTATACGTGAATTGCTACGTAAATGGGATTTCAATTTTTTCAATGTATACATGTGTGTAAGCAGGCTTCCAGTGTATATGTCTGTATTGTTCTGTGCAGGATTTCTGTTTGATGCTGGACATCTGAGCCGAGCTGTATGCTGCCGCCTCAACAGGGGTGAACCCTCACTAGACAATGAACTGCCTATGCCATATGGTTTGGTTCATCCAAGGCTGGGCCGTGTTACAGCTTGCGATGCAACCCGAGAAACTCAGAAGACAAAAGCATTTAGTGTGAACTGGATGGCAGTGGATGAGAGGCCCGAGGTTGTGGATGGAAGTGTTGGAAGGTGCTATTCAGGGTAGGTTCTTCCTTCTTTCTTTCGTCATTTCTTGCACAATGTCTCAGTATGATCTGCATACAGAATACACATTGCATCATACTAATGTAATTATTTTAACATTACTAGCAGTCAAAGAAGTTTTATATTTAACCCTCGTCCCACGTTGAGTGAACTCGTCCACGTAACGCCGCGTGCAGGGATAGCCAACGGCCAGTCAGCCGATTATTCGCGTGTTGCCAATAACCTCAGCTGTCGGATCAATAGGGTCCTTTTGAACATGTGTATCGTGTTTACTTTAGGACTCAATAACAACAATAATAACGGATAAATCATAAGGGATAAAGGATATTTGGAGGGTATTTGGATAAAGTACTTGTGATGATATGCAGTAAGTTCTATTGTTAAATGGAAGGCCCCAATCAAGAATTTTATGCATTAACATGCCGTTTAACACACGTTTTATCATTTTTCCAAGACCTGTGCGCTTTTTCTGTCATTAAGTCAGGCCATTCAGGTGAACAAATTATTTTTTAAGACAGGCGCTTAATTTACTAACCACATGTATCGTGACATTGCCTCCTCCCTCCTCTACTATGTAAAGCTTCCACGTCCTATGATGTTAGTTTTAGCAAGAGTTTTGATTTCCAGCTCGTAGAGCATAATAATACATGTACTGAAAAGCGGTTTAATCAAAGCAACTCAATATCTCTCTAATTACCACATCAAATAAAGACAGCGACCAGCAACAAAGTCGGTCATTTTCTCCCAGTTTTCCCTGATGAAAAACCTACAGACAAAAGCCCTTATGCAGCATGCCGTAGTATTACATCGGAATTCATTATTACAAACAGAACGGTTTTTCAAATACGCAAATAGCCCCTTCTTCTCATTTCACATGTAAACGACAACTAGCATCAAAGTAAAAGTTTCCCCAAGATTTTCCCCAGTTAGAACTTCAGACTGTCAGTACTATTACATGAGTATGACGAATAGTTAAGAACAGTTGCATTGTAATAAAAGTAATCGGACGATACCATTTTATTTGACATTCTAGGGGTGACAGAATAGATAAACGCGAAAATAGTTTGGGAAGAAAAAAAAACAATAGTCGCAACAACCGAATAACCAAAACACGAGGAGCAGCGCTGCCATACAATATATTGGCATTGGCCTCCCGCTGAACCCGATTTGCAGTATGTAGG
The DNA here is from genome assembly GCA_963931925.1 of Onchidella celtica. Classification (NCBI taxonomy): domain Eukaryota; kingdom Metazoa; phylum Mollusca; class Gastropoda; order Systellommatophora; family Onchidiidae; genus Onchidella; species Onchidella celtica. The sequence goes on along the minus strand of OZ007575.1, from coordinate 32,725,325 downwards.
ACGAGGGTTAAAGTTCTGGGCCCCGGTGGACTGACATTTAACTAGGAAGTTTTGGTTAAAATGGCCAACAACAACAACAAAAAAAAGAAAAAGAAGGCTGATGTTACAGGACAGTGGTATTTACATAGAAAGATATAGCTCAGTATGTTTTCTCTATTTGGCTTTGTAATTGGACTACCCTTAACAACAGCTTCAAAGACTCGTTTTAAACCAAGTTCCAACAGCTGTCCGACAATTTGTTATCTTGCATCTATATAAAAAAACAGCAAGGAAAATAAATTCACTGCTGCGTGGAAGAAATGCCCAGACCTGAAAAAAATACATGTGAAAGATAGTTCTTTTTGCTACTATGTCTATTCCTTTGACATGAAAGCGAAGTATCGTAATTTTTTAATAAATGAACATAGGCCTAAAAATATTGAATAATGCTTTCTCCTCAACAATGATGACCTCCCTCCTGCCTTTGTTTTGTTTCGACTTTAAACTTCCAGTTGCATTTCAAAGTTTGAGGGCATGAGTTTCTGTGCCGTCTGCCTTATGCACAGGCCATGCGGGTGTTACTGTGCCAGTTGTGAGTTGTTTTCTACCTAGATCTACATAATCTGTGTGCAGATTGTGTGTATTGTTTTCTACCTTGATCTACATAATCTGTAAAACGTAACTAGATTACACTAGTTTATTAAATTTTTTGGTTTTCCCAACTCAGTGCTATGATATTGTGTCTGCAGTACATTGCAATTCTGTGAGTATTGGATCTCTGGATCTGACCTTTTTTTTTTTTTTTATCTGATTATCTAGGGAGCCTAAAGGTGACTCATCAGCTCCTTCAAGATTGTGCAAGAGATATTTGTACGACCACTTCAAAGAAATCTGTCATCAGTTTGGACGAGAGGAGCTTCTGACTGCCAAGTCCTATTACATGACCAAACGAATGAGCAGCAAATTTGCAGAGGCAAAGGAAGCCCTCCATCAAAAGTTCATCTCAACCGAATGTGGTACTTGGTTAGACAAACCCATGGAAGAGAAAATGTTCTCGTAGTCTTCGTTCAAAGAATCGAAGAACAAGAATGAGTGGATTCAGCCGCAGAAATGCGACAGATTTGAAATAAAAGATCTGATATGTGTTAGGGCATGAGATAGGAAAGTTTGATGATAAAAATAAAAAAATAATAACAATCATAAAAGAGAATCATTTTTATTGAAATTATTAAATACATTAACACTGAGCTATAATTGGAGTTAAACTTTTTAGAGCACAGTGGAATCAATGTAGCAGTTGGTTTTACTCAACAGAGAGGGGCACAAGATAAAGATTCACATGTTGGTGAGTTCTGAAATTCAGTGCAGCAGCATGTTCAGATTTTCTTGGTTGTGTCAACAAAGTACAAGGAGAATAACAGTAAAAAGGGGCTTTTCATTGATTTTGAATGTGTATGGAATAGTTGAAACTTGAGAACTCAAGTTACCACAATGGACCTTCATTTTAAAAACTCCTTTGAAGCCAGCATTGTTATTTGCACCTTGAAGCACAGTGGTCGTGTGGCATGTGAACTCTGTGAGTTGCTCGGCGGAGATCCACTCACGTCTCGCTTTTCGATGAACTGAACAAAGATTAGGAAAGAGCTCTGCAGAACTTTTGATGGGTGCTTTCATGAGCAGTTTTTTTTTGTTTTGTATCTCAAAAGAGAAACCTGAGGCCTGTGTATTTTTTCTTACAACTTATAGGAAATTATGTATTTAAAAGAGTATTAGAAATTAAAAAACTTTTATTTCTCTTATCAGTTTTTCTCTCAGTTCTACCTTCAAATAGGCAAGGCAAATATGTTGAAATAAAGACATTCCTTGGAAGCTGAAAGGAAACAAGAGATTGTGGCAAATCAGATTTAGTAATTGTAGTTGCTGTTATTGCTAAAATTATCTCATTTGAAATTTCATAATTTGGATGAAATATTGCAGTGCTGTTAACAGTAAAAATATTCCCTGCACATCATGCCAGTTGACAATTTCTAAGAATTTGACTTCAGAATTTGCCACAATTCCGCTAGACAGTTTCCATGCTGTATGTTTCATCGGATTTTTACCTGTGAGTGCCGCAGCATTCATTGTGGACTCAGAACTCTTGAGAAAGTCAGTACAAGCCATCGCAGGAGTTAAAAGATACCTGGAAAAAAATGCAGGAAGTGACCCTAATGATTTATTTGTATAAATTTACCCATAAGCAAAAGGTTTCCCAAGGGATATAATGGTAACAGATGTCGATCTTTGATCTATTATAAGATTTAGTTTTGCAGCTGCAGCATGGGAAGTGTTCTTGTCAACTGATGATGTTTATCCTCTTTAATTTTTTTAATATTCTTTCTGTACTTTTCATGCAGTCAAATGCAATCACTTTTGTTTCTGCTTCCCCCCTGGTTATCTATCGATGAAAAGATGCCGGGAATTGCTTGGTTTTTCTTGATCTTTTTGTGCTATGATGAGGGGAAAATGAAGTATATTTCCTATTTTTTCAAAGACAATTTTATAATTATGCTAACCTTTAGTTGGATGTTTTCTATCTTTAAAATGAGTAAGATACAAGTAAATTTTCAGAAAATTGCATCTTGAAGATCTTTATCATTTCATGAAAGCACTCAACGGAGCTGAACATTTTACATTAACCAAATATGACCGGTTTCATCAGATGGATTATGTACCAGTGCCATGAGATCTTAAACCCGAAGATGTATTTTATTTACAGATAATATGCGTGACAGAAGGCAGCATACTCAAGCTGTTGATAGTGCTTTTCGTCCAGTAGGCATTCACGATTGTGGTAATTTTCATAGAACTTGCATAAAAGAGTTCAGTGTAATTATTAAATGTTTAATCAATTTATTCTCTTTGAAATTCAGATGTTCTTCATAATTATTGTATTCTGAGATGTGTTCTGCTTGTCCTATCATATATCATGAAAAACAAACATCAATATTGTTAACTTTGGCTTTTCCTACTGCATTTATATTTTGTGTGACTGCAAATAATTATGAGATTTATATCAAGGGCTATTCAACCAGAATGTGCAATGTCCAGTTTTGTTCATTCCTCTTAAATGCCTGTAATATCCAAGACACAATGTGTGCAACTTTATTTCATAACGCAATATAACTATTCTTGTGGCCATGTTGAAGTAAGCACAATTATTTGAATTTTCATGAAGGTTACAAATTTGGAACGTGCTTTTCTCAATTTGTCTGTTTTAGACATAAAACATTCTGGTTGCCAACTCTCGATATGCCGGATTTCAAGTGGTCAGTAATTATAGTCTTCCACTTGAGTCCTGATTTAAAAGAACTTAGCTTTCATTGCGATTCTTTTCTTATGGATCTGCAGTTTTAAGATGTAGACCAGGTACTATGTGAACTTGTAGTTGTATTATATCATTATTATATTTTGAGATTCATGGTAACACACTGAAACTTTTGAACTGGTTATTGGAGCCAACATATCGTCACCGTTCCCAGAAACTGTAGTAATCGGCTTCGGCCTCTTTTCAGGAGATGCAAAAACTGTTTGATTTTAGCACAACTGATTTAGTAACGATGTATTTTCAAAAGTTTGGTGTTCAATTATTTTTTCAGCTCAGAGTGTGTAACCAAGATCACTTGATGTGCCTTGGAATGTACATGTAATTGAAAATCTTATTATATAAAAAAAATAGTGGCGGGAGTAATTCATTGTGGTGTACTTTTGGCCCTTTCTTTGCTCGACGCTATAGCCTAAACGACAGTTTCAACAATTATAAAGTTAATTTTCCTAACTGTCAACTAATCCAGTCCAATCGCTTTTGTAACGACCGATTGTGTTGATTCAAGTTTCAGGTACTTTAAAAAAAAAGTTGTAAACATGTATATACAATACAATGATCTTTGCTTTGGCTCCCTGTAGGAAGCTCACTGCATCGGAAACGATGTATTAATACGTGTTCAGTTCGGTGCGGGCAATTTCGCTACCAGAAATGAGTGCGCTCTGGTGTGCATGAAATCTGTAGTAAGACTGTAGAATAATTATGGGAAGCTTTCTAGACTAAAAAGAGAAAGAGAGACTGAGTGTAACACTGAGATAATGCCGGGAACTTCATCTAGTAATATATGAAAATTAATTTTTCAATTTTTGAGCTACTACCGTCTAAGGGAACAGTGACAATATCAGGATGTCTCTTATAGCTTAGTGGGCTCAAAAGTTGTGATAACATTGTGTGATTAGCTTGTCCTCCATACATCAGAGTTCTGCTTTTTCAGGGATTTGGGGGAAGACAATCAGTGGCTCCAAATAGTCCTGATGATTCAGAGATATAAATGCACAACTTAGAGAAACCTTAACCAATGGAGTGACAGATTGGCAAGAAGGCTACAGTAGACATGTCTGATTTGTTTTGGTGAGGTTTCATATAGTTTTCCCCTAAGACCCAGGCTTTCCGTGAGGTCAGTGGCTGAGATTTCAGCCCAGAATGGTGTTTACTGAAATATACATGACTGTAATGCATTTATTTTGTAAATATCCGTATAGAATTTGATGACAGACATAAAAGTTGTACAGCCATAGGAATAAAATGATGGCATATGTTCCAATTAGTTATCTCAAATTTTAAGACGCCCATTTTGTATCAGTTCAAATAAATAACATTTCTGTTTTAGTCTCTATAATATACAGTGGAGCCCCAGACCTGTAAAATTTCCGACTATTTTACCACGACCAAAAAAAAAGTCGCCTTTTATGCTGAAATATAAGTACTCCCATGCCCATGTATTCTTGCTGCGCTGCTAGGTACCTAAAAAATTTCAAAGTGTTTTGTCACCAGCCACGTACAGGTCTGGAGCCCTTATTATAAGTGTCCTCTGAGACCAGACCAGTTTATATGTATGAAGAATGTACACTTTTTAACGGAGTTTAGCTATCAGTGATACATGTAATTAGATACCCAATTTGGTGCTATTCAATATTTGGACTATACTTTCAACAATAAATGACAAGAATAAAATCAAAAGCCATTGCTGAAAGACATACATCAAAGGCTGCATGAAGTGCATTGCATTGTAAACATTCCATCTTGGTTTTTACAGACTTTTCAGAAGAAGCAAAGCGACTGAATGACTAACTTTATCAGACTTAGTAGTTGGATATTTACAAAATATATGTTATATAAGCCTTAGTTTTCAGAATTTAACCCCATAATACAGCCCTTGGGCTGTGAAGGGCTGCAAGTCTACTGAATATTTCAGTTTTTGAGAAAACTCAAGTTCCACGGCCCTCGACATGTATAACTTGTCTTTTTTTTTCTTTTCCATGATTAGAATTATAGAAAGGAGATCATGAAAGCCTGTACAGCATTTTCAGTGGAGATCTATTAATTAAAAATTATTTACTTACCAATCATTAAAAGTTCTAATGATGCAAATGTTTTTGCACTTTATATAATGTACCTGTATATAAAGTTCATTCATTCATTCATGTCAGCCTTTGTTTTGACAAATTCTTTGTTGTACCCGTGTGTTTGGGTATTAAACTTTTGTGTTACTCATTCCAAGATGTTTTGTTTTCCTAGTGTTCTCATCAGTTGAAAGGCTGTATTATGGCAGCCCCTATTAACTAAATGTAATTACAGTTGACGGTTTTTATGTCAGAGCCGTCTTAACGCATGGGCACACAATGCCTTACATTTCCAATACATATCCAACCCTTTACATTTCTAATACATATCCAACCCCTTACATTTCTAATACATATCCAATTGCTTACATATTCATAAGATGTGTAAGAAATATAATAATATGATTCCTACAATGAAATCAAGAAGAAAAAAAAAACAAACAAACCTGAAAGCGTGCTCACCCACATACACAAACACACACACAAAATGGGGGGAGTGGTGAGGGGTTGAATATCATTAGCACGTGATTTTTATTACAATATTTTATTTTGTATAGTTTATCAATGGCATACATCTGATTTTTTTCACTTTTAAACTTTCTGTTGGCACTGATTTGCCCGCTTCATTTTATGTTCACCAGCAGCTGGCTATTCGACGCTGATTTTATGCCCGCGGGTTACCTGCTTTCTCTGTGTGCTCCACCACAGACTAATAAATTAACGTTAATTTATTAGTCTGTGGTGCTCCCCCCTTAAAGATACTCAACCATTCTGAGCCCGGTCAGGCACAGTCAACTGCTGGCAGACAAGAAGTGTACTCCATAATTTCCCGTATTTTTCTTAGTCAATCCGGGAAGACCACATCCTATGGGGAAGACCCTATCAGTATCATACTATGACTAAGCCCAGTCAGACAGAGTCAGCTTCTGCCATTATTTCTTGGGTGTACATTTTGCTGGTTGCAGCTGGCTGTAGTGTGACGTTCCGGGCTTAGCGTGTTCCCCCCTTCCCCCCCCCCCCCCCCCGCCAAAGCCATAAAACTTCTGGCCTTTTCTGGGCCAGTGGCGTTTTTACAATGTACAATTAGGTACAAATTACACAAACAACAATTTGGGTCAGACAATCAATTGAGTCTTTATGCACATTCAGGATTGCACTGGCGCCAGTAATTGCTAATTTATACCCATGCCACGCTGCGAGTTATTTCAATGGCGGGGGGAGGGGGGGGGGGAGACGTGCAATTATGACGTTTGGTGCAACAATAAATGCCCTGGCCAACACATTCTAATTAATGTGCAGTATTTTATCTCACAAAATGCACAAAAAAGGATGCTGATTACAAGCTGCATAATACTGTAATACACGTACATGTATTTCAATAAGGTTATAATTCATAACTATGCGCGATATCTGCATAAAGTTTATGCATGCTTGTCTTTCTAAGTTTCTACCTCTTTGACATACTGCCATGGAGCCAAAATGTCGCTTTTCGTCGCTGCAGGATTCTAAACGGCTAACTCTGAAAATGCAGTGTGCTGGTTTTTTTTATGGAATTAAAGGGTGACATCACATGACACATCCTATAAATAAAATAAGCCCTGGATATGTAATCGGAAATATTTTTCGTATCAGTACCGATTCCCAGCTCCAAAATGTGTATAATAGCCTTGTTTTTCAGTTTCTCCACTCTCCTGTAAAATTTATAAAAACCGAGTTAGCCGTTTAGAATCCTGCAGCGACGTCTTGTTTTCGTGTCTAAGCAATACATGTAATATCCCAGCCAGCATTATTAGGTCAATCGACGTGGATTTCCGTAGGACTGGGAGGACTACCGTAGGAGCAAGTTCCCTACATCAAACCGGCCTGACCAGAGGATCTACGTAGGAACGATGTCATTCCTATGTGCAAACTTTGAAGATGTTCTACGCGTCAGATTCCGCTGTGGTCGTTGGCTGGTGTAGTAGACATCCTTCTGAAAAAGAATGTCTGTATCAGCAGGCTAATACATGTACACGAAATATCATAAAAACCACAGAAAAACTGCACAAAATTTTCGCCTTCGTCAAGTGAAAAAAAATAATTAAAAAATCGAACAATAAAAGACTTCAACAGGAACGAAGCGAAACAGTTTACTTAGCTGCGAGTTCTTGCTTCGTTAGCAGCACCAAAGCACGTCCGTCCGCCAAATGCATGGAAGCTCGACTTCGAAAATTTTGTGTATTTTCTGTCTTCTCTTTAGTTTGCTTTGTATTGTTTGGGTTTTATTTCTCACGCAGGGTTTCGCAATATACAACCTTTTCTTTTTGCCCAATTTTGACTTTGATAATACATGTACAGTACATGATGTATGAAATGACTTTGATATGGAGCATGATAACCGAAAATCACAAGGACAGTTGTTGTAGTTTTTTCTGTTGGTCACGATAACTAGGAAGTTTGTTTGTTGCTGTTGTTTTCTTAATCACCATTAGTCACGCACTTCCAATTTAAAAACACATGTTCATAATACAAAACCAGCGAGATCTCTAATTGTTAATCACTAATGATTATAAATTTGTCCTAGTTTTTTAGTAACTTGGGATTTCACTGAGATCTATGTATAAATGGATCCACAATTTATTAGCTGTACATGAGCCCTCCCTCATGTACTGTATTATTATTAAGTATCTCACCATACATCGTTAACCCTTTAGTGAAATTAGTCACCAGTGGTGTCCAAATGCTCTATTTTTTTCGACCGTTTTTAACCTATCAACAATCAAACTTTCATGATGACTCCGTCCCGCCGAGGGCGTACTGACGATGTCAACAACGCAACGAATTAACCCCTTGAAATAACGAAGTTCTCCCTCCACTTTTTGGCTAAACTGAGTTACACACTACACACTACTTCTAGTAGGCCTTCTCCATTGTGTGTCAAAGTATCAAGCGGATTTAGTGTGTAATTTGCAAAGCATTACTAAAAAGAAAGAAAAAGCTATGAACACACGAAACTTCAATCATCAATTTCTCAAAACTTGATGGAAGGGAGATTAGAACCTTGTCATTCTGCTCACCTCATGCCTTCGTAATAAAACGAAAAATAAATAACCATAACTCGGCAACTTATACGCGCACAAGTTGCGGCCATTAACTCAGGGAAGTAATTGTTTGTCTCAGTATTCTGTCTTGGGTTATACTTTTGGATTTATCTGGTCATTTTAAATTAATTTGGCATGTTTCAGAAGTTTTGGATAAGAATTCAGATTGCCTATGTTAGTTTGCGAGAGGGTTGGCCGATATTTCGGGGATCGACCTAGCCAGCACTCCTACGTCAGTCCGACGTAGATTTGTATAGGATTTCCACCGGGGTTCACACAGGTCCTTAAAAGTCCTTAATTATTTTTCATAAAAGAAAAAAAGGGTACTCAAAAAGTCCTTAAATTCTGAAAATAATGTTCAAGTCCTTAAAAAGTCCTTAAATTTGTGTTTCAAATGAAACAATTCAGATTCAGAACTTCCAGTTGCACACTGGATAATTGGTACAATATACTTTGAAATAACTGAACCTTTCAGAGTGACTTTACTATGTTTGAACTCTGGATACAGAAACACCCCGTTTCGATGAGTGCTGCAAACTACTTGTATTGTTGTAATATTTCTTGCGCATGGGTAGGCTAGGCCTACTTGATTTTTGAGTGCTGCATAATTTTATATGTTATAATTATTTCTTGGTAACAGGCACACAGGTCTCTAACTTGTTTACTGTGAGTCCTAAGGAAGTCCTTAAAATTAGTCTTCAAGACTTCGTATGAACTCTGTTCCATAGGGTTAGTAGGGTTACTTTAGAGGGGGGTTCCCTACATCAAACTGACGTCTGTGCAATGTCATAACCAGCGAATCTATGTGGGAACGATAAGTCATTCCTATGTGCAAACTTGACGTTAATCTTAAGCGACGGAGTTCGGCAGGGTTGCTGGATGGCGAGGTACACGTCAATCACTTTTACTAGACCTGCAAGCAGTGGCGCAGCGTGGGGGAGGGGGGTGACTCAGGGTACAAAATTGTAAAAAAGGAAAAGAAAAGAAATTAGAAATAACAAACAAAAATAGCGCCCCCCCCCCCTCCCCTCACACAGAAAATCTCCCAATGTTCGAACATTCTATTCTACAGTTTTTCAACATGGGGTAAGTAAACGTTGCCATAATTATACTAACAGCCCACGGGGCAGGGTGTGCGTATTTTGCATTGCCCCGAGCGCTGGCAACCGAAGCTACGCCACTGCCCACAAGTAACAAGAAGACCACCGGAAATGCCGCTCCAAACAAAGCATTGTGCTGTATAAAGTAGGTTACCCAGGAGAGACACAGATAAAGACAGTGCGTCTTGAAGAAGTCATATCTTTTGTTTAGAGGAAATTCTTGATCAAAAGTGATTCTTTTCAGGTGCCCGGACACTCCACGATTAAAAATGGTAATCTACAGAAGGGCCTATCTCAGCAGTTGAATTTTTTTTTTTTTTTAAAGTGTTAATTTGTTATTTATATTAATTACCCATTTGTAGCCCATTTAAAAAGTTGGCGTCGAAACACTTCCGTCCGCTTCAAAGTGCAGGAAATCTGAAGATCTAACAAGGTTACGAAAAAAAAAAATGAAAACCAAAATTGGGAAATTGAAACTCTTGGGACAGCAAGACTGCAGGATGAGCTTCTAGTTCTAGAGAAGAAAAAAAAAAAAGAAACAAAATGAAAATGAATGTGAGAGCAAGATAACGGGAGATGTTCAGGGAAAGCGTTTAGTAGTGTACATGTATATCTATGAGGGAAAGAGAACTCTCGTCAAGACAAGTAATTTTTCTCAAAAGTATGAACTTTGCCCTTAGCATGTTTTGGTATTTGACTCCTGCTGAGTCCTCACCCATTGTGTCGGTCAAAGTCCGATGGGGAATATACTATAGATCGTGATAGTTGCAGGGTAGGCCTAGCTTCGGGTTTTACTGGTGCACTCATGGTCTGCCGATCTGCAGTGGTCGAATTTTATAACTATATCAGGCCATCCACTCGATTTCGGGGGTGGGGAGGGGGAGGTGGGTGCGTGCCTTCATAGTTTAAAAGGGGTACCAGTAGATGAATGAAACAAGGGGGGGGGGGATTTGAGGAGAGTACTTTTCAATTATGATAAGCCAAAGAGTATGAAAAGTGCACAATGAGAATGTATGATGGGCAGGGTACTAAAATCGCCAAAATCCAGCACACCGAGTGTCTGGATGGGGGTACGGACGACTGAGCCGGTTTTTCACCTGTTATGCAATGCATTGCGCAATAAATCGCCGACCCCTGTTAGAAAACTGAGCCGGGTTTTTGTTGTAGATATCGACTATGTTGTTTTCGAACTTTAGATCGATTAGCCTGATGTACCAACCCTAAAGTCACTGGACTGTATACACATGATAGATCTTTGGATAGACTCAGTATGCTAACACACAACAGGCACAGTCACAAACTAACTGTGCCCGCGTGCCTAACACAACTCAATAGGCTAGCCATGCTTTCTGCCTGTCGACGCACCTTCCCAGAGACTATAATAAAAGTCTGTCAGTTTCATGTCGGTCAAGCATGGTACCGAAAACTTCAACAAATTGGACTATCTTCTGAGAACAAGTCTACCAGAGAAACTGCAATGTGGCTAAAATCCTTTTTTGGCTTACCGGCTCTTGAGCCTAGTGAAGTACTTTGTCATCATGGCCCAGTGCCCAGACCAGGATGACGACAAACTCACAGTGTTTTCAGACTATGTATTAATTTTGACATCTACATTTCTTCAACTGCCAGATACCCGCCCAGCTTGTGGACTTGTCTTGAAAGTTCCGTCAGAACGGTCAATGCATGCGAAAGTTTCCATAAACATTTTGCAAGCCATTTTACATCGCCGCATCCAAACATATTTCTGTTCACCGAAAAACTCGCAGAAGAACAGCTACGAACTGACATAAAGGTCAGATCATCCTATCAGGACGGTACCACAATGTTCCTGTGAGACGCTTGCCTGAGCGTGAGAGAATTAGGGAGACCCTCATTACTGACTACAACGAGCAAAGGCTGTCTCAGGCAGAGTTTGTGCACAAAATGGCTCTCAAGATGCTACCCGTCAAGTTGTGAGGCCCCTTTTAATATTTTTTTAACAGTTTTTATCATGGTTTTAACAGCTCTCAATATAAACATTATCCTGCTCAAAATCCGACTTCCACCTCTCCGTGGTGAGCAGGGGGCAATACGTCTCAAGACCGTTTCAATCAGCTGTTATAATTACATGCATTTAATTCTTACAAAATTCACCAGAAAAAAAAGCAAAGAAACAGGTCTCAATAAGTGGCGAACGGAAGAGGTTGACTAATCGTTAGAAAAATTAAGTATCGATATACCAAAAACCGGCTCAGTCTTCCAACAGCTTTTACGAGCTACCTTTGAAGTTTTGAACAATAGGATTAAAAATCCGGCTCAGTTTTCCGGTACCCTCTGGATGACCCCTTATCTGGAATATAGGCTATCACAGTAAACCCTCTGCGGTACAAAGAGGTACAACATGTAGATCTTATCTACAGTCATGTCACTGCATTGAAAACCATCGTAACTTGACTTTTTTCAAAAATTGAAATATTTAGCATTTTTGAAGCCCTTGACAGCATACAGTTTTTGTTTGTTTGTTGTTGTTTTTTATATTGGTGGGTTAAATTATGAAAACTAAGGATTCAGTAATGTCTTTTGTAGTTGTTGTTTTGAATATCTTTTTTAAAAATATTTTGGAGAAATTTGTTCAGTTTTTGCCTCTCCTGAAAAATTTGTAGAAACCGAGTTTGCGGCGTGCAGCGTCTGAATTGTTGCTGGGTCATGCAGAAAACTACAAGCCCAGTGTCTAAATTGTCGCTGGGTCCATGTAAAAAAACTACTTGTGCAGCATCAGAATTGTTGCTAGATCATGCAAAAAACTACAAGTCCAGTGTCTGAATTGTCGCTGGGTCCATGTAAAAAAAACTACTTGTGCAGCATCAGAATTGTTGCTAGATCATGCAAAAAACTACTAGTCCAGTGTCTGAATTGTCGCTGGGTCCATGTAAAAAAACTACTTGTGCAGCATCAGAATTGTTGCTAGATCATGCAAAAAACTACAAGTCCAGTGTCTGAATTGTCGCTGGGTCCATGTAAAAAAACTACTTGTGCAGCGTCCGAATTGTTGCTAGGTCATGCAAAAATTTCATATGCAGGATCAGAATTATTGCTAGGTCATGCAAAAATTACATATGCAGGGTCAGAATTGTTGCTGAGTCAGTAAAAAAAAAAAAGGTACATTCGAGGGCAGCATGGTAAATTACAACTGTATATTAATTCCACTTTTCTAAAGAAAGAAAAAGTGATGAGATTTAATTATATTTGGCATGCTTGTAGCCGTTGACGGCCCATGGTTTTTTTTTATAATGTTAGGGGTTAAATTCTGAAAAAATTAAGGGTTAAATACCTTTTTATATATCTTTTTGTAAATATCTTTTAGAAAGTTAATAAAAATTTGTTGTTTTTTTTGTGTGTGTGCTGTTCCTGAAAACAAATATGAAAGGCGAGTTACGATAGTTTATCGTGTGTCCCTGGCTGTAGAATGTTTAAATTGTTAATGGGTCATTGTTTTTATTCACAGTAGGCAACGCTGACCTTTCTCATGTCAAAAAGGTCACCTTTCATCGACAGTTTTGTTTATCAATGGCAGGCCTTGAAATCTGGGGCAGGCCTGTCTCGTCCTTTTATTATGTTTGACTTTCTGGAAGTACTGGGTCTTGTTGACCCCGAAAGTTTATTAAGTTAATCGGATACTTAAGCTCAGGCCTATAATGTTTGACTTTCTGAGAGTGCTGGGTGTTGTTGACCCAGAAGGTTATTCAAATGTTGTCTTTGTTCACTGTCTGTTGTTGAAGTAGTAGTTTCCGTAAATGATCTTGTTATGATAGTGTTTATCTTTGTTTAGGATTTGTTGTCAAGCGATCAGTATTCCTACATTAGTTTTGCCATTCTTTTTTGTGTACAGTTTTGTTGCTGTATTGGGACACTTTTGCCGCAGAAGTTGTTTGGTTTTTTGTCTTCCGAAATGTTCTAACATCGGTTCTCCCACAAATCATCATAGAGCCTCTTCACAGGTGAAGAGAAAAACTGATTTACACCAGATCTATCTGTTGTGAGTTGTGTACTGCGCCTAACAGGCTGCGTCACAATTTGCTCTGAGATAGAGAGAGTGAGCGAGACAGGGAGAGAGAAAAAAGCAGTGTATAGTGTGTTGAGCGCTTCGCCGGCGCTCCATTCGGCTCTGTGGTTGACAGGTATCTTCTGTAAAGCGCATAGAGCATTTTAAAAATGTATATGCGCTATATAAAATAATAATAATAATAATATCTTAAATACGTTTAATTTGTAGTTACATAACCAAACAATCTGAAACATTATGTGTCCCCACTCCACCCCCTTTTCAATAAATGGAAAAAAAATTCCTTGAAAGATTCATTGAATATTTGGGGAGAAAAAAAAAAGTTGTGCGAATACACCTATGCGGTTTCATGCTATTGCCAATGAAAATACAGACTGCCAGTTGTTTTTTTGTGTTTTTTTACCGTGACACACTGAAATACAATTTAAATGCTGCATATTGGATATAAATATCATTTACGACGACACTATTGTAGTCCTTCAACAACCAGCCCGAGGCGTGCAGTTTTAATGACGGTATTTTTTAGCAATGAAGAAAAAAAACATCGATGCTTGACATTCATTCGTCGAGTGCTAACATCCATTGTTTTCTACAACAGAAACAAAACGTGATATTATTGAACGAGAGTTTGTGTAATAGGCAAGACAGAGGATAGGCCGCGACGCTGGGAACTTCAATCTCAAATGTCTCCAACTGTCCAACGTCTGTGCCTTACAAGTGAAGCGGTAAAAGCCGTACGTAACCCAGCTACGCTTGACTCTGGCAGGGTTGCTCCACGAGTATGCAAGTCGTACGTGTGTAGTGTGGAGGGGGGGGGGGGTTGGAAACAGGACGCACGCTTTTCAGACATGGTAATTAATGTTTAAAATGTTCATTTATTGAATTGCTTCGCGACACAACAGCATCACATAAAAATGGAACACTAGTGGTTATGTTTCTAATGAAACAGTGAAAAGAAACTATGCAAAATGCCATGGATATTTCACTACCGGTATTCCAATGGCCTCGGGCTCGGACTAGTGTGAGTGAGGGTCGAAGCCAAGAGTAAAAAAGAGAAACAAGTTGTGTGCGTGGAGGGGGGGGTAAACTTCTCGCACGTGCTTTTTTGGTTTTTAATATGACTGATGAGAGAAAACTATAAACTATTTGTCATAGGGCACAGGGCAATGTTGCCAGTTTTGTGACACATACTGAATTTTTCGTGCAGACAGGGCAATAACGGTAGCAATATCATTCCGTTTCCTTATTTGGGCCAGTCATGCCGTATTGAGGTGGTTCATGGCGGTTCTCAATGGGTACTTTCTGTTGCTGAAAGGCGTTTCACCAGTTTTGTCTTTTTTTATTTTTTATTTTTTTTATTGTTTTGTTTGGTTTTGTTTAACCTCTGAATCCCGATGAATTGGATAGGGAAGTACACGGCGTAGGAATTTAATAAGGTTTGACAGTCTGCCGTCTTATGGGAAAAGTCTGCATAGGTTTAAAAAGAAAAAGGATGCAAAAAAAAAAAAAAAAAAAAAGAGGAAAAGTGCACGTTCTACTCTGCTTTAATCTTTGTTTAATTTCTATTTCGTGAGAGCAAAAGAAACTATAACAAATCGTACGAATTTATCACCCATATAGAAAATCTTAGCACTTTTCATCCTATAAAAAGATGTTAATAAGTAAATTTAATCTAGATTGACGTAGACGGGCTTCTCCCATGCCACGACAGCACTGTTTATTCCAGGCAGTACCGGTACCGCAGCCCAATAATTTTTACAGCGTGAAGTGATTTACCTCGGTAGAACATACTTTTGAACCACAAGCCTAGTCAATCTGTCCTGGCCTTAGCAATATAGAACACCATCCAGAGATTATTTCAGAAATATCGTGTACTGAAGTGGAATTCTTTGGATGTCATTAGTGATATCGATATTGATTTTCTTTATGTGAACTTTTCTTTCTATTTATACTGAGGCTATGTTGATGACGTCGAAGTCGATGGTTTTTACGATACACTTAGTCGCATTTCGATTCTTTTTGTTTTCAGCCGGTGCGGCTGGATTTACAAAGCACATTAGAGTCCTTCGGTTTCGTTTCGCTTTCGGCAGTCAAAAAAAAAAAAAAACCATCACTACACTTTGTAGAGGGCATTGTGCTTCCCCTTTTGTCTCGTTTCTCGTTAGACTGGCATCTTTCGGCAAAACTACCGAAAGCGAAGCGAAACCGAAGCCTCGGTGTTTGGGCACTTAGTCTTAGTGTGTGACGTAAGGAACAGGGTTTTCAACTTATTTCGCTTTTAAATTTATAACATTGTTGTTGTTTTTTAAGTAGCTGTTCAGCGCAGTGATCCTATATCATTGGACCCCCGTCAGGTCACCAACATGTGTATGCCTTGGAAACACTGGAGCGAGAAATTAGATCAGAATCCCCTAGAATGAACCTGAGACATTCGGCCAGGATAATATCATAGTGTCATATAACATATAATATAATATGATAATAATAAATTTTGGCATAGTATAGTTTAACTAGATGACCTACCGGGCATTGCCCAGAATAAACAATCATGTGATCTCCCCCCCCCCCCCCCCCTCTCTCTCTCTCTAGTATGATAAAAGTAATAAACTACAGTCTTGCTTCAGAACTCATGCCCACCAGAACACCACGCACCAAACTGAACGCTCGATACGGTTACTTTTTATGACATGCACGGTACTATACATTACGAAACAAACATGCAAATATACAGATGTTACATAGCAATAAACATTGTTATTTTTTTTAATACATGCTTGAAGTAAACAACTTTAAATTATACCCATCATCTTCCTTATCTCAATTGCCACCTTCCTGCCAAATTTCAGGCCTGAAGAGTGTATAGTTTGGTCAGTTAGTCATGCCAAATGTTGCAAGTTACTGAAATATATAATAGATATGACATAATATAATAGTATGATATAATATACCGGGTAATTTAATGTTTTTTGTAGTACACCACAGTTGCCACTAATAGCCCAGTTCCCCAAAACTATGATTACAATTACCAAGAGGCCGGTGGGTTGGCAGGCAATTAATTGTTATTTACGACAGCCAGTCATTACATTGGGTATTCACTAAAAGAAAAATACATGGACACAAAAAGTAAAAACTGCATGTGTATAATGTAGTGTTATATGGGCCAAATATTTTTTTTTCTTTTTGATAGGGTACAAAACCGGGTGTCAACACTGAAACATCTGTTACAATTACTGGGTCACTGCGCAGTCAGCAGAATGGGAAAAAAATAAATGTTAATAAACCTTAATGTCCCCAGAACACGTAAGTTATGTAAATAGCCTCCTCGACTACGCGTACTTCAGGTAAAGGACTTTTTGGAGTCGCTCTGGTGATCCTTTCAGTTTCATGTGGCTCAGATCTCCAGCGCTACAACTTTTGGAAATTCGAAATGCACGGGAGGCTGACAATAAGCTTGTATACTGCCAGCTCTATCATGAAACCCTACAGATGCAGAAAGCAACTCTGGCTTGTCAAATATTCTATTATGAAGAATGTTTGTGTTATTATTATTATTATTATTACGGTATTATTATAAATAAGGGAAAGTACAGTATCTTCTTATTATAATGGAGCTAGGCCCATAAATGTGTTTAGTGAAAAGGCTCCGAAACTCCTCATCGAAAAAAAAAAACGAAAATTAGATGTATGTCAGTTAGCTTGGTGGCTTATGAACATATATTTAAACTAGATGACCTACAGGGCATTGCCCAGAATGAACAATCCTGTGCCCCTCCCCCCTCTCTCTCTCTCTCTCTCTCTCTCTCTCCCCTCTCTCTCTCTCTCTCTCTCTCTCTCTCTCTCTCTCTCTCTCTCTCTCTCCCCCCCTCTCTCTCTCTCTCTCTCTCTCTCTCTCTCTCTCTCTCTCTCTCTCTCTCTCTCTCTCTCTCTCTCTCTCTCTCTCTCATAATGTATATTAATAAAAGTAATAAAGTCTTGCTTGAGAACTCATGCGCACCAGAACACTACGCACCAAACTGAACGCTTGATACGGTTACTTTTTATGACATGCACGATACTATATATTACGGAACAAACATGCAGAAATACAGATGTTACATAGCAATAAACATTGTTTTTTTTTTTAAATACATGCTTGAAGTAAACAACTTTTAATTATAGCCATCATCTTCCTTATCTCAATTGCCACGTTCGTGCCAACTTTATGGCCTGAAGAGTGTATCGTTTGGTCAGTTAGTCATGCCAAAGGTTGCAAGTTACTGAAATATATAATAGACTAAATGAACTACCGGGCATTGCCCGGAATAAACAATCATGTGTTCCCCTTCTCTCTCTCTTTCTCTCTCTCTCTCTCTCTCTCTCTCTCTCTCTCTCTCTCTCTCTCTCTCTTTCTCTCTCTCTCTCTCTCTCTCTCGCTCTCTCTCTTTCCCCCCTCTCTCTCTCTCTTTCTCCCCCCCCCTCTCTCTCTCTCTTTCTCTCTCTCTCTCTCTCCTCCCTCATATAATAAACAACAGTCTTGCTTCAGAACTCATGCGCACCAGAACACCACGCACCAAACCGAACGCTTTTTTTATGACATGCAAAAATACAGATGTTACATAGCAATAAACATTGTTATTTTTTTTTAATACATGCTTGAAGTAAACAACTTTTAATTATAGCCATCATCTTCCTTATCTCAATTGCCACCTTCCTGCCAAATTTCAGGCCTGAAGAGTGTATAGTTTGGCCAGTTAGTCATGCCAAATGTTGCAAGTTACTGAAATATATAATAGATGCGAAGATAGAGAGATATTACACTGTGATACTTTCACAATTTCATATAAAAAACATAGGGCGGGGGGAAATAAAGTTGCCGCCCCAGATGAAAACCCGCCCGCATTTTTTAAATGTCATCCATTCACTGGGTTTGCACGCCATAATCGATTGTCATAATGCTTTGGTGCTGCTAACGAAGCAAGAACTCGCAGCTAAGTAAACTGTTTCACTTCGTTCCTGTTGAAGTCTTTTATTGTTTTTTTCACTTGACAAAGGCGAAAGCCGAAAATTTGTGTATTTTCTGTCTTCTCTTTAGTTTGCTTTGTATTGTTTGGGTTTTATTTCTCACGCGGGGCTTTGCAACATACAACCTTTTCTTTTTGCCCAATTTTGACTTGGCCCACATTCTGCAGCGTCCATAGAAAATACTAGTTGAGGCCAGCGTTGCCTGGGTTAAATCTGCTTCCAGGCTCCATCCCCTCCGTGTATCTTTCTCTTCCTCTCCCTACCCCCCCCCCTTCTCAAATGCAGACTCCCGTGCGCATTAGAGCTTTACGCACACGGTCCCAGATAAGGAAAAGTGCGCCGAATTGAATGTTCTTGAAAGGCAGACAAATAGAAGCCATGATTGAAAGCCGAAAGAGGACATCATGCGAAGAAAATGTTATGAACGGAAAAAATATAATTTTTGAGAAATGGACGCCTTAGTATGGGTAACTGTCAGAGGTGGCATGATGATCCCGACTTTCAATTGTAAACTGCAACACAAATTTTGAAGCTGAAACCATTAGCGCTTTAAGTCAATATATGGTGCCAAGCACCGGCAAGTCCTGACCCCACAGTTTTTCTGTGGTTTATTTTTATAATATTTCGTCAAGTCCAGAAAGAGCTGAGACGCCGTTTCCGCACACAAGAAAACATTCCTTGTATTTCACTACTGGAAGGTTTTTGATGTTTCCGTTGCCGTTTTCGTTTCTGTGCACATGAAAATCCAGCTTTGCTATCTTTTTGTGACACTGGATTAGTTCTCACAGTGAAATTTGGTAAAGCTTTTCGCTTAGGATTAGGGTTGGGACTGTATTTAGTTAATTGTTGTGACACAGAAAGAAGACAGGGGTCGCAGACATATACATGTATGTAGGCCTACAGAATGTACTCAAACAGAAATGGAAACGGACAGGACACGTGTCTAGATATAAAGACAATAGGTGAACAAAAAAAAAAAAAGGTGCACTGATTGGCAACCAAGAATTGGGAAGTGTCACAAGTGGAGTGGGTGCAATTAATAGGATTGCTATAGAGTGGGTGTATAGTTGTAGGATTAACTCACGGGATAGTTGAGGCAGGCAGTTAACCTGAAAGCGTGGAATGACACGAGATAAGTGGCGTCAGCGTGGCGGCTTTAATGGGCGACCTCAGGTTCCTCGTAAAGGGAATTACCAATCACCAGAGTATGAGGGCGGTAAGTTTGACCGAGCAGGAGGTCGAGATCGCGGTAGTGCTCGAAGGCGCTTTGTTACGTTTGGTGATGATCGAGGGCAGAGAGACTTTAGTTCGGGGCGCGATGGGTCACGGGGACCCAGGTCTTACGGATCACAAGGGACGGAGTGTTGGACTTGCGGACGTATGGGTGATTTTGCACGTGAGTGTACGGCAGCGAAATGTTGGAACTGTGGTAGAGCAGATCACATTGGTGTTAATTGTCCTGCAAAGAGGATAGCGGCGAATATTGATGGCAGTTATAGTATTCTGCTAATAATTTTCAGCATGCGGCTGCGTGCGTTACATCAGGGGGCAGGGAAGGACAGCATTCTGAGTGTCCCAGTTGTCAGAGGTTATTATCTTCCGGTACTCTACCTTGTGGGAGAAAGATTCCCGTTTTTAACTCATGTCACACAGGTGGTGGTCTGCAGGTTTATCCAGGGTTTGTTGGTGACGAACAGGTGTCAGTGTTGCGTGATACAGGATCTACGGTTGTAGGAGTGCATGAAGATTACATTCACGAGTCACAGCTTACAGGTGAGACTGTTCCATGTATTCAGTTTTCAGGTGCCATTGAAAAGTTACCTATTGGAAAGATAGAGATTGATACACCTTTTCTTAGCGGTGAAGTTGAGGCGGTCGTTGGTTTTTTCCCAGGTGCTCAGCTCATTATTGGTAATGTTTCTCATGTGGTTTCTCCTTCTAGAGAGCGCGTGCAGGCATGGTCGCAGTCCAAGGGTATTGACTGTCACGAGTGGAGTGAGCGAGATTCAAGGATTACGGGGGCATGGAAGTGTAGGATTGACTCACGGGATAGTCAGGCTGCTCACCTATATTGACTTCTGTTAGTTAACGTTGAAGCGTGCATGTTGTGAGTGAAGTTGAGGCGTAGTAGAGGCAAAATCTGAATAGTCAGATCACTGCAAGTTAAGAGGTCCCAGGGGACAGACGTGAGATCAGAGCAGTCGGGAGATTGTTGTGTGTTTTCCAGTGATGACTGGTAGGTTGAACTGTGATTGATAATTATGATGATTGATGTACTAGATTCTCCTATGACCATGATGTAAATAAGTTATATGTGAGGACTGTGAAAGTCATTGATTACTGTGTATAGAGATGTGCGCAATGAGCGATAGATGTAAGTTAGGATCATGGATTCGTAGCGAGTCTGAGTACGGTGTAACACGGTGGAGGTGTGTTACCGTAAGATGTGTGGTGAGTGAAATGTGGACTATTGTGAGTACGCTTGATGGTTCGTAATGAGTGGTGAAGTGGATAGTAATTGTATGGTGTATTACAGATGTAATGTTATTCTTATAGGTGCCGGGGTCGGGCAGAGAAGCCACCCGCGGTGAGCGGACTTGTGCCGGGGTTGGGCAGAAGGCTACCCACAGGCCGCCGGAGTGAAGCTGTCGCGCAGGACAGCGGGAGCACATGAGTCGTGGCAGTCTGGCCACAGACAGGGACGTTGTTATTGTCCTTATTGCTATTCAAATGTTAATGTGCTATTACGATGTTAATGTGCTATTAAGATGTTAATGTGCCATTGAGAATATAATGTGCTATTGAAATAGTAATGTGCTGTTAAGACCTCGAGGGGAGCTTGAGAATAGGAGATTAGGTTGAGCAGGAGCCAATAAGAGAGGCCAGCAAGTAATATATATATAGATGTGAGGCTGAGGCCGGAGCATATTTTAGAACGTATTATCGGGTTGTGGACCCGTAGAGGAATGAATGTCGGGAAGGCTGACCATTGGATGGTGTTCGAATTGAATAATGTAATGCACGTATATCGTTAATTTTATGTATAATAAATGTGTGAGTCTGTTTGGTTGTTCTGTTAAGTGTTATACTTGTTCGTTCGTGATTGTTGTCCTGTCATAATCATTACATTTCCCAGTCTGGGATTTGTGACATTGACTTTTGTGCCGCAGTTGAGACATGTCGGCAGGTGGCTGATAAGAATAAAATTAGACCTTTGACGACGCCGTCGGTCAACCTTGATGTCACACCAGAGCGCTTGGCTAAGTTACAGAGCGAAGATCCATCATTGAGGCCATGTTTTGAGGAGGCGCGAACCGAGAAGACTAGGAAGTATAAGAACGGTTCGTCTTCGTTTCTTGTCCAAGGGGGCATTCTGTTCCGTAAATACGTGACATTGGCTTCGGGTCTAAATCAGGTGGTCGTGCCAGCGTTATTGATTGCAACAGTATTGTGTTTGGCCCATGATGTCCCATTAGCGGGTCATATGGGAATTGCTAGAACTAAGGAAAGAGTTCTCAAGAACTTTTATTGGCCGTCAGTGCACAGGGATGTCCAGTTATATTGTAAGACATGCAGTGCATGCCAAAAGACATTTCAGAAAGGTCGCACACCCCAGGCTCCTCTTCAGACTATTCCCACGGTTTCGGAACCTTTTAAAAAGGTTTCAATTGATCTTGTAGGTCCCATTCACCCAGCTACTGATAGAGGGAATCGATTTTTTCTGAGTGTGATTTGTAATGCTACGAGATGGCCAGAGGCAGTTCCTCTTCGTACTATAACGTCAGAGGCAGTCGCGGAGGCTTTATTTGGTATCTTTGCAAGAGTAGGAATACCGGAGCAGATTTTGTCGGATAGAGGCACGCAGCTTACATCCGATATGATGAAAGAATTATTTCGTTTGTTTAGTATACAGCCGATGACTACCACTCCGTATCATCCGCAAGCTAATGGGATGTGTGAAAGACTTAACTCGACGTTAAAGTCGATGTTGCGTAAGGTAGCTGCTGATCGTCCTAAAGATTGGGATAGGTATATTCCTGCAGTGTTGTTTGCGTATAGGGAGGTACGTCAGGAGTCAACAGGATTCTCTCCGTTTGAGATGTTATATGGTCGTTGCCCTAGGGGTCCAACTGATGTTCTTCGGGATATGATGACGTCACCATCATCGGGAGACGCTGATCAGGTTTCGGTGTTTGAATACCTTGCTGATTTGAGGCAGAGATTATCTTCAGCACATACTATTGCGGAAGAAGCATCTAGTATCGCTTCGAAGAGAGCGAAGAAATATAAAGATAGGGGTTCGAAACTGCGAACTTTTAAACCAGGGGACAAGGTTTTGTTGTTATTACCTACTGATCATAACAAGTTGTTAATGACATGGAAAGGTCCGTATACTATTGAGCGGGTCGTTTCGAAAGTAGATTATGCTATTCAGATTGATAGATCTGTTAAGGTTTTTCATGTTAAAATGTTGCAGAGATTTCATGAGAGACCAGAGTATCTGTGTTCTCAGACGGAACCAAAGGAGAGTGTATTCACTATTGCATGTACAGGTGTCGTAGACCAGTCAGACAGTGATGGGGGCGATACCGATACACAGGAAGAAGTAGAGATTCAATTGCCGGAGTTAGCTCCGACACAATGTTACAGGGACGTAAATATTAGCCCTGACCTCACGAGTTCACAGAGTAGGGAACTTCAGACCCTATTATCGTCTTTTCCAGACGTTATCACAGATTTACCAGGTCGTACTACGGTCATCCAGCACCAGATAAAGTTGACTTCGGATAAGCCAGTGTGTCTTAAACCTTATCCGTTACCTTTTACTTCCAGAGACAGGGTTAATAAAGAAGTTGAGGACATGCTGAAGTTAGACGTGATAGAACCGTCAACATCGCCATATTCCTCACCCATCGTCTTGGTAAAAAAAACAGATGGATCGATGCGGTTCTGTATTGATTTTCGGAGACTTAACACTATTACTGTAGACGGTAAGGAGCCTATACCATTCCAAGAGGAATTGATAGCTTTGTTGGCTAGTTCAACGTGGTTCTCAAAGGTAGATTTAACAAAAGGGTATTGGGAAATTCCTCTCGCGGAGGAATCTAAACAGTACACGGCTTTTCAAACACCCATAGGATTGTTTCAGTTTAAGGCCATGCCATTTGGGTTGGTGAACGCGCCAGCTACGTTGGCAAGGTTGATGAGACTTGTCTTGAAAGACATACCTAATGTCGTGTCGTTCTTTGACGACATAGCGTGTCACACGTCGTCATGGTCTGAACATATTCAGACACTTACAGAAATTTTTAAAAAATTGCGTCATTTTGGGTTAACTGCTAAACCCGCAAAGATGTACTTAGCATGTCCAGAAATAGTGTTCTTAGGACATCGCGTAGGTAGAGGTATTCAGAGACCTGAGATAACAAAAATTGATAAATTGGTAGGGTTGGAAATCCCTAAGACAAAGAAGCAAGTGAGGAGCTTAGTAGGAGTTCTAAATTATGAAAGGAAGTTCATTCCGAACTTTTCCTCTCTGTCATCTCCTCTTACTGACCTTACTAAGAAGGGACAGCCCGATAAGGTCCAGTGGACGTCTGAATGTCAGACGGCATTTAACAAATTAGTGACGGCATTGTCATCGTCCCCTATTCTGATATTACCAGATTTTGGATCTAAATTTATCCTCAGAACAGATACCTCGGACTCTGGTGTCGGCGCTTGCCTTCTGCAGGAGAAGAATGAGTGTTTGCATCCTGTATGCTATGTGAGTCGGAAGTTGTTACCGAGAGAAAGGTCATATTCAGTAATAGAGCGAGAATGTCTCGCCATTGTGTGGTCGGTCCAAAAACTAGGACGCTATCTGATGGCACCGGAGTTCTGCATCCAGACAGATCACAAACCACTTACGTTTCTGTCCAGGAGTCGTTCATCGAGTCCTCGTTTATCTCGGTGGGCATTAGCGTTACAACCATATACATTTACGATCCAACCGATTCCAGGAACCAGTAATCACATCGCCGACTACCTTAGTCGTGCCTAATGTGGAAATTCGAAGCGCTTGACCATCGGAAGGAAAGAAGATTCGACGCAGATACGCAACAACGAAGCGTCGCAAATTGTGGGTGACTGGAAACGTGATATCATCGCAAGTTTGGAAACATATGAACGTTGACTGGAATCTATATTGACGATCATGGATCGACATCACAGTTCTTCAAGGAAGAATCGCTGATCTTCAAATGATTGACATTACAAATATTATATGAGGGATGATTGATGGGTTGATTGATTTTGATTTTGCATTAGGTATTGTGTATTCGTTCAGGTATTTATGATGTGATATATACATGCATAATGCATAGAAAGTTGATGGATATAAGGCGAAGTAATAGATTTCAATGAGAGCGGTGTCTCCGCTTGGGGAGTTGAAACACAGTATGGTACTGGAATCCATTTTATTCCCTGACCTCAGACTTCAGTGTCATATGTAATATGGGCATGAGTAAATAAGTTACTTCTGCGTATATATAACACAATCTCACTCGTTAATATTCATCTTAATGCGATTCTGAAATTAATTGCATTAATTTTTTTGGGGTGGGGGATGATGTCACAAGTGGAGTGAGTGCAATTAATAGGATTGCTATAGAGTGGGTGTATAGTTGTAGGATTAACTCACGGGATAGTTGAGGCAGGCAGTTAACGTGAAAGCGTGGAATGACACGAGAAAAGTGCGTAGTTGTTGAGGTGGCGTTTGGGGTAATGGGAAGTCACTGCAAGCTTAGAAGTTCGAGAGAGCAGACGGGGAATGGGCAGTCGTGAGTTGTTTCCAGTGAAGACTGGTGCCGGGTGCAGGCTGTAATCTGTAACAGTGTAACTGACGTGACGGGGTTGGGCTGTGAGGCCACCGTCAGAGAACTAGCGGACATAGGCAGAGCTGGGATGTACGCCAGTAATTGGGTGCTTCCGCCAGGGTAGCTGTGGCGTAAGGCTAAGTTTATAGTGGGGCGGGTGGCGGGTTGCCGCACGAGGGCTAATCGCGCTGGAAAACTCGCGCCTCATCCCTATGCCGAGTTTGGTGTACATAGCAAAGCTGGAACAGCACAATCGTATTACTGCTACAACACAGGAAATGTGGCTTCCTCATATTTCTGTTGGCGTATTCTTTCTTCCTTTTGTCCCAAATGGACGGTCTTTTGAAAACAGCGACAATTAGTTGATCAACATCCATTGCTTTGGCCAGAGCGTGACTCGAATTACGACTAGCTCAGTTGCTACAGTGATCACACGGGAGCAAAAGTAGGTGACCGACTACAAACCCCGGCGCGAGACGCGTGATAGAGACGGCGGGTTTCGGGAAATCGCACGCTTGATTCGACCCGAGAGAACTCGCGCGAGGAATGTTACTCAATATGCTTTGTAAGTGTACATAGACTCTCGAGGCGGCAATTTTGCCGACCAGCGCGGGAAATTACCAGAACCAATTGTGTGTTCTTGTTCCGCGTGTGTCGCGCGGGAGTTGTGTTGGCTGTGTACTTTTCTTGGCTTCACGATGGATGTTGACCTCGTCTTTCCTTTTCCCGCCTTGCTATGAACACCAACCGCTCGAGTGATTAGGCACGAGTTTTCTTGCGCGAGTAACCATCTCGCGGCAACCCGCCTACCCGCTTTCTCTATAAACACGGCCTAAAAGTTGGTTCTGGTAACTTTACCCGCCGTGCGGCAAATTAGCAGCGCCTCCAGACACGCGTTGACTATGTAAACTTACATAAAAGAGTGTGTCACAATACTCGCTCGGTTTAAACCGCGCGTGCGATTTCCCGAAACCCGCCGCCACTATAAACTCGGGCTAAGGCCGACAGGCGGCACAGTCTACATGGCAGTCCGATTCGGGGAATCAAGGCTGGCCACCTTTAGGCCGTATTTATAGAGAAAGCGGGTAGGCGGGTTGCCGCGAGATGGTTACTCGCGCAAGAAAACTCGCGCCTAATCACTCGCGCGGTTGGTGTTCATAGCAAGGCGGGAAAAGGAAAGACGAGGTCAACACCCATCGTGAAGCCAAGAAAAGTACACAGCCAACACAACTCCCGCGCGACACACGCGGAACAAGAACACACAATTGGTTCTGGTAATTTCCCGCGCTGGTCGGCAAAATTGCCGCCTCGAGAGACACGAGTTGTCTATGTACACTTACAAAGCATATTGAGTAACATTCCTCCCGCGAGTTCTCTCGGGTCGAATCAAGCGTGCGATTTCCCGAAACCCGCCGTCTCTATAAACGCTATCTTAGGATGGATATGTATGAAGTTGTTGTACTGCCCAGTAGTGCAGATTTTGATGTTAGGCTGAGGCCAAAGTTGCATATTTTAAAGAAGAGAATAATGTACGGTTATAGAACTGGAAGTGGAATGACTGATTGAGGGGATGAGTACTGTATGGTATTTATGTTGATTATATTTGTTAATGTTATAATAAATGTGTGAGCCTGCGTGACTGTTTTGTTAATTGCTATACTTGTTTGTTTGTGATTGTTCCTATGTCTTATTAAGGGCATTTCCCAATCTGGGATTTGTTACATTAAGAGATTCGGAGGACGGCCAGCAAGAAGATGACAAAATGACACCAGAAACCACGAGGGCACAACGTGGCAGAGACAGGCAGAGTACAAACACCAGATGGAAGAAGACTGCGGAGGACTACATCCTGCAGGGCATGAACAACGCATAGAAGAAGGAGGAGGAGGAGGAGAAGAAGAAGAAGAAGAAGGAGCAGGAGGAGGAAGAAGAAGAAGAAGAAGGAAAAGGAGGAGAAGGAGAAGAAGAAGAAGAAGAAGGCGAATAAGGAGGAGGAGGAGAAGAAGAAGAAAGAGAAGGAGAAGGAGAAGAAGAAGGAACAGGAGAAGGAGAAGAAAAAGGAGGAGAAAGAGAAGAAGAGGAGGAAGAAGAAGGAGAATAAGGAGGAGGAGATGGGGAAGAAGGAGAAGAAGAAGAAGGAGGAGGGGGAGGAGAAGGAGAAGGGGAATAAGAAGGAGGAGGAGAAAGAGAATAAGGAGGAGAAGGAGGAGTAGAAGAAGAAGAAGAGGAAGATCTTTAGAAGGGGGAGAAGAGGAAGAAGAATTGTTCACAACAAAAATTTCGTTGGCGTCGTGATCACTGCGTAGCTGGTTCTGAAACTGGCCACAAGTTGCTAATAAAAGGGCTATTATAGTATTAATAATTATAAAGTATTTTGCCTACATGGCCCAAATAATAGTTTCTGCCAGTCTTATCCCAACACCCTTTTTTGGGTACGTTGCTTGCGTTTTGCTCCATCACTTGTGAATGATTGAGGGACACTGCCACTGAGTGGTAACGGTTGATATGGCCTACATTTCTTGGCTTCCGATGTCTGCCACAACTACAAGGTAGAAGGAAAATTAAAAATCCAGTCATTATATTATTTTATTAGTGAGGATGACATTAATTTGTTTCTCAATCTCATTTCTGCAACAAATGCCTGCTTTCTGAAACTATTCAATATTAGGCCTACAAATATATAGAACCTTTCGTTAAATTTCTATCAGTATTATACTATTACTATTATCCTGCTAATGGTCACCGTCTGCACGCGCACCGGGCGATACTTCTCTCTCCCTTTGTTATAATTACTGATCCGCACAAAAGTTTGATTAGTAGGCCTACGGGTGCACAGATGGCTGCACATTTGAGGGTATAGATAAACACTAAAACAGAATGAGAATTTTAATAGTACATGTACATAGTATAAAAGACCGATCTCCTGTGCTGTGGGCTGCTGCTAGGGCGTTTGGGTAGTAAATTGGGATTTCAGATCCGAGTCCCATTTCTACTACTGCATATCATTGTTTGCATCTCTTGTCCCTATATTCTTTCTACAACTTCTTCTTTTCTCATGTTTTTGAGATCACTTCGGTTAGATTTCTTGACACCTCCAGCCAGCAGCAAGGAATACATTATATACCACACACCAGCCTAGTTCAGTTTCTAAGGCGTCAAAACCTTTCAGTTTAAACAGCAGGCCTAAATTAGTGTGGCGGTGCCTTCAATTAAAAAAAACAACAAACCTTTACCCTGCTATCATAGAAACAGGTAGGCTCGGGAAGATGTGAAGTAAATGATACTAAATGACTAACCCAGAAGCCAGTTTACCCCGACCGAAGCTAGTAGTAATGACAATAATAGATCCTAATGATCACAATAATAATAACTTGACTATTTTTAACCAATAATCACACCGCCAAACTAACCCGTCTCGCTAACCATGGCATTTTTGTTTTCAATAACTTTACATCTAGATCTAGAGTCTAGTATGTCCACGAGATGCTGGGCGTGACACAAACCACCAATTTATGTACTTCGCCGGATATATGCGGAGGAATTACTTTTTGTATTATTTCTTTGAAATGACAATAAACGACAGAAAGAAAACTATTGCGATCCATAAACCCAGAAAAATCACGAGGCCCGCGGCAAACGATGACGTCATCAAATAACGTTCCAATTCATTTCCACATCGTGGTTTTTGTACTGGTCGTGGGGTCAAAGGTCAACTCGTGTCGGTATTGTTGCCTCAAACGATCGTTGTATACTGTTCTCAGATAAGAGGGAGAGGCATGGATAAAACGAAACGTCGCAGTCACTGTTGACTGTTTCCCAGTGTTTTCTACCGATGGCGAATGACCTGGCCTACATTCCCTTACTGCGATTGTGATTGACACCGTGTTATAGATATATAATAAAGGTCATTTATAGTGTACAGATTTAGACCAAGAGCACCCGGTGGTTTCTAGCAGCGACAAGTGAGTTGTGTTCATTAGCACGCGAAGCGGTAACATCAGTCATAGACCTTGATTACACATTGTTTACACATTGTTTCCAAAAGGATCATTACATTATTCTGGTCGTTCATTGCTAGGTGTCACAAGGCAAGTATAAGAAGCTGAGGACCAGAACAGGTCAGCTGCCTTGCGGGTTCAGACTTGATGAGAATCTGACAATAGGCCTAGAATCTAGATCTAGATCTAGATTGTGCTCGAGTGTTAGTACTAATAGTAGATCTAGCCATACCTATTGTTTGTCATTGTGTTTGACAGTTTGAATTAGGCGTAATTGCCTTGAGAAGCAATTTCAATTAAATTTAAATTTCCATCTTCAATGGTACAGGAGTATGGCAACAAATAAGCAAGATGTAGACCACACTAACATCAAAGATGCTTCATTGAACAATCACTCAGCAGAAGTGACTGACAATGATGATGTAGGAAATGATACTGACAGACCCATTGACCCAAATAATGGTCAGCTAAGCAAGGATATTGTAACAGATGACATCGTGAGACGCAAAGCTTATCGATGGTGTCAGGATTCCATAGGTGGTGCTTGGCTGCACCTCAGTTCAGATCAGGATCTGGTCATCACACCTATTGGGTAAGATATTTAGCGACACAAATATCATCCGAAGTTGCAAGGAAAGAGAGGAGGATTGCTATGTTCACAGTGAATACATTCTGTATCCATTTACTCAGCACAACTGTGGAAATAGCATTGTAACTATTTTTACAGAAATGCGTGTCCTATGCTCTTTAAAGAAATTGGTTTTCTCAAACAGAAGTGGAGAATCTAAAAAGCTTTCGGAGGATCTCAAAAAAAAAATTAATTTGAAAATGAAAAGACCACCGCATGTACTTACAACACTTTTATTATACAAAGTGGAAACCACTTTCCGTCATAAAAGTATGCGGGAAAAAAACCTGTGGATAATCCACAATATCCAATCTGGTGCATGGAAAAAAACTTAGGGACTAATCAGGCGAAAAGGGGCTGGGGTAGTTGTGTTTTCTTGACTGGCGCGGACGGGCGGAAGACCTTCCGAGTTTTGGTCTTCAGCCTGCTCAACATTATATAAATGTCTGTCGGACACGGAGGACATTTTTTAAGTGATGTCAGCTGTCTTGCAACTTATGTCAAAATTTGGGGAAAAGTCTTGTCTGATCCTGACCCCCAGTCAAATAAGATACCTAGCTGAAACGGAAGGTATTCCGCCCGTCCGCGCCAGTCAAGAAAACACAACTGCCCCAGCCCCTTTTAGCCTGAATAGTCAATCTGACTACCGCCCATTGATACAAACTGACTAGACCCTCACGCCCCCAGGTCCATCTGACCATTCCATGTGTTTTGAGTTTAAATTGATAACAGTGACAATGTGTAACCGTGGGCTTTACTTAATAGCGGTAAAAAAAAATTATGGCGCGGACGGGGGGAAGACCTCCCGCTGAAACTGTCCCTGCTCTACCCCATACTCTTTCAACCTGAAAAAAAAAAGAAAGTATGAAAACAGTCTGTAAGAATTGTAAATGTAAGAGTTCTATATGGTCACAATGTACGGAAAGAATTTGTTACTGATTGGAAAGTTATAAGAATAATGAACACTGTGACGCTGTATGGGAATGTGGAAATTAATTTTCATGCTTTACATCTCTGTAGTAGTTAGCTGGTGTATTTTATGTTTTAAAGTTGAACCATGTATCGTGGATTAGTGTTATATTTTCGTGCATTGTTTGTATTTATAACATTGTAATGTATGTAAACTTTATAATTAAATACATACATGTCGGTTTCCTTTGTAAAAGGTTTGCATGGGCATTTTGATGAGAAGGAGAATGTGTCGTTACATTGTGTAGAGTAACAGAATTCATGAAGATTCTTTTAAAATTTGAATATAATTTTAATAATTTACTCCTTTTTGCCATTCTTCCTCCTCTCTTACCCCTCCCTCCTTCTTAAAATCCTTTGCTATAGCAGCTTCTGTAAATATATACATGAGACCATGTAAAGTATAAATACATGAAATTACCATACTTTTCATCTGGCATAATAATCTTTCTTTCCCTAGGGGTGGGATGTCAAACTATCTATACCTGGTAGGATTACCAGAAGGTATGTCACCAGTGCGATCTGAACCCAATGAAGTCCTGTTACGAATCTATGGTCAAATCAGCAAGTCTACACTGGACTTTCTAGTGCATAACTCTGTGGTGTTTGCATTGCTAGCTGAGAAAAAGTTGGGTCCAAAGCCTTTTGGCATGTATCATGATGGCAGAATAGAAGAATTTATCAAGGTACGATTACTTTTACTTTCACTTTCATAACTAAGTCTTCAGGTATCCAGTTGCATTGTTTGCCCCAAAAACTACATACTGAATGAAGATCCCAAAGCATTGTACATTGCCAATCACAGGTAGCAAGAGGGGTTGTGCTTTTCCAGCTTTCTGGTAGTCAGCATCGGTTGTGGCAATTCAGTTATAAATGCGATTTGCTGTATTTTAATTATCTATAAAATATATAATATAGAGCTTGTCAAAAAATCTTAAATACACATACTATCATACTGTCATACTGGCAAAAGATAAGAAGTTTTTAGTAAAGCTTTTCATTTCATTTAGAGTTTGAATTTTAAATATGTTGATATTGAAATTGATGCTAGAAAATTGAAATTAATTCCAACAAATGGAGGACTGGTACTGAAAATTACACAAGAATAATATCTGGGGAGGGAATGAGGATGAAATTGTGCAAATTAATTAGGAAAAGCTCCAGATTTTACAAAGACAATGCAGATGTTGTTATGAACAAATTACTGGAATATAGAACCATTCCAGCAGATTTATCTTGATATAATTATGTTTTTGACTGCCCCAAATATTTTCCTCTATGAACTAAATTAAAATCAAGGGACACAACTGTGGAAATAGCATTGTAACTATTTTTACAGAAATGCGTGTTCTATGCTCTTTAAAGAAATTGGTTTTCTCAAACAGAAGTGGAGAATCTAAAAAGCTTTCGGAGGATCTCAAAAAAAAAATTAATTTGAAAATGAAAAGACCACCGCATGTACTTACAACACTTTTATTATACAAAGTGGAAACCACTTTCAGTCATAAAAGTATGCGGGAAAAAAACCTGTGGATAATCCACAATATCCAATCTGGTGCATGGAAAAAAACTTAGGGAACACCACTTGCAAGAAAATGAAAAGCAGGGGCGAAGCGTGGCCCTCTGCAGAGGGTAATCAGAATTTAAGCTAGTAAGATCCTTATCTTAGGACATCTCGCTACATCATATTTACATAGAAATACATACATGTGGCTAAAACAATGAAACGGGTGCTATGCATTGCAAAATCTAAAGAGCTGACTATGCTTGTCGACAGGGCAGGAATGCAGCAATTTACAAGCTTAACTAATCTGAAAATACCATTCATTCATACTAACAGACTTATAGACGCACATTTTTTTATCCATTGTTTAAAATGTAACAGCAAGTTTTTATTATCATATTCATAGCCAGAGATTTTGTTATTCTACCATCTCATAAAGTTTCTTGAAAAGGACCCATTAAGCAGAAAGTGCTTTAAGTGGCATCTCTGTGACACAACAATGTGCAGCGATCTCGTAGAAGTGGCTGTCTGCCGTTGCGGTATAGGTTCGATCGACCTATCCAGCGAATTGATGTTCTTGATATGTTCGACTGATTTTGATCACAATCATATCTAGAGACAGACTATATTGTTATGCTTTGATAGCTCTTGCTGTGCATAGAGTAAATTATTCTTAGATTACCTTAAACAAAGAAAAAACCCACACAAACTCTTTCACTCTACTCTTTACCTTTCCAGTAGGATGAAAAAGACCGCATAGTGAAAAGCCTGCATAGGTACAAATCAGGTCAAACTTTGATTATAATCTTATTTTTTCCCCCACTGTTCTGCTGCCGCTATGCGCAAGCTTGCTTCTGGGTGTATTCAAGTCTTCTTCATCTTTGTTAATCACTGATTATGGACCAGTTCATAATGTGTAAGTCCCTATAAAAAAAATGCTTTTCAGTGAGGGGCGTTGGACTATAACAAATGCAAATAGCGGAGTAGAATAGAATGCTGAACTGTCTAACTGGACTTGGAGTTGGGCTCGGATCTGATAAGCGTAGTAATTCTAGAATTAATATTCGAAGGGTAATCACTGATTATTTGATTTTGAGGAAGCCTCGCCCCGATGGAAAGTGCCCACAGCATGTAGATTTGGGACCTGAGATATGATAATTCATTGCCACCACCTCATCACTGATACAGAGAACCCTTTCATTTACTCCCTGGGGAAGGGTTTTAACGCCCGTGCAGATGCGGGGCTCTCTTGTAGAAGAGGGACAGCAGAGAATACATCTGACGTGATACTGCGTGTCGTAAGAGGCGTCTAAAGGTGCAAAGGTCCTGGTCTCCCGAGAAGAGCCAGTTGGCGGTGGGCCAACTACCCACCCTGTAAAAATAAACCAGTTACAGAAACACAAGCAAATACTTCAAATCCGTCTTTTATCTTGGGAGAAGGGGGAGCATCTGCACCTGTAGATTCAATGAAGGACAATGGACAAAGCCGAAAGGACGCCACTGGCCCGACTGCTCCTTCATCAAGCAAGTCACTCCGGATTGCGTCGTGGAATGTCCGCTCCATGTATGAAGCAGGAAAGAGTGCCCAGGTTACAATGGAGATGAGGCGATACAGACTGCACATACTTGGAGTTAGCGAGACCCGCTGGATACAGTCCGGACTGAAACAACTTAATACTGGGGAAAAGATTTTGTATTCTGGAAGGGAGGACAAAAAGCATACAGAAGGAGTAGCGATCATCTTGAGCAAGCACGCCCAGAGGTCACTGAGGGGATGGGAACCCTATGGAAGGAGAATTATATTGGCATCATTTACTACTAAGAACAAGAACATCAACATGAACATTGTGCAGATATACGCCCCAACAAATGAAGCAACCGATGAGGACAAGGACGACTTCTACAACCAGCTTCAGGAAATAGTTGACACATTGCCAAGAAAAGATGTGAACATTATAATGGGAGACGCCAATGCCAAGATAGGACAGGACAATACAGGGTATGAGGACATTATGGGGTGCAATGGTTTAGGACAAATGAATGAGAATGGAGAGCGGTTTGCAAGTTTCTGCGCATTTAACAGCTATGTGATTGGAGGTTCAGTATTCCCACACAAGAGGATCCATAAGGCCACTTGGATTTCACCGGATGGAGTAACTGAAAATCAGATTGACCACTTTTGCATCACCCGACGATTCAGACGCTCACTAGAGGATGTCATAGTACAGAGAGGAGCAGATGTTGGATCTGACCATCACATGCTGCTGGCAAGACTCAAACTCCGCCTCAAGAAACAAGGTACCAGAGCAGGAACAAAGAGGAGAAAGTTTCAAGTGAGCCTTCTGGATGGAGACAAGAAGGAAGAGTTCCAGCTGACACTGAGGAATAGATTCAAACCCCTTGTTGACCTCGAAGAGACAGTAGATTTGGAGACTCACTGGGCTAAGGTAAAAGGAGTATTTACATCGACATGTCAGGATGTTATTGGGGAAAAGAAAGTGGAACACAAGGAATGGATCAGTCAAAAATCACTGGACTTGATAAGGATAAGAAGAGACCTAAAAGAACGGGTAAATGCAAGTCGTACAAGAAGCTCAAGAGTTGGTAACCAGGAAGAGTACCGAGCATCAGCTAAAGAGGTCAAAAAATCAATTAAAAAAGACAAAGAGGAGTTCATAGGAATGTTAGCAGAGAAAGCAGAGAAGGCAGCAACAGGAGGACACATGAGGATCCTCTACCAGACTACAAAGACTCTTGCTGGAAAATATGGAAAACCTGAAGTTCCTGTCAAGGATTACAACAGGAAGGCTATTTTTGGAAAGGAAGCTCAGGCAAAAAGATGGATAGAACATTTTAACAGCCTCTTGAACAGACCTCCACCAAGCAACCCACCCGACATTCTACCCGCAAGAAATGATTTACCGATCAGTTGCGACCCTCCGACTAAAGCAGAGATTAATGATGCCATAAAGCAGTTAAATCGAGGCAAGGCAGCTGGACCAGACCAGATCCCACCAGAGGCGCTGAAGGCAGATGCTGCTGGGGCTGCAGAGGGTCTGCACTCACTATTCTCGAGGATTTGGATCGGAGGCAAGTTTCCAAAGGACTGGAAGGAAGGACACCTCGTGAAGCTCCCAAAAAAAGGGGACCTCAGCAATTGTAGTAACTACAGAGGAATCACACTTCTCTCCATCCCAGGAAAGGTTTTCAATCGGATTATTCTCAAGCGAATACAGAATGCAACAGACCAAAAACTTCGCGAGGAGCAAGTTGGTTTCAGGAGTAATCGATCAACCACCGACCAGATCGCCACGCTGAGAATCATAGTAGAGCAGTCGCTAGAGTGGAACTCCCAACTGATAGTGAACTTCCTTGACTACGAGAAGGCCTTTGATAGCATCGATAGAGAAACACTGTGGAGAATATTGAGACATTATGGAATCCCAGAGAAGATGGTGAATCTTATCAAGAGCATGTACGAGGGGACAAGTTGCAGAGTCGTACATGATGGTGAGCTTACTGACAGCTTTGATATCAAGACTGGTGTTAGGCAGGGTTGTTTGCTGTCCCCATTTCTGTTTATCCTGGTGATTGATTGGCTTATGAAAGAAACCACCAGTGGAGGAAGAAATGGCATACAATGGACCCCATGGACACAGCTGGACGATCTAGATTTTGCAGATGACTTGGCACTATTGTCGCACACACACGACCAGATGCAAGCAAAGACTACAGCTCTAAACAAAATTTCAGAATCAATTGTATTGAGGATACATCCCGCGAAGTCGAAGGTCCTAAAAATTGTTGCACCCCTAAGCGAACAAGTCACAGTAGGAGATCAACCACTGGAAGATGTAGAGTCCTTCTGCTATCTTGGTAGTATCATTGACAATAAGGGAGGAACAGAGGCAGAAGTCAAAGCACGAATTGGAAAGGCACAGGCAGCTTTCACATCCTTAAGCAAGATTTGGAGAACCAAGGATATATCTCTAAAAACAAAGCTGAGGATATTCAACTCGAACGTGAAGTCAGTCCTGTTGTATGGATGTGAGACTTGGAATGCGTCCCAGGCCTGCATAAAGGGAATCCAAGTTTTCATCAACAGATGTTTGAGGAAGCTACTTAAGATCAGATGGACAGACAAGGTCAGCAATGAAATTGTATGGAAAAGAACAAGACAGAACCCAGTCAGAGAGGAAATTGGTAGGAGGCAATGGAGATGGATCGGCCACACGCTCAGGAGGCCAGGAAACAGCATCACGAAGAAGGTATTGGACTGGAATCCCCAGGGCAAGAGATCAAGAGGAAGGCCGCGCGGAACGTGGAGAAGAGCCAGAGAAAATGATGTGCAACGAAGCGGAAAGACTTGGAATAATGTAAAGAGGCTGGCCCATGATAGAGAGGGATGGAAGGTGTTTGTTGGTGGCCTATACCCTGATCCAGGGTGAGAAAGGCAATGATGATGATGATGATGAAGGGTTTTAAGTTGCACAGTGAACAAAATAGTACTAGTAAGGTGTTGGTGGGCATGTTTTCACCCAGTTTATAACTTTCATAACTGTAAAGGCTTTTGTCTCAGCCCTAGGCAAACAACAGAGTGGTTCCACGGTATTTCGTAGCTCTTGTTCCTACATTAAGTGTAGAAGTTTCATGCTTTTCACATTAATTTGCACGATTCAGGGTTATCATGCACAATTCCTTCCATAATTTATGAGATAATGTGTGAGACGTATACAAAGGACCCATTTGTGACTGAAAATTCAACATGTTTTTTCCTAGATGAATATTAATTTATGTAATTTTTTGTGGCAGAAAAATATTTTTGGTTCAAGTGGAAGCCTGATAAGACAATTTTGACACTGTTATTTATAGTTAGGCATGGAGAATTTTGGGAGCTTTCTATAAAGAAGAAAAAAGAAGATGGGATAGGTAGCATGCAGCCTTTAGGGCCTTCGACATTGAGTGTCTTTAACTATGATGCTCATTGTAGAACTTTTCCCAGTTGAAACTCTTGCCTTAATTTTGTTGTTGCTAGGCAAGGCCTCTTCTTCCTAAAGACTTGTGTCAGCCTCATATAATGGATCTGGTTGCAGAGAAGCTAGCTCAGTTCCATGCACTGGATATGCCACTTTGTAAGAAACCAAGGTGGTTTAAAAGCTTAGTTCGGGGGTAAGTTTTGTAGATCAGATTTTTATGCATGCGAACAAAAAAATCCCCATGATTATGAATGTGGTTTTGAATTTGATTCCATATTTATTTGGTCAAAAGTGCCAAAGATCATTATAGTCTTCCATACCGAACAGAAATGGGCTGTTGTGGTTAAAAGTTTTACTTAAATGAAGTACTCATTTAGTATGATGGATAGCAAACAGACAAACGTCACCAAGTGTTAAATGTGTAAAATTTTGTCTCCCATCCCCCGCCCAGCTTCCCATGAAAACATGTCTACTACATGATCAGTGTCTACTTTTACTGTATTGTGATTTTTTTATCTTTACCAAAGTGAAGTTGTGATTGATTGTTCAGCATCGCTGGGAC
Source organism: Onchidella celtica (assembly GCA_963931925.1). NCBI lineage: Eukaryota > Metazoa > Mollusca > Gastropoda > Systellommatophora > Onchidiidae > Onchidella > Onchidella celtica. Next base: position 32,687,202 of record OZ007575.1, on the reverse strand, counting down.
CCATTTAATTTATACTTTACTCAGTTAAGAACAGCAATTTGGCAATGTAATAACCTCTGTTGTGTGTTACACACCTGGTAAAGGAACCAAGGATGTTGATATTCCACATGTGTTATGAAGTTGTAAGATGGTAGTGTCATATGAGGTCATCATTAAATTGGACAGTTGGCATGTTAGAGAGTTTATATTATTTGAGCAACTTCTTTTCATATTTGTTACATACTAATTTTTTCCTTAGTTTATTTACCATGATCTATATATGCAGGTTTATTGTGAGAACATATGTCATCATCAAATGTTTGATTTTGTTTCAGTTGGATTAAAGACATCCAGAACAATTTTGATCTCAACAGTGATACCATTGCCTCCTTGTTGGAGATGGCTCCATCATTTGATATGGAAACAGAGTTTAATGAACTGCTGTAAGTTCCTTTATATAATAGCAAACAAGCGTTAATAAACCTGCTTCCGCTCTTCCAGCTCTCTCTCTCTCTCTCTCTCTCTCTCTCTCTCTCTCTCTCTCTCTCTCTCTCTCTCTCTCTCTCTCTCTCTCTCTCTCTCTCTCTCTCTGTCTGTCTCTCTCTCTCTCTCTCTCTCTCTCTCTCTCTCTCTCTCTCTCTCGCTCTCTCTCTCTCTCTCTCTCTCTCTGTCTCTCTCTCTGTCTCTCTCTCTGTCTCTCTCTCTCTCTCTCTCTCTCTCTCTCTCTCTCTCTCTCTCTCTCTCTCTCTCTCTCTCAGTTTTTCAGTGAGGACAGATTTCAAGTGAAACCAAATGGAGAAAATATAGCTGAACAGTGAACACAGCATAGTTTTTTCTGGGAACTGTCCCTGCCGCAGCCCTTCCCGCTCAAAAGAGATGTGCAAAAATCATACTGACACTTTTCACTGCTGAGATCAGTGTGAATGGGTTATGAATAACTGCCATTGACCTAAGTCATTATATATATGTGGCATTTATCAAGAACAAGGACAGTCAGTTGTTTTATCCTGAAATGGTAGAGTTGTTTTTTTCCAATCATTAAAGAATGGGCATAGTTGGAAGATCTCAGTTTTTTGGTGAGGCAGAAATAATACAAGCTGTAAAACTTATGGTCTGTGAAAACAGTTTAGCAGTTAACACATTTTAGAATACAAGCTGTAAAACTTATGGTCTGTGAAATCAGTTTAATAGTTAACGCATTGTAGATAATGGCTCATCTCATTTTAAGTTTGAGGAAAACATATAAAACTGTCTATCACTGTGAAATATTTTATCTGATGGTGTCAGTTTTTTGGGTTATTGGGACATCTGTTCATTGTTGAACGTTTTGAGGGTTGATAGTAAACTGTTGTAGCTTGACTTCTTTAAAAAAATTTCAGATATTATTTGGCATGCTTATAGTCATTGACATCCGCAGGTTGCATTATAAGTTGGGGGGTTGAATTCTGAAAACTAAAGGTGAAATGATGTTTTTAAAATATCTGCAACTATTAAGTCTGATAAAGAAAGTTAGTTTCGTGCCTCTCTTGAAAAAATTTGTGAAACTGAGATACGACAGCTAATCTTGCGGCCCTTGATATCAGCATTGGGCTTGACTTCAAGAAAGATGTGAAGTGTCAGTGCAAATTTGGCGCAAGTCTGATGTTGGCCTTTAAGTTAGGATGGTGACGATGTCGTATGTGTTTTTCTACTTAGTTTTACTAGGAAGGCAATGTGGGCTGTCGGAACACAAAGATGAGACAAACATGCGACATAATCAGAGAATATTCTAATGCCTTTTTTTTTCTTTCAGGAAAATCGCAAGCAACCTCAAATGTCCCATAGTGTTTTGTCATAATGATCTTCAAGGAGGTAAGATTGTGTTGTCGCATATCCTTATCTCTTCCAGCTGTGATTTTCCCCATGCTTCAACTTATTTTTACACTAGTGAAATTTAAGAAGATCTCTAGTGTACGAGATGATGTTGTTTAACAGTGTATGACGGACCTGATAGCAGCAGTCTTTTCAGACTGCTTGGGGAAAAAAAGCTTGATGTTAAGGATGTTGAAATATATCTGAATGCATGCTTGTTATCAGATTGAATGGAAAAAATGTCAACCCTGGGTCGTGAGAATAGTACTGCGGAACCAGTGGAGTGGATGATCTTAAATTGAAAGACCCTAGTGCTGAAAGTACATATAAGTCACATTTCCTGAATTTGAAACTGGAGGAGGGGGGTGGGGGGGATGTTGTATGTATTGTATGGATTCCTAAGTCCCCTGCTTGAATACTGGAAACAAATAAAGTACCTAAGAGCCATTTAGTTTCAGTGTAGATTTCATTTCAATCTGATTTAGCACACAAAAGCTACTCATCCTTCACGACAGTGCTAAGAAATGCTGGTGTTCATTTTTAATCGAAGTAGTAAAGTCACAATGATAAATCACGAAAAGTTCCAAAGTCACAAAAATCAATGAAATAAGTGCGTAAGTGAAAATAAATAAATTGGATATGTGATCCATGAAAGTGAATTTGAAAGCTAAAAGCTAGCATGTTGGCACATCTAACATCACGGAATCTAAGGCATTGCTCAGAAAATTCATAACAAGACATGCCAGCTTTCAAAAAAAATTTCCATTTTCAGGAGTGATTTTCTCAAACTAGACTCCTAGTCATTTGGCGAAATAGGTCCTTTTTAGCATAAGGTCTTCAACTGAGAGATTTCATCACCTCAGTACTGTTGGTATTCCATCTCCACATCAGGGCAGTTTGAGAAAATTGCTTGTGAAGTTTTGCATTTAAACTCAACAAAGTGTAAGGACAACCTTTCTAACTATTAAACCTAATCCCATAGGTCAGATCCCTTCAGAATTTTCATAGGAATAGGCTTTGTTATGCCATAGTAATAATATAGCCTTATCTCAATTTTTGTGAAAAGTGGACAATTTAAAAACCATATTGTGGTGATGCAGTTCAATATGCAGAACTTGATAGAAAAGAGATATGATGAAATTTGTGAACTGCCACATCAGAATGCCCATTAGTCTGCTGAAATATGCCAATGGAAAAGTTTTGCTTTGTGTTACTGTTTCTATGCAGTCCAGAAAAAGGGGAATACAAAGGGATTTTAGTTGAACTTCAAATTGGAGTACGGTACAATGTAATGTATAAAAACCACCATAGAAAAAAGTTTACATGAAATATACATGAAACAATGTACATATAAATTCTTTTTTTCTTTTTTCTCCTGTGATACATTTTAATTTGATAATTTTTATATAACAGACATGTGGTACTGCCCATTCTGCTATCACTGTTATAATGATCAAACATCATATTTGTCTTCCCTTTCCGCAGGAAATTTATTGTATGCTGAGAAGGCCACTCCTAGCACACCAAGAATAACCATCATTGATTGGGAATATGGACACTATAATTACAGGTCTGTGTTTGCATTCATCGCGTTAAATTGATTATCTGTCTTGTCTAATCTTTCCTTCTCTCACTTTTTTCGTTTTTTTTTTTTTCCTGTCACTTTCTCCAATTAAAAAAAAAAGTGTTGTCCATCATTTGTCCTCCTCTCAAACTCCATTTCAGACCATTTCTTTCTCTTTCTTTTTATCACTACATTTTAATAAGGACCAGAATTCCATTGTTTTCCCTGTTTCGATGTGTTAAAAGACACTTATGTACACTTGTACTTATATGTGTACAGGTATGCATGCAGGCCTATACTGATGAGCTGCATCATGAGTCGCATGCTTCAGATAGTTTTCAGAATGTTGAACTTTGAACCCTGTTCATCAAGCACAGAATATGCGATCATAAGAAGGGGACAGTTTTTTCTGTTTTGGTTTTTTTTTTTTTTTTGGTTTTTTTTTTGTTGTGTATTTCAAGAAGATTATTTATTTTCTTTTCAGAGGTTTTGACCTTGGTAACCATTTCAATGAATGGATGTTTGACTACTCCAGTACCGGCAGGCCAGGGTTTCACTGTGAAATTACAAATTACCCAGAAAAAGATGTACAAGTTAGTATCAAAACATATTTATCAAACTAACTTCTTTGAGACTGTCATGGGTTAAGTACTATAATTGCCGTGCTGGGTCACGACTTGCAAGGAGTTGATTTTTCACGGTCTCGTTGATTATAACCAGCGTAATTTGTCCTTGAACTGCTCTCGTGAACAGTTTGTTTTTGAAACACTTTTTCTTAGAGATGGAAAGAAAGTGGGGCGAGATAGAATAAATGGATAAGTTAGGAGTGACAGTGCAATTCTCGACCCCGTGATTTTGATGAACACTTAGAAGGGAAGAGAAGGGGTGAATAAGGATAGATAGTTTAAGACGCTTAGTCGCGTTCAGAAATTCGTACATAAAATGTAGAAAGCACGAGGGTTTAAAGATTTCAGTAATTGTTTTGACATTTTAAATTGACCTTGTCTGTTTTTAGTACAAGGCCGTGACCAACTCCCACGTAGAATATATTAATACTGCGAGATGAGCTCGCATGGATGCACCAATCAAATCTAGGGATTTGGACGGTAATTTGCAGGTGGCTGCACAGTATAAAAGCGTAGCCATACCTATGTCCATTACTCCATACAGAAAACTCCAATCTGTGCAGGCGTCGGCACGATTCTGCCTGAAGAATCATAATTCCGTTCGATTTCATGTCTAGTCCAATATAGACATTTGAGAGGAAGCCATATGCTTGAATGAGATATGCCCACTGCTATTGTCCACTGTTCCCTGGTTTTCTAACACCAGGGACCAAGCGTAAGTGTTTGTCCATTGATGACTCAACAATGAACGAGGAGCTGAACATAAGTTATCCACTAGGACAGAATTGCCGCATATACTAGGAATGCTACCCAAGAATGCAAGACAAAGACTTATATTGACTTGCAACTAGTATGAATGTTTGGCATACACATCTGTGAATTGGGATTGATTTGTCTGGATGAGGCTGGGGATTGCCAGCCCATCCTAGAGTAGATCCAATAGACTTAACTACGTCAGTTTATATTGACGAGCTTGATCCATTATAAGCGGTAGGCACAAATAGCTGAGATGACATCGTCGCCAGAGACCATATTAGTATATTGATTGATAGATAGTAGGCAGACTATATCTGAGAGATATATAATTAGTACTTAAATTGTTAGTGAGTCAGAATTATCATAATATTATAGGAATCTAGAGAAGACTTCTAGTGACATATTATTGACTTTAGATTTGATGCTGCTGATGTTGTCTTTACTATGTAATAGATCTAGACCAAAATTGTTAGGGTAATTAATGTAATTAAATTTGTGGCCCTGCAGGTCTGTTTATGAAACTTATTCAGATTGTTCTTAGTGTGTGGCATGGTACGGAAGATTAAATATTAAATACCTCTCGATTTAAAATGCAGTCATAATACCATCATTGAGAAGACCCTCTTCATAACAGCTAGAGGGGACTTTAGTACCAGAACCCTAACACTGGAGGGCACTATCACCCAGTCCAGATTCGTAACAGAGACAACGTCTGTCAAGATTAAATACGTTGGCCTAAGAGTGAATGTAACTATTGTGAAAAACCAAGATATCTGTTGGAGTGCCCTTAAAGCATTGTCGTCTGCAATGTCAACTTGTAACTTGTAACAAATTAGAATAGACGGGAAATTAGCATAGAGGAAGTTTGCACCAGGAACAGAAATCTTCGTATATTGATAATTATAAGAAAAGTAAAAGTAAACATGTATATTGGTAGCTAGTAAAGAGTTAAATAAAAGCCGTTAAGGTTTAGAGGGAAGATTAGCGCCCCAGTTTTAATTTGAAGAGGGGATTATATTTTTGCTGACGTCATTGAGGGTTGAAGAGCTAACCAATGAGGGTTGGCGTAGAGATCGCAACGCCGTGCTGGCGCCTGCGGTGGTACTTCTTCTTCATTCCGTGCAGACTATCCAACTGCGAAGGAGTCAGGGGGGATTCCACTTGAGCGAATCATTACCTACAAAGTACAATATGTCTGGATGTAGATCTAGTCATCGATCCATATGGCTGACTTGAAATTAAACAACGCTATTGTCCACTGTTCCCTGGCCTAGCGCCAGGGCAAGCGTGAGTAATCGAATCTCTTGATGATATTGACAATGAATAAGAAGGCGAAGAGCGTGACATTTATCCGTTAGGAGAGTTTTGATGAATCTACCAGGAGTGATTGCCGGAGAATGCAAGATGCAAAGTTAAACTGTCATCTAGAGCTGCAACTAGAGTTAATGTATGAAATATATAACTGTGATTGAATTGTCTGGGTGAGGCTAGGAGTTGCCAGCCCATCCTAGAGTTATATTTAACTGTGCCGACGTCACCTTGACGGGCTAGACCTATAAGTTTAAATATCTGAGATAGCCTTATGTCTCCAGAGACTATATTAGTATATTAATTGTCATACAGTAAGCAGTCCAGATCTTGGAAGTAGAAATAATTAGTTAGATAATTAGCTAGGATTGAAGTTAAATGATATTATGGGAAACCTAGATCTAGACTTATAATGAATACAATTGATTTTCGATTTGATGCTGCTAATATTCATCCTTACTACATGAATAGATTTAGTCGAAATTGTTAGGGAACAAACGTAATTAAAGTGTGGCCCTACAGGCCTGATTGTTGAAATGTATTCAGTTTGTTTCTCAGTAATTGGCATGGTCTGGAAGTGAAGGTTAAAGTTTTTAGTATTAAAAATATGCAGTCGAACATACACACCCAAACAAAAGTAAAATACCATCTATAACATCTGGATGGGATTATAACAACGTCACTGCAAAACTTGTGTGGTGGGAAATTACCAACAAGGCAGATGCAGATTAACTCTTGGAGATCCACATACATTTACAGTTTGCCCACATTTACTTTCAGCTCTGTGAAAGGGAAGGGGTAATGGTTAATGTACTTCTATAAAATACTTAATATAGCGCACCTATTAAAGCTGTTTATTTCCGGATAGAGAAGTGAATGTAGATTCAGATTTACATGGCACAGAATAATGAATAATGCCATCTTGTTATAAATAATGTGTTAAAACATTGGGTAAATCAAAACACAAGTAGTTCTGTTAAGCAAAAAAAAAGTTTCTTTAACCGAGTAATACTTAAAAGTCTACTCGCTCAAAGCACACCGCCTTGCTTGGGTTGTGAAGAGCTAAGATGTTTGTTCTTTAACTTTAAAAACAGATTGAATTTGAGAATGTTACATTTCATGTCTTTGAGGATTACACTGTCTCTGCATATTCCAAAATTTTGTGTTATTGTTTTTCCAGTGTCAGCCATAAGTTTGTACAGTGGAGTCCATGTAAATTCCACTTTGATAAACCAAATAGGAGTAATTTCAAAGTTTGTTGTTTTTTTTAAATTCTTTGTCTCTATTAATCTTTTTTCCACAATTCGAATTCAAACTGATCAATTTCCGATAATTCAAAGCCATCAACGCAACTTCCCATTTCCTGCCCGCTGAAAACCTTAGTATTCAGAAAAGCTCGGCTCAAACACTTATAGCATCAGTGATCCAGAGGAAGGAATGGTTAGGGTGATGTTATGCGGCGAGCATGGCTGAGAAGAGGGAGGGGTACGAGTAGGGCATTGTTTCACTGCATAGTGATCATCCCACGTCACTCACAGCAAGGTCGCCAAGAGGTGGGTTAAAGCAGCGGGGCCGAGTAGGCCTTCAGTCTTGCATTTTAACTCAGTACATGAAGGAATGTTTTTATATTGATTGATGATGTCACTAAAGCATAGGCCAAAGTGCATGTGCCCTACTTATACAATACACACAGCAGAGTCAAAGACAAGCAATGGAGTTTGCTGGCCAGAACTGCCAGATCTAAGCAATTCAATGCTGCTTTCTTATTTTACCACCACGGTACGGTCAGTTCTATAGAAAAAAAAATCAATCAAGAGATCTTATACAGGTACTTCTGTGTGTGCATATTGGGGAGGTGGGGGGGGGGGGGTGGGATTTGTAGGTACTGCAAGGAGGGATGTAATTACATAGGTATGGAGCAAACAGTATAATGGTGGTATTTCTCTGTTCAGAGGTAAATCGAATTCTGGTAAATTGAAGTCTAATCTATTTCCCCCCAACTGCGATTTATGAGGACTCCACTGTATTTTGATCTTTAGCTATCGGTCTGCATATTTTCAAATATTTGATTTAACTTTAGTACCAGCACTATTTTGTATACTGGACTTTATTCTCTCGCGTTTCTATTCCTCACAGTACAATTTTTTCCGATCCTACTTGAAAGCAGCTGGAAGAGATGAAGTCACTGCAGCTGACCTGAAGTCCATGTTCAAAGAGACAAATACTTTAGCTCTACATTCACATTTTGCCTGGGGAGTGTGGGGTATGGTGCAGGCACAGACATCCAGTATAGAGTTTGACTATTCTGTAAGTAAAAATACCAAGTTGAGGCGGGACCTTCTGTATGTATCATTATACACTTTTCTTCCTGTAATGTTTGGTTGGATCTTATCTCTTTCCAGTTTCTCCAGTGCTACTGAGAACCTGTTGTTTGTTAGTGTGTCTGTTCAATCTTATCATTTTAAATGTGTTGAGATCTTTATTCAGAATGGATTGCAGTCTTTAGGGTTTACACCACACCAAAAATTTAAAAAAAAAGCCCTTACATTACCATCGGAAACTGGAGGATGACTTGTCTGCCGAAGGGCAGAACACGTCAGCCTGTCAGGGTATCGCTGCCGGCCAATGGGCATTTTTATTTAGAATGAAAGTTGAAACTTTCATTTTTTTAACTTTTTTTTTTTTTTAAAGCAAGTTGGTTGTTTTTTTCTCTCTTGCCTGAAAAATAAGAGTTGTTATTATGACTTAGTTCTAAAAAATCTCAACCAGCATTGGTTTTGTTGTCATTTTCCTGCCATCCTGACCTTGGCCATTGCCACCTCACTGTGACCATGGACTGCCCAGGTAGACAAAACTGTGCCTTGAAAGATTCTTAACCCTAGTCCTGCGGGAAGCCACTATATTGGCCTCCCCGCGCAACACGGGAGGCCATTATTTTGTCCGACACGCTTAACTGCGGGTCCTGTGGGAGGCCACATTTTTGTATAGCAACGGTGCGCCTCGCGCTTTGGTTATTCGGTTGCCAAGGCTGTCGTTGTTGTTTTTTTCACGTTTTTTTTTTCCCACACAATTTTCGCGTGTTTATCCATCCTGCCACCCCTACTATATCTAACAAAATGGTATCGTCCAATTACGTTTATTACTATGCAACTATTCGTCATACTCGTGTAATAGTACTGACGGTCTGAAGTTCGAACTGGGGAAAATCTTGGGGAAACTTTTACTTTGATGCTGGTTGTCATCTACATGTGAAATGAGAAGAAAGGGGCCATGTGCGTATTTGAGACACCGTTCTACGTCTGTAATTATGAATTCCGATGTAATATTAGGGCATGCTGCATAAGGGCGTCTGTCAGTAGGTTTTTCATCAGGGAAAACTGGGAGAAAATGACCGACTTTGTTGTTGGTCGTTGTCTTTATATGATGTGGTAATTAGAGAGATATTGTGTTCCTTTGATTAAACCGCTTTTCAGTACATGTATGTGCTCTACGACCTGGAATCTGAAATCAAATCTCTCGCTAAAACTAACATTATAGTAAGTGGACGCTTTACATAGTGTAGGAGGAAGAAGGCAATGTCACGATACATGTGGTTAGTAAATTAAGCGAATGGCTTAAAAAATAATTTGTTCACCTGAATGGCCTGACATAGGGACAGAAAAAGCGCAGGTCTTGGGAAAATGATAAAACGTATGTTAAATGGCATGCAAATGCAGAAAAGTCTTGATTTGGGGCCTTCCATTTCACAATAAAACCTACTGCACATCATCACAAGTACTTTATCCAAATATCATAGGGGTCCCTTACGATTTATCCACCACTATTGTTGTTATTGCGTCCTGAAGTATACGCGATACAGGTGTTCACAAGGACCCGACTGACCCGACCGCCGAGGTTATCGGCAACACGCGAACGATCGGCTGACTGGCCGCTGGCTATCCCCGCACGGGGCGTTACGTGGATGAGTTCACTCAACGCGGGACGAGGGTTAAGAGTCATGGAGCATCAGATAAGTGTTCATTTATGGCAGCGCTCATACTATACTAGAAACTCATGGATTCTCCAAGAGATTTGTTCTCTCTTAAAATTTCCTAGAATCTTCTACCTTTTCTCATTTTCCCCTGGATACTCTTGAAATTCCAACCAGTTGTTATTTCTACCCATCTCTTTCAAAAATACTTGTGTCATTTTGTTTTTCACAGAGGGTTAGTAATTTTGCTCTCACAGAATGAAATAATGGAACAGAGTGGAAATGCAAATGCTTTTAGTTTACATACATTTTTATTTTCGTCACATTTATAGTTTCCTACATGAAAAATGTTCCTGATCCGCCTACAGTTTTTGAAAAATCTAGAAAATGCCGAGTCTCCCAGAAATTTTTGTTTTGTGAGTGTTAACCACAATGAGCTCTTGATGACAGCAAAATGTGTAGCCGCCCGACAAAATGAGGCACATTTTGGCACTGCCGGATTCGAGAAAATCGTTAAAAGGCACAGGGTCAGTTTTATGGATTTTGCATTTTCAATATTTTTGAAAAGTTTAACCTCTTTACTATTCCTTTTCCAAATGATAATCGTGTTTGAGAATGATAAATGCCTCAAACCTGACTTTGAGTTGTCATCACCAATCATTTTTACTAAGAGCTGAAACTTTGAAAGTGTTTTTCTCAAAACTTTGGTTGTGTCCTTGAGAGGCCATATCTTCTCTATTAATTAAACTACAGCAAAATTTTTTTACCAAGTGAAAGGGCTTTGAATAAACCTATTTGACGATACCAATATCTCCATGTAACCAAAATGGACGAAGTGCCTCATTTTGTGGGACTGCTGCACAAATGTCGAAAGGAACAAATTGAAGAAAAGCTGCCAAAGTTCTGGAATTTCTTCTTCCTCCTATTAAAGTTGGCCATTCTAGCTTGTGTAGTTGTGTCTTAGGTCATCATAATGCCCACCATATTAATCTTTTCCAAGTGATGTCAAAGGGGCTATTAAAAGAGATTTGCTATGACGCATTTTATAAAGAATTTCTTACAGCTGTGTAAAGTTATTAAAAAAGGTTACAAGATTTACTATTGCACATTGTTTTAAATTTCTTAAGCTGCATGAAATTATCATTAACCCTTTCAGTGTCACAGTCCTGGGACATGGTGGCAAATTATATTACCTGAAAATCATTCCCGAAACTCATGGAAAAGAAATTATAACGTCCTCTTTTGTATTTGCATAATACTTGATCATAGATCCAACCTACCCCCAATCGACTGCTGTAGTGGTCCTAGCGCACATATTTAGGAAAATGGAGGTCTATGACACTGAAAGGGTTAAAAAAGGGTGAGGGTTTTACACATTCCCTATTTTTAAGTTGGTGAATTTTTCTTCGAAAAAAGGATTGGCTTTGGAACATTGTAAAATTTCTTAATGCCACATGACATCATCTAAAAAGGGTTAAGAGATTTACCACAATTTTTTATTAGGTTTTAATTTTGTTTTTCTATCCAGAAACGTGAATCACCAATTGATTACACAGTGAGTGTCACTGGTGTCATTGGTAAACTGTTTGCGTCTGCCCCACCTCTTATCTGGACCATCCTATTTTTTTTGTTTCTTACAGTTTATCATGACACCTGCACGACTAGTGACTGATTTCAATTCTGACCCATCTCACTTAAAATGCTTAGTGTTCTTTGCTAGAATTGTATAACCCAGTTGTCTTGCAGTAGATTTTGTGTTGATCTTCATCCTCTCACTTGCTCATACTGCTTTGCATTCACTCAAAACTATTTACCCACTTGCTTTCATTTTTACCACTCCAATTTTTCGCTGAGGTCTCTTGAAGTCTGCAGCAAATGTCATGACAAATTGATGGTCTTGAGCACAACTCTGAAATTTTGCAGGTTTTTAAAAATTTTTTTTTTTATGGAAACAGAAAAGGGCCTCATTGTACACTGTGTTCAAGTATTTTACTATAGAAAACTTGAATGAAAGAAAAACACATTCTGCCTCAGCTCGCTCTGTTTGTGTTTAGTCTTTAACATTTTAGAGACTTAGTTAGTGTATGCCCAGGACTAGCAGTGTTGTCTTTCTCTGAGTATTATTAATTTTGTCTACTGTCTATTTTCATTCCTTCGTGCCTTTACTTTGACTACCATCTGCACATTCTTTCTCATTTACTGCCAATGTCTCATTCTTTCACTTTTACTACTGCTTTGATCCCGGTGAAAAACTGTGCTTAACTCGTAATCAGATTTGTCTTCCAGGTTTGGGGTGCAATTTAGTTTTCAGCAGTAACCCTAAAGTTTGATTTAGTACTGCATAGACTTTTGGAAGATGTTAGATTATATGAAGAAAATTAAATGGACCAGCCAACCCATACAAGATGACTGCTTTGTACAAATTCTTTGTACAAACCCCAATCGTATACCTAGACCCAGGTCGCATTGATAATGGCACTGGGGTTCAGTGCAAAGATACCAGAACTTATAGCCACAATAAAATTCTTTGCACAAGACACAGATGTAATGAAGTTGATCTTCAACCAGCAATGTGTAAACAGAGGCAAAGAACAAAATTCCAATCATATTTTTCGATTTTATTCAACAAAAATATCTCTTTTGGGCAGGTAAAAAATTGTAAATCCATGATATTGAAGACTGAATTTTATCCCAAACGGAAGTTTCCACATAATTTATTTTTAAAAATTCAGGCAGTGCACAAACTTATATAATATTTGGTCTTGCAACCATGAAGTTCTAAGTGCTTCCTATGGTTCCCTTAAAGTATGATGCGACAGATTAGGAAGTTTTGATTTATTGCTTTGTTGACCTTTGTGCTACAGTAGCGGATAGACGCAGGTAGAGTATGAGTTTCAGTATATAGACATTTATTAGACATAATGGTAGGCTTAGTCATGTTTTTATTGTTGGGGGGAGTAAGCCCTTATGCTGGAAGCATTTTGTCTTGCCCAATACTCATTTATGTTTTTGTATTGAATATTTTCTCACAGGCATATGCTTTGAGCAGATTCAGGGCCTACTTCAGAATGAAGAACGATCTGCCTCAGATACTGGCTGAAGCTGACAGTTAACCAGAATATACCACTTAGGCATGCTGCACAATGTTTGACGTCGATGGACTACACGGTCACCAGTTTGGTTCTTGGGTGCTCTTCATCCATCAGTCCACAATTTCTCAGGCTCTTGTGATTGATTTTCTTTCTTTTTTTCTTTTTTTTTTTTTAATCTTGTGATTTTGTTTTATATCATATCAGGGCTGTGCTGTGAGTCCCCAAATGCAAAAGTCCTTGCTATTTAAAACACATTCTGTGGCCATAGCAATTTCTCAGTCACTGCTACTTTAGCTTATTTCACTAACAAAATTGAAATGTTTGGGTTGTTGTGTGTTGTACCTTGCCTTGACAGTATCTCACAAGAGCTGTTCCAACGACTGTATCACATTTTGAACAGGGAAGTGAGATATTTGACAAGATGCAGTTTAAAAAGGACAACTGCGGCCATGGTAGTCCTTCCTGAAAGAATAGTTTTTCTCTTTAACGGCAGGGTGAATGAACAGGACGTTGTTTGTCATGCAGGATGGATCTATTGAGCTTTAGACTAATTGGAGGGGGGAGGGGGGGGGGGGGGCTCCAAGGGCAGTGGTTGCTAGTGGTAGAATATCACACCCTCTTTCCTTCACCTTGTGTTTTCTTCACTGTGGAGTAAATAACATCCTGTCTGTTTACTCAGAAATTTCAAAATATGTTTTTATACAACCCACAGCAGAGCATGGAAAAATATTGTTTGCGGGTGGCTTCAGCTAGTTCAAGTTTGCCAAATTTTGAGGTACACATGAAGCATTAAGTATGATGTATTACTGCTGTATATATTCAAGGAAAATAATTCAGTTGGCAACGTGTACCATGGATTACCTCCTTTAACTAGGAGGTAATCCATTTTTTGGGCCGAGTTTTGCCTTGACTTCCATTTGGCCAGTGGTTTATTAATAAAAAATCGAGAAAGCACATGATCTCTGCCAAAATGTGATACCGGTTGGAAAAGCTCTGCTAGATCTCACAATGTTTGTTTGGTTTTTTTTTTTTGGTCTTTCCTCCTTATTTTCATATCATACCCTTTTACATGGGAAAGCAGAGAGTGAATCTATCAGAGTATTATTTCTGTGGATTGAGATGAGTTTATGAATTTATCAGCTAAGTATTTCTATGGTATGAGGTTGTTTCATTGATGATCTTGAACATCTGTGTGTTTAAAGTTGCCTACAGTTTAACCCATAGACAATAGATTTTGTAGCCGGATACTTGCTGTCAGCGTACCCCACAGAGATACTCTTGCTCATATATTGTGTAGTTGAAACATCTGACAGGTACAGATGCCTTGAGTCCAATTATTGTTTCTGATTTTCTATGTATCTGATTGAACATACAATCTTACAGTCAGAACCTTGATTTAATAATTTATAGCCTGCCTGAGCAAGACAACTTTTGTATCAAAAGCTTGTATTTCAAGGTTTTTGGAATTTAATCAGGAACACTGATCCCTACCATACATTTCCAAGCATTTCTTTCTCAATTCGGATGAAAACAGTCCTTGTGTCTACTTATATCATTGTTGTTTATGTTTTTGAGCATAAATTAGAATCAAGTTGATTATTTGTTTTATTGTTGACAAAATCTTTGTCTCGAGTCTCACATTCATGGCTGAAGCTGACACATTTCCTACACATTTCCAGTGATTGCATATCATCTCTGAATCAGATCTTCTTTATATATTTTGTTGTGTAAATTTGGTTGTAAAATGATTTTTAATTAGTTTGCCTTTTGTTGTGTTGGATATTCTTAAATATACATGACGTGAATCAGTTTTTGTGATCATTGATTTGAGGCTTTAATGTAGATAAATGTGTTTTTGTAGACACACAAGCGTTATTTACAAAAGATTTAAATTTCATTTATGTCTTTTATTTCATGGTTATTGTATTTAAGTGTATTCACCATCATCCTATCATGTATTGCTTTGATTTGATGGTGATTGGTTATGTGTAATCAATTCCACTACTCGCCTTAATTAAGAATGACAGTAATTTATTTGTCATGTAACTGAGACATTTTTTATATTAGTTCGGTTTTTCTGACACCATTCGGTGAGACATTTTTTTTATCTTGTCTATTTGCATTTATTTACTGTATCTTACCCCAGAGTTGCATATCTGCCATGTGTCATATCAAAATGATTTGAGGAAAATGGAAACAGAGGTTGCATTTCACTTGATTACTTAACCGGTTATTTAATTTATTTTTTTTTAAAGTTATTATTGAGCAGCGGAGGATATGGGTGCTACCTGGCGTAAATCTGTTTCTTGGCATTAGTTTTGGTTCGGGGTGCTGTGAATCTGCCTGAACTTTCCAGTTTTGTTTATAATATGATGAAGTTGCTGTAGCAATATTGTCACAGAATATGAAGATCGTAACACTGGATTCTGGCACCTACTATTAGGTATTGTCTGTAAACATTCGTTTTTCTATTTATTTTTTGTTATTGTTGTTGTCAGATTAAGTCATGTTGCACTCCATTTGCTTGTTAATTTGTTAATAGGGGCCAACAACTTTGTGCCCGCCAGCTTCAAAACAATGATTGTCAGGAAGTGGAGGCTGAAGCCCATAAGCCAGTACTGGCAAGAGCTTCTTGCAGTCTTTTGCATTTAAGCAAAATGGTCAGCCAACTAACCTCACCCCATTGAACATTGTAATCACCCCACCTACTATCTCAGAGATATTTCAAGGGAGCAATTGTGAAGCGGGTAAAGGCAAAGATGCAAATGTGTGTTCACAGGACATTGTGTTCAGTACTGATTTTCACACACAGCAGTTCATTTTTGTGAAATGGAAATGTGACGGTTTCATCAGAATGTGAACTTTGTAAATGAAGATTCCCCCCCCCCCCCCCCCCCCCCCACAGATTTGCCCTTCTTGCATTAGCAGCGGAAAAGTTAGAAATATTGGTGGAAAGCACATTGTTTTTTCATACTGCCACTGTGATTCACCCACAATGCTGTACAGACAATAGGGCATTTGCATCACAGCTTGTCTATATATATATACAATGTAGTGTGATTACTTTCTTTAACATTTTTTTTTGAAAATTTTATTTTACTTGGTGCATTTTCAGTGGGTCATTGGCAGGTATTTCTAGGTGGGTGGCCTACTTCTGTCCTAGCATTCTGTTATTCTGTTTGTCGTCTTGCTTTTTCCTGGCCATAATTTGGCTCTTATTGTCTTGACATGCTTTCTCTATCCAAAAACTCAAACGCAGATATCTCTAGTGGGTAGATCCTTATCCATTTTTCTTATTTTGACAATCTTCATACCTATACCTATTATGTGGCTTGAATGATTCACGTTATAAGTCACTGATATGCTATTTTCAGTCAATTCAAACTCAAACTCGGAATTTTGAATTAGCTGGTTGTAGAAGTCTTCGAGTGTTCACACATCAGTGACAGAATGGAGATGTGGGTGTTTTCTTAATAACCTTGATCATTATATTTTCATAATTACACCACTGCAAAAATTCCAGGAAATTCATTTGTTCCGGGGAACAATTTGTAGAGAAACAATTGTTGTAAAATTGTGCTGTGTACCATACTGGGATGAAACTGCCTCCAGTTTGGCACCGTTTTGACCAAGCAACTGCAGACTTGCTTATCATCTCATCATGTCACAGAAACTGTTTTCCCTTGTAGTCTCTTTCCATTGCACTTCTCACCTTTTTCGTAAGTCAGATTTTATTCATTGTCTATTTGATTTTAACAAAATTGGAGATTTTACAACTTGTGGGATCTGAAGCCATTTTCAAGAAGTTCATGAGAAACAGCTGTTCTAGTGCAGAGGTAATGGGCTCTGGAAAGGAGGAGCATTTACAACAGTTTTGGGTATACTAGTTTGCTTTAAATATTATATTATGGTTTTACGTATTTGGAGCTGGAAATGGATTGGAATAATCGCAGTAATTAAGTGTGTCAATCATAAGGATAACAACAGAATTTTTTTTTTTTTTTTTTTTTGATGATATATGATATTTTTTAACATTTTGATTTATAATGTCGAAAAATTAATTGTATCTGTAGTTAGATTATAAAGCATTTAGTCGAGAGAGAGGAAGGTGAGAGGTGGTTTGTTCTCTTTGTAAGAATTATCATGAACTGACTGTGAAAGAAATCCTGGAAATCCTGGCAAAGTTAAAATGTAATGAAAAAAAAAAAAAAAGATTCTGTTGCAAAGCCCCTCTTTAGAAACACAGTAAAGAAACTTTTCAGTAAATTTCAAAAAGAATTACAAATGAAGGGAAAAAAACATGCAGGCTTTTGGTCATCCAAGACTTTCTTCAGGCAACAGAAAAAAAAAAAGTTTGCAGAAATTTAAAAAAAAAAAAATTCAAAGGAATAGCTACTTAAGTGGTGCAAGTCCGTCCACTAGGAGAAAGGCCTGTTGTTCTGTCATTATACTGTACTTGTTTTTTTTTTTTTTAAATCCTGGCAGCTGACAATTGTGCTGAAGGCTGTGGTAGATCACCATCTAGGGTTAGTATCAGTATTGACACTTGTAAGTGTAAGTTGAATATATAACGGTAGTGTTACAAGGTCGTAGACAATCATCAAAACAATAGGTATTTTTAACACCTTGACTGCACAGTGGAATGACTGCACCTTAGAGAATCTCAAGGTCTTTGAAAAAATCACTTCTATAAGCACCTGTTCATCAATCTTACTGATGAAACCTGAGGTTAATTGTTACAAAAGCCAATAGGAAGAGCAGTGTTTGGAAAGTCTCCATGTAGAACCCATGACAGAGCTCCTAGAAATAAGTGGGTAATCAACGAGCTTTCGGTGCAACCCAGAAAATGCTGGGTTTTCTTTTCTGCGTGTGACTTTACATATTAGGGGTAGTGAAGGGAACCCTGTCTGGTCAACTTTTTTTTTTAGACTGATCAGGTGTGAAATAATTAAATAGGCGAGTCCGTACAGTGTATATAGTCATGGATCCAAGGCATGTCCAATCAGAGATGGATATATAAAAAAAATGGGTATTTTATTAGAATTATATATGTTCATACAGGGTTGCAATATTTAATACTCAGAGACTGTTTTTGTACTTTGCAGTTATAGGCATGCATATAACTTGTGAAAAATGTATTTGTATCATGAGAAATTTTCTAAAACTTATGTTAGTGATAGACTTTTGTATGAAAATACTCACTTTTTACATTTTGCAATCACTTCACGTAATGAATTCTTCTCCGGAAACCAGTCACGATAACAACGATATAGTGAAAAGAGTTCCTTTGAATGTGTTGATTGATAGTTATTGAAGCTGGAATGCCTTGTTACAGAACTGAGAGAGCATCCTTTTTTTTTTTTTTGAGTGACAATCTTGGGTTATATTAGTTAGTGACAGTTTTTTGGTCCATAATTATGTAGAGCAGTTACAAATTTCAAAGAGCATGAGAGAAATTTGTTTATGTCAAGAGTTTAATGAAAATGATGTTACGAATTACGATATTGAGACGGGCAGTGTTGATTTGAAATTAGGGAGAGTTTAATCATTCTGTTTCAATGTACTGGTGTGACAGCAATGCATGTACAATGGCGGTCATGTAACTTTGAATTGAAGTCATTTTGAACAGATTGCACATATACTATACTTTATATGCATTTGTTATGTCTATACTTATTCAGATTTTCCTTTCCCATGCTGGAAGTACAGAATTTTGTCTTTAGCCATTGAGGTCCATTGTCATATATTGTTTGTTTGATGTAATCAGAAAATATACATGTATACACTGGCACTCTGATTTCTCTGTGTACTTTACAATCGCATATTTGTTCCATATTTGTCTGACATGTTTTCACCTGAACTTTTATTGTAACTGATAGTTCCCCCATGGAGATCTTAGGTAAGAAAATACCACAGCATCTGGAATTAACCCATTGATTATTATAAAAACCTCTTTTTTGTGTAAAAATAGGCTTGACTAATTATCTGTCACTTGGCTCAGGGTGCAGAGATTCCATTCTGTTGTCTCATTACTATTGTGTAAATTATACACAAGGCCAGGAAGTGTAAGTTTCAGGGCAATTCCAGCTCTGGACTATACAATAAATCCTATAGATTGAGTAGAAATGACAGGTTAGTGAAACGGGGTAGGGAAGTTTTATTGTTCTTTTTTTCTTTGGTGGTGTGGAACTGTAGGTGAAAGTATTCTGGAATATTCCAGATTTCCGGTTTCATTCAAAAAAAAAAAAAATGAATAAAAAACAAAACAAAAAACTACTGGTTTTCAAAGATTGAGAAAACAATTTGTGAACTGAATTGAGGTTTTTGTTTTATCACTAGTTTTACATTGAATGATATTTTTACCTTCAGGAACAGGCCATTTGGAGACTTTTGGGTTTCAGGTTTCTGAATCTTGAAATGCTTTCTCACATGTGGGTCCTCAATGAGGAAGGAATCTGTATACAATTACATGGGAAAAGTTTGTTATAATTATATGTTCATATTATGCATATAATATTATAACCTGTTGTGTTGCCCACCTACTTGCAATGAATGTGTTCTTTCATGGCAGATGTTTTTTTTAATAGCTGCAGGCCAGTTAAGCTTGCATCTGTCTGCATACCAGTCCATGTTTTGTTGTTTTTTTTTCTCTTTTTTCATTGCATTGCAATGTCACTGATAAAACTGCCTTCATTATGTGTTTCTTGTTATTCTTATTTTCACCTAGTGGGGGTGGTATTTTAGATAACGATGTAAATTTAAAAAGTGCAGGGATTTGGAAGAAAACATAGCTACATGTATCCTAACCAGTAAATTTGAAAGTTTGAAGGATTGTTAATTCAGCTTGTGGCAATAAAACGTACAAATATATAACCAGGAGATGGGCATGGTCTGATCAATATCTGCTAAAGGGCTTCTAAGACTCGTAGATTCGTGGAATTCCCTCATGGTTTTTGCTGTTTCCCTGGCTTGCTCCATTGTCACTGTATAAGTACATAGACACACACTCTTATATACATCAGTATGCTTATACCGTCACAGCTCAACAATAATGGCATATGTCAATCTTACGCCAAAAGGCAACTGATGGTTCATTACTTTCCTGAGCATGAGGGCTGTCAGATATAGAAAAAGAAATGTGCCAATAGGAAATGTAATAATCCAATAGAATCATAATGGCAAATTCTAGATGATCGACAGGAAAAGAAATTAGTTTTTTCTTTATATATCAAAAGTGACCTATGCCTTTAGCATAGAGCTGTGGTGATATGTGTGTATGTAGGACTAAACTGGGGAGTCAACTGGAATTCAGTGGTTTTCAGAATTTGTCACTTTGAGCCCTGATGTACATAGAATATTGAAATGAAGACTGTTGTTTTTCAACTCCAATGTTGCAAAATTGGGAATGAGATTTATTTCTGCCATTGCTTTGATCTGTTGATTCAACTGTATGCATAGGCAAATGACCCATAGGTATGTCATACATTTTGATTGAACTTATTCTAAAAATTGCTAACATCTTCGCTGCCACATTTTTGCCAGCCGTAGGTTTTTTAGTAGGAAGGGTAAAGGTCCACACAGTGCACTCATAGTCATAGGCCTACCCCCACTGCATTCTTTCAGGATCAGTTTTAGGATGAACAGCTGACAGTGTGGTCAAGAGGTCGACTTACTTCAGTGCTCTGGATACTTAAGTTGCAGATGTCAAAGGTCCAGTCTAAAGATATTCTAATGGGGTATTAGAACTAGAAGGTGTTTGTGTTTGAAATATGACCTTCAGTTTAATGAGAAAAAGTCAATACCTCAGAACCTGCACACAAAATGATTTGCTAATGGAGTCTTGTACATGTAGTTTTTCTTCTAATGATAATTCTGTTTGTACATATGTGCCTTTTCTATTTCTCTTCTTGCCTGTTTGCATGAAATATGATGACTTAACTATAGATGAAGTCAGAACTGTTTTGGTTAACGACGGAGAGAAATTAACAACTATAACAGCAGTTGCTAACCTCCGTGCATAGATGAATTTGTTTAATAATACAATTTAACAATGTTATATATGGCAATTATTACAGTAACATACAAAACTCAGAGCTCAGTTAGATTGCCTTAGGAATTCGCTACTCTTGAAAGAGTATAGGTAATGGTTAC
The DNA here is from genome assembly GCA_963931925.1 of Onchidella celtica. Taxonomy (NCBI): domain Eukaryota; kingdom Metazoa; phylum Mollusca; class Gastropoda; order Systellommatophora; family Onchidiidae; genus Onchidella; species Onchidella celtica. The sequence goes on along the minus strand of OZ007575.1, from coordinate 32,665,905 downwards.
TTTCTAGCTGTCCAACTTGAAAAATTTCACATCCTCCATGAATGACTAGAGGAGTGTAACTACAGCTTTTGAAAAGTTTATTTTGAGTTGCTATTCCTTCCTAACATGTCGGCGGCTTTGGACAGAAAGCAACTAACTACGGAAGTGTGCATTTTTTTTCTTTTTTTTTGCAGAAACAGAAGAGGCGCCTACTCGACATCATAATGTGTAAAAATATCTTACCAAAAAAAAAACAACAGAAATAAAACGTGGTAATCAAATCATCTATCTCAGTTTTCTTTTTTTGTGACTGGATCTGATGAAATTGGGCATGAGGTGAAAGCCCAAATTTCTGAGAAAACTCTTTCAAAGGGGGAAATATTCATTTTCTGTGGAAACTGAGATTTGCTTATTAATAATAATATTATATGAAAGATTAGCCATTTTTCTGAATTCAGTGAAATAGTTTGAGTGAAATCATCTTAGAAATATTTTATTTTGATTTTTTAAACAGGTCCATGTATGTTTTTCACCTTTAGTCCATTTTGGTCAAATCCAATCACATCATTTGATTAGCCAGTGAGTTTAAATGCTTGGCTGCTTTGTCACAACTTTCCAGCACTGCACATAAATTGTAAACATGCACCTACGTTCAGGTGAATTCAGAATTTATTTTTTTTTTCATCACCGCGGGGTTGTGGACCTGTCTCTACATTACATGCACTGGTGTAGCAGTTGAGCACAATCATGTTGAAAGTATTGATTACTGTATTCCCAAATGATCTCAGTCAGTCAGTGATTCCTAGGCTGGTTTTAATCTCTCTATTAAATCGACATCTCAATGTACTATCATTTATCTTACAATGAAATTGCTGTTACAGTTGATTTGTTTGTTATAAAAAGTGCTAATATATTAATTATTATGAAGAATTATTTGATACTGAGAAATCATGAGATTTTTTTTGTCCATCGTATGGAATTTTTTTTTCTTTTCTTATTGAGTTGAATTGTCATTCAAAATAAAGAAAAAGGCGTACGTTCGTGTAACAATTGGTATGCTTGTTTGTGTTTTTCCTTCGTCAAAAACTGGTCAGGGTTTTTGTGAAGTTCTTCAGTTTATGTACGTGGAAATGAAGGTTGTGTGAAATGAGGAATAATTGGCGAGGCCTCTGTCAGTCAGGGGCGAAAATGGAAATATGCAACCTTATTGTTCTGTTTGGCTCTTTTTCAACCGGAGCAGTGTCGCTTTTGGCTGAAAAATAATAATACCGTAACAATAATAATATTCAATAATAATCCAAAATTGCTATGGTCGGTTTACAGAAAGTCGTGTTCTGTCCATCTGCAACTCACCTTGTCTCTCTCTCTGTGTCTGTCTGTCTCTCTCTCTCTCTGTCTGTCTCTTTTTCTCTCTCTCTCTCTCTCTCTCCCGTCTCTGTGCGTGTGTGTGTCTCTCTCTCTCTCACACAATCTATTGCATGCATTCTTATGCTAGACATACATACACACTTATTATATGCGCGCACAGGGATAAACAAAGCAGAAATTAAACAATAAAACAGCAAAAATAAAAGGAATGGAGAAAAACGAATTAGGAATGAGTCTTCAGGACTGAACGCGTTTTGTTGTTTGTTTTTATTTTTTGGAAAAAATGGGGAGTGACAATCTCTACTGCAGTAGTGGCATCTGTAGGTGGTCTCAGATCTGTTTGGATTGTAGCATTTCTTATCTGGCCACCCCGCTTGTCTTCCGCTGCGTTCATCAGTTTCTTTTTCGCTTGTGGTCAGTTAAGCCATCGTGCCTCAGAAGGCTAAGACTACGTACTCCACCATGGATTTGCGTCTGGGTCTGGGGGCTTTCTGCAGCAAATAAATCTCACAGACAGTGAGAGGTGCAACATGGCCGTTATCGTGCTGACGAGCCGTTGAACCGAACTCACACTCAAACTTATTCTTTACCAGGTAGAAGACATAATTAGCTATCTCTTCAGTATGAACTGAAATTATCCTCAAATCCAGACAACCCAGCCCACCAGTTGGTAATCGGCCCCGCAGACATCCAGAATTTCGAAACTTTCCCTGGTGTCACCCAGCCCGTTTGCCTTCGGAATCGGTCCTTGCTCCCGGCTGCGTGATTTTTGTCCCTTCGAGCTTTAGCAAATGAGGGCTCCCACTCTTTCGCGGTGGAAGAAATCAGCGGCAATATTTTCGATGTCCATTCATGACTGTTATTTAAGTATTTTGTTGTGTATTTCTGTGTGTAGGTGTAATGTACGGTTCATTATATTGTCACGATTAAGGTTGATGACCTTGTACGCCACGAGTATAGAGGGGGTAAACTTAGTAGGGGAGAAGGGGAGTTTAAAGTTGTTGTCGAGCATGAAAGATTAAATATCACGAGGAAGGTCGGTGGCCTTGTGCGCCACGAGTCTAGGGGGGTGAGCTTAGCAGGGGAAAACACGGTTTTTAACATTGTTGACGAGCGTGGATAGATACACACGACTCGCTTTAAACTAGTCGCGTGTGCAAAAACCTCGGGAGTATAAGTAGAGGAGAAGCTCGACACACGTGGTTCCCAAGTTATTCATTCCTAGAGGAAGACGGAGAGAGAAGTGGTCCGGGCGACAAGTGGAAGGTCGTGCCATGGGGACCAGGGGTGTTATGTATGTGAGGAATCTATGAGGTTCCCCAAGTTATTCATTCCTAAAGGAAGACGCAGAATTTATCGGTCCGGGCGACAAGTGGAAGGTCGTGCCAGTGGGGACCAGAAGTGTTAGGTGTGTGAGGGATCCATGATGTTCACATTTATTTCCCAATAAGAAGAATTTATCGGTCCGGGCGACAAGTGGAAGGTCGTGCCATGGGGACCAGAAGTTGAGGAGTTCTGATGATAGGATGGGAACCCATCAGAAGCTCGTGAATCTACGATGGCGGGTGTGAACCGTCGATGTGCTGTGTGTTTGCAGAAGTTGAAGAGTCTTGAGGATGGGATGTCGAGAACCCCTCAAGGAACAAGTAATCTACGATGGCGGGTGTGAACTGTGTGTTCTTATTTGTGAGAAGCCAGGGGCGTCTGTTTCCCCTTTTATCGTCGAAGTTAGAGATCTAGAAAGGATCGTGTGAACTCTGGAGAAGTGAAACTGCATCAACGAGGAGGGCAGCTGTTGACAGAGACTATTAAGTATACGTAGTTAAGTTTATGGACAGAGGGATTAGATCTAGATGTGAAACGGGGAATAGATAATAGCCATGATCCCCAAGAGTAAATTTGAAGTATCTCTGTTTTTGTGATTATGTATGTGATTATCATGAGTTGAATGTTTTGACATAAGTTTTGTCATGCATTTATAATTAAATATCGTTTAATTTAAATCTCACTCCATGTGTCCGTTGATCGCTGGTCTGCTTGCTTGGCTTGTTAGCTGGGTTTGAAAGGTAAATAAGTTAGGTACTCATCACACACGTGGTCGTGACCATCTTCACGCACGTGATCGTGACAATATGTTTTTTTCTCAGTTGAGTGGGAGTCCTGCAAATTCAAAAGCGGGGCAGCAACACACCCCCAAACACAGGACAGCTCCAACACTTCCCAGGGAGTTTCGGTGACGTTCTCAGTCATATCAGACACAGTCCAGAGATTGCAGCACCCACGGCAGTGTTCGATAGGCCGAGAAACCCCTTGGCCGATCACTTGTGTTTGGGGGTGTGTTTTTGCTAAAGCTCGTACGGAAAAAAAATCACGCCTCCCGGCTGTTGCAATGCTGGGTAGCCCAGTGCTATGTAACTGTAAGTACATATATTACTATGTAGAAAAGTGGCAAAACAAGATAGAGATCATGGTAGGATACTGGTAGGTTTGGTTGTAGAAAAGGAAGTTCGAAGCTGCTGAGAATCTGGTCTCATTCATAGACATCTGCGTGTCTATGAATTTTTGTGTTTGTTTGGGTCGTGCAACTAAAATAATTATGATTTTGTTGCCATCATGTAGCTTACTTCCGGATAAAGAAAGAAAGAAAAAAAAAAGAAAGAAATAAAAAAGATTGAAAGAAACAGAGAAAAGAAAAGAAAGATAGAAAGAAACAGAAAAGAAAAGAAAAGAAAGATAGAGAGAAAGAAAAGGTTAGTGTGGCCAAGTTGCTAACTGGAAGTTATTGTGCTATAATAGCTAATAATACATTAACAGTATAGCAAAATCATTACATGTATCATCCAGCAAATACATTGTAATAAAAGCCCAATGGAGAATCCTGAATGAAAATACATTCAAATTTAGACGTCCAAGGAAAGATTAGTAATTCTGAATAACCATTATTTTCCTGAGGGAGTATACTTTTCCTATGGATTTAGCATTCCCACTGTTCTTCGTTTAGGAAAAGTTTACTTTTTTTTTTTTTTCCTGCAGTTTTGTTTTATCGCTCAGGCATGAACGATTATTTTGCTCACGATAAGGGGAAACAATTCACTATTACATGACAATAATTTCAATAGTTGCCCCCCTTACGTTGTTTATCGTAATAATATTTTTTCTGACCAATCGATTTGAACAATTTTATTCTTATATCATGCATAGCCAATAATCGGAACCTGTATTAGTTCGACTGATCAAAGTGTATCCTGGCCTTTAAAACCAACGATTCTCTCTCTCTCTCTCTCTCTCTCTCTCTCTCTCTCTCTCTCTCTCTCTCCTCTCCTCTCTCCACTACTGCCTGAAAAGGGGATTTGTTGTTGTTTTGAAGTCTTATTGTCTCCGTGGGGATGTTGTTTTTCTGGCTGCAATGTAATTTTCCTTTTTTTCCTCCTACACCTTTTTTGGGACAGAGTTAAAAACATTATTTATGAAGGTACAAAATGAAGGAATTTGGCCTTTTTTTGTTCTATCAAAAGCGTCGGAATTCCAGAATCAAAATGTTTCTGGCAACTATTAACACACTAATTGCCCATCAAATCCTCCCTTGGTGGCAATGAAAAATTAAAACGGATGTATGGCAAGTTTGTTAATGCACATTTCGTTTCGTCTATTAAGTCATCTGTTATATAGTGACCCAGAGCTCTTATTTACAGGTAGTAGGTCTCTGTGCTCGCTCTCTCTCTCTCTCTCTCTCACTTTATCGTTCCTTGTCTGAAATCCATCTTATTGGCTAGCCTACGCTTTTTTCTATTATTGTAACAAAAATGCAACAATGTCTTCTCTCAAGACGAGCAATAATAATTTTTTTTTAAAAGAAGAAAAAGCCTCATTGTAGCTAGCTTTGGCCACTCCTGCTATATAAAACATGGCTAGACACCATCATGAACACTGTCATACTTAATGGCCAACTGAAAGACAGATTATGCTAATTTGAAATAAAGCAAATATGGGATCATTGGCAACGCTTGAGGGGGCAGGTTACTCTGACAAACCCCCCTTTGAATTTTTATGATGGATCATAATAATAATATGGACTTTCTCGACCGCCCGTCACCCCCCCCCCCGGTCTTTCCTTGTGAAAGAAAAACGAAATCTGCACCAAGCGATGGCACTGTTAAATGTATGATGTAATTTTAAGCAGGCTACACACACGAAACAAGATGACGAGGTAGACCCCCCCCCCCCCAATATGGGTTTATGATAAAGAACCTAGGCTACAGCTGACAGGAAGAGGAGTTACAAATTAAAAGGAGACGTAAGGAGAGGGAACGATGAACACGATACCAGAATAAACATGAAAATGTAAAAACGGTTTGAGAGAGAGTTCAATGATTTTAAAATAGGCCGAACTATACGAGCAGTTAACAGAAAGTAAATAAAGTTGTGAAAGAATGATTGGGCGGGGGAGAAAATGACGCATGTCGGTAAACCCGAAAGTTCGATAATATACATGTATGTGACTGTGTAAGCTCTTGTGTAGAAAATTCGCGCTTGCATGCACAAGGATATGATTTATTTATAACTGAAAAAAAAAAAGGGGGGGGGCTTCTTCTGACACACTGCGTGGCCTAAATGTAACATTCGCACATGGCTGTTTCCATATTTAAGATATTCAGCGATTTTTTTGTTTGTTGCTTTTTTTTTCTCAAACTTGCCGTGCAAAAACAGCAAGAGACATTATGTAATTTTCCCTGCTATGTGCCGCTAGAGAGTGGGCGTGCGCGGGGACACACGGCGACACACGAAGTTGGTTCGCCGCAGTAGTATTTACCCGGCTTATCGAACACCGTTTGACTGTCAGTCTGTGTTACATCTCGACAGGCTTGAATAAAGGAGAAATTGCAATGGGATTGAAACGACAGCGCCCATCAATGAAGCTTGTGTTCGTTATTGTTTATTGACCAATGTGTGGACACGGGAACACTGCCGCACCGCGCGCACGAGTTTGCCCTACTTTCGTTTCATTTCTCATGCCTTCAAGAAGTGAGGCGGCACGCGAGATCTTGTATGTTGTGTGTACCGTGGAGATAGCGGTGCGTTTCATTCAAGTCTGGCAGCAAGACTGTATGAATACCAGGATGTGTACCACGCGGGAAGTTTTTACATTTAAACATAGCCTACTTGAATCAATAAAACTACAAGTGTGGTTGAAAAATGAAATTGTAGTCTAACGGTGCGTAATAAAATTGTGCTCAGGTGGAAGCAGACGACATGAGATTCTACGTAACAAGAGGCAGTTCAACTTCTCTCGAAGATACGTTCACGCGTGTGCAGAACTTCAGCATCGTGTGTTCACGACCGTGTTAAATGCGTGCCGCAGGTCTGAGTGTGAGGAAATAGAAATTTGCTATTTCTTTGTGACAGGGCAAGAAGAACAGGAGCGGAATATCAGGCGGATTTATATCTCTCTGGATTTATACAGCTGTTACCAAGATCCTATATGAAATGGTAGATTTTCTAGGTTGATTTCGTTTTTTTTTTCTTTCAGACATGGCGTTTTCTCAGATTTCGTGTATTATAAAGTCAGGTCCTGTGTCTTAAATACTGTCAGTCATGTAAGTGTGCTAGATCTTTCCGAGGAAGACTCACAGTTGATGATATTGATGAAAGTAACTGCAGTAGGCTTATTAATATTAGCATCAGAGGAACTTGGTTTGATTTGATTGAGAGCAAGAACGAGTGAAGATTGAAGACTCAGAAGAGCGAGCCAACTCGCATTGGGCGTCGATGTGTCGCTTGTGCAGCCAATTTACCTTACATGCTTGCTGCTTTTTACTCAGCATGTCTGCGCGTCTGTTTCTTTGTCTGCATCTCATCGGTTCAGTTGTCTTCCATGTGGATTTTCACATTATCAATATCATGTGGTTTCATCTACCTAGTCTAGGTCATAGGTGGTAAATTTGAAATTCTTTGTCGCTACAATTCTTCATTTCTTCAGAAACGCATAATATAGAGAGAATGTACATGTATTTATATCAGTCGGTTTGACAGTTTTATTTAGTTTGTTTTATTCTTAGCAATTGATGGAGCTACATGTCGAGCTTTATGAGAAGCAATGGGATCTGATAATATACATAATAACATAAAATAGCCTACATTACCTGCACCATGACCACAGTATTTTTTTCTGCGTATCCCCATTCCCTTCTATCATGTAAAATCTTGACGCCTGAAATAATTATGGCTCTCTGGCGAATTGGCTCATGTCAAAAACTTTCATTCTAAAACGCTCTGATGACATCTATTTCTTTCTTGCTCAGAGAGAATCTTCTCTTCTGCCTCGTCACCCTTTATTAAACTGGCAGCATCCAATCTTACCACTACATTATGAAGAGACCTGTTGATTGGACTATTTACCAAAGTTGATATTTACTTTCACTCAGTCACAGTATGTCCATTTTCCTCGTACTCATGTTTTAAATCATGTACGCGTTGTATTCACAGTGTGTTTCTTTAGGGAGAGACCAGAAAGTATTTATTAATAAGACAGTAAATGATGGAAAGGGATGACAGGATGGAGACTGGCATGCTTGTGCAGGTCTATGAAATGCGGAAATGTTAGTCATGTGAAGTAGGGAGCAGCTTACGCTTAATTCCCCAGCAACGAAGAACTGCTTTCAGGACACACGAGAGATTTATTTATTACTAAACGGAAGTTGACATCCTGACTCGTGAAAACGGTGTTCATCCAGTGCTTAAAGAAGGAGGGTCGATAATTAAGGGAGAATCATTTATTTATATGATGCCAGGCGAAACTGCGCGCTAGTGATTGCCAAGCACGAAATATCTGTCGTATTGTTGCTTCACAGACACTATTCCCCCTCTAGGTTTGCACTTGGGCAACTTTGGCATCGATCGTTGTCAAGGAGCCTCGATCGAGCGTGTGCGTGTGTGAGTGTGCATTGGTTGCTATGGACGCTATCTGTGTTTGGAGTATTGTCCAATTCATTGTGGGCTGCCACGGGTCACCAACAACGGATGGTCGTTGGTGCGTCTCATTTTGTCTATTGTGTCGGCTGAGGATTAGCAACGGGTGCTGATGGTTAGAACTGTAGAAAGTCAATTATATACAAATCGTAGTGGTAGCCAATGCAGTTCTGTTTTCCCCGCCGATTAGCATGAAATTGGAAAAAAACAAAACACGCTTTTCTGAATTGACAGGCACAACGTTCTGTTGTTTTTTTTTTTCTCCTGGGTGGCCTATTATTCATTGTAGGTTGGTATATGTTTAGAGTACTTTTAATTCTGCATGTCTAAAAACTGCTGGGGCCACTATATAAGAATTTTAATGAATTTTTATTATTATAATGTGCCTGTATTTTTTCAGTTCATTATTTTCCACGCCACGCGCATTTTCCATAATATAAATATCATCATCTGTTAATTTCATTCTTCTCCACACCAAGAACCAAGAATAACTTCCATAACATGCAATACAGATATTTTATTGTATAAAACCTCTGCGGCCTTACGGAACATGACAATGCGCGTAGAATAGTAACAAATTTATAAGTCAACAAAGAGGATGGCTCATCATTCATGTCTGTTTCGAAACACACCAGAATCTGAAGATAGCCTTTTACCTACCTTCCCTGCACCATGATCACAGTTTTCTGAGACTCGGGATTTCTGTCAATTTGATATCCTAATTTTGTTTACTTTTTGTCGGTGATTCTTTCTTTCTACTACTTGCCTTTCAGTCTAGGGTGTGTCGAAAGTCTTGATGGTTAGTTTAGCTGTGGGCAAGCTTAGTATTTCTAATGTTGTGCCCTGAAGTTTTTTTGTTTGTTTTTTTAAAAATCTAGTATGTGTAATATGACAGCACGTTTGGGAATCAGAGACTTGTGTGAAAACTGAAGATGTTTATAAATCAGTCGTGACATTTTGGGCATTTGTGGACATTTCTCAGACAGAAGTCAAGGAGATGTGGTTTTCTCGTTCTGAAACGGCGGAACAGTTCGAAATTCATTCAAGTTGAGGTAATTGTTATACCGTATTTATGTTAGGAAGTATGTTATTAAGGTTTCATGCCATGTTTCTTCACGTGTTTGGTCTGTTATTGATATGACGTGTTCTTGCAACAATACATAAGATGAGTATCATGCATATGCTTTTAGACGCTTTGTGAAAATGAATTTCGCATGGGACAGTAAAGTGATTCTTATCTTATTTTATCTAAATATGGCAACGTCTACAAAGCCCCGATTCGAATGGCAGGCTTTAGAGCTGATTAAAAACAGTAAATTCTAATGGCATGGAACAAAGATAGAACACATTTTTTTCTGTTGTTTGCCCCTGTGCTTGTCTCGGAGCCATTTTTCCGAAAGTAGATTTTTGAACGAGATTAAAGGCTATTGGCATAAGCCAAATTACAACTAAATTGCTTTTGGACATTACCGATGAATTTGATTTAATTGTACGGACGTGGCGGAATACCAGTCAAGAAAACCGATTGAGGCACATACAAGACAGACACAATATACAGGCTCGACTTTCTTTCACCACCCGTTGATGGTTTGTTTTCTCCCTCACAGGCGTGCAAAGCAAAACAGATTTAGTAGCTATTTTTTGTTGTTGTTTTCTCTGGGCAGCAGCACTAACACAGGGAGATATATCTAATAAAATATTTATCATGCACAGACAAAACGAGCTTTGACGTGAAAAGTTCAAGTTTTCGTAAGTTTTCGAGTCCTGGACTGTATTCCTTAGGCAAGAAGGACACCCCCCCCCCTCTTTTTCCCCACTCCACGCCCTCTCTCTCTCGGTCTTTCTCAGTCTTTCTATTTCTCTTTGTTTTTCCTCTCACTCCCTACTCCTCTCTGTTCATCCCCCCCCCCCCTCTCTCTGAAGGAGTGGAGTGAGGAAAATGGGCAAGCAACAACAACAACAACAAGAAAAATGCCCAAAGGCACGTAAGTCATCTGGTTCTGTGGACAAGAGTTATTTGCACCATGGTTTCATTTGAAAAGGGTTTTGCGTCCTTGTCAGCACAGCGAAGCCGTATCAGAAACAGGCCTGTCTCCCTCACTAGTAGAGCAGCAGTGAGGGCTTTGATACAGCAAGGAAATTAATTCGGTTGGACTCGGCACTGAGTGGAGGTCGAATCACGGACCTCTGGCAACCGGGTTAAAAGCTTTAACAACTGAACCACTGCGTCGGCGGTGTCGCGTCCTTCCCTCTTTTAGAAATCACTTTTGATTTTGCTTTTGGTAATCAGATCCATGCAATGGTGGTTACTTAGAAAAGGGGCAAATGAAGAGGCGATGTAATTATCATCATACTATAATGAAGCTACAAGCTAGTTTTCTTAAACATTGTGACTATATGACCAAAAATTATGAAACTTTCTTTACAGGCTCAAGTTTTGACGATAAGCTACGTGGATACACCCATTTTGGACAAAATTTCGTCTTTAATAATATTTATTTATAGTTTTTCTAGCCCATAAAAAAGGAGACGCAATTTCGTCCAGCAGAATCTAAAAGTATGATCGGAAATTTCTTTCTTTGCCTCTCTTTACAAAGTTCTGAAAATCGGCTTTAAATATCACATCTGGGTTTTCTCTAAGTCAGCTAGAATTGATAAGGCAGGTGGAAATTATGTCAGCTGCAGTTCATTCCACCCCCACCACATATTTTTGCCAGCCATCACCATGACAACAACGGATTTGTACGACTGTAATGCCTATATACTCATATAAAAACTGCCATATTGTAGGGAGAGACAATGCACGTCTAAACCAAAATTTCTGCTTGTCCGGTTTTCACCCAAATTTTAAATAAATTAAAAAAAAAAAAAATAATAATAATAATAAAAAATATTTAAAAAAAACATCATCATGAATTTGTCCCGTTTTGTTGTTTGTTCAATTTCCATTTTGCAGTGACTCAAAGAAACTATTCGTTGTACAAATCGTAACCAGGTGGAAGACTGAGCACATTTCATTCTATAAAATGTGGTTAAAAAGTGATTTTGACCTAGATTGGCGTATGCGGTCTTCTTGCGTGGTATCGCAGTATAGATGGGGTCATTGGGCAATGGATCCTTACCAAATTTAGCATTGTCATAATGCCAGGCGATGCTGAGATTGGGAACCAAGTCCGTCTTTTCCAGTAGACCTATTGTTGATCACACTTTTATTGATTTTCTTCCTTGGACTCTGGAGGTGGCATTCGCGGTCTACTACCAAATCTGCTCTAATATATTCCGTAAGTTAATGTACACTAATTGCACAGATCCCCAATATCGACTGTAGTGTAATACTGTATACACTAATCTCCCATACAGATTGTAGTGTAATGTACACTAATCTCCCATTTAGACAGTACTGTACTATACACTAATCTTCCATATATAAACTGTAGGGTAATATGCACCAGTCTCCAGTGTGGCATGGAAGGTAACCAATTTCCCGCCAGGGCAGTGACCCAGTTGTTAGAGCGTTTGCCTTGGATTCGAGTAAGTCGGAAGTTCAAGTCCAGCTGGGGGAGGGGGGGGGGTCTGATCTAATTAACAGTAATTGTTTGCAATCAGGGGAGCTGTTCCCTGTAAAACCTGCAATGCAATGGTAGGTGTATTTTCCAATGTGTTGTTGTGGGTCAAGACCCGATGGCCCTAGTACGGGGTCCCCTTAGGGGCAGGGCAGTTGGGAGCAATTGATTCAGTTTGGCTTAAAGCTCTGCCCTGTTCACAATATTTCCAACCACTCCAACTTGCCGACGGTCTGATTAGGAGTCCAAACCTTGCTTCTGATAAATAACGCCATTGTGCTAAAACTAAAAGTAATGTTAAACCCTAACAAGCCCCCTTTATCCCTCCCTCCTGTCATCAGTAAAATTTACAATGAAATGTGTCAAACTGGCATTTTAATTCAACTATCACTAGGAACCGTACGTTGATTTGAATCTGTCAAAACTATTGTACAACAAAAATTAAGAACATATAGGCCAGATTGCCCACAACAGGATTGGTGTTGCCAACTTATGACCGGTTTCGGAAGCAGTTATTTTGTCCGGTTTTCAAAGCAGTGATTCTGGCCAGTTTTTGATACATTTATAAATTTTGGCCATGTCACCAACGGACCAACGAAAAGGTTGTAGCCAGCCAGCTAACCTAATGCTAGCCCTAACCCTAACCCTAACCCTTTCAAGAAAAAAAAAAAGCTTTGTCACAAAGTTGAAGTGGTAACTCTGGTCTCTGTAAAACTAATCGCCCAGTCTTTCCTTGGGAGGTACAATCGGGTGGTGTCCCGAGCCGTGTTTTCATGTGTACGGAAACTGCAACGGAAACGTCAAAAATGTATTCAGTATTGAGAATAAAGAGTGTTCCCGTGTGCACGGAAATGGCATTTCCTCAGACATGAAGACATTATTTCTTTTTCACTACTTGAAAGGCTTTTGACGTTCCCGTTTCCTTACGTATGAAAACATAGCTTTAAGCTGTGAATATTTTCATTTGTAGAGGAACACCGTTTCTGCACACATGGAGACTCTCTTTCTTTTTACTGTTTGACGGATTTTTGACGCTTCCGCTTCCGTGCACATGAAAACCCAGCCTAATTCAGAAAACCTATTCTTCCTTTCTTCCAGGGAGGCAGCTGAAGATGGATATAACTTTTGTAAGCGATTTATGCAAGCCAGTCACCGTGTTGATGGGGTCATTCTGCTCGTCATCTTCATCATCCTCGCCGTTGTTGCTCTTGGTGATGCTGGTGATGACAATGATGGCCAGCGTGGATGCTCAGCAAGGGACCGGTAGTATACAGACAAGCTTCATTTCTTCTGTGCAGGGTGAGTAGGGAACTCCTTAAACGTGAGTTTGTATTTGGTTGAGCCTGTGCAAGTGGGCGAGAGAGAGAGAGAGAGAGAATGAGAGAGAGAGAGAGAATGAGAGAGAGAGAGAGAGAGAGAGAGAGAGAGAGAGAGAGAGAGAGAGAGAGAGCGGATGGGATCACTCATATCCGCTGATTCTCCGTGATTCCTCTACAAATGCCTCAAATTTCTCTCCAGAAAGACACGGATCGGTCTCAAGCACAAAATTTTCCGTCATTTTGTTCAGGTTTCATCAGTTCAGCCTGTAAAAACTAGGTTTTTGCCCCGATGTCAAAGGCGTTTTTGTTCACCATCGAGGAGATTGATAGAGTCGGCAAGGTAAATAAAAGCATGCCATCCCCCCCCCCCCCCCAACTGCATTCAGCTCAGTGCCTTGTGATGTCTTCAGGTGAATTCTAAGTCTGATGTGAACAACTTCGCCCTCGGCCTTACCTCCCACACTCCCATCCCATCTCACACAGTGACATGCACGATCCTCGGTAAATATAAATGACACGTCACTTTGCACCTTTTTCTCACTGCATGGGAACCACCAATATTGACTCATTGCATGAAAGAAATATGGCAAGTCAAATGTATCAAATCAGATGATAAGTTCACGCCTTCCATTATCAGATTTATAAAGTGCCTTTGTGTTTGCTTTGCAAAAAATTACAATGGCTCTTACATGCAGAATTGTAAATGTAAATGTGCATTATTAATTTCAATAAGAACTAGTTTCTTTAAACGTAAAATGGTAAAAAAAAAAAAAAAAAGTTAAAAACGGGGTCTTTCGTTATTTCAGAGCGACCCATTTGAATGCAGCGTCCTCTTGAAAAATTTTCTCAGGCCTTATGGTATTTCTATACGTTCACATGGCTTGTTAAATAAAAGGGCATATATTTGAAAGACGTACAATGTTGAAGCTCGTCAGTTTCAAGTTGTAAAGTCGCACTCCTTTCCTATCAGTAAACCAATGCGCACTCCTGGCGATCTTAGTTCTTGTTTGTTCCAATTCCTCCTGTTGCACAACTGAGAAAGTGAACATTAAACGTTTGCGGCTTTTGTACATGTATTATGATAAGGAGTTAGAATAAATCGGAACTGCGAAACAGCTTGATAAGTGCCACAAAACTCATTGTAACCATTTAGGTAGGCATTTTAAACATGTGTGAAAATGTGCATTTGTTTTATCTGTTCTACATACCAAAGATCTCCAGTTTTTCAGGGAACGGATTTAGAACATATTCAGTAACTGGGTCATGCGAGACGCCATTGAGGTCTCGTTAAAATTGCCTAAGGATTCTCAGCATTTGAAGAACCAGATAAAACGTTCACTGTGAACAAGCACTTGTGAATGCAGATGAAAGAGGATTGTGGAGAACAATGGCATTATAGTTTTTAATATGTTTCACATCTTATCTAGGCAGACATCGAGTCACGAGAGGTCCATAGCAGTGGATTTTTCTTTAGCCCTTTAAAACCCACATTCGTGACTCATGGTTTTATTTTCTGCCAAAACCATTCAGCCAGGTTATCTAAGAAAAAGAAATTGAAGCATTTGGTGGAGTTTTTATAATTTTATTTGTATGCAGGCAAACGTCGAGTCACGAAAGTTCTGGGGATCAGTGATTGTTTGACCTTATTTCCGCCAAATCTAATTCGGTCAGTGTATTTTCATAAGACCCTTTAATGGAATTCTTAGAGGTTTGATAGAACTAGTTTTTGTCCATGGACATGGCTATTTTTGCCCCCCCCCCCCTTTTTTTTAATGAAGAGTAATGATAACTGGTGCCTGCGCAAACACCGTAACTGGAAAATTTTCGATTTTTTTTGTTTTTGTTTATGTATATTCTGTTTCGCCTTGGTAAATACTACATCTTGACTTGATGCGAATTCCATTATCGAATTGATTGATCTAATTATTGATGAAGATTTAAAGGTCGTAACAGACATTTGATATTTCATGTCAAACTTTCAAATCGCTCTCCCGAAAAATTTACAGATACGGTCTTTGCGCAGCCACCCCATGTTATTATGTTGCACGCCAGTTTTGTTTGTTTGTTTGTTTGTTGTTGTTCTTTTTCTGTGTTGGAGTGCAAAGCATATCGACCTTAATATCCCACTGTTTTGTTTGGACACTTAATGTTAATGGAAGTGCTCGTAGATTTTTAGGCTTGAATAAAGATTAAAATGATGGTAACCGCCTATACCTGTCACAATACCTGTTTCAGGTAGCAGTTAATTTAAGGAAGAAACTGCCCCCGGGGGGTGAGGGCATGAGGTGGGGATCCAGTTAAGTTTAACGAGCGGCGCTTAAACGCGGGCAGAAGCACCTCTTGTTTCAATGACATGTCTAAAGCAAATTTGCCTGGTGCAGTTGAAACATCCTCTAAGCTGCCGTCTTCTTTATATTTACTCGTCATACCACATCCTCCACACGACGTTCGCGTTCTCCCTCTTATCCCTGAACAATTTTTCTTTCTTTCTTTTCTTCTTGTCCACTAAAACAATCCCGCCTTCCAGCGTCTTTCCACCTCCCCGCCTCTCCGCCTCTTCTGGTAAGGCCTCCTTCTCTCCTGTTATATTCTGTCTATCCTCTTGTTTCTTCCGTTACCGTGTCCACGTACTTTCTCCAGACTCTTCGCCTCTTCAACTTTGAAAGGAGTTTAAGCTCCTAGTCATAGAATTCTCCATGTTTCTTGAGCCACTTCCTAGTTCCTGTGTCAAACTGTTGCCAACGCTGATGATGTTTCCTCCCCTCAAGTTTGTGCATGTTTCAACCACTCATTCACTTTAGGGGGCGCGCTCTCTTTTTGTAGTTTTGCAGAATCTTCTGACAGTTCTTTGTCTACCGTCAAACTCAGTTGAATGCATCTAATTCTGTTCAAATAACATTAATAGATCATTGCGCCGAAATATTAGTTCAGTGGTTACATGCCCCCCCCCCCCCGGTGGAGTTAGGGGGGTGGGGGTGGAGGCGGTTTTGATCTACAAGGGGCGAAAACGAAGAAAAGTTGGACGGGGGAGAAAACGATGAAACTTGGGGGGGGGGGGCGCAAACATGACTATTTTGGGGGCAATACAGTGCAGCCACTGACTTGTTCAACCGCACACTTAGATGGGTCTTATTAACAGAAAAGGCCTACCTTCTTTTTTATTTGTGCATTTGATAAAGAATTCTTTCTGTTTTAAGGTGAGAACACGCTTATTGGTCATTAGCAAAGCAAACTTAACATCGTAATTTGTGTGTAGCCTGTCGTCTTGTGAAATGTATCTATTGGACTTCGGTAGGGATTGGTTGTGTGTGTATGTGTGTGTGTGTGGGGGGGGGTGTAGAGGCGATGACAGAGAATTTGGAGTGTGTCAGTGGACGACAGCCTGAAAAACGGTCGAGAACCACTGTATTCGTTGATCATTGAAGTATCTGAAGAATAAAGAAAAATAGCGCAAGTTTGGTGTATATTTGAAATCATGAAAATAATTATGTTCTATTCTCGTCTGAAATATTTATCTTTTTATGTTGATGTGCTGAGATGAAACGACCCCCCTCCCCCCACCATGAACCACCCACCTAATACCGCCCATTCCAAGAAAATCCGTAGTGTAATGAAGGGAAGCTTACCAGCTCTACAGTGCACGGGTACTTTAGAACGAGTAGTTGGTGGGTGAGCGCTACTTGGTTGTAGGGCCTCTTTAAGTCCTATCGTTCTTTTACATTCTGTTGCCCGTGGATATCTGATGAGTAAGTTGAAATTAATCAGCAGTAGAATACGGTAACCATCATAGCTACACAACAACAGTGGCCCTCGACGCCATCGTCCAAAACAATGATTACGGTAACAATATTAATATTGCAACAGTCCGTCTATTGATACCAACACGAGATCATACAGAGAGAGAGAGAGAGAAGAGAGACACAGACAGACAGACTCAGAGGAAGAGAAAGACAGAGATAGAGAGAGGGCGGGGAAGAGAAAATACTCTGTCCAAAGGCTGTATGAAATCTAGTTTATAGTTCAGGCCCTGTGCGTATGGTCAAGATTATTTTCTCATCACTTTGACTCCCCCTCCCCCTACACTGGTCAGTGTCTTCTCGGTAGCACCAATTAATGGCAGTGGCTGGGTGAGGGTTAACTCTGTTGGGGGAGGATGGAGGAGTATTTTGGATGGCCCATCGTGGATGATTTTTGCATGACCGTGTTTTCGGTGCTCAAAATAAACGAAAATAATAAATTTTGCTCTCTCGTCTCCAAACCTGCGCTGCCCATGTGGCCTTTCTCACCCTCTCTCTCTCTCTCTCTCTCTCTCTCTCTCTCTCTCTTTCTCTCTGTCACTCTCTCTCCATCCCCAACCAACCCCCGTCGTGTCCCTATCGCTACCCCACTGATTAACAACGTTGCAACATGGTTGTGTATTTGCCTGCACGTCAAGAAGTCACTTATTGAACAATCAGACATGAATTATATCACCCCCCCCCCCGGACACACACACACAGACAGACACATTCCCTTGATAATTTATTGTGCCATAAAGTCACGTTTTAATTCAGCTTGGAATTCGTGCGAGTGCGGGTCTTAACCATTGAATTTCATGTTGTTATTTTTGTTCTCCAAGCTGTTCTTGAAATGGCACTTTCAAGGCCAATGGACTGTATTATTTTCGTGATACGTAGATGAAAGTTTTTACCTTGTCGTCCGCATAGCCGTTTCTTCTCTTTTTCTCTCTTTCTATCTCCCCTCCCCCCCCTTCTCTCCCTCTCTCTTTCCTACCATCTTTTTACCTTGTGTCTCTCCCTATCCCTTTGCTTCCTTTTATCTCTCCTCTCTCTCTCTCCATCTCTCTCTCTCTCTCCCCCCTCTCCCTCTTTCTTCCGTGCGTTCTCTCTTTCACGAGCTTGCACACGAACACTTCACAAACCCTCGATTATACCACACTGAACGGGCAGGGCAGTTTCTGATCATGAACATCTTGACTTTAATTCAAAACAATCGGAACAGCCCGGCGATCAAAGAGCACAAGGTCACCATTTTGTGAACGGCATGCATGCAGGGCGTTGACATTGTGTAAAGCCCGGGCAACCTTTCTCTGCATTGTTATTATACAATGTTGCACATCGAGGAAGTGGCGAGGGAATAACATTAGTGGAGTATGGGAGTTTACAAAATATCACAATTGGAGCTGAAAAGTTGAAGCTTGTAAATTGAGAAAACGGCGAAAAGGGAGGAGACAGGAGGACGAAAACGACGGAGAAGCGGGAAGTGTGATAGGGGGCAGAAACGATGAAGGAAGGGGAGGGAGGCGAAAACATGATTGGGCGATGATTTTTGGGGCAAATACGGGGCAGCTGCTGACTTGTTCAAAGGCACGTGTAGCTGGGTATTATGAACAGAAAAAGCCAATTATTTAAATCGGATTTGATGAAGAATGCTTTCTGTTTCATAATGAGTAATCAACATGCTTATCGTCATTACTGAGGCTTTGAAAAACTTTGCGTCATAATTTGTGCATAGTCTTTCTTCTTGTGAAATGTATGTGTTGGGTTTGAGTAGAGACTTTTTGGGGAGGGGGGGGGGGCAGAGAAGGGGGCAATGAAAGAAAATTTGGAGCCTCAGGGGGCGATTGCCTGAAAAAGATTGAGAACCACTGATGTACTCTTTCTGCACTGTTCATAGCATGAGGTTTTTATTGTGAGTTCAACTTGTCGTTCTTTCCATTATGGCGGGCTCTTTGTAGCCCATAATAGTCCTTTGGAAATACTTGTTTGAATGAAGACATACTCCTTGAAATGAGAGAGAGACAGAGAGAGAGAGAGAGAGAGAGAGAGAGAGAGAGAGAGAGAGAGAGAGAGAGAGAGAGAGAGAGAGACAGAGAGAGAGAGAGAGACAGAGAGAGAGAGGGGGGGGGAGAGAGAGAGAGAGAGGGAGAGAGAGAGAGAGAGAAAGTTTTCGAACAAAACGCTTTCCGTTCTTGTTTGAAATCAGTTTTCGACTTTTGCTCAAAACTACGCTCGCTGGGAAAGGGAAAGTATTCGGGGGGGGGGGGGGGGAGGGGGGGGGGCGCGGAGTGGGAGTACCAAAAAAGAAAAGAAAAATAGAGGTGTGAGCGCACGTGCACTTTCAATTAAGGTAATCGGTGAAAACATTGGTTTTATTTACTTTTTTTTTTGTTTAAAACAAACTGAGTTATTGAATTATATGAAAAGTCATGTATATATTGTAACACAGAAATAGTTTATATATGCGAAATGCAACTTAAAGTTTTTTTTTATTACCAAGGCCTTACCAGAGAGTATGTATTTATAGAGAGATCTCATTTCCACCAAATCGCGAAACTAGGTCGCTGCGATAGCAAGAATTGAAAGAGACCGTCTTCACCAAAGACAGTGTGCATAAATGTTTACTGCGGTTTGTTCATATTTTTGGGCTCATTGAAACTATTCAGAGTCGTTTGTAAGTTCTCACGTCCCGAGGAAATGCACAAACGGATATTGTATACGGCAGCGACCTACTTTCCGCTCCATGCTAACAGTGGTTTCGCAGAGCCTTACGTGTCTCGCAGTGCAAATGGACCAAAAGTGAAACCTCTCTAACACATACATACTCTCTTGCCTTGGCATACACATTCACCATTATAACGGGCATGTACTCTTACAAGGGGTAGTTTGGGGGTGGGGGGAAGGGGTTGTGAAGCCAAGCATATGAAAGGCGTACATGGGGGGGGGGGGGTGTCAAAAGTCCCCCAAAATCGAACGTACGTACTAAACTTTGGATGGCCTTCGTGGCACGATAAAGGGGCCAAATATCTCATCGACCCACGTTATTATCTGACTGTTCCCCAACAAAGTTTGAAATAAAGCGGTTCTTTTATGTCTGGAAAGGTCCTTGCCAACGACTGCAGCAAAATTCCAAACATGAGAATTGTGAACTGGATCAGCGAAGTCTTCGATTTGTATGTCTTTGTAATTCACGGCAATCGCTGGCAATCGGTAACAGTGAAGGAATTGTTAGGTTCGTGTTTGCAGTACGCGCCGAACGGTTGGGTCGATTGAAAAGTGTCATTAGCACCAAAGTAGGACGCTTTTTATGTCCTTTTGACCGGGCAAACGTGCAAGTTTTGACACTTTCCAGAACTCCACCGTACCTTTCCCTCGCCTCCCATACTTTTTCTGCCTTACTTTGTTTGGGGCCGTCCACAAAGTACGTAAGCTCGATCTTGGCCAATTCTGACCCCCATCCACTGCCCATTTACGGTTTTCATACGATTAGCTTCACCCACCCCCCTCCCTTCCATGTACGAACGTATAACTATTAGAATCATGAAGGTCCTACGTTACGGTACGGGTTTTTGAGTTTGCAAGGGAGGGTTATGGTGTATTATTTGTATTACGGTGTAAGCCACGACCCTTGATCGAGAAAAAGTAATGGTTCTGTTCGTTGAAAGTTACCCTAACTTGAGAGTACAAGACATTCAGTCTATGAAAATACATTTCTTTGCTCGCAGTGGAAACTCCAGTTTGCCAAATGTATCATGTAGATTCCAAAATGGATGAGTGAGTGGAAAGTACATGTAAGGTCAGAAAAGGATATGTTTGTCAATGTTGGAAGTTGATTGAATTCGTCTTCTCTCTTTCTCTCTCTCTCTCTTTCCCTCCCCCTCTCCCTCCCGCTCTCTCTCTCCCTCTCTCTCTCTCTCCCTCTCTCTCTCTCTCTTTCTCTGTCTCTCTCCCCCTCCCCCCTTTTCTCTCCCTGTCTCACTGTCTCTCTTTCTCCCCCTCTCTCTCTCTCTCTCCCCTCTTTCTTTCTCTATCGGTCTATCTCTCCTTCTTATCTTCTCTCTTTCTTCCCCTCTTTCTTCCTTTCTCTCTGTCTGTCTGTCTGTCCTTCTTTTCCGCTGTCTGACTCTGTCTGTCTGTCTGTCTCTCTCTTTCTTTCTCTCTCTCTATCTCTCCCTCATATCTGTTCAAGGACGCACTGCTGTGGTAACCACAGACAACGTACAGATCTAATCAATTAAATCTTTCTGCCCCGGGGGCTGCAAACTTTTTTATTATACATGCCTTCTTTTCGATGTATGGCCATTGTTAGTTTCAGTAAGTTATTGAAGAATTTACCTGCGTCTTGAGAAATTGTAACATAGAGGGCCCAATGATTTTCTTCAGAGTGAGAGAGAGAAAAAGGGGAGGAGAGAGGAAGGAAGGTAAGAAAGCGATATAGGAGCAAGAGGGGAGAGAAGGAGAAAGGGGAGAGAAAAAGAGGATCGAGAGAGAAAGGAGGAGTGCGAGGAAGTAAGAAAGAGAGAACGAGAGAGAAAGGGGCGGGGTCATTGTTGTGTTCTTCCTTATGGCCAAATTGAATTTACTTGCACGGTAACAGCCCAAGGGTTAGAGCTAGAACTACGAAACCCATAAATTGATTACAAAAAGAAAAAAAAAGCCCTTTGTGAGTAAATGCATTATGCTGGCTACATGTCTTAAATAGCCCTTACTTAATTTTAATATAACAAATGTTAATAATGAAAACTCTACAATTTATCCGATCGGGTACAATCCGACTTTCTCAGCATATTGGCGCCAATATCCTAAGGCGGGAAAATTCGTGCCTGCCAACCACTGTTCTGCCGAAAAAGACCGTATGTCGTGCTATGTAGGTTAAATTAACATTTTAGCAACATTATCTTTACAGAATGAAACGTGCTCTGTCTTTTTATCTGGGTTATGATTTTATAAGACTGCTAATTTCTTCTACCTATCACCATCTCCACCTTCTTCTTTCATCTTCCCCTTCTTTTTCCTCTAAGCGTTGTTCATCCCCAGCAGCATTGCCGGAGAGGGTTTTCAAAAATCTCCCCAAATTTTTTTTCAACACAAAAAATACACTTCAATTTAACAATTTCATAATACTTTGAATTTAAACTCAACAATGGCAGTGATTAGCTCGAGGGTGATGCAAACAACCCTCATAAACAAGCAGACTCAAACTGCCCTTGAGCCCATTAGGTTTTTATTCACCTTTTAAGCCATAAACGGCTTTGTAAGAGGAAAGGCAATTTATGACTTTTTTTTAACAAAGAAATAATAAGAAATACACAAAAGCACGAAAAATTCCCAAGATCTTGAAAAAAATTCCCAAGATCCTAAGGTAACCCGCAAATCCCCAAGATCTCGGCGAAAATCCCAAGGACCTGCAAGGCACCCCAGCAGGATGTAGCTCTTCACAGACTTCTTCGATCTGGTTCTGTTGTCGGTATGTCTCTGCCATGTTGTTGCCCCGATGCTTTCTTGTGTCATCTTGCCATCTTCTTGCTGGTCTTCCTCTGGGTGTCTTCCCAGATCTTGGTCCCAGAACTTGGGTTGCCAATCAGTGCACCTTTTTGACCATCTTTTGTCTTCATATCAGGACACGACGTCGTGTCCTGCCCATTTTCACTTCTGTTTGAGCACTGCTTTAATGTCTGTGATCTCAGTCTTCGTTCTTATTTCACACCATGGCACTTTATCTTGTAGTTTCGTATTCGGCATCTGTTCAGCACAAAATGGAAATTTAACGTTGAAAAAGACGAGAGGCAACATGAAAAATCAAAATTTATAAAAATTTTGTTTTTGGGTGAATACTGTCTTTCTCCACAACATGTTAGTGCTGTGTGGCAACGCTGGTGCAAAAGATTAGATACATCTTTCATGCCTTGTACAAGTACTCGGGTCATTCCACTGAACAGGGCTAGCTCTAAAAGGTTTAATGGCAATTTACCGGTTTGTTTGCCAGTGGTCGATTATTCTTTAGTTTTATTGGCGTAATTTTGCCCAAAGGCGTCGGAGTGTTTGCACTTGGAATGCATTTCAATTCTTTCTTTCTTTTTTTTTCTATCCGTATTGTAGCTTGCGTTGTGTTGTCGTTGTCATGGTAAATCCAGAGCCCCCTCATCGCCAGTTCACGGAGCTGGCTCTAATCAATGTGGCAGTCTTTAATCATTGAGGCAGTACTTTGAGGCGAACGTCTGATGAGCTGTTTTGAAGCCATGAACTCAAAATTGGAGATCAGAAGATATTGATGTAGCATAAAATAGGCCGCTCCAAGAATGAAAAGACAAGATTCAAAATAGAAATACAGATTCTCCTCTCTCTGAAAACAACAACAACAAACAAACAGATTAGCTAACTTACAAACAAATTAGATGTTGGTGTAGGATAAATGAGCAACTGCAAGGAAAACAGCCTGGATCAAAGTTACAATTGACCCCCCTCCCCCACCCATTTTTTTTCTAAAAAAAAACAAAAACGAACGAACAGACAGCAATCAGCCTGAATAGGAACAACACAGTGGAAACATTATACACTCTTGTCGCCACAAATAATATACCAAGAAAACTCCACACATTTTATTGAAATCGGTTGCAGTATCGCGGCCCAGGGAGTGGAATGAGATTCCTTTAGATGTCCGCAGTTCGCAAGTATTTTCACAGTTTAAAAGGATGTTAAAATGTCATTTGTATGAGAGTTTCTAGTCTATGTAAAAGCTATCTATTATTATTATTATTATGTGTGTATCAATGTGGGTTGTGTGTGTGAGTTTACCCATGTATTTTTTGACATGTTTCTGTAAAGCGCATAGAGCATTTTTGTAATGGATATGCGCTATATAAATGCCATCCATTATTATTATTATTATTATGTAGAAGCTCGACTGGAGTTGTCATTTCTCTTTAACGAGTGAAGTAACAGAATACGAGTCTGAAAATGCTATGGAACAATACGGGTCTAATATACTCACTCAGATACACGTTGTAAATGAGCATTTTATCTCCTCAAGATCTGAGAACTCGAAGACCTGTCTTTGTTTTGATGTAATAATAGAAGATGGCAATGGGAATGACAATATCACTGCTCCTGTCATGAAAATGAGAAGTATATTCCCACAACTGCAGATAATAATCAATTTTTGCTCAATATCATGAAAACTTTGAAATTTTTTTCTTTTGTTTGTTTTGGTTTTTTCTACTGATTAAGGGGGAGTATTAAATTTTAAATCTTAATTTTTGTACATAAAATGTATTTTCACCGATCATCTAGGCGTTGTCCATCCATAGCATTATGTAGTCCACCGACAATTACTTCCATTCTTTTCTGTCTGATGTTTTCCTCACCCACGTTGTTCCCTTCTCTCTGTTTAATGTCATCCCGCCATCTTCTTCCCGAACGTCTTCTTGTTCTTCTTCCTGTCTTTGGTTGCCATTCTGTGCAGTATTTTGCCCGTCCATTATCAATACATCTTTCATTTCTATTTTTTTTTAAATGTATTTAAGACAAGGAATACATTATAAGTAAATGGGTTCTTTCCCTCTTCTTTAAAAGCACGCCCTTCTCACTTGTAGGGTTTCATGATTGGGCCTTCGATATTTTTGTTACTGTAGAATAGGGGTCGGCAACCTTTCAGAGAAGAAGAGCCATATCTGAGATTTTCGATAGAATTCGACCGAAGAGTGAGCCACACCACACGCATGAAAGTCTGTACTTTATATCAGTAAGATCTCCTTATTTAAAGATTTTTGTTATTTTTACCGGCAATTAAGAAGGGGAAAGAGCCACTGGTTGCCGAACCCTTCCATGGAATGTGAAGGAGTCAAGGATCGAAACATTTATTTGACGAGGGGTCTCTTCTTCCGAAGTCCTGCTGTAGTTTTGGACTCACAAGCTTTTCAAATTCTTATTTTATCGAACCAGTGAGAACCGCAGTCGAATATCTCTGAACCCCCTTTTTTATTTTCATTCTTGGTAATCTGTGACTGAACTCTGTATATTATTGTATTTGGGTACAATCTCCACCACTACGAAATGCCAATGGACGAGGAATAAGTATAGTAGAAACTCATCCCGCCTTCCGTAATTTCCAAATTCCCAAATATCCTAACATCAGTGTGCTAACATAATGACTTATCTAATTTTTCATGGTTTTGAGAAAGGCTTATAAAACTATTCATCGAGGTAAAACCTTAAATTTCGGATCTGTCAATTGTGTCAATTGCTAAGGTCAATATTGTAGGTACCGATCGGCGCATCTGTTTTTGGTTTACATGACAGTGTTGGGCTTGACCTCAAGAAGATTGTCAGAGGTCAGTGTAATTGTGGTCCAGATCTCACATGGTGTTAGCACTGTGACCATAAGGTACTGGGGCTATAGTCAACGGGAACTTCACTAAAACAAACGAGTGGCAGTAAATTATGAAAGCTCTGCCGAGGGATTGTCTCGCGCCCCTACTTTGAATCCATTTCTTTCCATGGGCGTTGACCGAGATCTGGGTTTGCGGTATGCATTCAGTTACAGATGTCGCGACGTTTGTTCTGGTTGTTCTGTCTCCGTTTTCTGAAAAATTGGGGATGTTTTAGCATGTAGAAGAAGTATAGCACACTTTGACGCTTGTTTAAAACGCGTTGTGGCACATACCGAACTGGTTCACAGTTCCGATTTACAATAATAATAATAAATAATAAATGGCATTTATATAGCGCATATCCATTTGAAATGCTCTATGCGCTTTACAGAGGCAACCACAGAGCAGAATGGAGCGCCGGCAAAGCGCTCAACGCACTACACTGCTTCTTTCTCTCTCCCTGTCCCGCTCACTCTCTCGCTCTACCTCTCTCTATCTCAGAGAAAATTGTAATGCAGCCTGTTAGGCGCAGTTCACAACTCACAACAGTTCACAACCCACAACTCAAATAATATTTAAATATTTATTAATAATAATATATATTTAATAATGAATAATAAATTTTCAACTTCTTATCATAATAACTAAAGCCGCAAATGTTTAACGTCGAATCTGTCAGTTGTGCAATGAAGTTGGAACAAAAAAAGAACTGAGGTCACTATGTGTCGAATGAGGTACTATTATTATTATTATTATTATTATTATTATGATGATGATGATGATGATACTGAAATTTTCAGTCTGTTTATCTGTTTGTTCTCTTACATAGACAGCCATCTGTGCAAGGTTAAAATTTGGC
Source organism: Onchidella celtica (assembly GCA_963931925.1). Classification (NCBI taxonomy): domain Eukaryota; kingdom Metazoa; phylum Mollusca; class Gastropoda; order Systellommatophora; family Onchidiidae; genus Onchidella; species Onchidella celtica. The sequence continues at coordinate 32,639,703 of OZ007575.1, read as the reverse complement.
AGAAAGAAAAAGTTGTACGTAGCAACTTTTTCTTTTTGCGACTTTTTGACTTTGCCGCAAGTCTTGCTGCTACCCCACAGATTTTGTTATATTTTTTAAAATATTATATTTAGCCTTCTCAGGGGTGTAAATCTTTCAGATTTTCTCTGATTTCAGATTTGTTCATTTTATTGAATTTTGAGGGTAAATTCCTAGATCTTGAGCTAAATCTATGCTTATTTTTAGTTATTTCAGGTTGTTTTTTTCTTTATTCACTGATAACATATTTTGTCAACAGTAACAAATCGATACCTAAAAACTGCGAATAAAAACAGTTAATTTCACAACTACATTAATATTATTGTCACGACATTGGTTTGCTATTTGTACGACGAATTTTCAGAGAAAAATTCTCAGACGGGCGAGTTTCCTTCACTATCATTAGTCCGAGCATCTCCGAGTTTGAGAGAAAAATTCTCTGACCCATGAAAATAGCCTAGGCCTAGCCCACGCGGCCCCTGGCGTTTCATTTTCAGAGAATTTTTTCAAATGTCATTCACACCCCTGCCTTCTGTGCACTAATACTAACCAAACTATTTGTGCATATTTTGCGTTTCGTTTTGAAGTCCTGCCTTTTTAACACTTGGTGCAATCAGGCCTCCACACCGCAATAAACATGCACACCCATTGATGGAGTACACCGGGCTATCATCCCATAAGATCATATCGTCGGTCGGCTGTTCGAAACTAGCTCAAAAGCTATTTTTAACGAAGTTTTAACAGCCGACAGACGATACAATTATGTCACAACTCAAGACTTCATACCGGCTCTGAAATGACAATTACAAAAATTAAAACCAAAAATCTAAACAACTCCGTGATCTCGTATTACGAAGTTATCACGATGCGAATGTTTACTGATGTCATAATGCAATGCAGTCTTTGTAAAGGAAACGTAACATACCGGGTAGGTTTCGTCACTTTCTAAGATGTGTTTGAAATTTCTAAATATATTTAAAATGTTCCTGTAAATTTAAAACAAACAAAAAAAATCGTTTCATTCCTTTTTTATGCTCATCATAACGCAAATAATAAAAATCATAAAGTGTACACTAGTACTTCGCGTTAGCTGCACCCCCACCCTGTTTCTAATCAATTTACGCCCATGAACTTTGTGTGTGAAGCGGCACCAGATCGATACAGTTTGAGAAAACCATGGCAAATATTGACAGTCATGTGTCACTGGCATGCAACTTTTGCAAGTCAGGGCATATCATGTCGTGACTGCGTGTAATCTGGGACATTGACGCCATCTCTCTGCAGTACTTTCAAGCGGATTAAAACTAATGGGATATACGTCTGATGGGCAAAGGTTGTAAGGGTTTTCAAAATCCCTTTAACACGAGTTTGTTGTAAGGCATCAGTTCATGCACATGTACGACAATTACGACAATTTTTTATCTCTGCCAAACCACGTCTACAGCAGTCCCCGACATGCATTTTTATACAACGTTATGAGATCTGACCTGATTGATTTCTCTCTATACATTTTGTCTGTTTGTGTGACTATCTATCTATCTATCTATCTATCTATCTATCTATCTATCTATCTATCTATCTATCTATCTATCTATCTATCTATCTATCTATCTATCTGTCTGTCTGTCTGTCTGTCTGTCTGTCTGTCTGTCTGTCTATCTATCTATCTATCTATCTATCTATCTATCTATCTATCTATCTATCTATCTATCTATCTGTCTGTCTGTCTGTCTCTCGGTCTGTCTGTCTGTCTGTCTGTCTGTCTATCTATCTATCTATCTATCTGTCTGTCTCTCTGTCTCTCTGTCTGTCTGTCTGTCTGTCTATCTATCTATCTATCTATCTATCAGCGTGTCTGTTTATCTGTCTATCAGTCCGTCCGTTCGTCCGCCCGCCCGCCTGCTTGTCTGTCTGCTTGCCTGACTTTCTGTCTGTCCATCTATATGCCCGTCCTCCAGCTTGCCTAATTACTACAGGCTGCCCTCTTGTTCATCTCTCGGTTACTGTGGATACATGATAAAAGGAAAAATCACAGACTGATGATGCCATCCGTTCTATTTATAGTATGCAGCAAGTTAATTGAATGCATTATAAAGGCGTGCATATCGAACGACCTGCTTGCCTGATAAATTAGAGTGCATTGATGCTACGATCATAGAACATTGTACACGTGGTATACTTTTGTACACAGTCAGAATGTCCAGACGTAAATTGTCGACATTAGTTCTTATTTGTTCCAACTGCACTTTTCGCACAAGTGAGAAATTTGGCGTTAAACATTTGCTGCTTTAGTATTATGATAAGGAGTTAGAATAAATCGGAACTGTGAAACAGCTTGATAAGTGCCACAACACATTTTAAACGGGAGTCAAAGTGTGCATTTGTTATACCTTTTCTGCATACTAAAAGATCTCCAGTTTTTTTCAGAAAATGGGGATAGAAACAAGAACTAAGGTCGCGAATTTCCTGGGCCAAAAGTTCCGAATTTCGGAAAAATTCATTTCAAACTGCCAAAGAACGAAAAAAAATAATAAAGGAGGGTTTGGGGTCGGGAGAGAAAATAGAAATTTACATTTATCGCATAAAGTTTTCTTGTTGATAAATGAGGAAATGTTTCAGGACGGTGCACAGGGCACAGGCTGTCTCAAAAATGAAATGCTAGGTACTTGTTACGATCAAGGCTTCAAACTGGAGGTAAGATCAGTAATCCGAAATCAGAAATTTAAAAAATTGATGGTCTTCAGCTTACTGCCCAGAGGAAAATCACTGAACTGCAGCGTTGGCCACCTATGTTGTAGTCCACATCTGTTTCTCCGAATATTTATTATTGCCTAAAGGCAACAGAGTTGATCGATGATAGTGACGGAAGACATGGACCCCACTCTAGTCGATGAAGAATTGGGGAGGTGGAGAGTTGGATGGTCGAATGTAGCTCTAAGTACGTTGTAAACAAGTGAACAGTCCTACACGATACAGATCTCTATCCCCACTATTTCAAGCACTATCAGCAAGGCGAGTGTAATACCCTACCGTGCACTGTTATAAATTCAACCTTATTTACAACCTCATTATTGTTAGGCCATGTTTCTACACCCCCCCCCCCCTTCCGTTTCCCCCTTTTGCATCGCAAATTGCGCTATGTTGTTAAACGGAGTAATATTATATCTAAATGTTGATGTTTGCGCTTTATTTGGCACTGATACTAATAGTAACAGCAGAGAAAGAAGGGAAACAAGGCCATATTTATGCAGACGGCGTGTTAACCGATACTACTACTACGACTACTACTACTACTACTACAGGGGACACGGTGGTGTAGAGGCAAGGTGCTCGCCTGTCATGCCGAAGGTACCGGGTTTGATCCTCGGTCGGTGCAGGCATGTTGGACTTTTTTTTCGGGGGAAAAAATTCCTGTCCCTGATCCTATGGGATGTAGCTATGGGAGGTAGGCTCGAGCACCTAGTCTTCTCGGATAAGGACGAAAAACTCGGAGGGCCAGTGTGCACATTGCTCACGTTAAAGATGCCTTGGCACTTAAAAGCCGAGAAGAGCAAACCGAACAAGGTTGCTGCAGTGGCAGTATTCTGAAAAACTAATCCCTAGCGCAAAAACACACAGAAACAAGAAACAGAAAAATAAAAACAAGAAAAGTGAGGTGTAACTGCCAATGGCAGCGGAACCTCCTAAAAGAAAGACCTAAAAACACTACTACTACTACTACTACTACTACTACTACTACTACTACTACTACCACTGCTGCTGCTGCTACTACTTTGAGAAACAAGTGGATGTGTTCATATGATGTCACATAATTAACGATTCATTGGGTGATTTTGTTGTCTAGTTGCCATGACTACTCGGCTCGAACAGACAACGCTGAAACTCACGGTTGTTTTATGTGAAGATGCCATTGAAACATTTTTACCTGTGATTTGTTCATTTTGATTTAAATTTTTACGCTTTATGCGGCCTTTGTGTACAGATTCAGTGACAATGTTGAAGATCTTTGTTTTCCTGGGTCTCTGCTCTTAGCAGTTGCACCTCTCTTTTTCTTGTTTGTACTTTTCCTGCTCTTGTTGGGTTCTTGATGTTTCTGTGGTCTTCTTGGCTTTCTTAGTCCTCAAAAGAGGCTCCATAGTGGTTTGTCTTTCCTTGGCCTTGTCTTGTACGTCTTTCCTTAATTCAGTATTGATCAGTCCCTGATATTGACCTTTATATGTACATATGGCAAATAACACGGTCCGAACAGTCACTTAGGTGTTTTTATGACAAGTACCGGAAACTGGCGAACTACAGTGTACAATTTAAAGGCGTGTATCAATAAACGTGGGAATTGTTCGTTAGGAAAATAGGCAGTGGCAAACAGGCAGAATTCCTGCGTGGGAATGGCATGGGAATAATTGTGCAAGGGTTAAATTTACATGTTATAAAAACACTAGCCATTTTTGTAACTGCAACCTGTTCGTCTTATCAGTTTGAGAATTATTTTTTAAGCTGATGAAGGTTCTTAGTAAACGAAAGTTAGCCTAGTTTCTTTTATTTTCTGTCTTTTAAAACAAAGTGTAGTTTTTTTGTTGTTGTTGTTGGTTTTGTTTCTTACGTGGGACTTCGGTAACAAATTTTTCCGGCCATATTTTGACAGTTCCAAAGCATGTCAATCCACAGACTAATAAATTAACCAGCCTGGAAACACGAGCTTCGGGCTGTGTTGTTTTTTTACGGAATTTCCCGAGCGGCGGCCGTATAACCAACATGGCCGCCGCTCGGGAAATGCCGGTTCTAGTTCTATCTGCAGTAGAAACTTCTTTTTATTTGTCAAGATTGGTTGTACATGTATTAATAATGCATTAATCTGCCTATCCTTTCATTTTGTTGTCTACATCTGCCTTTTTTTTTATTGTTATAAATGATGACCATATGGACTTTTAGCGACCGCTGCATTGTAGTTATGCTGGAGCGTCGGTCGCAACCGTAAACCTAAAATGGCGGACCTTTCGCTGTTTTGTGACGTCACACAATGGGATCACCCAGTCTGGGTATTTTATTAGTCTGTGTGTCAATCTGCCTATCTCCCCTCCCCCTAATCCCCCCCCCCCCCAGGCCCGCTGTCTTAAATATAGGAGAAAAAGTTTGTGCATTGTTTTACACTGGGCCGGTAGTCGGCGGACGCTTAAGGCAGGGTCTCCTTCTGTCCTATCATTCTGCTATAGGCCCATTGCGGATATCGGCCATTTTAGCTGTCACGGACCGTCGCCTCACCATGGCGATGGTAGCTTTGATTTTGATTCGTTAGCTGATTTGCACGGCGAGCACTTCAGGCGTTGCGAACCAATGGGAGGCGAGCTAAGAAAAAGTTCACTACAGTAAACAATGACACTTGTGTTGAGGCACATGGAAGACGTTCGGTCAATTCTTTCACTTCCTTTCCCTTGTTTACACGGATGGTAGGGAATCTGACCAGCTTGGATCCATCCTATCCACCCCTGTCATAACAGTCAACTGCAATGCAACCAGCAGACATTTTAAGCGCTTAGACATATCTCGAAGTTATACTCGTCAGCTGATCCACCCGCCATTTTAGGTGTCGGAAGTACAAAACAAAAACACCCTGTGACGTCATTCGCAATGGGCCTATAGTGTCTCTATTATCTTGTTTCTGCCCAGCCAATATGGCCGTTATCATGCCGACGTGCTTCCTCCAAACTCAGACTCAGTTTTACACTGCACGAGCTCATTTCAATCTTACGCTGCACGAACCCATTACATATTTGGAAACTTTCAGGTGTAAAATGAGAGAGTTTCACAGCGCTTGTCAGCTTCAGCCTACTGTGCTGCACATTATGAATATTAGTCGACAGTACAGTTTTTTTGTTTTTGTTTTTTGTTTTTGTAACTATCTTTGAAAGAAGAGGCTAGGGGCAGGACAAAGCAAATATCAGTTTAGTTAAATCTTGTAAAGCGAGGATGGGATTAATATTGGTTGTTGTTGTTTTTTGCATGTAATTATTTTCACACTTTCTGAATTCCGACTTCTGTCAAGGAAATGATATTTCAATTTCATGAGTATTCAGTTCCACACCCCTCACCTGACTGAACGCCAGTAGCGTAGTAATACATTCATGAGTCCCGTCTACTTTCACTTATTAGTAGATCAATGACGCCTGTGCTCATTGCCCCACACTGAAGAACCTAAGAAAGTACGACGTGTCGCCCACGGTCCATACCTGATCGATTGATCGGCCTAGATTTGCCAAATTACTCACCTATACCGTATGTCACATTATAGTGAATAGTAAGTGAGTTTTTTGTGAGATGTTCTTTCACTAGTGATTGGGGTGTCGATCAGACAAAAGATTTACATTAAAGTATACACTGTGTAATAAAATAATAAATAATCTAATGTATAAGAATAAAGAATTAACATTTAGTTCAGTCACGATTATTAATCAATTCAGTTTATTGATAATCACACACGCACACACACACTCTCACACGCTCTCTCACACACACACATGCGCTCTCTCGCCTTTGTATATTTTGTGGGGAACTAAACGCGTAGTTTCTAGATAAAGTGAATTTAGAAAATGGCTGGGGTTTTTTGTTTTTTTTTGCGACCAAGCGCCCTTTATGCCAGCTATGATATTTCCATTGCCATTGGCGTGTTTTGCAGCTTCTGTCATATTTTGCAGTGCCTGGCAATAGTACGGAAGAGAAACGTAAATGCACGGTTTGGGGTTGGGAGGGGGGTGGGGGGGATGGTCACCAACCAACTAAAAAAGACTCTGTCCAACTATTCACCCGTCCACCAACCAGCCAACCAGCCCATGTAGTAAGTTACCCCAGCCAAACAGCCTGGGTCAGTCAACCCATAACTCTACCCTGAACTAGGAGTGGTTCCAAGAGCACCTTTGTTCTTAATGACGCATTCAGCAAACACACCTGGGTCATTCTGTGCTGTATTAAAATAATGTATAGACAGCCACAACTCCCGCTAGATGTTTTTGCAGCGCCCACTTCTCAAATACCTTCACCAAAATAGAAATCAATGGTGTCTTCCTCAATTGACAAAGATGAAGATAAACATAATAAGCGAAACCGATTTGTAACTGCGTCCGCGGGAGATTGATGGGTGCTTCTGGAAAGGTCTCCTTCTATCCTGTCATTCTCCTATATTGCGTCTATCGTCTTGCTTCTCTCTAGCATAGTGTGGCCGTCATTGTGTCGATGAGCTTGTGTCCAAACTCAAACTAGCGCTGTAACTGCGTCCCACATTATGATACAATGCCAGGTTAAGCTGTTTTGCAAGGTTATTCTTAAAAAAACAACAACTGGCCAGCTGACTTTTTACCACTAAGATCAACAAACACAGAGGAAAAGTCTATCTACTTTGGTAACGTCTGGGCCACGTCATAAAAATATGTCACAAATTTATGTTTTAGGCACATAAATAAATAAATAAATAAATAAATAAATAAATAAATAAATAAATAAATCAGCCGAGATTCACATTATATAACTTATAGGCTTGAAAGGGGAAAATACACATCTTATCAACTCCCAGCACCTGGTGAATATGGGTGTGGATTTGAAACAGCTGGGGTAGTATTGTAGTTTTCAGTCTTTGGCATCGATTTGGCATCGATTTGGCAAACATTGGCTATTTTCTGAGTGAGTAATTCTTTGTCCTGCTCACTTTTTTTTCCCCCGCGAACATCCAGCCGTGAAAAGTACGGGGAACTTAATAATCTTAATAATAATACGAACATAATTATGATGGATGATAGATACAGTAACAGACAGACAAATAGACGGATAGAAAAAAATGACCGTCAGACGAATAGACAAAGCAGACAGACAGACAAAGAGACAGACAGGCAGACAGAAAGATAGATAGATAGATAGATAGATAGATAGATAGATAGATAGATAGATAGATAGATAGATTGATTGATTGATTGATTGATTGATTGATTGATTGATTGATTGATTGATTGATTGATTGATTGATTGATAGATGGGTGAGTGGATGGTTGGATGGATGGATGGGTAGGTGAGTGGGAGTTTGGATGAATTGATGGATGGATGATGGATAAATAGATGGATAGATCAAAGAACTGGCTCAATTGCTTGATTAAATATAACGAACTAATGCATTTCTGTAATTACATACAAGAACGCATGAACAAAACGATCGATAAACTTTGTAAATATCATGTCTGTCGTTATTGCGTAAACTGGCGTAAACAGATAACAATGAGCCTGTTCATCTTTGATGTTATCAGTTTACTGCGGACATCAGGTTTGTGTCGCATTTCTGAGGTCAGTTTGCCCTAGAGATACCGATGGAAAAAGCTTATTTACTGGCTATGTAAAAGAAGTGGACGAATACTGTATTTAAAAACAAACAGAGAGCGCTATAGACGATCTTTTTTGCCATCCGCAATTCGAAGTAGCAGTGTTTCCTGATGTAATATGCTGTTGTTAGTTTTTCCTAATGGATTGTTCTTACAGTGTGTTTATTTGTGTGTGTGAGCAATGTTTCTTACTTGTTGGTAATGTTGTGTGAGCAATGTGCGTGTGTGTGGTGTGCGTTAAAGACTTGTAGGTCTTAGATATTGTATTTGCTGTTGTACTGTTACTGATGCTGTGACAACAAATTTCCTGAAACAGGATAATAAAGTCATATCTTATCTTATCTTATCTTATCTTATCTTATCTTATCTTATAATCGAATTGCCTCTTTCTTACGAAATCGGCTATCAAACGAAGGCAGGCATACCCCGTACCCCACTTTGTGTTTTGCTGTGGTTTTGTGAACTGTGAACTTGAACCTGACCTCGCTCACTAGTGAACCTGAAACGTCTGTTTAGCGAGTTGATTCAAGAGAAGTTCACGTCCGTGTCAAAACCGACCCGTGACAGACTTGACTTAGTGCGTCACTAGCCTGTATTAAAGTCTCTTAAAGACAAACACACTTTGTGATGCCGTGCATGTGAAACTTTTACATCGTTTGCGCGGGTTAGTCTTGTCATACTTAAGGCGTTGCCCCAAAGCTGACTCCATCATTAATTTTTTGTGTGCAGTACGCAGTAAACATACATAGGAGGGCATCTTGAGGCAGTCACCTCTATTTGCCTCTGTCCTAAACAAATACTTCGATTCGTGGGAAACTTTGTAATTGACTTTTTTTTCCACAATGAAACGTGATATCAGGATGTAATAATGTAGTATAAGCTTGCCAGTTAATTGCTTAAAATCCTTTACTTCTCATAAGGCAAAGAAGCACGTTCATCGGAAACGCTGTGATTGACCACAATGAAACTTGATGTCAGGATCTAATCTATATAGATAAAAACGAATGTGTGTTGAGACGAAAAAAAAAAAAACCGGCTCGAATTTACAAGAAATTTGGAAGATGCCTTCCATTCATCCTGCAGCGAGAAGGATGCTTTTTAAATTGGGAGGTAAAATGGTGGGGGAAATAGTTTTTTTGTTTTTTTTTTAGTTTGCTCTATGTCGCTGACTGCTTGCCTCCGATCCCTTTTTTCATGAGCACATGACCCGTGACGTCAGCACTTCCTGCCGGCTGATTTAAACCACTCGGCGTGCTCGCGACAAAATTAGAACACTTGAATACCCTGCTGCTTTACAATGAATTCAAATTGATTGTGATAGTTAAAAAAATTTTTTTAATTATTATTCTAAACCCTTAGTAATGTGGGGCGAAGGCCCTAGTAGCGCTCCACAGGAGCAAGCTTTTAAGTGGGTGTGGAGCGCGGCTTCTTTTTTAAGCATGTAATGCAATAAGCTTGCTAGATAATTGCTTAAAATCCTATAATCCTCATAAGGTAAAGACTAGCACGTAGTGAAAGATGGGCATAGCAATGGATCATTCACAGAATTCATTTTAAAAGGTTGTGCTTTTCAGTCTTAGTCATTGGTGCTGTTAATTACAGTGGTGAAATATTAATTACATGGCAATATTATTTTATGATCGTAGAGGACCGTCTGGCAGTTTAAATATGTAAAATAATGTGCGTTTTGTATTATGGTACTGATGGCATGGGAACAGTGTTGGATAATCGTGGCTACTTGATGAAGTCGATGCTTGATATGTCTCGAAGTACGAAGCAACATCTGCTCACGACAAATATTCGAGTATTCGAAACACTGATTTGAAAAAAGTATGTCGTGGGAAAAACCAGCAGTGAAAACAACTGCAATTTCCTCCCCTGACCGCCTCTTCTTCCCGGATCCCCCGCATTCCCAAACACATTTTTACCACATGCATGATTGAATGGAATGGCGTATGCATGTGGACAGTCGGTCTTATTCGTATTTTACTTGATTTTTTGTGTCCGGGGGGTGGGGGGGGGGGTTGGGGGGGGGCGGTAGAGGAAGAAGTAATTTAGATATTATTTCTTTGATAATTTACGCGAACTTCTCTTTACAGTCTTACTGTGTTATGAAGAAAAGGCCGTATGAACAAAAGTAATTTCATTGGAGACGCAAAAGAAGAAAAAAAAGTTTCATATTGCAGAGCTCTTAACACTTTGTTGTATGTCCCTGTCGTGATAAAAAAAAAAGGGAACTATCAGTTGTACAAAAATTAAAATATAAATTAGTTAAACGTTTCATTCCATTTTAAAAAGCGATTTGGATGGATGGATGCATGCTTTTGGTGGATGGATGGATGGATGGATGCATTTGGTGGATGGATGGATGGATGGATGCATGCTTTTTGGTGGATGGATGGATGCATTTGCTGGATGGATAGATGGATGCATTTGGTGGATGGATGGGTGTATGCATTTCGTGGATGGGTAGATGAATGGATGCATTTGGTGGATAGATGGATGGATGCATTTGGTGGATGGATGGGTGTATGCATTTCGTGGATGGGTAGATGAAAGGATGCATTTGGTGGATGGATGGATGGATGCATTTGGTGGATGGATGGGTGTATGCATTTCGTGGATGGGTAGATGAATGGATGCATTTGGTGGATGGATGGATGCATTTAGTGGATGGATGGATCGGTGCAGGCATGCATTTGATGGATGGATGCATTTGGTGGATGGATGGATACATTAAAAAAATGATGGATGGCTGGTTGGGTGGACGGATGGATGACGGATGGTGGATGATGGACGGGCGGATGGATAGAAAAAGAGATGTAGACCTACTGTTCGTTCTTCTGCCACGCAAAGATCCAGCTATATCCGCTAATTTTGTCCTACCCATACAATGTAATTTCCTTCCTGATCATTCTTAAGAAAATAATAGTATCTGTATCAGTACCGCAGAGTTCAAAATAATATGAAACAGCTGTTGCGATACAGAGATCATTTCGTTAGCAATATCGATCGTGTGGTTACAGAGCATTGAAAAGTGGGAAGGGGCGGAGGAGGAGCCACGTGATTGACAGATTAAATAAGCTCAAGGACATTAAGTGCCTTTTGTCCCAGGATGATAAAAAACAAAAAAGCAACAACAACAAAAAAGCAACAAAAAAAAAAAAAAGAAGACGCACAATAATCTTTTAAGAAATTTGCTCTGAGAGAGAGAGAGAGAGAGAGAGAGCAAGACAGGGAGAGAGAAAGAAGCAGTGTAGTGTGTTCAGCGCTTCGCCGGTGCTCCATTCTGCTCTGTGGTTGACAGGTTTCTCCTGTAAAACGCATGGAGCATTTTAAAAATGGATATGCGCTATATAAAATAATAATAATAATAATACTAAAATGATAATAATAGAGAAAATGGCGAACTACGAAGGACAAGACAGTGTTATTTTATTTATCCATCTTCTGGTTTATCGATCACCGATTGTTTACCTTCATCAAGATGACGGGTCGATGAAATGGGAGACTGCTAGTGTTGCGTGGAAGAAGCCACGGTAGGCCAGGGTGATCCGTAGTGAATCATTTATGTAGGGTGGAGTCGTATGGGACGCGCCATCCTAACACTCCATCATACCCATGTATGTAAGTTTGATTGTTGGGGACAGCATCAACCCTCTATACGAACACAGGAGCGCACAGAGCTTTGTTTTATCCCTTGTCTTTTTCACTGTTTATGCCAGTCAATGCGGAAATTAATTTGACAATATCCCTCTACAATTCGCCTCAACAAGACATTTTAGCTGGATGTGTGCCACACTAAGATTCCTCAAGTATACCATGATTGTGTATGCTCCCAAACCCTCTGTGAAAGAGAATTTCCCTCGTGAGATGATAAAGTTATTCCTGTGGTATCTTATCTTATAAGCGTCATGGCATTCTGAGCCAAATCTGTTTTCTGTCGGTTTTGACCCAGACTCGAAATTCTGAATGAAGTAGCATGACAGACATGTCTCAGGCTCATCAGTGCACAAGACCCTATTGAACTCCAACGTCAAGGTCTCCCGCTAAAACCGAGGCAAAACAGACTTGACCTTAAAAGTCCTTAAAGTCCTTAATTTTCATTTTTAAAAAAAGTACTTTAAATGTCCTTAAATTCTGAAAATGATGTCAAAGCCCTTAAAAAGTCCTTAAAATATGATTTGTTTTTCAAGTGAAAAATTTGAGATGTAAATTTTCTGGTACGATACAGAGACACCCCATTTCCGTGTGTGAAGCACACCACTTGTATATTTGTACTTTTTTTTTTTTAATGCTGTATGTAATAATTTTTGGTGACAGGTCCTTAATTTTTTTTGTTTGTTTGTTCTGATTCCTTAGGAGGTCCTTAAAAAGTTATTAAAATTAGTATTCAGGACTTTGTATGAAGCCTGCTGGACTCTGTGCGCTATAGGCATAAAAGTGCATCATTTTCTCTAGCACTTTTGTACTTAGTTCAAGTCATCTACTAGATTTAGTTTTCTCTGTATTAAATTGACAAACTTTGACGCAGTGGACTTAAGATCCCTAAATAGTCAAGTTCCAGATATTTCCTCCAGTAACCATCGCCAATGGCGATCGCTAGCCCTGTCATGAAATCGGATACGTGTATTCTCACAATTGCAGATGACCTTTTTTTTTTTCATTTTGCCAAAATACTCTATGAACGCTTTGAAGGAATTGTATTTTTCTTTTGATCAGGAGGATCATAATATTTTATATGTTTGTAATTAAAAACGTATCTAAGAAAGGGAATGTACCGGTAGTTTAAGTAAAATAATTTTTTTTCCAGACCTGTAAAATTACCTCTTTCGCACTTGCGCGGTTTCAGCCGACCATTATGATCAGCAATATTGCTGAGGCATTAAGTGATTGTCAGGTAATCTAAGAATTTAAGGGACCAACACACTTTCTGGCTGTATTCATGATTAAACCAGTAGCCTAACGGCTTTGTAAGGACATAAAGTAATTGCGGGGTAATCAAAGAATTCATAGGCCAAATTAAAATGCATTGCTTTTAATCTGCGTTAAGCCTACTCCAGTAGCCGAGTGGTAAAGTATGGTTAAATTGCGTTGTACATTTTCCTGTTTGTTTTTTTTTAACTCTCAGGACGTCACGCTCAGGAAGCATGTGTTTGCAGTAAATACACTGTAGTTCGTGTTTAAACATTTAAATCAATATTATTTATTCGGCAGTAAACGTTCTGACTGGCTTTGATGAATACTTCACATCGGGGAGTTCAAACGCGAGAAACCCACAGTGCCCGTTAGGTGCCCCGAAGCGATTATGGCACAGGAAGCCTCGGTTAACCGTTCCATGGTACTATATAGATCAGGGACAAACAATGGGGTCTTTTTACGGGTGTTGTCGATTCCACAAGGGATCAGTTGAAGACAGTCGCCCAGTGGCCATGTACATGTATTTATTTGTTTGACTGGTTAGCAACCATTAACACTGTAAGGATTGTCTGAGTGTTCAGTGAGATAGGTCGGTGGGTTTAGAGTTTCTGTGTCTCGTGCCGGTCACGGTTAGAGAGTTGCCATTTTAATCATGAGGTGACACCTAGCGCATGCCAGAACACAACATGGAAGAAATCAGTCCGTATGATCTATGAAGGTCTGGAGACGCCAAGTATGATGTTAGGCAACACAAGTACCGGTATCAGAATATGACAGTAGTACTTGGGTAACAGGCCACCAAGTGTTTCTGTTCGGATAGTAATCAACTAATCGGAGCAGATACATGTAGTACAGTACTACTTCGTGCTCTGAGACATATACACGTTTATCGACATTATCAAGTATTAGCTGAGTACCCGTTCGATAAACAGGTTTGTGTAGTTTTTTTGTTGTTTTTTTGTAAAACTTAAGACACCTGTGAACTAAGAAAGGCATTAATTATACACCGATTTGAGACTTCTATTAAAAACTGTGCACCCTTACATCCATTCTGATGCACCATATAAAATTTGAAGTCTGAGTGTTGAATGGTTCAGAAGCCTTTTGCAATGAAAAATCACGTCCACAAATATATATAACATAGATTAATGATTATCCAAAATTGTTACTGCAAGATCAGTACAATAACAAGAAGCATACAGACGTATATTCCTCGATCAATTTAAGATTACCTTTAAATCCGAATTGCCTTGCAATATTTCAGCTCTTGATTAATACGTCTAATAATATTGCCATAGTTAATATACATTTTAAAAAACAGCAGAGAGTAACATTTTGAACATGAACTCCTGCAGCAAAATCGGCCCAGCCTTTTTCAGCGTTACATTTACTAATATAAAACTGAATTAAGTGACCATGAAAATTCGTGGAATGTCTATTTAGGGGTTTGAAAAACATTAACGTGAAGTTTCATTATTGACAAGATTATTTTGGGGTTCATTTGATGTCACTATTGATCAAATACAAGAATCAAACTGACAGTACGGAATGTTTATGCACCCGTAGAATGAAAGGCGCTTTTGATGAATGCGATTCGAGAACTCAGTAGATCAAGGGCCTCTTATGTCTTGTCGTTACAGAACTGAGAAAAAAAAATGTGAAAGCTGTGTGTCCGGGGTGATAAAGTGGAGCAGTGGTTCTCAACATTTTCTGAGGCTATCGACCCCTTAGGCTCCAAATTTTCTTTCTGTATCACACACACACATACACACACACACTCACACAGGCATTTTCTATTCATAAAAACCGGCATACACAGGGTGTTGAACAAGTCAGTAGTTGCCTTGTATTTCACACTAAATCGCCTGCTTCATCGCTTTCGCTCTTTCTCACCCTTTTCTTTGTTTTCGCCCCCCCCCCCCCACCTTCAAAATCAAAATCTCTCCCCCCCCCCCCCCCCGCCGCCCCGGCAATATCGCCCAAGTTGAGGACCAGTAAAGCAGAGCTTAAACCACTACCCCGTTGACTCCTTTGATAGCTCGTTGAGTGCACTGTAGCTCCTGCAAGTAAGAATATACGTGTGTCTGTATGTAGGTCAGTGGGGGCTAACATTTGAGAGGTGCTTTTGAGATTTTTTTCAAAACTGTCACTTCGGCTACATTAAATTTATTGTGCAACAAACAAACAAGGAATGCTATGAATTTCTTCACTGAAGAGGAAGGCGATGCACTGCGGTTGTGGCAAGTGGCCTATATATGTGCATGTATATGACAGTGAAGAGAAAGAGAGTGAGAGAAGAGATAAGAGGTGGAGAGAGAGATAGAGAGAGAGAAAAAAGAAAAAAAGAGAGGGGAGAGAGAGAGAGAGAGAGAAAGAGAGAGATTGTTTTTCGCAGTACGTTCAGCTTTTGTGTTGTCGTTGTTGTTTGGCCCACCACTTCTGAATTTTGCAAAATCCTATTCAATAGCTTCTTTTTCATCTTCTAATTTGCCACATTCTAATTTTGTACTACGGCACTTCAGCCTATCGGCTTGTTTGTCTTGCCAAGAAAAGACCTTGTGCTCGGCACCGTAGCGTCAGTTAAAAAAAAAAACTTCAAATAAAGAACAGTTCTCTTTACAGTATAATAATCTTTTCGAAAGCTCACAAAAAATCCACAAATTATTTGAAATAGGCAGGCGCAATGCATTCAATATCACAACGACATCGAACATCAGATAGGCTCAATATCATTTCTGTACAGGATTGGTGACACTCCATTGTTACTTACAGTCACATCGTAACGAGAAGTTTTACGTGCATAAAATTTAAAAACCCACTAAATACGAATAGATAGGACATTACTTTGTGAGGCCAGGATTTGTACCATTAGCGAGACAAGGGTTTGTACCAGATCAGCTATTGCTAATCTTAGGAGGGTTCACATTACTTAATATTTTACAGCGAGTATGTAATACAGAGAAATAATTTTAAAAAATAATATAGTCAGCGGCAGCGTGTGTGCAAGTAAATGCAAGGTATGGTATTTGCTTTGCGGGATTGCTTCGGTTCCTGCACGATATCACAGTATTTCTGCAAGAAATTATAATACCAGAGCATTATTTAAGTTTACACAGAGGGATCTGGAGAAGTAGTCGTGACTTGAATATAAATATACATTTTTTTCACGAACCCAATTAAAATATATACTTGCACACGTAGATGTCATAGATGTGTAGAAAAGTATATTTGTAATAAATCAGAAGACATTTATAAATTGTCTAATCTGCATAACGAAATATGGCAATGATGGTAAATGCGTCTTTATTGCAGTCGTTGACATAAGAGCTGGTTTACAACAGTACGAGCGAGCAGGATGTTATCAGGTTAAGGTATTGATTTCGCGAACGGCAATTTTTTTAAAAGGGGAAGGGGGCGGATGTAAATACTATACATTGTAAACAGATATTAAAAACTTAAGATCCATTAGCAAAGTGCGGGATTATTAAGCTGGTACAACTTTGAAAGAGACACCGTATGTCCACACAGTGAAAAGATATCTATCTATCTGTTTATCTATCTATCTATCTATCTATCTATCTATCTATCTATCTATCTATCTATCTATCTATCTATCTATCTATCTATCTATCTATCTATCTATCTATCTATCTATCAGTCAATCAATCTATCTATCTATCTGTCTCTCTGTCTGCTGTCTGTCTGTCTGTCTGTCTGTCTATCTGGCTGTCTATCTATCTATATATCTATCTATCTATCTGAGTGTGTGTGTGTCTGGATGGAAGGATGGAGGGAGGGACAGATAGATAAATAATAGGTAGAGAGATAGACAGACAGACAGACAGACAGACAGACAGACAGACAGACAGACAGATAGACAGATAGACAGATAGACAGATAGACAGATAGACAGATAGATAGATAGATAGATAGATATAATTCTTTATTTCCAATTAGTCGGTACAGTATTTCACACACGATACCCATACAGGAAACAATAGAATGGCATTGTAAATATTAATCCGTTACATGACTGAACATAACTGCTGGCTCTTGGCTTATTTTATCCATAAATAGATCGTAAAAGTGGACAATAACTAAGACTGGCGCATTTATTATTGTAAACCTCTTATGGACATTTCCGAGACTGCCTATAATTAGCACAATGATTTCACAATGATACCCTATGGCGTTGATCTCTAAAGAAAATGGGTAGTACTTGTCAAACTTTGATTTGTAAGCTTTATCAATATAAGCATCAAATGGTATCGATATTTCTACTAGTTTGACTGTTTTTCTTTTTCTGTCAATCACTGTTATATCTGGCCGCACTTCTCTACGATGGAAACCAATAGAGTCACTTTCAAATATAGATGGTTTGAGGGGAGTGTTTTCAATATGGTCTTGTTTCTGTTGAATGAACGAATCTTTCTTTCCAAAATGTCCAAGATGTTGTTGTGTCGTTGTTGGTACATAAGGTGAAATTTTGTGCAGCCATTAAGGGCGTGTGATGCTGTTTCGCTTGGATGATTGCGCACGACTTGGTGTAGGTGTTGGGGTAATCTTCTCCAACTCACCGTGTCGTAAAGTGCGTCATTGTTGTTGACACCGCCATTTTGAATCGTTTTCGTGTTGTTGTCATCGCAGCCCATTGTTATCCTTCTTACTTTACCAGTCCGAATAGCTTCCTTCACCGTCATCTTCAGCCATGGTACTTAGGCTAGATCGAAATGCCTTCTCCATAACGATAAACTCACCCCACAGCTGTGGGTCCTCAAATCGTAAAGTGCGTCATTGTAGTTGACACCGCCATTTTGAATCGCTTTCGTGTTGTTGTCCTCGCAGCCTGTTGTTATCCTTCTTACATTGCCATGACGTCATCATTTCCTGAAAAATTCTCCTATCTATCTATTAATAGCCAATTTTTTTGTGGATGACCCAAAGTGTCTCGACATCAATGAATGTCTTTGTGCTGATTCCTTTCGGTCTGGAATGCTGTGCTTAACCATTCGAAGAATGGGGCAATTACTAGAGTGTTTAATTCTGTGTTAAAACTTGACAGCTCTGAATACGAAACATAAATAAAGAAAGTGTACCCAAATAGACCGTGAAGGGCGCAAAGTAGCCGTTATCGTGCCGACGCGCCGTAAATTTGCGTCATGTGGCCAGGTTGGGTTATATTTGCACGGTGAATTTTTTTGTTTTGTTTGAAAGTTATTAGAGCTAGGGTTAGGTTCAGTTACTTGGCCACAACCGTTGGCGACGTAGTCACAATATCAAAATGAAGTTACCGTAACGAAATACTGCATTAAAAGCCGTTGAATTTCTAGTTTTGCCAGGAGACCGTACACTAATTGACATCATCTAAATATTGTGTTTCGGTATTTTTTTCCCCAGTTAAAAATTAACCTGTCAGAGGACTATCGAAAGTATTCAGATCTCAGTGATATTTTATCAAGTCAGGAGACGAGGCGTCCAGGTAGCGTGATCTCGATCTGAGAGGTGGTTTTATTTGAGATGTCAACATTGCCGAGCGTCGAATGCAGGCCACAAATATCCCCTCTTGACGCTGTTAGCACTCGCAGCTCAAGCTCGTTACAGGCAAGCAGTGTCCGCCCACAAACAATCGAAAAAAACCACACACGTTTCGTGCGAGCCACTCACAAGAATTCTTTTTTAGTTTATTCTTTCTTTGTCACATACCTGCCCCCCCCCCCTCCCGTCCGTGCTCGTTAAAGGGGAAATTAAGTATATTTAATTACGATTTGTTTTTTTCCACTCCTGATTGTGTGTGATCAGGACCCATTTGGAATTCTCGGAGTAAACATGACCCAAAAATCTGAGACTGTTTTTTTGCAAGTGTATCACGTTCTGTGTTTTTCTGCACTCTCGTTCTCTCCTGGACCTCAACAAATTGGGAAATAAAAGGTTAAGGAGAGACAATCTTCCTTTTGTCTTTCCTCTTAATCACAATCTTTTGCTCGTGAGTCTTTCTTGTTCATCGTGATATACAGAGGGTGATTTTAAAAATTGAATATATTAAAGGGGGAGAGGGGGGGGGGGAGATATTATCATGCTAGGCCCGGAACGTCACAGCCAGATGTTGCCAGCAAAATTTACACCCAAGAAATAATTGCAGAAGCTGACTGTGTCTGACCGGGCTGTGTATGATTGGGTCTTCCCGGATTTACTTTGGGAATAATTATAGGAAAGTATGTTGTGCACTACTTGTCTGCCAGCAGCTGACTGCGTCATTCCAAGCTTAGTATGATACTTCCTTCAGAAATTTATTGCTAAGTAGTTAAGTTGTACGAATACTCGTAGGAATGTACAGCAGGATAAGCATTACTTACACCAAATTGTAGTTACAACACAGTACATTCGTAAGTTGTAGTTATGTGACCAGATTGATGAGGAGTTTGATTCTAAAAGTGTTCATTTCTTCTGTTTGAATCCTTCTCTGAACCATTTGAAAACAAAACAACATAATAAAGCAAAACCCATAAAATCAAGAACATGAATGTACAAGATTGTCCAAAAGTTACTTTTTTCACCATAAAAGTTATTTTACAATTATTATACTGCAGCTATAAAACAGTTATATTTCAGCTTGCCCATGCATTTGAGCTTTATTTATATTATTATTGTTTTTTTAAAATTTTATTTCAATGTATTTATTCCTTGGTTTTTAATTATTTATTTATTTACTTTCAGTGGTAAAAGTAAACTTTGACTTTTGACCCACCCAGTGGATTATGACGATATTGTGCACTACCAGTGATTTATCAAAATGATACTGAATCTTTGAACTCCACGCAATTTACTCTTTTCTCACGACCCGATAATTATAGACATTAACTTGGCACGGCATGTAGAATTTGAAAGATAGAAAAATATCAGGGTTTTTTGTTAGTTTTTTTTTTTTTTTGTGCGTTTTTCATTTTGATGAAAAGCCATTATTAGATGTGCGTGGGTGGTTGGTGGCCTCTTCTGGGGAAGTCTCCGTCTGTCCTATCGTTCTGTTATTATTATGGTCTGTCTGTCGACTTGCTTTTCCCACCGCAGTGTGACCGTGATCGTGTTGGCGTGCTTTCTCCAAACTCAGAATTAGAGGGGCTTGACATGACATACTGAACAATGAAGTCCTCAATATTGTAAGGAAATGTCCATGAATCACCGTATTTGTTCAAGTTTTTTTGTCACCAGTATTTACATTTATGTTTCAGTTTTACGTCAAGAGGGATTTTTATGCGGGCTTTGGTCAATAGAAGACGTGCATACGCTTTGTCAGTCTTTGTATGTCAACTCTCTAGACAGCTCTTCATACAGTTACAAGTTTTATTAAACTCCCTTTAAGGATACGACAGTGTCAACTTAACTTTTGACAATAACCTGTAATTTCTACATGGCGACATGATTTTCTCTGTCAGTCTTTGCAAGGAGCCATCCATAAAACACGCACATTCGGAAAGGGGTGGCGGGTGGGGGCAGACAGGGCATATGGAATACGGACATGGGGTGAGGGGGGGGGGGTAGGGTTCTGGAGAGTACGCTTTTCGATATGATCACGAATTGAAAAGCTTGGTTTTATTTATAGTTTCTTTCTGTAGGCTGCATAAAACACACACACACACACACACACACACACACGCACGCACGCACGCACGCACGCACATTTCAAAGAAACAGTCCTATAGCCCATGCTACGTGTCATTTAATGCGTTCAGACGTCAGGACCTTGTCATGGCTATTCACCAATCCCAGGCCGGTTACTCGTTTATGGAGAAAAATAAGTGTGTGTGTGTGCGTGTGTGGTGGTGGGGGGGGGGCAAAGGGAGGGTGTGTGACAAAGAGCGTATGAAAAAAAAAGCGTACGTGGGTAAATAGGGAAGAGGGGCGAGGGGCAATCGACAAAATTGAGCGTACGTACTTTGTGGATGTCCCCCAACTTTTTTGCTTTCTCTTTAAATCAGCTCATATATCTATTATGGGCTGGCTTGTGTACTGAAAAATAAATTACATGAACGCTAGTCTTACCCCTTCCAGTTTGTTTTTTCTCCCGGGAGAAAATGAAGAACTGGAAGAAGAGGTCCTACTTTCCATGGTAGGAAAACAATAATACAATGTCATATCAAAAGAAAAAAAAGATTAAGGCTTTTTGCGCAGCCCGAACTGACTACGGGTAAAAGAGACTCGACAGTTCAGAAGGTTGATATCACCTCCGGAAAATATGATACAATAATAATATCATCTTGAGATGACTACTGTGAGCAACCCTAACTGTTAACCTAACCCTGCCATTAATTAAGCTTATTTTTCCAAGATTGTGACCTAAACCCACTTAAGATAGGTGATTTTATCGTTAATCTACTGCCTGAGTGTAAAGCCGTCCTACGCACATCCACAAATATTCGAAAACTTTTTAACAAAAATAAAAAAAATATATAATAATTAAAAAATTTGAATAAAGACATTGAAACCAGGAACAGGGTTTGAATGTAACTTTAAGAGTGTTGACGGGCTGAGTCAAGTTTTGTCTCTGTTTTAGTGGGGGTTGGGGACTGGAGTTTAGCGGGACCTTGTGCACTAGCGAAACCGACACGTCTGTCTCACTAGTTCGGGCGGGTCAAAATTGTCTTGAGTCAGCTAGCGCAAACAGTGACCTCGCGCTCTGAGACAAAACAGATGTGAAACAGATTTGACAGAGTGCGCCACCCGGCTAAGGGCGGAGTTTGAATTTCAGTTTTCAGTTTTACAAACCCGTTAGGGTTGTAAACGCTTCAAGCGGGGCCGTTTCAGTAACTAAGTCATTAGAGAAGGTCCTGCCGCTCTTCCCAGCGTCACAGTTTTGGTTGTTGCTGCTTTCTGAAGTATTTGAGCTTATATTGCATGCTTCCCAGTATAGGTGTTAGAAGTCTATATCTAGATGCGAAGGGATCCCAGGTTCAAATCCCGCACAGGTAGTTTTTGGCAAATTTTTTGAGTTAGGTAAGGTTTGACGAAATTGTCACCATTACATTTTGGGGATAAACGACAAACTGTTTACAAACAAAGAAACAACCCGAGGATGTAACAAACAAACAAACAAAAAAGAGTTAATATATTGTCTCTACAGGACGAAATAACCATTATTATGTTTTCACCCTTGTGGCATGTTGGATGTTCAGATCAGTGAATGGTTGGTTACCTGTAACAAGACAGAATTAGAGAGGATCAAGTAATATTGTTTAGACTAAGAACTGGCCACAATAGGCTCCACCACCATTATGTTCACCAAGTTTAAAATAGGAACATCTGCCATATGTGAGTGCAGCCAGTCTCCTCAAAACACGGAGCATATATTGCAGAACTGCACACTCTTCTCAGCACTGCGAGAAACTATTGGCCCCAACCCACCGACCTGAATATCAAACTCTATGGTGCTCTGCCAGAACTGCAGAAAACCGTAGATTTTCTTAAAAGAACAAATCTGCAGATTTAGATTGGTGAACGAAAGAAGAAGAAGGAGTGCATGCCAGAGTGCCGTCTTTTTGAGGAGTTGTTTTGCCTGGAGCATGTATATTTTTGTATCGTCTCTCGTTGTTGGTCACTTTGAAAGTTCATTGAAAGGAATTATGTTTTCATGTCGTGTCTTTCAGATGGCGGGACAAGTTTTGCCAGCTTAGAAGTTTCCCGAAGTGACGGCTCGGTACAGCCTACAGTGTTGGAAGAGACAGTTGGAAAGATACATTCCACAATCTATGACAGCGCCTTGCCATATACAACGAATGTGCCTTCCGGCCAATTTGTTAGAACTTCTTCAAATTTTATTGCCCAAGATATATCATCTGTGCAGTTTACCGATAGTCTTTCACCAAGTTTTGCCATATCTAAGATTACCGATGAATCAAAGCCGTCTATATACCAGACACATACTATTTCCAACATTCCAGAAAGTGTATCCGAATCAGCCCAGTTGGATTTGACTGAGATTGTTGTAACTTCAAGAGTTGTTTTGAATACCTTTTCTGCACATCCCTCCAGTGTCTTTTCACCAACGCCTAGCACGGGTTTTCAGACAGATGTAACAGAACGTGTTCAGGATGTTTCAAGCAGAATAGAGATATCCCATCAAAACAGTGAGAATTCTCAAGAAGCTACAGTTAATATGGTCGGCTCCTCTGATCTACCAGACAAAGATACAAGTGATCCCCCGTCCATAGAAGTTCTGTCGATGACAGCTGATGTTTCAGTAACAGGAGATGCTGAATCGATCAGTGCCGTGTCATCTTTAAACGAGGTTACTTCAGAATCTGTTGATTCTCCAACTATGCTACTTCCATCTACACCTAAAGCTGCCAGTGGCTCCGTGGACTTCACCCACTTAATATCTTTAGAGGTTATCATGAGTGTTACGGAATCACTCTTTCATACATCGAATTTTGAAAGCGAGAAAACACCCACAGTGGACGAAACTGAGACAGTGCAGGTCATCAATGCAAATGATGTCTCTTCAAGTGTACTTTTCACAGGTATTCAGATGTTATAACTTTGAAACCAGATGTGTCGAATTTTTTTGCTCCCAGGAGCAATTGTAATGTTTTTGTGTGTGGCACAAAGCAGCGTGTCCCAAAGCAGTGGCTACTTGCACATAGGAAAGTATTTAACTCGTCAGTATTGAGAGAAAAATAATCAGGCATGAGTAAGTTCAGCCACATCGGAGGGGGTAGAATACATTCCATTAGAACACATAGAGTGAACTGTGTTTGTGAATTTATGATCTGAAAGTTTCCTATCCGTATCTCTGAAAAGAGAGAGAGAGAGGGGGGGGGGGGGAGTCTTGCGTTTGAGTTTGGGTTTAACGGTGTATCGGCACGGTGTTGGCCACTTTGCACCTTTCACGTTTTTTTCGTTATCTTACTTTTGGCTAGCTTTCATCTCCCAGATCCCTGTTAATGAGTTCAAATAAAGGTGAGGTTAAAAATCTAACGGGAAAAAGGCCCATGCTGTAAAATATGTCTACATGAACCTCAGAGAGAAAGAGAGAGAGAGTTTTTGCTGGACTGGGCAACTAACAGACTCTGGTTGACTGTGACTGTGGTTTTGTTTTTATATGAAGGGAGGGGGGAGCAGCTACTTTAAAACAGTGTAATTTATATACTTTCGCTAATTTAAATTTAGGGTCGCTGATTTTGACTTTAAGCTTTGGCTTTCAGTAAGTAAAAAAGTCAGAATAAGTGGCTTCGTTTCTCTAGGCGTTGTGGTCTTAGTTTTTCAAATGTCGCACGCCGACCTCCCATTTTTAACAAATCATTCATTTCTTTTCATTGGTTGCAGATGCTGCGTCATCTCAACACGGTGTAATTGTTACATCGACTGCTACCGAAATCGACGCCACCACAGCGATCCCAGACATTTCATCTGCAAGTCCGTCGCTGAATCAGTATTTCAGCTTTTCTGTGGATGAGAATCTACTAACAAGCAGTGATCTTTTATCCCAAGACATGGACTTGTCCAAATCAGTTGTTTCCAAAAGCCGTAGTTTATTAATTGAAAGTTTCAACACAGTTATCCAAACGTTCCAACCTTACCAAAGTATAAATATCTCAGAGATGAATAGTTTTCAGACTGTACAAAGTTCCAGTTTTCAAACGGCAGATAGTTCCTTTACTATAGGTACAGAAAAACCTAGTATGTTAGATTCTAGTGGGGTGGATTTAGAATCTGCATCTGATTTTGACAAATTAGTGGATACCTCTGTTGTCCCATCCTATCAGTCCAGTTCTGATGAAATTTTGAATACCGTCGCCATGGAAACCAGTTTGGACTTGGCGACAGAGATAAATCCTACACCTACCCAGGTTCCTGTTTCAGCGTTCATGTCACTGTCAGAGGTAGACCAGAACTCAAACAGTTCTTTGGGGTCTTCTATCAGCAGCAATATGAGTGCCCTTGAAAACAAGGCCAGTGCGTCCCTGGACCAGATGGAGTCAGGAAGCTACTACACCGGCGACAGGCAGAGCACCCTAGCACTGGATGGTATTTCCGTAGATGAGGAAATGTCAAGTTCAGCAATGCTCAATGAAGATTTAAGTGCATCGCGAACAGACATCAGCGACTTCTTCACAGTGTCTGATCAGCATGTCCTTCCTGGAACGCCAGTCTCAGAGGTCAGTGACAGCTTCCATACAATTTCACCTGCCCTAGATAGTGACATGGAGATTGGCATGAATGCATCCGGTGGTCTTGTTAGTACAGGAATGCAGCCTTCAGATTTGCAATCTGTGACAGTGGACAACCTGGGTTCTCTTAGTTTTACTAACCCCTCCACTGCGTCGTTCACATCAGATATAACAAAATCTGAAATTGCTGCAACTGCTATTTTTGAGGTGACCATGAGTGAGCTTAGAAGTGTTGCATCGTCCATGAATGAATATGACTCTTTGTTAGATGTTACTTTAGAATCGAGCATGAGTCTGTTTGATGATGGCATGAACACGGTTTCTGAAAGCTTACCATTGTTTTTTACTAAAGATATGTCGGATACTGTAGACGTTTCTGTACTGTCACAGAATTATATGTTGTCTCTAGATTTAACGAAAGTGGATGAGGCATCTCAAAGCATGACTTTAGATTTGTCTATTATGTTGAATTTGTCTTCTAGAATTGATCAAAGCATGCAGACTTATTTCAATTCTGATTTCACAGCAACAAGTTTGAGTGACACTTTTGAGCTTGAAACTACAATGCCATCTTTTAGCTCTCTCCTAGATGTTTCAGCACCGTCTTTTGAAGTTTCAGCAGGATCGCTTAGTTACAGCAGCAGTTTGCCAATGTTGAGCTCAATGATGGAGGCAGCGGTCAACAATACAGATGTAATGTTGACAGAAATAGATGAAGACACCATCATACCATCCTCAACAATTGGAATTGACATGGAAAGTAGGTCTGTAAGTAATTCATCACTTATGTATCTTACGGACAGTTTTGAATTGCCAGCAACAACGCCAGAATTTACACATAGTGAAAACATGCGTATGTCAGACAGTACTTATGTCTCAGCCAGCGACTACAGTTTCCTAGACAGCTTCATGCCAGCCCTCACAGATTTAACCCCTTTGCAGTCTTTGGTTGCTTCAGTGGCATCGATGAGCTTGTCTGAAAACCTTGGAGCACCAGGCTTAACACAAACACTGTCAGAAGTTCCGACAATATTTCCAACAGATCTTGCTGGCTTCTTTAGTATGCTGGTCGACAGTTCTTCAGTATCCCAACTGAAGACTACATACTTGCCACACAGCATTGCTGTTGAATCTGATATCAACATTATGCCCAGTGTACAATCTGCTTTTGGTGAAATGGAATCCAATCAGAGCTTGGAGACATTTGAAGTGTTACAGATAAGTATGTCTTCTTTTGCAGAGAGCCTAACCAGCGCTTCGATGGACATTATTTCTTCCAATGATGTGGAAGATTCAATTTTGAACTCTGTCCTCGAAACGCTGTCAGTATCTGGAGAAAGTCTGACTGATTTCTTTGAGACAAATCTCACCGCTGAGACAGATCTAAGGCCATTCACGCAGAGCTTGGTCTCCACAATTGACATTTCAGTATTGCCAGACACAATCACGTCTTTCTCTACCATCAGTACTAAAGTGGCTGGCTTGGATTCAGAAAACGGATCAAAGGAAATTTTATCGACGGAGACAGATTTTAGTACTGAACAGTCTAGTATCGGAGAAATGGATAACACCTATCTAATACCTGACCTGAGCATGCTGTCGTCGATAGACATGGATGGTGTCCTCTCTACAGTTATCGATGAACCATCTCTTGCAAGTTTTGAGCCCACTCCCGTTACTCCCCTGATGCCAAGTATGAACCTTTCCGAGTTTTCCAACATGCCCATTGCCTCTGAAGTGTTGGATTTCAATGTCTCCACATCAGAGCAAGACATTCTGGAGAGCACCCTGTCTAACACTGTCGAAATTCCCATACAGTCAGACATTTCTCAGAATTTTTCAAGTTACATTCCTGAACTGAGTGAAACACCTGAGATGGAGAGTTTCAATATGTCTTCAGTGCCAGTGTCGGACTCGGCCTTTGTCGAAACTTCAGCAAGCGTTGATGACGTGATTACTAGTACAGTGGTTCTTACGGCCGAGTCATCACTAGAGGCATCTGATAATTTCACGGCAACAGTTTCGTTATTGGATTTTTCGTATACGACAGACTTTATACATGAT
Source organism: Onchidella celtica (assembly GCA_963931925.1). Lineage (NCBI taxonomy): Eukaryota > Metazoa > Mollusca > Gastropoda > Systellommatophora > Onchidiidae > Onchidella > Onchidella celtica. The sequence continues at coordinate 32,612,186 of OZ007575.1, read as the reverse complement.
GCTACACCAGGTACAGCTTCGCTTGCTGTTTTTGAAAGTATTTACGAAGAACTGGCATCTCAGACTGTGTCTCCTTTTGATACGACTGAGTTCGATCGTACTGCTGGGTTGAATGAAACAGCAAGTCTCAGTCCAGAGATATCGAAGTCGGACTATGAGCAAATGAACCGGACAATTTCTGATGTGGGGATTACAAGCGTACTGACTCAGATAGACCAATCCCTAGCCACTTCGGACATGCTGTTGACATCCACGCCAAGTCAGACCGAGGTATTATCCAGTGAGCTTATGTTTAACATATCTTCAGGACTGCTTCCATCATTTTCATCGACAGAAATGTCGATGCCATCATCGTCCCTGTTGTTGCCTTCATTTCCGTCCGACATATCAGTGGGACTGAACACCGAGACAGCCGGTAGAGAAAACGAAACGCTAGAGACGGAAAGCATGGCCTTCATTTCAACAACACAGTTACCAGACGGAGTCGACAATGGGACCAGTTTACCAGGACAAACTCCCATTCTCACCACTTTTCCAGAATTTTCGGGGAGCTCGGTTTTTGCCACCGATTCAATCGAAAATTTGACCAGCAACTTGAATTTACCGTCAGCTTCATTCAGTGATGAATTATCTGGCACCGTGGCTTTCAATATCAGTGAGGAAATTATTTCATCTGAGACAGAGTTTGTCGTCTCAAGCGCCCCTGACTCATCGCAAAATATTACAATTTCCGACCTTTATTCTTCTGAATCTTTCTACCAAGTTAATTTAACTGAACCACCATTTGAATTCAGTGAAACATCATTTGAATTCAGCAGGGAGATGTCTACAATGCAAACAGAGATGGAGTCTTCGTCTTACGAATCCCTACCAGTGGTCACCCGTTCATTTGATCTCTCCTCTGATGTGGGTGGAATATTCAGTTCTATGGCGACATCAGCGTTTGGAATGGAAGCTTCCACGCCGTACTCCGAAGACATTTTTAGCATGATTTCTGCAGACATCAACGATACAGCTGAATTTCCTCATACAGTGCCCACTATGGCAGCTTCATCTAATCTTTTCTACACGGGTGCCACCACTCTGGACTTGTCGGGATCTTTAATCACAGAAGATGGATCAACGATTGAATTCAACGAGACGGTGATATCCTCACAGCCAGAACTTGTGTCCACTCCAATAGCCGAGTTTTCGTCACTCCTCGATAATGTCTCGGCGACTTTCAACGATACGGGAACGGCCATAGTGTCAGATATTCCTCAGATTTTATCAACTGCGACAGATTTTCTTTCACCAAGTGATTCAATTCTGTACGCAACTGAGACCGTAGGCATGACTGATCTGTTGCCATCAGAAGGAAATATGAGTGCTTTTGCATCGACTTCATTTTCAGGCACCTCGGCTATTGAATCCAGTTTTTCAATAGAAACGCCAAGCCTCAACGTATTCAGTGAAAGTCTCGTAGATCTGAACTTGACATCGGCAGATCAAACCGAAGATCTTTTCCCAATTATAAGTACTGTCCTCACTTCTGAAATCGAGATTTCGCTATCACTATCCGAAGAACTTGCCAATATCACATCCTTGGCTTTGACCGACACATTGTCTGTGATACCGACAGCGCCACTGGCGTCAGATATGCAATTTTCAACAAATCTCTCCATGTTTCCCGCATCAGATCTTATTCAGGTGAACGAGTCAACGTTTGAGTTCGAGCCGACAGCATTTCCTTCCACAGATACAAGTTTCGCGTTTCAGGTTGGTTTTTCACTGGTGGGACAAACTGTATGTCTCAGAAAATCGTACTCTACATTCTCTTTTATATCAGTTTCTAACGATCAGAACTCCCAGTAGCCCTCTATTTCCTGCAGTTAACCCTAACAGCATGCTGCCTTTCTTAGCTTGGGAGTGGGTAAACAAGTTTTGCATGATGGCATGCTGGGTTTTAGTTATTTACTTATTTTTTAAAACCATTTTCTTCTCTTTTCCTCTCGACCAACCCTTCAATGTTTTCCTGCATGGCTCAGTGAATTTCTTGTATTTCTATTGTCATGCTTTACTATTTTACTACACTTATTATGTAGTCAATTGTTATTCTATCATGCAGCTTACTCTCTTCTGTCAAGACTATTCCTGTATCGCATACATTGAAGTCTGAAGGTGTTTTCATATTCAGTTGCAACAGCAAAATCTTTGTGAACATTATTATGCGACTGCATATTCGCTTTTGGGAAGAGAATTATACACCTCACTATTGTAGGCCAACACATGAAAATAGCACTAATTCTGCAGCGGCTTCCTCTCCTGCACGCAGCCTTTATATGCATGGTCTGTCCCCTAAACTTTAGTCTATGATCTGTCCCTTAAAACTCAGTCTTGAAAACTTAATGCTTACTAAACACAACTTTGCTGTTTCTCTCAGATGGCTTGGTCCTTTATACATACAAAATAGCCAAAGTTACCCTCGGATCTCAAATAACACGCTTTAGTTTTTCTGTATTCTCAGGCAATTTACATGTCCAATGTTTCATCCAAACCTCTTGTTTGTATCCACAAAATCCTATTTGTTGTGTCTCATGTCGTAACTCTTTTAATCATGTTGTTGCTCAAAATATAACAGAGATTGATCTCAGCAGCTCGATTTTCCAGATTCTAGATCCCAGTGCAGAATTTTCAGAGCGGTTTGAGCTTGATACTTCGGAAATGGCGCCACCAGTCAGTTCTGCTGTGACAACGACAAAAGCTGCATATTTTTCCTCCCTTGAAGATCGGGACATTCTAACATTATCATCATTTGGAAACACAAATACGTCATTAGAGTTGTCATTGACAGGGATCTCCGAATCAGTCTCCGTTGCAAATGAAACACTTGGGTTTACGTCAGTCAATATCATGACTTCAGCCTATGAAATTGAAAAAGAAGTGACCATCAGCTCTGTAGATTTCAGTGGATTACTGTCTTCACAGAACGATACAGCGCCAAACAGTATAGGTACATATGAAACGTTGTCTGAACGGCTGGTTTCAGAGTCTTCCGTGCTTGACACATCACTTGGAAACCCAGATTCAGCAGCAAGAACCCCAATCATGACAAGTTATGAATCGGTCTCTAGGTTGGAGACATCATTAGGAGCCAATATTTTCAGCGATGACCTTCTCGGAATAATGACAGAAAATGTTCAGTATCCATCTGTTGTTTATTCCAGTGATTCTCTGGCTTTCGGGTTTGGCTCTTCATTGAAACCTTTATTCACACAAGTTGGAAGTACCGCAATTCAAAGTGAGACGTCAGATTTGACTGTGAGTCTGTTTGAAACAGTAGCTTTGACTAATTATTTCCAGATGGACAGTGTAGATACAGTCACACCTATCACCGACATACATCAGACAACGTTCTTGTATTTGACACATTCCTTCTCGAAACTCTTTGAACTGGACCACAGTTTGCAATCAAGCTATGCAGAGATGGACCACAGTATAGCAGCAAGCTATGCTTTCAGCCCAGATATGGTGGACCACGGCATGTCATTGAGCTATGCTTTCGACCCGGATATGGTGGAGCACAGTATGTCAGTGAGCTACGCTGTAAGCCCAGATATGGTGGACCATAGTATGTCATCAAGCTATGATTTTAGCCCAGATATGGTGGACCACACTATGTTATTAAGTTATGTTTTCAGTCTAAGTATGGTTGACTCCAGTATGCCTGTAAGCTATGCTTTCAGCCCAGATCTGGTGGAGCACAGCATGTCATTCAGCTATGCTTATGTGTCGGAGCACAGTATTTCATCTAGCCATGGAGAGCTGGACTACAGTGTGTCGACAAGTTATGAAGAGCTGGACCACAGTATGTCATCAAGCTATGCTTTCAGCCCAGATATAGTGGACTACAGCATGTCATCAAGCTATGCTTTCAGGCCAGACACGGTGTACTACAGTATGTCATCAATCTATGCTTTCAGCCCAGATACGGTGGACCACACTATGTCATCGAGCTATGCAGAGCCGGACCACGGAGTGTCATCAAGTTATGCTTTCAGCCCAGACGTGGTGGACCACAATATGTCATCAAACTATGCTTTCAGCCTAGATATGGTAGACCACAGTATATCACCAAGCTATGGTTTTAGCCCAGGCATGATGGACCACAGTATGTCATCAAGCTATGTTTTCAGTCCAGATATGGTGGGCCACACCATGTCAGCAAGCTATGCAGAGCTGACCCATAATATGTCATCGAGATATGCTGTCGACCGAGATATTGTGGACAGTATGTCATCAACCTATACTTACAGCCCAGATATTATGGACTCCAGTATGTCATCAACGTATGCCGAACTGGCCCACAATATGTCAGCAAGCAAAGCTTTCAGCCCAGGAAAGATGGACCACAGTATGTCATCAGGCTATGCATTCAGTCCAGACACTGACCACAGTATGTCATCAGGCTATACCCTGAGCCCAGATATGATGGATTACAGTATGTCAGCAGGCCATGCCTCCAGCCTCGATATGATGGACCACAGTATGTCATCGGGGTATACCTTGAGCCCAGATATGATGGACTACAGTATGTCAGCAGGCTATGCCCTCAGCCCAGATATGATGGACTACAGTATGTCATCGGGGTATATCTTGAGCCCACATATGATGGATTTCAGTATGTCTTTGGAGTACACCTTGAGCCCAGATATGATGGGCCACAGTATGTCATCGGGGTATACCTTGAGCCCAGATATGATGGACTTCAGTATGTCAGCAGGCCATGCCTTCAGTCCTGACATGGTGGAATACAGTATGTCATCGGGGTATACCTTGAACCCAGATATGATGGACTTCAGTATGTCAGTAGGCTATGCCTTCAGCCCTGATATGGTGGACCACAGTAGCTCATCAAGATATGCTTTCAGCCCAGATATGGTGGACCTCAGTATGTCATCAAGCTATGTTTTCAGCCCTGATATGATGTCCCACATTAGCCCTGATATGATGGACCACATTATGTCGTCAAATTATGGAGACCTGGACCACAGTATGTCATCAAGCTATGCAGAGCTGGCCCACAGTATGTCACCAGGCCATGCTTTCAGCCCTGATGTGGTTCACGATAGTATGTCATCAAGCTATGCTTTTAGCCAAGATATGGTGAACCATAGTTTTACAGTAAGCTATGCACAACTGGAGCATAATATATCAACAAGTAATGCTTTTAGACCAGAAACCCCAACACCAACCGGTACCCAGACGTGCAGCTCTACTGAAATAACTGGCCTGCTCCCGTCCTTCTTATCCAGAACATATCTACAAACCCCGTCTCTCGCTGACGTCACAACACTCACTATGTTAACCCCAGACTTGCATTTTAGTATCTCGTTGGTACACGATACAAAACTTTCAACGTTGGAGCCTTCCGCATTCAGCGAACCCTCCCAACTCGAGGGAAGCTTTGCCAGTACAGTTTCAGATGAAAGGCAACACAGTTTGTATACCAGGAAATCATTGATTTCGGAACAGCTTGACAGCCAGCCCAGTGGATACCTTTATAGCCTATTTGCCGGGAATAGCCTTTACACATGGGCATCTGAGTCTGAGATTGAAAGTTCTGACAGTTGGTATCAAACATTAATGGGTCTTCCGAATAGTGACACCAACTCTGCACAGACAGACAATGTTGCCAGCTTTATGTCGAAACCGAGTTCCAATCCTACAGTCGGCGTAGAAAGTGAATATTTGGAAAGTTCATCGCGGTATGTGTCGATACATGAAGGATCTCAGCCATCATTTAGTACAGTGAAATTAGAAAATTCTGTCTCATATTCAATGCAAGTCTCTCATTTTGTTCCGTCACAGCTCACCAATCTCTTTCCTGACTTTTCTGAAGATTTCATCCCAGTCGTCACTCATAACATGTCACCGACACCAAGCACACAGTTCTCCCGTGGTTTCACCATGGCATCAGCCTTTGAACTCGTGTCGGAAACAACAGCACAGTTTGAACTGTTTTCAAGTACTGGTGGATGGAGATCAGACGGCAGTGTCGACGAAAAAATGTTCAGTGTTTACCAGTCAGAGCATATGCTGCCGGTTTCTGCGGGTGAAGTAATGACTATACAGTCCGCTGACAGTAAAAATGGAACATACGAAATGTCACTGGAAAGCACTTTAACAAAGACGATATCGGAAGATTTTAACAGCCTGACCTCACTAATTTTCGAAACAGAAAGGCAGCACTTTGTAACCTCAGTAAAGTATATCCCGTCTGTGACGATTCCTTCGGAAACAGAAACATTTTTCTCACTAAAGAATACAGCCATCCCTGAAAGCGCCATTGAACTAGGGTATGCCGGGACTACAACCTCAGGATTGGTAGAACCAACTGACCAAGCATCCACCGTTTCAGTATTAAGCGGAACAAATACATTGATTGATGCAGATACGTTTTCGACATTAAGCGGCAAGCATATGAATACTTTACAGTCCTTTGATCAAGGGTATTCACTGATGGATTCAGACACCGTGTTCGGGAGCATCATTCCCTCGTACACCCTCTCGGGCGGTGCCCTTTCTCGGTTATCTTATATTTATCAGTCAGTTGAAATAAGTACAGAAGCTGGTTCTTTGAATTTAACCAAGGATGATATACCGTTAACCACGCAGTCTACGTCTGTAACAGGAGAATCGGAAACACTGTCTATTGACAAATTATATTCAGTTTACACTGTAAGCACGGAATTTCTTCATGACAGTGCAGACAGTTCCTACTTTACGCTCCGAGAGTCCTTTCAATCCGCCGAAATTTCTTCACAGATGACAGAAACATTGTACAATACAGAATCTCTGCCGCAAGAGAATGATACGGTCAGTATACTTGTGACAAGTAGCGAAACATTATCTAAGATAACTGACGAATTTATATCTGTTGTTTCAGATATGTTTATTCCAACGGAGAGCTCATCCCTGTGGCAAATGGAAGACCTCAGTTTAACATCAGTAGCCATGGTAACGCCCTCAGTTACAGGCAATGATCAGAGCCTCATTGGTTTGACATATAGTTTGCCAGTAACTGAAGTGGCATCACCAATACCTGAGCTGTCGGCATCGCAAATGATTCCCAAACAATCTGAGAATCTTTTCGACACGCTTTCACAGCTGAAAATGCTTGAATCAGTGGGCTCTGGTATTGACGAATATATGACTGACATCATAACACTAAGCTCGTCATATCAATATATCAACAGTGTCCCGAGTAGTTTAATACTAGATTTATCAACAAAGCTAGTGGTGTCCGCAAGTTCTACTTATCCTGATTTGCCTGTTAGCTCAGATAGGGGTTACACTGGGACATTCTCTGGAACGATTCAGGTCACACCTTCACTTGAATCTTTGCCACACTCAGCAACCATCATCAGCGCCACGCCTGTCGCAATCACAGACCGAGTCCCCTCCGTTTCAGATCAGACTTTGTATCAGAGGTTGTGGAACTTGACTATTGCGGGAACAGAAATATCGGGAGAAAAATCGTACACTCAGTTTAGTCGTGTTGTCACATCACCTACACATACAGGAGACGTAACTGATATTACGTTGTATTCCCAGAGTCCATATATAACAGTCGCTGAATTTGAAAGTGAGAAAGATTCATTACAAAGTCTTGCGGGCACTGATTTGCCTTTCTTGGACGAGAGTTTCACACTGCATACGGAACATTTGTTGATGAGCACATTGCTCTTGTCCGATTTGCGAGAGTCACAAAGTCAACATTCGCTAATGGAATATGAAGAAAGCTTTGTCTACAGCACTGACATTGATCAACTCACTTTATCAGAATACCCAAGTGGTGACTTTAGCTCTCCTTCTAGGTTAACAGGAGTTCTGCCATCAGTGGCAACTGATGTGTTGCTTTCCACCACAGGCTTTCAGCTGATGTTTTCAGCGAACAGTGAGGACATATCTTTGAGCTATTCTCGAAGCCTTGAAAGAGAAAGCCAGATGGAGACGAAACACTTGGCCTCAGACACGATTGCCACCGCCTCGCTAAATTTTGCAACAAGTTTTTCATCAGAAAGTACTAGTTCACAGATGGCCTTCGCAGATTCTGCGACTTTCTTGTCAGAGAGAGAAACGGAAAGCTTTTTCAAGTACCAAACAACATTAGATATGTCTCTGTCCCAGTCATCAGCTGAAAACCTAATATCGGTCCAACAGAGATCCTTCGAAGACACATATACAACTTTCCAGGAGTCTGGAATTTCTTCATTGAGCTCGGAACTGTTGGGAACAAGTCAATTTATAATGTCCCATTTGACTCAGGTCAGCTTTTTGGATGAAATCACCCCAAGTATAGTCAGTACTACTGACAGTGAAGTATCACTTTATCACACAAAAAATTCCGTGATGGAGACGGTCGGAAAATTGTCCAAAATAGAATTTTCAGTTGTCGAAACATCTTCAGGATACAAGACCGTCTCAAATCTTGAATCTGTGAGTGCGGTACCACCATCGCCAACTGCATCATTATCCGAGGAAATGAAAAGCATAGAAATATCAAGCAGTGTTATGTTCTTAGAAGATAACAGTTCATCTTCTGACTCTATCATTAATCCCACGGAGAGGCAATCTGAGGATTATATCAGCACTGAGGTGTCCTCTAATATTACGGAAAGAAATGCAACTTATATGATTCCCACAACCATTCAATCATCTGACCAGATGTCTTTCCAAACAGTGTCATCTCAGTATGTCAGTGCAGATTCTGCATCGTTGCCATGTCTTCAAAGTTCATTTGAAGATCTCTCAAGACAGCCATCCGAAGTAACCAGCGTAGAATCACTTATACAGGAAGGCCAGACAACTTTGTATGAAGTGCTATCTCAGTATATCAGTGCAGATTCTGCATCGCTGTCACATCTTCAAAGTCCATTTGAAGATCTGTCTCTTCAGTCATCCGCAGTAACCAGCACAGAATCACTTTTTATACAGAAAGACCAGACAACCTTAATCTCACCCATGAACAGTTTTGATGTAGACAAGCATTCAGCCACCCCAACAATGTTGTTTGATACTTTATTTGCAGAATACACAACATTGTCCGCTGAAATAGATTTCTCGGTCAGTCTGGACAAATCATTTGTCACATCAGAAGAGTTGCTGACCAGCGCACGATTAGGTGAGCCAATGTCCACCATAGACGTTACGCTGATCCTTTCCTCGGATACGTCAGAATATACTGTGAGCTTCGTCTCTTTGGGCCCTTCACATGTCAGTGCAATCCACAGCTCAAAGGAAAATTCGTTCAGCAGTGCAACTGCCTTGTCAGTTCAGCCCTCTCAAACCATCACCATGTTTCAATCCAGCAAAGAAACTTCACTTCTACATTCGACATTGAGCATCCAGGTTTCCGCGCATAGCTCTCCGATACTGCCATTTTCACATGTGGGTGCAATCTCAGACAGCATCTTCACTTCTTTTACCGAAACAGAATCATTCCCACAATCGTTTTCCTATGTGGAGACAACAACTCCTGCAGACTTAAATTCTATGTCAACACGCATGCTTACTTCGAGTGAATTCAGTACTTTACCTGGTTACAAAAATTCTTTTACCCACACTCTTTTCGGCTCTTTCTCGACGTCGCTGCCTTTGTCACCATCCACAATATTAACTACCAGCTACAGCTTCATATCGGAGAGCCCAGGGCGTTATTCAGGCCAAAGAACCGGTATGCTCACGAGTGTACCAAAGCTTACTCAGCTGCTTTTGTCTGTCAGTGAATCAATGGTGACATCATTTTCTCACATAGAAAGTTCATCAGCTGTGTCAAGTTTTATGTATTTGACTCCATACCAAGGAACAGAATCTGTTTCCGATATATTGACTCAAATTCAGCCCTCATCAAAAGATTTGAGTGTGGTCTCTGATGGAATAATTACGATAGTCAGTTACACAGATTCCTATACAGGTAGGTCACCCGGTTCTTCCCTGTCAAAGCAAGCATCAGCCGTTCTTCCTGAAACATACTCAGGAGTGTCATTCAGTTCTCAGTTTGTGGAATTGTCTAGCCTTGCAGGTTTTAACTCATACAAAACTACTGTTTCGGCCATCATCCCGTCAACGTCTTCGATGACGAGATTCAGTACTGGCTCATTCACTGGCCCACTGCCCCCTGTCATAACTTTGACTGAAGGATTTGAATATTTATCGAGTAATATTTACTCCACTCGCCATATGGATTCTAGATTTGACGAGGCTACTATAAGTTTGCATTCAGTAGAGTATGCGAGCTTGACCATACATAGCATGGACACGTCCAGCATCTATGTATCATCTGATTATTTCCCAACCATTCAGCCATCTACAGTTTTATCAAGCCGAGCATTCGAGCCTTTTAGCATGGAAAATAGCAGTGACTTATCTGGAAGATACGAGACCTTTACAGTAGTCGACCACTTGCCTTTATCCGAACTGTCCAGTCAATACACCGACCTTTACCAGCAAAGTTCGTACATGATAACATATTCAGACACAATCACCTACGATTTGCCCATGCTGTCACAAACATCTATATCACACAGTGAGGCGATCACAGAGCCAGTTAAAGATGTATCTCCAAGTCAAGAAATCTCAGAGACGGCAACAATCAGCCTCTATCCGAAAGCAAGTGTGCAATTTGAGTCCATGGGAGGAACATCGGTGGAATCGAAATCAGCATCTGAAAGCAGTGTGAAAACTGGCATCCTTTATTCTTCAGGTAACATTTACTCATTTAGTGAAAGTATATTACTGAATACAGCAAGTCTTGTCGCTTCTAGTAGTGTCGCACATGATGACTCTGAAACAGCCAGTTACAAGTATATATATACTGATGTTGACAGTGGAACCATTTCCTCTTTGTCGTATTTGCCGCTGTCAGAGACGGGTTCACCATTTGCGAGTGAATACGGAAGGAGTACGGAGCTTTCACACCTGAGCACGTCAGTGAGTATTTTTAAAACCCAGTCGCAGTTGATTCCAAGTTTTGGTCAGGACTTGGCCTCCCAAACCCTCACTTTCACCCAACAACTGTCCTCATCGGTGAGGTCCTCATATTCTTTGGACCGGTTGAACCTGACAGACCGTGTCTTCGAACTCACTTCTTCAAGAGATTATCTAGTCATGTCACCTCATCTGAGTTCAACCATGATTCAGTCGATATCAAGTAGTACCTCTCATTCAAAGTATATTACAGCTGATAATTTTGTCACGTCCGCTCGCCATACACCCCCAAGCAGCCAATCTCAGCAGATACCGTCAACCAGTTCACCCTCAGCATTCCGGAATACAGTATCGCCCAGTTTGAGAGTGGATACTTTAACACTGACTACCGCCACGTATCCCGCCATCTCCACCACCACAACTACTACTGTTGTTTCAACTAAAACCCCTTCTTCATCTCAGTTTGTCTCGTCATCACTTGGTACTCTAACACTCAGCATGCTCCTTTTGTCGTTGTCTGTGGAACCCTCTCTTTCCCCTCTCTTGAGTATGAGCGATGTAAGTATGGTGTGCACAGCATTATTCTACCAGACCCATGTCCCCGTTGTGCTTATAAATATTTCACACACGGACTGTATTTGTGTATTTTGTAACCACTGAAGAATTCGAATGTTTGAGGTACTCAGAACACAGCCTTAAGTTCACTATGAAAGATTATGCTGTTTACGGGTAAATGCAATGAATATGGAATTTCCTCTTTTTTTTTTTTAAAGAAAAAATCCTGATTAATTTCATTTTGGACATATGTTTACTTTTTAGGCCAATCAGAAGAACAAGCATAATTGTATCCAAACCATTTTCAACGAAGTTGGTATATCAACACGTTTGCATTATTTCATATTTTCTGATCTGCATCACTCTCTCAATTTGTCCAAAAATTCTGAAACTTTACTAAAAATAACGATTTACATGAGCAAACAAAATCAAAGTAATGTAAACATGTAGCATGAACAGAAAATTAAATTACTGATAAAACGGTAAATGTTCCAAATAAAGATCTGTGAGCCTTAAATCATAGAATCTGAAGGTTCACTTAGGTGGGCAAATGAGAGAACGTAATGCAGCACTGACATTCGATTTCTTTCCTTCCCCTGCCTATAGCAAACTTGTGAATCCGCACGATTCAATGTTTGTCATCGTGTATTCGTTATACATTAATTTTCAGCTTTATGCCTGTGATGTCATTACATGTTTTCCATCTTTTGTTATATACTTTTCAAATGATGTGCGTTTTGTGAAATGCAATGCCGTGTTGTCAGTATAATCTTTTTATATAGTACAGTTTCTTGGCTGTGACTAGTGCGACGTGACTGAAAAAGCAAAAAAAAAAAAAAGAAATTCATGGTATTTATTTTCATGTATTCATTATGTTCTCAGGGGCTTTTGAGTGTAAGCGTGATATTGTTTGCATGAAAATTATGTTTCGATCTCTAGGTTGTTGTTTTCTTTCCCTTTTTTTTTTTTTCCTGTGAGCATACAGTATTTATGTAGAAGTTACGCTTCATAGTTTTGTTTCCGTTATTTCCATTACTGCAGTGAATATCTTCAAAAACTATCATCTTTACCCATTTTAGCTGTGCTTCCATATTATTATATATATTGATTTTCCTTTCTGTTATCCTATTAAGATGTTACGTACGGATATTAAGTTTTAATGTGTAGAAGCAGCTTTTTTTTTTTTATGGGGAAGAAAAGAGGGGTTGGACTCTTTGTAATCACCGGACGGAAAATTTTATTAAGGCCTTATAAATTGCAGATTGCTCTGCTCTGTGTCACAGTGACCCAGACGTAGAAGATGCTTTTGTATTGTTCAGTTCGAACATTTAAGGGCTCAATTCGATCTTAATTTAATAAATATACATCGCATAATCTTTTGCTTACTTCAGGGCTGGTTTTTGAAGTTCTGCTTCCAATCAACTCTTCTAATGAAATTACCCCGCAGTTTATGTTTTTGGCAAGGTTATCACTAAATTTACATTTATTTTTAATGTTAACGTCTTTAAACATACCAAAACGATCTGAAAAACAAACCAAACAGAACAAATCGAAAATTCCACTCTTCAAAGCCTTACAAATATTTTACTAACTGTACTGTTGAGTTCAGTCTCAAGAAATAAAGGTTCAGATAGCCCAGGTTTCTTTACTTTTTATCTGGGTCACCAGCGATTATGAAATAACGAATCAGTTTATGATGTGTATTTCAATACTTACGCATCATGCCAGTACTTTCTATTACTCATGCATTCGCTTAGTACGATTCCTAATTGCAGCGTTTTGGGGAATCCTTGTTCCGCACTTCTGGTCTTGTTTTTCTTAGTATTTAAATCAGGGGATATACGAAATAAAGAAAGAAAGGTGGGAGAGGGGTAATGACGGGGATTCTCATCCTCCGAAGATCTCCTGTTGCCTTGATTCTCTAATACAGTAATAGTTTCATTTTGTTAAAAAAAAAAATAAGTAAACGAATCAATAAATAAAAATGAAGGAAAACGCAGGCATAACCATACTGTGCTCGGATGACTTCAGAATTCTTTTTCATAATCATAGATCAGAAAGAGATACATTGTACATGTATTTATGTACTTCGTGTTGGAAGAAAATCACAGAAGGAACCAGAAAGACGAACGATTTACCTGTCCTTCTTGAATTCATGCTTCTGTGGCAAGTAGGCTAATGATGGGCAACATTTGAGAGCATGGGTCATCTCACTGTGTGGTTTTGTCGAATTAAAACTTGTTTTTGTGTGACTGAATGAATGAATGAATGAATGAAAAGAATGAAAAAGTGAGTGAATTGGCGAATGGAGGAAGGAAAGAGGAAGGCAAAATTTGGACAGAAACATAAAGAGAAAGGTGAAGTTCAGAGAAGTGGGGAAAAAATCTCCTCACTAAATGGATTCAAGACAGTTCGCTGAATGATTGTACATGCAATACCGAATTAAAAAACTTGATTCAGGTGGAGGTTGTTTGGTCAAACTGAGCCTTTTGGAGACTTTTATATTCATTTCTAGTCTCGTTCACATGCTCAATCTCATCACTGAAGTATATAATATATACATATTTAACATTCTGGTCTATATTCTTGGTGTACTACATAATAATTCTACATTTCACCAACAAAAGCCAAACTGTCAACTGCTCCGTTTCCAAGCATTTTCCCAGAGTTTTTTTTTTTTTTTTTATTCTTTTAGTTCTGATTCAGCCCGCCGTCACACCGCTTCATTGTGAAAAAAAAAATCACGCCATTTGGTTAACGGATACTGAGCTTTGTATCACGGCCCAACTATGAAATATATTTGTTTGTTATTTTAACGATTTGCACAAATAATTCAACATTATCATCGGGAGAACATTTTTTCATTATAATTATTTACTCTCTAGTACGCAGCGAAGATCAACCAAATTACTGTAATTCATTCATTTCTGATAAATTCAGCTTTTTTTTTCTTTTCACTCTTGCTCATAAACAAAGTTTCTACATTTTCTTCATAATGCAGTGAAAAGCTCCATTGTCGAGAACAGATAACTCTATAAACAACTTTTGTTACATCTTGCTGTAACTTCTCTGATACACAAACATAAGTAATGTTATTGTTTGTTAGATATATTATTTTAGAGAAAAAAAGAAAATCGTCCTTACTTTTAAAAAATGTTAATAACATGGCTATTGATGTAGTAAACTTCATTTAAAATTTGATGTTTTTTAATAGTAGGATACTAATTATTTTGGAAAGCTTCCGACTACCTGGACAAGCATAGAGGTAAGAAGGGGGACTGTTTTCAAAAGGTGGTCTGAGCGTGACTGGATCTTTAAAATTAACAAAACTGGACGCTGTAGGCTACAGTTTCATTGAGATCATCCAAATATGTAGTGCTATGAAAACTGGCAATTAGCACAATGACAAGCCTGTTGGCATTTTAAAAGACACTTCATATCAGTTTTCATTATTTACTTAACTCAACAATGTCAAAGGCACATTGTGTCAGTTTTGCTTGTTTGTGTTTGTTATGAATGCAAAATGAATGATAATATGGGGGGTGACAGTGCAATATCTCATAGAGGCTGAAGCTGAGCTGCCTATGTAATCACCAACTAAGCAGTAAAAAAAACTTGCTGATACCCACGGTATGACCCATAGTGTGGTTTTAAATTTCTACATTGTCAAAAACTCACATGTTGACATTTTTATTTTTTTTTATGGACGCTGGCTTTCATTTCAGGTCTTTTTAGATCATTTTTGATTTGTATGCGATTTTAACTATTACTAACATATTTAAGGTTGTTTGGTGTTTTTTTCCTGCGTTGTTCTAAACGGCTTCAAGGATTTTCAGCCCATTTCCACCATCATCCCAGCCTACACCCATCACCTTCCAAACCTAGCCTAAGCCCACCATCGCCACTTTGATTTGAATTTGCATTTCTAATCGGATTGCGAGACGCATCTGTTTCATCTCATGAGACTTTCAAGTAGACACTTCAAGTTAATTTCAGATAGCATGTCTCCGTTTAGGCAATAAATTTACTTTACTAATCAGGTGGTCTTATCTCTCTTATTTTTTATATGCTAAACGTAAGAAATATTTTCATTACATTTTTAATGATTCATTCTGATTTCCTGTCTTATCTCTTACATTGTCTTATCTTACGTATCCTAGCTGCATATATATCTTTTTTTTTTTTTCAAACATTTAACAGTTTTGCACATGAATTAGAGTAGACGTGATTTTAGCACCATATTATGCCACAGTTGAATCTGTACAATGTTCTTAACATTTTTATATCTTTCATACCGTAAACCTTTTTTTTTTTTTTTTCGACAGATGTTGATTTCGGTTGAAAATGCACATGAGTAACACTGATTATTCTCTTTCATTAGACAGTTATATTGAAATTGTTTTCTTCTTCTTTCTTTTTTTTTTCTGTCCTTCAGGTATCAATGGATTTTAATGCACACAATTTAATTTATTGAGCTAAAGATTCTGGCATTAAATATAAATAAATAAATAAATAAATAAAAAGAACGGAAAACTTTGTGTCACCTTTGCATATTTATCACTTTGAGACTCTGACGTGACTGTCATTTTTATCAAACAGCTATCAATTTTCAGTGTGTATTTTGGTACAAAATTGCATTAATTTTATGTAGTTTTATACAACAATGTGATAAGGGACTGCAATCTTGTAACGTAACTTAGATGCAGCTTAATAAAAGTTTGCTCAGTTGCACGAATAACGTCACTTTAAATGTAACTGTTTTACGGTGAACGGCGTAAAGCTACAGACTGCATCTTAACATTTGATCGCTGGTTATTACTGTTTCAAATTTCATAGACAGTAATAGTTTTCTAGAATCATGAACATTATACCTGTAACGTTGCAGGCACCGCAGTGAGACTATACATTTTTATTTCTCTGAATCCTGGGTTAACTGCCCAAGTTTAAAGAGCGGTATGGGATATGGGAAGCGATATTTGGACAGAGTTATGGAAATTACTAATGCATTTTGTCGAACTTTCAGTCCCATGTAATTTTCTCAGTTATGATGGGGCAAATCCTACGCTATGGCTATTTGAGAGAAACAAAAATAACAACCTTTCAAGCCAAAATACACATCATGTATTGGTAAATTTTATTAACAGTATTGTGACATTGATGTTTTCATGGAATGTGAACCTCTGTAGCTAACATCTCCTGCATGCCTATCTCAAATTTTACAGATCAGCATTGAAGAAACTACAATAAGTCCCATATCAGAGATAGTGGAAACCTTGTATCCTTCATCCCCATCTTCATTGGTCGTTGAATCGGAATCTCGCCAGACAGTCAACATTTCCGATGTCCTCATCGGACCCTCGTCCCCAGTAACACATACCGTATTGGAATCACCGTCAGTGTTGTCAACATTTGAAGAAGAATCATCATCGTTACCGTTTTCATTGTTGCCATCGTTACCAGAAGTGTCATTTTCATTGTTCTCCACGCCATCGATGTCTTCAGTTTTATCATATTCACCTGTGGCGTCACTCTCAGGAGATAACACACGTTCCTTGTTTCCAACAATGTTTTCTGGTACTTTTGAAACACTATTCACATCAGAGTTCGCACAAGATTTGAGTACATTTTCATTTTCATCCGAAATGGGCGATACCGCCTCAGTAATACCATCTGTGGTCGTTGAAACAACTCCATATACGTCACAAGAACTTATATCAGAACAGACGTCATCGTTTTCTCAGACGTTGTCTATGTCTTTCAACGAAACACTGGATTTTATGACAATAACAGAGACTTTAGCGACCAGTTTGCCCGACTTAATCAGTGCAGATTTCAGCGCAGATATCTCACCAACGGCGTTGTCGGACTTAGAGCAAACAACTCCCTTTTCATTGTTTGTGTCATCAGTGTCCCCTTTTGCGAATGGAACTTCGGGAGAAACAGTTTTACAGACAATAGAAAGTTTCGCCTCCAGTCTTCTTGGCAGTGAAGTCGCAAATTTAACTGACACGTTCATTTTCTCATCGTTCGTTGAAGAGGCAAGCTTGCCGAGTACCTTGGAAGTGACGCCGCTAGAGACTTTCGGTACCGGTGGATTTAGTTCAGTCAGTACTGCTGGCAGTCCAGAAGTCACAGAAATACGATCATCACAGTTTGACAGTTTCAGCCAGTTCTTGCCACTTTCTACGTCCTTGGCCACAGAAGTCGATGTATCAGAGTCAATGTCTGTACCCGAGGTGATATCCAGTTTGAGTTTAGCACCAGAATCAGTTACACCTAGGGAATCAACACAGTCATCAGAGGTGGAGTCATTTTTCACTACACCTGAAGTTGCAACTGTATCATCATCTGTGCTATTTGCAGAGACCTCATTTACAGATGTAATTGTGCCCAGCGAGACAGTTCTTGCCTCCAGAGATAGTGATTTAGTTGTGAGTATAAATGTGATTGGCAGCTATAGGGTACCTGAAGAAGACTAAGGTTATTGGTAAAAACAATCATTGTTTCGTATTTGCCTTATAAATAATATTTCCATATTTATCTCTCTACATAAATAAGTGTATGTCAGTGATTCTCAACAAGAGGCACTTTTGTCCCAGGGGGAGGAATTGAATCAGTGCTGGAATTGGAGTGGAATATCGGTCAAAGGAGATTCTCCAAATTGGAGGAGAGTATCCTATGTACACTTTGTATAAATAATAGATAAAAGGTTCATGAACCATGAAGTGAGGATTTCTTTATTTGTTTGATTACAAATAAAGAAATTTATTTCATACAGCGTTTCATAGAGGCAAGGTGCTCGCCTCTCATGCCAAGGGTCCCGGGTTCTAAACCCGGCCGGTGCAGGCATGTTGGAAGTTTGGGATTTTTCTCATATTTTCATGTCCCTGATCCTATTGAGGGGTAGGATCGAGTACCTAGTCTTCTCGGATAAGGACGAAAAAATTCGGAGGGCCCGTGTGCACGTTGCGCACGTTAAAGATACCTTGGCAGTTGGAAATCATAAAGAGCAGGCCGAACAGGCCGCTGCCCGGGCAAAATTAAATAAAAATTCATCCCTACCACCCACTCCCCCTCATCCCCCCACCACCAAAAAAAAAAAAAAAAAAAACGCCGACCGGCGCTGCACTGTGGCGACGACGTGCCTGCTCCAGTTGTAACTGGGGTGCAATGGCACAAAGGCAAAATTTCCCAAATGGGATTAAAGAGTTATACAAATACAAATACAAATAGTTACCTCTGTAAATGTTCAAATTACGAAAAAATGATTTAATTTCAATTCAAAATGGTATTTAATTGAAAAGACTGGGATTGCAAGTGGAGGAATGTGGACTGGGAATCACTGGTGTACGTAAATGTTTCCAAAATGTTTCTCATTAGTACATAATCAAGATCAACATCCATTTAATCATAGTGATACTAAAAATAAACATAATAAACGCATGGGTGTGCATGGTGCCTGGTTTGCTATCTGTGAGGATGTTTGTTAGACAGTTGGTATAACCCATTGGTAATCTTGGTATAGGTACCTTTGTTTGGCTGCATGCATCCTTTGCTCAAGCACATTGAAGAATGAGCATGATTTCTGATTGCATTGTCGTGTTCATTTGTGTCTTCTTGCCTGGGTATGACAGGATCTGGTGTTGAACTGTGTGTTGTCCATTCGACCTGCCAGGGTGCTCTATCGTGTTCCAATCCAGCTGTCACTTTAATGGCAGTGCTTTTGGTGGGGTCTTTCAGTACATGGGTTTGTATAATTTACCTCATTTTATTTACCAGGGAAGTACACAGTCCACAGCATCAGTGACATTATCAGTTACTGAAGAATCGTCAACGACACAACTGCAAACTTCACAAGCAGTACAGACCACAGCCGTGACGTCAGTGGAGCCATCAGCAGCATCATCAGTGGTACCTGCATCGTCAGTGACCCAATCAACAACTGCGACAACACCAACAACACCTGCAACATCACCACCGCCTTCAACTGTACCAACCATTGAGAACAGCCGAAATGACACCCAATTCTGGGTTACAACAGGTACATGATCCTGTCATTCAGATGTTGAATGTCAAGTACCACCAAAACATAGATTCCAAGAACTAAGAATTCTGAATCATGCAAAACTGATCTTAACTTTTGCATTGTGAGTCCAATGGGTCAAGAAGCAATTAAAAATATTTGTAATTAATTTATTCCTGGGAAATTTTCCTTGAAATATTAGATATTCGTCAGTAACGATACTGCCCATCTTCCCATGATTTTAAGATTTTAAAATATGCAAGTGGGTGCTCAACAACGCAAATGCATTTTTACTGTTCCTGCCCATGTGTCCTTAGATCTCACAGACACCATACTTTTAAAGATTATTTTATTGTCGTACTAAGAAGGATTTTATTGTCCTACCTTTTGTTGTACGTCTTGGGGTTTCAGATGCACCACTCTTCTAAAGAGGATTTTATTGTTACATCCCTACTCATATGTTTTGGAGACCGGTAGACACCATACTTTTAAAGAGGATTCCTAACAAATTGTTCTGTAGGATTGTAGTGTTGATTGAACATTGGAATGTATGCCATGCATAGTTTTTAGCAACATACGGCGAAGTTAGATGATGAGAATGAAAATAAAAATGTAAATATTTATCACAGGGCTGGGATTTGTCCGCGGACCTCGCTCCTGACTCATGCGGGGACGCCCCTTTTTTTAAAAAAAATTTTTTTTTTTTTTTTTTTACTTTATCTATAGTGTTGAGACCTGGCCTAAGTGTATATCTATAATTATTGTATTAAATAAAATTAAAACCAGATTACCTTTAATCAAGTAAAGAGGTTTGTTTGTTTTATATGATAAGAGCAGGCATATTTTAAAACAAAATATTCATCTAATTTTCAAAGTAAAAGACCAAAATAAGACCAAAATCAGCACCAGAATGGCTTGTTTTAAGCTTAATTTTTCAAAATTTTCCGGGGGGGGGCATGCCCCCAGACCCCCCCTAGTGTTTCTCCCGCCTCCACCTTTGGCGAAAGCTACCTGATTTCAGCTGAGTACACTTTGGCCTAATCCCAGCCCTGTTATCAGGAAGGATCATTTGTTGATAAATTAGAAAGTGTTTGAAATATTGAACATTGGATACCAGATGATGTGTTTGAAAAATAGAATAGTAGGTATTTGAAGATTAAACTTTGTCCACACTCAAAGTGCCATAGATTCGTGCACTGATTAATGATTGGTTGTAGCCAAAGTAGGGCCAGCTCTAAGCCGAACGGACCAATTGTACAGTAATTTTGGTAAGCTGAAAGTATAATTTAAGAATACAAATTATGTAAGAAAATGAAGGATTGAAATTTTCAAGCCTAACTCATTACCTGCGTGGCGCTACCATAATTGCGACAGGCACGGTTGGTGGAGACTATGCACATCTATCATGACAGTGACGAGGTTTTCCAATTTCATACACCTTTTATGTACCAGAGAAAGAGAATGAACATGGGGTCAGCATATTCCTCAACCATTTTTATATTAATTTACTTTGAATACACTAGAGAAAAGTTAGATGAAGTTATATGGAGCACATGTTGCAGGACTGCACACTCTTCTCAGCACTGCGAGAAAGATATTGGCCCCAACCCACCGACCTGAACATCAAACTCTATGGTGCTCTGCCAGAACTGCAGAAAACAGTAGATTTTCTTAAAAGAACAGATCTGCAGATTTAGATTGGTGAACGAAAGAAGAAGAAGATGAAGTTATAGTTTTGTTTTTCATGTGATTCTTATGCAATGTTTTGAGTGGAGAGAGCTGTCAAAATAGCAGAGAGACGAATCTTGAACATTTTTGACTTTACAGGTACTGAGGAGGTATTAGACATGATTTCATGTGAAGGCTCAGACAAGGGAACTGAAGTTTTAATTGACATTGATGAAACTGAAAGTGATCAAGGAGAGGATTTTTATTTTTGGCAGAGAGGGAGGATAAAATTTGACATTAGGGAAATCCCCTTCAAACAATGACTTCAATGAAAAGATGGAAGAATGACCTTTCATTTGGTGTGTAACATGTTAGCCAAATGTGAATCTGGATGGACAGTACATAAAATTTGTAAACAATGATACAAAAGCTATGAATACAGGAGGCAGGCTGGGCCTAAAGGCTGTGTAGGCACTGAATTAACAAATATGTTAATATTAAGCTTTGCAAATTCACACAATTTTAGTAAGTTGTGTAAAGGGGAATGGTGTGAATACCCCACGCTTATTGTGGCAACTTGTTTGGAAGACACTGATTAATATGGCAGAATCTGCACATTCGTGCAAATTATTTTAATGCTTCTAATAGAGGGGAGATAACTTATTCTGGCGGATTGAGCTATACTAGTTTGGTTCTTAATTCCCCTTATCAGACGGCTGATAGCTAAATTAATTGATTAACTTCACTAATTAAATCAGGGCATTAAACACATCAACTGATTGATTTTAATGGACGAACACTTTCATCAGATTAGCTTGGTTTGGTTTTTTTAGGGTGTGTTTTTGTATGGCTATTTTATCAAAATATTTTAGTTGACAGTTTTTGGGAGTTTTTTTTCTTGTTTTTTTTTGCACTTGTCATAGACAACGCTAGTGGGTTATGACAGTTATAATATTGCAATTCAGAGGGAGGCTGAAATATACAGGTTGATGTTAAAAAATCTGACACAGTTACAAAATGCATTCTATACAAAAACACTTGTTTTTACAAGTATATAGATCTAGATTAAAATATTTTTATGCTAGATTTTTTTTCATGAAATTTTAATTGTTCAAGTTCTGAGAATCAACCTGCAGAAAAGTGCCCCCAGCCCGAAAAAACAACAACATGAAAGTGGCCTTTATTGTGGTGACACACCATTAAACCCAGACTGGAACTCAAATTTTAGCAGTCGCAAAGTTCAAAAGTCCGTCTTTGGCCATGTTTTTATCAATTAGAGAGGTACCCAGCATCAGTGTTCTCACCCTTCTCTGTGCCTCTGTCTGATCTAGAATGTTTCCCATAATAATCCACAGTCTATCTTCAGAACACATGCACGCTAGGACACTTTAGATGCACCGCTTGTCAAATACAGTCTTTGGGTGGAATGGGCTTATCCAAAGGGAGCACAAAACAAGATTGCATTTTACACTTTTACAACTTTTACAAACAAATTCTCTGGAACTTGAATAAACACAATAAGTGGATACAAAAGCAATTGGGTTAGATTAGTTGTCACTTGAGAAAATAAATTTTATAATTTTTTAAATTGTCACTCACTCTGTAGCATTGAGCGGAGCAAACTTGCACCACAATAAATCACTCCCACCACTATTTTTTTTTATAACTAATAACTCTTCCATTCTTTGAATGGTAAAAAAAACAAATAACACCACTTCAGCATAAAAATATTAATGCCGAGATATGTAGCGTCATCCACTAAACTCAGCGATTAATAGATAGGACAGGATACAGTGTGCAGTGGTGCGTACCGAGAATTTTTCAGGAAGTGATGATGTCATGGGCTCATGTGAAGGATCAGAGGCAGTCAGTTAGCAACTCTCAGCAAACTCAAAAAAATACTTCCCCACCATTTCAAGTCTCCAAATGTAGAAAAGAACCTTCTGCAGGTTGAAAGGAAAGTATCTTCAAAATTTAACGGGAATCCAAGCTGTGTGAACGGCGCTAAGTCTTGTTACAAATCCCACTTATATTTTTGGTCATACAAGATAAGATTGATAACATGACATGTTCCATTTTCAAACACAGGTTTCAGGGTGAGGCCCAATACCAATATTCTGTCAGAGGTATTCCAGTCCCAGATTGAGAAAGGTCTGGCCAATAGCTACTACCTGGCAAGGATTCGTAGCCAAGAAATTGAAAGTGGAAATTACGTACCTTTGCAGAGGAGAAAGAGGCTTGCCAGTGCTGACAGTGACCCGGACACAAAAGTGGATGTAAGTATCCCATACAAACATAAAAATCAGGGCGATTTAAAAAAAAATAAATTTGCTTCTTCTTCTGTTGCCTTAAAGCAAAAAAAGTAAAACAACAATAGAAAACCACGGGTCGTAGTCAGTTTTGGTACAAATTTGAAATATGTGTCCCTTCCCCCCCCCCCCCCCCACACACACACACCCTAGTTAAGAGATGGGAAAAGTTGACTTCTGCAAAGCCCCCATGTTGGAAAAGAATAATATAATTCCCCAAAACCACACAATAAAATTCTTTAGAGGAAGAAAAAATAAAGGGAAGAAAGAAAAAAAATGAAACATACAAATATGATATGTCGGGCTGAATCCCTGGACATGATGGATGATTTGAGCATCGGAACTTGTCTCTCCAAATTTGGACTTTTTGCATCTAGTTATAGGATGCCTTTTTTTGTTTGCTTTACTGTACATACATGATGCTTAAATAAGTTACATCTTCCTGGACTGTATCATTGATAGTAGGCATACATATTATGCTTCCATCTTGTTGAAGATATTGGTCAAAGAGATCAAAAACCTACCCAGTACACCTGGGCTCTGCTCAGTTGTCGCATAGAGGTGACCAAACCAAATCCATCGTTGCACAAAATCCTTAATTCCATACGATTGGGCTCTGCTTGTTAGTCGAAGTTTTAGGTATATTGTAAAGAGGTACGACTAAGCTTCATATTGTATTGGCAATAAATACCCTTACTCCGCACAACTTGGCATTGCTCAATAGTCAAAGTTTTGGGAATACTCGGCAGAAAATATGATCGAGCCACATACAGTATAAATAACACACCATCCTTACTCTGCGCATCAGTCAGAATTATGGGAATGCCGTGCTGTTGTGAAATTATTTGAATTCATGACCAAACCAAAGACTTGGGAGAAGATGATCCCACTGATAACTGAAAATTGTCAACAAAATTCACACAGTCTCTCATTCTGTATTACTAGGGAAAGCCTACAAAAACAGTTTATGTTGGTTCTGTTTCTTCAAGTAATTCCCGATTGGCCCTCATTTCAAATCAGGGTAAAAGCAAGGAAATCTTGGCTTCATCTCACAAACTGAAGAGAGTTTTGTTTCAGATGACTGTCGTCAGAAACCCCAAATCTTGGTTCACAAAAACTTTATTTCATGTTGAAAAGCATTTTCTTGATAAACTGGTATAAACTTTGAAATTTGGTGTGTCACCTGAAGGCTGGAACGAAAACAACAGGTAAAACTCGTAGCAGTTTTGAGTCATAGTCTGTGAGGTATTTCAATACAAATGATGATTTCAACTGGTACACAACAAAATGACTGTAGACAACTAGTCTTCTATAGAGTTTGGGGCTGTAAATTTCATAAAACTGGAAAGTCAAGTTATTTTATTGTGTTCCACGATATCAAAAGAATCCAGGCGTATTTATTAAATAAAGTTTCAGCCTTCTCAGGTCAATAATTGGACCGCCAATAGCTAATAACAAACATGCAGACAGACAATTGACAGCCAATTCCGTGATCTGGTGCATAGGATGCCTGCCCCGGGTGCGAGATAGCCAGGTTCAAATCCCACTCAAGACTGATTAAACTTAACTAATTTAATCTCTTCTTCTCGGCTGTGTTTTATGAGACTCACTGGTGGGTATCATGACCAGAGTCTGTCATAACTCCATTGTGTCTAAAAGTGACATGAATACCAAATTAAAAAAAGAGCAAATTTACTCTCATGGTGATTGCTCTACGTTTGACCTGAACGGCATCGATGTGTGGAGTCTTGTGTAGAGAGTATTATTCTGGGCAGATAACAATGTCCAATACACGATAAGCAGATTTATTACATTCCTTCGGAAACGATGTAGTTGATTGTACCCACATATGTGAGAACTGTGTAACACTACTGTAGGTCACACTACCTACCTTTTCCTGTGAAAGGTTGGTCGTTTGTCGGTGTTATGAATGCCAAAAACTGCCAAGAACCTGCCAAGAAAGAACAGGAAGGAAATTGGTAATCGCGCATAATCTATACGTTTTCTATTAAAAATGTGTTACAATGTAGAAGATGTTTAGAGACAGGTTAGCACTTCTTAGGTCTCTGAAGATCCTTTAGCGCAAGGACAAAAAGAAACGTGAAACTTGCCACACACATATAATTTATTACATCCGCAGCAATGTACACATTTCCCGTATTCTCATGATCGCGTGTGTCGACCTGCACTAGTAGAAACATCTGTCCCGTTAATCCAATGTACGCCTGGTATCTTGAGTTACTTGACTCCGCCTACGTTCATATTGTGCTTACACCGGTGACACATCTGTCAATAAAGTGTTCAATAGTCTATCAAACAACACACAAACCCCCAGCTTTCTTGACCTTGTGTGCTTTTTCGCTCACTTTTGACTCATAAGTATTAGCTTGTTACTTCTTTTGTGTGTCGATTTCCAACACATAGGATGACATTCAAAGCGTTGGAATACATGTGCTTTATTCTTTATTGCGTCTTTCTTAGTTTCTGTAACAAGGTAAGGTATATATTCAGTCATAATTTGGCCGTTAGTTTTAAGCGTAATTAATTGTGTTGTTAATTGAACCATTTTTTACGCATTATTTTTAAGAAGGTCCATGTTGGGTATTTGTTTCATGGGTCGTAGGCTATAGGTTAATTATATCGGTAAACCTGCTTGTGTGGACACATTTCTGAGAACACCCCGATCTATCGGTCTCAGTTTTTCTTCTTCCGTCACCACCACGATCTTCGATTTGTATGAGTAACCAATTGGCCAATGTACGTCTTTCCGATTACAACACAGCTGGATGTTGTCAAGGGCCCACGAGGAAATAGTCGCTCGTCGTTTTCCATTGGAATATGGTGTCCCTGTCTTGAAAGGGAGTTCTGCTTCAGATTTGAAGGTGCTTTGCTTGCCAAATGTATGTCCCAAAGGTTTCGTCACATTTAGAATTGAAGCAATCAGAATTGCACCCAGGAGTGCCTTTGTTGATCTCAAACTGTACAAGAAAACTGTGTGAACATGATTTGTCAGCGGCAGTGAAATTCAGTTTTAAAATTAAATTTTAGTTTTGAATTTTTTGTTTGGTTTGTTTTGTTGTTGTTGTTTTTACCTATATTGGCCATCGATTTGGACTTGTTTCAGACAAGAGTTGACTGACCTGGAACGCGGTACACCAAATTTTTGTCCAGTGTGTTAAAAAAAAAAGCAAAACCCAAGTCAACCGCAATTGGCGATCCAGTTTTGTTTTGTTTTTAACCTTGTGGTGTATCCGGAACTACGCCAAACGAAAATAAAAGAATGTGTTTATAAGTTGTTTTTCCGATTAGGTGCTAAAGAAGTGACGTAGTTTAAATGGCCTTGTGCATGTGCGAATTTTCACTCAAGGCGTAGTCATTGTACTCACTACCATATTAGGCTACGGTAGGCCTACTTCATGTTGGTGAAATAAGGAAGATAGCACAACGTCCGTGATGTGTAGAGTGAGGATACTTGTCGTGCTTATTATGCTTTAAAGAGAAAGTGCACTGAATTTTTGGAAATTTTGCTCCTATGTTTTCATACACTTGGCTGAAAGAAAAAAACTGTACGTAGCAAAGCCTCGCGTAAGAAGTAATACATAAACGATACAGGAAAACGCAATGTAAATGGAAAGACAAAACAAGCATAGATCTAAGCTTTCGGTCAACTGACGGTCGTCAGGAAAGAAATGTAACAGGATAACACAGAGATTTTCTGTTTTTTTTGTTTTTTTTAAATAATATTTCTCAAAGTGTGAGTCACAACCTGCTTATTCGTTGTGACATGTCGGCAGTGAGTGTGGGCGTGGCTTATTTTATTACAATTTGATTCTTTGAAAAAATGGGTGTTTTTTTTATGTGACCAAACAAATCATGAGACCTAAATTTGTTGAGGATAATATCAGACCATTCAATTGTCCCATATTTCACAAAACGGTGTTGTAGTTAGGGTGCAGACTGGGAGAGCTTTTTAAACAAAAAAGAAATCCCTGCCATGTTTCAGGATAAAGGCCAGTCCAGTAAGGTTCATGGCAGTGGTGACAGTATGCACATGAGACTTAGGCTAAGGGTACAAACATAGAGGCCACCGAATTCTGTCACCGAGCCACTAGGCTCTTTAGGTGAGAAGAATTGTACAATATAATTTCAACAACTGCACATAGAGCCCAGCTAGATTCGGTCCGTTTATATAGTGCAATTCTTCTCACCTAAAGCGCCTAGTGGCTCGGTGACAGAATTCGGTGGCCTCTATGTTTGTACCCTTAGAGTAGGCCTAAGGTACTTTATGTTAATTGTGAATTTAGTGTCTTACAGTGTTTTGTTTAATGTTCTCCTTCTTATGGAAATCATAACTGACCTGCAGGGTCAGTCTGCCTTTACAGGGCATGGTTTTACGTGGTCCTCGAGGTGCTCTTTCTTGAAGTGCTCATCTAGTTTGCAGCTTTGTAATATCTAGGGGAGCCTGCGCAGACACCGTAACTCGATTTTTTTTTTTTTTTTTGCATGTTCTGTTTCGCCTAATAATTATTGATGAAGATTTGAAGGTCGTAACAGACATTTGATCCTTCAGGTCGAACTTTCAGATCGCTCTCCTGTAAACTTTACAAAACTGGCGATACGCAGACACCCCTCGAAATATTTTAGTGTTGGCCCGTCCAGGATTACTTGTCGCAGAAGTTTTATTGCCAAAACTGTGACGGGCGTGACAGGTCACTCACTGCTGACAAGCCAGCATTATGGCGGGAGAAACACGAGTGTAGTATAGGTCGACGCACTGCGAAATTGAACGTAAAATTCTACATAAATAAACCCCGCCTTTTGGTTGAGGGACGCTAGTAGAGTGTATGTGGCCCTGTTTTTACCCATTGCGAAATTGAACATAAAATATTGCATGATATTATAATAGTATGAGCCCCGCCTTATATTATGCATGCTATGAGTAATCACAAAGTCGCAGAGGACTTTATGAATCAAACCATGTCAAACAGCCAAAGCTATTAAATTTAAGTCTTCAGTCAGGAAACAAGACCAGTGTGATGTCTCTCAATGCGCTATCTTAATATTCTGTTTTTGTTTTATCCAAAAAATGCATTATACCTAACCGGCGTTCATGTCTACACAAATAGTTTTGGAAAAAAAAAAAAAGAGTGCTTCATGTTCTCCATCTTGAATGGCAGCTGTGCATGGCGACGCATAGCGAGACTGTTCTCATTTGCATAAAACTGACGGAGATAGACATGTTTGTTGCTGTGTATTGAAACCGCTAAAAGCTGAAATCTCCATTTATTTCCATACAAAGAACTTGTCAGTTCATGGCCTGCGCCCATGCGACATAATTATGTTTAAACAAAATACTCTGTATCACTTAATCCGTGTTTACCAAAAACTGATGATGCGCGTAATAGGAAGACAGCTGGCTCTTTCCAAAAACATCAAATATCAATTTACAAGGTAATGATTTCACCCTCAGAGTGTGTAGCTACTTTTTTTTTTCTTCTTACTATTCATGTATGGTGCAACACAGAAGAGTGCTATTGACTGTCTGTATTCATTGCAGATGTCACTTAAACAAGGAAGTCCAGAACGGCAGTACAGACAGCGTGAATATTCTGTCTTTTATGCCTGTATTGTCATTTATTGACATTTTACTGGTCGATCTGGCTGACCCAGATCAAGTTTACTTGTGAAATCGATCAGGTTGTTTTTTGTTTTTTTTTGAGGGGGGGGGGGGGATGTATTAATCACACCGGTGTAGCAATGAGCTGTTTTGAGGTCTATATTTTAGGAGGTTCGCTGCCCTTGGCATTTACACCTCACTTTACTTGTTTTATTATTTCTTGTTCTGGCGGGGGGGGGGGGGGGGGATGATATAGATAAATTTTAATCTATTAATTTCAATTTTGCCCGGGCAGCGGCCTTTCGGCCTGCTCTTTACGATTTCCAACTGCCAAGGTAGCAATGAGCTGTGATTGTCACTGGTCTTTTAAAGATAATACCCCCCCCCCCCCCTTTTCCAATTCTTTGTCAGCTGGTGGCATTCAGCGTGGCCAGTCAAAGTTGATGTCAGAAATGATAAGAAATAAGATAAGATAAGCATATAAGATATGACTTTATTATCCTGTTTCCAGGAAATTTGTTGTCACAGAATTCAATAACAGTACAACAGCAAATACAATATCTAAGACCCACAAGTTTTTAAGGCACACCGCACAGACGCACATTGCTCACACAACATTGCCAACAAGTAAGAACATTGCTCACACACGCACACTGTCAGAACAATCCATTAGGAAAAACTAACAACAGCATACTACCACATCAAGAAACACTGCTACTTCGAACTGCGGATGGCAAAAAAGGTGAAACTGTTTGATTCCATTGTTTGTCGCCTCCCCCCTCCCCCCACCCCACACACACCCCACCTCTCCCCAAGTCAGTCTGAAGTCATCCCAATTTGCCACTACAAAAAGGAAGCAGGGGAGGGGGGGGGGGAGGTCACCGCTAGTTGCCGACAATATTTTGAATGGAAAAGTCACATGCATGCAAATAAGATGCCTAGAAAAAAAATTATGTATTTATTTTATTACTTTAAATATAATTCAATTTTATTTTTATTTTATTTTATTTTGGTCTCAGATTACCCTTGCAATTATATTCTATATGTCAATGATTATCCCTTTCCCTAGATCATCTCAGCAACTCGAGATGCCAACACTCCAGCAGTTGAGATTGTACATGTGGTAGAAGAGAAAGGCAAACTGCTGACAGCCAAGATTGCCACCCAGCAGATAAAACTGCTGTCTGACCAAGAGGTAGCCATTCAGACAGGCCATGTGGTCAGCTGGTCAGCCAAACGTGAGTACTTTTTTGTTGAGGTTGTAGATCTTTTCACAATCTGAACATCTGGATTATATGTTGGGCAGTGGCGAACCTACTGTGAAACTAATGAAGCTTAAGCTTCAGGGCCCCTAATCCCAGAGGGGCGCTAAGGAAACTTTTGTAATGAGTACACTTTTGATGTTGCCGCGTTGTTTGCTTGTTGTGTGGGGCCCCAGAACAGTTCAAGCTTCAGAGTCCCACAGTTGTAGGTCTGCCACTGACCTTGGGTGTATCAGAGTAGTATTGTTTTTGTTTAATTACAGAGTAGAAAGAGAGTTCAAGTGCAAGTTGAATTTAAGCCCTTTAATGGCCAGTTCAAAACTAACACAAGGAAAACATATGTAAAAAAAAATTAATTAAAAAAGTAAATTGCACTCGATCATCCAGTCTCTCCACTCCTTGCATGAGATAGCAAGTTACACATTTGAATAAGCACATCCAATGCATAAACACCCATCCCATACTTCCCCTCACCATCCAGCCCATCTTAGAAATTCTTTGTCTTATCCACTGTTCTTATTGTCTCCATTGCTGCTAGCCCAAAACTGCTTATCTATGGGGTAAAAAGCCCTTGTGAGGGCACATGCAGAAAGCCAGGCGAGGAAGAAGATTTAGGCAGCTAGAAGAAAGAAACAAGAAAGATAACAACAGAAAACCAAAACCAGTGAATGAGATGAATAATTAACTCTTTCAGGACAGTGAAAAACATGTTTGAACCAATTTATATTGTATTCTACATTCAATTCTCTTTTATTTGATGTATAGCATTTTACTTTACTGTCAATACTTTTTTTTTTCTGTAAGCGTTTTTCTGAACCATGCTGTTTTTCCCCAAAGTGGGAAAAAATTAATTACGTTCAGACTTGACCAAAGTCCCTAACACTGACAGCCTGAAAGAGTTAGTAGCTTCTGGTTGGAATGCCAGAAAACACAGCTTTCAAACCCATTTCCACTCTTCCATACAGTCATAATTGTCCTTTAGAGACAATTTGTGTAACCAGAAATTTCATGGTGTTTTTTTTCTTCTTCTTTCAGCCTATATCACCCCAGCAAGTGATGACGATGATGACAATATGCTCATATGGATTATTATTGGTAGTGTGGCAGGAGGTGTTGTCCTCATCACCATCATCATCATCATTATCTGTCTGTGCTGCTGTGGCAATAGTTGTGGGAAGAAATCCGAGCCAGATAAAGTTGGAGTAGCGGACATACCTGAGGATGGCATTGTCAAAGCAGAGGTTGAAAAAGTAAGTGGTCTCCCTAGAAATTTTTCACATTTATGAGGTGATGGCATAGAATCTGTCAAATGTTCCAGCTGCTAGAGTAGAGAAATCTGAGACTGAATAGTGGCTGAAATAAAAATGTATTTTTCTGTTCATAGGAAAACGATAGCAAACATAATAATCTAAATTGGCCAAATTGAGAAATTCAGGAATTTGAGCCCAACCTTCATCTTGCTCGATTTTCTCAACTTGGGCGGCTTTGACATAGTATCGATTCTATGTCTTTGCCTCACATTTTTTTTTACAGAACATACCTGGAAGGATTAACTGAGTTATGTATTTCCAGAGTTTTGAATATTGAATCAACTCAAAATTGCTACCAACTCTTACCACACTTGCCCCTTACACATTTTAAAGTGAGTGTCAGGAAATTAGTTGCCATAATCTCAGAGCCAGCGTTAGGCGCTGAGAGGAGGCAAACAATTATATTCGTTACTGTTCTCTGTAAAACCTGCAGTGTTGTGTTAGATGTATGTTGCATTGTGTTGTTGTGCGTTCTTCACAAGACTGCAATACCCTAGCAGGCAGTCCCCCTCATGGGCAGGATCCATTTGACTTAAAGCCAGCCTTGCAAGATTTTTACAGCCATTTAGAACTAAAAAGTTTTTTGTTCAAGAGGGCTGTATCTTAGTATATTCTTTCTTTTCAATGAGGGAATCAAACGCTCATATATGCAGGCCTATGTACAAATAAGAAAGCTATGATTTTTTCACTGTTTCATTCATATCTACGTTTGACAGAAGAAGAAAACGGCATTGAAAAGGTAGAATGTAATTCTATGATGAATATAGTCTATATCTCACAGGTGATAAAATGCTCTGTTTCTGAATCTTGTTTTCCTTTCAAGTGTCCTCTGAAAAAAAGAGGACACTATAAAAACTAAACTGATACAGACATTACATTTTTATCCTAAGGTAATTACAAAAATCCTCAAAATCCATGTTTTCCTGTCAAGATAGTTATCATTAAATGAAATCTTTCAAGTTGAAGACATAAGTGGCGAATGAAGCTGGGACATTTTTTGTTTTTGATGTATTGAAACCAAAAAGTATACAGTATGCAATCTTTATTCATACACATCAAGCTCAGACTATCCATTGTCGATTACAATGGAATTAACGTTGCTACCTGTTCTTGTGTAGCCTACAAGTTCAGTGTTTGTATTGTGCTGTCTACAGGCTACAAGAATGGAAAGTGAAATTATGTGTTGCCCATAGCTGGTTTGGTTCGTTAAAGTAATGAAAAATGCGTAGGAGAAAATCGTCACTGTTCTACGCTAACCTAATGGCATACGTCATTTTTTACACTTTTGAGATAAAGGAAAGACACTGTTTCTTTTCCTGTCATTTGGTAACTCATGCCATCATGGCTCTGTTGGATTATTACATTTTTCTATTGGCGCATTTCTTTTTCTATAGGCCTACTATTATCTGATAGACCTCATGCTCAGGAATGCAATGAACCGTCAGTTGCCCTATAGCGTAAGCCTGACATATAATATACCATTATCGTAGGGCAGTGGCGAAATTAGACTTGTGCTATCAGAGCTCTGGTGGACAAGGGAAGCAATTGTGTACAAGCATAGTAAGTTCAGAAGGAAAAAGAGAGTTAAATCCCTGTCACCATTGAATGCTGGTGCTGTTACTCCCAAACTCCGAACTTATTAGAAGGTGTGTTTGTTCTCGTGCGGAAAAATTAACAGGCTGTCTTTGAATGAGAAAACTTATAGTTTGGTGGAGTCTTGGGAAGGCAAGAGATAATTCAAATATCATACTGCAACACCAGTATGACAAGTTCCGAACACCTCGGACGTTAGTTCTTAGAAATGGGATTTGGAAATTGATACAACCTAATGGAGACTTAATAGATGGAAGATAATTGAACTAAAGACTTTTCGATTGTACTGAAACGTATACACAGCCTCCTTTGGTAAATTATAAAGGAGCTATTTTAAAAGGCCTACTTGACCACGCAGAAGATCAGTCCTTTGTAATTGATTTATTTTGTCTTCATAGCTGATTCTGCGCCATCGTTCGCACAATCAGCGGGGTTTTCCGTACATGAAAGATTAGCCACGCCCCGTGTGATAATACGACTGTCAATAATAAAAGGAAGTTCGATTTCCTTTTACAGTATCAAAGTGACTTGATTTTTTTTTTCTTTTGTGTACTTTTTTTCTTGGATGATAAGAAGGGTTTAATGGTAACATGGGTCGTGTGTATCTTAGCAGTCCAGCTGGGGAAATTCTCGTGAATATCGGGAGGGAAAATGGGGGTAGAGCTTAGAGGCTCAGTGTTAGCAGGCTTAGATGGACATTACATATGATGTATATTCTTTCCCAGAATATGAGTTGGGGTAAAAGGTCTTTGAACAAAACATTCAGGTATGACACTTGGATGAAATCTCCCCGGTCTGCCCCACCCCCTTTCCAATCTCTTTCCACCAACCCACCCACCCACCATTCTCTCTCTCTCTCTCTCTCTCTCTCTCTTTCTCTCCATATAGCCCCATGCACTGACAGCTGCATTTCCTGAAAATGAGAAACTTGATATATCTCACACACATAAACTTGTCACCGAGTTAAGAGTTTTAGTCCTTAAAGAAGTTAAAAAAAAAAAAAAACACTACCAATCCTATTCCTAACAGGGAAAGGCCAGGGGGGCTAAGCGTTCGCCGTGCTAAGAATAGAACATATCGATCTGTGAAGGCGATCAGAGTACCTGTCTTCAAGGCCCTATAGAATTTCCGGACATGAATTTGTATTGCACACCGTAGCAGGCCTAGTCAGAGTGATTCGTAGAGGTGTCGTTCAGTGTTGATTATGCTGTGCTGACTGCTGACATTCCCCGTCTTGAGAACAAGTTTGGATAGCGTATTTTCAAGGAAGTCCAGTGCGGGGACATTACAGTTTATTTCTCTACGGTGTTTACTTGGAAATCTGCATTGCAAACCAATCGAGATTTTGAAATTCTGCTGTGTGTAGGTTTAAACAGCAGTCTGGAGCCACAGCTGTTGAAGTGATAAATTTGCGGTTCAACGGTTCAATAACTGAACGTGGGCGTGTCTCGACAGGCAGCAGGGGATTACACGATACATCGTTTAGAAAGTTGTTAGGATTGCGATCAGTGATGTAATCTTTTTATTTATGAGTGTAACGAATTGGACGTGGTCGGTATTCGTTCTGAGATGTATTTAAAGTGTCCGTCATCAAGTACAGACATGTTCAGTCCAATGCTATGTAATACTTAAACTATAGCGTATTGAAAAGTGGGTCATAGTTCGAAAGCTGTTATAGGCCTGTGTTTCATTTGTAATAATTATTGAGAATCTGGAGAGACCATAGTGGTTGAAGTATGCATATAGTTCCGTTTTTTTCTCTTTTTTAAGGACTTCGTATATACGACTCTTCTCAGGAGACGATGGTTTGCCGTTATCTCCCTCATTAATTTATCAGAATAATACATTATCAATCGCAGACTGTAGTTATAATACCCAATAGACAGCTGAGAGATTGTGCGTATTTCAAGGAGGGTGGTGTGGATTGGGTAATGCGTTTACCTTAGTGACGGCCTCTGAGCTATATTGTTTCAGTGATAATAATAGAAACAGTAACTTGTGCCTTAAAATATTCGGACATCCCACTAGAATTACAGTAGAGGAAATGGCTCTCAGAAGAAAGGAAAGTGTTGAGACTCAAGATTCGCAAGGAAATGAGAGTAACAGTGCAAAGGGTAGAAGACCCAGCAAACAGAGAAATGAGGCTGTGGATGAAAACAAAGAAAATGTCAATGGTTCAAATACTAAAGATGTAAGCCAGACGAGCAAATCCTCCAAACTGCGCCAAGGAAATAAGAGTGTGGAAGTCAAAGATACAACACCAGGGTCTGGCAGTGATAAAGAGAAGCAGGGTGTTGTCGCGACTGCACATTCTCAGGGGAAACATGCCAAACCGCCATCTGGGCGCCAGGTACCAGCTGGGAGTAAAGATCAAAGTGTGACAGCTGAGGCAAATAAAAGTGGGAAATCCTCCTCAAAGTCTTGTAGAGGTGGTAAAAGTGTTGAAGACAAGGACAGTTTGCAAATGAAGCCACCATCTGACAGTCCTGAATCTGGGAAAGCTGATGTTGAAATTAACAAAAAAGCATCGTCGTCAAAATCATGTCAAGGAAACAAAAGTGTTGAAGTTAAAGATTCTATTCAGAAGCAAAAACCTCCGGAATCAGTCACTAAGACAACTCAGGGTGATAATAAATTAAATGAAAACAACAATAATATCAACAAACAAGGAAAAGAATCATCTGGTCTTTGCCGGGGAAATAAAAGTGTGGCAGTGAAGGAGATGGGTGATGGTAAACAAAAACCTGAAAATCAGAGCACAGCAAAAACTTTGGGTGCTAACAAAGGGCAGGCTGACGTAGCTGGTAGTAAACATGTGGGCTCAGAGAATGTGGCTTCCAAAGGCAGATCAGGTCTTTGTTGTGGCAGTTCCAGTGTACAAGTAACTGATTCTCTCAGACCTGTAGAAAAATCAAATCCAACGGGTGACCTGAAGAAGGGGCAGGCTAGAAAAGGCAGCCAAAACTTGAAACAACTAGAGGAAAAGGAAGAAGAAGAAGAGGAGGAGGAAGAAGAACTGTATGCTGAAGTAGGAGGAGGAGAAGAAGACGATGAAGAAGAAGAAGAAGAAATTTATCTGGGCCAGCTGCCACCAAGACCTAAGTTAAAGAAGAAAAAAACCAAGAAGCAGAAAAAGGCAAGGATTTGTTTAGATATTATATCAGTTGGAAAAACAAAGTCAGGTGCAACAGTTTTTTAATGTGTGGGCAAAAATGAAAAGGGCGTATTTTCAAATTCTGTTTGAGAGTGTGTAGAGTGATAAAACAGTTTCTGGAACCTTGTAAGTCCCAGAATTCTGTACATGACGATAAAATTTGATGCATGCATGTTACTGCAAACAAAGATTTATGGGCAAAAGACTGAAATTTCTATAATGCTTACTTACCTTCACATTGATATTTCATGACAACGAATACACTATAAGTATAAATATGTTTCATATCTTTTCTTTCACTCTACTCTTTGTTAGTCTATAACATACTTATGTTTACATGGTCAGTGTCCGAGCATGAGTTTGTATTGCACAGTGGAATGGATAAATCAGAATGTAGTTTGCACATGACATGCACTGTTGATATGTTGTGCTGACAGCTGTCATCCCTGGTGTATTTTGATAGTGCATTTTGAAATGCCAACGTCATACCACAGAACTGAATGTTAGGTTGACTCATATGATTCCTGTAAGGGTCATTTCCCACAGTGTCGTAACACAACCTTAGTTCATGTTTGTTTCAACTCCACCTTTTGCACAACTGAGAAATTTGATGTCATACGTTTTGGGGCTTTAGTATTACGATAAGGAGTTAGAATAAATCAGAACTGTGAAACAGCTTGATAAGTGCCACAAAGCGCATTTTGAACAAGTGTCAAAGTGTGCATTATGTTCTTCTACATATGAAAAGATCTCCAGTTTTTCAGAAAATGGAGATAGATTGAACAAGAGCTAAGGTCGTGATATTTGAAGATTGAAAAATTAAATTTATCAACCTTCATGGCTAATGCCTGCTTTTATTCTTTTCCTTATCTGAAACAGCGTACGGAGGAGGATGCTGAAGAAGAGCTTAACAATGCTGCTGCTCCGGTACCCTTGGCACGCAGGGGCAAATACACTCTAAATGTCGGGCAAGAAGAGGAAGAGGAACCGGTGTATGCACAAGTAAAGAAACCTCCGCCAAAAGCACCCAGGAAGAAAAAGTGAGTTGTTGCTGAGTTTTGGGGACATGGAGAAGCAGTTGAAATGAGAGATCTCATCTGCTTGTGGGGAAAGTCTATTACTGATAGGACAAATCTTATTAAAAAAAAAAAAAAATAGTGGCGGGAGTATTAATTTCATTGTGGTGCAATTTTCATCCCTTTTTTTGCTCACCACTACAGCCTGAATGACAGTTACAAAAGTTATGCAGTTAATTTTTTTGAGATGTCACTTAATCAGTGTCTTTTGTATCAACCTGTTATGTTTGTTAAAGTTTCAGGCAATTCATTTAAAGAATTGTAAAAATGTGAAATGCAGTGTTAATTTTTTGTGCTCCCTTTGATAAGCCTGTCACATGGAGAGACTGTATTTGACAAGCGTTCTGTTTGAAAAATAACAAGATTGGGGCTGGGCCAATAGAAAATGAGAGATTGGGGAGAGGGAGAAAACAGCACTGATAAAAAAAACTAGAAATCCAATTTTTGTATTTGGCCCATGAAGTCGGGGGTTTTCTACAAGTAATCTTATAAAAACAAAACATATATCAAATATTCAAGAATACCAACTTGTTTTCTGTGCTGAAATGTCAAAGATTCTTAATGCATTATGTGGGGAGGGGAAGTGGGATTGCTGCCTGGAAGAACTTGCATATTGTGAAAAGTTAAAATGCTTTACTTTGTTACTTTAGCTTCCATGAACATCAGCTTTTTGTTTTTGTTTTCTCCACTTCAAACTTTTATAAAAAGCAGGCTGTGCTCTACAGAGAGGATCTGCACGTAGGTTGGCTGACACTATTCAAAAAAACTCTTTGCACCGTCAATAGTTCACACATATGTAATGGTGACCGACTCCATTCTGTATTATCTTTTCAGGTCAAGTCCACAGTCATCTGTGGAGCATCAAGAAGCAACAATTGAGAATGAACAAGAGCTGTCAGGAGAAGAGGAGGAAGGAAGGCCACAGAAAAAGAAGAGGAAGAAAAAGCAGATAAACACAGGAGAGGGTAATAAGAGTTTGAGATATTTCAGTTAGGACTTGCAAGGACAGGAGAGGTAGATAAGCTAAGACAGCATCTTCTTTGCACCTTCAAAAAAAAAAGAAAAGTGTACACAGTGTGGGTGGGGTCTATGATTGAAAATATCTCCAGTTGAAAACAGAAGTAATACTGTTAATTAATAATAACTGTCTTTGTGTACATGCAAGCCAAATTTAGCACCTGTAAGTTGGTGGTAAATAAACAATTATATGTAACATCATTGTATGTCATATACATAACTGTCAGTGTGTAGTACCATTTCATATGATTGCAAATGACAGTATACTGGTGTTTTTTTTATAGTGAAGCACCGCACATAATGAAACTAGCAGACATACCAGTTGACAGCATTATTTCTGCGGTGAGATAGTTACTTATTTATAAAACTTTGTATTCTTTGTGGACTTCTAACATCTGTTTCATCGACAAAAGAACAGTGTGTGAAATTTACTCGTAAACATGCTTTTTCGGGTATCCAAAGAAACTAAGCCAAAGCTTCTTGTTTGCTTAGCCTATCACAACAGTAAATATTTGTTGTGTTGTGATGAATGTTTCATTCTTTCTTGTTAATTCTGTCTCTCGTATCTGTTAGATCTGAGATCAGTGTATGAGAGTCAAATTGCAAGTCTTCAGACAACACAAGCTCCAATGACATACTCTGATAGAGATTACACACTGACTTCTCAGCCAACAGTGGAGGTGGGTGTGGGGAGTGGGGGGGCATTGGTGAGAAAGAGGTGATGGGGGAGGGAGTGAGTGGGGAAAAAATCATGTTTCCATTTGTAGAACAGGCTGCTGTTTCATTACTGCCTTGGACTCTGAACTGTAACTTTCCTTTGATGAGCAGTGTAGCTTGTTTCAAAATTTCTGAACTTCTGAAGCATTTTCTCACGTTTCAAATCGTCGGTCGGCTGCTGGAACCTTGTTAAAACTAAACTCAAAAGTTATTTTAACTCAAAAATTTAGTTTTAACAAGGTTCCAGCAGCTAACAGACAGTACAGATTTGTTAAAAACTGCAGCGTCCTTTGGTTGTTTAGTAATTGAAATTTTGAGACTGCTTCTGCAAAGACTTTTGTTATTTGCATGCAAGAGCCAGAAGTATTTAGTTCATGAGTAAATGTCCTCTTCAGCATGTTTCTTAATGCTGTAGGTTAGTGTGTTTTATTGATTGACCACAGTCAGTGGTGGCTCTACTATGATACTAATGAAGTTTAAGCCTCAGAGCCCCTAATCCCTTTGGGGCTCTGAAGAAACCTTTTTTAATGAAAGAATTTTGGATGTTGCCCTATTGTTTCTAGCTGCGAAGGGTCTCCATAACAATTCAAGCTTCAGGGTCCCAAAAATGAAGGTCCACACTGACCACAGTATCCAGAATTTGACCCACCTTTATTAATGATATAATCTTGACCTTGAAACCCCAAAGCGTCAGACTTTGGAATGAAAAAAAAACTTCATTTAGAAATAGATTTACTGCATTAACATTCAATTTTAATGATTGATTTTTTTTTTAGTGTTTTTGACTTGCAATGGTAGCTGTCCTTCCGAAAGCTTCATATGGCACACATATTATCTCCATAGGCAGATTTATTGATCTGATCCCATTACAGGCAACCCTATTTAAGTTTGTATACTATAGTCACATGATGATGCAGAAGTTATGTATTTGTTAAAATTGTCAACATTTTTATTCATGAATTCAGGAGGAGGGTGACCTGTTGGAAAATGCAGAAGAGGAAAGAAAGAAGAACAAACAGAGGCTGAGAGCCAAGAAAATGAAAGAGAGAGGACAGGACTCCCCAGAAAAGTCAGGAGGTCAAACTGAATTGGCTTATCAGAATGCTCAGAGAGAAATTGATAAAGTTCTTGGTCCTCGTGATGAAATAGACGAGAAAAGAAAGAAGTGAGAGGCAATTTGTGTGTTTACTTACTGTTTTTTTTCATTGTGTGAAAAATTTGTTGAACACTTTCTATGGGTGGTTGGTGGGCTCTCCTGGCACGGTCTTCTTCTGTCCTATCGTTCTGCTATGTTTTGTCTCTCGTTTTGCTACTTTCTAGCACAGTATGGTCATTATGTTGTCACATGCTTTCTCCAGATTAAAAAATTTGTTATAATAAAATACAACACATTACAAAGACTGAGTTTTATCATAATGGCAGTCAAATCTCAAGGAATCTTTTGCCTTATAATTACTTAGTGATTAATGCTTGAGATGGCTACAGGTTTACTCTTCTAATATATTGAATTGGGTTGCCTGAGAAAAGAAAGAAAAACAAGGAAATACTGGAAACTCAACATTTCAAAAGCGCTATTCTATAATCCCGGTGAAAATTATTGGCAGGTCAAATGTATACATGTATAATTTTGTGTAATTTCTATGTCATCACATTATTGGTCGGTTGTTGGAACCTTGTTAAACCTAAATTCAAAAGTTTGCGACTGTTGTTAGAGAACCATACAATTAACACAGAAAACTATACGTGAGCAGTAAACACAACTCTTTGTGATTAGGCAACGGTCCCTTAGCAGGCACTTAGCTCCAAGGTTAGTTTTAACGAGGCTCCAATAGCAGACCAATGATATCTGTAAATTAATGTTGGATGAACTACGAGTGGCTAAGTGGTTACTGCGTGGGTTCAATAGTAACTCCCTTAAGGATACACAGGATTAACAAACACAGGGTTCTGCAGGCAATCTTATTTATTCCAAAGGCCTAACATAAAGGTATCACTACCAAAAAGGCATAGGAAAGCCCTACCAAGAAAAAAAGCCCAACCAGCCATAAGCCAATGTCTTCCTGCTACTGGTGCAACTGGACTAGGCCATGTTTTGGGCGAGGCGCGCCACGGCAGGCCGCCGCCGGCCTATTGTGCTGCAAGGTTCACTTGTGCTTCCTATTGTTGCGGCGTCTTTGATGGAGTCTGCTTGACCACTCGAACTGGCCTCATCTTTATGAGCCAGCGCGGACGTCCGAGAGGGCTAGTACATATTCCAGTGTTGGACAAGTGAAAGGCTCGGACATTGAGTCCAGCTGAACAACATAACCGGTTAGGGTCCTAACACAATTGAATTTACAGTATGGTTAAAAGGGTGCACACAAAAGTCAATTAGATATCCCAGTAAACTGCAGAAATTACTCTAACGTCCCCTCCAGCAATAATTGAATAAATTTGACCCAGGTTGGATTTATCGGGGACAACATGCGTCTAACTCATAGTTTACTTTAAATCCGAGACCCTCTTATTAATTATTTCAATAGGATATGTGCATCAATGTACAACAAAATTAGTACCATTATAAAGTAGAAACTCGCTGCTAAAACTCTAACTGACTACGTATACCAGAAACCCGGTAATAGTTTTAATATAAATTTTCAAAGTGTCAGGACTAACAACATTCGACAAATTTGTGCGGGATACTTTAGTCCATTAATACGACGTATCTCCGTTGATAACAAACGTTATCATAAATACCTACATTTTACCGATAGGGTATTGCCTACTTTCAAAAATGAATTCGGGTTCCCGTCTTTCTGTCGGTGGATAACAACGAATGAGCGAGTTGTAAGAAACTTAAAGCCATGATATAAGAGTTGGAAGCCCGGTGGTCAACATTTCCAACTGACCAATCAAAATGCGCGCTTTTCACCGTGATGTGAATAACAGGTCCCGCGCTAGTATTACAAGGGAAATAATCCAATTAATGGTACTCGGCCAAGTGCCCATAAACTACTATGAGTGGCCGTCCCTCACTCACGCACTAGAGTTACCATGAAAGCACATTAAAAATAGAAAGTCGTCCATCCTCTCACATTAAGATGGAGAAACAGCAAGAATGAAGTCTTTTCAAACATTTTAAATAGGATTGCTGTGGTTTGCATACAAATCATTCAAGTCTGAGATGCATCAGGACTTCAGTAATTTAAAAATAAAGGCGGAATTCAGATATGTGTAAGTTTTTATATTTGTTGTTTTCAGACACAGAGGGAAGAAGAAGAAAGACAAGAAGGAAAAGAAAGGAGAGGATGTAAGTGTTATAATTTCATTCATCCATTAAATGTTGTTTTTTAGGGGTGAAGACTTTCTGTAAGGG
Organism: Onchidella celtica; assembly: GCA_963931925.1. Taxonomy (NCBI): domain Eukaryota; kingdom Metazoa; phylum Mollusca; class Gastropoda; order Systellommatophora; family Onchidiidae; genus Onchidella; species Onchidella celtica. Next base: position 32,569,559 of record OZ007575.1, on the reverse strand, counting down.
AAGCTGAAAGGATTTTGCTGTTTTCATTGCTATATCTCTGGATATATATGTAAACATCTGGCCACGTGGTTTTAACCTGAATTTTGCTATGCACAGAAATATGATGAGCAGGATGCAAAAGGTTTTGTTAAAAATTTATGAAGATAATGTGGTAAAGACAATTTGTCTTTGTAAAATGTGTACAAAGACCATTATAGTGATTAAATTTTTGCTGAAGGTTGAAAGTAGTACAAAACCTGTAAATTGAGGAAAAGTCAATTTGTTTTTGTAAAAATGTACGGAAACCTTTATAGTGATTACGTTTTTACTGAAGGTTGAAAGTAGTACAAAATCTGTATATTGAGGAAAAATCAATTTATCTTTGTGTACAGAGCACATGGTAAATTTTTAAGTATGGAGGCTGGGAAAGTGTTCCACTATGAAAATAAACGCAGCAATAAAATGGCAGTGATCAAAGGAATCTCAAAAGTTGTATTCTTTCTTCTTTCAGAATGAAGCCTTTAGCAGTGACGAAAAGAAAGAGGAATCATTGGAAGAAGCCAGAGAACGCATGCACAAATTGCTAGATGATGCATTCTCTCTCATCTCAGACAGTAAATCTAGCATAGCGTAAGTCCTTTCTTTTCATCCTAAATATGTATCAGTGAAGCGTCAGTGATTTAATAAATCAGCAACTCTAATTTAACGGTTTTGTATGTTGAGATAAAAAATGTTCCCACATCATGGCAATTTTCTTTCCCGTAAAATTGACTGAGAAGATTCTGCCAATTAAAAATTTTGCAAAATGCAAGTATATATGTATAGAAAACGCCTATTTGTGAATGTGTGCATGATCAGGAAACATTTTCATTTTTGTAAAACTTTGGCTAATTTTTAGTTTTAGTTTGACAGTTTTAGACTAAATGCAATCTCCAGGACACCGTATTTCAATGTAGTCAACAGAAGGAAAAATTATTTCTGATCAAGGATACATTTATTTTCATTTTTTGTGTGGGTTTTTATGGTATAAAATGTCATTTAAATTGTTATATCATGCCGTAGTAGGCAGTTGAAAATGTGAACTGCTGTTTATTCATCTGTTTGTGAAAATAGCTTACGCTAATAACCTGCATGGCTTTTTAGTTTAATGTTATTCTGCAGCAGAGTTTGTCGATACATGCCCCAGTTATATTATGTGAAATGGAGATGAAATTAATGTCACATAATTATAAGACTTTTGCTTTCACTCAGTGATAGCCCATGGTACACTGTAGAATTGATGCATGTTACAGTAAAGTACATTAGCGTTATATACACAGCGTGAGAAGTGATTGATGAAACAATAACCTTGTGCAAAGATGTTTGCATTTCACATCTTAATTTTCATCTGATTAAATATTACTCTCAGTAGATTTCACATGCCTGTCTGCAATGGGTGCAAGTTCCAGTGACCAAAACAATTTTTGAAAACAAGAAAATGTTTGTCTCATTTCCACTCAATGAATTAGTTATGACATATTTGCATAGCATTCAGTTCAATATAAAATCAGTTACAAAAAGTGGATGGGATTTAAGGTAACAAGCAAATTGTGCTGCTAAAGTGGCATCACTTTTGGCGAAAATCACATTTTTCCACTGCAAAACATTTCATCTTAAATTGTCACAATTCTTTTGAAATCTTTGAGGACTTAATGGCAATAACCTTGGCACTGTGGAAAATGTAAAACTGAACAGCAGTAAAATGTTTAAAACACCAACTTACAAGCGTCTCTCTTGAATTAAAAAACCAACAATAGAATCCTTTATATATAAAAAAAAAAAAAACCACAAAAGAAACTCAAAAGAGCTGAGGGTTCATAGCAGAGCTTGGAGCAAAGTTGAAGTATGGCCGAAGGAATACAAAATAATTGTATCTTGTGAAACCCTAAGTTAGCAACAAACAACAACAATAGTAATAGCAAAAATAGAAAAAAGTGTGCAATAATTTTTTTTTAATGACTTCAATATGAAAATGAAGCAAAGCTTTAATGGTGACCCAATCCCCTGTTATTTACAAAAGAACAATAAACAGTTTTTGGGCAGGTCTGTATTTCACTATAACACTAGACAAGAAATGATTTCTTGAATTTTCGATAATGTGAAAGTCGCTACACTAACACAAAACATGTGCGCAACAATTGTTTCCCATTTGTGACGCAGAGAACAAGTGTTCACTTGATTGTTTCGTTTTGTCTTTTGTTTGCTCTAACCAGTAGCTCATCCACCACTTCTGTCATGAAGCTGAAAAGGTATCAGTAAACTGGCACTTGGTGTGTCTTTGATGTTCACAGTTGTTGCTGTAGCGCACTGCTTTTGAGTCAGTTTCACCAACTATTGACAGCATTAAATTGTCTTTTTTTTTTGTTATTACAGTAGTCTCCGTCTAAGAACCCGGTCAACGGGAGACAGAAAAAGCGGGTTCTCAGGAGGACCGGGCACTTACGCGGATGCCAAAGGATGCCACTCATGAGCACACGTGTCCATGGCTTATCCCCCTTGATTGCTCGGACCCGGATCGTGACCTCATAATGGATCTTTTTTTTTTTGCCAATGGTCAAAGTTATGACTTATGGCTAGCAGAATGCTCTTTTGTTACAGTGATGTGTAACGAATGGAATGATTCAGGCTGAACAATCAAGTTGTGAATCACAGATGCCGATTTAGACAACACGAGGCCCTGTGATACCCTGTGTAATAACCACAATCAGCCCTAAGTACATGTGCAGTGCAAACCAAGCACGTGGTCAATTAGGTATAAAATTCTGCCCCTCGAGTCAGACAGCAATAGAGGTTAGGTGATGTCCATGCTAATTTAGTCTAGGAGTGGCCTGCTTGCACACGAAAGATGTAAATGGGCTCCATCTTTTGTACGGTTCGCCTCCCCCTACCTTCCCTCCACCCGTTCTCTTTCACTGTACTGTGTGGCTTTGTTCTATCCCGTCTACTTGAAAAAGAATTTTGCGTTTAATATATGGACATTTTACGTAAAAGGGTACTCGTCTCTCGGTCAAATGCCGGGTTCTTAGGCGGATTTTTCGTTTCAGAGCGGGTTCTTACGTATGTAAATTACAGTGAAAAAATTCAGTTTCGCGTGCAACAGCGGGTTCTAAGGCGGATCAGGTTCCAAGGCGGCGAGTTCTTAGACGGAGACTACTGTATTTGTATTTTCATACATTTATACATTTCTTGATTCATTTAGACACTCATCGCTTCATTTATTTATTCATTTGTGATCTAGATTATTTAATTATGGTGAATATCATTTTCATCCATTGCCACTTCTAAGGTTCATCCGTGATTTATCATAAAACTCATTGATTTTTCATTTGCAAATGCTCTAGAAGTTTATCTTGTAGTTAGTTGTTATGGTTTGTAGTCATAAATTATGTTCAGTTAAAAATGCAGTTTCTTTGCTGTTCATTCCATTGCTCTAGACAGCAGTATCTCCAAAACATGGCCTCTTTCATCAATTTCTTCATGGTTCATACTCTCATTCATCCTTCTAGATCATCATTGATCCACTCAGCTTTATAAACACTTTTGCATTTTAGTTGTCATAATTTTCATCAGTGTTACACTCTAAGCTGTCAGGCAGGACGGGCATAAAGCAGCTTTCTCACTTTCTATCCAGCTGTGTTTCATAGTCACTTATTGGTGGTCTTAGGCACAAAATACCGAAGATAAGAAGTTGTTTACTTTTTGGACAAGTTTTCTTTAGTGGTGGAAGAATAAAGTTGAAAGAGGAAAGTGAGATGGACAGTATGATGACAATGAATTGTGTGTGTGTGTATTGCAATCATGTTCAGTAGTAAGATATTTTTACACATGATTAGAATGTGGCTCTTTTTCTGTGTCCATCCAATAGATAAAATTGTGAAACTTAACATTTTGGCAGTCTAAACCCTAGACCACTAATATGCATTTGTGGAACTCTGGTTTTCATCTGGCTCACTATTGTATCTATTCTGTTACACTCACCCACCAATAATTCAGTATTTTGCAGATTTTTGTCGAATAGAAGAAAAACTGTTTTTCCATTCCTTTCACTCAGTTACCAGCCAGCAAGAAAATCACTGTGCCTGTAATTAATGCAACTGTTCCTTATGCGTCAATTCATTCAAATCACATATTTGTTTTCTATTTGATCAATTATTTGTCCAACCTGCCTATTTACCCATGGCCTTCATACATTCTCTGATTCGCCATTCTTTAAAAAGTTCATGCCACTGATTCACAAAGTCATTCTTTGTATCTCAAATTCTCCCTTACAGAAACAAAGTGGGGCCAGCCAGATACAGCAGTGATGAAGACAATTCTGCACGGTCCAAGAAGAGTCATTCTGCAAGGTAAAGATCTACAGGTCTTTTCTTCTCTAGAACGAGTGAACAAAAATGAACTAAAATTAACTGTTTGCGGGTAATGCCTGGTCCATTTCTTAAAATATTAAACGTTGAGGGATTTGTCAAAGTTGACAAAGTATATGCTTTGTAAATAATATCTGTGACTATTTTGCGATTAGTTAGAACTTTCTAAAATGTGGCTTTTAAAGCTGGAGTGATTTGGTTATTTGTGAAATACTAGGCAAGGTGAACCAAAAGTTTTGGTTTAGATGCATGTAAATGATGTACAACAGGTGTCTACACAGAACTTATGTTTTATTTTCACACTGTTGATTTACCTCATGTAGGTCAGATCTTGGTGTCCAGACGGAAAAGACAGAGATAGATGTGCGTACTGGTGAGTAAATTTTGTGCTTTTTAGAGATATGGAGGCCATGGATTACATTTTATACTTATTAGATTATTCTAAACAAAGTGTTTTGGCATAAGAATACATAAAAGCAGCTGTGTATATGGAATAAAGCTTTACATAAATTTGGAAATAATTATAGCTTTTCAGCCACTGACAAAAACTGCATGAATAACAGACATTTCCTTTCAACCGTGCCTGTAGAGAAATATTGCACCCAGTCTCTATTCTTAATATCATTTTTTTGTCGTTTATGAAATAGAATCTTTTTGGAAGTGTTAAGGAGATTGTAAACTATCATCTTTGTTCTTTCAGAAAAGAAACACATTCCTCTCCATGTTCATCGTACACATGAAGCCTACGACAAAGATGGCCTCATCACATGGAGTCCATACAGAGCAGCAGATGATTCCACTTTGATTTCATTGCCCAGTACTCAGGTAGGATTACAATTGTGGCTTTAGCACAAGGTTAGCAGTTGATAGCTGGAACCACTGCTAAATTTTTAGGTCTTGTTTCACCATATGGTAAATTTTACCATTCTTGGTGCCTTTCCTCATTATTTCCATGAACAATAGAAAGCACTGGTATTTAGAGGCTAAAAATGCTCTTGTATTAATATAGGAATGTGCCTGATAACATTGGAGTACAGGCAGAATAGCTCAGCCTGGACTCAGACTTTAAAACTTAAGCTTAGCTTCACATTTTGATTTGCATTGATTTATGCGCTGTGATGATTTAATGCTGCACCGGAAAGTCTTGCCCAACTACTGATAAATGACAATATCAAATAATTACGGATGGGAAAAAGCTAGAAATGTTAGACTATAACACACAGCATAGAAAGGTAGTGCTCAACTTTGAAAATTGTTCTCGCTGAACATATATTTGTCCGTAGCAAACTACATTATTTTTCAAGGAATTTGGTGAAAGCAACATATTTCTTGGTTTTGTGGTTGTCGCAGAGTTTTTAGTGTAAATTTTGCAACTCATTCTGATTTATATGGATTATGTGAGTTGACTGTAATCTTTCATGCTGCTATGTGCTTTTGAGGATAAATCTTATATCAGTAATAATGTAGTATCATAATAGATTTAATTTTGTGTCGTTGTGCATTTGGGAACCACATGTTGTTTCTTGTCTGTTCTTGTTTTGTCTGAAGCAGCGACAGGAAAGACTGGAAATTCATGTTAAACAATTAGAACATATTTAACTCTTTGAGTCATAAATAATAATAATGGATGGCATTTATATAGCGCATATCCATTTAAAATGCTCTATGCGCTTTACAGAAGCAACATGTCAACCACAGAGCAGAATGGAGTGCCTGCGAAGCGCTCAACGTACGACACTGCTTCTTTATCTCTCCCTGTCTCGCTCACTCTCTTTCTCTGCCTCTCTCTATCTCAGAACAAATTGTAACGCAGCCTGTTAGGCGCAGTTCACAAATCACAACAGTTCACAACTCACATCACATTTATCACAACTCAAATATTTGAATATTTATTAATAATAATATATATTTAATAATGAATAATAAAACTTTGTTGTTGCTGGTGGGGGGATGATATGGATAAAATTTTAATCTATTAATTTCAGTTTTGCCCGGGCAGTGGCCTGTTCGGCCTGCTCTTTACGATTTCCAACTGCCAAGGTATTTTTAACGGGCCCTCCGAATTTTTCGCCCTTATCTGAGAAGTCTAGGTACTGGATCCTATCAGGGACTTGAAAATTTGAGAAAAATCCCAATTTCCAACATGCCTGCACTGTCTGGGTTTTGAAACCGGGACCCTTGGCATGAGAGGCGAGCACTTTGCCTCTAGACCACCTCGTCCACCTTGTCATAAGCTTCTGATTTTCCCTACACCATATCCTTGACTTTCTGAGCTCGTGGTAACAAATTTGAGGGCACTCCACACCACCGGTTGACTAGGGAAGAGGGATATAGACACTGTAGCACCGCACCTGTACACCGGTTAATGGTAAATCTAACTTTATGAGATAATGCTGACGTTCTGACAGCAATTGAAGACTTGGTATGTCTTGTGCATTCTGGAGAAATTGTGCATGTAAACTGACAAAGACAGACTGACAATAGGTACTTCAATAAGGAAATTAGTGATTAAAAACAGAATGGTTAATACTGAAACAGGATTGCTTTTCAGTACAAGCTGACCTACAGTTTAGATGACACTTTTACCCCTACATTGCACAGTGATCGTCTTTTTATTTCTCGAATATTTCTTTGAACAGGGACTTACTACTACTACTACTACTGATCCCATAATCCGCCAGGATCGTAGGGGCGCTGCATGACAGAGAGCCTCGTCAGGTGCCTCTACTTTTCGCGGTTGTTTGCGAGCGCCTGAGTTTGGGCAAAGGATTTCCCGGTCCACTCCGCAGTGTTGTCGGTCTACCTCTTCCTTTGCCTTCCTCTTCTTCTCCTCCCCTGCACAGTTCCCTGAAGAATGGTCTTGGGACTGGCAATAACAATATAAGATAAGATAAGATAAGATAAGATAAGATAAATTTTATTCGTCCTTGTACAAGGAAATTTGTTTTGATCATTGAATACATAACAATACAGTTACAGAAACAGAAAGTATGATATATAGCGCGCACACACACATATATACACACACACTAATAAATAAACAAAATTAACAGTGCACACAATATGCTTCCCTAACTAAAACACATTGACCTGGCACGCAGGACACAATTCAAGTACACAGATTACGATCAAGATGACGACATTATTGTAACATCCTAGTTGATGATGGAATAAACGATTTAAAGTAGCGCTCAGTTTTAGTTTTCTTTGACAACAGCCTTAAACTTCTTACAGATCTTATATATTCTTTGTTCAGGGGATGTTGGGGGTCATTTATAATAATATTAGCTTTTTTAATATAAGCACCAGTGTACAGCTCATCAAAATATGGCAGATCACAGATACAAATTTTGGATGCTTTGTTAATTAAAATATTGATCTTATTTTTATCTTTTTGTAAGATGTTTCCTCCCCAACAGACAACTCCATACATCAAAACGCTCTGAATAGCCATGGTGTAAAATATTTTCAGAATGCTTTTGCTAACTTTTAAAGAGCGGAGCTTTCTGAGGAAATACATGCGCTGGTTAGCTTTCTTGTATACATATGTTACATGCGCATGCCATTTAAGCAATGAATCAATAGTAATGCCAAGATATTTGGCCTCTGTGACAATTTCGACCTCTTCATTGTTGATAGTAAGAGGGCAAACAGGATCCCATGGTGTAAAATATTTTCAGAATGCTTTTGCTAACTTTTAAAGAGCGGAGCTTTCTGAGGAAATACATGCGCTGGTTAGCTTTCTTGTACACATATGTTACATGCGCATGCCATTTAAGCAATGAATCAATAGTAATGCCAAGATATTTGGCCTCTGTGACAATTTCGACCTCTTCATTGTTGATAGTAAGAGGGCAAACAGGATCGTTGTTATTTTTCCTAAAGTCAAAAACAAGCTCTTTTGTTTTCTTACCATTCAGTAGAAGACAGTTATTATTACACCAACAATGAAAGGATTGTACAATGTTAGAATATTCGTGGCCAGAGTTAGATAAAAGACCTAAAATAGTAGAGTCGTCGGCAAATTTAAGAAGATAAACGTTGTTATGTGTCACAGTGAAATCGTTTGTATACAATGTGTACAAGACAGGTGACAGCACGCAGCCTTGAGGCACTCCTGTGTTTGTTGTGAGTAATTTGGAAAATGTGTTATTTATATCCACAAACTGGCTTCTCTGTGTTAGAAATTCGAAGATCCAGCTCTTTAAAAAAGAACTCACGTGTAGGTTGGTAAGCTTTTGAAACATTAAGTGCGGTTGTATGGTGTTAAACGCAGAAGAAAAATCGACTAGGAGCACATGAACACAGGTTTTACCAGTGTCTAAATGACTGTAGATGTTAAATTATTCCTCTTTAGTCTGCAGTTTTTTAATTCAAATTTGTTTTCAAAATCTTTAATTTGTGTTTAATCCATTTCAGACTAACATGAGCACCAAGATGCCTCAACAGGAAAAGCTCACAACTTCCACCTTCAATGAATCACTTCCGGCGAGCTTGCACTCTGACTACTACGCCACACAGCCTGCAGCACCCATTGTGATTAAAACCAAAGAGCTCGATTCAAAGCCGCCCCCTAGTGGTAGCCAGTCTCGTCGAGGCTCATCCCAATCCCAAACCAATGGTCGTCATGGCCACTCTAATGGAACAACGAATCATGTGACAATCCAGAATCCAGTGTTTGATAACACAATTCCATCCAGGCCTACAGACAAGTATTCAGATCCTTATTATGGTTTAAGTTCTTATCAAGAAATTCCTTTATCGAGCTCCATACCAGGTCAGACAGACAGTGACAGATCGACACGAAATGGGAGCATGTCTGACAGATACAGAGACAGACATAGAATGGTAAGCTCTGCTCCATATGACATCACTCCTCAGGAAAGAGTTACTCCTTTGGGAGTTCACACAGCTCCTCAAAGGGGAGAGGATAAGAATCTTGATGAGTTGGATGTAATCAAAAGTAGCCTTCAGCCAGGTGCGTCACCTCAGCCATTTATAAACAGTTTACGTGGTGAGTTACAGACACTGTCTCAGAAAAAACATGGAGAATCAAATACAACTGGAAGCCCGCAGCCGCGGACACTCGTCTTCAGAACAGGTGGACCTACAATTGGTTTTGAAAAGAGTGCAACTGGTTTGGAGTCTTTACCTGGGGAGAATAGTACTGATGTATAGCCATATTGATATAGGTGGTCATAACTTTTTATATCATATTTATTATCATATCATTCAAAGTAAAATATCTGAAGACACTTGGTCCCCTTAGAATGACATGGTTCCAACTCCCTTCTTTTAACTTTTGAGAAATTGATGATGGAAGTTACATCATATCTTTTAAAGATAGGACTTTTTCTCTTATAGATAATACTTACAAATTACACACCGAATCTGCTTAATACTTTGACACACAATGGGGAAAGCTTGTAAAAGTAGTGTGTAACTCAGTTGAGCCAAAAAATTGGAGAGAGAACCTTGTCATTTTAAGGCAATGACTTTTTGTGATGCTTGCCTGGGATTATGCCTAGAGAGATTAGTACTGATGTAAAATCATATATGTGAGCGAGCCTCACAAAAGCTCAATGGAAGTCGCATTTTTCAGTTTTGAGTTATGAATATCACCGTAAAGTATGAAATCTCATCTTTAATCTGGTGTAAAAATTATTGCAGTGCTCCTTTTCATCGCAAAGTAATGGCTTTTTAAAGACACCTACTCCCCGGTCAAAAACGGAAGCAAACTTCCGAGAAAATCACATTAAAGATGGCCGAGTGATTTTCACTCTCGGCGAGATGGGTGGCCTTACTATCTCCCCAGCATCGGGTACTTGTAATTAATCTACGGCTTTGCATGTCTATGCCAATATAAATGATAGGCCTACATGCCGTGTGAAAAGTTTGTGACAATAGGTTTATAAATGTTGAAGTTATTGTGCGTTCAATGAACCCCATTGCTGAAGAGACATTCGATGACAAAGGCAAAATTAAAGGGATTAAAAGCAATATTTAAAAGCTGCTTTGAGACCTAATATTTTCACAGAATGCAGAAAAATAAACTAGAAAAATAGTTAAACTTCAACTATGGACCAAAATATAAGAATCGTTAAAAAATCGCATATTGGTGTTTCATCGTGATTTTCTCCATATGGTCCAGTGCGACTTCCGTTGAGGTTTGTGGGGCTCGCTCACATATAGGATGGTCATAAATCCTTTTTTGTACTGTTTCTGTTACTATGTCATTCAAAATAAAATGCCTTAACTAACATTTCATGTGATGTGTGGCTGGTACCACTAGAATTAAACTAGACGGTCAAGAGAGGAACTATTTATCAGAGTAAAATTTACATTCTTATATATACATATGTGTCCGGATTTGACACTCTTCAGAGTGATTATGGCTAATGGTGACATGACGCAGTGCTTGTTCATTGAGCTAGTCTTATTGTTGTCACAAAAGCATAAGTTATGACAGTAAAGTCAGGCGCAGTGTTTTCAATGAAAAGTCAACGGTGCCTGGAAACAATTTGTTGCAAGTAGAACTAGCTGTCAGTGGCAAATATTCAGTGATCTAAAAACTGTCTTCAGATCATTACAGTATTTTCTTGTGAATGTTAAAGTTTTAAAGTGATAAGGGTGGGTGAACACATGCATTAGTCATTTTGAAGGCCGCCTGATAACTTATCGTAGCTTGGTTTTACGAATTTTCTAGGTCACATGGTAACTTGTCATAACTTGCTTTTTGCTAATTTTTCTGGACAAGCAAAAAACTGAATGATTTTATTTATCATTAATAATGCAAACTATTTAAAAAAAAAAAAAAAGATTTAGTCTTTACTTTTCAGAATTTAACCCCCAACTTATGATAGTCTGTAGGTTGTCAAGGACTACAAGCATGCAAAGTGTCTTTTTTTTTTGTTGAAAAGTTGAGCTACGATATTTTCCCTTGCAGCCCTGGATCTATCTTAGTATAGTACATGTACTCATGTCTGAATCTTCTGCAGTTTCGGATGTTTTTCATATTATATTCATGCTGTCTTACTTAGCAAATTTGTGACATGGTGTGAGGAGATCACACAGTGACTTTAGACCTCTGAGGAAAAAATTATTAACTTTTATCATTGGGAATGAGGTATATGTACTTATCTGTAAAGAGGTCTTTCTTTTTAGAGGCTTGCTGCTCTAGGCATAAGCACCTCAACGAAGTACTTATAAATGAGGAGATATTTATATTCAAGTTTTTTAAGCCTGAACAGCAGTATAAAGTAATCTTACACTAAATTTGGTATAAAATAATAATGGACAAGCTTATGATTCTAGATTTTAGATGTGATTTAAAGACTGTACACAAACGCTTCATGAAAATGGACATGACATAAAAAAATTTATTAGTGAACTACATGTATGAAGTTTTGCTGGTGGCAGCCTCAGACCGTTTTCAGTTCTGGATCTGCTGTTATTACAATTTAAATACTTCAATATTTACTAGAACCACAGTTATCCATTTTAATTTCAGATAATTGATAAAAGTATTCATTTGTAACTATGCTGTCTCATAATTTTGATATGTCGTTCATTTTTAACTTTTTCACCAATTTATTATGTAATTTTGACATAGTTTTTCTTTTTCTATTAACAAGATTTTTTGTTTTGTTTTTTAAGTTAAGCAGCAATCTTGTGTTGGCTGTTTTGATGAAATCTTGGGGCAACAGTTGTGTTCTTATGGGTGGGTGTGTGGTCTTCGGATTATTAAAAAGAGTTTAAATTTTAGTATCTTAAGTAGAGGTTTATTTTGTGTCATATGCTGATAAGAAAAAGTATGACCCATCGACCAAAGCAAAGAATTATTTGCGCATCCTGAGACGTTCAAATATTATTATCCTTATTTTCATATTTGATATTATGAATTTACACAGCTGTCATCCTGGTACGGTGTATTAAAAAGATCCCTTCTATTATTAATGCTGAATTTTATTCTACTCGAGTTGAAATTGGTTATTCCACATTGTTATGCATTAGGTTCCTATATAAATAGTAACAATTAGCCATGATGTAGTCAGATAATTTTTTTTGTTTATTACTAGTATAGTCTGATGTCCTTTAGAAGCATATACACAGTAACTGAGTTAAGTGACAAATAAAAAAAAAGAGAGTATTGCTCAGTTGCCATTAAGTCATGTAAACAACATTATAACATGTTCAAGTGTATATAGTTTATAATATTGCTTTACTGTTGAAATGAAATGCTGAGTGAAATAAATACATGTATGAAAATTTGATTTATCAGCTTCCTTGTCTTCAGTAGCCAGAATTGCCTTCTCGGCATAAACATCTATGTCCTATTTTAAGATTTGTAACTCTTTCTTTAATTTATTGAGAATACTTTTAAGGTTTTAGCAGTGTCAGTGTGATTATTTTACGGTACAGGGAGTTATTGGGGGTCAAGTCTACTTAAAAAATTTCAGTCAGTTTTCATTTAAAAAACGGATCAGAAGTGAACTTTTAGTCAATGAGCTTGTGACAACCTCTGACGGGCTTTGGTTAAACTTCACAAGAAGTCACATCTGAACTGACTGGGGTATGGCACCTCCTCACTATTAGCAAAGCAGAAACCACAGCAAGGCCACCTGCATAAGAGATGTTTGACAATAACTTACAACTTAAGACAGAAATGTAAAAAATATATGACACCTTGAACAACTGAAAGTTCAAATAGTCAAGTTTTTATTACAGCATACAGTGGACAGATGAAAACATCCCAATATAAATCTGACAAAGGAAAAGCTACAGAGAGTTACACATGTCACAATACACCAGACAAACACTCATACACATACACAAACACGTCCAATCACCACAAACAAATCCTATACCATTTACCATACATAAAAGTTCACTTTCAGATCAAGTGACATATAAATTTACAAGGGAGACAAATGTTCGGCAAGCACCCAATTTTGTCATCACAGCTTTAGGCTGTATCTTTTTGTTAATCCCTTTTTTCAAAAAAAAAAATTATCTAACAGTCCCAAGTCAAGACTGTTGTGAGAGGTGGGGACAATCAGCATGGAGATATTTCACAATCTTACATCTTTGCATACACACCCACAAAGACAATGACAAGGGAATTAAGCTTCTTCAAGTTGCCAAGAACTGAAAAATTGCTGGAATCAAAAGCTAGTGACAGCACGCATCTGACATGTCCTACATCATTATGTCTTGCTGAAAGGTTGAAGTTTTACACAATTCCATGTTGACTCAGCAGTGAAACAGTCAAGCTTGGGATTATCCAAAGTCAGCTAACTTTTAACTGTCTTAACTGATATTACCTACAATAGAATGAATGAACAGTAAAATGCAAGAAGCTGCAGCACAGGTCCAAACTCCAAGGGAAAAATTAGTCGAAATTTCTGAAAAATTTTTATTAAATGCATAGAGAATATGCAATTACAAAATATTTCCAATAATTATCTTTGTTGCCTCATCTGATCAACTAAACCCACATATACATTGTATATAATTAAAATAAGACTGTTGTAATAAGTACACAAGCATCCCAAGAATTCTGCTCTGGGGGCCCAGTTACACCTACCTATCCCAATCCCGTCCTTATCCTCAACCCTAAATTGTATCGAATCCCAAACCCTGCACCCTATCCTTTCAACCAAAAAAAAACAGGAGAAAAACAAAAAGAAAATCTGAAAGAATAATTAATTAAGGTTGTTGTTAGAGTATTTTGGGAGGAGCTCTCTAGTTCTTGAGTCATAAAAGGCTTTAAATTACATACCTTGAGTGCAAAAAACTTGGGCAATATGATGTACTTGTCACATCATTCTTAAAATAATCACCCCCTCCCTCCTCATTTATTCAAAACCTGTTAGAAATGGATAAAGCAATAATAAATGTTCATTATCTTAAAGCTGTGTCACCTGGATACAGGAATATAACTCTGCTGTCCTAATTTCATTAGTTCCAATATTTACACACTAACCAAAGATGGCTCCACTGATGAAATAAATACAAATTTCATAACTTCAATTCTCTATACAAGTCAGTTCTGAACATATTGCAACCTAAGCCTATGGTTCATTTTCTCCACATGAAGCTGCTCTAATGTATGAGGAACTTTTGCATAATTTGATTTGCACGACTTGAAAATCTTTTCTACCACACATGAGAAATCAACAAAATGGGATTTTCATATAGATGCCTTGAAAATTTTAGGTGTTGGAAACCAAAGTTGTTACAATACAGCAAACCACATTGACAGAAAAAGGTTGTGGATAAAATATGACAATACTTGTACATATATATAAATAATTATTGTGTTGAGGTCCTGCTGGTATTCAGACACACCTCTTTCCTCAGGATAGCTTATGTTTCAGAACTGCTCTGAGTTAATGTTTTGACATCACAGCACCATACAGCAAACACTCTTTAAGATACATGTCCTCACACACACACAAACGGTTACAAATGCCTTCATATGTACAGCGCGCAGATCACCCCTATAAGCACATCACACTTAAGCTGCCAGCTGTCTCCCAAACTTGCATGTCAAATGGTACAATACAGAATCAGCAAACTCACAAACCCCAAACTTTAAACTTCCACTGGCTTCCAGTAATGTTCAACATCATGTATTCCACGGAAAATGACCCCAACATGGAGACAAGCAAACAGATCACTACTTTCATTCACCTCAAATCTTAAATCAGTAACACTGTTGGCCGAGAAGAGTTTGGACAAGAGCCGCGGCTAAAAACACCGAGTCCAAACTGCTGTGCTCAAATAATGAGCCCTGGACATGCATATGTATTCACAGCTCCCTCGTTAAAAACAGCAAATCAAACTGTCTTCTCAAAGTCATATTAAGTCGTTTTGTCATAGCTTTTCTGTCGTAAATAATGGATGCAAATACAGATATCAGTAAAAATCATTTGAGGCAACGTTCAAAGTAGACATTGCCTATATGTCCTCCTCTCATTGACTTAGCAACATTCTGTTCAAACAATCGTCTGTTGGTCTGCAAGACTTCAGCTGCCTCTTTGTTGAGAGGATCTTCAGGGTTAGGCTCCTGTAAGACAAGGAAATTCATTAGTGTTGAACTTCATAATCCAAGTTGTAGTCTGGACAGCTACAAACAAAAACAATTCACAACTACTTCTTTAAATGAAAGACAAGGATGCAGTTTACAAACTGACTGAGTGACCAGGTTTCACTGTCTTTTATGTCGGCCTGGCCTGTCTGAACATTTGTTTTACCTCTCCTTTCATAAGCAGGAAAAAAAACAATAGCAAAAAAAAAGTGTGTGTTTGTGCATGTGTATGCATGTGTGTGTAAGCACAGTGGAGGGCACAGAAGAACACGTGTTATCTACCAAATTCAGAAATTGATGATCTCTGGAAAGAAGACAAACTGAATTTGGAAGCTAGTTAGTTAAATACCAGTGTAAGCCTGTGGTATAAAACAGGTCAAATTTAAATATTACTACAACAGGAAGCAGCTCCACTGCATGCACACACATGCCCAAACATAACGAGGCATTGGGTTCACTTACATTTCTTTCATCTGCATTACAAATAAGAATTTGGGGAACTGACAAATTTTTTCTTATCCTGCCAAAGTAAGTAAAGAACTTACGAGCTTTGGCTAAATTATAAGGGGGGGGGGGGGGGGGGAATGGTGCTTTTAGAAGTGAAATATCACAGATGAAAAAGTAAGATCCCCTAAAACAGTGAAAACTGCAAGATCATTGCTTACCAAGAATAGATATTGCAGACCATAGACTATTGAGTTGATAGTGAGCACAGGTTTCCAGTCTTCCCTGGGAAAGAAATAAGACAAAACATGAAGTATCTAGTTTAAGGTACATCGAATGCATCTATTACAGTTTACACTGATACAACACGGACTCATCACACTAAACACACTGGGCGACATCAGTTATTTCAGTCATAACAAAAGTTTAAAAGAAAGCAAGTGATAATTAAATACAGTTTGGGTTTTATGACACATCGGTTCAATACTGGCCAAACTGTATCTTACATATTTCTTTGATTATATTAATTATTATAGATCTTATCATTAAAACATAAAAGGTGCAAAGATGCCTATGATAGGGGTCTATCTTTTCAAATGCAAAATGTATACATGTAATCCACTAATATCAAACACTTCAGGTCCCAATCAACAAATGTCTTCCATCAAATATACCGCTTTTACCAGTTACAAATTAAATACACAGTCACATAAGCATAACATTAACAATGCCACCAGATGTATCGGCTGACATCAAAGATTTTCACTTTCAGTCAAATCAAACACACTAACCCATTCAGATGAATCATGAAATACTGCAGTACCAAACATGTGACATGTGTGATAGATTATATTATAAAAGATAAGCTACCAGACGGAGAGTAAGGTATTATGTTCAGACACTGGCCATGTCATGAAGGAAGTGCTCACTTTAGGGCTTTGTTTCATAGCTATGTCATAACTAGCTCCTTGATAAGCAGTGTCTACACTACCAGACCAAGAAGACTTACCTCTGCTCTACATTATGATTATCTGTGAAGGACAGTCAGCATCTACACTGCCTATGATAACCAACAGCTACACTACCTGTGACAATGAGTACTTACACATCCTGTCTGTATTGACCAACACCTGTCTAAAATGATCAGTATCTGCAACATATGTCTGGGATGACCAGTTCCTACTCTACTGCCCAAGATCAGTGTTGACAACACCTGTTTGCGGTGACCAACATCTATACTAACTACCCAAGATGACATATCGTCACTGCTCTACGGTAATGGCATCAGTCATTTTTGACATTTTTGAGACATTAAGTAAGATACTGTTTCATTTCCTGCCATTATGATTCTATTTTCCTATTCGCGCATTTCTTTTCCTATAATATTATCTGTTCCTTCATGCTCAGGAATGCAATGTATGGCCAGTTGCCTGTCGGCATTTAAGTCTGACGTATGTCATTATTGTAGAGCTGTGACAATATACCTACACAATCTACCCATAATGTGATAACCCAGTGTACACTCTACCTGAGGATATTCAAGCACACATTTCCCTCCAGGTCAATGTTAGGATGGTAAACTTTGGTTTCACACTTCACTTTGGGTGGGTCATGAGGATATCCCTGACCAACTTTAAAACTGAACACAAAGCGACCTCCTCTGTAAAATTCCTGAAAAAAATAATTTAAAAAAGTTCAAAGATGTACTATAAAACTTATCAATCTCGATGTGCTTCAAGTTAAAGTGAGTAAATATGACAAAATTACATATTTGTTTTAAAATTTATATTCAAAAATGTTTGTTTATGCCAAGAGAGTTCATGAATTCATGTATTATCTTAGAAATTGAGGCACATTTATGACAAGCTTGCAGAGTTGTCGCAACAAAATCTAGGAGGAAGAGACAGAGAATAGAGATCAATCTGTACCTCATCTGGTGAAATGATCACTTTGAAAGTGAGAAGATCATCAGGGTCTGGGAAGTCCACCTGGCAAGTCTTGGGAAGATTAAGTTCATTGATATCTGGAAAAGTCCATTTAAAACAGTGAAAAAAATTTTTTGGCTAAAATAGCCAATTTTCTGACAGGAAAATGTAGGTTCAATTATCATAATGGATGGAATTATGCCTGCATGCGATATATAAATTTTTTTGTTTTGTTTCATTCCTGCCTGGGATCTAGTCGTAATTTATACCACCACTGAATTTTTAATTTAAATAAAAACAAACAAACAAAAAATCTGTAGCCACATGTGTCCCAAACCCCACATAATTTGGCCCATATTTAGACTCTATATCTCCTGAAAGCAATGCAGGCTATTAGTTTTACGAACTCCTTCCAGATACTTGTAGAGTGGCAACAAAACATCAACCACACACTCTCCGTCTCTCCTACTCCTCATACAATCCATTATTCTCTAATTCATCTGCCATGCAAAATAACATGAGATACTATTTTCTATCAACATCCTTATTACAAGATTAATATTTCCTCTCTCTCTATCCCACACCCCATTGACAGATAGAACAATGAATCTGTGATACTTATCAATCTATCAAATCATAACACTATTAACCCTCACCCTGCGCCCATGTTTCGCAAGCGCTAACGCCCCACGGGCGGCAAAAGTCGGCAACGTCAAGCTGACCGCGACACGCGCAAGCTGTATTTTCACGCGTCAGGTCACTGACCTTTTTGAGACGTAACCACCATCTTATTGTTCACTGTATCTCTTCTAAATCAAAGGCATTGTGACATGGATATGTTAACCAGGGAACCACTAGTTGGAATCACAATTTAAACAGAAGCTTTCAAAGGGTCTCCCCACACTTTCAAAAGATGTAACATCGACATGCGAACTGTTGCTCAACAAATTTGCATTATCTCATTTTCTCACAAGCTGACCACCATCTGGAGTTGTCTGTATCTAAGAATCAATAAGAAACAAGCTCTGAAATAATCTCTGCCCCAAATGCCCACATTGGTTTATTAGACTGTATCAATCAGGATGAATCCATTTGTGGGCTTGGGAGGGCGTGGCTAATTATTCGTTCTCACGAAAACTACAGCTGTCAGTTTGGAATCACAAGTCAGATCATTGGTCAGAGACTGACAGAGTAGAAGGTTTTGCTGGTTAATTCATTATCAAGCGTGATAAGGCATAGCAGCGAATGTTTTCATACCGATCAATAAAAACCGAACCACGTGGACAGCGTGAGTGGTCATCGCATAGCGGCAAGGGTCAATGACCCCAGATAAGATTTTCCGTGAGTAAGGTCACTGGCCGGGCAGCGGGCTTTACGGGTAGCGCGTGGGGTGAGACTTAAAAGCAGATCTACACACAGTCAATGATGGCAGAACCTCCTCAAATTCGAGATCTAGACTCTAGATTCATCTATGTAGATCTAGATCTAGATCTAGATCTAGATGCTTGGTAAGACTTAAAACTACTGTCATTACTCACTAGATCTAGATCTAGATGTAATTATAGACAACAACATAAGCTAAATCTGTAGTCTGTACATCCAGATCTCGATCTTGAAAATCTATGAAGTTGCACAAGCCACACTTAAGAAGTACACACCAGCATACACACTGACACTCGCTGTTTGGTTGTGATTGTCGTTACCTACTACTGTAGCCTACTAGATCTAGTACTACCAACTACTGTTGTAATATACTGACTCTAGATGGATGACAAGCAGTAAAACGGCTTACAAATAATAAGACAGTGGTTAAATCTACCTAGAATATCTAGATCTAGATCTACATCTAATTCTAAATTTGTTGCCCTGCATACCTTTCTGAATTCTCAGCTGGGCAGCAGACGCTCTCTTTCCTCGCTCAGGTGCACTTTCACCATCTTTCTTTTGCTGTTTTAATGAAAATAATTTAATCATCTTGACTTTGTGAGTAGAAAGACGGCTTCAAAATCACTTCTCCCCTTCCCACATCAATACTAGATGAAATCCGTGAGACGATTTTGGTCAATATTTGTGTTTCCCTAATGACTTAGCTCTATATTGAGAGATCTTATTTTTCACACTTCCGGTAGCACACTAAGCTAACGTTCGAGAAAGTTTCGTATTTTCTTTCTTTTTTTTTTTCCACTTTATATTTGTCTTGAACATATTACTGTTACATGATCTTTTATATAATATCTTCACTATTTAGGTTTT
Organism: Onchidella celtica; assembly: GCA_963931925.1. Taxonomy (NCBI): domain Eukaryota; kingdom Metazoa; phylum Mollusca; class Gastropoda; order Systellommatophora; family Onchidiidae; genus Onchidella; species Onchidella celtica. The sequence goes on along the minus strand of OZ007575.1, from coordinate 32,549,463 downwards.
AAATAGATTAGTTCCGTCTTTTCCATCTCCAGTATCTTTCCTTATTATACCGGGGAAGGAAACCAAATAACGACGCACAATCCATTTCAAATCGATTATAAATAACGAAAAAAAAAAAAAAGCAATGGAATCTATAGTTTGTTTATTTTTATTTATGTGCGATATTATCAGTTCGCTTCTTCTTTCGTTCAGGTTTATTTTACTGTCTCTCCCCCCCCCCCCCAAAAAGTAGGAGGTGGGTGGGAGGCGAAGCAGAAAAAGAAGAAAAGAATGCCAGCCTATTGTGATTTAAATCTTTGTCTCGAATTGCCAAACCCTCCTTGCCCTGATATTAAATCATTAAACTTGAAAACTTTATAAATTGATACACTGTAAAAAGTGCACACTATAATCTGCTATTCACAGCGATGACGTCACTAATCATGCACAGAGATCCCTCCATCTGTTTCGCTGGGGACGGTTGGGTGTTCAAACCGAATATCCGCGTCTGCCCATGCCCTAGCTGTCACTATTACATCGACACCAAAGGCAAAAGTTTTGTTTTTTGGTTTTAGTTTCTTTTCTCTGGAACAGCAAAGTAAAGACAGGGTACAAATCATTAATTATGTTCTCAACAAGAAATGGGTGTGGAATTTCACTTTTGGTGCTCCAAATTCTGACAGATGAAGAAAAGTGTGTAGTGTACCTCAGAATGAAAATTCGACACTTTACTTATTTAATAAGAGGTTTGTTGTCGTGACATCTGTTGTCGTGACATCTGTTGTCACAGTAACCAAATAACTCATCTAGGTGATCTTGTCTACAGCATTCGCTCCGCTATGTTTACGGAAAATGACGCATGAAAAAGTAAAACATTTTTTGCCATTGTATACTTGTCCACACCATCCGTTCCGCTCCGCTCCTCACCGCCATCGAAGCAAAGCTTAGGAGTTTTTCATACGTCATTTTCCGAAAAAAACAAAAAAAATGCGGAGCGGAGCAGATGCTGTGGACAAGACCACTAAATGAGGGAACTCGGGGATGGTGGCGGAGGAATTTTTATGAAGCATTAAAATGAAACTGAAGTGGGTGTGCGGTGAAGTTGGAGGACGGCTGGATAAGAACACCTGCATGAGATATATGGGTTTCTTTTGTGTACTGGTAAGGCTATTTGACAGAAGGATGAAAGGTCTAACCTTCAGATGGACGGACACGTTTGTCTGATGTCAACAGCCTGTTGTACAGTTTTCAGCATAGTCTAAATCGGGGGATAACCTACAAATTAGTATCGTGGTAGTTTCATTATCACCATTACGGTCCATATCGGTAGCCTACCTCAAAACTTACGCCAGGATTCATAGCGTCGTAGCTTGATTCATGCGTTGGGTCGCATTCTCACCTTCGAGTTGCCAGATTGCATAATCTATTTTTTAATTCTGCTGGCGACGACCTTTGTAGGATTGTGTGCTAATACTTCAATTCGTGTGTTGTGCAATCTGTGTTGTGTGCTGTTTATTGTAAACTACATGTTTGGATTTGTGTGCTGAGTATTGCTTTTCTGTGTACTACACTGCATCGCGTATTTATGTTCATGGTGTTCTGTTATTTGTGTTGTAACCTAGGTGTATATTTCCGGTGTATCGTGCCTTGGGCATTTTGTACCCTGTACTTTGTAAGTGAATTTTCTTGAATGTATTATTTTGTGTACTAACTTAGGTCCCGCGCGCACTCTGTTAAAATTAACCACCCGTTCAATGCAAGCAATCTTTCGCGCGGCGTACTACTACTACTATTTCCTGTTGCACCCACTGGTGCTTAGGGCAGCAACAAAGGATCTCCAGCCCTGTCTGTCCTGGGCCATCTTTGCGAGAGTTCCCCATGAGTGATTGAAGGATTTCATCTCTGCCTCGATTGTTCTCCGCCAGGTTGCCTTGGGTCTGCCTCGCTTGCGCTGTCCCTCCGGTGTCCACTGAAGTGCTGTTTTGGTTATAGAATTTGCTTCCTTTCGCACCACGTGTCCAAGCCATCTCCATCGTCTCTTCGTGATGATGTTGGCTATTTCTTCTTGCTTGCATCGCCTTAGTAGTTCCTGATTAGAAATCTTGTTTGGCCAAAAGATGCGGAGAATCCTACGAAGACATGTGGTGTGGAAGGAAGACAACTTGGCGAGGTCACCTTCTGTCATTCGCCAACACTCTGATCCATACAGGAGTGTGGATAGGACACAGCTTTGGTACAGTCTGATCTTGGTGTTGATGCCGTATTGTGTCGATTTCCAGATGTTGCTCATACTTTGAAAGACAGCCCTTGCATTTCCCAGCCTACTTCGCGCGGCGTGCAGCACGGTAAACTCTTTGCCAAGCAAGCAAAAATCTGCGTTTGCACGCCGTGCAGCATGCGGAACGGGATAGTGCGCGCGGCCCCATAGTGCTCCTTTGTAATTTGTGTTTTGTTAGGTGTGTATCTGTTTGTGTATTATGTTCTCTGGGCAGTTATTTTCTCCGTCGTTAACTGATTGAACACAAACTCCACCTGCTAAAATCAGATGTGCGTATTTGGCGTATCACTGCTCAAGTATTGCTTACGCCTGTATGGTAGTGCATGTATAGGAATGCAATTTAGCGCCAGTAATCAATTTACTCAGTGAGAATAGGTGGAGGACGGTAGTTTTTAAGCAATCTTGAAATTTGATTTACGAATTTAAAAAAAAACATCAGACCTGATCCTATGAAAGTGTCTACTCTGTTCCATCCTCATTCCCGGGTTATTTTTCTTATAGGCCTATATGAGTAGGCTAGATCTGACGAAATCAGGCTGACAAAAACCAACTTCCTGAGAAAATCCCTCCAGAGAGGGGACATTTTTCTATGTATTTGAATATTCAGTTAAAATATTTCGCTTCAAATCGCCGGGGAAAAATTTTGATTTTTTAAAGAGGTATAAAAATTTCATTTTCATCCGTTTCTTTTTTTTTTTTCTTTAGGTCTTTATTTTAGGAGGTTCCCTGCCCTTGGCATTTACACCTCGCTGTTCTACTTTATATTTTTTTCTTGTTCTTGTTTCCATGTGGTTTTGTGGTGGAGTCTCGCCTGGTTTTAGCCCAGTTTTGTCAATTCTACCCACATGTATACTACTCGTTTCCCCCAACCCCATTCCCTGAGCCTAATCAGGTTCAGCTCAGCAATTAACAACACTCACTTTAAAATTTGTAGGAGTTTCCAATGCTCTCATTCCTTCATCCATCTGGAGAACAATGGTCACCTGATTTTGCTAGATACTCAGACTATACAACTGTGTTTCCTCAATCTTTTCTGTCCCATTGCCCCACTTCAGTTTAAAAAAAACATGGGCCCCATCGTTTAATATACAGTAAGATTTTAAAAATACACATTTATAATCTCCGTTCTGAAGTCCCATACTCCACCAAAATATTGCTACGTTCCACCTTGAGAAACACTGCTCAACAATAAGACAATGCTGTAAAACAAAACAACATACTCCTGAGCAAGAGTATTATTTGAGATTTATTCACAAACTTACACATTACATTATTATTGACTGTATTTTGGGTGCATGGGCTAATACCAAGTTTTCAAGAAAATTCATTTCCTTCTAGATCTCACTCTCTCAGTGTGTATCCTTTCATTCTTTCACGTTCTGTTTCCACCAACACACAACAACTGGCATCATGCTATTATTAATTGAACAAAATTGTGCAAGAAGAAATGTAGAATTTGTTACGCTGGATGGATCAGTAAGACAGACAAACCAACTCAAGCTGAAGCTTCCCCGCAAATATCTGCTAGAATTTATGATATGCGTAGGGCATAGGTATACATAATAAGAAGTGCTTTAGCAGGGAGAGTTCCTTTTATTTTATCTTTCCAAACACACACACACACAAAAATGAGGGAATGATGCAGCATTCAAACTGCTTTTAAAAATTATTTCAAAGACTATAAAAACATCCATCCAGATGACTGATTTACCACGGGCCCCTCCTTCCACTCTCATACACTGACAGCTATATATTGTTGCATCCTTGAGTTGCATTCAATTTTGTTTTCTTTTTTTATGGAAAGTTCTAATAAAAGGAATAGTCCCTATTGAAGCACTTCCTATATATAATAAGCCATACTGCCGCATTTAAATACCATGTGTTCTACATACATACGCAACGTAAATATACTTGTAATATTTATTATCATGTTCGCCAGACACCCTCGCGCCATAAACATTAATTTTACTCTCATACCAATACACTTGTCATAAATGCCACATTCACTATCATGTACACCACAGTCTGACAAAAATGTTATAATTACTATCATGTATTTCAAACACATGTAGATAGGACAAAAACATTAGAGACATTAGCTATCATTTTGATTTACACTACACACACAAACAACATAACTGTTAAATTTACTATCATTTACACTATACATAAATTACTATCATACATACCATACATACATATTACATAAATCTTACATTCAGTATCATTTGCATTAAACACACACCCACATGATATACCGGTAAATATTACATTTACTATCTTGTACACCATATATGCATATAGCATAAAGTCTTATTTATCTCACGTACACCATATATGTGACAATGTGTCACTTTTATCAAACAAATAATCCCCATTCCTTTGATTAAATAATCATACAACACCAGTAATTACTACAGTTTACAATGAAGTAGATTTTCATGGTCAGGCACAACTATAGCTATCTCCCCTACTTCTCAAACATTTTTGGAAGAGCTTTAGAAGCAAAAAAAAAAAAAGTAAAATAATGAAGAGTTTACAATCAAAATGCATCCAGTAGTGATTTGACCTGGTTAACAACTTGAGGCCCATCAGAGAGTTGGTATCAAATACTGCTGTCCATTTCATAATGTGAAATGCGAAAAAAAAAAAAAAAATCCAACGAGCCTAATTGTTAAATAAATAAAAAAAATAATAATAAAAAAGTCATGAAAATTCAGTGAAATTCGCAAACCATCAAATTTTGCTGGTCAAATACAATCTGAGAACCATTCAAATTAAACAGTTTGCATATAGGTGACCAATACAAGGGTTTCTATTGGTATTTTATTATAGAATATTGATGTAGATGGTGGACAACTGTCATGTGGTGTCATTTAGCAAAAAATCAGAGTTGACCTACTTTTGGACACACGCTGTCGACATACTGAACTTACTTCATTAAATAACATCAGCAAAAAAACTTAATTTTTCTTAGTAGGTTTAAATTTTTGACTCTTCAAATGGACATCTGACACAAATTTATGTGAATAATACACTTCTGACAAAATGAAATATCAACAGTGCTGCTGCTGAAGTACTTGTATCAATGCCAATATCGAGAGTGGTGACAATGTTAATAAAAAAAAAATTGAAATGATTACACAACCAAAGCAAACCTGACCATATTGAGATATAAATGCAAAGTAAACGAGGTATCAACATTTATTGTAAAAATTCACTATGTAAAGTATAGATCACAAGCAACGTATGTTTAATTAATTGTATAACTGTTAGACATAAAAAGTAAGAGTTGAGAATTCTTGATGTCGACCAATTTTCACAAAAGTGTCCTCCATGCACAAAATGTTTTGCATTGAATGGCGTAACTTGTCTTATTGAATATAGAGTTATTAATGAACACATTAACATGGAAGGCATATCACCTAAGCTGGTCATTCATATATTACAACATTCAAACTAATCATTATCATAGTGTTTGACCACAAGCAGAACAAAAATATGCTTATCTTGGCACCTTGATTTGCATTATTATGTGCACCTTGAATAATTTAATGCTGCATCAGAGTGTGCCACCGAACTAATGAATTATGCCGCCACTGAGCTATTTATAGATAGATGGTGCATTGTGAAGAACCAAACTGTTAAAAAGTTGTGAAGGAAAAACTCACAATATTATTCGATCCAGCTGCATTAAAAAGTTGTGAAGGAAATCCACCGCCTCACAATATTTCGTTTTTTTGTTCGACCCAACCGCATGGTACTTTTCAGAACAATTAATCCACGAACTAACCTGCTTGTTCTGTTATTTTTCATCTCCGAAAATTTCATGACTGTACATTCAACCTTTTTTTTTTTTTTTTTTAAATAAAAACATAGCCTACTGGTAACCAAGATTACAGACCTGTAACTTGGTCATGCTATTCTCACCTCAATTGAAAAGAAATAACGCTGGAAGAGATCAAGTCTGATTAACGAATGTTTTTAAAAAAAAAAAAAAATCCGGGGCAAAAATGCACTTTCTGCGCGAGCTTCAGTTCGTATGTTTTATTCATGTCATCAAAATTTGTGACGTACAGCATGATGCACTGCTTTTCTGCCATTTGGTCCACAAATAGTTACAAAATCAATGAAGCACAAGAGCCATGACATCAAGACAAATCAACACAATCATATAAAACAAAAGGTACAAAGTTGTGCAGGTCAACATTTTATCACCTCAAGATTTAATAGTTTGATTTAAAAAACTACCGCTTCACCAAGCAAAACAGGATAAGTGTGCTAATCACAACCAAATTTTAAAATAGTTAACACTAACCATGATCAGAAATTAAAATCATGAACATCTGAAATGTAATTCTGTGAATAAAGCCAAACAATTTAGGTGTAAATATCATTTGGTAAAATCTCATTAAAAGCTAATGTCTGGGTGGACTAGATATAAAATGTACAATACACCCATCAGTTTTCCAGAAAGAAGCAAGAATGCATGCAAAAAATAAACTATATAAAACATGCTACATATCACCCTTTCACAACCTACAGTACACTAAGAACTGGCAATATCAAATAATTGTATGTCAATCCTTGACAACCCACAGCATACCAACCATTCACCACCAGCTTGTTGTCAATTCTTGACAAATTCAGGGTAAAATGGCGATATACAACCCAAAAAATATGTCAAGCCTAGGCTGTTCACAAACAGATCTCACAAGAATGTTACATTTAATGTATAGTGCAAGGTCACACATATATTTCAACTAAACAACACTGCATACACTATATTTGTTGTAAGATATCAGATATTGGATTCTTCAAACTTTACAATCTCTAAAACTAGAAAGAACAAAAGATACATGTAAATAGGCAGATTCAAACCCGCACCTGCAGGACATGTAGAAAGATCACCAATAGCTGTAAAACTTGAAGGTTACAACAAATTACAGTTAAAGACAGAATGGTCAATTGCATAGAAACATTGACTCAAGTCGCAGTTTAGAGTTGGCACAGCGACTACTGCTAACCAACAACTAAAAATCTCATCCATTTCTTTTCCACTTCAACTTTTACATTTGCTCTAACAGCCACTGATTTCCATTGACCTGAGCCATTAAAAAACCAATGATTAGCCTTAGCTCTGAGCAGGTCAGCTTCAGGAATAACCACTGATAACTAATGCTGCTTCTGAGAAGCATACGGCATATCTTTCTTCCAAAAATGAACAGCTTTTATGCTGTCATGCTTTAGGCTGACCAACCATAGAATTTTAAGTGGTACACAAGACCTGATTTAATCTCAATCTATTTGCCTACAGATAGAACGAAATAGCTCATGTTCACACAAACATAGGTTATATTGGATGTCCTAGTTTAAAAATGATGGTATATATCATATTGCATATGGTAAAGTGAAAGCAAAAGCAAGTAATGCATGTGGCAAAAACATAAAAAAGAAACAAAGAAAAGCCCATCTGAAGTGACCCGAGGGGTATCAAAAACCTCTTTTCCACATGATAAAAGTAGGTGACAATACAGCATTCTCCGACAGTAGGCCTACAAATGCACTACAAAAAAAACCCTCATCTTTCCTCTTTACAATCAATTTTCAAAGCTTTCTTGCATCTGATTAAGCTTGAAACACAATCTGGCAGTGAGAGCTGAGCCAGGAAAATACCTGTTGTCAAATGAAATATCAGGAGTAATGGGGACAAGAAATTGAAGAATGTCATATCAAATTCCTGACCAGAAACATTGATTGATGGAAAAAGTTAGTGATTATTCTGTTCTGCCATGGAAAACCATTAAAAACACTAGGTCACTGATGACCATGAAAAAGATGTCTTTTTAGAATTAACTCACCGAAAGTGTCATGTGCTGGCCATATCATACTGCCTAACTCTGTTCGAGGACACGGCCAAATATGGGATCAACTAAAAAATCTGATGATTGGCCTAAATTCACAGCATTAACGGCAAATTTAATGACTTGTTCAAATCTACTGCCTCAACTACACTAGGGTGACCTATTTAAATCTATTGAGCCAACAACAATAGGTGACTTCTTCAAATCTACTGTGTCAACAATAATAAGATGATTTGTTCAAATCTATTGCATCAACTACAATATGATGACTTATTCAAATCTACTGCATCAACTCAGGACAACTTATTCAAATCTATTGCGTCCACTACAATAATAATGACTTATTCGAATCTACTGCGTCAACTACAATATAATGATTTATTCAAATCTACTGTGTCAGCTACAATAGAATGATCTATTCCAATCTACTGAGTCAATTACAATATAATGACTTATTCAAATCTACTGTGTCAACTACAATAGAATGACCTATTCCAATCCACTAAGTCAACTACAATATAATGACTTATTCAAATCTACTACGTCAACTATAATATAATGACTTATTCAAATCTACTGCGTCAAGTACAATATAACGACTTAACCAAATCTACTGTGCCAACTACAACCTAATGACTTATTCAAATCCATGGCATGAACTACAATACAATGACTTATTCAAATCCACCATGTCAACTACAATATAATGACTTATTCAAATCCATGGTGTCAACTACAATATAATGACTTATTCAAATCTACCTTGTCAGCTGCATTAGAATGACTTCTTCAAATCTACTGCACCATCTGCGATAGGATGACATTCAAATCTATTGTATTAACTACAATAGGATGACTTATTAAAATCTACTGCGTCAACTACAATTTAGTGACTTGTTCAAATCTACTGCGTCAACTACAATTTAGTGTCTCATTCAAATCTACTGTGTCAACTACAATTTAGTGACTTGTTCAAATCTACTGCGTCAACTACAATTTAGTGACTTATTCAAATCTACTGCACCAACCACAATAGGATGACCTATTCAAATCTACTGTGTCAAATACAATAGGATGGCTTATTCAAATCCACTGTGTCCAGTACAATGTAATGACTTATTCAAATCTATAATGTTCACTACAATATGATAACTTTTTCAAATCTATTATATCAACCACAATTTGATAACCTGTTCAAATTTACTACATCAACTATCATCAGATGTCTTGTCATCAGATCTACTGCATTGCACACAATCCAGTGACAGTTCTCAAAGCTTTCCATGCAGTTAGTGTCCCTGGGTGGTCCATACAGGTGACTGAAAGCTGTGATGGATGGTAATGCAACTGACCATATTCCACATCATAGATAAAAAAGCAGTGAGTTTTCTGCCTCAATAATCATATTTTCTATTACATCATGTCCCTGTCAGACAGATTCTTTCTCTCACACACCCATTCACTCACAGTAACATAGCAGTAGAGAACCACTGACTTTGATCTCTGTGCTGTACAATTTGGGAAGAGGTCAATTCTAAGTTCTATTCAACAGATAAATACTTCAGAGCTTTAATGCCGTATTTCTTGGACAGATCTCTTTGGAATTCCCCTTTCAGGATCTTCAGACATCTGTCGATGGAAAGACAAGTAAACATTAATGGGAGAATTATTTGCTTGCACATTTTCAAAATATTCTTTTTTTGCCACCAGATGACATTTCCAGTGAGTGCCAAGAAATAATCTAGGCCCCTCCCTCCTTTCTCCTTATGCGAAAATTCTGATTTTGTGAGAATTTGTTCTTAGGGGCATAAGTTAGGGGTTTTCATGATCATTTGGTTGATTTAGGGTAGAAATTACTAAACATTAGTTTTCTTGGCTCGAGTTCTTGTGGAACTGCAGCCAAGTGATAAATTACCACTGTGTATCGGTGGTGATGCATAGGGCCTAGAGGGGTTGACAATTTTTCCTCTTTGTAGATCCCACGAATAAATCTGGCATCAACTTCCTAAAATAGGTAATATATGCATACTGATCTATGTAAAGGTTTTATTTTCTTCAGAAGACATCGGATTAAATCTTTGCGATGTCAGTGTTAGCATGACAGTTTGCCCTTTGTACAATACAGTCAGCAGAGCCACAAAATACATGTAGTTTGCTCTAATCATGTGCTTGAGTATACTGTTTATGAAGTCACAGCACAGTCTGTGATAATTTTCTGTACATAAGACAGTAAAATACAGCACAGTCTGCAGTGATTATGTAATTATCAGGACTTACTTTCTATAGAGAGAGCTGGACCTGAACTTGGCAATATCAAAACTTGGGGCGTGAGGCATGTGGATGATGAAAGCATTTGGTAGAACAACAAACTCAAACCTGAAACATTCAGCACCAAAAGGAAAAGATGAAGTTACAAGAAAAATAAAAAATCTCAAATAATTAAACGGCTTAGACAATGCTTAACTCATACCATCAAAACATTTCATAATGATTCTTACGATATCAGTGTTCAAAATGAAAAATGCTGATAACCACATAACTCTGCCCGAATTATGGACCTCATCAGTATAGGCCTATATATATATAGCACATTATATAAAAGTGCATTTATGTTTTCTTGACAATGACATGGAGACAGCCACAGAACAGTGAAAAGCACACAATTATGCAAATCCAAGAATTCCACTCACCAAAAAAGTGAAACTCATGACAGATTTAAGCTTTTTGTGCATTCAAATCTGACGCAGAATAACTGCCAATAAATGATTGTAAACCAATTTTACATTCTCCGTGATTTTGACAACAATGCTCTATTCCTGTCTAAATTTCTTTTGCATTTTGCAACTGACAAGTATTATCAGCACTTTGAAACTGATAAATCTCAGTGCCTGCTAAAGTTGTCAGCAAAGTGCATCCATTCCAACCATTTAAAAATTTATTTGTTCAATTTTTTATTGGTTCAAGTTTCTATTACATTTTTTCTCCTCATGACAGAAATCGGTTGAAAGCTTGATTTGTCTTCACTTTTCGTTTGCATTTTATTGTATCATTTCTGTTTTATTTCTTATGCGAGGCTTTGCTACATACAACTTTTTTCTTTTTGCCATATTTTAATTTGACTAGCCAAACAGTACATGTCCACTTACCCCTGAGCATCCAACTCCATAATATGTGAGACTTTGTTCCATCCAAACCCCAAAAACCTCTGGTCGTATCGTGGAATGTCTTTACGTACCACAATGTAGGGCTCAAAGTCTTGTTCCCAAGGTACCTGGCACAGGAAATACAGAATGGCAACTTACAAAAATTTGCTACATTCAGCTGTGCATGCTCACAATGTGCAAGGGCGAATGACTGCCACTGAAAATCGATCTTGGTCAGAGACAAACTTAAGATGGCTTTTACTCTGTCTGTGACAATCGCTCAAATTATGCATGATGCTGAAATATCTAAGGACTAACAGACTCCTGGTCTTTGTGAATAGGAATAGTGCCATTTGGCAGAATGCAGTGTTACATTTATAGACCTTCAGGTAGTACATATGAAATGTGAAGCAATCCAGTTGCTCTACTAGACGTGGTCTATTCCTGTATCCTTTCAGACAACAGCAAACATGAACATAGACAATAAAAAACAGAAGCCACTCAGCTGCTCACTGTGTATGGTGTGGTTGCTGTTCTCCACTTGGCAAAATTGGTTGGTTCATGACCCTTTGGCCACACGTGATACCTGCAACATATCAAAATACAAAGCATGTCTATTGACCATCTGTCTACAACTGACCTGTCCACATTGGACAGGATTCCAACATGCTTCATCCAATAGATGCCTTTTACCAGAAAACACTGGATATTCAGATACCAAAGAGTAACTGCTGAATATAATTTTACATTGCTAAGTAGAAACATTAAAAGCTTCCAAAAAACTAAAAATATGAGGAAAAACACTTCAAGTTAAATGCTCACATTATTTCCATTTTTTCAATAGGGGAAACCCTTATATATCTGACATTAAAGTCTTTCAACTTATGTGGTATATAATTGCAGACAGTTTGTGTCAAAAACATAATATAACTGGCACCCCTACACAGATACCATTTACAACATCAGGTATTTAGGTTACTGTAGATACAACCACTAGACACAGCTCCATTTCCTTGCAGATCTTACATGATCCAAAAGTTATGAGAATGTTGCCGGTGGAGACTGAATGTTTTAGGGAGAAACTGGAAATGTTAAGAATAAAAAATACAATCATGTTATGAATACTGACCTGAAAGTAAAGAGAGTTCCCATGTCTAGCATGGATAGTAACTCAGTCTTAGACTTGGGAAACTGGAGACGATAACGCTGAGTTTCAAAGGCTGGCACCACCAGAGCCTGGAAAATATCAAGAGGTCAATTTCTAAAAATGTCTATCAATAATGTAAGCACTGGAAATGTAACTGTTTCATCTGGATGAACAAGAAACTTCAAAAGGAAGGTGAATATAGGCTTGATACTCGCCAAGTCCCAGAGTGAATCAAAGAACTGAGAAGGAGATGAAGAGAGCTAATTACCAAAGTCATCACTAGTACACACAGAGCCTGCCAGGCTTTAAGACAAACAAGGTCAGATGTAACTGTTTCATCTGGATGAACAAGAAACTTCAAAAGGAAGGTGAATATAGGCTTGATACTCGCCAAGTCCCAGAGTGAATCAAAGAACTGAGAAGGAGATGAAGAGAGCTAATTACCAAAGTCATCATTAGTACACACAGAGTCTGCCAGGCTTTGAGACAAACAAGGTCAGATAAGGTCTAAGTTGCCTGATGTGGTACGTTTCTTTACAACATTAATGCATTCAGGATGATCATTTTGAAAAGTTTGTTACTGACATACCCAACTGAACCTGATTATCAGTAAACAAACATTATGTTAGGATAAATTTCCACTGCTTTTCTTTCCCAATGCTGCCACTTTCACCCATTCACCACATTACAAGAGATGAAAACTGTCTTCACTTGACAACACTGATTCCTAAAACACAATATCCAGTAACTCTCACTACAATAAAAAATATACAAAATGCAATGAAAGGCAAAAAACTATGCCAAACTTTCCAATCTAAGTGATTCTTGTCAGAGTAACACGCTACACTGATACAGATTTGACATACATTTGCTCATATTTAACATTCAGGTGCATCACGTTTATCACCTTTTTCTGGGTTGCCAGGTCAGTCATAGGAATGGCTTTTTTCAAATACTCGTACAGACCATACATAGGTAGGAAGTCGATGTCTGATAAGAACATGTATGGTGTGCGCACCTGAGACATAGCCACGTTCCTCAGGTAGTTGACTGGGTAAAATTGCTGAAATAGAAATGGGACAGTGAGGCCTCAGACTGGACTTACATATCCAAAATATGTCTCTCTGTCACAGCGCTCTGAAAAATTACCAGCATAAGCAAATAAAGATTTACCTCTCTTGATGCACTCTTCAGCAGAGTGAAAAAAAATTATTTTTCTATTTATTATCACACATATGGAACTGTTTCTTTATTTTTCTTGTTTTTTTATTATGGTGGCAAGTTATGTAAATATAGTCATACTTACACCTTCTCTATACACAATATGATAACCAATATTCTTGCGTGACATGATAGTCTCAGAACCCATTGCATAGCGCAGAAACTGCTGTGCCTCAGCATCTGACATGTACAAGGCAATGGCTATTGGACCATCCCAATGCTTGCAGATCAATTCTAACATCTGTATAGAAGAGACACAATCTAAATTAGACCAGATACAGAAATACATATATATACATACAAATACATTACCAATACTGGACATTAGGCACAAGAAAAATGTAAGTCAGACAAATAATTAATATGACAGTAATGACAAAAAAAATAGTCACTATCACATCAATGTTCTCCGACACAAACCTAAACTTTGCAAATTCGTTTTTATGGTGGAAACAAAAGAGGTCCTCCACGGCTGTTAAGAGGCGGTATTCTAGTTGCCGAACCCAGTCGAGCGGCCTCCCCGCTATTTTTGGCCTGACCCGGTCGCGACCTCGTTAACTGGGTCAGTGACCTCGAATTCAAGGGGGGGTTTCCCGGGTCCCGCTTGGCGCTTTTAACTGGCTGTTTTTTATCGGTAATCAAAGCAGTCTCACGCCGAAATAAGTCCACAAGCCATACTTTCAAAAACACACAATAACTTTCCGATGTATTGTAAGTGTATACAATAAATCATGAAAATGTATTGAACAGCGTAATAGAAATATACAGACACGAACTTAAACAGTATTTTCACAAATTAATACATTGTTAATAAATTTCAGATATGAAAATAAATATGATCGCCTCCATCTAAGGTGATGAAATCATCATATAACATGAGAAATAGGTTAAATTCCAAAACTCACTTGACCGCATCCATACGAAAATATTCAGTCCCGAGTTATTTGAGTTTGAACAATCGTTTTTCGTTTTCCTCACTGTCGCATCAAGCTTGCACTTAACCCACCAACACATACGTATCACAAATAATTAATAACAATGAAATAATAAATAGTACCGGTATCACAGATTAAGATTTTGTCTTCCTTCGTTTGACTGGTGGAGCACATGCTTGGAGTTCTGGGGAGGTTTGTAGATGTTGTGATTGGATGATGAGTTGAAGTTGATGTTGTTTGTTTTTGATGGCTGCTGCCCGTCTTTCTAGCTTGGCCACAGAAGCGTGAATGAGCTCGCCCCCTTGCTCACCATGTAGTGCCAAACCAAACCCGTATTTCTATATCCAGGGAAGGCAGTGCTTCTCTAGAAAATGTTGTTTAGGTATGACTTTGTTGGGGAAAGAACACCTGAACAATTCCATGTACCTAGCAATGCAAGTTTGAATGTGTGGAATGTTGTCGGGTGGCACAGGTTTTCCATGTGAAATTAAAGTGTGGACTTTGGCGTATGCTTCGTTTATCTCATTAAATTTGTCCCGCAAGACGAAAGCCATGGTGAGTATGCTCTGTTTGTGTGTGTTTTCCTGCGTTTTCTTGATAATAAATAAAGTGATGTCTTTATAAACTTTAGCAGTGATGTATTTGTGGCAGTGGTTTCCGATGAATGAACGGCTATGGTATGACTGAGGTGTAATGTTGTGTTTGTCAAGAATGTTGTCAAATGAATGAGAAAATAACTTGTCGTGTTTAAATGCTGGTGATATGTTGCTGTCTTTCGTAAGCTTTGTAGGTTTGTGCGGCGTTGATGTAGCAATAGGGGGGCCGCTCAACTCCGCCTCATTAAGGCCACTGCTAGATGACGGCGTGTATTCTGTTGGTGCTGTTGTGTCCTCGCATGTTGTGCTATATATTTCTGATAGGTCGGGTGTGTCTTGTAATGTAGCTGATGTGGTTTCCATTATGTCGTGGTGGTTTGTGTCCTGTGCTGTATATGATGCAATAGTTTGTGTTGATGTTGTGTCCTCGCATGTTGAACTATGACAATGTGTCATCGATGGGGGGATTACGTCTTGTAGTGTAGTGACTGAACATGTTGCTGTTGTTGTGGAAATTGTTGCCTGGTGTCTGTCTGGATGTGTTTTGGAATCTGTTGAAACGTGTCTACTGCCCAAACCAGTCTCCAAGTAATGTGTGCATGATGCACAGTCTGCGGCCTTCATGTCTGGCTGAAATTCAGTCCATAAATGCGCGCTTTCCTGAGCCAACTTCCTGGCCTTAATGATAGTTCCTTTGAGAGAAAGGCGTTTAACATGTCTTATCTTGTCCACACACGAGAAACAAATGGTTGATGAATGAATGTTATTCAAGTCACCGGTGGTGGACACACCAAAAACAAGCAAAATGTCACTCTCAAAGTCCGTGCAGTTCTTTGCATTTCGCTTTTGCCGTTTTTGTTGTTTGGTTAGTGTCCTCCCACCGCATGTCCTACACAGTTGATGGAGACGCTCAACGTGTACACGTTCATCGTGGTGCTCCATTTTGCAATATTAATTATCGAACAAACTGCAAAAAATACACACCAAAAAATGACACAGAACCACGTCGATTAACTCGCACTTTTTAAAAAATCATAAAAAAATCACACAGAATTTTCGTACACATCAAACTTGCACAGGTTAGAGATTAACCTTTGTGCTATCAAAACATAGATTTTATATTGAAATTAAAGGTGGCATGTGTAAGGTATTGATGATCAAAGTGACTTATTGTTGAAAATCAAATTTCAATCTCTAAAAAATACACACTGCAAATATCCGTCGATAAGTTCCACAATTTTGTAAAGTAAGGAGCAAAAATTATATCGTCTTGTCGGTAAAATCCTGACGTTTAAAATGAGATCTCGCATGGTGCTCTAGCATCATTAGATCGGAAGATATTACGTTGCAAAGGTATGCGAAAATTGATGGAATCGTATTACTCAGGCCTGGCCAGGGATCGGCATGCCGTCACGGATGTGCACACGGCTGACAGGTGATTTATGACCGCATCGCGGGAGGTCGGCGGGGGATTTCGGTCGGCAACTAGAATACCGCTTTCGAGGCGATTTAAACAGCCGTGCCTCATTCTATACCATGAGTGAAAATTTCTTGCCAAAGCAATTTTAAAAAAATACACTGTACTCAAAACATTCCTCTCAATTTTCCCCTTCGACCTTTAATCATTTTTTTCTTCTGCCTATAAAGTTGATCTTTCTAGACTTGACCAACTTGTGCCACAGACTGTCGATTTGATGGCGGTCGATCTCACCTGTAGCCTGTCCATGGACAACTGCAGCACCAAAGTGACATCATCATCACTAACTGCAACATCTTTGTAGTCCAAGTAGTACAGATGTGTGCGATGGACCAACTCTTTCTCTGCACGGAAGTCGTAACAGTCATCATCCTCAGTATGATCACTCAGCTAGAAATGTTTTAACCAGATAGTCAGCAGTAAAGATCATACACATTATTACAAGAACTGCCAGGTCAACATTCACTGTACATTTTTCATACTGTTACTTTCTAACATGGAGCTTTGCGAAAAACATTTTCTTTCTGCTACTTTTTGGATTCAACTCACAAAATACTTATAACTTTTTCAAACCAAAAATTCAATTTCTTTAGACTGAATTGCATTGATTTTCCTATAACATATTTGCTCTTTCCACCTGCAGTAATCATACGGTATTAACTCTCATCTTGAGGGCATTTTGGACAATAGCTGAACTCTAACAGAAAATGATGACCACAGGAGGGGTTTACAGATTGGCAAAGTAAATGACCACTCATTAAGGGACACCTCAACCCATACAATATAAAGGGAAGCTGAAACTATCAGTTAGTTATTTCATTAGAAGAAATATCACAGGCACAGAACACTGCGACCAATGTCACATATCTTTTTCTGTTCTCTGTGTAATAGTAGTTTACGTGGATACTTTCACCACTACTGGTCTGGCCTTTATCCTCAAACTTGGTAGGAATTTCTCTTTTGTAAAACAAATTATATCTCATGTCCCTCTTACAACCTAAATACATAAGATCCAAGACAGCTGGCAGGTCTGAACAGTTTATGAAGTATACAAAAGAAATAAGGTAAAAAAAAAATTGAATGTAACAATTTATGTATTATATAAACACAGACCAGCTTAGAAGTTTGCATCTTTCAAGAAATGACCATAACGTTTTATGTTTTAAAAAATACTTGCTAGTTTATGAGCTTACATGTGGAAAATTATGACTATTTACTGCATATTGACATGTAAGTAGAAATACTGACCACAACATCTTGGGTTTGATTGGATGAGCTGTTGGAACAGCCAAACAACTCCCTCCGCAGCAAATTTCCATCATACTCCAGGAAAGTCAGGTACATGTTCCGAAAAAATTCTACATGTTTATTTTTCACTTTCAACTTCATGGGTGAATTCCAGTGGATGATCTGTTGAACATGATCAAAAAATGATGATGGGAACAAACACATGACATACCAGGTAATACTCGTCGCTTCTCACATCACGCCAGTCCTGTCATCCTACTAATCTCCTCATGCCTACCAGTCTCCCTATAATCTGCAGCAGTCTCCTCATATGCAGTGCCAGATTCCCGAAAATCCTACGTGAGTTTACTAATATCCAATAAACCTTTACCTCACAACTGCTTATAAATAATAGTCATTCCACATACCATATTGGTCTCTGCAAAAGGCTTTCCCTAATCTTACTCCATAACAATCTCCTTATACCCTATAAGTGTCTCCATATGTCATGCAAGTCTCCTCAGATTCCATGCCAGTATCCTTGTATCCAATGCAAGAACTTGGAGCAGACAAATTTTTCTCAATAAATTTCTGCGCGTTTTTTCCATCTTCCTCGGGTTCAAATGCACAGACAGTAGATATCTTGTTTAGACTGACATATTTTTATTATGCTCTTGCTATGAATAAAATAGAGATAAAACTTAAGATGTAGCATTCTGTCATGATAGTAAGTGGCTCATTCATATTTTTGACTCACTGATTTTTATGTCATAAAAACAAAACAAAAAGTCCAGAAGTCAAAAAACAAACACACAAACAAATAAAAGAAAAATACACATAGTAACCAGTGCTAGCTGACATGGATTGGCTGCAATACTAAAGCATACTAATGGTCAACTCATCACAGACCATGGCTGAAAGATCTGCAGGTCAGCTGACAACACTCCTTTGGTCACAAACCTTATGACATGGCTCACCTTTAGATCTGAAGCCTCACTGTAACACTGTTCACTCTGTGTGTTCATGCTAAGCTGCACATTCCACTGACATGGAAGCCGATACACCAGGTAGTCATGTTGTTTGATTACAGCATTGAAGATGTCCTGCAATGTAACATTAGGTTGACAGAGTAGTTGTAATACCCTCATAAAGACATCTAAAGGATGCCCTAAAATATCATCTTTCAAGTCATAAATTTGCAAAGTTAATCATAATATAAAGGAAGTAAGGTCTCCTATGCAATCATGAAAGGCTGAGCCTTAAATTCTACAAAATTCTTAAAATACTACAAAAAGGTGTGCATGGGCATACTGTAAAATGTCTTGAAGTTCGCAATATTTCAAAAATTTTTGCTTAGTGTGAGCCGCAACTGACGTGAACAGAAGAAAGTGTTCTGAGATTTTGAGCCAGAAAAAAAAAAGACGCATTTTCTTCGCGGGGCATTAAGAAGTATGATAAGAATTTTTGTTCTGCATCTCAATTTACACATTGGTGATCAAAACTCAACAATAAAAATCACATAATATGTGTATTCCCTGAGTCAGCAGGTCAACTAGTGCATCTAACACCTTAGTGTCAAAAATGGTCCTCTCTCCTTGTCCTAGTTTTAATAATGATTTGTATTTTGTAGTTTTATGTCTCTTTTCCATGCCAAGAGTTTATATCGATGACAAGGTATCATGCTGATCATGAATGAATACCTTAAAAACAATATGAGAAATAGAGTTGTTCAGATTCTTCCAGTGGCCATGTGACCAGTATGCAAACAGTATGAAAAATTTGAGAAGTTGCTGAAAAAACCAATATTTCTGGTGCTTTTAACGATTGTTTATTTAAGTGTATGACAAGCACTACTGACCACTTGCCACCTGACCCGGTGGATGGATAATCCAAACTATTCCGGTAGAATGAACATTATCCTGAGTGGTGAGGGGGTCTCAAACCCTGGATCTTCTTGCACGGGGACCACGCACACAACCCACTGGGACACTGTAAACAGCCCCTTTCCACCTACCTGGTCAGCCAAAGAAACAGACAGCATGGTCATCAGTTCCTTCTCTGCTATCAGCCTCCACATCTGCATCCAGCCAATCTCTCGCAGCATCTTCAGGTCCAATAATATCACTCCTGTGTTGAAACCCCTACCCTGCATAAATTACAAGCAATAACCAGGTCACAATCTTGACTTCTGATCAAGGCTTTGAGTGAAAAATTCTGCAAAATGCTGAACTCCATCTGAACTACATACACATGTAAGTATAAATGTGTGTTTGTACACTGTTACATCACAGTTAAGAAAAGGAAGCTCAGACGGTTTGGGTATGTGACAAGATCAGATGGGCTCTCCAAGACCATACTACAAGGAACAGTGCAGGGGAAGAGAAGGCGAGGCAGACCGAGGAAGAAATGGGCAGACAACATTGCGGAATGGACCAAGATGAGCTTTCCCACAACCCAGACACTCGCCCACAACCGCCACAAATGGAGCCAGCTGGTGCAGCGTTCGTCACTGCAGCGCCCCTACGACCCCAGCGGGTTATGGGATCAGTGACCAGACAGAGACACAAAGTGAGCAGCAGAAATAGGGAAAACCCAGGAATTCCTAAAATAAGCAAAGAAATGTATTTTTTACAATGGGACAAAAGTGCTGGCAAACCATTGACATTGGTAGCTCCAAATAGTAAATCTCAGACCTAGATGTGAACAAGACATCCTGCAGAGGTATGGAATCTTCCAGGTGGACACTCTACCTAAGTGTTTGGCTAACAATGCAAACAGTGGACTAGTAACACTGAGCTTAAGTTTCAACAAAACCACCACCATCCCTCTCATGTCTTAGATACAGTATTTGTAATTGTATGTAGTGCCATATAATATAAAACATATGAAATCAAGTTACCAAAAAACCATCCTGAGTTTACAAGGAAATATGGGTGACCTCCCTATGTCTACAACATTTCAGCATAAATTTGATATCTTTAATATAGTCAATATGATATCCTATCAGATGTTAACTACAAACAAACAATGGGGGAAAAATGTCGTGTTGACTCACCAGTGCTGGCCATGGACGATGATTTTTCCACAGCTTGCCCAGGTACCAGTCACTTTGGTTCTCTACCAAACCTATCGCCTGTGGATTGCATATAGATAGCAGTAAACATGTTATGTTGACCTGCATGTCTAAACACAGAAAAGTCAGCCTGTCACTTGCTCAATCTCACTTACGTCAAAAAGGTCACTGTAGATTGCCGTAAACACACTAGCCAGTCTGGGTCTACAGTTTGTAAATCAGACAGCAAACATAATCTCCATACTTATAACAGTTCTGTTCAGAAGTAAATCAGCTTACCACATCTTCAGTCACAAAGCTGACATATCACCTTTGTACAAAGCCCTTTTGTAACCCAAGACCTATCTGAACTGATATATGTTACAGCCAATTTGGTGTAAGAAATATCTGAACAATAAGGCCTCTATCTTGAAATCTTGGCTGCTCTGGTCTCCAGAGGTTGGGTCTGTAACACTTGGGCGAATAAATGGCTGTTTGGAATGAATAAACAGTCTGGAAAGTGAGACTACAGTTTTTCAGAGGAGGAAAAACCCTCACCTAACAGTGATTCAGCCCTTGACTTCCTTAAACATCGGGGGAGGGGGTTTCTGGCTACACCCAGGTCATACTCAAGTGTCACCAATATTTGTCCTTAGATATTTTCTGCCAATGGGAACTAGTACATGATTGACACATGGATGTTATATTAATAACATACTGACCTGTTTACCCCGCAACACTCGGAAAATCTTCCAAAGCTCAGCAATATCAGTGGCAAATGTGACATCAGTATCCAAGACAATCACCTGCAGCACGAACAAAAGAAGGTGTGCACTATCAGCTCTAAGTAAAAGATGTATATAATTATATAACAAGTGCCTTATGAATCACTCACAGACAAAAGGTAGGGAACTGCAAATTTTCCCCCAGTGTGAAACAGGAGATGAATCATTGAATGTGTGAACAGTTTTGCATCCATCATTTGGTTCAAAGCTGGTGTGGCTTGTAAACAACATTGTCAACCACACCTGATTCTGATATCATTGTCACTACTGGTCACATTCATCTCTTTATTGCAAGTTCTTATAATCTTTTAAAGCTTTTAAGATAAAAATGTCTGATGGCAGTGAAATTATATGACAGCTACTTAGAATGAAATAACTTTTAAAGAGTTCCATATGTGACTGAGGCTACTTATCAATGAGACAACCCCAGCTAAAAAGTTTGATGAATTGACTGAATATCGGTTTGTAATTCCTGATCAATTATCCTCATGGATATTCTGAAAGTGGACAACAATGAAGTTCCACAATTGTTCTGTCAAAATGTTATCTTGCTTTGATGCTCTCAAATATACACACACACAAACAGACCTTATTCATATGACCAGGCAATGTCTTGGGTAGAGTCAACTTCATTAAACCAAACACCCCAGAGTAGTGGCGGTTCGGAATCCAGGAAATGTCAGGCTGAAAAATCAAAACAAATTAGATGAAAATGATGCTGATTCTGACATTTGGACAACACAATACACCTGGAACGAATTCATTTGTACCAATCTGTATGAATGCTTTGGGGAGCGAGAGTACAGTTCTTCAGGGGAACAGAACCCTCACCTAAAAAGTATTTCAACCCTCGACTTCCTTAAACCTGGGGAGTGGTCTGGCCACACCCAGGTCAGACTTCTGTTCACATTGTTACATTTCATGCTTGACTGACAGCTAAAATATGCTTTGCAATTTTTGGAAGATCAATTATTTTCGTGCACGAGCTCAAATTCAATGCACTTCAGATGCCTTCAATCTGACAATGGAAATGTTTTCATATATGGAAGTCATCTTTGTTAATTGTCCCCAGGAATTTCTCCAGACAACACTCAATCATCAGACAGATATGCAACACACACATAAATAAATGATGGTCTGGATTTAAAAATGTAAATGAGAAATGAAACTCACCTCCACTGATGCAGCAGGATAAAAGCTGACTTGAACTGCAAGGAATAAGGAAATCAAAATGTAATTTTTTTTTCTCTTCCATGTGAAGTCTTTTGATAAGTCATGGAACACATCAGCTCATTATAAGCACTGGATTTCAAATTATAACAGCTTCTAAGCCACAATCTTACACAGCAAGGCTCAATGAAGTGTGAAAACCTAGAAAGCAAATAAAATATACCGTTGCTTTTCAAACTGCACAGATAATCTGCACATGACAGGAGAGGTAAAATTACGAAAAGTGTACATCGTCGGTCGACTATAGGAACCTTGTTAAAACTAGTCTTTGAAGCTGTTGTAAGGGATCTGTAGACTAATTACAAACGTCAAAGCCAAACAGGGAAAACGCTTAATTGTGTTCCTGCTCAGCTATACTTTTTTATGTGAAATACCACGGCCCCTGAGCAACAGCCTCAATGACTAGTTTTAACGAGGCTCCAGCAGCTGACCGACGATATGTGAACCTCCCACTGACGTACACTAACCAATGTGTTAGTGGATACCAACTGACCACTCAGTAAATGCAACACCAGCTCTACTCACCTTCAGCAACATTCCATGTCTGAAACAAATGGCGCAGGATGAGCTCAGCCACTGAGTCTGAGAGGAAGTGGAATTGGAGGGGATTGCGACGGTAGAACAAAATGGATTTGATCAAGGTGACCACATCTCTTGTGGCATTATGGCCAGCACACACAATGGCTACATGGATAGTCTGGGAGAAGATGATGTATACACTTACTGAAACTAAATCACAATACATATCCACATCAGAATCAGCTAACAAATCTAATCTACCACTCATTTGTATCTCACAATATGTCTTGCTGAAATCTCTTAAAATCAAATCCATAGCTGCCAACTTTCAAAAAACTAAAAACAGACTCCTGATATCGGACCAGACACCGACACCCCCCCTCCCCCCAAAAAAACATTGAAAAATCATCATTTCCTCACTTTGTTACATTATGGAATATTATTCTCTTTACATAGGCCCAATGTAATACAGTATAAGATTTTAAGAAGCAGAAAACAAACATTTTGTTTCAAATGCTCATACATGTGTTGTTATCATCACTGTTTCTGTTTCTAAAGAAAGAAATGACTATTATGATATGAACTGTCCTCAGAATTGTATAACTCTTTCATACTAACTTGTTCTGGCAGTATTGAACAATGACAGACTTGCCTCCATGTGACTTGTGAAACTGGTGAAATTGGAAGTCACGATAACGTGACTTATGACTCACAATGCATTTATTGGACAAGTTTGATGTTGATGCAAAACGAAATTCCTTTGAATATTTTGCACTAAATGTTGACTCATGGCTTCATGACTCATGAGTTGGATAGAAAAGACTTCCGATTAAAAATAAAATAAATCCATCCATTATCGCAAATCATGTTAGGCATAAAAGATGACAGATGTAACTAATAGATCTAGAACTGAAGCCACTTCACCAGCCATGTCCATATTGTTCTAGTTCTAGAACTTTTTCTATTGTTTTACCAGCTCACGGGCTCTTGATTTCAATTTCTTACGTCACTGACACACCCGTACGCCTGAGCCTAGGCCTAGTTTATCGGTGATCGCCAATTACGTTCAAGATTCTAAAAGACGGCCGACCCAGATCTACCGGGAATTACCACCGCCAAAGATGATTGTAAGCTATGTAAAACTGAAAAAAAAAAAACACCAAAAAAGACATAACGGCGAAATAAAATGAAGCCTCTTCACAAAAATAATGTGTCCACTGTTCTTACTCACTGACCGCCATCGTTTACGGTACGACTGACCCACACGACGTGCTTACGTACTCGAGCTCGATGAACGGCCGAAGCGCGTGGACACGTGCGAAGGTGTATGCCGTGATAACTTATTATGCAACATTACTGTTGCTTGGTTGAGCGGGGCCGTGGCGGGGATACAAAAGTTATCGCGAGTTCGGGCATACGCAGTACGGCATAACACGGTACGGTAGGGCTGTGTTTACGGTTGCGCCCGTTGATTCGCTAGGTCCAGTGCTAATATTAGCAGTAGGCCTAGCCTAGATACAAAAGTTACGGTTTTGTTTTCTCCTCTAGAGTTATATGTTTTCTCCGTATAAATGGGGAAATTCTTCAAAAACATAATTTTCACCACAAAAACGTATTAACGTACTGGAACCAAAAAAACGTAGTAAATACGTAAAATACGTACTGGTTGGCAGCTATGCAAATCAATCCAGTGCATTTGAGAAATATTCTACCTCCTCCTCTACTTCATTTCCTTCCTTAAGATGATATTTTGTGGAAAATGGAAAAGTTCAAGTCACTTTTTTGACAATGGTATTTGTGCGCATCTCAAAAGTCTTTCCTTTAAAAATGTGATGACTATCAAAATCAGGATGACCAGAAAACACTAAAAACTTCAGATTACTACAAAATTTTACACTATTGCACTTTGTCTTCCTAATCATTGTTCATCTTTTGCTGAATTAAAGCTTTATTCAATTTCTGATGTAACTAATGTGCAATTTTGTCTCCTAACCTCACACTTGGGAACATCTGGTTCTGCATTTACACACTTCATCTTTGCTGCACTGCCATTGGTGGCTGTAAGAGTCATCTGGAGTCGCAGAAGTTCATTTTGGTTTTGACTGAAATGAGTAGTTAATGCATTTGACTCACAAATTATCTCAAAAGTGAAAAAGTCAGAGATACAATAACTCAGTAAAATTTTGTACATTCAAATTTTAAATGAAACCGAAAGCACTGATACAGTAAAATTAGCAAAACATTTATGAAATGCATTATCACTGAGATAAGTATAGAATGAACTATCCTATACAAATTCTAAAATATCTCAGTAACAAAATTCTTACTCATATAATGAGAACAAAAATTTAAACAAACTGAGTTATTCTGATCACTTTTCTTGGGACACGCACGCTATATGAAATTTACACTTTGCAACTGCAAGGTCACAATACAATGCATTTTAAGTCAAAATATGCTTTAATACTGAAAACAAAATTCAATATGAAAATATCTAGTAAGAAAAAAGAAGAGAAAATTTGGGAATGGTTTAAGGTATAAAACTTGGTAGTAAGGACAATTAAAACGCATTCCAATAGCTACCTCAGCTGTTTACGAAGGGCCAGATTCTGTTCTTCCACCTCATGGATTCTCTCAACCACCCGCATCTCTACAGGACTTATTGCCAGTTTGTCCCCATAAGATGGGTATAAGTCTGAAAAAGTTAGAAAGGGTGGCAGACCAACACCTATAAGTTCAAACAAAACTACACAAGTGAGGATATGATTCCTGTCAGGCACTTGGTAAATGACCCAACAAATGCCATCTGACAATGGTAACTCTGCAAAAAGGTAGTTCTAAAACATTGTCATCAGCCTTGACAATGAAAGAGTTGTTAGATTATTAAATGAAATTGACAGCCATGTTTGGCCTATAGTTTAATCAGATTTCTCTTGACAACCTTAGTGTGAAATACAATACTTTCAATCACTGAGCACAACAGTTGTATCTACCATACCTACCATCTTCAATGGCCAGCATGTACACCATATAGCATACAGGAAAAGCTCCTAAGACGAGCAGTCCAATTAGCACTTTCTTACGTGGTCTGAACATCTGGAAAGTAATTGTATATAAAACAACACCATGTAATGGTATTCTCATCTTTTCATCCAATTCATGGCCTCTGAGTGGAAATGGAAAACAAACTACGAAGTGTTTATTTGCCGATACTGTCAGATAAAATTTCCCCTAGAATTTTTTTTATCCACCAACATAAATTCTGTATTTTTGCGAGTCATCTCCCCTGATTCGAACCCTTTCTCCGTCTTCCTCCCTTGTTCCGTTCAGCCCGACGCGATTAACGTTTGTATTGGGCAAGTGTTGAAAACGATATTGAAATTGGAGTGGCTTTTCTGAATAGAAATGGAATTTTATTGATTAAATAGATACATACAAAGGTTCAGACAGTGGTTCGATTCTCAGCAGCATAGGTTTATTTTTTCATCTTTTCTTATAATAGTCTTTTTATCAGTTATCAATCTGGTAATTCTTTTTTATCCGACAACACTAGGAATAAATCTAGTTTGCTTATTTCTTTGTTTTTTTTGTCATTAGTCAATACTGATACCTGCGGATAAACCCGAGCTTTATTTGCCAATACTGTTCGCAGCCCAAGATCTGCCAATAGTGCTGCCGGATAAACCCAAGTTGTTACCAATAATGTTGGTGGTGGATAAACCAGGGCAGTGTCCGCCAACATTATCAGCAGATAAACCTGGTAGTATCCGTCCATAATGTTAGCGGATAAGGGCAGCCAACAAACTATTAGGTGATGCAGCTGGATATCAAGTAAAATTTACTGATTGCAATTTTTTTTCTCCATCTGAAGACACATTCTACTTCGATCTTATGGAAGGACTTCCGAATGCCTTCCATAGCCCGAGTGAAAACAATACATAGCTACCCTGGGGGCTTTCCCTGATATGTCAATCTGACTACTGCCCAGACGAACATCGGCCTACGGCCTCGATGATTCAAATTGACTTGACCCTCACGTCATTACATATCAATCTGACAATGCCTAGACTCTAGATGCACTTGTCGAGCTATGGAA
Organism: Onchidella celtica; assembly: GCA_963931925.1. Taxonomy (NCBI): domain Eukaryota; kingdom Metazoa; phylum Mollusca; class Gastropoda; order Systellommatophora; family Onchidiidae; genus Onchidella; species Onchidella celtica. The sequence goes on along the minus strand of OZ007575.1, from coordinate 32,521,914 downwards.
CGCATTCGGAAGTCCTCCCGATCTTATTATCAATGGCAACAACAATCTGCTGTCATACAGCTTGATGTCATGAACAAATATCTTGAGCAGGTGCACAAAATTTTAAAATAAAATATGAATGGCATTTGCACATAGGGAAGGAGTTCCGTACTCGAGCGCCAAAGACCAGAAACTAACTAAACACAACTACCCCAGCCCCTTTTCGCCTGATTAGTCAATCTGACTACCGCCCATTGATACAAACTGACTAGACCCTCACGTCCCCAGGTCCATCTGACCATTCCATGTGTTTAAATTGATAACAGTGAAAGTGGCGCTCGAGTAAGGTACTCCTCCCGCACATAGTTCCGACACTACAATTTGCACAAACATGTCAGACTCAGAGAGACCGCTGTGAATTTCCTACAAACCTTAGCCTTAGCAGGTCACTGTCTAGATCTACTGCCATAAACTGAAGTTTGGCCCATCACTCTACTCTATGTCAGTATCAGTAGGAAAGGTGGTGACCAACAAGATCATCTTTGACTTCGTAATAATAATATAGATCCAGATCTACGAGCATCGGGTGGACAGAGAAGCCTTGCTGAAGCAAAAAAGATCTTGCTCTGCCACGGAGTAGGTTTCTGTTAAGAGTGCGAGTTCATGCCTCGCTGCTCAGGGCAGCATACATTAACACTATTTCTTTCTCTATGAAAATGAAAGGCTCGTCTATGAGCTATGTCATTATTCTCCGCCCCTCATTAAGGCCCGAAAAAGGCTTCTCTTATCGCTCGGCGTCCTCCCATTATCGAAAACTGATTGTGTATAAGCCCTTAGACGAGTACCGAAATGAATTGGAGTTGTCTTTCTTACAACTATTGTTATGAAAACGGTTTGTGTTTGAAAAATCTCTTTGTTGAACAGAAGACTACTGATGCTCAACCCAAAGGCTATTTTGCAGCCTACTATTTTAATCCACACTTGAAGGGAACAATTGACACACTCGAGTTTCAAACTTTCAGAGCAAGTCACAATAAATTAATTGTTCCACAATTAGACGAAGATTAAGTCATGGGCATTTCCGACAGTATTATAGTTATTATACAACATTTGCAGGAAACAACCACTTTCGGGGAAACTAAATTTGTCCGTCCTTATTGTTGTTTACTAATTGTAATACAAAAGTCAGTGTTCTAATCTCATTGTGTATACCAATTTAAACATCATATTACATCAAAAGTACAAAGGGCTCCTCCTTAGAACGGCATCATTCTGCTTTTGATAAAACGGGCGAGCGTTTACTAGTTCCAGTTTTATATTAGTTAAAATTGTGTACAACTGTCTTCTGAGTTCAATGTAGGCCTAAAGGTGACCGCCCCCCCCCCCACACACACACACAATCCCCCCAACCACAACAAAATTATCAGGACTGGAACGAGTAGTGGAAGACTGTACATAGAAATTAAAGTTTTAAAAATATATTTTGGAAAGACAGGGGGAGGAGGCAGGGAAGATATGCAGCTGCAGGGAAGATATTAAATTGAAATACAAATTTTTAATAAGAAGTTGGGTGCAAAATAAATTACATTCAAGCAGAAGGGAGAGGAAAGAAAGAGATCGTTGAAGCTTACATTTTGTGTTTTTTTGTTGTTGTTACTTTTTTGTCTGTTCCCCCCCCCCCCTCCCCCCCCCCCCCCCCCGTGATCATTGTTGCTTTGCTCCAGAGTTTTTTGTTTTTTTTCGCGTGTGAAATTAGAGAGAAAGTCAGACAGAGCAGATAAAAATGAACTAAACCTCCATGCAAACAAAAAAGTAATACATGTAAAACAAAACATGACAAATAGCTGAAGCAGAAGACCCCCAAAATATATTTTCAGTAAGTACAGGATAGATCTAAGTCACGACAGAGAGAGAGATGAAATTTTCAATTCACAATGACTAAAAGAAATCATTTACATATTTAAAATTTGATTTACGTTATTATTTCTAATTAGCAACTCTCCCGTTTAATAAAAAGGAATAAATAAAATGAACAGGAATAAATAAAAGAAGTAATCTGGAGCACACTAGTAATTATGATCAGTTTCTCCACGATATCAACTTTTGCAAAATCCTTAGGAAACAAAATGATTCCTAATAATGAGGAGCACTAGGTTTAGAAAAACAAGCAACAACAACATCAACAACAAAAAAAGCCTCCGTCGTGGGGTTGAACCCAAAGCCGATTCTGATAACCGCAGACGCTAGGCATTGCGCCACGGCAAACCACGGTAGGCTGGAGGACATTTTCCATAGTAGACACCACAAAACCAAGAAACCCCCATCTGCGAATAAGATCGGGATCTTATCTGCAGACATCTGCGAATAACTACGTCGTTGTTAAAATTTCGAAATTCAGTGCAAAGTAGCACACCAAGACAAATATATATACATGTTTTTTGCTGTCTCTAATTATTGTGCCTTCATGGATCTTTTGTGGTTGTTGTTTCTACAACGTGTTACTCTTGATTTGTATTTAAATGTGTAAATTCCACCTCTTTCCTCTTCCCCATCCATTTTTCCCTTATACTCCTCCTTCATTCCCTTTTTCTTTGTCTTCCTGATTTCATTCTTTTACCCTCCTCCCCCCCTCCCTCTCTCTCTCTATCTATATGTATCTATCTATCTATCTCTTTCTCGCTCTCTTTTTCTCTCTCCTTCTCTCTCTATATATTATTTATCTATGTATCTATCTATCTCTTTCTCTCTCTCTATCCCGGAGTCTTAGAGGACCGTTGGGGCATAATTTTAAGACTTCCCAACCAGCCTCCTCCATTCCTCTCGGTTCTCAGACGCTCTTAGGCAGTTGCTGAGTGTGTGGCCAAGTCCATTCACTGGATTATGTTATCCTCCCATCTCTTTCTCTGTCTTTCTCTCCTTCTGCCTCCTCGCACTGTTCCTTGTAGAACATAAAAGGTGAATAAGAAAGAATTTCAAGCTTTGTAATTATTTACTGGGTGTGAACTGAGACAATATACCATCTCATGACCAAGGGCGGACAAACTCGGGGGGCCATGTGCACGTGGTGAACGTTAAAGATAACTAATTGGCAGTTGGGAAAAAAACACGAAAAGAACAGGTCGAAGAGGCCGCTGTGGGGGCAAAATTAAATAAAATTTATACCTGCCATTCCTTCCCTTCCCCGTCACCCCCCCCCCAAACAACAACAACAACAAAACCGACGACTGGCGCTGTACTGTGGCGACGACGTGACTGCCCCAGTTGTAAATGGGCTGCAATGACACTAAGGAAAATTTCCCAAATAAGATTAAAGAAGTATACAAAATACAAATTTAATACCATTAGTTTGACATTTGTCTTCCTAAGTTTTGTCTTCATTCAGTACTTCTTCCTCATGACACAGATCACCCAGCATAAAATATATGCCATAAGATAATATATATATATATATAGAGAGAGAGAGAGAGAGAGAGAAAAGTGGGATTATTTGCGAAGCTCCACAGTGTAAGGTGAGTCACGAAAAAACTGAATCGCTCACCAATTAAGCCTCACCATCCCCCCCCCCCGTTTTTTTTATTACATGCCCGAGAGAGAGAGTGAGAGAGAGAGAGAGAGAGAGAGAGAGAGAGAGAGAGAGAGAGAGAGAGAGAGAGAGAAGAGAGAGAGAGAGAGAGAGTGAGTGAGAGAGGGACAAAGAAGGAGAGAGGAGTGGGTTTATTTGCGAAGCTCCACAGTGCAAGGTGTGTCATGAGAAAACTGAAGCGCTCACCACACAAAGCCCCTCACCACCAGCCCCCCCCCCCCCAACCCTTACATGCCCAAAGACATGCTCACAAGTATTTTTTATCAGCTCACCGTTTCATGTGTTGCGCAGAATGTCTGCAGTTCAGGGGAGTCTTTCTGAATGTTTAAAGGGAAAAATGCCCGTCCATTCTTTATATTTCACAACTTCAGAAGTCAGGTGTGTTGCACACGTGGATTATACTCGAAGCAAACGTGATGGGGTGTTTCAAACAATGAAGAATTTCTTTATCTGCAGTGTTAAATAAGCTACAAGTACTTTGAAACTTTTCGTTACAAGGTGAAGTCCATGAGGATCTACGAATGTATGTATTGTACAAGGTGAGGGGGTAAATATTCCAGTGACTGAAATTGTTTGACTGTCAGTTTGTCCATGGTAATACAGTGTAAACTGTGTAATAATGCTGCCGTATAATAAATAAGTAAATCATTAAGTAAACAAATAGATGAATAAATGAATAGATAAATAAAATTAATAATGATCATAGAGGATGGTGGCTTTGTAAGTAGGTCTGTCATATGTTTAAATTTGGTTACTTGAGCTTTTTCTTTCTTCCTCCCCCCCCCTCCCCCGTCTCGTCTCTCTGTACCTCCACTTTATTTTCACACAGAAGGCTGAACTGTTGACAGGGGCGGATTTCATCCTCGGCCTCCCCCTCTCCCACATGTAAACCCCTCAATACTTTTCAAGAGTAGTTCAGATTGTTTCGTTAGTTTTAGTTTGGATGCAACTAATAGTTTCAAAATACTGTGAAGACAATGTTCTGAAACGAAAGTGACGCAGGCACTGTGTCGAACCTTCCATACGACTGAAATGATACTATTAGTACTGATGACAGGTGTTGGATTTAGAGACATGATATTAAGCACTGTTGACTCTGCCGACGTATAACTTTATGCTTGTATACAGTTTCTCCAGGTGATTATTATTATTATTATTATTATTTTCAATCTGAAGCATGAATTATACTAATTTTTTATTGGAGTCTGACAATAAAATACATAAATTACTATTGAAAGAAAAGTCTAAGCGAGGTGTTATTTATTGTTCTAGTATCCATTTCATTTTAATTATTCACTCCGCACTGTTCGAGTCGTGACTGAGATTAGGCAGCTATTCTGATTCAGCAATGGGATTAGCACATTCGCTATAAATCATACATGTTAGTATAGGATCTAGGACTAAGCAGAAAGATGACAGTGAGGGTCGTTTGTTAGAAGGGATAGGCATAATTTGTGACCCACTAAACAAAAACTGGGGTTGGGAAGAGGAAAGATCAAACTTTAAAAAGAAAGAGAAAAAAAAAACTCCTAATACCTTTAAAAGCATCTGAATTGTTCTGCTAAGCTCGAATAATGTGGACATGTTGATATGATTTATTGTTATTTGGGTGTGGTTCATCTGAAAGGCCAGTTGAAATGTAGCCGCATCTGTTGTATAAATCCACTGAATTTCAGTTCTTTTTCACTAGTTTTACTTCAACAATCGGTGCAACAGAATTGTTTCATTAACTTTGGGGCGTGTTGGTGTTGATTTGCATTTGAGTATTTTGATAAAAATGCAATGCAAATTACATTCTGAAAAGAAAGATGTTTTGGATGTTTTTGAAGGCTATATTCATCGACAAATACACATATAGGCCTAGTACATGTTATAATATGCAACATATAATATATTGTATTGTCAAAATATTCAATTGCTGGACAAGAACATTTTACCAGCAAGCTGGATTGGAGTTTGAGCATTAATTATTTTACTTTAGGCATTGGTGTTTGGTCTTTTCTAGATCTGGATGTGGCAGCTATCGATATTCTGCATTTCTACCAAGACGGACCATCATCATCATCATCATTGCCTTTCTCACCCTGGATCAGGGTATAGGCCACCAACAAACACTTTCCATCCCTCTCTATCATGGGCCAGCCTCTTTACATTATTCCAAGTCTTTCCGCTTCGTTGCACATCATTTTCTCTGGCTCTTCTCCACGTTCCGCGCGGCCTTCCTCTTGATCTCTTGCCCTGGGGATTCCAATCCAATACCTTCTTCGTGATGCTGTTTCCTGGCCTCCTGAGAGTGTGGCCGATCCATCTCCATCGCCTCCTACCAATTTCCTCTCTGACTGGGCTCTGTCTTGTTCTTTTCCATACAATTTCATTGCTGACCTTGTCTGTCCATCTGATCTTAAGTAGCTTCCTCAAACATCTGTTGGTGAAAACTTGGATTCTCTTTATGCAGGCCTGGGACGCATTCCAAGTCTCACATCCATACAACAGGACTGACTTCACGTTCGAGTTGAATATCCTCAACTTTGTTTTTAGAGATATATCCTTGGTTCTCCAAATCTTGCTTAAGGACGTGAAAGCTGCCTGTGCCTTTCCAATTCGTGCTTTGACTTCTGCCTCTGTTCCTCCCTTATTGTCAATGATACTACCAAGATAGCAGAAGGACTCTACATCTTCCAGTGGTTGATCTCCTACTCTGACTTGTTCGCTTGGGGGTGCAACAATTTTTAGGACCTTCGACTTCACAGGATGTATCCTCAATCCAATAGATTCTGAAATTTTGTTTAGAGCTGTAGTCTTTGCTTGCATCTGGTCGTGCGTGTGCGACAATAGTGCCAAGTCATCTGCAAAATCTAGATCGTCCAACTGTGTCCATGGGGTCCATTGTATGCCATTTCTTCCTCCACTGGTGGTTTCTTTCATAAGCCAATCAATCACCAGAATAAACAGAAATGGGGACAGCAAACAACCCTGCCTAACACCAGTCTTGATATCAAAGCTGTCAGTAAGCTCACCATCGTGTACGACTCTGCAACTTGTCCCCTCGTACATGCTCTTGATAAGATTCACCATCTTCTCTGGGATTCCATAATGTCTCAATATTCTCCACAGTGTCTCTATCGATGCTATCAAAGGCCTTCTCGTAGTCAAGGAAGTTCATTATCAGTTGGGAGTTCCACTCTAGCGACTGCTCTACTATGATTCTCAGCGTGGCGATCTGGTCGGTGGTTGATCGATTACTCCTGAAACCAGCTTGCTCCTCACGAAGTTTTGGGTCTGTTGCATTCTGTATTCGCTTGAGAATAATGCGATTGAAAACCTTTCCTGGGATGGAGAGAAGTGTGATTCCTCTGTAGTTACTACAATTGCTGAGGTCCCCTTTTTTTGGAAGCTTCACGAGGTGTCCTTCCTTCCAGTCCTTTGGAAACTTGCCTCCGATCCAAATCCTCGAGAATAGTGAGTGCAGACCCTCTGCAGCCCCAGCAGCATCTGCCTTCAGCGCCTCTGGTGGGATCTGGTCTGGTCCAGCTGCCTTGCCTCGGTTTAACTGCTTTATGGCATCATTAATCTCTGCTTTAGTCGGAGGGTCGCAACTGATCGGTAAATCATTTCTTGCGGGTAGAATGTCGGGTGGGTTGCTTGGTGGAGGTCTGTTCAGGAGGCTGTTAAAATGTTCTATCCATCTATTTGCCTGAGCTTCCTTTCCAAAAATAGCCTTCCTGTTGTAATCCTTGACAGGAACTTCAGGTTTTCCATATTTTCCAGCAAGAGTCTCTGTAGTCTGGTAGAGGATCCTCATGTGTCCTCCTGTTGCTGCCTTCTCTGCTTTCTCTGCTAACATTCCTATGAACTCCTCTTTGTCACAAATCCCAGACTGGGAGATGTAATAGTTTATGACAGGACAACAATCACGAACAAACGAGTTTAACACTTAACAGAACAATCCATCAGACTCACACATTTATTAAACATAATTACACAGATAATAGCGCAATTACATATATTATATTATTGCAATTAACTGCCGTACAACGGCCTTATTCTCACACACACTCTCCCTCGGATCCACAATCCGGTAGTTACTCCTAAAGGCACTTCGGCCTCAGCCTCTCCCCTCAGGGTCTTAACAGCACATTAGTAATTCACTGGCACCGCAGCCTCTCAATATCACCTTCCTATTGTCATACACCTTAGCACGCCCCTAGCACCTCAGCAGGGCAATAACACATTATCATTTCAACAGACATTATTATTTCAATAGACATTATTATTTCACCAGTACATTATTAGTCCACTAGTCCCTCAACATGGCAATAGTGCATTATCACATTCACGCTCATATCTACGTCCCTGTCCGTGGCCTGACTACCACGACTTTATGTGCCTCTACTGTCCTGCACTGACAGCCTCACTTCTGGCCTATGTGTGGCCTCCGGCCCTATGCTGGCCTATCCCCTGTGCTCATCGAGGTGGCTCTGCGGCCCGTCCTCGACACCTACAAGAATAACATTACATTGGTATAATACCCTACCATTTCTATTCACTCCACCTCTCCTTACAACCCATGAAGCGTACACACACTAGTTCACCTTTCACTCACCACACATCTTACGGTAACACACCTCCATCGGAGTACACACTACTCACTCGCGCTACAAATCCATGAACTCACTTTCATCTATCGCTCATGGCGCACATTGCTATATCCAATATCAAGGACTTCCACATTCCTCACATATGCTTATTTACATCATGGTAATAGACGAATATAATATAATACATCAATCATAATAATCAATCAACGTTCTACGTACCAGTCATCACTGGAAAGACTCTCTCACTAGTCTTCTCGACTGCTCCCCTTATGTCTGCCCGATGGGCTCTTATTCACAGGTCCGTTCCGTAGGACCTTCTAACTTGCAGTGATAGTAATACAGCGCTTTCGCCTCATTCAGACCCCTCCCACTACTCACAACAGCACGCTTAACTTACTTGTCTACCGTGAGCCTTTCTTACTCTACACCCGCTCTGTAGCAATCCCCTTAATTGCACTCACTCCACTCGTGACATCATCCCCCACCCCAAAAAAATTAATGCAATTAATTTCAAATCGCATCAAGATGACTGTCAACGAGTGAGCGTGAGCAATACGTACACTAAAAAAATGACCTAGCAGTTCCCCTAGTATATAAAATACCGAAATCAGGGGAAAATATGGGGATCAATATGCCCTGCAATATGCATATATGTATCACATCATCAATAGCTAACTAAACACAATACCTAATACAGAATCAAAAACCAATCAACCTATCAACCATTCTTCATATCATATTTATAATGTCAATATTTTAAAGTCGACTCATTCACACAGATCCTGTCAATGTTCCTGTCCTCCGATGTATAAGCTCCTGAACTCTTCCCCTAGGCTCGACTAAGGTAGTCGGCGATATGATTGCTGGTTCCTGGAATTGGTTGAATAACGAAGGTATACGGCTGCAAAGCCAATGCCCATCTAGACAAGCGTGGGCTGGACGAACGATTCTTCGACAAAAATGTCAGTGGCTTGTGGTCTGTCTGGATACAAAATTCTCGTCCCATGAGATAACGTCCTAATTTCTGGACGGACCACACAATGGCAAGACACTCACGCTCTATCACAGAATACTTTCTTTCTCTCTGCAATAACTTCCTACTGACATAACATACAGGATGGAGACATTCGTTCTTCTCCTGTAGAAGACAAGCGCCGACACCAGAGTCCGACGCATCCGTTCTGAGGATAAAATTAGATCGAAAATCGGGTAATATCAGAATGGGTGACGATGATAATGCTGTCACCAAATTATCAAATGATGTCTGACATTCAGACGTCCACTGGACCTTATCGGGTTGTCCCTTCTTAGTAAGGTCAGTAAGAGAAGATGACAAGGAGGAAAAATTTGGAATGAACTTTCTGTAATAATTTAAAATTCCCACTAAGCTTCTCACTTGTTTCTTTGTTTTAGGGATTTGCAACCCTACTAACTTGTCAATTTTTGTTTCTTCAGGTCTCTGAACACCTCTACCCACAATATGTCCTAAGAATACTATCTCTGGACATGCCAAATCCATCTTTGCGGGTTTAGCAGTTAACCCAAAATGACGTAATCGTTGAAAAATTACTGTTAGTGTCTGAATATGATCAGACCATGTCGGCGTATGACATGCTATATCGTCAAAGAATGACACGACATTAGGTATGTCCTTCAACACTAGTCTCATTAATCGTGCAAACGTCGCTGGCGCGTTTACCAACCCAAATGGCATGACCTTAAATTGGAATAATCCACTGGGCGTTTGGAACGCCGTGTACTGTTTAGAATCCTCAGTAAGCGGGATTTCCCAATAACCTTTCGTTAAATCTATCTTGGAAAACCACGTGGACCCGGACAATGAAGCTATTAATTCCTCCTGAAACGGAATAGGCTCCCTATCGCCTACCGTAATAGTGTTCAATCTTCGAAAATCAATACAGAACCGCACCGATCCATCAAGTTTTTTCACGAGGACGATGGGTGATGAATACGGCGATGTTGATGGTTCTATCACATCTAACTTCAACATTGACTCAACTTCCTTTATGACTCTATCTCTCGACGAAAAAGAGATAGATACGTTGCGGATACGGTCTAAGAAATACTGGCTTATCCGAAGTCAACTTTATTTGGTGCTGGATCACCGTAGTGCGACCCGGCAAATCCGTAACAACATCCGGAAATGACGCTAACAGGGTCTCAAGTTCCCTACTCCTTGAACTCGTAAGGTCAGGGTTAATTTTTACGTCCCTGTAACCTTGTGTCGCAGTTAACTCCGGCAATTGAATTTGTAACTCTTCCTGCGCCTCGGTGTCGCTTACGTCACAGTCCAACTGGTCTACGACCCCCGTGCAAGCAATAGAGAAGACAGTCTCCTCTGGTCTTGTCTGTGCACACAGATACTGTGGTCTCTCATAAAATCTCTGTAGCATATTAACATGGAAAACCTTACTCGCTCCATCAATGTGGATAGCGTAATCTACCTTTGAAACAACTCGCTCAATAACATAGGGGCCTTTCCATGTCATCAATAACTTATTATGGTCCGTAGGTAACAACAACAGAACCTTGTCTCCTGGCTTTAAAATTCTCAGTTTGGAACCTCTATCTTTATAGTCTTTTGCTCTTTTCGAAGCGATACCAGAAGCTTCTTCTGCTATAGTGCGCGCTGAAGATAGTCTTTCTCTTAAATCAACAAGGTACTGAAACACCGAAATCTGCTCATCGTCTCCCGATGATGGCGACGTCATCATGTCCCGAAGAACATCAGTTGGGCCCCTAGGACTACGACCGTACATCATTTCGAACGGCGAGAATCCCGTTGACTCCTGCCGTACCTCTCTGTACGCGAATAACACTGCAGGGATATATCTATCCCAATCTTTAAGGCGATCAGCAGCTACCTTACGCAGCATCGACTTTAACGTCGAGTTCAATCTCTCGCACATGCCATTAGCCTGCGGATGATAAGGGGTGGTAGTGATGGGTTGTATGCTGAATAAGCGGAACAATTCCTTCATCATCTGCGACGTAACTTGCGCGCCCCTATCAGACAGAATTTGCTCTGGTATTCCTACCCTAGCGAAAATTGCAAACAACGCTTCCGCGACTGCCTCAGACGTTATGGTCCGCAGAGGAACCGCCTCTGGCCATCTCGTAGCATTACATATGACCGTTAAGAAAAATCGATTCCCCCTATCGGTCGCTGGGTGAATGGGGCCAACAAGGTCTATCGAGACCTTTTTAAACGGTTCCGAGACCGTGGGGATCTTCTGAAGAGGAGTCTGGGGTGTACGACCCTTATGCGTCGTCTTTTGGCACGCACTGCACGTCTTACAATACAGCCGTACATCTCTATGTATCGATGGCCAATAAAAATCTTTCAGAACTCTCTCCTTGGTTCTAGCACTTCCCATATGACCCGCTAATGGAACATCATGGGCCAGACGCAATACTGTAGCAATTAACGACCGTGGCACGACGACCTGCTTTTGAACGGAAGCCACTGTGACGTACATACGGAACAGAATGCCCCCCTGGACAAAAAAAGAAGATGACCCGTTTTTATATTTCCTCGTTTTCTCGGTTCGCGCTTCCCCAAAACATGGGTTTAATGATGGATCCTCCCTTTGTAATCTCGCCAAGCGCTCTGGCGTGATATCTAGGTTGACCGCTGGCGTAGCCAAAGGTCTAATCTTATCTTTATCAGCTACCCGTCGACGTGTTTCGACCGCGGCGCAAAAGTCAATACCTTTTGATTGCGACCATGCTTGCACGTTCTCATCGGAAGGGGAAACTACCCGTGATACATTCCCAATGATGAGCTGGGCGCCTGGAAAACAACCAACGACTGCTTCGACTTCCCCGCTAAGGAAAGGTGTATCTATCATTATTCTTGCCATGGGTAATTTCTCAATGGCCCCCGAAAATTGGATGCACGGGACAGTCTCACCTGTAAGCTGTGAATCCCGAATGCAGTCTCTATGCACTCCCACAACGGTAGATCCTGTATCTCGTAAAACCGAGACCGGTTCGTCCCCAACAAACCCCGGATAAACCCTAAGACCACCTCCTGTATGACATGAATTTATAACGGGGATCTTTCTCCCACAAGGTAAAACACCGGAAGATAATAACTTCTCACAACTGGGACACTTAGAATACTGTCCGCCTCCGTTGTCCGATGTAACACACGCAGCCGCATGATGAAATTTATTTGGGGAACATGGACTGGAGCTACTGTCCACGTTCGCCGCTATCCTACCTGCAGGGCAATTCACGCTGATGTGATCTGCTCTACCGCAGTTCCAACACTTCGCGGCCCTACACTCGCGTGAAAAGTGACCCACGCGTCCGCAAGTCCAACACTCCGCTCCCTGTGCTGCACTAGGCCTGGGTCCCCGTGACCCATCGCGACCGGAACTAGAGTCCCTATGCCGTCGGTCATCGGCAAAGGTCACAACTCGCCCCCGGCCATTACCGCGACCTAGCCCTCCTGCTCGGTCAAACTTACCGGATCCATATGCCGGTGATTGGTGATAGCCCCTACGCTGCCCCTGGGCTTGCCCACTATAGGCACCACGCTGACGCGACCTGTCCCTAAGTCCTGCCGGCGACCCCTCGACAACGGCGACGTACCCAGCATCTTGGACGTACGCCCTGGCGACTGGTTTGGACGGATGTGCCGTACGGTATGCTTCCGCCAACTTAGACGCCTCCTGCACCGTCGCGGGTTCGTTCTCTTTCAGGAAAGCCACCAGATCTTTGTGGCACGACGCGTACAGCTGGTCACGGATCATTAAGTCTTTCAGTTTAGCAAAATCCGCGCCCACATGCGCCAAGTCTACCCAGTTCGCGAAATACTCCGTTAGTCTCGCGACGAAGGCAGCAAAGTCCTCCCTGGTATCTGCACGTGCCCGCCTAAACTGCTCCCGGAAATATTCCTCGGTACGCGCAAATCGGCGAAGCAGCAAAGCCTTCAGCTTATCGTAATCTTGCACGTCTTCGCGCTGTAGCTCTTTAAAGTAGGTTAACGCTCGCCCCTGCAATAGCGACGCCAGGTACGTGGCCCATAATTCCTTATTTGCCCCCCATTGCAATTGTGCGTTCAGTTCGAACCTGTAAAGGAAGGCGTCTATGTCGTCCTTCCGGTCGTCGAACGTAGGGAGCTTAATCCTAACGCCACCTTTATTGTGTACCTGCCGCTCAACTGTTTCTGTTGGCGCATTCTTTTTGATTTCCAACTCGGCGATCTTTACTTGCGCCTCTATCTCCTTTAACTTAAACTCTCTTTCCTGCTCCTTATCCTTAGCCTCTCTCTCCTGTTGCTGAGCCTCTAACTCCTTTAACTTAAACTCCCTCTCCTCTTCCTTATCCTTAGCCTCTTTTTCTCGCTCTCTATCCTTAGCACGCTCATCGCGCAAATCCGCCTGCTGTTCTTTAATCCAGCCGCGTAGCTCCTCTCCCTCCAGGCCAAGTTGTATTTCTTCATCCTTGTCGTTTCTATTTTCTTTTATAATTAATAGTGCTATGCATTTTATAGATATAGAATTAGTTGTGCTGTAAAGGTAAATTTCTGAATTGTATTTGAGACAACCGGGTATTGTTATATCTGGTGTGATCTCAGGTCTCTGGTCGTGTCGTTAGTTATCATACCGACAGGTTAGCCGTTTTTTTTAATACATACCATAACCATAAATCTGTGAAATGGCGGAACTCCAACAACTAATGAAGTTGGATAAGGAACTTGGCCTGGAGGGAGAGGAGCTACGCGGCTGGATTAAAGAACAGCAGGCGGATTTGCGCGATGAGCGGGCTAAGGATAGAGAGCGAGAAAAAGAGGCTCAAGAGCGACAGAGAGAAGAGGAAAGACAGGCTAAGGATAAGCAACAGGAAAAGGAGGCTAAGGATAAGGAACAGGAAAGGGAGTTTAAGTTAAAGGAGTTAGAAGCTCAGCAACTTCATTAGTTGTTGGAGTTCCGCCATTTCACAGATTTATGGTTATGGTATCTATTATAAGACGACCAACCTGTCGGTATGATCACTAACGATACGACCAGAGACCTGAGATCACACCAGATATAACCACACCTACTTGTATCAAATACAATTCAGAAGTTTACCTTTACATCACAACTAATTCTATATTCATAAAATGTGCTGCACTATTAATAATAAAAAAGAGTAGAAAAGACAAGAATAAGGAAATTCAGTAGAAGGACCACAAGTACGTCAAGGAGAACGAACCAGACTAGGACAAGCTTCTACAAAAAAAACTATAATGGAAAAAAAAATGCAACCTACTACGCCGATTACACAACACGGTACGAACAAGAACAGAGTCTGAAAAAAAAGAACGTATCTATAGATAGGTAGAAAGAGGGACAAGAGAATACGTCTTCCTGCGGAACAGAGAAGATATCGACGCTACAACTAAACACTAACAAAGCCCTACAGAATGTTCACCGTGATGAACGAAGTTCCAAGTTTATCACACCTTTTTTTTTTAAAGGATAAACTAGGTTCAACACAGCAAACGAAAACAGCAAAAACAGAGAAAAAGACAGATTAAAGGAACAGCCCCCAATCCAGGGTACAAAATTTCAGTTTCACTTAACTTCGAATTTTGAGTTTAACTCCTCCCCTTAATCGGAGCTCTGGCTGCTTGTCTCCTCAGGCTGCACGCACACTCTGCAGAAATTTAAATACACATTAATACATATTCATCAAAATACATGCATCAATACATATCTATAAATATACATAAATCATATCATGAAAATTCCATTCATCCCACGAACAAAGACAACAGCATGAATTCCTAGCACAACAGAAAAACAACTAGATATAACGAATACACAATGTCAAAATGACCACAGGTAAACAGGACGAGCCCCCAGTGTCACAAATCCCAGACTGGGAGATGTAATAGTTTATGACAGGACAACAATCACGAACAAACGAGTTTAACACTTAACAGAACAATCCATCAGACTCACACATTTATTAAACATAATTACACAGATAATAGCGCAATTACATATATTATATTATTGCAATTAACTGCCGTACAACGGCCTTATTCTCACACACACTCTCCCTCGGATCCACAATCCGGTAGTTACTCCTAAAGGCACTTCGGCCTCAGCCTCTCCCCTCAGGGTCTTAACAGCACATTAGTAATTCACTGGCACCGCAGCCTCTCAATATCACCTTCCTATTGTCATACACCTTAGCACGCCCCTAGCACCTCAGCAGGGCAATAACACATTATCATTTCAACAGACATTATTATTTCAATAGACATTATTATTTCACCAGTACATTATTAGTCCACTAGTCCCTCAACATGGCAATAGTGCATTATCACATTCACGCTCATATCTACGTCCCTGTCCGTGGCCTGACTACCACGACTTTATGTGCCTCTACTGTCCTGCACTGACAGCCTCACTTCTGGCCTATGTGTGGCCTCCGGCCCTATGCTGGCCTATCCCCTGTGCTCATCGAGGTGGCTCTGCGGCCCGTCCTCGACACCTACAAGAATAACATTACATTGGTATAATACCCTACCATTTCTATTCACTCCACCTCTCCTTACAACCCATGAAGCGTACACACACTAGTTCACCTTTCACTCACCACACATCTTACGGTAACACACCTCCATCGGAGTACACACTACTCACTCGCGCTACAAATCCATGAACTCACTTTCATCTATCGCTCATGGCGCACATTGCTATATCCAATATCAAGGACTTCCACATTCCTCACATATGCTTATTTACATCATGGTAATAGACGAATATAATATAATACATCAATCATAATAATCAATCAACGTTCTACGTACCAGTCATCACTGGAAAGACTCTCTAGTCTCACTAGTCTTCTCGACTGCTCCCCTTATGTCTGCCCGATGGGCTCTTATTCACAGGTCCGTTCCGTAGGACCTTCTAACTTGCAGTGACAGTAATACAGCGCTTTCGCCTCATTCAGACCCCTCCCACTACTCACAACAGCACGCTTAACTTACTTGTCTACCGTGAGCCTTTCTTACTCTACACCCGCTCTGTAGCAATCCCCTTAATTGCACTCACTCCACTCGTGACACTCTTTGTCTTTTTTAATTGATTTTTTGACCTCTTTAGCTGATGCTCGGTGTTACGAGCTGGGTCCTCGAGTGTTACGAGTTCAAAGAAGGGTGTTACAGATGGGGATTACTGTGCTCGTGTTTTACGGGGATGGTTAATTATAAATTTACGTGTTCGACTGCATTTTTAATAAATATCGAGAGGTTTTAGAAATTACTCTGCCATACCATGCCACATACACTAATAACAATTTCGAGTAGGTTATATCAAGGACCTTGTAGGGCCACAAATTTATTACTTAAAATTCCTAACAATTTCGTCTATCGTTTACATATTAAAAGACAACATTGCAGCATCAAATGAAAATACTAAAATACATAACTATAAATCTCCTCTAGATCCTTAAGAGATTTGAAACTCTATATCATTCTGATTCATACACAGTTTACTTAGTAATTATTCATCTTCAGAAATATAGACTGCCTACTACTTCACAAATAATATCCTTATGTCTCAGACGACAATATTAACTCATTTAACTGCTTATAAAGGATCAAACCGTCAAGACACACTGACGTAGTTAAGATAGATCTAATCTAGATCTGTTCTAGGATGGGCTGGCAATCCCCAGCCTCATCCAGACACATCAATTACAATTTACAAATGTGTATATCAGTCACTCGTTCTAGATCTTAATTGCAAGTAAAACTTTATGGTCTTGCATTCCTTTGGTCGCACTTCTACTGGAAAGTTAGGGTCAGATTCACATCATCTCGAATCATTTTGATGAAACTTACGATTGGTTCCCTGAAACGATTTCAGGGAACTGGAGAAAATAGCTGTGGATTATTTTCATTGTCTATCCAGGACATAGACATGACGTTAACAGTCTGTTGGTTCTCTCTGGCTGAACCCCTAGCCGACCACCTTCGTAGCTGGAAACTCTACATGGAAGTGAGGTAGCATAAAGATGCTCCCGCTTATCTTCTGCAACTCACGTGACTGCTCAAATTTGATTGGTGCATCCACTTCGAGCTCCGCTCGCAGCGCCAATAGATTCTATTAATAGTAACAGACAAAGTCAGACCTAGGATGTCAAAACCTTTCGCAAAGTCTCTACACCCTAAACGTTTTATGTACGAATTTCTTCACTCCTTATTCGCCCCGTCTTTCCCTGTTAAAGTACACCCAAACTACGGGGTTGCAAACTGCATCGTCACTGTTAATTTATCCATTCGTTCTATCTTGACCCACTTTCTTTCCATCTCTAAGAAAAGCGTTACAAAAACAAACTGTCCACGGGAATAGTTCAAGGACGTTTGGACTGGCCAAAATCAATGATGCCATGTAATAAACAATGCGTGACCTAGCACGGCAATTCAAATCCTAACCCTGACATATCCCCCACCCCAGTGAAAATTTTAAATAAAATTTACACGATAAGATCCAAGAAATCTCAAAGTTATTGTGGTAGGGGCTTAAGTAGTACTGTAGAAAAATGAGTCTTAAGCTTGAGAAGAAAAATCTAACTAAGAACGTGCATATTGGATGGACAAACAGCATACAATTATTAATGCCACGTTCTATAGAATTTATTCTATTTAAACATTCTTACTGCACACAATCAAAATTCTCAGAAACATCTATAATAATAATGAGTATATCACTGTATACTGCTGGATTAAAGTATAACTATTATCAAATAATGAAGCCTTACTGAAGGAATAGGCTTATAATTATATAGTCAACACACACAATTGCTGCTTATATACACATTCACACACAATATATTGTTAATTAAAATACTGTGGTATCCAATGGCAGCAGTAGCTCTGGTAGCTTGGTTTGCCATGTCTTCATCTCATTGACCCGCTGACAAGGGCGTCAGGTTTGCCAGAAGTTCAGGTCACAGTCAGGAATGACGCTGGTGGAAAAAAGGATATTCACAACAAAGGATTGTAAAAATGGTTCATAAAGTAATGAACAAGATAAATGTGAATCCATCCACCGTCTAGAATTGAGGGGGACAAGCACTATCCAACCCCAATACAAGACAGACTCTGTAATAGAGTAATGAAAATTTTGGCCTGTCTTACTTTTTACAACGAATTTCCGTATAATGAAGCCGAAATAAAAACGGCGAAAAGTTAATTAGCTTAACGTTTACATTCCAAATTCGCGTGGTGCTGCCTTAAATGCAACAATAGTATAGAACTTTCTCAATTTAATAACAATATGATTTATTTTATTTAATCTCCGTATCAAATCCGGTATAGATGAGATGGCACGAGGCGATAGCTAGTTAATTAAATGCGTTTTACGCAAGCCATGCACACGTCAAGTGTCACAGTCATCTCGGTATATAGTCATATCTAGTATTACGTTAGCTGGTCCACGGAACGCGGACAGCCTAAGACATAATCGGTATAAAAAAAAACCACTCTTCTCCACAACTCAAAACGCGACCACGCAGTGTCCTCTGTTACCACTGCAAAAACTCTCAAAAACGCGAACACGCAGTGTCCTCTGTTACCACTGCAAAAAACTCTCAAAAACGCGAACACGCAGTGTCCTCTGTTACCACTGCAAAAAATACTATATTATATCGCCTTTACTGCGATAAATTAATGTCTCGAGTGATCACTCTCAAAATTTACGTCTCTCTCAACGCGACGAACCAGCAATATCTCTCTCTTCTCAATATACAACGTGTCTACCATAATGACATTACCTCAATACTGATACGAACAAGTCCCATGAGACAATAAACTCTTTGCTCCTCGGGCGGCCGCACAGCCGAAAATAACACCAATATTCACCACATATCCCTACTCAAAAAAAAAAGTCACTTCCCTAAGCAGCCTAGTACTGCCTTCTCGGGAGCTCGTCAATGTTAAACGAGATCGGTTATATCACACTAATCCAGAACTGGCAGTATTAACTGCACGGGTTCTAACAATTCACTTAATGTCAATAATCCAGATTAAAATTCAACGTGGCTTTAGCACGTGAAATACTTCAGGCATATATTGTAAACATATGAATGTTAGTATAGTAGTTTAAAGGTTATAATAAGCAAAAAGAAATACAATAAACAGGACGCTATACTGACAAGTAAAACGAACGATAACAGACCCTACAAGTCCTAACTTATATTACAGATAGTTTAAGAAGAAAACAGGAGAGACATCTTCCTAAAGAAAAGTGAGGAAGTAAGAAAAACGCCACAATCTATACGAATAATGGATCCCTAATAGAACTATTCACAGAGAAGCAAATCCCCCCGAGTTATTTTACATAGCCACCAAGGCCTCCAATATCCTTCGTAATGGCAAAGAAGATATGCTAACCTATGATCCCAACCAACCTCCCGCACTTAAACTAAACATATAGTAAATAGTAAAATGGCCTGGAACACACACACAGAGCGGAAAGTACGTCGCCCTCCCCAAGACTGTTAGATAGATGGATCACTTATCTTTATTTTTGAGGAATTCCGATGTTAATATCCTCAATCCATAGCTCCAAGCCCAAAACTGTATTTCTGTCTGAGGTAGATCTGGAAGGTGAAAGGGTTCCCTCGCCGGTGTCCACGGGTCAATGGGATGTTGAGTTCACCATATGAAATTGAAATACAAAATATTAGATTAATACAAATTGCTTAAACTCTATAATAAAAGACCTGAAAACATAATATTACAAGAGTACAATATTAAATAATGGAATAGAAATACAATAGGTGTTAAATAAGCTAACTAAGTGGCATGGCGTTATCTAAGGTTCTTTAAGGGTCCCTCTCCAGTGTTACGAGCTGGGTCCTCGAGTGTTACGAGTTCAAAGAAGGGTGTTACAGATGGGGATTACTGTGCTCGTGTTTTACGGGGATGGTTAATTATAAATTTACGTGTTCGACTGCATTTTTAATAAATATCGAGAGGTTTTAGAAATTACTCTGCCATACCATGCCACATACACTAATAACAATTTCGAGTAGGTTATATCAAGGACCTTGTAGGGCCACAAATTTATTACTTAAAATTCCTAACAATTTCGTCTATCGTTTACATATTAAAAGACAACATTGCAGCATCAAATGAAAATACTAAAATACATAACTATAAATCTCCTCTAGATCCTTAAGAGATTTGAAACTCTATATCATTCTGATTCATACACAGTTTACTTAGTAATTATTCATCTTCAGAAATATAGACTGCCTACTACTTCACAAATAATATCCTTATGTCTCAGACGACAATATTAACTCATTTAACTGCTTATAAAGGATCAAACCGTCAAGACACACTGACGTAGTTAAGATAGATCTAATCTAGATCTGTTCTAGGATGGGCTGGCAATCCCCAGCCTCATCCAGACACATCAATTACAATTTACAAATGTGTATATCAGTCACTCGTTCTAGATCTTAATTGCAAGTAAAACTTTATGGTCTTGCATTCCTTTGGTCGCACTTCTACTGGAAAGTTAGGGTCAGATTCACATCATCTCGAATCATTTTGATGAAACTTACGATTGGTTCCCTGAAACGATTTCAGGGAACTGGAGAAAATAGCTGTGGATTATTTTCATTGTCTATCCAGGACATAGACATGACGTTAACAGTCTGTTGGTTCTCTCTGGCTGAACCCCTAGCCGACCACCTTCGTAGCTGGAAACTCTACATGGAAGTGAGGTAGCATAAAGATGCTCCCGCTTATCTTCTGCAACTCACGTGACTGCTCAAATTTGATTGGTGCATCCACTTCGAGCTCCGCTCGCAGCGCCAATAGATTCTATTAATAGTAACAGACAAAGTCAGACCTAGGATGTCAAAACCTTTCGCAAAGTCTCTACACCCTAAACGTTTTATGTACGAATTTCTTCACTCCTTATTCGCCCCGTCTTTCCCTGTTAAAGTACACCCAAACTACGGGGTTGCAAACTGCATCGTCACTGTTAATTTATCCATTCGTTCTATCTTGACCCACTTTCTTTCCATCTCTAAGAAAAGCGTTACAAAAACAAACTGTCCACGGGAATAGTTCAAGGACGTTTGGACTGGCCAAAATCAATGATGCCATGTAATAAACAATGCGTGACCTAGCACGGCAATTCAAATCCTAACCCTGACACTCGGTACTCTTCCTGGTTACCAACTCTTGAGCTTCTTGTACGACTTGCATTTACCTGTTCTTTTAGGTCTCTTCTTATCCTTATCAAGTCCAGTGATTTTTGACTGATCCATTCCTTGTGTTCCACTTTCTTTTCCCCAAGAACATCCTGACATGTCAATGTAAATACTCCTTTTACCTTAGCCCAGTGAGTCTCCAAATCTACTGTATCTTCGAGGTCAACAAGGGGTTTGAATTTATTCCTCAGTGTCAGCTGGAACTCTTCCTTCTTGTCTCCATCCAGAAGGCTCACTTGAAACTTTCTCCTCTTTGTTCCTGCTCTGGTACCTCGTTTCTTGAGGCGGAGTTTGAGTCTTGCCAGCAGCATGTGATGGTCAGATCCAACATCAGCTCCTCTCTGTACTATGACATCCTCCAGTGAGCGTCTGAATCGTCGGGTGATGCAAAAGTGGTCAATCTGGTTTTCAGTTACTCCATCCGGTGAAATCCAAGTGGCCTTATGGATCCTCTTGTGTGGGAATACTGAACCTCCAATCACATAGCTGTTAAATACGCAGAAACTTGCAAACCGCTCTCCATTATCATTCATTTGTCCCAAACCATTGCGCCCCATAATGTCTTCATACCCTGTATTGTCCTGTCCTATCTTGGCATTGGCGTCTCCCATTATAATGTTCACATCTTTTCTTGGCAATGTGTCAACTATTTCCTGAAGCTGGTTGTAGAAGTCGTCCTTGTCCTCATCGGTTGCTTCGTTTGTTGGGGCGTATATCTGCACAATGTTCATGTTGATGTTCTTGTTCTTTGTAGTAAATGATGCCAATATAATTCTCCTTCCGTAGGGTTCCCATCCCCTCAGTGACCTCTGGGCGTGCTTGCTCAAGATGATCGCTACTCCTTCTGTATGCTTTTTGTCCTCCCTTCCAGAATACAAAATCTTTTCCCCAGAATTAAGTTGTTTCAGTCCGGACTGTATCCAGCGGGTCTCGCTAACTCCAAGTATGTGCAGTCTGTATCGCCTCATCTCCATTGTAACCTGGGCACTCTTTCCTGCTTCATACATGGAGCGGACATTCCACGACGCAATCCGGAGTGACTTGTTTGATGAGGGAGCAGTCGGGCCAGTGGAGTCCTTTCGGCTTTGTCCATTGTCCTTCATTGAATCTACAGGTGCAGATGCTCCCCCTTCTCCCAAGATAAAAGACTGACTTAAAGTATTTGCTTGTGTTTCTGTAACTGGTTTATTTTTACAGGGTGGGTAGTTGGCCCACCGCCAACTGGCTCTTCTCGGGAGACCAGGACCTTTGCACCTTTAGTCGCCTCTTATGACACGCAGTATCACGTCAGATGTATTCTTTGCTGTCCCTCTTCTGCAAGAGGGCCCCGCATCTGCACGGGCGATTAAGACGGACCATAGTGCTTTAAAAACAAATGTTCGTAACGCAGGCAAAGAATCTTGATGTTAAATAATGCAGCAATTATGAAAAGTTAATTATTCCCGTTGCTGGAAATCTGTAGTCACACTAGTGTGCCCATCAAAATTTTACAAAAAGAGTTTTTAATCAGAAACTAATTTCTGTGGACCATTTTATCCATTGTTGCGATTTACATTGTTGTGAAGCTTGCAGCATGAAGAATTTGCCACTTAGATGAATCAAAGTTTAATTAAATTGGCATCTATTCTCAGGAAAAATAAAACAACATAAACTAATTGCTGAAACAAAGTGAGAGCTGAGTAGTATTTCCTGCTTTCTGCAGTTTTTTGTTTGTTTTGTATCTAAGGACAGGTAATGCCAGATCCAGTAAGAGGCAATTTAAGGAAAAAAAAAATTAATAAAGACTGCAAAATTATCACATTAATGTATCATTTTTCAGTATATTTGCCTTGGCCGGCTGTTAATATAAAGCTCGCCCTTTGGTCTACGTACTATAGATTATTGCATAGAAATGATGTTCCAGCGCAGGAACAAAGGAATCCTATGTAGGATTGACATGTTGGATTGATGTAGGAAAAGTGACAAGATCCCTACATATAGAATTTAAGTCAGAACAAAGTCATATTCTGGTCAGATTGTCAACGTCAGAATGAGGACATTCCTGGATGAAAACTTGATGTCAATCCTGTGTAGAATTCCTATATCAGATTGATTTAGAAAAAAATTACATCATTCCTATGTACAATTTAAGTCGGACCAAAGCAGTAATTTGATCATATTGCCAACATCGGAACATTGTAATGCCTATGGCAAACTTGATGTCAGTCCTGCATAGAATTCCTACATTATATGGATGTAGAAAAAAATGACGTCATTCCTAAGTCCGATTTAAGTCGGAATGAAGTAAAAGTCTGATGGGATTGCCACATCAGAACAATGTCATTCCTAGGGGCAAACTTAATGTCAATCTTACGTAGAATTCCTACATCGGATTGATGGGGAAAAAATGACATCATTCTTATGTCGGATTTAAATCAGAACAAAGCCGTATTTTTATCAGATTGTCAACATTGGAACAATGTCATTCCTAGGTGCAAACTTGATGTCAATCCTATGTAGAATTCCTACATTATATTGATGTTGAAAAAATTATGTCATCCTTATCTCAGATGTAAGTCAGAATAAAGTCTTATTTTGATCGGAATGCCAACATTGTAACAATATCATTCTTATGTGCGAACCTGATGTCGGTCCTACATAGCACAAAGGATTGATGTGGAGAAAATGACATCATTCCTATGTTTCCTATGTTGGACTTAAGTTAGAACAAAGTAGTATTCTGATCAGATTGCCAACATCAGTACAATATAATGCAAACCTAGGAGCAAATTTGATGTCAATCTTAGGTAAAATTCCTACATCTGATTGAAGTAGAAAGAAATGACATCATTACTATGTAGGATTTAAGTCAGAACAAAGTCATATTTTAATAAGATTATTAACATCAGAACAGTATCATTCCTATGTGCAAACGTGATGTCAATTCTACATAGAACTCCTACGTCTTCTTGATGTAGAAAAAATGGTTTCATTCCTATGTAGCATTTTAGTTGGAACAAATTCTTATTCTGATCACAATTCCAACATCCTAACGATGTCACACCTGAGGGCAAACTTGATGTCAATCCTTTGTAGAATTCCTACATCATATTCATATAGAAAAAAAGATGTCATTCCTGTGTCGGAGTCAAGTCTGAACAATATCCTTATCATATTGCCAACATTGGAACAATGTCATGCCTCGTTGGAAACTTGATGTTAGTCCTACATAGAATTCCCACATTGGATTGAGGTAGAAAAAATGACATCATTCCTATATTGGATTTAAGTCAGAACAAAGTAGTATTTTGATCAGATTGCCAACATCAGAATGATGCCATTCCTACAAACTTGATATCAACCTACATAGAATTGCTACATCAGATTGATGCAGTGAAAAATGACATCTTTCCTATGTCATATCAAGTTGGAGCAAAGATGTATTCTGATCGGATTGCCAACATAAGAATAATGCCATTCCTACATACAAATTTGATGTCAATGCTATGTATTTTTCTACATCAGATTGATGTAGAAAAAATGACGTCATTCCTATATTGGTCAGAACAAAATCATATTCTGATTGATGTTTGACATACCATTCCAACTAGCCAAGAGATAGTGAAACAGAGATCTTACAAGTGTAGGTGCCAGACAGAGAAAGCTGCTCACCAGTCGCTTCATGCCATTTGTTATTTTAGATGACTTAAAGTCAGTGAATGCATTTCAGCACACAAATGCAGTCATACAGAGAAAGGAACATCCGCTTGGTGCCAGCTACAAGCCTTGCAGAAAGCCAGTCACATACAAAAAGTTACTGATCATTTGTCGCTGACCACATCAACAAACTTCAAAGTCACATGCCACTGTGTGCATGTGTATCTCATTGGTAAGTCACTTGTCACTTAATGATCTTTTTTTTTGTCTTCCATTCATCGTGTACGAGGTGTTTTGGTCTTTTTTGACAACAAACATGGTGACTGATGAACAGCCAATAGAATGTGTGCGTGAAGGAACTCTTGAAGAACAAGAGACAGATGTCAGCACAATGTTGACCTGTCTTATCAAAGAAGATCATTTTGTTTATGATCTAAAAGAGCCAAGACATGCAGATGGAAAAACATTACATCATCTCTTATAATTTCTTTAAATAAGTATGGAATTTTGCTTCAATTTCATGGCTTGCATATTTTGGTCGCACATACATTGAACGAGGCCATCTATTTCGTCGTTGATTATACCTTTGAGATAACCACTAGATGAAAAGTACTGTGGCACTGTCTGAAATGTCCTTCACCCTTTGACCAAGTGGGATATAGCATGTGACCTTTTCTGTGTGACACATTTGAAGTCGTACGGTGTCTGACTTTTGTCATAAAGCTAATCACGTATGGCAAGTGACATGTGACAAAAAAACTTTGGACAAATGCCGAATGGAAATCAACTTGCAACCTTTGGTCCGTAGCGAGTGGCGAATGACATGTGGCGAACAACTTTCTCTATGTGACGTCTGTCTAAGTCAGCAGTGTTCACCACAAAGTGAGAGAGATTTAGAAAACAGGAAAAAGAGAAAAGGGAAATCATTGATTCACTTTATTGTCCAGTGTTGTCTGTTGGATCAATGCTGAACACTCAAAGGAAGTTCCTCATTTCTGTTTTCTTAACGTCCAGTATGCAAAAGGCTCCTCTTTCTCCTGAATTACTTTGAAATTTCTTTAAAAAGAAAAAAAAATGAGCATGAAGAAATCACTAACACACTTTATATCCATGTGTTTTTTTTTCTTTTTATGAATGCCAAACTGCACTAACGAAGTTCGCCGTGTTGTACAATGCAATCCTAATATCTTGACATCAGTGGGACCATCTGACTTGCATTGAGTAAAGAGAAAGTCAAAATAGCAGATTAGTGGTGGAAGAGAAAAAAAAAGGGGGAAGATCAAACATCACTATTATGGGAAAAGTGTCCAATAAATAATGCAATTATATCCCTTGTTTTCAGCATACTGTCACCCGTTCCTCCAATATTATTGTTGTGTGGAGCAGTTGCGTGGCAAAGATTTGCCAGTATTGGCGAAATGCTGTAGCTATACATCTAATGCGCAGTGTTTTATTATTTCTTTTTAACCTCGACCTAACTGTTTCTTCAGAAGAAGTGATGATACCGATACCCACACAGTAGGGCAGTTAACCAAGAGATCTTGGTCAAGGCCTAGTATCAACGGCACACGAATATTTTGTGGAAAAAAAAATTACTGAGTCTATAGTACTCTGTACTTTTACTGCTGTGCGCTTATGCATGGCACTCCTCACTCACATTACTGAAGTCAAGTGTCATTCTCTGTGTCCACACACATACCTCTCCTACCCCTCCTCGCCAGCACCCGCAGAAAAGAAATAAAGAGGCCTTATAATGTGTTGAGTTGCATGGGCATTTTTGGTAGCACAGTAATAGATCTAGTGCACTCGCTGTGCTCTGGCCGGGGAGAAATGTGTCGATATAAGAGGAAAGAATGGAATAACACGTCAAGTTACAGGGAAATATTTAGTAGCATTAAAGAAGGAACAGGCTGGGACTTAAAAATTGTGTCGAGTTACCCAGAATGTCAACAAAAGCCATGTCAAGATAAATGGATTGGACTGTATTTTTGTCCAATTTGCAAATGGCTTTTCTTTCCCTTAAATGATTTTGTAAATTTCATATTTCGTATTTATATTATACATTCTAGATTATTCTCCTTAACTTTTCTTTCCGGTATTCAATATCTTAGAATGTCTGAAAATTAATGATTTTGATCTAGTTTCTATGTTCAGACAGATACGGACAAAGGAAGGACTTCCGAATGCGTTCCATAGCCCGAGTGAAAACAGTGCATAGCTACCCCGGCGGCTTTCTCTGATATGTCAAACTGACTACTGCCCTGACGAACATCGGCCTACGGCCTTGATGATACAAACTGACTAAACCCTCACGTCATTACATATCAATCTGACAATTGATGCCTCTGCACTTGTCGAGCTATGGAACGCATTCTGAACTCCTCCCCAGACAAATGCCAATTATTTGTTATTGTGTTTCATTTATTTATTTAAGTCCATGTGATAATATGGATATCTGTGTGTTCTTTTGGCAATTTTAAGTTCAAGCAGATAAAGTGATGTGTGAGCCCTTCTCTTGGGTGATGGATAGTTTGTTTTTGTATCAAATTTGTTTCTTAAAAGTGCCTGTCTTATAATGTAGAAAACCAAGATAACGTAACATTTTAATTCCCCAATGGACTTTACATTTTTGAGTGTTGTCAACAAAAAAAAAAGTCTGAAGCAGGTATGTGGAAAGTATACGTAAATGAAGAATTTGACAGAAAAATGAAGTACCCAGTAGTATTAAAAAACTTACTTGGATAAATAGTGGTATCGATTCCCACTTCCGGTTTGTGGCAAGGAAATCAAGCTGGTGACATGGAGAGAAAGGTAGATAATCCCGCTTACAATTCATTATTTTTTTTTAATGGATAACTATGACGCTATTTATATGACAAGGCATCTATCTTGATGTGCATTAATTATTAACAAGAGTGTTGGAATGATAATTAAATGCTTTGAGTGAGAGCAATGCAGAAATTAATTTAATAACCACTGTTAAAGCATATCCAGTTCAAATCTTGTTAACCATAAGGCCAGATATTGTAAGGATTTTGCGTTATATAAGAAACCCCAAACCTATTTATAGTACAGAACAGCCACTTTGGGGAAACCCGGGTGGTTACTGGCTCCTGCTTCCATGTAGCGTTGAGGTCGACAGTCGACCAAGGTACTCGCACGGTTAGTCACGCCCAACTAACCTGTAATATAGCCTAGGATCTGGCGAGTTTCCTCCCTTAAGACGCTGCTGAGAGACTGAGTGCTGGGGTGGAGTTTGGTCGGGGGTAGGCCGGACAAAACATACGGATTAGAACCTACTTCCTCAGATCTTAATGGGCAACTGGTACTTTAGGGTATTAGACTTAGGATCGTCCATGTCATGGGAAAAGTGCTCTCGCAACCACATAGTCAAACGGCACATCTAGTGTAGCTAAGTAGGGTAATGTGTGCTGGAGTCCCCGTGCCACTTTTTTTTTTCTTTTTTCTGTTTTCTAAAATTAGAATAAAGTTCACATTGAGTTCAGTTGAAAAGAAAATAATAATCACGAATTTGTCTCACATGAAAACCAGAGTGTTCACTGAAGAAAAAAACCTGAGAAATTATGTTGGTTTTAATATTTTTTTCTGTTCACCTAATTCACCTGTCACCATGTGACATTTTTTGTTTTTTTAAAAAATTCCTCAGCTGAAGATAATCTAACAAGGAAAAAAGCCACTGGAGTCTGGTACCACAGTGTTATTCTTGGGTTGTCCATGTCATTGGAAAAGTGCTCTCACAACCACATAGATAGACTTAGTGAGCAAGGTAGGGTAAATGTGTGCTGGAGTCCCTCACTCCTTTAAAAAAAAATCCTCTTAATCAGTTCAGAAATCTTCAGCTCAAACTAAAATGGGACAAAAAGTCAGACATGCTTTAACTTGACTTGAACAATAAAGGAGCTGTGAATTTGTCCCACATAAAATTCAGGGCGTTTATTGACTTATTGAAAAAAATAGTCCTTGAAAGAAAAAAGAATGTTTCACTTGTTTTGCTTTTATTATTTTTCTTGAGACATGACAAAATTAGCCTTACTTTGGTTACTTTGGTGTAGAACCAGCCTCCTCGCACTCGGGACACACCCATACGTGCTCAGCTCTCCACGCCACCATGTCGGACAAGGTCTTCTCACTAACAACTCCAGTAAGATGTTGATTGAACAGTCGTCTTGCAGTATCACACAATCGGCTCTTGACTCCACAGCCTCTCTGATGCCCAAACAGTTTTATACGCTCGATGGTGTCCCTGTCTTCTTGTGGAGCTGTTTCTCTCAAAGCTGGGGGAATTTCATTTTCCCCGAGACTAAAAGAGCCTTGCATTGGGGCCTCACCAGCAAGCTTATCCGCTCTCTCATTGCCAGATACTCCAGCGTGTCCAGGGGAGAAAATCCAAGTCAGCCTTTTCAGTTTACTGTCGTGCAGATTAGCCTTACATAATAGAAATATTACATTTACCTGTGGTCTTTTCTTTTTTATTTCTGAAGTAAAGATCACTTAATTAACACGGGAAAAAGCATTGGAGTCAGCCTAGCCTTCTTTTCTGAAATCTAATGGATAAACTGGTAATTTATATTATCACTTATCATTTGTTGATCAATAACATTAATAGTATAATAATACAATAAGAAGTTGTAACGTTTGAGAAAAATGACAGTATAAAAGCGACCCAGAACTATAAAATGCAGAAGAGCTTGTTGAGAGATGAAGGTGATGTTGCACCTTCTTTTTCCATTGCCTTTTCCTTTTTGTCAATGAACTGAGTTGCACAAAGGATAGTGAATGTAAGACACAGGAGCATTAATTTTGTACCCATTCACTTAAGCAACTTTCATAAATCGAAGTCGGGATCTTTTTTTTTTTTTTTTTTTTTTTGAGATCACTTTCGTCAGTTGTCTGGCACTGAAATACTCAAAGCATCATTGGAAGTATAATGCACCATATGAATTCACTCTTAGATTGCATTCTGTTAAGTACAAACCAATTTATTTCAAAAGAATATTTTCACACCTTGTTAGTAAAGAAATAGTTTTCCTCGTCAGATCTTGTTTTAAACATTGATAATTAATTAGAACTGCAACCCACTGGTTGCTCACAGTACACTGAAGTAAACAACTTTTTCCGCAACTTCAGTGTCCTCTCAGCCTGTGCAACTCCTACTTGGTTAAATGTCTTCTATGTTTACTAGTCACTGACCCTGCAACAAGCCGATGTATAGGATTTACATCAAGTTTGCACATAGACAAAACGTTGTTCTCACATAGATCCCTGGTTATGACATCATGCCTACGTCGGCTTGATGTAGGGAATGGGATTCTCCCATAATCCTACTAATACAATGGAAATCCAATATAAATCTACATTGGATTAACATAACAATGCTGGGTGAAGTTTACACATTCATGTCCCCCAAGGATGAACATTTTCCCACAAATTTTGCATTATATTGTTTTTGTTTTCTTCCTCAGTGAAGATATGACTGGGAAAGATACTGAATGAAGGACAATACGGGAGAGGCAGTAGTGAGAAAACAGAACGTAGCATCTCCCAGTTCAATCTGTCTCCAGCGTTTCCATGTTGTCATTGCAACAGACAATTCATGACAAAGATCAGCCTGACCAGCCATCCCCACACACAGATCTATACAGTCAGACATTAGAGATAATTAAGATATGGTCATCTTCTTTTGCCAAGGACGAGTAACAACAACATCAGCATGAGCTTTTAAAATATACTGGTATGTTATTTGTCATGATTGAGTTTGAATTTGAGTTCAACAGTGCGTAGGCATGATAATGGCCACTTTGAGCATTTCATGGTTTTTTTCATTATCTCATTTTGGGCTAGCCTTCAACCCCCAGGTGACTATAAGTAAGATCAAATGAAAGTGAAGTTTAAAATTTACATGTGTTAGGAAAAGGCCCATACTGTTTATATAAAAGTATGTCTATATGAACTGAGTAGATATGATAAAAATCGATTAAATCAATTTGTGGAGTTCGGCCTCCTTGCCAGGTCATTCCTTCTAGAACAATGGTTTTTCAGAGCCCCAGGTCACATTCCTGCCCTTGAGAGCCCATGTTTCCTCAATTCCTTCCCCATTTTGAATTGTCATTTAATTTTTTTTTTACTATTATATTTTCACACTGGTAATTATTGAAAACAGTTTTCATGAACTGTTAATTCATGATAATTTTATAATTGTGCATGCTGCTATTTCATTTGATACTTATATGTACAAATATACCATTCTTTCCCAGTCTGGACTTCCTCCTGTGATTGAAATCTCTCCCCAGTTCCATCCCTGGTTAAAATTGCGGTTGTACTGGACAGGATTATGTGTTTCATAACAGCGCTGTGCATGTCAGTTGGTATTAGTGTCAAGTCTAAATTCCTCAAAATACTTATTATTTTCAGTGTGCAAGCCTGCCGCAAGAAGTAGCCCAATGGACGACATCACATGTAAGGAAAATATTCAAAATTTTAACCCTTTGAATAATTAAGATGGGTTATATCCTTACATTGCAGTTGTCTTGCATTGAAATTTTAATGATCCTTTGTGCAATTTTGATTAATTTTCCTTAAATCTTGTGTGCATTATTATAACAATGCATTGTATTATAAAATAAATGTGTGTGTGTTATTGATGAGCAGATTTTACAGTTTGGAGTAGACTGATGAGGAAATAAGATACTTTAAAATTCTAAATGATACTACTTGAGGAACATTCCCCTAATTCTCTCTCCATTTTTTCTCTACCATATCAGATGTACTGTATATCTATTTTAGCTTTTTTAAAACTCATTTAGAAACAGAGTGTCCTGATTATCAACTGAAAGGACAGAACTTCTTCAAGGTAACTGCTATTTTTCTAATCACAAAACAATTGTTTTGTCCACTTTCATACTGATTTCATACTGTGTCCAGAGCGACACAAACTGGTTAAATCAAGATGTAGCATGCAATAAATAAAATGAAGTAGGATGAATGTTTTTGAAATAAAACTCTGTGTTCTCATTGACTTTTTGCATTTTTCTTATCTCCATTGACTTTTCACATGAGAGAAACCAGCATTTCCATAGTCTCACTTGTTTGCAAATTTCAGCTGTTTGTTAGCTTTTAGAGTTTGATATTCGTAGCATGGTAATGAGCCAATCGTTTTGATATGAGACAATTTGAGAGTCCACATAAGTGAAAGACACTTATTTTGGTGAGTTGCGTGCTGTTGAGCCTTTATTTTGATGATGATAGTAGTAACTTTGACATCACAATTTTTGCCTTTGTGTAATGCTTTCCTTGGCACTAAATCAAATGATTGTCAACACAGCAAATGTGATTTCTTTATTATAGCAGTACCAGGACACAAAAGGTTCATAATGATTACTGAATCAAGTGCCTTTGCCTTCATGTATTGAATGGCCTTTATCATTTTTTCAGCTGTCAATAGAGACGTGGTTCATCAGAGGGTTTGTGGTTAGATATGTCCAGTTACTGGCAGACGAATGTGACACACAATTATTACAAGCCACAACAAGGAAAGAAGCAGCCCAGAATAAACAGAGATAGGATGTTTATGCATGTATGATGTGGGTTGGTGATGATTTATGTATGGGTAAGGATGGTTGATGTGTGTTTTGGAAAGATTGAGAATAATAGTGATTTTATGCATTGTTTGCTTCAGATGATTGAGTAAATATTGAGAGTGCGTTATCTTAAGTTTGCTGATGAATGTTTGCGAATATGGCTTGGAAGAAAGTAAGAGGGGCGAGCAAGGTTTTATTCATTAACAATAATACTTTCCATGCTGCAGATTTCATGGAATTTTTTTTTACCCCTGAATGCTACTGTGTCCATCATGAACTTTGCAAACTCATGAAAGAATCAGCAAGAATATAAAAGTAGGCCATAAGAAATGCAGGAAGTGATCCTGATCATTTATTCACATAACTCAACTCTAGAACGGAAGATTTCTCAAGGTGTATGATGCTAAGAGCCATTGTTCTTTCTCATATTAAATGTTGCAATGGACAGCAAAGACACTAATGTTGCAATTTTATAAGAGTGTCACGGACAGTGCTTAGGATTGGAAGTCATTAATGTTGTTGTTGTTTTATTTTGTGAAAGATTTCAGTGATGCCTAGAAAAGCTTATGAAGAGATACAACATGTACTTGGAAGGTGAAAAATTTCAGTGGTTTGAATTTTTGGCCCAAAAAGACCTGAGAGATTTATTATTTTAGTTAATGTATTACTTTTGTAATGGCACAGTTCGGTCCAAAACAAGGAACTTTATTGATCATTTAGTTGGAGATGCACAGTTGTTGATTGACTTACATTGGATGTTTGATACATGGGACATGAAATTGAATCCAGTCCTGTCACAGATTAGTCTTTATAAAATCATTGTAATTTGCCTGAACGGTGATCGGTGTTTGCATTTCTTTTTGGGGGGTACTTTTATAATTTGTTACTGTAAAAAATGTTAAAATTTCCAAGATAAGCTTTCCAGAGAATATAATTTAAATTTGAAATGAATTTAAATACCTGTTGATTTGTCAGGAAACATATTAAAGTGAAAATGAGATGTTATCAGGCAAGTAGCATTGTAGATATGTATATATGCCATAGGATTGAACTAAGACCATGTATAGTGATGGATGCTTCGTCTTCATCTTCAGTGTTTACGTATTATTCCTTGCTTGTTGAAATAAATATTTTGTACACTTTAGGATGGATTAATGTCTTGACTCATTACTTCTGTAGGAAAGCTGTGGATTTGAGGTCATTTTGCTTTTAGTATTAAACTAAAGTCATCCTCTATCAGAGGCAATGAAGTACAGTCAAACACCACCATATCATTAAAAAAAACAACACAAAAAAAACACAACCAACTGCAGTTAACCATAATAATATGTATACAGTATGTATACAGGATTTTGAAAAAATGCACTTAAATGATTTGTTCCGTACCACAACAGTGTTTCCCTTTCTTTTCAACCACTTCATTTCTCTCTCTCTCCTCCCTATTCTCTCCCATTAGTATCGTATTTTGCTTCATGTTTTATAACATATTAGTACTTTAGTGCTTGGAGCATTGTTGATCATTTTTCCCATTCAAGATGAAACACATATTTTAATGTTTTGCGCAATTTAGTTTTGTAGAAATATCTTCAACAATTCCTCAAAACCACTGTACCAGTTAGCCCAAGCACTGTAAGAAGAATGGAATGGACTAATACTACAATGGGCCCAACGTCTTTGGCTCGATGAGAAAGCGCTGTCAATCAGTAATAAAAAAAACCGAGGAGGACATTCTCGGTATTGAAATCGATTAACGTTTTCAACACCTTTTCACTGGAGAAACTTTGACCCACACCGTTGAGTACAAATTTTAATTACACATCCAATGCAGTGTGAGTGATCGTGTTCATGAGTGCTGCTGCGAGTGAGCAGAATAAGGCATGAGTGATTGAGAAAAATGCGAGGGACTGAACTGAATTACTGTGTTTTTGGTGATCAAGAAGACGCTCAGTCTATCTCATGCCCTGCCTGAATGTGTTGCCATCTTTCTTTATTTATAAATTGTACGTACTCACCTATTCGCGCAGAACTCTGCGGTGCATTTTTTCGTCCTCATCGGAAAAAAAGTCAAGCAAAAAAAAATAAAAATTGTAAAGTGAAAAAGGGCCAAGTTTTTGTTAGTTTGTTTTTTTTTAAATGAAAATCTACATGGAGGGGATTAACTCGCCGGGGACGATTACCCATTCCGCCCTTCTCCCCCAACCCCCCCCCCCCCCCAATGACTGTGGACCAGTTGTTCTCTACCTTTTTCAGATAATCGCCCACTTTTGGCTCCAAATTTTCTGTCACCGTCCCTTTCTTTCCCTTCCTCCCCAAAATCCCTACCTGAGGACAACAGATACATTCACAAGAAGCATATTACGATGTTAAACTTTTCAGAGCTTTGTGAATATTGTCACGAGTGGAGTGAGTGCAATTAAGGGGATTGCTACAGAGCGGGTGTAGAGTAAAATTAACGCACGTAGACAAGTAAGTTAAGCGTGCTGTTGTGAGTAGTGGGAGGGTCTGAATGAGGCGAAAGCGCTGTATTACTATCACTGCAAGTTAGAAGGTCCTACGGAACGGACCTGTGAATAAGAGCCCATCGGGCGGACATAAGGGGAGCAGTCGAGAAGACTAGTGAGAGAGTCTTTCCAGTGATGACTGGTATGTAGAACGTTGATTGATTATTATGATTGATGTATTATATTATATTCGTCTATTACCATGATGTAAATAAGTATATGTGAGGAATGTGGAAGTCCTTGATATTGGATATAGCAATGTGCGCCATGAGCGATAGATGAAAGTGAGTTCATGGATTTGTAGCGCGAGTGAGTAGTGTGTACTCCGATGGAGGTGTGTTACCGTAAGATGTGTGGTGAGTGAAAGGTGAACTAGTGTGTGTACGCTTCATGGGTTGTAAGGAGAGGTGGAGTGAATAGAAATGGTAGGGTATTATACCAATGTAATGTTATTCTTGTAGGTGTCGAGGACGGGCCGCAGAGCCACCTCGATGAGCACAGGGGATAGGCCAGCATAGGGCCGGAGGCCACACATAGGCCAGAAGTGAGGCTGTCAGTGCAGGACAGTAGAGGCACATAAAGTCGTGGCAGTCAGGCCACGGACAGGGACGTAGATATGAGCGTGAATGTGATAATGCACTATTGCCATGTTGAGGGGAGAATGTACTATTGAAATGATAATGTCTATTGAAATGATAATGTGTTATTGCCCTGCTGAGGTGCTAGGGGAATGCTAAGGTGTATGACAATAGGAAGGTGATATTGAGAGACTGCGGTGCCAGTAAATTATTAATGTGCTATTAAGACCCTGAGGGGAGAGGCTGAGGCCGAAGTGCCTTTAGGAGTAACTACCGGATTGTGGATCCGAGGGAGAGTGTGTGTGAGAATAAGGCCGTTGTACGGCAGTTGATTTCAATAATATAAGGTATGTAATTGCGCTATTATCTGTATAATTATGTTTAATAAATGTGTGAGTCTGATGGATTGTTCTGTTAAGTGTTAACTTGTTTGTTCGTGATTGTTGTCCTGTCATAACTTATTACATCTCCCAGTCTGGGATTTGTGACAAATATGACAATAATGCAACTTAAATTGATTATTCATTATAAAACAAAGCATTTTTTTTTTCTGCTCATAAAACCCATCTGCGAGTGCTGTTGAATAGGTCAGTGACTGCCCTGTACATGCCCCTTCCGCCTCCCCTATAATCCTCTATCCATGTTTTCACCCCCGCCCCCCACCTCCCAAAAGAAAATCGCCCCTGCATTAGCCTACTGACGCCCCCTTGTCGTCCTTTCCTTTATCTTATCTCGGCCCCTTGGAATTCAGAATCGCTCCCCCGGGAGAGATATCGCCCAGGTTGAGAACCATATGGCTGTAGACAAACTGTGCATGTTCTTCGGTCCTAATGCGATCTGCCACCTAGCTGTATCTGTCTATTCAACTTTGAGAGCTTTGTTGTGTCGGATCAGGTCCGCAGTATTTCACATAGCCTAAGCTACAGAAGGGCAGAGAACAAAACTCCAGTATTTTCTCTATTCGACTTTGTAATTACAATACGGTCCCCTAACAACAAACTTTCAAAATCATTCATCTAGTTTATAAATTTATTTAGTATGATTGAAAAGAAAAAAAGTTGCTTTTACATGCAACCTGTCTAGTCTCTTCTTAGCATCTGAACACTTTATGCTTTTTTACAACTTTGGTTAAACCAAGACGAAGAAAGCTAATATACCAAACATTAAAACTAAATATTCATGAATTATTGCTGTGTTGTAGCCTACTTCATTTTATTAATAATAAATACATTTTACCACTGTAATGATCTGCATTATGTTTCAAAATGATCAAATTTAAACATTAATTTTACTTACACCATGAATAATCAATTTAACACTCCGGATGAGAACAAAGTTTTTCCGTCTTCCTAATTCTGGGACAGATAAGAGTACAGTGTTTGGATTGCTCAGCTAAATTTAAGCCTATAGTCTTCCATTCTCTTTACTTTCATCTTCTCGCCGCCACCAGCTTATTGGAATCACTGCATACAATTTGGACAAGCGTTCTTTGACTACCGTTGATTCCACTTGTGAGAAATTTGTCTTCAAAGCCTTAGCTCTTCTGAACAAGATCTAGATCTAGTGAAAATGTAGTTCAAGTGTTGATTATGTCCACCTACTCACGGACAATGCATTGATCTGAAATTAATCGGTGACCGATGCTTAGGCCTATCAGATGTCAACTGAAGTCAGTTGATAGCATAAACTCGATTTTTGCACAAAAATGGACATCTATTATAGGCCACTTAAATTGTAAACTGTATTGATGATACTACATGTATATTCAGATTCCTCTTGTCCTTCCCATCTTCTCCCCCTCGCACCCCCCTCCTCCTTTCCCCAACTTAGTTCCATGTCACTTTCGCTCTGTCAGATCATT
Organism: Onchidella celtica; assembly: GCA_963931925.1. Classification (NCBI taxonomy): domain Eukaryota; kingdom Metazoa; phylum Mollusca; class Gastropoda; order Systellommatophora; family Onchidiidae; genus Onchidella; species Onchidella celtica. The sequence continues at coordinate 32,484,314 of OZ007575.1, read as the reverse complement.
ATTATCAGTCTTTCTGTCAGTTGTCATCATCATCATTATAATTATATTATATCCATTTTCTATTATTCATTCATTCCTTTATTCATCCCCTCTTTCCTTTAAACTGGCACAGTAGGCCTATGTATCATAATGTATCTGTATAGATCTATAAATCCAAAAAAGGCCTCAGAATCCGAAAGTTTGCGTTTTTCTAATGCTTTCCAATGAACATTCAATTTCCTCATGATTCGTTCAGCACATCGAGGGGTGCCTGCTCAAACACAATTTACAAAAGTGGCGAAACCGTCTTTGCGCAGGCACGCCTCGAAATGTAAAAAATTTAAAACATGCACCAGCTTGTATTGATGATAAAGTTATAATAAAGAGCATTTTTGCAAAACTTGGTTCATCCATTTTCGATAAAATTTGAGTTGGTAGCCTACTAATACAAGTAATATATAATACAAGTGGAAGTCCATTACTTCCTCTCTTGATTCTTTCAGTTTATCAGAACTGGTTGCTTCCTACCTTGAGAGAACTGTAAACATGAGACATTTTTGTTGCTTCAGTCGAGGGATCTACAGCTTTTCCAAACGCTGACCAGTCTACCACGCCCACGGTTGACCTTCTAACCTGCAGTCCTACTGGAACAGAATGGCTCTCCCTTAGCAAAAAAAGTGGTTATTTGGTTTGACTTACTAACTTGGTCCCACTATGCCCTGGGTTAACAGTGGCTGAAAATGGCCATCTTTTAGTAAAATGACAACTTTTGATATGTGAAAAAGATGTACATGTAATTATTTAAAACAAAATTGAGTTTAATAATATATCGTTCAGTTTAATCCTTACTTGAGAGAATTACAATAATCTAAAATAACAATGTACATAATCACCGTCGGAAGTTAGTACAGCTATATGGTTATTTTCTGCGATCATTTACATGGAAACAATGCACCCAAAAGTGGTCTTGCCTATTTTGCTTTGCTTAAAATAGGACCCTCATAGACTTGGCCGTTTTATTTATTGTTTTTTTCTTTTTTTTTAGATCTTTATGCTGATTAATTTTCATAGTTATGTTTGGATATAATGTACATACAGCATACCCTGAAAATAGCATTTTTGAAAATTTTAAACTGTCCGTTTTATGACCAACACCATTATATTGTTTTTTATTTATTTAAGGGTTGGTACTTGTTCCTGAGAGAGAACATAATGTTATATTGCTGTTTTGTATCAGTCATATTTGAATTTAATTGTGTAAATTACATATGTGTATTAATGATTACATTAGATTGGTGTAGGACTTGCGAAGGGCTTGTGTCTAGTTTCCTATAATTTGAATAAACTGTATATTATGGAATTCTTTTTTTTTTTTAATTTATTTTTGCTATGATATATGTGTCAGGCATTGATATGTTCTATTCCCCCATATACATTGTGCTTCCATTTGGGTTCTCTGCTAATTTTTTTTCATTTTTATATTCCTTCATGAGCTTTGACTTTTCTCTATCAGTAATCATAAATTTCTCCTTCCCTCACTATATTTTCATCAGCCCCTTCCCTCCATCCCTTTCTGTGCTTTTAAATCTTCATTTCCCCAACTCTGATTGTTAGTGTCACACTCCACCTTTTTCTGCCGTCCTCGTCCTCTCCCTGGTCTTCTCTCCCATTTCTCGGTCTTTGCCTGTCACCCCTCTCTCTCTCTATATATATATTACATTTTCTTTTTATTTCTCCTCTTTCAACAGTCTTCCCTCTTTGTGACTTTCAGTTTCACCTTTTATTCTCTTCCTCCTTCGATCTGAGGCTGATAAAAGTTTGCATTTGTGCAATGCGCCTTTAGTCATGTCCTGGGGAGAGGGAGAGGGTATATGTAATTTACATATTGAGGGGTGCCTTTGCAAAGACCATATTGCCAGTTTTGTTCTGTTCATTACGATCATCATAATCACTATTATCTTTCCTTAAGATTGCCATCAATATCACCATTGTGACCATTACCATTCCAGCCAGTAACCCCACGTCAAGCCGACGTACATTTCCATAGGATCAGTAGGAATACCATAAGGGCAGGTTCCCTGTATCAGACCAAGCTCAGTGTAAAGTCGTAACCAGTCAATCTATGTTGGAAGGACAATCATCATTCCTAAGTGCAAACGTGCCATCAATCCCATGCCTCAGATTTCCATAGGGTCATGGCTGGGATAGTTTTGTTTGCCATATCATCTTCTAGTTTCATCACTGCCATGTTTTAGAATGTATTTTACATTTCTTTTATCATTTTCATCATTATTGTCAATACCATTTTGCTCTTGACCTTTTGATAATTAAAAACATTAAAGTTGATGGATCTTTCCAAAATATGCGCAATAGTATCAATTTTCTTATCATGTACTTTCGTATCCATTGTTCTCTTGTGCCTTCATAATCTTGTCCTTTTTTCATCCTTTTTGTGCCTTTCTTTCCTTCAGAGAAAAAATTCTATGACAATTAAGGTTGTCGGTGCACTTTAAGATGTTGTACAATTTAATATCCAGGAAATAAATGAATGCATTGAATGACTGATTGATGACTGAACTTCATGTGTGATTGTAGTCAAGTAGTACCAGTTGTTTCACATAATTAGGATTCATGATTTTTGTGAAAATAAGTCTCAAAATTTCACTTCTCTTATTCACACAGGCTTCTTGTGGAGAAAGATACACCGAAAGAATTATACAGAAAAACAAAAGAATTTTCGATGTCATTTTTTTAAAGCAGAGTTTTATTTTCAGATACATTTCAGACATAGAGCAGACAAGCCTTTTTTCTGATTTGCTGCAGTTATAACAAAAATACATAAGAACAAATACACAAACTAAGGGAAAGCATGTTGAGAATGATGCAAAAGCAATGAGTATGATAAGAGGAAAAGTTCTTTGTTCATATGTTCTCTTTGCCCATGAAACATTTTCATTAAGGTTAAAATAAAATACTCTGGGGCTTATTTGCTGCAAACAAAGTAGCAATAACAAATCAATCAATGGATGGATGAATGGGTGAATGGGTAGGAGGATGGAAGGAATGATGGATGGATGGATGGATGGATGGATGGATGGACAATTAGATATAGCCAGATAATATGTGTATCTTTAAATCTTTTTTTCTTCATAGTTTGTTAATTGATTTTACCCCACATTACACTTATCTTCATGTTTTGTTCCTTAATTTTGTATTCCATAACGTCTAAAATCAGCAAGGCTATTCCATTTCACAAAACAGGTTGTACTGATTATATCATATAATAGCACATTATTAATGTCTGCTACGATACATAGACCCGTTGTTACAAGTTTAAGTACATACAAAAAACATGAAAGAGGCAAAGAAAACATTCCAATTTCAGTTTTCAATTCTACATAAAAAAACGTTACTTTTCGTAATAATGAAATGGCCAGAGAATGAACATAATTATACTTGAAACATATAATAATTTGTTATGGAACAATAACAGGCATATGAAAATCATTTTATAGATAGAAAATTATTAGAAAATACCATGAGTTGAATTATGGACTATGATTTACGAGAACGCAGACATTTTCATGGGTTAACACATCCTTACTCAGACGCCCAATGCTGGAAAAGATTAATGGAAAAGTAATCAGAAACTGATGGTCCAAGATTTTTGCCACTGCTTGCCACTCTTGACCTTGTTTCCTGAGCGAGATTGCCATATGATGAATAGGTGCTGATGTCATCACCTGAGGTGCCCGAATGTTCTCCTTAATGTGATCACTGTCACTGTCTTTGAGGGAGGCGTGGTCAGGGTCAGAGTACATGTTTCTGCCTTTGGTTCTGAATAAGGGGTGGCTGGGCGTGTCTTACGTGGCTGGGATATCTCCAGCACAGACCCAGTGATACATCCTACATGAGCCAAAACACAGCTGAAAAATACATGGAAATATTTAGGTGAAACGTGATGAAAAGAAGTTTTCTGTTTCTTACTGTCCCTTTTGAAGCCAGCCCAAAAACAGCCCTTTTAATTATTAAGGGCTGAACTGCTGAACAAATAACACTATTCGGAGGTACAGAATAATAAAGCAAAGTCAAAATGTGGCATATGGAAAAAGTCGTGCATGTATGTAGCAAAGCTTCGCTTAAGAAATAATACGGAAACAATACACTAAAACACAATGTAAAAGGAAAGACAAATCAAGCTTTCGGTCTACTGACCTTCTTCTGGAAAATACATGTAATAGGATAGAAAATTAAATTAATTAATAAATCATAGAATATTCCACAAATGCTATTACCTATAGTCTGTGAGTTTCAGACCTGGAGTCTTGGAATGCAGTCTATCAGTCAATGTCAAAAATTAAGCAACAAGAAAAACAAGGAGCAAGTCCAGATCAAGAAACAGAGCAACAAAAACCAAAACAAAGAAAGCTGTTGTTAGGGGCACTTGGTATTTTCCATTATAAGCCATTGCCGGACTGTGAAAACAACTCAGTATTTCTCTATTTGGCTTTGTAATTGCAATGCGCACCCCTAACATTTGACAAGGAAATCAAGGTGCAGATGCCCAAGGCAATGAACCTCCTGAAAGAAAGACCTCTACATGTCACAATCTTAGTTCTTGTTTCTTTCTCCATTTTCTGAAATACTGGAGATCTATTAGTATGTAGAAGAGGTATAACAAATGCACACTTTGAAACTTGTTTACAATGTTTTGTGGCACTTATTAAGCCATTTCACAGTTCCGGATTTATTCTAACTCATTATCATGATACTATAGCCGCAATTGTTTAACGTCAGATTTCTCAGTTGTGCAAAAAGTGGAGTTAGAACAAACAAGAACTAAAGTCGCGATGTGAGGGAGTTGCTCATGCAAAATGCCGAAGTATTCTGAGACAGATGTTCTATGGACAAGCTGGAGTTTACAGAATCACTGATGCATTTTTAAATGAGGTATCAAGTTTAAAAACAATTTACTATGACTTAAAAAATTGTTGATTGTCATCATGTCATTCATTTATAATGTCGCTTGTCATCCCCTCTTTATGGCTGTGAGCTTGATTTACTCGAATGCCCATCAATCCTTAATAGAAAATTGGTGTGAATATTAGGTGGCTAACGAAGTAATATATCCTAATATTTCATGATTATGTTACTGAATACAAAGCACAGATAACATACAATTAGATCCAGGGTATACCAATTCAACATTTAAATAAGTCAAAGTCCTCATGTTTACAGCCGGCTTTGGTAATTCAGTCAGATTTCCTGCAAATTTTCATGCATCAGTCATCTTTGTCATAACAGTGATCACACGATACTAATGCGCTGTTTTTCAAAAAATATTTTTTACAATTAGGGATAGGATTAGCATTTGGTAACACTGCATAGGAAATAGCCTAGCACTGACCCAGTCAGCATCCCTACGTCAATCTGACATAGATTTGAACAGGATTTCTGCAGAGTTGGTAGGATTACCATATGGGCTTGTTTCCTACATCAAATTGACATTGGCACAATGTCATAACCAGCAGATCTACAAAGGAATCATGTCACTTCTGTGTGCAAACTTGATGTCAGTCCCACATGTCCGATTTCCTTAGGGTTGCTGGCTGGGAATTAATTTCAATCAAAATCATGCTGTCCGGCCAGTATAATTATATTATCACCTTTAGCTTTCCCTAAAACTGTAGGAATTGGTTTTGGCTACTTTTCAGGAGAAGCAAAAAAACTTTTATTTCAGCACAGATAAATGTACAGCTATAAAATATGTATGGGTGAAGATACACTGCAAAGACATAAAAATTGCTAAGGGGATCAAGTGATGAATTTTAGTAGTGGCAAATTTGTCCTCCATTGACAAAATAAATTAGTTGACTTTGACATGCTGCAGTGTAGAATTAATTACTACCTTCCAGACAAGTTTCTTGATCACCTTGACATTTTGAGTGGAAATACATCTATATAATTAATGGAGCCCTATTTGCTCTAAATTTCATGATTATAAGATTTTTTTTTTCTAAAATCTTTCTGTCAATCAATCTTATTAGACGATTGTATTTAAGTGTCGAGCTTTCCAAAGTTAATGATATCAAAAAGCAAAACTTTCCAAAATTCCATTCAATCAGAATACAAAATATGAGGCTTGACACACACATACACAAAAAGAAAGGGATCTCTGAAGGCAAACAAAATTCATAATCATTTGGACTATGCCACAAAACTTTTTTTTTTGGATATACCAAGGGAAATAATCATAAAATCATGTAAAGCCTGTGCATGAGCAGTCCAGAATGGTGTTTTGATAGTTGTCATTTTTGAGACCACATACAAATCTAGTGTTCTCTGCTTCTTGATCCAGACTTCAGATTACGTTATGAAAAGGTGTAAAGTAAATCTGTATTTGATTTGGCACTTTATGGTCAGATAACAACATTAGTAGAGATGGCAATTAAAGTAAGAAAAAAATGAATAAAATTTATGGGAGCAATATTATTTAAAAAAATAAAACAGCATAAATCAAAGCATAACATGCCCTACCTAATTAGCATATCAGTATGCTCTTGTTTCAAATTTATAACTGCAAAGATTTCATATTCTGCTTGAAAGTCAGTAAGATCAAGTTAATGGTTTAACATGAATATATTTCATATTTTAGCTATTCCTTCAGGATTTCTCAGTCTCACCTTCGAGTAACATCCATGCCACACCACTGGCAGTTTATGACATTTGATTGTACAGCAAGAATTTCTCACCAACATTGGGTTGAAGGTCTAGTGTTGTTTTTAGTGACATGCATAAAGCAAACAGGAGAATTGCACCTGGAGAACAGAGGAACAGATGGATGGATGGATGGATGGAAGGATGGACGACAGAAGTACGGGCGATTGGGCAGATGAATGGAAGGGCGGGTGGGTGGATAGATGGGTGGATGAATGGATAGGTGGGTGGGTGGATGGATGGATGGATGAATGGATAGGTGGGTGGGTGGATGTGAGGATGGATGGATTCTGGTCCAGGCATTTATTGTCAGTCATCTAGATTATTGCAACTCTTTGCTCACTGGTATCCCTGAGGCAACTATTTATAGATTACAAAAGATCCAGAACAAGGCTGCTAGACTTGTTACTTTATCAAAAACATCAGAACACATTCAACCAGTTCTCCAAAACCTTCATTGGTTGCCTGTTAGAGAGCGTATTCAGTTTAAGATTTTATGCATTGTGTTTAAATGCCTCAATCAAAGCTCACCAGAATATCCTTCAGAGCTCATCGAAAAATACATTCCACTCAGAAAATTGAGATCAGCAGAAGCAAATTTATTAGTAGTGCCCAGATCAAGAACAATCATGGGAGAAAGACCTTTTTCGGTGGGTGCACCTAAAATGTGGAATGACTTGACTGATCATGTGAAACATTCAAACAGTTTGATCCAATTCAAAAGAAAACTTAAAACAGCGTTGTTTACAAAAGCGTATACGCAGGATATGTAACATTCTTGAGACAGTGATTATGTATAGGTTGATGAAAATGTGTGTTGTATGACTGAGAGAACTGTTGGGCGCTTTAGAGCACTCTTCTGTGGAATCAGGCGCTATAGAAATGACTTATTATTATTATTAATGACGGAATGGGTGGATGACATCTGTTAATTTTACTTTCAGACACAATTACAGTTGAGTCCATGTAAATCAAACTTTTGGTAATACAAATTTCTACTAAATCGAGGTAATTTTGAAATAAGGTTTTTTTTTTTTTCTTCTTTATCTCTATTAAACATTTACAGCTAATTCGAGTTCAAACCGCCCCAATTCTGGTAAATTGAACTGATCGTGTGTAACTTCTGACTTCCAGCTCCATGGCTGTAAAACCAATTTCCGCAAAACACTGACATGGGACTGTACAACAAGTCTTTACTCTTTGCACCGATCTGAGGGGTAGAGGTGCCAAAAATGATGCAATGGGTAGGCTGTACAGCCTTCATTTTACATGCCTGTCTGAACAAGCGAGATACATGCTGCGGAGGGTGGCAGTGTACAGGTGGGCCCTTGCATGCAGTGTGATTCTGCCCCAATGACCAATGATATCAATCAACAACACGTGTGTGCGTGATGGTCCTCGCATTATGACCAGTAAATTTATCGACTGCTGATGTAACAACAACAGGTACAGCTAAGACGCAGTATATCGTAGAACATAAATTACACGCAGTGAAACCACGAGCTTCGCAGCATGTCCATCATGCTCACATAGAGCAAAATCTGCTACACACTTAGGTAATGCTCGCTAAGCTATACAGCATCACATGAATGTATTAAGCGCAATAATTCAGGTAAGGCTCTGAAGAAACAAAGACCTCACTTACAATAGGTTCTTAGTACTTCAGTACTGCAAATACGTCACTGCAGAGTTTACATATTCGCCACATTACACTCGATGGGGAGTGGGGACAATACGGCATTGTTACACTGCATAATAGTAATTCCATGCCATTGATAGCAAGGTGGGACAATGAAGTAGGGGTACGGTCTTACATTTGAATGTCATACATGGGAGAATGTCTTGATCGATTGATGACATCACACGCAATACGTGTGGTCAAGATAAAGATAGGGAATAGAGTTTGCTGACCAGAACAGTTCTATGAGGCCTTAAGCCATTCAATGCTGCTTTTTTGTTTTACTGCTATGGTATGGTCACTTCTAATGTAAAAAATAATCAAAAGATCTCATGACTCATACAGGTTCCTATGCATTTTTTTTTTTGTGTGTGTATGTTGGGGAGGGTGTTCTGCAAAACGGATGTAATTACATGCACAGTATGGGGCAAACGGCATGATAGTTGTTATTTCTCTGCTCGGAGGTAAATCAAACTTTGGTAAATTGAACTGTAATCCAATCCCCGACCACTTCAAATCATGCGGGCTTCATCGTACATGTATTAGTTTTTGTATCCTTTTTACTTAAAACTGAATCACTAACCTAGTGTCACTTTTGAGGTTGAATCTGCTGGCATCATGAAGACAACTGGCAAGAGACAGGCATTAATTACTGCCGGCCCCGTCACAATCATTCCCAGGGTGCCTTGATCTTTGGTCATATGAAACGTAAACTGTGCTTCATCACCGATCTCATGGGAGGACTGGGAGAGGACTCATCCCGAGAAAAGATAGTCCAAGATTCAGGTGTCTCTTCTAAAGACCAACTTTTACTTGGATTTACTTGAAAAGTTTTCGACAAGGATATTGTCACGAGTGGAGTGAGCGAGATTCAAGGATTACGGGGGCATGGAAGTGTAGGATGGACTCACGGGATAGTGAGGCTGCTCACCTGTATTGACTTCTGTTAGTTAACGTTGAAGCGTGCATGTTGTGAGTGAAGTTGAGGCGTAGTAGAGGCAAAATCTGAATAGTCAGATCACTGCAAGTTAAGAAGCGCAAGGGGACAGACGTGAGATCAGAGGCAGCCGGGAGATTGTGTGTTTTCCAGTGATGACTGGTAGGTTGAACTATGATTGATAATTATGATGATTGATGTACTAGATTCTCCTATGACCATGATGTAAATAAGATTGTGAAAGTCATTGATTACTGTGTATAGAGATGTGCGCAATGAGCGATAGATGTAAGTTAGGATCATGGATTCGTAGCGAGTCTGAGTACGATGTAACACGGTGGAGGTGTGTTACCGTAAGATGTGTGGTGAGTGAAATGTGGACTATTGTGAGTACGCTTGATGGTTCGTAATGAGTGGTGAAGTGGATAGTAATTGTATGGTGTATTACAGATGTAATGTTATTCTTATAGGTGCCGGGGTCGGGCAGAGAAGCCACCCGCTGTGAGCGGACTTGTGCCGGGGTTGGGCAGAAGGCTACCCACAGGCCGCCTGAGTGAAGCTGTCGCGCAGGACAGCGGGAGCACATGAGTCGTGGCAGTCTGGCCACAGACAGGGACGTTGTTATTAAGATGTTAATGTGCTATTAAGATGTTAATGTGCCATTGAGAATATAATGTGCTATTGAAATATTAATGTGCTATTAAGACCTCGAGGGGAGATTGAGATACGGAGATTAGGTTGAGCAGGAGCCAATAAGAGAGGCCAGCAAGTAATATATATATAGATGTGAGGCTGAGGCCAGAGCATATTTTAGAAAGTATTATCGGGTTGTGGACCCGTAGAGGAATGAATGTCGGGAGTGCTGACCATTGGATGGTATTTGAATTTAACAATGTAATGCACATATATCTTTATTTTTATGTATAATAAATGTGTGAGTCTGTTTGGTTGTTCTGTTAAGTGTTATACTTGTTCGTTCGTGATTGTTGTCCTGTCATAATTATTACATTTCCCAGTCTGGGATTTGTTACAGATATATCTGTGTCATCTGAATTCAAGAAGTGGAAAACAACAATTTCTTCTTTCTGTATGTGGTGATGGCCAAAAGGTAATATGACATCACAGGTTTGGTGTCATTAAAAACAACAGCAATTATGTCTCTACCATATTCAGATGCATTCCATATTAGTCAAATGGCATCATTAGGAACAACAGCAATGTGACTCCGCCATATTCAGATGCGTTCCATCTCAGTCTCGCATCATGCTTGAACTAGAGTGAAAATGACTTAAAATCAGTTAGATGTAAAAGCAGCATAATTATTATCCTCAAAAAGTCTTTCTGAGAAAATCCTAGTTTTGGGTGGTCTAAGTTGCAAAAACTGCAGTCATATTATAAGTCAGTTAGTCTTTCTGCCTATGGACAGACAAGTGGTTTAATATTACACATACATGTACATAATTAAACAACTATTCATTTGGCAGCTCTCCAGGATGTGTGCCTAAAATTCCCCATTTAATAGACTGACCTGGTGTTCTAAGGAAATATACTAAAAACATGACGATACTCTCATGTGGCAGGGCAAATGCCACCCACCATTTTCCAACAGCATGTCCAACATTATTCTTCCTCTTCGCCACCAAGCCCTTATCAGTCTCGATGACCTGGCCCAATATGGTAAGAATTATTGATTAAATGGTTGGCACATATCACAAAATTTGACAAAAGTGGCAGTACCACTGGACAATGGTGGACGTGCCAGTCTAGTTTAATGAGTCACACTGGTGACAGGTTCCTTAAAAGATCAGAGGTCATAGTTGTACAATGTAAATGCGCCCCTCTGCGACCCCCACGCAGTTTGGAAAACGAACCATTAAGCTGCCGAGGGTGTTGCTTTTGCTCAGGGAATAGTGGAACATGGATGCGCAGAAAACTGGTGGTGCTGAACTGCACTTTAGCCCAAACCCTTATGGGACGGACATCTCCACATTATCTGCCCACCTGGAATATTAAACGGCCACAGATACTGCAGGAAGGTGGAGTCGGCACTTGTACTCTTGTAGCGAAGTGCGGTCCGATTGCTGCGTCCGCCATCTTCCCTGTGTCTGCATGTCAGTGGATTCGATAGGTGGTGAGACCAGAAAGAACTGCAGGTTCCATAAATCTGTAAATGAGACAATCATATTGTTAGACTGGAACATCAAAAACAATGATTAACTTGAAATTTGAAGAGGGAAGCATCAACCCGAAAATACTCTATTATTGTCATTTCCAGACGTACTTTTCCAGCTTTGCCCTTTTGTGTAGGCCTAATTTGTGCACACACACCCCCCCCCCCCCCCGTCCATTTTTCTGACTATGAGCATTCCTATCAGACCAATATCCCATTGTTCCTACCACAAATAAAAAAAATCTGGCCTAATCCCGACTATCCTACTTCCACTGACAAATATATTAATTTTACAAAGGCAGAATAAAGAACAAAACAATACAAAATCTCATCTCTTACTAATCTCATTAACAAACGATTTGCGTTTGTAGTATGGGGCGGAGTCAAATGTTCACGTACGCTAAAACGTCTCAGTGTGGACAAAATTGAACCTGGGGTGGAGGGTGTGCAAGTTATGGATTCCTTTCAGGGCGGGGTCCAGTCTATCTAACAGTGTCTCTCGGCATTTATATTATCATCCGTCTAATTATAGTGGTTGTCCAAAAATGGTCCAAACGTCGGAAGGAGTTCCACATAAGACACACTACAATGATATTACAAAGACGCAACTTTAGGAGCGTCCGTGAGGGGGTGAGGGTTGCAGGAGGGCAGCCCCCCCCCCCCCCCGGCGTGTTTGTTTTCACAGTAAATGCCCACTTGGAATATGAAATGTGTGCCCAATGTGTAACTCAATGGTACATGATACCCTCTTTAAATTTCCTTGAGGGGGTGTTGAAATATCCATGTCTTGTATTCCAAGAGACAGGTTTAACGACGTAAGATTACCCTGGCCTTCACAAGAGATAAATCCCCCACCCCTACCCCACGAAATAAAAGGTTAAACAAAGCAAAGCCTCCACCTGAGCATTAAAAATAGAAACGCTCACAAGACTTATTTTTGCTCGGGATTTTAAGAAAGGAAAAAAAAAAGTGGCACGGGGACTCCAGCACACATTACCCTACTTAGCTACACTAGGTGTGCCGTTTGACTATGTGGTTGCGAGAGCACTTTTCCCATGACATGGACGATCCTAAGTCTAATACCTAAAGTACCAGTTGCCCCTTAAGATCTGAGGAAGTAGGTTCTAATCCGTATGTTTTGTCCGGCCTACCCCCGACCAAACTCCACCCCAGCACTCAGTCTCTCAGCAGCGTCTTAAGGGAGGAAACTCGCCAGATCCTAGGCTATGTTACAGGTTAGTTGGGCGTGACTAACCGTGCGAGTACCTTGGTCGACCGTCGACCTCAACGCTACATGGAAGCAGGAGCCAGTAACCACCCGGGTTTCCCCAAAGTGGCTATTCTGTACTATAAATAAATTTGGGTTTTCTTATATGACACACAATCCACACCTTGTCTGTCGTTATGGGTTTGACCTCATTATGCATAAAATCATATATCAAATTTATTCCTTTATTAACTTACTCAAAAGGTTTTCTTTTCATTCAAACGCTTGGGTTTACCATTGTTCTTTAAAGATATGCACCTCTTAATAAACAAACTTTAAAATTTTGCAGTTTCAAAATATTAACAATTCAAGAACATGATTATCTACCTTTGCCTTTGACATTGTCTTCGTTTTTATTACAAACCGGAAGTGGGAATCGATATTACTTAATCGACTACCAATAACTTCACTGAATATGAGAACAAAATCAATACTTATTTCTGAAAAATCCCTCCTCTCCATCTTCTTTCTCTACATTTACATTTTCCTCATCACACCATTTTTTCCCTACAGTTTTTTTTTCTTATTTTTAAATGTCCACATGACTTGGGAATGACATCATCATTCCGTATTAAAGGAACCAAAATCGATACCAAAAAGATACCATTCCAAAGCAGAAGGGCCAAGCACACTTAACAATCTTATCTCCTCGAGATTTGAAAATGGAAATAATATATAAATTAATATCTGTTGAGACAAAAAACATAGCAGAAAATGAAAGGCATGAGCCAGTTGTACATGTTTGCTCAGACTTACTTTTTCCGAATTGTACATTTTCAAGTGTGTACCGAATAAAAATAATGAAAAAAATTCTTGGAGAACAGATATTTTTATTGTGATCACAAACTCAAAACTTGCAATGACCAAATCACAATAATCATTACAGAGAGATAAAAGCAATTTGTCAGTTGGATGGAGAAAAAACTAAAGTCTCTGTCGCGATGTGGGTTAAGGGGAAAATTCGACTTACACTCTTACGAGGTCCGCTACCACAATCGACGAACACAGAAAGAAAATACTTTCATTCTAAAAACTAAATAAATCAATTGATTTGAATTTCGGCAGAACTGTAGGGCAGTTTAATTACAGTATGTAACAATGATGGATATAAATATAAATATTAATTCAAAGGCAACTGAATTTCTAACTAAGCTGTGGAACTAAAAACTTTCTATAATACTGGTAACTTAATCTCATTATTTGCAGCTCATATGAAGCTTAAATACCAAAAAAGGATCCGCTCAGGTGGCGACGGAAAATACAATTTAAATTCTATTATTTCTTATTTCCAATGAGACATGTTATGATATTAAAGTTCCTCAGTACACGCCATGGAGAATCCCAGTCACACGTGCTTGTACAACAGTGCGTTGTCTGGTGGTAGCTCTTCAACAGTCTTCAAAGTAGCTGGAACGTTTCAATTGCATTATGACAACTTAGTAATTGACTCTCACCATGCGGCCCTCACTAAGAGTGAGAGCGCTGGATATCATCGCTGTGGGTTCATATATCAAACCAAGTGGGCTTAGGCTCTGGAGCTTCAATGGATCAACGCTCCTCATAACATGGACTGCTTAACTGCGTCTCTATGTCTCTCATCTGGCTGAGGACTATCGCCGTCCACTTCGCAGATGGAAATGTCTACATGTGGCAACTATCTAAGTTCTGTACGTGTTTAAATACTAAAGTCACATCTGCAACCTTCCGTCCAGATTCATACATCTGATTGGTGCAGCACGCGGGCTCAGCCTGCAGTATTAATTTATTCTAGTCACGGCCTTGCGCCAAAATCAAGGTCAATTTACCTAGACTGTAACAGGGCGACAGACAGGCAAGGTATAGCTAGCGTGGGAAGATAGCTAACGGCGGGGAGACAGAGTTATTGTAGGCCAGAGGGGGAAAGTAGCCGATGCAACTGAAGCGCTTTGACACCCGAAAAGGGTAGTGTTTACTTGACCGCCGTACTTGTCGATCAGATCACCTGGGAATTGCTTGGGGGGGTAGAGCTGTTTCAATAGTATTTGACGTGGAGTCGACGGGGGTGGCTATTAGGATAACTAATGTACACTCGGTGAGCGTCTTGGGACGCTACCTGACTGGGTATAAATCCCCGAACGCTCCTTCCAACTTCAGACCGCTGAGAGCACTCACCAGCTTCGTGCCGAAGAGGAGACCACAACCGCAACTGTAACTTTGTACTAGTCTTGTGAGTGGGGAAGGTCAGGGAACCCGCAAACATCCTTTGTCAGAGCGTGGTATCTTTGGTATCTTGTCGGCATTTGGGCTGTTGCTGAGTGGTAAGTTAATTGTACGATGTATGTGTATTTTACTTAATGTTCATGATTGTAGAACCTAAATCTAGTGGGTTTACTTTGGTATAACTACTGCCTCTGAGAGAGTCACGGAAACGCCGTTATATATATGTTACGAAACCTTATAGGATGGGGTCCGTTAGAGAGAGCGTTATTCTTCGTGGGGAACGTGTAAATATCATTAAAACTGTATTGATCGTTTATTCTATTGCCTATATGGGAGCCTATGGAGTATGGGAGCTGCAGCCTGACTTATAACAGTGTCAGCGGTTAAAAGTGTTAATGATGAATATCCGTCATGGAGTAAGTATGGAAGTCATGCCTTCCAGCAGTAGATTAGGACTTTGCGATTGTTTTTCTACAGAGGAGGAAGAACAACACCTTCTTGGCTTCTCAACTTCTTGTACTTTGATTAACGACATCGTGGCTTCTTGGCTTCCCGACCTATTGGTACCTGCCGATACCTGTTGATCTAACTGCGCAGTCAAGCCAGGGTAGAGAGGAAGAACCAGTGCCCAGATAGCGCCATACACCCCTAAAGGAGAGGTCTCCTTATGCTGAATGTTCCCATGTGTTTTATAAAATGTGCTAGAGATTGAATATTACGAAGCCATTTAATTAGCATGTACTGATTTGCATCAACTTCATTCCATCGAAATTCACATGAAATTGTATGACCTATGTTCCTATTATTATTGAATGAATTAATAATTATTGTATATATGTAAGCAATACAGATATCGTTTGTTATAACTTATAGAAGAGAGATAGTCGATTATTTAGTGTGTTTGTGCCGTGCCCATCACGGCTGGTGTCAGAAGAAAGTTAGTGAGAGAAAGTGGAAACATCACAATGGTGTCAGAAGTGGGATCCTGCTAGTAAATAACATTTAATTTTGATCTGGGTCGTGTCAAGGGGCTATTGTGTGATTGTGTGGACAGGTCATCTGCCCTGAGGCGAGTGAGAGAGATTGACATTTAGTGCCTGCGACATGCTCTGATTTTACCTGTGCATTGACTGTTCAATTTTATCTTTTGTCACAGAGAAAATTGTTGTTTGCTATTGCAGGAATATTGTTGTTAACTTCACAGTTACGATCCACGCTTTATTGTTAGCTTTGTTTACAGGTCAATTGCTGATGGACTATCTGGGCGCACTGAAGCTTGCCAGACAAGAAGGCATTAGTGATGAGGAATTCAAAATTAGGTGGGACGAAGAGAAAGCCCAAAACCGAGAACAAAGGGCTATCGAACGAGAAGAAAAGGAGAAGGAAAGGCAATTTGAAAGGGAGAGAATGGAATGCGAACGGGAACTAGCCAAAAACGGGTGTCACAATGGTAAAGGGAATGGAAAATCTGCTGCCCCGAAGGTACCTAAAATTGCCATTTTTGATGACTCGCGCGAGGACCTCGACTCGTATTTGAAAAGATTTGAAAGGCTCGCGCAGGCAAATGATTGGGAAGAAGACACCTGGGCAGACATGTTAGGGGCATTGTTAACTGGCAGGGCGTTAGATGTTTATTCCGGTCTCAGCGATGAAGACAGTAGGGATTACGAGAAGGTAAAGAAGGTGTTGTTCAAGAAGTATCACCTCACGGCAGAGGGTTATAGGCGTAAGTTTAGGGAGAGTCGTCTAGATAAGGACGAAACTTATACGCAGCTGTCCGTGAGATTGCAGAGATATTTTGAGAGGTGGGTAGACCTCTCAGAGGCAGAGAGAACTATGGAAGGGATTACGGATCTGTTAGTCAGGGAGCAGATGTTGAAGATTGTCGACGGTAATCTTTCCATATATTTGAAAGAGAGGGACCCCAAGTCCGTGCATGAGTTAGTTGAGATGGCGGACTTGTATAGTGAGGCTCATCAGTCGAAGCGAGGGCTGGAGCAACAGCAGAAGTCAGGTAAGAGTGTTGAGGAGAGCAGAAGTAAGGGTTTAGGAGTGAGTAAACCGGTATGCTTCAACTGTGGCTCTCCCAATCACCTGAGTAGGCAGTGTGACCAGGGCAGGACGAAGAAGGGTGCTGCTGCCACTGTCGAGGACAACCGAGGTAAGTCCCAGCGTGAGAGTGGGCGTGGTTGTTTTGTGTGTGGGTCACTTCTCCATATTGCGAGATTCTGTAGGAAGAGACAGAAAGAGACGACCGCAGTCGTACTAACCAGCGATGAGGAAGCCGATGACAGTCAGTGGGAGACATCGGGCAGGGCGAATACTCAACCAGGGGCTGAGCAGAGTGTTGGGCCACAGACCTTCATTTCTTGGGAGACGGAAGGTAAGAGTATTGAGTTAGAAGGTTCGACAGAACATGAGCCCGAAGACGATGTTCCGGAGAATGATTTATCCGCTCCATTTTTGGAGAAGGGGAGGATAGGGGATAAAGAGATTACTATCCTTCGTGACACGGGATGCACGTGTGCGATTATAAAAAGGGACAAACTGCCTCCTAACAGCTTAACTGGGAAGAACAGGAGTTATGTCCTGATGGACGGGACGAGAAGGTCTGCTCCTGTCGCGGAAATGTGGGTAGAAACCCCATTTTATACTGGGCTTCTCAAAGCGCTAGTAGTGGAAGACCCAGTGGCCGATTTGATTATAGGAAACATAAAGGGGGCGTCTCTTGAGAAGATAAGTGTGGTACTCACGCGATCTCGCAAGGTGGAGATTGACCAGGAAGAGCATGAGTGTGAGAATGCGAGTGCGAAAGTGAGTCAGACCACAGATAATGAGGAGGCCAAGGGCAACTCAACGGAGGAGGTAAGGGTAGGGGCCAAGATAGGGGAACTCACACCAGGTGAGATAGCCCGGGCCCAGAGAGAGGACGAAACTTTGAGAGTTTTAAGGGAGAGAGCCACGTTGGAGCAATCGGCTGAGGTAGGTACTCACATAAAGGAGAGTAAGGGAATTTACTATCGGGTAAAGAAGGCCGGGGCTGGACGTGCTGATGTGGAGCAGTTGTTGGTACCTAAGCAGTACCGAAGTGAGCTGATGAAGATAGCTCACGAAGGAGTGTTCGGGGGACACTTAGGAATTTCGCGCACACAGGACAGAATAATGCAGTCGTTCTTTTGGCCTGGGATAGGTGCGGACGTAGGTCGTTTCTGTCGATCGTGTGACGCGTGTCAAAGGACATCCAATAAAGGTAGGGTGACAAAGGTACCCCTAGTGCCGACACCCCTGATCGACACGCCCTTTTCGCGCGTCGCCATAGATTTGGTTGGTCCACTTCCGCGTACGGAACATGGGAGATCGCGTTATATTTTGACGCTAGTAGATTATGCCACGCGTTTCCCGGATGCCGTAGCCTTAAGGGGGATATCAGCTGAGCAGGTCAGTGAAGCGTTAATGGAAATATTTTCTCGGTTAGGCATACCAAAGGAAATAGTTTCAGATAGGGGATCACAGTTTACCGGTGAGCTGATGAGAGAGGTCAGTGCACTTCTCAAAACGAAACAGATATTCTGCTCGCCCTACCACGCGATGGCCAATGGTCTGTGTGAAAGATTTAACGGAGTGCTGAAGAATATGCTTCGCCGAGTAGCTCATGACAGACCCAAGGACTGGGACAGAATGTTGTGTCCACTGCTGTTCGCGTATCGCGAAACCCCACAGGCCAGTACAGGTTTTTCGCCGTTTGAACTAGTGTTCGGTCACCCTGTGAGAGGACCACTTGCAATACTGAAGAATCTGTGGACTGGGGAAGCGGAGTCAGAAACGAGGTCATCGTACGAATACGTGGTAGATATGAGGGAACGATTGGAGGATGCCATGAAAGTCGTAGCCGAGAACAGCAGCGTCGAAAAACACAGGCAGAAGAAATACTACGATAGGGGGGCCAAACAGAGGAAATTCCAAGTGGGCGATTCCGTCCTCATACTTCTCCCAAGTGACGGATCGAAACTACAGATGACTTGGAAAGGGCCTTACAAAGTAGAAGAGCAGAGAGGGTCAGTGAACTACATGGTGAACGTCAAGGGGAAGAGACGACTGTATCACGCGAATATGCTGAAGAAGTATATTGAGAGGGAAGACGAACAGGAAAACACAGAGGCAATAGCTGCAGCTATAATTGACGAGACCGATGAAGGAGAGGAAGCGACTTCGATGCCTCTGGAGACAGTCATGCCTAAGCTAGAACAGACCGAAACCTACAGGGATGTACAGTTAGGGGACACGCTAGATCAGGATCAGAGAGAACAGATGCAAGAGCTCATGGAAGAATACAAAGATATATTTACCGATGTACCGGGGCTCACTGACCTGATCAAGCACAAAATCCCATTGCTAGATCAAAAACCTGTGAAGGTAAGACCCTACCAACTACCGTACTCAACTAGAGAAGCTGTCAATGCTGAGGTAGGCAAGATGCTTGCGGCCAGAATCATCGAACCGTCCGAGTCCCCGTACAATAGTCCAATTGTATTAGTTAAGAAGCCCGATGGTCAACATCGTTTCTGCAACGACTACAGGCGGCTAAATGTTGTGACTGCCGATGACGCCGAACCGATGCCTGAGGTAGAAGCCATTATTTCCAATCTAGCGGAGGCAAAATATTTCACCAAGCTGGACTTGACAAAGGGCTTTTATCAAGTTCCGATGGCCGAGGAAGATAAACACCTGACGGCGTTCGCCACACCGTTTGGGCTATACCAGTACAGGGTCATGCCGTTCGGGTTGAAGGGATCCCCCGCCACATTTAACAGGCTCATGAGGAAAGTATTAAAAGATGCTGGCGAAGGGGTAGATGCATTTGTAGACGACTGTCTTATACACAGTGCAAATTGGCCTGACCACTTGGAACGTTGTCGGAATGTCTTCGAGCGACTGAGACGGGCAAATTTAAAAGCTAGACCTACCAAGACGCTAATAGGGATGACAGAAGTCGAGTACTTAGGCCATAAGCTGGGACAGGGGACTGTAAGACCGCAGGAGAGTAAGGTGCGAGCCATTGTCGACTGTGACCGACCGACGACCAAGACACAAGTGAGGAGTTTCCTGGGGCTAACGGGGTACTATCGGAAGTTTGTACCAAATTACAGTGCAATCTCGGCGCCGTTGTCAGACCTCACAAAGAAGTCCCAGGGCACAAAGTTCGCGTGGGGACACGCGCAGGAGAACGCGTTCAATGCCCTAAAAATTTGTTTGAGTTCCGAGCCGATACTACGGATGCCAGACTGGAACAAGGAACTGATTCTCCAGACAGACGCATCTAACCTTGGAGTGAGTGGCTGCCTACTTCAAGAAGACGAGGGTACGAAGTATCCAGTTGTATATGTTAGCAGGAAATTGAAACCTGCGGAGAAGAACTACTCAACAATTGAAAAGGAATGCCTGGCCATAGTTTTCGCCGTTAGTAAGTTGCAGGCGTATCTGTATGGGAGAAACTTCGTGTTAGAGACGGACCACCGACCTCTAACTTGGATGCGAACTAAAGACCAGAAGAACGCGAGGGTAACTAGATGGAACCTGGCGCTGCAACCATATAACTTTCGAGTCAGCAACATCAGGGGGCGAGACGCTCTATGGGCCGACACTCTATCTAGATTACCGGTAGATTAATAATTTTATTAGCCGATTTTGCCAGGGAAAATCGACTTAAGTGGGGGCGATTGTAACAGGGCGACAGACAGGCAAGGTATAGCTAGCGTGGGAAGATAGCTAACGGCGGGGAGACAGAGTTATTGTAGGCCAGAGGGGGAAAGTAGCCGATGCAACTGAAGCGCTTTGACACCCGAAAAGGGTAGTGTTTACTTGACCGCCGTACTTGTCGATCAGATCACCTGGGAATTGCTTGGGGGGTAGAGCTGTTTCAATAGTATTTGACGTGGAGTCGACGGGGGTGGCTATTAGGATAACTAATGTACACTCGGTGAGCGTCTTGGGACGCTACCTGACTGGGTATAAATCCCCGAACGCTCCTTCCAACTTCAGACCGCTGAGAGCACTCACCAGCTTCGTGCCGAAGAGGAGACCACAACCGCAACTGTAACTTTGTACTAGTCTTGTGAGTGGGGAAGGTCAGGGAACCCGCAAACATCCTTTGTCAGAGCGTGGTATCTTTGGTATCTTGTCGGCATTTGGGCTGTTGCTGAGTGGTAAGTTAATTGTACGATGTATGTGTATTTTACTTAATGTTCATGATTGTAGAACCTAAATCTAGTGGGTTTACTTTGGTATAACTACTGCCTCTGAGAGAGTCACGGAAACGCCGTTATATATATGTTACGAAACCTTATAGGATGGGGTCCGTTAGAGAGAGCGTTATTCTTCGTGGGGAACGTGTAAATATCATTAAAACTGTATTGATCGTTTATTCTATTGCCTATATGGGAGCCTATGGAGTATGGGAGCTGCAGCCTGACTTATAACAGTGTCAGCGGTTAAAAGTGTTAATGATGAATATCCGTCATGGAGTAAGTATGGAAGTCATGCCTTCCAGCAGTAGATTAGGACTTTGCGATTGTTTTTCTACAGAGGAGGAAGAACAACACCTTCTTGGCTTCTCAACTTCTTGTACTTTGATTAACGACATCGTGGCTTCTTGGCTTCCCGACCTATTGGTACCTGCCGATACCTGTTGATCTAACTGCGCAGTCAAGCCAGGGTAGAGAGGAAGAACCAGTGCCCAGATAGCGCCATACACCCCTAAAGGAGAGGTCTCCTTATGCTGAATGTTCCCATGTGTTTTATAAAATGTGCTAGAGATTGAATATTACGAAGCCATTTAATTAGCATGTACTGATTTGCATCAACTTCATTCCATCGAAATTCACATGAAATTGTATGACCTATGTTCCTATTATTATTGAATGAATTAATAATTATTGTATATATGTAAGCAATACAGATATCGTTTGTTATAACTTATAGAAGAGAGATAGTCGATTATTTAGTGTGTTTGTGCCGTGCCCATCACGGCTGGTGTCAGAAGAAAGTTAGTGAGAGAAAGTGGAAACATCACATAGACCATAAAATTTAAAATGTGAAAAATTAACTACTAAAATCTTTAAACCCCCTGCTTTCTACTCTTATGCACGAATTTCTGAACGCCAACTAAGCGTCAAAATAAAACTACCCTTACTCGCCCCTTCTCTGTGTTAATCAAAATCACGGGGTAGAGAACTGCTCTGTCATTCCTAGTTATACATTTAGTCTGTCTCGCCCCACCTTTTCTCCATCTATAAGAAAAAAGTGTTTCAAAACAAACTGTTCACGAGAACAGCTCAAGGACAAATTACGCTGGTTATAATTAACAAGATCGTAAATATTAACTCACTGAAGTCGTGACCTAGCACGGCATTTATAATACTAATCTGTTCCTGACAGTCTCTGAAATGAAAATGGCATTCATCAAAAAATGAATAAATCTATATATCGATGGTGTTGTACTCTGACCGTGTAACTGGTTTTGGGATTGTTTTCCAGGAGACGAAAAAAACATCTTTTTGCGAGTTTCTTTATACAGGTGTATATCTTTTTGGTCGAATTAATAAAAAAAAATGTGTCCTTCTGTCGTAATAAATATTTTTTTTTAAAATGCAGGTCTTTAAGCCGGTTAATCCTGTTATCCGGTTATCACACAAAAGTATTGTCGGGCACTTACGCAGTTAGAGATACGCATGACGGCAAAATTCCGTCACAGAATTTCAGTTACATGATTAGAACAGCCACATACGTGGTTAGAATTGTAACTATTGAAGGCTTCGAAGCCAGTTGCATGCTCAATTTTGCTATTTATAGTGCATATGTAAACTTCCCATTTGAATAGGGAACCCCGGAAAGGCGTGGTGACTATTTTTAGCTAAAAAAAATGAGTTGTCAATTTTTTCCAGTTGCATGGTTAGAGCACAACACCATCAATATGTCATGCACAAATGTTCCACCTTTAAATGCAAAGGGCTTTTTTATTAGGCCACCCATAATAACCAAATTTGGCATGTAGGTTTCAAATACTGTGGAGTGTGCATTGAAGTTTGGATTTTTTTATTGGTTTTGTTTTTCAATTTTTTTGAGTCTGCTTTGGGTCATTGACTGCTCTCCTCTGATCCCATTTTTTCACAAACACATGACCCATGGTGTCAACATTTCATGCCGGCTGATGTAAAGTACTTAGCGTGCTAACGGTGAAGTTAGAAGACAGGAATACATGGTACAGAAAGTAGAAAGTGATGGGGCAGGGCAGTTGTTGGAGGTCACGCGGAGTGTGGCTTTTATGCTTGTATAAATATAAAATACTAAAGTACATTTTGTAAGTGCTTACATCTATACATCTACAATTATTCCATTTGCACAAAGTCTGGTTGTAAAATGAGTCTTGCCGTGCTGTAATTTAATGATCCGTGGCCGTATGCAAGAACTGTACATAACTGGTAACATGGTGGATAGGCCCAACGCATCAAGTGCAAAACATTACTCGGCATGCCAGAACTTTGCGTAAGCCTACATACGTACGTGTAAAGTGGCTCGTAATTTGCATAATTTGCATACTCAACGTATTTAATCCGAAATTTGATAGAGATCTGCTTAAGGGAAAGAAAAGCCTCTTGTAAATTGGACAAAAATATGATAAACACGACGAACTTTGTTAGTGTAGTTTGGCATTCATATCAAGAAAAAAACACATGGATATTAAAGTGTGTTAGTGATTTCTTTATTCTCATATTTTTTCTTTTTAAAGAAATTACAAAGTAATTCAGGAGAAAGAGGAGCCTCTTGCATACTAGACATTAAGAAAACAGAAATGAGGAACTTCCGTTGAGTGTTTGGCATTCATCCAGCAAATGACAGTGGACAATAAAGTGAATCAGTGATTTCCCTTTACTCTTTTTTCCAGTTTTCTACATCTCTCTCAGTTTGTGGTGAACATTGCTGACTTAGATAGGCGTCACATAGAGAAACTTGTTTGCCACATGTCACTGACCAATTGCTAGGGACCAAAGGTTGCATGTTGATTTTCATTCGTCACTTGTCCAAAGTTTTTCTTCACATGCCAACTTGCCATAGCTGATTAGCTTTATGTCAAAAGTCACACGCCGTATGTACGCCTTCAAACATGTTATACAGAAAAGGTCGCATGCTATATTCCACTTGCTAAAAGTATGAAGAACATGGCAGACAGTGCCACAGTACTTTTCATCTGGTGATTATCTCAAAGGTATAATCAACGAAGAAGTAGATGACCTCGTTCAACATAATTATGTGCGACCAAAATATGCAAGCCGTGAAATTGAAGCAGAATTCCATACTTACATGTATTTACAGAAATTATAAGAGATGATATAATGTTTTTTTATCTGTATGTCTTGGCTCTTTTAGATCATAAACGAAATGATTTTCTTTGATAAGACAGGTCAATATTTTGCTGATATCTGTCTCTTGTTCGTCACGAGTTCCCTCACCCATACATTCTTTTGGCTGTTCATCAGCCACCATGTTTGTTGACAAAAAAGACCAACACACCTCGTACACGATGAATGAAAGACAATGAAAAAAAAGCAAACTTAAATCATTCCTCGACAAGTGACTTACCCATGAGATATACATGCAGACAGTGACATGTAACTTTGTAGTTTGTTGATGTGGCGAGCGACAAATGACCAGTAACTTTTTGTGTGTGACTGGCTTTCTGCAAGGCTTGCAGTTGGCACCAAGTGGATGTTCCTCTTTCTGTACGACTGCATTCGTGTGCTGAAATGCATTTACTGAATTTAAGTCATCTAAAATAACAAATGGCATGAAGCGACTGGTGGGCAACTTTCTCTGTCTGGCACCTACACTTGTTAGACCTCTGTTTCACTGATGAAATCTCTCGGCTAGTTGGAATGGTATGTCAAACATCAATCAGAATACGACTTTGTTCTGAATTAAATCCAATATAGGAATGATGTCATTTTTTCTAATCAATCTGATGTAGGGAATCTACATAGGATTGACATCAAGTTTGTATGTAGAAGTGACATTGTTCTGATGTTGGCAATCCGGTCAGAATACTAATTTGTTCCAACTGATATCCTAAATAGGTATGATGTCATTTTTTTCTACATCAATCTGATGTAAGAATTCCATGTAGGAGTGACAAAAAGTTTGCATGTTGGAATGACATCGTTCCGAAGTTGGCAATCCGATCAGAATACAACTTTGCTCCTACTTAAATATGACATAGGAAAAATGTCATTTTTTACTACATCAATGTGATGTAGGAATTCTAGGTGGATTGATGTAAAGTTTGTAGGAATGGCATCATTCCGATGTTGGCAATCTGATCAAAATACTACTTTGTCTGACTTAAATCCGACATAAAAATGATGTCATTTTTTCTACATCAATCTGATGTGGGAATTCTATGTAGGACTGACATCAAGTTTGCAATTAGGTATGACATTGCTCCAATGTTGGCAATATGATCAAAATGCTACTTTGTTCAGACTTTAATCTGACCCAGGAATGACATGTTTTGTACATCAATAAGATGCAGGAATTCTACATAGGATTGACATCAAGTTTGCACTAAGGTATGACAGAATACAATTTTGTTCCAACTCAAATGCTACATAGGAATGATACCATTTTTTCTACATCAATAAGATGTAGGAATTCTATGTAGAACTGACATCAGGTTTGCACATAGGAATGATATTCTGGTAGTAATCCTATTAAAATATGACTTTGTTCTGACTTAAATCCTACATAGTAATGATGTCATTTCTTTCTACATCAATCCAATGTAGGAATTTTACCTGGGATTGACATCAAGTTTGCACCTAGGAATGACATTGCATATTGTTCTGATGTTGGCAATCTGATCAGAATACTACTTTGTTCTGACTTAAATCCAACAAAGAAATGATATCTTTTGCTCTACATCAATCCTATATAATATGTAGGACTGACATCAGGTTTGCATATGAGAATGATATTGTTATGATGTTGGCATCCCAATCAAAATACGACTTTATTCTGTCTTAAATCTGAGATAGGGATGACATAATTTTTTCAACATCAATATGATGTAGGAATTCTATGTAGGATTGACATGAAGTTTGCACCTAGGAATGACATCGTTCCAATGTTGACAATCTGATCAAAATATGATTTTGTTCTGACTGAAGTCCGGCACAGGAATGATGTCCTTTTTATCTACATCAATCCGATGTAGGAATTATACATATAATTGACATCAAGTTTGCCCCTAGGAATGACATTGTTCTGGTGTGGCAATCCAATCAGTCTTGTACTTTATTCCAACTTAAATCTGACTTAGGAATGACATTTTTTTCTACACCAATATGATGTAGGAATTCTATGTAGGATTGACATCAAGTTGGCCATAGGTATTACAATGTTCCAATGTTGGCAATATGATCAAATATTGCTTTGGTCTGACTTAAATTGTACACAGAATGATGTCATTTTTTCTAAATCAATCTGATGTTGGAATTCTACGGAGGACTGACGTCGTTTTCACCTAGAAATGACATCATTCTGATGTTGAGAATCTGATCAGAATACTACTTTGTTCTGACTTAAATCCTATACATAGGGATCTTGTCACTTTTCCTACATCAATCCAACATGTCAATCCTACATAGGATTCGTTTGTTCCCGCGCTGGAACATCATTTCTACGCAATAATATATAGTACATAGACCGAAGGGCGAGTTTATTAATTAGCCAGCCAAGGCAAACATACTGAAAAATAATACATTATCATAATGTCATATTTTTACAATCTTTATTAAATTTTTTTTTTGCTTAAATTGCCTCTTCCTGGCTCTGGCATCAGCTGTCCTTAGCTAAGAAAAAACAGCAGAAAGCAGGAAACACTAGCCAGCTCTCACTTTGTTTCACCAATTAGTTTATGTTGTACTATTTTTCCCGAGATTAGGTGCCAATTTAAACTTTAATTCATCTATGTGGCAAATTCTTCATGCCGCAAGTTTAGCAACAATGTAAATTGCAACACTGGACAAAATTTTCCACATAATCAGTAAGTCAAGTGTCATTAAAAAGCTTTGAAAACCTTATGATTTATGACTAGTTTGTGCACCTT
Organism: Onchidella celtica; assembly: GCA_963931925.1. NCBI lineage: Eukaryota > Metazoa > Mollusca > Gastropoda > Systellommatophora > Onchidiidae > Onchidella > Onchidella celtica. Next base: position 32,457,210 of record OZ007575.1, on the reverse strand, counting down.
TGGCTGCATGTTAGTTTGTGCAGGTGAGGGGGGGGGGGTGAAAGAAAATTTGGGGCCCAAGAGGGTGATTGCCTGAAAAAGGTTGAGAACCACTGATCTAAGTGCTTACCGTAGACTCATTCCTTTTTCCTTGTATTTTCCAAGCCTCTGACAGTTTGTGGAAAACACTAATAATGCAGTGAGACCATCACACTGATCATGCCCCTTGGACTTGTGTCCTTCGACTTGATCTTTGAGTATGATAATATATTAATAGTTGCCTGTCAATACAAAGACTCTCTGGATAAGGAACAAATGCAGCAATCTGTGTCAAATTCACTTTTTAACATCATTTCATACCTATAATGAAATGTGCTCTATCTTTCTATCTGGGTTTTAATTTTGTATGCCATGATTGTTTCTTTGGGTCATCACAAAATGGAAACTGAACAAACTATAAAATCAGAACCCAAGACAAAATTATTTTTTTGTGACTTTTGTAAATTTTTTTTTCCATTGACAAATAGTCTTTTTCTGTTGAACATTGGTCTGTGTACATGTAAAGGGCGCTAACACGGTCTTGACTAGCTCATCTTTAGTATGACTTAGCCATTGGTAAATGCTGTCAATTTATCAGTGTGATTCAGAAGAAGAAAAAAAAAATAGCTAATGCAAAAAATGATAAAGAAAAATGAGTTAATAGAGTGAACTGTAGTAATTACAGTGATTTCAAGTACTTGTACTGACCAATGCTTCTGAGATCATCTTCTGTTCTTGCTTTGTAACATCCAGCTTCATGATCACTGTTGAAGATAACTCCAATTTCAGACTGCATTTGTGGCATTCAAGAGTGTGAAGAGGGCAGATCTGTCATGTAAGGAACACTCTCGCTGAACACTGAACACTCTTGTTGAACACTGCACACTCTTGCTGAACATTGAACACTCTCGCTGAACACTACACATTCCTACAGAACACTGAACACTCTCGTTGTACACTGCACACTCTTGTTGAACAAAACTCTCACTGCAATTACAGAACAACAGTATTTCTTTACTAGGTGAAATCCTTGATGCATTATATCCCTGCCATCATCCCTTTGTCAATCCGATGCAGATTTATATCAGATTTCTGTAGGGTTGGTAGAATTACAAACTGATGTCAGCACAAGGTCTTATAACCGATGGATCTGCATAGGCATGACACCATTCCTACGAGCAAACTTGACAACAATCCTAAACATCGGATTTCCGTAGGGCTGATGGCTGGGATACAGTAAGACTATGGATACAAACCGGATTATCATACATCTCCACACATCAGCTCGGCATGTCCAGCTCAGGTCGGCTCTTCTTCTTCTCGCTGGGAGTTACTGTCACGCTGTCTAGATCTAATATTATATCAAGAACCTTGGCTACACACATAACAGTTAACATGGCCACACTGCTCTTGCCGACATCAGAAAAGCTAAGCCCGGCTAACACGACAAGAGACGGTGCGATGTTCTAAGCTGGACTGAGCCATGCTGGGCTGTCTTCGGCAGAAACATATGGTTAGAAATTCTGAAGATTAGTGTGTGGGAAATCGATGGGAGCTGGGAGGCTAGGTCTAGTGTCAGCCAGATAAGCACGTGCGTTAAATACTTTCGTTTCAGTAAAAAATGCCTACCTCATCTCAAAATCAAATGAAGACATGCAGAACCAAGTTACTATCAAAACTGTCCTTCTGAGCAATTTAACATTTTAGAATTAGCTCATGTTCGCCAGGATCTAGGTACTAGGAATAATCAAAGCAACGTTTTCGTTTCAGAATCAAATTTGAGCCGCATTTTTTTATAATATAGTAAGATGCAAAATAACACCCGCAATAACCAAAGAGCAAGCATTGTGGCGGAATCTGAAAAAGTAACGAAACAATTCTAATGTCATTCGACCTTGCAGGTTTTGCATACTGTGAGCCAAACATCCACTTAATTTGAATGAAAAAACAAGAGATGAAAACCGGTAGGTGATTTTTTTTTTTCAAAGTTTATGTAGATCGAGTAAACATATACAGGAAGTCGAGCAATCGACGTTTGAAGTCTCAGTACGGTTTTAATCTGGTCCAAGGAGCTTATACTGATCTGGACCAAAGAGCTTATTGTGCACACTACAGTCTGAACTCTGCATTCAAAAGTGTGCCAATTTCAGCCATGTTGCTTGGGGCAAGAGTATATTGAGACGTAGGGGAGGGAATGAAGAATATTTGTTTTTTTTCCTCAAGTAGGGAATCAATAACACTAAATGGTAGTGAAGTCAGAAAAGAGACTGTTTTCATGTCCAGGTAAAGGCCCACTGGATAGGTTCGGAAAAATGCACCACCACTGGTAATGAGTCATGTAACCAGCCACTTGGTTAGCCAAAGCTGATAAGCAACATAAGCGAACCACTTCAGACGAAGTTATTTTACACCACATTTTGCGCCACTGTTCTGCCACACAATCAATGCAAAACCTAGCTGGCCAATCCTCCCTTTCCCTTCGTAAAAATGAGCACGCACAGCTTACCCCCCAATCATCCCCCATACACTTCGAGAATCATGCGCGTCGTGGGAGTTCTGACTCTAGTGTTGTCAATAAGCTCTTTGATCTGGACAAATGCCACTCTTGACAGCAACTAAAACTGAACTATTAGATTTTCATAAACTCCAAACATTGATTAAACATTTCTTGCGGTAACAGAAGTCTTTCAGTGGGACACTGTGTTCAACTGAATGTTCTTTTTTCTGTGGTTGGGACAAGTTTGGCGAGTAAAACAGAAAAAAATTCACAAAGATCACGCTCAAAACTGCAATGTTTTCCTTTGTTTTGGAGCGAAAAAAAGAGGTTTTGGGGGGGGGGGGGGGGATAATTTCTTTCCGTTTCACAAAGATAACGTTGAGCTACACGGATGCAACGGGGAACGCGAGAAAGTACCACTAATACTTGTGTAATAGCCTACAACGTGAATGCCTCCGCAGTGGCGCAGCATGAGTGGGGCCACAGCGGCGGTTGTCCTGAGCGCAAAATTAATGGTGACGCAAAATTTCAGAACTATCCACTGTGTCAACTGCAAGATTGACGTGAAAGAAGTTTCTCAAAAGTTAAACAAATCAAAACGTATCAGAGATCTACAAATAAGTGAAGAAAGACTGAATAAACTAGCAATATTTCGACGTTGATTTCAATACTGTTATTGAAAAAGTTGCACTAACTAGAACCAGGCGATTTTAAATAAATTTCAGTATGCTAGCATTTAATGCGTTTTACTTTAACCTAAAATACAATACAACTGCTTGGGGGGGGAGGGGGGTTCAAATTTGGTCTGGAGGGAAAAGAAAACTCGAGGAATGCTAACAGTCCACGAAGATGGGGGGGGGGGGGGAGCAATACCTGCCTTGCCGGGCCCTGGCAACCGACGCTACACGACTCACTGTGCCTCTGTTTGTGAGTACTAGTGAATAAGTGAGGGACTGTCAGCATGAAGGTGGTGAGAAGTTAGTGAAGGACGTGTTGGGGTGGGGGACGTGTTGCGATGGGGGGCGAGGGGGCATGGGGGCATTGTTATGGTGAGTAAAACGGACTTTTGTCTCCTCCACTGTTGCCAGTTCATCGTCACCACTGTAAAATGTCACAATGTTTTATATTTTTCACAACCAGTCCGTATACATGCACACATGTCTAAATAATAAAACATTCTCTCTGTTATGTTTATCAATCGTTCCTGTTTAAACAATACTAAACCTTTAGAAATTATTTGACCCGAGCATTGATTTGTGCAGTACTAATTAAGATGAATTCCTGTCAAGGTGTAACAGGCCAAAATATACCCCCTGCCCAGAATATACCCGGGGTTAAACTGGCCTAGCCCAGAATATCCCCCGGGGTATATTCTGGGCTAGGCCAGTTTATACCCCGGGGTTACTTTGGGCTAGGCCAGACTATACCCCCCCAGTCCAGATTATACCCCCTGCTTTTTCTTTAAAAACAAGTCAAGACCACAGTTTATTTCAGCCTGTTCTTCATCACTGTCATCAGATATCATATTAAGACATACATGAACACATTCTTGACACCAACAAGTCATAATGCAATTTAGAGAAAATAATAATAACAGTTTATTTCAGCCTTAGTTTACTTTGGTGTGCATACTAGGCCTACATTCTCGACCCTGTAAATCATGATACATTTTAGAAGGAACAAACATGCCTTAAAATGCACTGATATACAAAAGAGTTGAGTATCCATTCAAACTGACTTGATTAGACTTAGACTTCAGCATTAATTTCACTCGTGAGTGTTGATGATATTATTATTATTATTATTATTATTTTGATAGTTGGTTGGCCATGAGTAAAACATGCATTGTATTTTTTGTTACAATGATGTAGAGAGAAAAGGCCAGAAAAGAACACACAGAAAAAAATAATAATGATAATCCAACTGACAGATAGTGCAATTCCATCATCCAGCAGACATAAAACTAAATAGGCACTAAATGTTTGCGACTGATGAACTCCACCTGTCCAGATCCACTTGAAACGTTACAGAATGCTAACCAGTAATAATGATAACAATAAGAACACGAAATCATGTTATTTACTCTTGAAAATATAGAGAAATATCAATATCAGAATCATCATCATCATCTTGGAAATTGCAAAGATATGAGAGGGTGTGTAAAAATGGCAGCGTATGCCTACAAATCATTCTAGAATTTATAAGCAGCAACTATATGTGTATCAACTATATATAAAAAACGTGTTAAATCTTTTCAAATATTCAAGTAAAACTGGACAGAAAGCTTTAGGGAAATACTAAATAGCCTTGACAGTTGTGTAGGCCGACAGAGTAAGTCCACTGAGACAAAAGTAGTGCATTGTAAAAGGTAATTAGATCTATAGCATCTTGAGGCAAAATTCAATGGATCATGTTACATTAACAGTATTTCTTGTTAGTGAGTATCATTCTTTGATAGGTTATTTGTAGAAAGATATACATTTCATGTACATTACGGTTTAAGACACTGGATTAGTTTGCAAGGCATTTGAAAGATTGAACTTATGTGTTATAACTTATAGTGAGTAAGGGAATGTCATTCGCGAGTGAAATGAAATAAAAAGAAAAAAAGAAAAGACTTTGTCCGTCGTTACCTTCCTAAGCTTAACACGTCCATTGCCAAGGGATTTAACAACTGTGTATTTGTACACAAAAAAATATTTAAAATGACTTCATTTTTATGAGTCCGTTATTTATTCCATCCATTGGGACTAAGTGTATGTCAGTGCCAAACAAACAGTACCGTGCAAATTTTACTCAATGGCAACCAACTACAAAAACAACTACAACATGCCAACGAACGTGAGTGACACTAATCCAGTGCCTTAAACCATGAGCTACATAAAATGTATACATTTCTACAAATACGCTATCAAAGAATTTACTAACAAGACATGTTCATGCAACATGATCCATCGAATTTTTGCCATAACATACTATAATTACTTTCTGCAATGCACTGTTGTCTCAGTGGATTTAATCTGTCATTTTACATGTCTATCAAAGCTACTTCGCTGAAGCTTTCAGTCCAGTTCTACTTGAATAGTTGAAAAGATTTAACTTTTTTTTTTTACATGTACTTGGAACATACACACATATATTATTGCTGCTTATAGATTTGTAGCATCTGCGGGCTACCCCTTGCCCTCCCCCGGTTTTGTTGTTGTGCTGGTGGCTGAGCATGTGTTCACTACTTTTTCATTTTATTGTTGACAACCGCCAGAGTGTACTGTACTCCGTGACCTGACCTTCTTTTCCTAGTGAGTTGTTTTTTCCTCGCTCGCTTGTTGTCAGGTGTTTTGACTCGTTCAGTAAATATTAGTATGTTCCCGAATATTCGATAACGTTATGGATACGAATGTTTACGCCAGATTTGGCCTTGAGTGATGTAACCTGATGACGTATTGATGCGTGATTGGTTAGTTTGTGCGAGGGCAAAGGTAACGTTTATTTCGGGAACTTTCTGTAGGAATGTTTATATATATAGACCTGTGTGAGTGGTTGGTCGGTGAGTAAGTGAGTTTCCTTTTGTGTGGCGTAGATATTTAGTTTCGCTGGTGTCTTCCTAGTAATTTATTGTTCACTATACAGTTATTAAACTTTAGTATTATTTAATCTATCGTCGGATCTCGTGTTTATTTATTTTACAGCTGTAATAGTTTCGTTTTCTAAAGGGTTGTAGTTAGATCAACTAACTCCCCCCTACTATAACGTGCTAGAACAACCTCAGCTGTTACAAGATTCTAGAATGATGTGTAGGTCATTTTTATATTCCCTCTTATCTTTGTATTATTCCAAGATGGTGGTGATTCTGATATTGATTATATTCTCTTTATTTTCAAGAGTAAATAAGATGATTTGGTTTTCTTATTGTTATTATTGTATATTACTGGTTAGCTTTCTGCAACGTTTCAAGTGGATCTGGACAGGTTAAATTCATTATGTGAAACAATTTTAGTATGTATTTAGTTTTGTGTGAAGTATCTAATGTCTGCTGGATGATGGAATTGCACCATCTGCCAGTTCAGTTGTTAAAATGTTGTTGTTGTTTTTTTCTCTATGTATTCTTTTCTGGCCTTTCTCTCTGCATCAGTGTAACTTTGTATGTAGATCTAATTGTTCCGACATATCAAGCACATTTCTGATTTTCAAAAATTAAAATAAGATTCAGATAACTTTACACTTATGAGTCTTATAATTAGTTCATACCTTGCCACTAAGTATATATGTTGGTGGTGCCAAGCAAAAAAATTACGATACATGTTTAACTAATGGACAACTAATTATAAAAAAACCAGAACAATAATAATACCAACGGATACAAGTAAAATTAGTGTTAAAGTTTAATCATATCAGTTTCAATGGATTTTCAATCCTTTTGTATATCAATGCTTTTTAAGCATGTTTATGTCCTTTTAAATGTATCATAATTTACAAGAGTCAAAAATGTATGCTTCAATACGATATCTGATGACAGTGATAATGAACAATTCAAACTAAAGTTGAAATAAACTACGGTCTTGACTTGTTTTTAAAAAAAAGTAGGGGGTATAATCTGGACTGGGGGGGTATAGTCTGGCCTAGCCCAAAGTAAACCCCGGGGTATAAACTGGCCTAGCCCAGAATATACCCCGGGGGATATTCTGGGCTAGGCCAGTTTAACCCCGGGTATAGTCTGGCGGGGGTATAATCTGGCCTGCTACAAAGGAACACCAAACCTTCATCAAAAATAGTTATATCTTGGTCTCTTAGATAGTATAGAAGTTAGACTACCTGCATCATAATCATAATGAATTATTGTTGACAGACAGGCAGGCAGACAGGCAGGCAGGCAGGCAGATAGGCAGACAGACAGACGGACGGACGGGCAGACAGACAGACAGATATGCTGACGGAGGGGAAAGACTGACAGACAGACTGAGGGGAAAGACAGTGAAATAGACAGATAGACATGCACACAGACAGGCGGACTGAGGGAACACTCTTAATTGTTCAATTTATCATGCGGATAGGATAAACTCCATGTTCTTATCCTTCTTCCTGTCGCTTTCGCCTTGTCTTCCTAAATCAGTTCTTCCTCTGCAATGGGGTTTGCTGAGGCAATGTGATAGAGATATTGGACCCACATTATTTTAATCCTTGCCCCAACGAACTCTAATCATTGTAATACTGTGTTTTCTCAGTCTTCACTTGTAATATTGTATAGACCAATTGACCTTGACTCCTTGTTGCAGTACAACAGGAAGTGCATGTAACTCGAAGTGTAAAAATAATGTGGCTCTCTTCCATTAGGCCTACTGCGCTCATCAGCAAATGTCAACGACACAGGTCACATCGTGTAGCATAATTTCAGACGGTAGCACAATAACGCAATCTGTTACAGAAAAAACATTATAAACAGCATAGGGTGAGGTTCTTGTGCAATTAGATAGTTACCGAATAAAAAAAAAATCTGGGTTTGGGGGGTGGAAGGTGAGGAGAAGAACTATAGTTTAGTTTGGGTCATGGATTGATTATGAAACTGCGACAATTTGCAGAGCAACACAGACTAATTAACCAAACTGGAAACACGAGCTTCGGGGTGTGTCGTTTTTTTTACAGAATTTCCCGAGCGGCGACTGTATAACCAACATGGCCGCCGCTCGAGAAATTCCGATTCTAGTTCTATCTGCAGTAGAAATTTCTTTTTATTTGTCAAGATTGGTTGTACATGTATTAATTTCTTGATGTGGAACCAAACTTCCGCGTTCAGTAGGCGCGTCAAAATGGTATCATTCAAAATTGTAGCTATGCTGAAGCGTCGGTCGCTACCGTAAACCTAGAATGGCGGATGATTCATAACCTTTCGATGTTTTGTGACGTCACACAATGGGATCATCCAGTCTGGGTATTTTATTAGTCTGTGGAGCAACATTAATTTTGTTTTTTTGAACTGGTCTAGGCAATTTACACTCCAGCGTTAACTTTTTTGTTGTTTATTTTTGGTTTAATTGGTCTGTCTTGTAATCGAAACAAGCTTATCTGCGTGCCTACTGGCAGTGACAACGAATTTGTTAGGTTCACTGCACGATTCAATTTATGTGTTTCATTTTTATATACGTGTATATTTTGTTTTTATATGATACATTGTCTAGCTTTTTTAATACAAAATCCTTGTTTGTTATGTTACTAGTGTAGGGCTTTGCAAAATACAAATTTGTTATTGGCCACATTTTAACTCTATGACTTTATAATATGGATCCAGAAATATTCAGAACGCCGCAGAAATATTCAGAACGCCAAAGATGACATTTTCACACATTCAATATGAACCAATGCTAGTTATGTATTTGTTGTTGGTTTTTATTTTCTTGGGGGGGGGGGGGGGTGTTTATTTGCAAACAAAGCAAAATATACAATAGCTGCTTGTTTAAGTGTTCATTTCCATTATAAAAACAGGAATGAGAACTAAATACACAGGCCTTTACATAGTGGCCGTTTTGGCGAAATGGATAAGACACCTGCACAAAAAACAGAAAAAAGCGGTTCTGGTTCAAATCCCAAGAAGAGCCTGGCGACGAAAACAAAAAAAAGGTGTGTGTCGAATGTTACAAATCTGGTACTGGGTGGTAGTGCCCTCTAGCTGTTATGAAGAGGGTCTTCTCAATGATGGAATTATGACTGCATTTTAAATCGAGAGGTATTTACTATTTACTCTTTCGTACCATGCCACACACTAAGAACAATCTGAATAAGTTTCATAAACAGACCTGCAGGGCCACAAATTTAATTACATTAAATTTCCTAACAATTTTGTCTAGATCTATTACATACTAAAAGACAACATCAGCAGCATCAAATGAAAATTCAATAATATGTCACTAGAAGTCTTCTCTAGATTCCTATAAGGTTATGATCATTCTGACTCACTAACAATTTAAGTACTAGTTATATATCTCTCAGATATAGTCTGCCTACTATCTATCAAGCAATATACTAATGTCTCTGGCGACGATGTCCTCTCAGCTATTTGTGCCTACCGCTTATAATGGATCAAGCTCGTCAATATAAACTGACGTAGTTAAGTCTATTGGATCTACTCTAGGATGGGCTGGCAATCCCCAGCCTCATCCAGACAAATCAATCCCAATTCACAGATGTGTATGCCAAACATTCATACTAGTGGCAAGTCAATATAAATCTTTGTCTTGCATTCTTGGGTAGCACTCCTAGCATATGCGGCAATCCTGTCCTACTGGATAAATTATGTCCAGTTCCTCGTTCATTGTTGAATCATCAAAGGACAAACACTTACACTTGGTCCCTGGTATTAGAAAAACCAGGGAACAGTAGACAATAGCAGTGGGCATATCTCATTCAAGCATATGGCTTCATCTCAATGTCTATAGTGGACTAGACATGAATCAACAGTCTTATGATTCTTCAGGCAGAATCGTGCCGACGCCTGCACAGATTGGAATTTTCTGTATGGAGTAATGGACATAGGTATGGCTACACTTTTATACTGTGCAGCCACCTGCAAATTACCGTCCAAATCCCTAGATTTGATTGGTGCATCCATGCGAGCTCATCTCGCAGTATTAATATATTCTACGTGGGAGTTGGTCACGGCCTTGTACTAAAAACAGACAAGGTCAATTTAAAATGTCAAAACAATTACTGAAATCTTTAAACCCTCGTGCTTTCTACATTTTATGTACGAATTTCTGAACGCGACTAAGCGTCTTAACTTATCTATCCTTATTCACCCCTTCTCTTCCCTTCTAAGTGTTCATCAAAATCACGGGGTCGAGAATTGCACTGTCACTCCTAACTTATCCATTTATTCTATCTCGCCCCACTTTCTTTCCATCTCTAAGAAAAAGTGTTTCAAAAACAAACTGTTCACGAGAACAGTTCAAGGACAAAATTACGCTGGTTATAAGCAACGAGACCGTGAAAAATCAACTCCTTGCAAGTCGTGACCCAGCACGGCATTTATAGCACTCAAACCATGACATCCCCCACCCCAGTGGAAATTTTAAGAAAAATTTACACGATAGGATCCAAGAAACCCCAAAGTTATTGTGGTGGGGGCTTAAGTACTACCGTAGAAAAGTCAGCCTTAAGCTTGAGAACAAAAAATTTAACTAAGAACGTGCATATTGGATGGACAAAAAGCATACAATTATTGATGCCACGTTCTGTAGAATCTAATCTATCGAAACATTCTCACTCCACACAATCAACTTCTCACGAACATTTATAATAACAATGAGTATATCACTGTATACTGCTGAATTAAAGTATAACTACTATCAAACAATCAGGCCTTACTGAAGGAATAGGCTCATAATTATCTAGTCAACACACATAATTGCTGCTTATATACACATTCACAAACAATATACTGTTAATTAAAATACTGTGGTATCCAATGGCAGCAGTAGCTCTGGTAGCTTGGTTTGCCATGTCTCCATCTCATTGACCCGCTGACAAGGGCGTCAGGTTTGTCAGAAGTTCAGGTCACAGTCCGGAATGACGCTGGTGGAAAGAGGATATTCACAAAAAAGGATTGTAAAACTGGTTCATAAAGTAGTGAACAAGATAATGTGAATCCATCCACCGTCCAGAATTGAGGGGGAAAAGTACTATCCAACCCCAATATAAGACAGACTCTGTAATAGAGTAATGAAATTGTGGGTCTGTCCTACAACGGATTTCCGTATAATGAAGCCGAAATAAAACGGCAAAAAGTTAATTAGCTTAAAGTTTACATTTCAAACTCGCGTGGTGCTGCGTTAAATGCAACAATAGTATAGAACTTTCTCAATTTAATAACAATATGATTTAATTTATTTAATCTCCGTATCGAATCCGGTATAGATGAGATGGCACGAGGCGATAGCTAGTTAATTTAATGCGCTTTACGCAAGCCATGCACACGTCAAGTGTCACAGTCATCTCGGTATATAGTCATATCTGGCATTACGTTAGCTGGTCCACGGAACGCGGACAGCCTAAGACATAATCAGTTGTATAAAAAAAACCACTCTTCTCCACAACTTAAAACGCGACCACGCAGTGTCCTCTGTTACCACTGCAAAAAACTCTCAAAAACGCGAACACGCAGTGTCCTCTGTTACCACTGCAAAAATATATCTCTCTCTCAACGCGACGAATCAGTGTTCTCTGTTAGCACTGGAAAAACTCTCAAAACGCGAAAATTCCTTTTCTTACCGGTCGGTCTTACACTGCCCGTCGGTCTTACACTGCCTGCGGCCTTACACTGCCCATAGGTCTTACACTGCATCTCCGCGTCTTACACTGCCTGCGGCCTTACACTGCCCTGAGGCCTTACACTGCCCTGTGGGGCTTACAATGCCTGTAAGAAGGTTCAACTCTCTCTCTCTCTCAACATACCACGTGTCTTTTATAATGACATTACCTCAATACTGATACGAACAAGTCCCATGAGACAATAAACTCTTTGCTCCTCGGGCGGCCGCACAGCCGAAAATAACACCAATATTCACCACATATCCCTACTCAAAAAAAAGTCACCTCCCTAAGCAGCCTAGTACTGCCCTCTCGGGGGCTCGTCAATATAAAGACGAGATCGGTTATACATAACGCTTAATAAGCTCCATAGAACAGGCAGCATGGTAACTGCACGGGTTCCAACAATTCAATAAAAATCCTCACTCAAGCAGTGTTGCTACTGTACAACCTAGGAGGATTAATTAAACCTCACTCCTTATTAACCCAGATTACACATGAACTCACTCACCGTGTCACAACACGTGAACGAATTCAGGTATGCAAGAAAAATTAAGTATAAACAAAAAAAGGTAAATACGATATAACGAATGTATAAAAAAGGTTACATTAGAAACAAGACGCAAGACTTAAAAGCAAGACGAACGATAACAGACCCTACAAGTCCTAACTTATGTTACAGAAAGTTTAAGAAAAAGACAGGAGAGACATCTTCCTAAAGAAATGTGAGGAAGCAAGAGAAACGTCACAATCTATACGAATAATGGATCCCTAATAGAACTATTCACAGTGAAGCAAATCCCCCCGAGTTATCAATAGCCACCAAGGCACTCCAATATCCTTCGTAATGGCAAAGAAGATATGCTAAACTATGATCCCATCCAACCTCCCGCTCTTAAACTAAACATATAGTAAAGGAAAAAAAGCCTGTAAACACTGAGAGCGGAAAGCACCTCGCCCTCCTCAAAACTGACAATCAGATGGTTCACTTAACTTTTTTTTGAGGAATTCAGATGGTGATGTCCTCAATCCATAGCTCGTTCCAAGTCCAAAAAAAAGTGTCGTGTTTCTGTTAGAGGTAGATATCTAAGGTGAATGGTGTCCCTCGCCGGTGTCGTCGGGTCAATGGGATGATCAGCTCGTTATATGAAATTGAAAGAAAATGTCATATTAATACAAATTAACTATAACCTAAAGTAAAAAGGACCTGAAATCCCAATGTTATAACAGTACAATATGAAATAATGGAATAAAATGCAATAGATGGATCTAAGGGTAAGTCTGTCAATAGGTTTTAAGAATAATTTATCTAAATGGCATGGCGTTCTTTAAGTTCTTTAGGGGGTCCCTCTCCAGTGTTACAAATCTGGTACTGGGTGGTAGTGCCCTCTAGCTGTTATGAAGAGGGTCTTCTCAATGATGGAATTATGACTGCATTTTAAATCGAGAGGTATTTACTATTTACTCTTTCGTACCATGCCACACACTAAGAACAATCTGAATAAGTTTCATAAACAGACCTGCAGGGCCACAAATTTAATTACATTAAATTTCCTAACAATTTTGTCTAGATCTATTACATACTAAAAGACAACATCAGCAGCATCAAATGAAAATTCAATAATATGTCACTAGAAGTCTTCTCTAGATTCCTATAAGGTTATGATCATTCTGACTCACTAACAATTTAAGTACTAGTTATATATCTCTCAGATATAGTCTGCCTACTATCTATCAAGCAATATACTAATGTCTCTGGCGACGATGTCCTCTCAGCTATTTGTGCCTACCGCTTATAATGGATCAAGCTCGTCAATATAAACTGACGTAGTTAAGTCTATTGGATCTACTCTAGGATGGGCTGGCAATCCCCAGCCTCATCCAGACAAATCAATCCCAATTCACAGATGTGTATGCCAAACATTCATACTAGTGGCAAGTCAATATAAATCTTTGTCTTGCATTCTTGGGTAGCACTCCTAGCATATGCGGCAATCCTGTCCTACTGGATAAATTATGTCCAGTTCCTCGTTCATTGTTGAATCATCAAAGGACAAACACTTACACTTGGTCCCTGGTATTAGAAAAACCAGGGAACAGTAGACAATAGCAGTGGGCATATCTCATTCAAGCATATGGCTTCATCTCAATGTCTATAGTGGACTAGACATGAATCAACAGTCTTATGATTCTTCAGGCAGAATCGTGCCGACGCCTGCACAGATTGGAATTTTCTGTATGGAGTAATGGACATAGGTATGGCTACACTTTTATACTGTGCAGCCACCTGCAAATTACCGTCCAAATCCCTAGATTTGATTGGTGCATCCATGCGAGCTCATCTCGCAGTATTAATATATTCTACGTGGGAGTTGGTCACGGCCTTGTACTAAAAACAGACAAGGTCAATTTAAAATGTCAAAACAATTACTGAAATCTTTAAACCCTCGTGCTTTCTACATTTTATGTACGAATTTCTGAACGCGACTAAGCGTCTTAACTTATCTATCCTTATTCACCCCTTCTCTTCCCTTCTAAGTGTTCATCAAAATCACGGGGTCGAGAATTGCACTGTCACTCCTAACTTATCCATTTATTCTATCTCGCCCCACTTTCTTTCCATCTCTAAGAAAAAGTGTTTCAAAAACAAACTGTTCACGAGAACAGTTCAAGGACAAAATTACGCTGGTTATAATCAACGAGACCGTGAAAAATCAACTCCTTGCAAGTCGTGACCCAGCACGGCATTTATAGCACTCAAACCATGACATCGAACACCGAGAGTTATGAATTTGGTGTGGCCGGGGTTCTAGAAGATGTCAGGAAGTTAAAGGCAGAAACATCTAATGAAAGAATCCACTCTTCCTCTGAAGATGGTCATCTGCTCGCTTCACCTGAGGAGCTTCTTACCACTGAGATATATGAATTAAAATGCACCCCCTTCAGACTGAACTATTAGAAATATGCACAAAACTTGGCATAGATACCATGGTGGCCGCATTCAGCGAGAAAGGAGTCTGAACAAAGTTTGGCTGGTGTCCAAATGGCAGCGTAATCATGTTCTTAATCTCCAATCTGTCACAGGACCTGGCAGGAACTGGAGAGGGGAATTGGGCCCCTTTCAGACCGTCGTTGAATGAGTGTCTTGCACCTCCAGTTGGATCTGCCTTTGTCCCGCCGGGGATTAGAACCATGGAACCTCCCCACACCCAATCCGAGCGCTCTAACCAGCGGACCTACGCCAGTCAGTCGTGTAATCTGAGTGGTGAGAATGAAGGCAGGGTTTGGGGGGAGGGGTATGAAAAATATGTGTGGGTGGGTACGTACTACGAAGTGAAGTCTGTTGTCTCCATCTGGTTTCATGCTATAATAAAAGTATGTACAAGTGAAGGCTCTCCTAAAATAATACATACATAATCACGTTATAAAGGAAGTAAAGCCTCCAATATAATAATGAAAGGATTTTTAACTGCTGCGCCTTACATTCTACAACATATTATCATTATTACGCACAGAAAGACGCAAACGTATACGTGGGCATAATTTAAAAGGTCTTGAAGTTGTTTTTTTTTCAATACTTTTCGTTGATTTTGAGCCACAGCTGAGTTGAACAGAAGAAAAGTGTTCCGACATATTTTTTTGGGGGGTGGGGGGGGGGGGACATTTTCTTTGGGTAGAATTAAAAAGTATTACAGGAAATTTCGTTCTGAGCCACAATTTGCGCACTGGTGATCTGAACGCAGCTTTAAGAATCGCATCTGTGTATTCCCCTAGTCAGCGGATGAACTAGTAATAATAATAATGATAATAATGACACAGTAATAATACAGACAGAAATAAGATAAACCACAAAATTTGACATATTTTGCACTAATGAGATAGTGTATCACCCCAGCAACATTTTCAAATTCATGTAACATGTCTCCTCTCTGGCAGTCATAATGAACAATGGAAGTATCAATCACAAATGGGTGTACAGACAACCCCCCCCCCTCCCCCGGCCTATACTACTCCCACCTACAGGAACTGAAAAAATAACTGAACTACTTAAGAATATTTTAACACTGCAAAACAAACAAAATATTGAAGAAGGAAAGTTTTATCCAAAAATTTGGTTTGTAAATATAATTTTCGGACACCCTGTACTAAAAATCAATCTGTAAATTTTTTTCTTATGTGTGTGTATCAGTAACAGAAATAACTAAGAACAAATCCTATGTAACTGGTGCAAAACATGGACTCTGCTGAATATGGGTTTGATCATATATTTACAGATTATAGTTATCATCAAGCAGTTTTAATCACAGGCACAAAATTAACAGTGGTTAAGATAGAAAAATGGGGCCTAGAAAAATATAGGCAGCAAGAAGAAAATAACAAGTATATGCATTTCGTATCTATCAATAAACATCCGTGTATCTTGGGAAAAGGTGGTTTCAAGATCTGGTCGTTAAAAGATTTTGTAAGCACGTAGCAGTGATTAAAATAGAAAAATAAAAACATAAAAAAGAAAATAAGCAATACATGCCCTTTAAAGAGTGACAAAAATTGTGACCCTCAACTGCTAGTTTTGATATAATTACCTAACTCGGCGTCATCGTGGTGGAAAAGAGCTCCCTCCCCTTACCGAAATATTAGAGATAAAGAGAGTATCGTCGACTTACAGTGGCCTAATCACCGTTTTCTGACCGTTGGTCAATCCGAAAATGTGAATTTCATACGTCTCTGTTCACTCAGAGTGAATAGTTTAAGGGTATTGTAATGGCCGCAGGGAACAGAAAGGTATCAAAGAAAAACTGACATTGCAAAATGGAAGGTGTTTTTCAGTACACTGCAAATTTTCTTTTGGTATGACATTTAAGAATTACTTGGTAATTTACTTCATTCATAGATGTAGGATAGGGAGTTGCGTAGGGGTCAGTTGTTCAGGGGACAGTATTTCTGAGGGGCAATTTTCCTCGGTCAGCTGCCAAGGGCGTATTCTCGGTGGGCACTTGTTGAAAAAAATCGAAATCTAGATCAGAATTTCCCTCATATTGTGTAAAATCTTGCGCGGCAGCATCAGAGGCGTCGACAAGGCTCCATGCATTTGTTTTGTCCTTGACACAGTAACGCATCTTTCGTCCTGCCCGTTCATTCTTGTTCTTATTCTTGTTAGGCCTCATCCGACTACTGGAGGATGTAGCCATCGCACCACTGGAGTATGAAGCCCCCGGACGACTGGAGTATGTAGCCCTTGGACCATTGGAGTATGTATCCCTCGGACCATTGGAGTATGTAGCCCCAGGACCATTGGAGTATGTAGCCATCGGACGAATAGGGTATGTATCCATCAGACCGCTGGAGCTTCTAGCCCTCATACCACTGGAGTATGCAGCCATCGGACTACTGGGGTACGTATCCTCCTGATTACTGGAGTAAGTAGCCCTCGGACCACCGGAGTATGCAGCTATGGGACTACTGGGGTATGTATCCTCCTGATTACTGGAGTATGTAGCCCTCGGACCACTGGAGTATACAGCCGTCGGACTACTGGGGTACGTATCCTCCGGATTACTGGAGTATGTAGCCCTCGTACCACCGGAGTATGTAGCCATCAGACTACTGGGGTATGTATCCTCCGGATTACTGGAGTATGTAGCCCTCGTACCACCGGAGTATGTAGCCATCGGACTACTGGGGTATGTATCCACCGGATTACTGGAGTTTGTAGCCCTCTGACCACCGGAGTATGCAGCTATGGGACCTTTAGGGTATGTATCCTCTGGATTATTGGAGTATGTAGCCTCCCGACTGCTGGGCATGGGATATGTACCCATCAGATTACTGGAGGATGCAGCCTTCTCACCACCGGAGTATAAAGCCATCGGACTACTGGGGGATATATCCATCAGACTACTGGAACATCTAGCCCTCTGAGCACTGGAGTTTGTATCCATCCTGGGGTAGGTATCATTCGGATTACTGTAGTATGTAGCCCTCGTACCATTGGAGTATGTAGACATCGGACTACTGGGCATGGGGTATGTATCCATCAGATTACTGGAGTATGCATTCCTTTCAACTCCGGAGTATAAAGCCATCGGACTGCTACCGGCGTATGTATCCATTTGAAAAAGAGGTTTGTCTTCTTCATGCCTGTCCACCTTTCCCTTCATTATCATCTCTCCATCGTCACCCCTGGCGTCCTCTTGTGCATGTTCATTGCCACGCCTAAGTATGTCGATTTGATTTTTCTTACCGAATTTCGTGGCCAGACCAAAGGTTACCATATGTTGCTCTAAAAAAAGAACAACGGACAATCTTTGAATCTGTGGACAGAAATGACACATTTTAATGGTAAAACCACAACAACAACAGCAACACTTTGCTCTGACTCAGCCTAGCAAGTTTTACTTTTGAGCACATGTATCTAAATATTCTCGTAACATAATTATTGTATAAAAACGATTCGATAAATAACCTCTGTTACGATTAAAACGTAGGCTATGTGGAACGTGAATGCGCCTTTGTAACTGATTTTATCCTTATACATGTATTAATAAGTTCCCTTTTTTCCAATTTTGTTCGTTGGTCAATGAACAGGAACCTGATACATGCGTCCACGGAAAATGTTTCCATGCAGAGCCCTTTGAACTGTGAGTGTGAGACCAAATTCCATTACGAAAACCCATGGGAAAGGTTTTGTTTGTTTGTTTGTTTGTTTATTTGTGCACGCACGTTCCAATGTAGATTCCAGTCAACAGTATTTAGTATCTTTTGGGGGACGCGGTGGTCTGGAGGCAAGGTACTCGCCTCTCATCCCGAAGGTACCGGGTTTGAATCCCTGTCGAGGAAGGCATGCTGGAATTTTGGGATTTGTTCTCATATTTTCCTGTCCCCTGATCCTATGGTAGGTAGGACCGAGCACCTAATCTTCTCGGATAAGGACAAAAAATTCGGAGGGCCCGTGTGCACATTGCGCACGTTGAAGATACCTTGGCAGTTGGAAATCGAAAAGAGCAGGCCGAACAGGCCGCTGCCCGGACAAATTTCTAAAAAAAACAACAACCGAATCCCTACCACGACAAGAAAAATAAAAAACAAGAAAAGTGAGGTGTAAATGCCAAGGGCAGGGAACCTCCTAAAATAAAGGCCTAAACACATTTAGTATCTCTGGGTAGATTGAGTACAGCACATGTGCTGCATTCGTTGATACAATGAAAGAATTTTATTAATTTTTTTTTCAAATGCAAAATTAAAATGAATCCAAGAAAAAGAACTGAAACTCGTTGGAGGACGAAACACTGGAGAACAGCAATGACACAGTATGGGCGTAAAAGACGTGAAAAGCTGTTTTTACAGCAATTTGCACAGTTACCAATGGCAGCATTTTAAGTTTGCTAAAATGTGCTCATTATGAATACATTTAACCCTTTACATGCCAACACTGCATTATTATGATTATGCTATTGGTAATATTGCCGATGAAATTATAGATAATCGAAAATCATTGTAGAAAACTTTATGTTTCAATATGTTAGATTCTTACTAAACTATTGCAATAAACAAAGTTAGAAGTAGCTGGGAATATGTAAAGTATACCCTTCCAGGCGTGGCAAGTGAAGGGTTAAATAATTTAGATTTTCCTCAGGGGGTGCGCAACGAACGAATCTTGAGTTTCAGTAGGAGACCAGTTATGACTTTGGGGGGAGGGGGGAGGGGAATCCTGTCCCTGATCCTATGATAGGTAGAATGGAGCACTTAGTCTTCTCGGATAGGGAAGAAAAACTCGGATGTACGTTAATAATAATAATAATAATAGAAGACATTTATATAGCGCACATCCATTTAAAATGCTCTATGCGCTTTACAGAAGCAACATGTCGACCACAGAGTAGAATGGAGCTCCGGCGAAGCGCGCAACACACTACACTGCTTCTTTCTCTTTCCCTGTCTCGCTCACTCTCTCTCTCTCTCTCCATCACAGAGCAAATTGTAGCGCAGCCTGTTAGGCGCAGTTCACAACTCACAACTCAAATAATATTTGAATGTTTATTAATAATAATATATATTTATATTTAATAATGAATAATAAATTTTGTTGTTGCTGGTTGGGGGGGGGGGGGGTGATATGGATAAATTTCAATCTATTAATTTCAATTTTGCCCGGGCAGCGGCCTGTTCGGCTTGCTCTTTACGATTTCCAACGTTGCGCACGTTAAAGATACCTTCGCAGTTGAAAGTCGAGAAGAGCAGACTGAATAAGGCCACTGCACAGGCAAAATTCTAAAAAAAAAACTATTCCCTACCGCAAAAACACAGAAACAAGAACAAGAAAAATAAAAACAAGACAAGTCAGGTGTAAATGCCAAGGGCAGCGAAATCTCCTACAGTAACGACCTAAACACAGTTATGACTTTAATGGAACGTTTCTCTCCACTCTCCTCTTTCACCCTCCGCCTCCCCGATTATCAGCATGACTAAATACACATATACACACACAAATGTGTCTGAATGAATCAAACATCCCATAAGACTGGCGGTCTGTCACAGACTCTATGACAGTGTTTCTCAATTTATTTTTTTTTCGTGACCCATATAGCCACTCTGGCATATCAGCTGCGACCGGCCATGACCGTCAAGCTAAAGCGTTAACACACTTCGTTGCTGCGGGTGTTTAGGACCAATACTGAATTAGGCCTACATGTTTAACAAATTTAGGGCTATTATAATTATTCATGATAATAGTTTATTGTAACCGTTAAAGTCAACAAATAAAATGAATATTTTAGACCGGAAATCTATATACATAAGAGCGAATTACAAAACTTACCCCCCAGAGTTCCGAGACAACTACAACATTTACGAGTTAAATTCGTGCAGCCTTCACTTAAACTGCGAGGGGCGAGTGAAATCGTGAGTAGCCTACATATTTTTTATTATGCTCAGCGAAGACAAATTTCGATGCTGAGTCGTGCCTTTTTCACACCTTTAAGATAAGATAGGATAAGATAAGTTTTATTCGTCCTTGTACAAGGAAATTTGTTTTGATCATTGAATACATAACAATACAGTTACAGAAACAAAAATTATGATATATAGCGCGCACACACACATATATACACACACACTAATAAATAAACAAAATTAACAGTGCACACAACATGCTTCCGTTACTAAAACACACTGACCTGACACGCAGGACACAATTCAACTGTACACAGATTACGATCAAGATGACGGCATTATTGTAACATCCTAGTTGATGATGGAATAAACGATTTAAAGTAGTCTACTGTTCCTAGCTTCTCATATCCGTGTTTTGTAAAAATGTTTCATTTTCCGGAGTTTAATGGGTTAAAGAGTTTAGCAAAATTCTCTTACAGGGGTTAATTAGTATTCATAAGGCACCCACGCCCCAGACCCTCTGTCTACGCTTTCCCCAATCACATTTTGAGAAAACTCGTCTTTCTTCACCTCCACAATAATGAACAAACCTGACCTGCCATAGCTGGAATCTTTGATTGACAATCATAGAACAGGTGTCGGACAACATGGCGATGAGAGAATTCATCAGTAGCACGTAGGTGAGCAGCAGAAAGGAGACGAACAAAACCGTTGCTAGCCAGAATGGGTCGCCTTGTTGGAGAATGGATAATTCTCCTAGTCCAAGCATCAGTTTGAACATCGTCAACAGTGAAGTTTGGAAATCTTCTAGTTCCAGTGGAGCAGGGTGGTTGTGGATGAAGAGAAGCCGCATGACAAATGTGAAGGTTAGGAGCTGTATGAGAATGAACGTGGAGAATCGAAACATATCGCCAAAGAGAACCTTTTGCATCATGACCGTGAAATAAGAAAATTTCCTGTACGGTCGAAGAAAGAACAAGCAAAACCACCAACCAGCACACAAAGCCATGACAATCAATGGTTTTGGATTGGTGGCTGGATCCACTGCAAACCAGATCCCGTCAGCCAGCAGAGACAAATTCAGAATTAGCAACAAAAGGCGATATTTTCCGTTGTGATGGGCGAGATGCAGTCGCCAGGGCGTGCCTTGAATAAATGTCCTACTCGCTTCCAGGTACAGGGACAGTGCCACCGGGACAAAGATGAAACCATGGAATCCTCCAATAAATGTTGGACTATAATCCAGGGATGTTTTGTTTAAATGTGAAGACGGTGAGTTTACATCAGTAACATTCTGTATCAGCTCCGATCCGTTCTTTCCTTCCCGAGTCAATATTGTTTCGTTTTGCAAGTCTTCAATATACAAAACTTTATGCTCAGCATAAATTGTCACACCCAACATAAAAAAGAAGTGAAACGCTGCCCAGATCAGAGATATGGTTCTATAACTCTTCCATTTACGGGTGACAACTTGTTGTACAGCAGGTGACGAAATCATCGTGATAGCTTCATCAATATTAGCCTCACAAACGGTTTCCAGGATGGCAGGAGAGGCCTTTCTGGAATGATAGGAATCTCGACCACAAATGCGATCCTTGAGGCGACTCAGAGGGTTTTTGCGTACGCTTGAATTTCCCGAGACTTTCTGTAGCTTTGCCTTTTCCCATTCCATCTTGGCTACTGTGTCCACTTCAGTGACGTCATATTTGTAAATGCCACACAGTCCATCGTATTCGAGAAGATCACGGTATACCTTTGGCAGGTCCATTATGGCATTGAAGATATCTCCTTCCCCTAACTCGGCTGCTAACTGTAATGGGGTTTGTTTATTTTTGTTTTCAGTGAACCAGATCATTCTTGCAAAATCTCTGCCCCTGTTGATCCACTCCTGTGCTGATCGTGTGAGCATAATGTCATTAAGTACTTTCAGAGTCTCAATGACTGTCTCTTTCTCTTCTTCATCTTGTCTCTGATGAGCATATCTAATCAGGCTATGAAAAACTGTGTCACCTTTGCTGTTTTTCTCGTTCAGGGGTACGGAAAATGACAGTAGCATATGGATACATGGAATATTGCCTTTCAGAGCTGCAGCAGACAGGACTGTCTCTCCCATCAGTGGCGTGTTTTTAAATCTCTCGCCCACGGCAAGCTTTCCTAAACAGTTTTTCCATACCTCCTCGTCCAGTCGACAGCTTGTTAAACAAGCTCTGAGGGGTTCGCTACTCGACTTTAATGCGAGAATGTGTAGGAAAGTTTGTCCCTGGAGACTACCTGTACGTTCAGCCAACGCTAAAGAAGGACAGCAGCGTAAGATCAAGCAAATGAGCCTTGAACAATTGTGGTAGCTAGCGGCCAGATGGAGAATGCTTTGATCTTCTCTGTCATTCTCTAAAATATTCGTCACGTTTTTGTCGATGAGAAAGTGAAAAAGCTTCATGCAGTAATGGCATTTTTCCTCTCCACATTTGATTGAATGACGAAGGTGATCCAAAAATTTAGAGGGGTCTGATTTCAGGTTTTCAGCCAAAATCTCAGGCTCCTGCACACGGTCACCCATGGTCTCACACAAGATCTGAATCGTCGATACCGAGCTGCGAAAAAAGCAACAAAATTGTTTGTGGTGCAGTCATTGAAAATTAAAGACACAGTGATGATCATTTTCTCAATAGAAAAATGCTCATGGTGATAATAATGGAATGATTAAGCACAAACAAGAATGGTGATTATACCAAAAAAAAAAAAAAGAGAAAAAGTTATAAAATTATGTCTTCTGGCTCACGGACTGAGCGTTGTCTGGCAAGGATTTTATTTTGTCGTTTTGTTTGCTGGCTTGATTCTGTCATTGGGGTTTGGAAAAACTACGCGCCAGCCCATACAAACTTTAGTCAAGCCTGCAGACTTTATTTGGCAACGTATGTTCTCTACTAGGCTTATAGAAGTTAGAAACATTCCTACCGCGGCATTTCTTTCTTTTTCATACATGAACTCGGGACACACTCGCACACACACACACAAACCCAACCCTCGTTAGTGATCATTAGCATAACCAATCAGAATCCCGTAAATAATGCGCTAGCGGCTGAAAATAGAATGTGGTCTTTTCCATAGCCTTCGTCCTTGAACGTTCTTCGAACGTGACACTTGGCGCATAGCACTGTGTAATGACATCGATGGGCCTACTTTCTATTACAGACTGCTACTTAATATTCCCTCCCCCCCCCCCCTTTTTTTTTCCTTCTCAATCGTTATATCGCTCAAGAGAAGGTTAGAGGCAAAAGCTGACTTTTTATGCTGATCCCTTATGTCTGAAGTGGTGCACTTTGTCTATTGTCGTTCACAGAACAGAGCAGTTACCTAAACAAACTGCCCACTGCGTTCATTACTGCAATTTCACGACAATCTTTGCCTCGAAAGCTGGGGGGGGGGGGGGGTGGGGGGGGGACTAAGCATTGACGCACAAAGGAATGCAGTAAGACTTACTTAAAAGCAAAAACATAACAACAAAATAAACCCGAAGTGACGGGCAAAGTGAAGCAGATCTGTTATATTATAATCACCCAGAACTGAAGTCAACAAAAACATTTTATCCCCAGTAACGCCGGTACCTTAACGAGTAATAGATCTATAAATAAATAAATAAATAAATAAATGTCAACTTCCTCTGACAAACATTACGCTGTAATGTCGCTGTATTGTGTTATTTCCATACATATTTTAATTGCTGTGGTAGTACTGTTTACGTGAGAAAATATGGAGATGGGCAGCACTCGCAGGACAGCACAAGCGCACACAGATAAATACTGCAAGCAGATGTGTTAATTATTGCTAAAATCTTGGAAGCTCCAGTATTAGGTTGGACTGACAAAAAAAAGCTAAAAAAAAAAAACGGTTTTTACCTTACCTGTTTCAGAATCTAGCTTTTGAAACACGGAATGGAGGTCCTTTCTGCTGACACTGTGTTAGAATCTTTTCTCAAATAAAAAGTCAGAATTCTTACTGTATCCTGTTGCGCCTAGTGAGGTTATAATAATATACATAGGCTATAAATATATAGGCTCGCCGTCTCCATCCGGTTAAAGAGAGAACGAGGAGGGTGTCCTTCTATCCCATTTAAACCGAAGAGAGTATCTGCCATAAAGGGGAAAAGGCGGGGGGGGGGGCATTGTTTGTAGGAATCCGGACGGCGAGTTCATATTTCAAGTCACAAAACATTTGACACCGGGGGGGGGGGGGGTGTCTACATGAAATACTGTGTGACATTTGGACCGGGAAGACCGAATCTAATGCTACCCCGGCTGGGCTGGCCAAATTCTCCCACCCTTTCATTCAGCGTTCACGAATGGCCTATGTGGTGTTGTATTGATGTGGTTGATACCTTCAGAACACATATACCATGTCGAGAGCGGAGCGAGCCCATCTTTGAGCGAGCCCCAGGGAATTCTCTAGGTATGTAGTATACGTAGTCGTTGACCCGTGAACACGACGCGATGAAGCAAGGACGTTTCTTTTGTAATTTGATCCTTGTGGGGATGGGAAATGTCAGTCAGAATGGGTAAAATAGCAGGCAAACTTATTAAATAACAACTGTAGCTGAAGAAAGCATGTTCGTTGTGTGTTCCTTAGCCCTGAAAAAAAAAAAAGGCAAGAAACGTCAGCTATTCAATGTGCCTCTCTGGTTGTTGTTAAGGGAGCATAGTATTCTACATAACGGGGTGTCCATTCGGGCCTCTAGCGGCCTGAATATAGTAATAGAGGGTGTTTTGTCTATTCGGGATTCTAAAGGCCTGAATAGAGCCGGCCTAGGGGGCGTCTATTCTGGCCTCTAGGTAGAGGCCTGAATAGAGTAAGGATGAGGTGTTTTGTCTATTCGCTTCTCTAGCAGCCTAAATAGAGTAATGGGGGGGGGGGGGCTATTCGCTCCTCTAGAGGCCTGAATAGAGTAATGAGAGGTGTTTTGTCTATTCGCTCCTCTAGCGGCCTGAATAGAGTAACGGGGGTGGGGGGGGGGGGGTGTCCATTCGGACCTCTAGCGGCCTGAATAGAGTAAAAAGTGTGTGTGTGTGTGTGTGTAGGGGGGGTCTATTCGGGCTTCTAGAGACCTGAATAGAGCCGGCCTTTACATAATAAGCCATTGCTGAACAACGAACGCAATTCAGTATTATCTCTGTTTGGCCTTGCAAATCAGGGGCGAGGCTTCCTCATAATCAAATAATTAGTGATTACCCTTCGAATATCAATTCTAGAATCACTACGCTTTTCAGATCGAGCCCAACTCCAAGTCCATTTAGTCAATTCAGCATTCTGTTTTACCTCGCTATTTGCGTTTGTGATAGTCCAATACCCCTCACCAAAAAGCATCTTTACAGGGGCCTACACCTTATGAACTGGTCCATAATCAGTGATTAACAAAGACGAAGAAGACTTGACTACACCCAGAAGCTAGCTTGCGCATAGCCTATATTCGTCGAAGCGGCCCCGCAGACAACAGAATAGTGGGGGGGGGGGGGAAATAGGATTATAATCAAAGTTTGACCTAATTTTACCCATGCATGTTTATCACTCTGCCGTCGTTTTCATCCTAATCGAAAGGTAAAGAGTAAAGTGAAGGAGTTTGTGTGGATTTTGTTGTTGTTGTTGTTTGAGGTAATCTAAGAATAATTTACACTATTCACAGCAAGAGCTATCAAAGCATAATAATATAGTCCAGATCTAGATATACTGTGACCAAAATCAGCCGAATGTTTCAAGAACGTCAATTCACGTGATAGGTTGATCGAATCTATACCGCAACGGCAGATAGCCACTTCTCCGAGATCGCTGCACATTGTTGTGTCACAGAGATGCCACTTAAGCACTTTCTGCCTTGATGGGTCCTTTTCGAGAAACTTTATGAGATGGAAGAAGAACAAAATCTCTGGCTATGAATTTGACAATGAAAACTTGCCGTTCAAATTGCATTTTTAAAAATGGATGTAAAATGTGAGTTTATAAGTCAGTTAGTATGAATGAATGGTATTTTCAGATTAGTTTAGCTTGTAAATTGCTGCATTCCTGTCCTGCTGACAAAAAAAGTCCGCACGGCAGGGAACTCTTTAGATTTTGCAATGCATAGCACCCGTTTCATTGTTTTAGTCGCATGTATGCATTTCTATGTGAGTGTGATGTAGCGAGACGTCCTTATATAAGGATCTTACTAGCTTAAATTCTGATTACCCTCTGCAGAGGGCCACGATTCGCCCTTGCTTGCAATTAGACTGTGCGTAAAGTAGGGCCTACCTAACAACATTCCTCTAAAATACTGACAGTCTTGAGTTAATGTGTTTCCCACTGATGAGAGTAGATGTACTTTCCATGACCTTTGTGCGTAACCATAAGAGACTGTTGTTAGGGGAACGTAGACATTGCAGAACCAAATAGAGAAAATTCTGAGTTCACCAATGGCTTATAATGTAAACTACTACGCGCCCCTAACAACAGCCAGCTGCCACTGATAACGGTATATTTGCTGATCTTTGTGCATAGCTATAAGTAGTTGTTGTTAGTAGACAGAAGCTCAAATGGTATGGCCATACCATGAGATCATCAGGGCTTGCGAAAACATTCCTGCAGGGCACAGTGCAAGGAGGGAGAAGGGGAGGCAGACAGAGGAAGAGATGGGGGGACAATATCCAAGAATGGACGGGCTTGAGGTTGAGCGATACAATAAGGAGGTCAGATAATCGAGAGGATTGGAGGATGCTCGTTGTCAAACACAAGACTACGGGATAGAGAGTCTAATTACAGAGCCGAAGTGTAGCCTACTATAAGTATTAACCATAATATGTGCGTGTGTTCAGTCTGTTTTGGAGTCCATGTGGACTCTTTTGCCAAATATTCGATGAAGTCCTGTCTATTATTCCACATATATTACATTCCAAATGTTTGTAACTAAAAATGTATTTAGGAAATGCAGTACAATGAATTTAAGATAATGAGTGCGTTTTCAATCAAATTTATAAGCATTTCAAATAATGTACACCGTATTAATCGAAGACAAATATAGGTCATCTGCCTTTGTTTGAATACACTTGTGTGGTTTCATGATAGGCCCAGCGGTACTGTTATGATTTGTTTGAATTATAAGCCATATATACATGTACATGTATTAATTTAATCCGCTTGAAATCCATGGAGCAGTAAATATGATAATTAATACACATATAATCAATTTCAACTGTGATATCTGATGTCACTTTTCTAGAGAGCAATGTCCACAGAGAAAAATGCAGTGGCAATGTTTGCCATTCCCTGGATTCGTCATGGGACACACACACTCAAAGAAAAACAATAATATCAATACATCCAATTCAGTTTCATAAACTTCTTACAAAACACCAAATTTCAGTGATGCCAAAAGTTTGCATACCTTGTCTGCCCTGTTTCATGCCATCCCATATAGTTTATATAGTTTGGGGACGGATGACTCAGCCATGGAAAGGATCGTACTGACCAGACTGCATTGCTCATGGATTGCCTCAAGTCTAGAGTAGGTGTCTCTGCGTGTGTTTCGGGGGGGAGAGGGGGTTTACTATGTTTTACAAAGGGTATTTTAGCTGCATACGGACGTACTGACTACTTACCAATGCGAAGTACCAACCATTTCTCCTCGCGTCATCCCCTGCTCACCAGCCATTTAAAGGGGATTTTAAAAAAAATCACTCCACATTTATTTAGGGCCTACATAGGCATAAGAAGTTAGGGCAATGGTTTTGCAATATAATAAACAATTTCGCACAATATATCCTTGAAGTCCTTTTTTTTTTTTGTTGTTTTTTTTTCAAATTCGATACATTAGCTCCAATGAGAGAAACCAAACACTGTCATTTTCCAAATAAAATGCCAATTGTGATGTTTCCACTTTCTCTCACTAACTTTCTTCTGACACCAGCCGTGATGGGCACGGCACAAACACACTAAATAATCGACTATCTCTCTTCTATAAGTTATAACAAACGATATCTGTATTGCTTACATATATACAATAATTATTAGTTCATTCAATAATAATAGGAACATAGGTCATACAATTTCATGTGAATTTCGATGGAATGAAGTTGATGCAAATCAGTACATGCTAATTAAATGGCTTCGTAATATTCAATTTCTAGCACATTTTATAAAACACATGGGAACATTCAGCATAAGGAAACCTCTCCTTTAGGGGTGTATGGCGCTATCTGGGCACTGGTTCTTCCTCTTTACTCTGGCTTGACTGCGCAGTTAGATCAACAGGTATCGGCAGGTACCAATAGGTCGGGAAGCCAAGAAGCCACGATGTCGTAAATCAAAGTACAAGAAGTTGAGACCAAGAAGGTGTTGTTCTTCCTCCTCTGTAGAAAAACAATCGCAACGTCCTAATCTACTGCTGGAAGGCATGACTTCCGTACTTACTCCATGACGGATATTCATCATTAATACTTTTAACCGCTGACACTGTTATAAGTCAGGCTGCAGCTCCCATACTCCATAGGCTCCCATATAGGCAATAGAATAAACGATCAATACAGTTTTAATGATATTTACACGTTCCCCACGAAGAATAACGCTCTCTCTAACGGACCCCATCCTATAAGGTTTCGTAACATATATATAACGGCGTTTCCGTGACTCTCTCAGAGGCAGTAGTTATACCAAAGTAAACCCACTAGATTTAGGTTCTACAATCATGAACATTAAGTAAAATACACATACATCGTACAATTAACTTACCACTCAGCAGCAGCCCAAATGCCGACAAGATACCAAAGATACCACGCTCTGACAAAGGATGTTTGCGGGTTCCCTGACCTTCCCCACTCACAAGACTAGTACAAAGTTACAGTCGCGGTTGTGGTCTCCTCTTCGGCACGAAGCTGGTGAGTGCTCTCAGCGGTCTGAAGTTGGAAGGAGCGTTCGGGGATTTATACCCAGTCAGGTAGCGTCCCAAGACGCTCACCGAGTGTACATTAGTTATCCTAATAGCCACCCCCGTCGACTCCACGTCAAATACTGTTGAAACAGCTCTACCCCCCAAGCAATTCCCAGGTGATCTGATCGACAAGTATGGCGGTCAAGTAAACACTACCCTTTTCGGGTGTCAAAGCGCTTCAGTTACATCGGCTACTTTCCCCCTCTGGCCTACAATAACTCTGTCTCCCCGCCGTTAGCTATCTTCCCACGCTAGCTATACCTTGCCTGTCTGTCGCCCTGTTACAATCGCCCCCACTTAAGTCGATTTTCCCTGGCAAAATCGGCTAATAAAATTCTTAATCTACTGGTAATCTAGATAGAGTGCCGGCCCATAGAGCGTCTCGCCCCCTGATGTTGCTGACTCGAAAGTTATATAGTTGCAGCGCCAGGTTCCATCTAGTTACCCTCGCGTTCTTCTGGTCTTTAGTTCGCATCCAAGTTAGAGGTCGGTGGTCCGTCTCTAACACGAAGTTTCTCCCATACAGATACGCCTGCAACTTACTAACGGCGAAAACTATGGCCAGGCATTCCTTTTCAATTGTTGAGTAGTTCTTCTCCGCAGGTTTCAACTTTCTGCTAACATATACAACTGGATACTTCGTACCCTCGTCTTCTTGAAGTAGGCAGCCACTCACTCCAAGGTTAGATGCGTCTGTCTGGAGAATCAGTTCCTTGTTCCAGTCTGGCATCCGTAGTATCGGCTCGGAACTCAAACAAATTTTTAGGGCATTGAACGCGTTCTCCTGCGCGTGTCCCCACGCGAACTTTGTGCCCTGGGACTTCTTTGTGAGGTCTGACAACGGCGCCGAGATTGCACTGTAATTTGGTACAAACTTCCGATAGTACCCCGTTAGCCCCAGGAAACTCCTCACTTGTGTCTTGGTCGTCGGTCGGTCACAGTCGACAATGGCTCGCACCTTACTCTCCTGCGGTCTTACAGTCCCCTGTCCCAGCTTATGGCCTAAGTACTCGACTTCTGTCATCCCTATTAGCGTCTTGGTAGGTCTAGCTTTTAAATTTGCCCGTCTCAGTCGCTCGAAGACATTCCGACAACGTTCCAAGTGGTCAGGCCAATTTGCACTGTGTATAAGACAGTCGTCTACAAATGCATCTACCCCTTCGCCAGCATCTTTTAATACTTTCCTCATGAGCCTGTTAAATGTGGCGGGGGATCCCTTCAACCCGAACGGCATGACCCTGTACTGGTATAGCCCAAACGGTGTGGCGAACGCCGTCAGGTGTTTATCTTCCTCGGCCATCGGAACTTGATAAAAGCCCTTTGTCAAGTCCAGCTTGGTGAAATATTTTGCCTCCGCTAGATTGGAAATAATGGCTTCTACCTCAGGCATCGGTTCGGCGTCATCGGCAGTCACAACATTTAGCCGCCTGTAGTCGTTGCAGAAACGATGTTGACCATCGGGCTTCTTAACTAATACAATTGGACTATTGTACGGGGACTCGGACGGTTCGATGATTCTGGCCGCAAGCATCTTGCCTACCTCAGCATTGACAGCTTCTCTAGTTGAGTACGGTAGTTGGTAGGGTCTTACCTTCACAGGTTTTTGATCTAGCAATGGGATTTTGTGCTTGATCAGGTCAGTGAGCCCCGGTACATCGGTAAATATATCTTTGTATTCTTCCATGAGCTCTTGCATCTGTTCTCTCTGATCCTGATCTAGCGTGTCCCCTAACTGTACATCCCTGTAGGTTTCGGTCTGTTTTAGCTTAGGCATGACTGTCTCCAGAGGCATCGAAGTCGCTTCCTCTCCTTCATCGGTCTCGTCAATTATAGCTGCAGCTGTTGTCTCTGTGTTTTCCTGTTCGTCTTCCCTCTCAATATACTTCTTCAGCATATTCGCGTGATACAATCGTCTCTTCCCCTTGACGTTCACCATGTAGTTCACTGACCCTCTCTGCTCTTCTACTTTGTAAGGCCCTTTCCAAGTCATCTGTAGTTTCGATCCGTCACTTGGGAGAAGTATGAGGACGGAATCGCCCACTTGGAATTTCCTCTGTTTGGCCCCCCTATCGTAGTATTTCTTCTGCCTGTGTTTTTCGACGCTGCTGTTCTCGGCTACGACTTTCATGGCATCCTCCAATCGTTCCCTCATATCTACCACGTATTCGTACGATGACCTCGTTTCTGACTCCGCTTCCCCAGTCCACAGATTCTTCAGTATTGCAAGTGGTCCTCTCACAGGGTGACCGAACACTAGTTCAAACGGCGAAAAACCTGTACTGGCCTGTGGGGTTTCGCGATACGCGAACAGCAGTGGACACAACATTCTGTCCCAGTCCTTGGGTCTGTCATGAGCTACTCGGCGAAGCATATTCTTCAGCACTCCGTTAAATCTTTCACACAGACCATTGGCCATCGCGTGGTAGGGCGAGCAGAATATCTGTTTCGTTTTGAGAAGTGCACTGACCTCTCTCATCAGCTCACCGGTAAACTGTGACCCCTATCTGAAACTATTTCCTTTGGTATGCCTAACCGAGAAAATATTTCCATTAACGCTTCACTGACCTGCTCAGCTGATATCCCCCTTAAGGCTACGGCATCCGGGAAACGCGTGGCATAATCTACTAGCGTCAAAATATAACGCGATCTCCCATGTTCCGTACGCGGAAGTGGACCAACCAAATCTATGGCGACGCGCGAAAAGGGCGTGTCGATCAGGGGTGTCGGCACTAGGGGTACCTTTGTCACCCTACCTTTATTGGATGTCCTTTGACACGCGTCACACGATCGACAGAAACGACCTACGTCCGCACCTATCCCAGGCCAAAAGAACGACTGCATTATTCTGTCCTGTGTGCGCGAAATTCCTAAGTGTCCCCCGAACACTCCTTCGTGAGCTATCTTCATCAGCTCACTTCGGTACTGCTTAGGTACCAACAACTGCTCCACATCAGCACGTCCAGCCCCGGCCTTCTTTACCCGATAGTAAATTCCCTTACTCTCCTTTATGTGAGTACCTACCTCAGCCGATTGCTCCAACGTGGCTCTCTCCCTTAAAACTCTCAAAGTTTCGTCCTCTCTCTGGGCCCGGGCTATCTCACCTGGTGTGAGTTCCCCTATCTTGGCCCCTACCCTTACCTTCTCCGTTGAGTTGCCCTTGGCCTCCTCATTATCTGTGGTCTGACTCACTTTCACACTCGCATTCTCACACTCATGCTCTTCCTGGTCAATCTCCACCTTGCGAGATCGCGTGAGTACCACACTTATCTTCTCAAGAGACGCCCCCTTTATGTTTCCTATAATCAAATCGGCCACTGGGTCTTCCACTACTAGCGCTTTGAGAAGCCCAGTATAAAATGGGGTTTCTACCCACATTTCCGCGACAGGAGCAGACCTTCTCGTCCCGTCCATCAGGACATAACTCCTGTTCTTCCCAGTTAAGCTGTTAGGAGGCAGTTTGTCCCTTTTTATAATCGCACACGTGCATCCCGTGTCACGAAGGATAGTAATCTCTTTATCCCCTATCCTCCCCTTCTCCAAAAATGGAGCGGATAAATCATTCTCCGGAACATCGTCTTCGGGCTCATGTTCTGTCGAACCTTCTAACTCAATACTCTTACCTTCCGTCTCCCAAGAAATGAAGGTCTGTGGCCCAACACTCTGCTCAGCCCCTGGTTGAGTATTCGCCCTGCCCGATGACTCCCACTGACTGTCATCGGCTTCCTCATCGCTGGTTAGTACGACTGCGGTCGTCTCTTTCTGTCTCTTCCTACAGAATCTCGCAATATGGAGAAGTGACCCACACACAAAACAACCACGCCCACTCTCACGCTGGGACTTACCTCGGTTGTCCTCGACAGTGGCAGCAGCACCCTTCTTCGTCCTGCCCTGGTCACACTGCCTACTCAGGTGATTGGGAGAGCCACAGTTGAAGCATACCGGTTTACTCACTCCTAAACCCTTACTTCTGCTCTCCTCAACCTTCTTACCTGACTTCTGCTGTTGCTCCAGCCCTCGCTTCGACTGATGAGCCTCACTATACAAGTCCGCCATCTCAACTAACTCATGCACGGACTTGGGGTCCCTCTCTTTCAAATATATGGAAAGATTACAGTCGACAATCTTCAACATCTGCTCCCTGACTAACAGATCCGTAATCCCTTCCATAGTTCTCTCTGCCTCTGAGAGGTCTACCCACCTCTCAAAATATCTCTGCAATCTCACGGACAGCTGCGTATAAGTTTCGTCCTTATCTAGACGACTCTCCCTAAACTTACGCCTATAACCCTCTGCCGTGAGGTGAGACTTCTTGAACAACACCTTCTTTACCTTCTCGTAATCCCTACCGTCTTCATCGCTGAGACCGGAATAAACATCTAACGCCCTGCCAGTTAACAATGCCCCTAACATGTCTGCCCAGGTGTCTTCTTCCCAATCATTTGCCTGCGCGAGCCTTTCAAATCTTTTCAAATACGAGTCGAGATCCTCGCGCGAGTCATCAAAAATGGCAATTTTAGGTACCTTCGGGGCAGCAGATTTTCCATTCCCTTTACCATTGTGACACCCGTTTTTGGCTAGTTCCCGTTCGTATTCCATTCTCTCCCTTTCAAATTGTCTTTCCTTCTCCTTTTCTTCTCGTTCGCGCTCCTTTTCTTCTCGTTCGATAGCCCTTTGTTCTCGGTTTTGGGCTTTCTCTTCGTCCCACCTAATTTTGAATTCCTCATCACTAATGCCTTCTTGTCTGGCAAGCTTCAGTGCGCCCAGATAGTCCATCAGCAATTGACCTGTAAACAAAGCTAACAATAAAGCGTGGATCGTAACTGTGAAGTTAACAACAATATTCCTGCAATAGCAAACAACAATTTTCTCTGTGACAAAAGATAAAATTGAACAGTCAATGCACAGGTAAAATCAGAGCATGTCGCAGGCACTAAATGTCAATCTCTCTCACTCGCCTCAGGGCAGATGACCTGTCCACACAATCACACAATAGCCCCTTGACACGACCCAGATCAAAATTAAATGTTATTTACTAGCAGGATCCCACTTCTGACACCATTGTGATGTTTCCACTTTCTCTCACTAACTTTCTTCTGACACCAGCCGTGATGGGCACGGCACAAACACACTAAATAATCGACTATCTCTCTTCTATAAGTTATAACAAACGATATCTGTATTGCTTACATATATACAATGATTATTAGTTCATTCAATAATAATAGGAACATAGGTCATACAATTTCATGTGAATTTCGATGGAATGAAGTTGATGCAAATCAGTACATGCTAATTAAATGGCTTCGTAATATTCAATTTCTAGCACATTTTATAAAACACATGGGAACATTCAGCATAAGGAAACCTCTCCTTTAGGGGTGTATGGCGCTATCTGGGCACTGGTTCTTCCTCTTTACTCTGGCTTGACTGCGCAGTTAGATCAACAGGTATCGACAGGTACCAATAGGTCGGGAAGCCAAGAAGCCACGATGTCGTAAATCAAAGTACAAGAAGTTGAGACCAAGAAGGTGTTGTTCTTCCTCCTCTGTAGAAAAACAATCGCAACGTCCTAATCTACTGCTGGAAGGCATGATTTCCGTACTTACTCCATGACGGATATTCATCATTAATACTTTTAACCGCTGACACTGTTATAAGTCAGGCTGCAGCTCCCATACTCCATAGGCTCCCATATAGGCAATAGAATAAACGATCAATACAGTTTTAATGATATTTACACGTTCCCCACGAAGAATAACGCTCTCTCTAACGGACCCCATCCTATAAGGTTTCGTAACATATATATAACGGCGTTTCCGTGACTCTCTCAGAGGCAGTAGTTATACCAAAGTAAACCCACTAGATTTAGGTTCTACAATCATGAACATTAAGTAAAATACACATACATCGTACAATTAACTTACCACTCAGCAGCAGCCCAAATGCCGACAAGATACCAAAGATACCACGCTCTGACAAAGGATGTTTGCGGGTTCCCTGACCTTCCCCACTCACAAGACTAGTACAAAGTTACAGTCGCGGTTGTGGTCTCCTCTTCGGCACGAAGCTGGTGAGTGCTCTCAGCGGTCTGAAGTTGGAAGGAGCGTTCGGGGATTTATACCCAGTCAGGTAGCGTCCCAAGACGCTCACCGAGTGTACATTAGTTATCCTAATAGCCACCCCCGTCGACTCCACGTCAAATACTGTTGAAACAGCTCTACCCCCCAAGCAATTCCCAGGTGATCTGATCGACAAGTACGGCGGTCAAGTAAACACTACCCTTTTCGGGTGTCAAAGCGCTTCAGTTACATCGGCTACTTTCCCCCTCTGGCCTACAATAACTCTGTCTCCCCGCCGTTAGCTATCTTCCCACGCTAGCTATACCTTGCCTGTCTGTCGCCCTGTTACAATGCCAATGTATTAATTTCAATAAATGAACAATGTTTTCAGGCTTTAGATAATCTGATTTGAAAATCTGGTATTACATGATTGTCGTATTCAGATCAAAATGGAACATGCTCCCTGTGACGGCCGAATGACACTATTTAATTAACTTACGATTGTTCCACATGTCAGCAATGGTTACGGTACTTGGTTGACCGAAATGAAATTAGTAGGCATAGATAGTTTACACATTTTCTCACACATTTGGTGTCATAGAGTTTGAATTTGACGAAAGCACGTCAACACGAGAACAGCTATATTGTGCCAGATCAGTGGTTCTCAACGTGGACGATGTCGCGCCCATCCCCCCCCCCCCACACACACACACAAACACACCCCACCCGTGGTGATTTTATTTCCAGGGAAGTGAAAACGAAGAAAAGGGCAACAAAGGGGAGAAAACGGTGAAGGGAGGCGATTGGGGGGGGGGGGCAAAAACATGAATGGGGGACAATTAGGGGGACAAAAGCAGGGCAGCTACTGACTTGTTCAACGGCCTGCTTTGATCGGTTTGATGAACTGAGGCAGCCCGTATCTTTCTACTCCTAGTGCATTTCTACTCCTAGTGCATTTGATAAAGAATGCTTTCTGTTTTATGATGAACTAGATGACCCACCGGGCCATGCCCGGAATAAACAATCATGTGCAATCCCCTTCCTCTCTCTCTCTCACTCTCTCTTTTTCTCTCTCTCTCTCTCTCTCTCTGTCTCTCTCTCTCTCTCTCTCTCTCTCTCTCTCTCTCTCTCCTCTCTCTCTCTCTCTCTCTCTCTCTCTCTCTCTCTCTCTCTCTCTCTCTCTCTCTCTCTCTCTCTCTCTCATGTAATAAAAGTAATAAACTACTTAACTACAGTCTTGCTTCAGAACTCATGCGCACCAGAACACTACGCACCAAACTGAACGCTTGATACGGTTACTTTTTATGACATGCACGGTACTATAATTATATACATGTATTACGAAACAAACATGCAAAAATACGGATGTTTCATAGCAATAAACATTGTTATTTATTAAAAAATACATGCTTGAAGTAAACAACTTTTAATTATAGCCATCATCTTCCTTATCTTAATTGCCACCTTCCTGCCAAATTTAAGGCCTGAAGAGTGTATAGTTTGGTCAGTTAGTCATGCCAAAGGTTGCAAGTTACTGAAATATATAATAGACTAGATGAGCTACCGGGCATTGCCCAGAATAAACAATCGTGTGCTCCCCCCCCCCCCCAACCTCTCATATTATAAAAGTAATAAACTACAGTCTTGCTTCAGAACTCATGCGCACCACAACATTACGCACCAAACTGAACGCTTGATGCGGTTACTTTTTATGACATGCACGGTGACTACTATATATTACGAAACAAACGTGCAAATATACAGATGTTACATAGCAATAAACATTGTTATTTTTAAAAAAATACATGCTTGAATTAAACAACTTTTAATTATAGCCATCATCTTCCTTATCTCAATTGTCACCTTCCTGCCAAATTTAAGGCCTGAAGAGTCTATAGTTTGGTCAGTTAGTCATGCCAAAGGTTGCGAGTTACTGAAATATATAATAGATAATCAACACGCCTAATGTCATTGATAAGGCTTCGAAAAACTCAATGTCATAATTTGTGCGTAGTCTGTCTTCTTGTGAAATGTAGATCTATCTGTTGGGTTTGAGTAGAGATTTTGAAGGGCAGGTGTAGGGGAGAGAGATGGGGAGCGATCAAAGATAATATTGGAGCCCAAGGGGGCGATTGCCTGAAAGCAGTTGAGAACCACTGTACTGGAAGAAGCAAGACCGTAAGTAGAATAGTAGAATGATAGGACGGAAGGAGACCCCGCTAGAAGCGTTCCCACCACCTACCCGTGATATCACAGAAGTATTTCTGGTATTTGGTTATGGAATATTATTTTTTTTTTTTTTTAACAACCAGAAAATCTGCCAGGTCGTAGCAAGGCTTGGAGCAAAGACAAAATATGACGAAAAGAGAAAGTTGTATGCAGCAAAGCCTCGGGTAAGAAATAATACTGAAGCGACATATATTAGTATTAAATATATACTAGAACGTAAAGGAAAAGAGAAGACAAATCAAGCTACTTAGCTGCGAGTCCAAACCTGGATTTTCGGAAGCACGCAAAAGTATTAATTCAATATTCTACAATTTTCTTTTACTTGTTCATTTGTTTTATTGGGTCCATTTTCCATCCTTCTTTTTTTTTTTTTCCTGAAGAAGGTTTAAAACCGAAAGCTTGATTTGTCTTAACTTTTCCTTTGCGTTTTATTGCACACTGAATCGCATGAGCACAGAATTGACACAGACACACTCAGTTGCATAAGAGAGGAACGGGTGAAAATAAAAAATTCTCACCATCATATCTGTAGCCTCCCTCCAGGGCAAATGGACTGTCAAGTCTGTATCCTTGAATCAGTCCTCACTGTGTTTCTTTTCTTTTGCTAAGAGCCATATTTCCTGTCGTCAATGGTTTTTTGATAGAGTCATGTCAAAATTGGGTCTTTTGACTGAGTCATGTCAAAATTGGGCAAAATGAAAAAGTTATTATATATGTAGCAAAGCCTTGTATCGTTTGGGTATTATTTCTTACGCGAGGCTTTGCCACACATACAACTTTTCCTTTTTGCCCAATTTTGACATCGCTTATAACCTTGCTGCGACCCCACAGTTTTTCTGTGATTTTTATAATCTTTTGACTGGGGTACCTATAATTTCCTCAATATATAATGTGCAAAATTTCAAAGAGCTCTAACCGTCAATTTTCATGAAAGTCTACGTTAATGTTGCTCAGTGCAGGTTTGACGGACTACGTGCATGTGGAACCACGAAGGGATGTAACCAAGAAATAAAAAAGGGATAACTTCATGATGACGTTCCCCGTTTACTTTATTCCATTTGTCCTAGTCACAGTTACGCAAAAGATCCGCATTCCTCCATCTGAAGGACAGAAGTTTCATCAAGCAAGTGTACACACCGTAAGTGCGCGCCCGTCCGTCCTTCAACACACTGTCCGCATGTCTTAATTGCTGCAATAAAATACTTCCGCCAGCTCCGTGTGTTTCTAAATGTAGATACGCTTATTTTATTGTAACTCTGGCGTTATGTCAGCAAAGGATTATCGTTTGAAGTTGTGGATATATTCGTTCTTAGTGCATTCCACGCCTTTCCTTCATCTTCCGAAATTTGTGGCAATGGAAGTGATACTTTCCAAATAAATCTCTTTAGAATTATGGGACGGCCTCAGTACCCGTTTTATTTCCTGTTTTCTTCGCTGCTTCAGCCGCAGTAACAACAACAACAGCAAACTTTTGCTTGGGTATCCATGCTAATTATTCGGTATGAACACCATTCCGTCTTGCAATGTACGTGCTTGAAACGGATAGACGGAGACAAATCTTTGGTGTGAAAATGTCTAGGAACCAATAAGAAACAAGCTGTGATATGACGTTTTCCCCAAATACCCACGTTGGCTTATTAGTATGAACCAATCGGCAGGTGGATTTAGGCGTGGTATAGGCCTAACCCCTTCAACTTATTGTTGAACATTCTACAATCATTTACATACATGTATCTTTGCCTGATATAAAAATATTTTGTGCTACGTGTATCTAGTCCCTCCAATAAAAGTATTGTTCAGATTCGTATGTCTTTGCAGTAATTCGAGTATCGTCCTTGCATTCTGTATACTTTTTTTCGCCTGTGCTCTCTTTTGGGACACTTTTCAGTGTTACAGATTCATATTAGTGCAATCTGTGTTAGTTGTAAATTAAATAGAAGATAATATTTATTTCCAAATTCAGCTTTCATAATTTCAAATCTTCGGGTGAATTTTATGTGACGGTGTCCTGAAAACGATCATTGGTAAGAGATGGAGGAAAATTTGAAGAGTTGGTAAGTGAGTACGGTAGTTTAGAAAAGCCATGCTGCAGTATTGTAATTGTTCCCCTTTATTGAACATACATTTTAATTTGCGTTTATGCATAAATCAAAGGGGATGACTTGCTTGTGAGGAAAATAGCATTGAGGGTATGGAAATCTGGGAGTTATCTGGAAGTTGAAACAGAGACCGGCGTAAGATATCACGGAGGTACAGCAGAATGCACAGCTTGCAATCAAGAGGTTCCAAGTACAGCTATAGTGTAACCCCTTTTTAAATACCTCACCACATTTATGTAGGCCTATTTGTTTTGTTTCTGACTTGATGTATTTTACTATGGACTCACTCTTATCACAGCTTTGCTAACTGTCTTCCGGCAATTCAAGTCTCGGAATACACGTGTTATGTTACAAAATTGTAACATAATTTATACATGCATAATATTTTCAGATTTTCGGTCTTTTTACATGATCATAGTTATGTCAATGATTTGAACTGTCTGAATGCCAGCGTTTGTGTCTTTGACTGAAAGTAAGAAAAAATCTCATTTTACGTCGGCTTCAACTTATTTTCCCCCGCCCATAAAAAAATATGAATTATGAAAGTTCTTTTGTTGTGTAACCTTGCATGCTTAGAAATAAATTATGCAGGAATGTTTTTGCAAATAAATATTTTAATGATCCGTTATTTGTCGACAGGTTATTTATTGTTTCATCAAACACAAGTGCTTCATGGTGGGCAAACCATCGAATCTGTTTATCCATACAGATGCAGCTGTGTATGAGATGGGGGGGGGGGGGTGGTGGGTGGTGGTGGTTGGGGGGGGGGTCTGTTATTATTTTCAGAAGGTGTTATTAACAATCCGACGGAAAGGTTTAGGGAGGTATCCTACTAAGCCCGTTTAGACACAGTCAGATGCTGGCAGACAAGAAGTGCACACCATAATTTCCTATATTTTCTTACTGAATGCGGGAAGACCATATTACATGTATCTACTAAGCCCGGTCAGACATAGTCAGATTCTGCCATTTTTTTTTTTTTTTTGTGTACATTTTGCTGGCAGCAACAGCTGTCTGTGTTTGACTGGGTTTAGTATGATACCTCCCTGAGGCAGGCCGTTCATCATTCATGGTTCATCGTTCACCACCCAACAATCAAAAAGAAGACGCATAAAAAGTTCTCGTGTCGGTAAATAACTTAACTTGTAGTTCGTCAAAAAAATAGAGGAAAGGGTATAAAAGAAGAAACCCAAAGGAGTAGATGAATAAATTGATGAAAAGACAGAGGGGCGGACGGAAGGATAGATGGACAGGACTGACAGACAGACAGACAGTCGGACAGGTAGACAGACCGTCCGACAGGAAGACAGACAGACAAACAGTCTATCAGAGAGACAGACACAGATAGATCGACAGACAGACAAGCAAACATCTTCTCTGTTATGAAACAAAAGGCATTGGTGGAATAGAAACAACACTTACTGTACTACAGACAAATGGAAGCCCAAACAGTGCCTGTCAGATATCGTTGTGCAGTACATGAAGATTAATATACTCCATAAATTTGGTTGCTCATCGGGTAAAGGAAGACCCCACTAGTTTTCAAGTTATTATTGTGTTGCAGTAATAATGTATTGAATATCGGTATGGGGTTAGTGGTCAGTGAA
This sequence comes from Onchidella celtica, assembly GCA_963931925.1. Taxonomy (NCBI): domain Eukaryota; kingdom Metazoa; phylum Mollusca; class Gastropoda; order Systellommatophora; family Onchidiidae; genus Onchidella; species Onchidella celtica. Next base: position 32,415,568 of record OZ007575.1, on the reverse strand, counting down.
TTATACATGTACAAAGCATCTACTTTAACAGAAAAGTTCAAACTCTCACATCCAGAGCAATAACAACAAATCTTTTTAATGATAAACGCGTTTTGTGCCTTTTATTATTTAAACCAAAATCAATCCCAATACGAATTATAATAATATAATAATAGTGATAACAGTAATAATAATAATAATAATAATATAAAGGAAGTAAAGCCTCCAATGTAATCACGAAAGACTTTTCAACAACTGAGATTTAAATTTCACAAAATATCGTGTTACGCACAAAAAGATGTAACTGTGTACGTGGACATAATTTAAAAGGTCTTGGTTTGCTTTCTTTTTAGTACTTTAGTTGATTTTGAGCAACAACTGAGTTGAAGCTGAACGGAAGAAAGTGTTCCAGCATTTTGAGCCGGAAAAAACAACAACACTCACTTCCTTCAAATTGAATTAAAATGTACGAAGGGAAACTTCGTTCTACGCCTCAATTTACACGTTGATGATAGAAATTCAACTTTAGAAATAACATTATTTCTTTTTCTGTGTATTCCCCCAGTCAGGGAGGCCAACTAGATCTAGTAATGACAAAGCAGTAATGATATTCCTAATAATAATAATAACAATAATAATAGTGATAATAATAATAATAATGGATAGCATTTATATAGCACATATCCATTTAAAATTATATGGGCGCTTTACAAAAGCAACATGTCAACCACAGAGCAGAATGCAGCGCCTGCCAAGCACTCAACACACTACACTGCTTCTTTCTCTCTCCCTGTCTCGCTCACTCTCTCTCTCTCTACCTCTCTCTACCTCTCTCTATCTCAGAGCAAATTGTAACGCAGCCTATTAGGCGCAATTCACAACTCACAACAGTTCACAACTCAAATAATATTTGAATATTTATTAATAATAATATATATTTAATAATGAATAATAAATTTTGTTGTTGCTGGTGGGGGGATGATATGGATAAATTTTAATCTATTAATTTCAATTTTGGCCGGGCAGCGGCCTGTTCGGCCTGCTCTTTACGATTTCCAACTGCCGAGGTATCTTAAACGTGCGCAACGTCCACACAGGCCCTCCGAATTTTCGTCCTTATCCGAGAAGACTAGGTACTCGATCCTACCCCCCAATAGGATCAGGGACTTGAAAATATGAGAAAAATCCCAATTTCCAACATGCCTGCACTGCCAGGGTTTTGAACCCGGGACCCTTGGCATGAGATGCGAGCACCTTGCCTCTAGACCACCATGTAATAAAACATTAACAATAAAAATAAATAATATTTTATAATTACTCTATTCAGTAAGACAGAGATGCCAGTATCAGTGGGCCTACATCACAGACATGCATTGTTACTACCATCATTTCCACTTAAAACCGGACCGAGAACAAAGTACATAGTCCTGTACTACATGTATTAATGTACATCACAAGGCGTCCCTTCCGACTGAACTGATAGAAATAATTATGCACTGATTTGGTGTGGATACCGTGCTGGCCACAGACTAATAAATTAACCAGACTGGAAACACGAGCTTCGGGGTGTGTCGTTTTTTACGGAATTTGCCGAGCGGCGACTGTATAATCAACATGGCCGCCGCTCGGGAAATTCCGATTCTAGTTCCTTCTGCAGTAGAAATTTCTTTTTATTTGCCAAGATTGGTTGTACATGTATTAATTTCTTGGTGCGGAACCAAACTTCCGCGTTCAGTAGGCGCGTCAAAATGGTATCATTCAAAATTGTAGCTATGCTGAAGCGTCGGTCGCTACCGTAAACCTAGAATGGAGGATGGTTCGTGATCTTTCGCTGTTTTGTGACGTCACACAATGGGATCATCCAGTCTGGGAACTTTATTAGTCTGTGGTGGTGGCCACATTCAGCAAGACAGGAATCTGTACAAAAGTTTGGTTGGTGCCCAGACGGCTACGAGGGACACGGTCGTCTAGAGACAAGGAGCTCGCCTCTCATGCCGAAGGTACCGGGTTCGAATACCGGTCGGTGCATGTAGGAATTTGGGGATTTTTCTCGTATTTTCCTATCCCTGATCCTGTGGTCTGTAGGATCAAGCATCTAGTCTTCTCTGATAAGGACGAAAAATTCGGAGGGCCCATGTGAACAATGCGCACATTAAAGATACCTTGGCAATTGGAAATCGTGAAGAGTATTCCATACAAGGCCGCTGCCCAGGCAAATTTCTAAAAAAACGAATCCCTACCATAACAAGCAAAAGTGAGGTCGAAATGGCTGTCACAAATCCCAGACTGGGAGATGTAATAAGTATGACAGGACAACAATCACGAACAAACAAGTTTAACACTTAACAGAACAACCCATCAGACTCACACATTTATTAAACATAATTATACATATAATAGCGCAATTACATACATTATATTATTGAAATGCACTGCCGTACAACGGCCTTATTCTCACACACACTCTCCCTCGGATCCACAATCCGGTAGTTACTCCTAAAGGCACTTCGGCCTCAGCCTCTCCCTCAGGGTCTTAATAGCACATTAATAATTTACCGGCACCGCAGTCTCTCAATATCACCTTCCTATTGTCATACACCTTAGCATTCCCCTCGCACCTCAGCGGGGCAATAACACATTATTATTTCCATAGCCATCAACATGGCAACAACATAGTATCAGTTCACTAGCCTATCAACATGGCAACAATATAGTATCTCATTCACTCTCATATCTACGTCCCTGTCCGTGGCCTGACTGCCACGACTTTATGTGCCTCTACTGTCCTACACTGACAGCCTCACTTCTGGCCTATGTGTGGCCTCCGGCCCTATGCTGGCCTATCCCCTGTGCTCATCGAGGTGGCTCTGCGGCCCGTCCCCGACACCTACAAGAATAACATTACATTGGTATAATACCCTACCATTTCTATTCACTCCACCTCTCCTTACAATCCATGAAGCGTACACACACTAGTTCACCTTTCACTCACCACACATCTTACGGTAACACACCTCCATCGGAGTACACACTACTCACTCGCGCTACAAATCCATGAACTCACTTTCATCTATCGCTCGTGGCGCACATTGCTATATCCAATATCAAGGACTTCCACATTCCTCACATATACTTATTCACATCATGGTAATAGACGAATATAATATAATACATCAATCATAATAATCAATCAACGTTCTACATACCAGTCATAACTGGAAAGACTCTCACTAGTCTTCTCGACTGCTTCCCTTTATGTCCGCCCGATGGGCTCTTATTCACAGGTCCGATCCGTAGGACCTTCTAACTTGCAGTGATAGTAATCCAGCGCTTTCGCCTCATTCAGACTTCCCCACCACTCATACACGCACGCTTTTCCCACTTGTCTGCATGAGTTTTTTTTACTCTTCCCCTTTCACGTCTTTTCCTATCCGTCTGTCGTGAGCTCTTCTTATTCTACACCCGCTCTGTAGCAATCCCCTTAATTGCACTCACTCCACTCGTGACATCATCCCCCACCCCAAAAAAATTAATGCAATTAATTTCAAATCGCATCAAGATGACTGTCAACGAGTGAGCGTGAGCAATACCTACACTAGAAAAATGACCTAGCAGTTCCCCTAGTATATAGAATACCGAAATCAGGGGAAAATATGGGGATCAATATGGCCTGCAATATGCATATATGTGTCACATCATGAATAGCTAACTAACCACCATACTTAATACAGAATCAAAAACCATTCAACCTATCAACCATTCTTCATATCATATTTATAATGTCAATATTTTAAAATCGACTCATTCACACAGATCCTGTCAATGTTCCTGTCCTCCGATGTATAAGCTCCTGAAATCTTCCCCTAGGCTCGACTAAGGTAGACGGCGATATGATTGCTGGTTCCTGGAATTGGTTGAATAACGAAGGTATACGGCTGCAAAGCCAATGCCCATCTAGATAAGCGTGGGCTGGACGAACGATTCTTCGACAAAAATGTCAGTGGCTTGTGGTCTGTCTGGATACAAAATTCTCGTCCCATGAGGTAACGTCCTAGTTTCTGGACGGACCAGACAATGGCAAGACACTCACGCTCTATCACAGAATACTTTCTTTCTCTCTGCAATAACTTCCTACTGACATAACATACAGGATGGAGACATTCGTTCTTCTCCTGTAGAAGACAAGCGCCGACACCAGAGTCCGACGCATCCGTTCTGAGGATAAAATTAGATCGAAAATCGGGTAATATCAGAATGGGTGACGATGATAATGCTGTCACCAAATTATCAAATGATGTCTGACATTCAGACGTCCACTGGACCTTATCGGGTTGTCCCTTCTTAGTAAGGTCAGTAAGAGAAGATGACAAGGAGGAAAAATTTGGAATGAACTTTCTGTAATAATTTAAAATTCCCACTAAGCTTCTCACTTGTTTCTTTGTTTTAGGGATTTGCAACCCTACTAACTTGTCAATTTTTGTTTCTTCGGGTCTCTGAACACCTCTACCCACGATATGTCCTAGGAATATTATCTCTGGACATGCCAAATCCATCTTTGCGGGTTTAGCAGTTAACCCAAAATGACGTAATCGTTTAAAAATTACTGTTAGTGTCTGAATATGATCAGACCATGTCGACGTATGGCATGCTATATCGTCAAAGAATGACACGACATTAGGTATGTCCTTCAATACCCGTATGAGGACACAGATACTCTGGTCTCTCATGAAACCTCTGCAGCATATCAACATGGAAAACCTTGCTTGATCCATCAATGTGGATAGCGTAATATACCCTCGAAACAACTTGCTCAATAACATAAGGACCTTTCCATGTCATCAATAACTTATTATGGTCCGTAGGTAATAACACTAGGACCCTGTCTCCTGGCTTAAAAATTCTCAGTTTGGATCCTCTATCTTTATAGGCTTTTGCTCTCCCTGAAGCGATACTAGAAGCTTCTTCTGCTATAGTGCGCGCTGAAGATAATCTTTCTCTTAAATCAACAAGGTCTATCGAAACCTTTTTAAACGGTTCCGAAACCGTGGGGATCTTTTGAAGAGGAGCATGGGGTGTACGACCCTTATGCGTCGTCTTTTGGCACGCACTGCACGTCTTACAATAGACCTGCACATCTCTGTGGATCGATGGCCAGTAAAAATTTTTAAGAACCCTTTGCTTGGTTCCCGCACTTCCCACATGATCCGCTAACGGAACATCATGGGCCAGACGCAATACTGTAGCAACCAACGACCGCGGCACGACGACCTGCTTTTGAACGGAAGCCACTGTGACGTACATACGGAACAGAATGCCCGCCTGAACAACAAAGGAGGACGACCCGTTCTTATATCTCCTCGTTTTCTCGGTTCGCGCCTCCCCAAAACATGGGTTTAATGATGGGTCCTCCCTTTGTAATCTCGCCAAGCGCTCTGGCGTGATATCTAGGTTGACCGCTGGCGTCGCCAAAGGTCTAATCTTATCCCTATCAGCTACCCGTCGACGTGTTTCGACCGCGGCGCAAAAGTCAATACCTTTTGATTGCGACCATGCTTGCACGTTCTCATCGGAAGGGGAAACCACCCGTGATACATTCCCAATGATGAGCTGGGCGCCTGGAAAACAACCAACGACTGCTTCGACTTCCCCGCTAAGGAAAGGTGTATCTATCACTATTCTTGCCATGGGTAATTTCTCAATGGCCCCCGAAAATTGGATGCACGGGACAGTCTCACCTGTAAGCTGTGAATCCCGAATGCAGTCCCTATGCACTCCCACAACGGTAGAACCTGTATCTCGTAAAACCGAGACCGGTTCGTCCCCAACAAACCCCGGATAAACCCTAAGACCACCTCCTGTATGACATGAATTTATAACGGGGATCTTTCTCCCACAAGGTAAAACACCGGAAGATAGTAACTTCTCACAACTGGGACACTTAGAATACTGTCCGCCTCCGTTGTCCGATGTAACACACGCAGCCGCATGATGAAATTTATTTGGGGAACATGGACTGGAGCTACTGTCCACGTTCGCCGCTATCCTACCTGCAGGGCAATTCACGCTGATGTGATCCGCTCTACCGCAGTTCCAACACTTCGCGGCCCTACACTCGCGTGAAAAGTGACCCACGCGTCCGCAAGTCCAACACTCCGCTCCCTGTGCTGCACTAGGCCTGGGTCCCCGTGACCCATCGCGACCGGAACTAAAGTCCCTATGCCGTCGGTCATCGGCAAAGGTCACAATTCGCCCCCGGCCATTACCGCGACCTAGCCCTCCTGCTCGGTCAAACTTACCGGATCCATATGCCGGTGATTGGTGATAGCCCCTACGCTGCCCCTGGGCTTGCCCGCTATAGGCACCACGCTGACGCGACCTGTCCCTAAGTCCTGCCGGCGACCCCTCGACAACGGCGACGTACCCAGCATCTTGGACGTACGCCCTGGCGACTGGTTTGGACGGATGTGCCGTACGGTATGCCTCCGCCAACTTAGACGCCTCCTGCACCGTCGCGGGTTCGTTCTCTTTCAGGAAAGCCACCAGATCTTTGTGGCACGACGCGTACAGCTGGTCACGGATCATTAAGTCTTTCAGTTTAGCAAAATCCGCGCCCACATGCGCCAAGTCTACCCAGTTCGCGAAATACTCCGTTAGTCTCGCGACGAAGGCAGCAAAATCCTCCCTGGTGTCTGCACGTGCTCGCCTAAACTGCTCCCGGAAATATTCCTCGGTACGCGCAAATCGGCGAAGCAGCAAAGCCTTCAGCTTATCGTAATCTTGCACGTCTTCGCGCTGTAGCTCTTTAAAGTATGTTAACGCTCGCCCCTGCAATAGCGACGCCAGGTACGTGGCCCATAATTCCTTATTTTCCCCCCATTGCAACTGTGCGTTCAGTTCGAACCTGTAAAGGAAGGCGTCTATGTCGTCCTTCCGGTCGTCGAACGTAGGGAGCTTAATCCTAACGCCACCTTTATTGTGTACCTGCCGCTCAACTGTTTCTGTTGGCGCATTCTTTTTGATTTCCAACTCGGCGATCTTCACTTGCGCCTCTATCTCCTTTAACTTAAGCTCTTTTTCCTGCTCTCTATCCTTAGCACGCTCATCGCGCATTTCTGCCTGCTGTTCCTTAATCCAGCCGCGTAGCTCCTCTCCCTCCAGGCCAAGTTCCTTACCCAACTTCATTAGTTGTTGGAGTTCCGCCATTTCACAGATTTATGGTTATGGTATGTATTACAAGACGACCAACCTGTCGGTATGATCACTAACGATACGACCAGAGACCTGAGATCACACCAGATATAACAATACCCAGCTGTCTCAAATACAATTCAGAAATTTACCTTTACAGCACAACTAATTCTATATCTATAAAATGTATAGCACTATTAATTATAAAAGAAAATAGAAACGACAAGAATGAAGAAATACAGTAGAAAGACCACAAGTACGTCACGGACAACGAACCAGACTAGGACAAAGACCTAAAAAGGAAAATATAATGGAAAAAAATGCAACCTAACTACGCCGATTACACTACAAGGTACGAACAAGAACAGAGTCTGAAAAAAAAGAACGTATCTACAGATAGGGAGGAGAAGGACAAGAGAAACGTCTTCCTAAAACAACGAGGAAGATGGAACGGCACAATCTAACCAAAAATACAGGTCCCTATAGAACTGTTCGCTGTGATGAACGAAGTTCCAAATTTAGCCCACCTCCCGAAGAGGACAAACTACGCTCACCACAGCAAACCCGCGCCACCGCCCGTATAACCTATAACGACAACAAAAACAGCAAAAACAGGGAAAAAGACAGATTAAAGGAACAGCCCACAATCCAGGGCACAAAAATTTTGACTTTTACTTAACTTTCAGCCTTATGAGTTTAAGTCCTCGACCTAATCGGAGCTCTGGCTGCTTGTCTCCTCAGGCTGCACGCACACACACTGTCTCTCTGAAATTTAAGTACACATTACTACATATTCATCAAAATACATGCATCAATACATATTCATCAATATACATAAATCATACCATCATGAAATTTCCATTCATCTCACGAACAAAGACAACAGCATGAATTCCTAGCACAACAGAAAAACAACTAGATATAACGAATACACAAAGTCAAAATGACCACAGGTAAACAGGACGAGCCCCCAATGTCACAAATCCCAGACTGGGAGATGTAATAAGTATGACAGGACAACAATCACGAACAAACAAGTTTAACACTTAACAGAACAACCCATCAGACTCACACATTTATTAAACATAATTATACATATAATAGCGCAATTACATACATTATATTATTGAAATGCACTGCCGTACAACGGCCTTATTCTCACACACACTCTCCCTCGGATCCACAATCCGGTAGTTACTCCTAAAGGCACTTCGGCCTCAGCCTCTCCCTCAGGGTCTTAATAGCACATTAATAATTTACTGGCACCGCAGTCTCTCAATATCACCTTCCTATTGTCATACACCTTAGCATTCCCCTCGCACCTCAGCAGGGCAATAACACATTATTATTTCCATAGCCATCAACATGGCAACAACATAGTATCAGTTCACTAGCCTATCAACATGGCAACAATATAGTATCTCATTCACTCTCATATCTACGTCCCTGTCCGTGGCCTGACTGCCACGACTTTATGTGCCTCTACTGTCCTACACTGACAGCCTCACTTCTGGCCTATGTGTGGCCTCCGGCCCTATGCTGGCCTATCCCCTGTGCTCATCGAGGTGGCTCTGCGGCCCGTCCCCGACACCTACAAGAATAACATTACATTGGTATAATACCCTACCATTTCTATTCACTCCACCTCTCCTTACAATCCATGAAGCGTACACACACTAGTTCACCTTTCACTCACCACACATCTTACGGTAACACACCTCCATCGGAGTACACACTACTCACTCGCGCTACAAATCCATGAACTCACTTTCATCTATCGCTCGTGGCGCACATTGCTATATCCAATATCAAGGACTTCCACATTCCTCACATATACTTATTCACATCATGGTAATAGACGAATATAATATAATACATCAATCATAATAATCAATCAACGTTCTACATACCAGTCATAACTGGAAAGACTCTCACTAGTCTTCTCGACTGCTTCCCTTTATGTCCGCCCGATGGGCTCTTATTCACAGGTCCGATCCGTAGGACCTTCTAACTTGCAGTGATAGTAATCCAGCGCTTTCGCCTCATTCAGACTTCCCCACCACTCATACACGCACGCTTTTCCCACTTGTCTGCATGAGTTATTTTTACTCTTCCCCTTTCACGTCTTTTCCTATCCGTCTGTCGTGAGCTCTTCTTATTCTACACCCGCTCTGTAGCAATCCCCTTAATTGCACTCACTCCACTCGTGACAGTGGCAATGACTGCGTATTGTGGCCTTTGCTCTATCTCCATTTTCTGAAAAACTGGAGATCTTTTAGTATGCAGAGGAGGTATAACAAATGCACACTTTGACACTATAATTTGTTTAAACTGCGTTGTGGCACCTATCGAGCTGTTTCACAGATCCGATTTATTCGAACTCCTTATCATTCATAATAACTAAAGCCGTAAACGTTTAACGCCGAATTTCTCACTTGTGCAAAAGGTGGAGTTGGAACTAACAAGAACGTAGGTCGCAGCGACCACCTCCTTCATGTCCAATGTGTCATAGGATCTGGGAGGTTTTAGAAAGGAGAACTGGGTCAAGTTCAGACCGTCTACGAATGAAATACCTTAAAATGGTCAAACAGGGGACTTTCAGAGAGTAAAATTTGGTACACAAGCGGGGTGGGGGGGGGGGTATTTAACACCAGGATTAGCCTAAGGATGTCGGTCAGCCTGTCTGTTTATCCGTTTGGCTGTTCGTTTAACCTTTTTCGTGATGTTGTTGTTGAATAATGTTTAAATAACACCGCACTCAGCTATCTCAAAAATTCTTTACAAGTCTACACACCATCTCGTTCACCAAGATCATCAAGTGACAAAACAATCTTAAGAATCCCATCTAAAACATGTATAGAACTATAGGCCATTGATCCTTCCATTATTTTGGACCTTTTATTTGGAACCAGATGCCCTTGAACATTCGTGAATCACCGAATCTTCAAAGCTTTAAGAAAAGCGTAAAACCACCTTTTCCTCTGGAAACTGTTAAATTTTCAAATTTTTTTCTGTACTTTGATGTTATGATTGATTATAATAATAATAAGCTAGTGCTATGTGACTAAGAGCGTCTATGTGTGTGAAACTGAGAGTGCATGTTTTAGTATGAGATTTGGAAAGTGTATGCATGAATCATTTGATGCAATGTACAGTGCATTGAGTAATAATTTTATTAGAAATGCGCTAAAGAATTTTATTCATTATTATTATTATTATTAATAATAAAAAACCGTTTGGCCTATTTTATTATTTTTTGTTTAACAAGGACAGATGCATGTACTTGGGAAATTGTTTTTTTTTTTTTTGTCGAGTACTTTCCATTCGGCGCATTTTCTCTCCCAGGAACGGGCAGTTGGTGGGTGCTTCTGGTAGGATTTCCTTCTGTCCTGTCATCCTGCCACAGAATGGTCGTAGGCCTAGTGGTCGCTTTCTCCAAACTCAAAACTTCTCAAAATCGTCTCTCCCAAGAAAGGTGTGCATCGCCCACTAACGCACCCGGGATAACGAACAAGACTGCCTCTGATAAAGATTTAATTTTCTGCAGTTCTCCAACCCCCAGCATGCAAAATGGACGTGAAACAAGACAGCAGATTATAGAGAATTTACAAATAATTTCCCTTTCGTACTATAATATTATGTAGGCCTAATTGCTCGAAACAATGAAGTGGGCGTCACATTCTGGGAACGTATAGTCATGGTACTGACCTTTTGGCCTAAGTCATTTTTTGCACTTCTGAGAAAATCGCAAAAAAACTTATTTAAATTCGTTTGCAATGCAGTCAGACTTAGGCCAAAATGACTCTAGGTAAAAGTGGTCATCGTTCACGTTGGCTGAAACAACCCGAGAACCAAAATGGCCTACGTCTATTAATGAATTAGAGCTAGGACATTACAGAAAGTTTTATTTCCAGGATAATGGCTTGGCACTTTTGAATGATTTTAACATTAATAGATGCACCATGAATGACGTAACAGGTACATTTTGTTTTGGCCTAAGTCTGACTTAGGCCAAAAGGTTAGCACCATGACGGTATGATGTCGATGAGGGGAATCGATGGAGATACCCTAGATAATGATAGACACCGTCCAATATCCACTTCCTTGGTTGATTTGCGAGGTGCATAATGACCACATGATGTTTTCACATTGCCGCCAACCCTACTTAAATATTTTATGATATTTTCGCTGAAATGTGAAATGTAATTGCAAAGGGGAGACAATTAATATTGAGGGCCGTAACTTGGTTTTAACAAGTTTTTCAGAAGAAGTAAAAAAATTGAATAATTTTCTTTCTCAAATTTAATATTGTTGGGACATTTAAAAATTTTTTCAAGAAAGTTATCACCCTTTAGTTATAACACAACCCGCCGGCTGTCAAGGGCTACACAAGCAAGTCAAATGTCTCAATCTTTGAAAACAAAAGTCGAGCTACGATAGTTTAGCATGCGACTCTCATCATACTATAATGGAGCTAAATGGTGAACATGTAATCACCTAAAACTTTGTGAATACGGGACCAAAAATTACGAAACTTTGTGAACTACCTCAATTTTTTATGATAAGTTACGTGAACACATCCATTCTGCCCAAAAATTTTGTCTGTAATATTGTTTGTTTTTTTTTTTTTGCTGCAAAGAAAGAGGCGCATTTTCATCGAGTAGAATGGGAAACTATGATCGGAAATTTCGTTGAGACCACGTGATCAGCGTTCTTCGAACGGAAATTTTAGCTAGACTTAATCTAATAGAGCTAAAGGGTGAACATGTAATCACCAAAGGTTTTTTAACCGTCAAGCCTTAAATTCTGCAAAAGATCATACATGTATCACGTCTGGGAAGAAGTAAATGTGTACGAGGGGATATCTTTAAAAGGTCTTGAAGTTCGCTATATGTTTTACTACTACAAGTGAATTGAACCAGTGTGTATGTATTTATAGAGAGTTTTCACTATCGGTCAATTTGCACTGCGAGACACGGGAGGCGCCTCGAAACCACTGTCAGCAGGAAGCGGAAAGCAGGTCGCTGCGGTAAACAATACCCGTTTATACATTTCCACGGGACGTAAGAGCTAACAAACGAGTCAAAATAGTTTCAATCATCAATCAACCCCAAAATATGAACAAACCACAGTAAAAACAGATTATGCACACTTTCTTTGGTGTCTCTTTCAATTCTTGTTTACCGCAGCGACCTCTCGGAAGTGAGACCTCTCTATAAATGCATACTCTCTGGCTGGACAGAAGAAAGTGTTCCGACATCTTGAGCAGAGAAAATAAAAAAGTCGCATTTCCTTCCAGTAGAATTAAAAAAGTATGACAAGAAATTTCGTTCTGCGCCTCAGCTTACACTTTATTGACCAAAACTCAACTTTGAAAATCACATCTGTGCATTGCCCATGTCAGCGAGGCAAATAACTAGTATATACAACCAGTCAACAGATCCTGACGATAACAATCACTATAGCAGACATTGCATAACATTGATGACTACAATAAAGGTAGGTATGAATGACACACTAAAAAAATTTCATAGTAGGATAATGGCGACAGCGACAACAATAAAGGGGCCTGTTAGTGCTGTATTGAAGATGCTTTATTGCAGGATAAAGGTGGCAGCAACAACAACGAAGATGCGAGTTGATGACTCAATAGTATGATCTGCTTTAACAGATCATACAAAAATAAAAGATCATAGGGGTGAGGAAGGGAGAGGGAGAGATAGGAGGAGGGAGGATAGTGTGGGAGTGAGGGGAGGGAAGGAGGGAGAGGCATAGAGGCAGTGAAGGAGAGAGAGGAAGAGAGAGAGAGCAGAGAATGTGGGAGTGAGGGGAGGGAAGGAGGGAGAGGCAGTGAAGGAGAGAGAGGAAGAGAGAGAGAGCAGAGAATGTGGGAGGGAAGGAGGAGGAATCGGTTTATCCCGGGCCACACCGGGTGCCTCAATCTAGTTTATTATAAAAAAGAAAAAAACTCACGGGATTTGAAACAACATCTACCGCCGCTTATACAGCTCGGATTTGGGCAATCTTTTACATTGCCTTCCTTTTGACGTTCAGAAAGTTCAGTTTTAGATTTGGAGACTTGAAATGGTGGAGAAGTCTGGTTTTTTTTTTCTCTTTCTTTTTGAGTTTTTGCATTGTGTCGTTAATTTCGCTCTCCAATCCTTTCTTTTCCACCAGCCCTTGACGTTATCACTTACTGGCAGTAGCATGTGTGCACTGTTAAACACACTAACCCATGCGCTAATCATTCATAGCCATTTTTACGATTGCTGACGGGATGCAGTGGAAGCGCAAAGTGAGAACAGCAATAAAATAAGAATATTGTTTTGTCATTGTCAAAAGGTGTTATTAAGAAACACGTCCTTCAAGTTTTGTTGGTGTTGGTGTTGGTGTTGTTTTTGCGCTAGGGGTACGTATTTTAAAGCCTTTTGTGACTCCAGAGCTAGAGAACACCTCCCGAAATACTCCGAACAACAGCCTTTTAAAATTAATTATTCTTTCAGATTTTTTTTTTCTTTTGCTTTCCGCCTGTTTTTTTTGTTGGGAGGGTAGGGGGCAGGGTTAGGGATTCGATAAGTTTTAGGGTTAAGGATAAGGACGGGGTTAGGGATAGGTACAAACACATGCACGCCCCTAGCGCTAAACGCTTGGGATGCGTATGCACTATAATGCACTAGTAACAACAGACATAAAATAAACCTGAAGGAATGGGCAAGATGAAGCAGATTTATTTATAATGACTCAGAACTGAAACTAATAAACAGATTCATCCCGGGCAAGGCCGGGGAGCTCAGCTAGTCTATAATAATAATAAATAATAAAAAAAAGCTCGCAGGATTTTTAACAAGTCCTAGCGATGCGCAAACGGCTCGGATTTGCGTGAAATTTACTCGTGTCTTCCTTTCCACCTGTAGGAGGGTCTTTTTTAGATCTGAGGACTTGAAATAGTGAGAAAGTATTTCTTTGAATTCGCTTTGTGTCGCTAATTTCGCCTCCGACACTTTTGTTTTTCATTAACGCATGAGCCCATGACGCCATCACTTCCTGAAAAATTTTCAGTGCGCACCATTGCACACTGCGTTAACTGTCCTATCTATCTGTTAATCCCATCTCGGCATGTATGGTAACCAAAGAGCTCATTGAACACACTATAAACTCTTTGATGATAACATATCCTTTTGTGTTGTTGCCTTTCGGTCTGAAGTCGTGAGTTTTTTTTTGTTGTTGTTGTTTTTCGAAGAATGGACCAGTTACTAATACTAGTCATAAGTTATTTAATAAAAAAGCACGTGGGATTATTAACAAGACCTGCTGGCACTCTCGTAGCTCAGATTTGCATGAAGTTTTACAGGTGCCTTCCTTTTGACCTACAGAAAGTTCTTTTTCAGATTTGGAGACTTGAGATGTGGGGAAATAATTTTTGAGTTTGCTTTGTGACGCTGAGTTCGCCCCCCCCCCCGCATCCTTTCCTTTCATGGGCCCATGACGTTATCACTTCCTGTTCACCATTAAAGGCACCACCCAGTGCGCAGATTATATACTGCCGTTGCATGAATGCAGACGGGGTGCACAGGGCGTTAACACGCAAAGGCAGTGCATTAAGACTGATCTAAAAGCAAGGAAACAAACAAACAATAACCACAACAAAAATACACGTAAAGGGGCGGGCAAGGCGAAGCAGATCCATAACAATCACCCAGAGCTGAAACAAATAAACAGATTAATCCCCGGCAGGGCCGGAGACTTCAGCTAGTCTTATATCTTATTATAAAAAAAAAATAGCGGTGGGAGTAATTCATTGTGATGCAATTTTGACCCTTTTTTTCTTGACGCTACAGCCTAAATGAAAGTCTTTGGAAAATTAACTTTATCATTGTTGAATCGGGCGAGTTTTTTTTTTTTTTTTAATTACTAGATGAAGTTCCCGGCATTATCCGGGATAAACCTGTGAACCAACCGTACCATATCTCTCGTTTTGGTATAGAAAGTTATGGTACGGTTGATTCACAGGTTTATCCCGGATAATGCCGGGAACTTCATCTAGTAATTTAAAAAAAAAAAAAAACTCGCCCGATTCAACAATGATAAAGTTAATTTTTCCAAAGTGTCAACTAATCCAGTCCAATCGCTTTTGTATCGACTGATTGTGTTGATTCAAGTTTCAGGTATTTTAAAGTAAAAAGTTGTAAAAAGGTGAAATACAATGATCTTTGTTTTGGCTCCCTATAGTAAGCCCACTGCACCGGAAACGATGTATTAATACGCGATCAGTTTGGTGCGCACAATTTCCCTACATGAAAGGAGTGCACAGTGCTCTGGTGCGCATGAAATCGATAGTAAGTCTGTAGACTATGGGAAACTTTCTATACCAAAACGAGAGATATGGTACGGTTGGTTCACAGGTTTATCCCGGATAATGCCGGGAACTTCATCTAGTAAATAAAAAAAATAAAAAAAACTCGCCCGATTTTTAACCAGCCCTACCCGCCTCTCAGACATCTCAAATTTTCCAGATGCCTTCCTTTCGACCTGCAGAAGGTCCTTTTTTTTTGTTTGTTTTTAGATTTGGAGGTTTAAGATGGTGGGGAATTTTTTTTTAATTTTTTATTTGCTCTGTGATGCTAATTTCGTCCCCTGATCCTTTCTTTCCCACGAACAAATGACGTAATGATTTCTTGCTATGCGTTCACTATTAAACAAACTGTTCAGTGTGCAGGTTCTTGCCCTTTCATGAATGCTGACGGGGTGCGCTGGGCACTAACGCGCAAAAGGTGCGCAGTAAGACATATCTAAAAACAAACAAACAGACAACAACAACCAACAAGTCTAAGGGAATCCGTGAGGTGAAGCAAATCCATAATAATAACCCAAAACTGAAACTATTAAACAGAGTAATCCCGGGCAGGGCCGGGTGCCTCAGCTAGTAATACAAATAAAATAACCGGCAAAAGTTGACACACTTTGCACAAAAGAGACAGACTGTCATCTCAGCAACCCATTCTAATTTGATACTTCCGCTCTGGTAGTCATAATTAATAATGGAAATATCAATCAAAAATCGGTATATGAACAACTGTCCCCCCTCCCCTCCACCCACCCACCCATCCATCCTTTCCTCCCCCGGCCCCATCCCACTCCCACTCCACGTGGAGGAACTGAGAACAGAGAACAACTTAAGAATTTTTAACACTGCAAATCAAATAAGAACATTGAAGATGGAATCATTACGGGCCTCCAAAAAAATTAATTATCTATAAGCTTTATGCAATTTAGTATTTTATGGGTCATTTTCGGACATTTTGTACTGGAAATCAATCTGTGAATTTTTCATTATTTATTTCTTACCAGCAACAATAAGAACTGAGAACACATACCGAACAGTATGTATCTGTAGAGTGAAATCACTTCTGCCAACTCGTGAAACTAGGTCACGGCGACAATAATAATTGGAAGGGAACCGTCTTCATCAAAGACCGTATGGGCATTTATTTAGTGTGGTTTGTTCATATTTTGAGGTTGATTAAAACTATCTAGGGCCGTTTGTAAGCTCTTACTCCCTGAAGAAATGTACAAACGCATATTATTTACCGCTGCGACCTGTGTGTTAGGGTCTTTATTTACCGCCGCTACCTACTGTCCGCTCCGTGCTAACGATGGTTTTGCAAAGCCTCATAATTATGTCTGGTAGTGGTAGTGCAAATGGACCAATATTGATTTCTCTCTTATACATAAACTAGCCGACCCGCGCAAGATATATCTTGCAAATTTTCCATGTACTATGCGCAACCGTATATTTAGATCTAGGCTACATTAAAACGCCATTTGGATTCCATGCTATGACTAATAGAACTTACAGTTACACCACAATTTCACACAGAATTATTTTATTTAATTACCCGTTCTACGAACAGTTTCGTTTCTTGGCGCGGAACCAAACTTCCGCGTTCAGTCGGCGCGTCCAAATAGTATCATTCTTCCGGTTCACTCAAAATAGTGAATTAAAATAGAATGACCGAAAAATCTATTTTCATCAATTCGGGGACAGGAGTTTTCGTGTTTTATGTGACGAAAACCTGGGTATGTAGATACTGTCGACGTCTGTGAAAATTGAAGCGTGTGGGCTAAGTATTAACGGAAGAGTGGGCTAACATAGCCTCCAAAGTTAACTTTTATAATAATAGATACTCCCCGTGCATTCAATGTAACTGATATAAAACATGAACTCTGCTGAATATGAAGGAACAAAATAATATTACGGATGAAAATTGACAGCGGTTAAAATAAAATAAAAAATACAAGCAGTAGGAAGAAAATGCATTTCGTGTCTATAAAATTAACATCGTATAATTATCTCGGGAAAAAGGGTGGTTCGAGATATGGCCGATTAAAGGCATGGCAATTATGTAGCATGGGTTAAAATAGAAGAATAAAAACATCCAGAAGAAAGTAATGAGTACATGCATTTAAAAAGTTACAAAATCGCATCCTTAAACTGCAAGTTTTTGTTTTTTTATTTGTTTTTACATAATTCGACGTAATCGTGGGGAAAAAGAGCTCTTACTTTCCGCAAAATTAGAGATAACAAGAGTATCGACGACTTATTAACAGCGGCACAATCACCGTTATCTGGTCGTCGGTCAATCCAAAGGTTTCAATTTGTATACGGCTTTGTTCACCCAGAATGAACAGATTAAATTGTGGTGACTGAAGGAAACAGAAAGGTATCAAAGAAGAAGTATCAAAGAAGAAGTGGCATTGCAGAAATGGAAGGTGTGTTTCAGCACACTACGAATTTTCTTTTGGTACGACGTGAGTTACATGATGATTTCTATCAGTCATAGATGTAGTGTGAGATGGGTGGAGGCCAGTTGTTAAGGGGGCAGTACTTGTGTGTGTGTGTGTGTGGGGGGAGGGGAGAGAGAAATTACCTGGGGACAATTGTAGGTGAGATGTTGTCATAGGATGAATAAAATCAATATCTAAACTCTGTCCGCGGGGAAGGGATCAGAACACCACTCATATTTTGTACAGTAAAAGTCCTCGGCGGCAGTACCAGTAGCCTCGACAAGGCTCCATAGATTTGTTGTTTCCTTGATACAGTAACGCACCTCATGTTCTGGGTGTCCATCACCAGGACTAAATCTGTCGATTTGAGTTTTCTTACCCACTAATGAAGCCAGACCAAAAGTTACCATCTGTTGCTCTATAAAAAGAGCAACGGACAATCTTTGAACCTGCGGACAAAATAAACAGATCTTAATGATGAAACAACAATAATTTGTTCTGACTGACCTTAGCAAGTTTTTCTTTTGATCATGGATGTATATTATCTAATTATACTGTATAAACAACATTCGATAAATAACATCTGTACAGATGAAGAAGTACGCTACAAAGAACATGTAAGCGTCCCTGTAATTGATGTTATCCTTACACATTCATTAAGTTCTTCTTTCTCATTTTTTTTTTCGCCAAACAACAAACTGATTCCTACATGTACGGAAAATACTCACATGCAGAATTCTTTGCAATGTGAGACCAAATCCTATGCCGAAAACCCAAGGGAAATGTGTGTTTTTGTGTGTGTATTGTGGGATTTTAGTTTTTGTTTTTGCGCGCACCCTCTGATGTAGATTCCAATAAACAGTATCTAGTATCGATGGGTGGGTTGAGTACAATATATGTACTTTCACTGGACATTCATTCCCAACGAAAAGGCAAACAAAATTAATCCAAAAAGAAGAAGTGAAACCTTTCGGAGGAAGAAACACCGGGGAATAGTACTGTATGGGCATAAAAGACGTGAAAAAGTAGCTTTTACACCAAAGTCCAGAGTTACCAATAAAGACATTCCCTAATAAATGTGCTCATCGTGAACATGTTTCAACCATGTAAGTTTTCCCCGAGGGGTGCATAACGAACGAAACTTAAGTTTCAGTTGGAGACCAGTGATTACTTTTGGTCTAATAGCCCGTTTCTCTCCACTCTCCGCTTTCACCCCCCCCCCTCCCCCTCCCGATTATTAGTATGACTGAGGACGCACACATTAAACATCTCATAAAACTGGCGGTCTGTCACAGACCTTAGGATGGTTTGTTTTGGGTTTTTTTCGTGGCCCATATAACCACTCTGAATATCAACTGCGACAGGCCATGACCGTCAATGCCAAAGCGTTAACACGCTTCGTTGCTGCAAGTGTTTAGGACCAAGATGAAATTATAATTATTATGTTCAACAAATTTAGGACTATTATAGTTATTTATGATAACAGTTTATTGTAACCGTTACAGTCAACAAACAAAATGAATATTTTAGACCCAAAATCTATATAGATAAGAGCGAATTGCAAAACTTACCCCCAGAGTTCCGAGACAACTACAAAACTTACGAGGTAGATTCGTGCAGTCTTCACCTAAACTGCGACGGGCTAGTGAAATTGTGAGTAGCCTATTTGGCACTATACTCGGCGAAGACAATTTTTGATGTTGGATCGTGCCTTTTTCACGTCTTTAGGCTAATATTCGTAGCTACTCCTGTCTGTGTTTTGTAAAAATGTTTCATTCTCCGTGTTTAATGGGTTAAAAGAGTTGGCAAAACTCTCTTGCTGGGGTTAATTTGTATTTATAAATATACATGTAATAATAAATAAAGCAACCACGCCCCGGACCCTCTGCCTACACTTTCCCACCCACACTTTCAGAAAACTGGTCTTTCTTCACCTCCAGTATAATGAACAAACCTGACCTGCCATAGCTCGAATCTCTGACTGACAATCATAGAACAGGTGTCGGACATCATGGCGATGAGAGAATTCATCATTAGCACGTAGGTGAGCAGCACAAAGGAGACTAACAAAACCGTTGCTAACCAATATGGCTCGCCTTGATGGAGAATGGTCAAATCTCCTAGACCAAGCATCATTTTGAACATTGTAAACAATGAAGTGGGGAAATCTTCTAGTTCCGGTGGAATAGGGTGGTACGGGATAAAGAGAAGCCGCATGACAAATGTGAAGGTCAGCAGCTGTATGAAAATGAACGTGGAAAATCGAAGCATATCTCCAAAGAGAACCTTTTGCATCATGACCGTGAAATAAGAAAATGTCTTATACGGTCGAAGAAAGAACATACTGAACCACCAACCAGCACACATAGCCAAGATAATCAATGACTTGGAATTGGTGGCTGGATCCACTGCAAACCAGATCCCGTCAGCCAGCAGAGACAAATTCAGAATTAGCAACAAAAGGCGATATTTTCCGTTGTGATGGGCGAGATACAGTCGCCAGGGCTTGCCTTGAATAAATGTCCTACTCGCTTCCAGGTACAGGGACAGTCCCACGGGAACAAAGATGAGACAGTGAAATCCTTCAATAAATGTTGGACTATAATCCAGGGATGTTTTGTTTAAATTTGAAGACGGTGAGTTTACATCAGCAATATTCTTTATCAGCTCCGATCTGTTCTTTCCTTCCCGAGTCACTGTTGTTTCGTCCCGCAAGTCTTCAATATATAAAACTTTATGCTCAGCATAAATTGTCACGCCCAACATGAAAAGGAAGTGAAACGCTGCCCAGATCAGAGATATGGCTCTATAACTATTCCATTTACGGTTGACAACGTCTTGTACAATAGGTGATGAAATGATCGTGATAGCTTCATCAACATCAGCCTCGCATAAGATCTCCAGTATAGCACGCGAGCTCTGTCTGGAATTATAAGAATCTCGACAACAAATGCAATCCTTAAGGCGACTCAGAGGGTTCTTGCGTCTGTTTAATTTTCCCGAGTCTTCTTGCAGTTTTGCGTTCACCCACTCCATCTTGGCTATTGTGTCTACTTCAGTGATGTCATATTTGAAAATGCCACACAGTCCGTCGTATTCGAGAAGAACGCAGTATACCCATGGCAGGTTCATTATGGTATTGAAGATATCTCCTTCCCCTAACTTGGCTGCTAATTGTAAAGGAGTTTGTTGTTCTTCGTTTTCAGTGAACCACACTCTTCTTGCAAAACATTTGCCCCAGTTGGCCCCACCATGTTCTGGTCGTTTCAGCATCATGTCATGAAGCGCTTTCATGGTATCAATGACTTTCTCTTTGTCATCTGGTTTCTGGTGAGCATGTCTGACCAGAGTATGCAGAATTGTGTCACCTTTGCTGTTTTTCTCGTTCAGGGGTACGGAAAATGACAGTAGCACACGGATGCATGGAATAGAGCCTTTCAGAGCTGCAGCAGATAGGACCGTCTCTCCCATCAGTGGCGTGTTTTTAAATCCCTCTCCGGTAGCCCTGGCCTCTACACATCTTTTCTTCGCATCCTGGTCCAGTAGATTTAAGCAATCTTTGATAAGTTCGCTACGCGATTTTAACGCGAGAATGTGTAGGAAAGTTTGTCCCTGGAGACTACCTCTGCGCTGAGCCAACGCTAAAGAAGGACAACAGTTTAAGATCAAGCAAATGAGCTGTGAACAATTGTGGTAGGTAGCGGCCAGGTGGACAATGGTTTGATCTTCTCTGTCACTCTCTAAAATATCTGTCCTCTTTTCATTGATGAGAATGTTAATAATTTCAATGCAATGGTGACATTTTTCCGCTCCAAATTTGATTGAATGACGAAGATGAGGCAAACATTTAGAGGGGTTTGATTTCAGATCAGCCAGAATCTCAGGCTCCTGCGCATGCCCAGCCATGGTTTCACAAAATATCTGAATCGACAAAACTCAACTGCGAAAAACAAAATTGTTTGTGGTGTAGTCATTGAAAATGGAAGGCACAGTGATGATCGTTGTGTCAATAGAAAATTACTTCTCCTGACAATAATGGGATGGCTAAGCACAAAGAAGGAAAAGAACGATGGCAAAAAAAGAGAAAGTTATAGAATTTTATCTTCTAGCTGACAGACTAACTGTTGCCTGGAAAAAATTTCTGTTTTTTTCATTTCGCTATTGCTTGAGTCTGTCATTGGGTTTGGGAAAAAGTGCAAATAAAAGGAATAAATAAATTAATTCATAAATAAATAAAATAATAATAATAAATATCATGTTAACTTCCCTTCACAAAGATTACGCTGTAAAGTCGCTGTATTGTGTTCTTTCCATGCATATTTTAATTTGCTATCGTATTGTTTACGAGAGAAAGTATGGAGGTCAGCAGCAAGCGAAGGACAGCACAAGCACACAGAGATAAATTGTGCGCGCAGATTTGTCAGTTATTCCTGATGTCTAGGAAGCTCAGGTGTATGGTTAGCCTGAAAAAAAAAAAAAGCCATAGACATTATTTAACTTACCAGATTTTTACCTGAACCGTTTAAGAATACAGATTTTGGGGCACAAAATGGGGGTCAGAATATTTTCCCTGATAAACAGTTTGAATTCTTACATTATTGTTGCGTCCAGTGAGATAGTCCCTATATATATAAAAGGTCGCCGTCCGGTGTGAGATTATGTTCGGAACCCCCATAAAATTTAACCCTCCGGCCCAAATGTAATACTAGAGGACCCCCCTCCCTAAATGACCCTTTACTCCCCCCCCCCTCTTTCTTTTTTCCGCCCTTCCTTTTTTTTCCCGTACTAAGTTCTGCACTCTTGACCTAATTTTCTCATTGTAGCGTGTGTTACATTCGTAGTTTAAAACGACAAGGCCTACTACTAATTCAATGTGCAATTGATTAAGAACAACTTAGAGAAAAGAAGATCTACATGTAGGCTACTTGATATTTCACTAGGTCTCATTGTCAGTCCAGCCCGCCTTTCTTTTCTTTTTTTTAAATCGCCATGGAAGCGCTTTTTAAAATAATTATTGTGGATTTTTAGCAGGTTTCCATTTAGATTTTAAATTATTCATGGAAATAAATAATTGGCGAGCTGGAATTTTAATAAAAAATCTGCGAGGAAGCCCATAGGAAAACGTTTTACACTTGCAGAGGGCTGGTTTGAAACTTATCCTCACAAACCTGTGTCTTGAAAGTCCAACTTTATGCCGATCAATCTTTTCCCCATATTAGGACAATAGAACAGTGATATTGGTGAATTATTCCTTTTAATTACTCAACTTCCACTTTTGTACTTCAGTCATATTTCCTTGTTTCTAGTTAAGAAGGGGAAATTAGTAGGCCCACTGTAATAATAGGGGACGGAGGAAAGGAACCAAAAAAAAAAAAAAAAGAGAGAGAATTCCTGCTTGAAAACAAATGCAACTTCTATCAACATGCAATGTACCGGGGTAATTTGACTGCATATGAGATAGTGGATAGTGGAAAAATATACTGTACATTTGTTGAAGCTTCAGTCAAATTAATTTCAAATGCAAGCATTGGATAAATAAAGGGTCATGATGTTAAATCACTGTACTTGTTATTGTTTCCAGAGCTCAGTAGATCTATGCTTACAGATGTGAATGGGGTGTTGTCAATATGATGAGGCGCGAGGGGAGGGGGGTGAGCAATGACACATTTTGTCCATACTTGTATGTACTTTCCTCCCTTGTCTGAGGGATTAAAGAAAGAACGAAGAGGAGGTCCATCCATCCCATAAAGGAGTACTGTATGTCATAAGGGATGCCCATTTTTTCTAGAAATCCCGATAGGAAATTTCATATACCGTGGACTCCCTTCGAAATACATACTGTTTTGACATTTGGACCGGGGAATCCAAGTATTATAATACCAAACCGACTGGGCCAAATTTTCCACTCTTTCACGCAGTGCAAATCGTTCACAGAGGTTAGAGAGGCTTTTGCGTAGGCCCGTAAAGATTTGGTTGATAATTTCAAAATACATGTACATGTAGGCCTACTAGGGAAACAAAAAGGGACGTGTTGTGGAATGAGATGAATTTGTATTTCAATGTCCTCGCGTACCGTGTTCCGTTTGACAAATTTTTTAACATTTAATGTATGTAGGCCTACGTGCATTCCGCATGCATCTGAATGTTTTTGGATAACAAATTTTTGAAAAGCGTTGTCGCCTACGTTAAATTTTGTATTTTGCATAATTTGAATGTTCACACGTATCCGGGTTATCGATTTCTATGGATTCCGGATGTCTGAAATTTTCGGCACAGCTGATTTTGGAGATAGCTTTGTCACCCACGCAAAATCCTTTGCTTACGCCATACTGAGAAAGGAAAAAGAAAGAAGGGTAACATAATTGCAAATCTGCACCGTAACGTCCTCGACTTACAGCATGACGTGTGTTGTGGGAGTATACTTAAATCTTCCAGGTCCAGAGTATTTCCAAAGACTTGTATACATAGCCGTTGACCGTGAACGCGAGATGATGGAGCGGGAAAGTTTCTTCAGTAATTATAAATGTGATCCTTGTGGGGGTTGGAAATGTCTGTCAGAATGTGTAAAATAGCACGTAGGCTTATTGTCTAAAAACTGTAACTGAGCAAAGCATGACGTTCTTTGTGCGTACCTTAACCCTGGGAGAAAAAAAAAGCAAGTTCTTCAAAGTGCCCGTTTCTACTAAAAGCCCTGAGGTAGGAGTGAAAAAGACGAAGGCTGGGGTAGGGGCCAAGCCGGTGGCTCGCCGCCAATAAATTTATCTTCACACTAGCACAATAGGCACTGCACACCGCATCTCGCTGGGCAATGTTGTTTTTTGTTGTTGTTTGGTAGTTTTTTTTTTTTCAATGCTGAAGCCTAAATGACAGTTAAAAAAATTATAAACTTACTTTTCCCATGTCAGTGTCAACTAATCTTGCCCATTCTCTTTTGTATCGCCCCATTACATGTAATTATTATTATGTTTGTTAAATTTATTCAAGTTTCAGGCACTTTAAAAAAAAAAAGGTTGTAAAAACCTAAAATACAGTGATCTGTTATTGTGCTTTCTTTAAACCTAAGGCTCGAGAGATTACTTGACACGCGTTCACTTCGTGCCTAGTGCCCTGGCGCCCATATGCTCTGAGGCAAGACCAGATCATTAGAGAGAGAGAGAGAGAAAGAGAGAGAGGAGGGTGGGAAAATGGATTTATTCCGGCCAATACCAGGTACCTTATCTAGTATTGGTAAAAAAAAGGAAAGAGAGCTGCCATCTGCATTTGCGTGCACTCAAGAAAGAAGTTGGTGTACGTACATCCACACTAACTTGCAAGACTTTATCTCTATTCATTCATATTCAGGTAGAAAACTTTTGGTCTGCCCCTCGAACAATTGTGCCGTACTTTGATGGGGCCAGTATGTAGGCCGCTAACTTGTAGATGTACAAAATATTGAAATGTATTACAACTGTAGGGCATATTAAATTTAATTTTGTTTGAAATTCCATGGAGCAATATATACTGTATGTACACATAATCAATAAACTATGACATCTGATATCAGTTTTCTAACAAACAAAGGCCCAAAGAAAAGAAAAAAAGATTAATTTTTAAATTAAAAAAACATTTGTATATCTTATTTCTGGGAATTTCTTCTTGAAATTCCATGTAAACCTCAATGACGTCATTGCCCATCTTCCCTAGATTTTAAAATATGCACGTGCGTGCTCGCCAGCGCACATGATGGATTTTCACTGTTCCTACTTGTACGTCCTGGGACCTCACAAACACCACACTTCTTAAAGGTTTGATTGTCATACTCTTAGTCTTATCTCCTGGGTCCCAGATACACCACACTCCTAAAGAGGATCTTATTGTTATATCCTAACTCGTACATTCTGGGGGCCGACAGACAATATACTTTTAAAGAGGGTTTCTGTTGTGTTCTGGTACAACCAAATAACCTAACCCATAACACAGTTATAAATCAAACGTCCTTTATTTTGGAATCTTTTACAATCAGCTGGTGGATCTGATAAACCGTTAGGCCAGACTACATTGCCAGGTTTTTATGTGTTGCCAAATACAATTATGAAAAGACCAAATTATAATACATAACAGTTTCCTAATTTAATTGTTCTTTAGAAGTGTGGTGTTGATCAGAAACCATGATGCACGAAAATGTAATTAGTTGATACTTGCGAAACTTAATGCCATAATTATTTAAACTGTAATTGAGCTAGAAAAAAAAATGGGGGCAAAAAGTGGACCCTGAGACTAGTGAGACAGAATACCGAGACAACTTATTTCTTCTGCCACTATTTGTCCACAAATTGCGCACAATATGAATACGGTGAGTACAGTTCCTTTGAGTTCAATTATGAAGGGGTGTGGTGCAAAGTGTTGCATTGTTGACATTGATCATATATATATGTGTGCTAGTTGACCAACAGAATACGACGAACCGATTTGTCCCGGGTGGACCACAATGAAAATTGAAATACACTCACCACTACTTTTTATTATACATGTAATAAGATTTGAATGTGATTCTAATGCAGCAGATGACAGACAGCAAGAGAGGGAAGATATGGCCACTTCATCCACAGTCAGTAACAAATATACCATGTCATGTAAAAATCAACCAAAGCATTTTCATCTGGAATTATGAAGTTTATTCCATCTCATAGGATAAGGCAATTCAAAGAAATTTGTTGAACTTCAACTCCATCTATCTACATTTATCATTGACAATCAATAAAACAATGATGACTCAGCCATCAAAATAATCATATTGATCAAACCGCATTGTTCACGGACTACCTTAACCCTGTCACTGTCTGGCGTAGGTGCATGTGATTGGGAAGGTGATTGTTAAGGTGGGGAATTACTGTGTTTTGTAAAGGGTCATTTTAGCTGCATACAATAATACATGTACAAATATTGTAATAGGTAGACCAAAATGATTTTTACTTTCTATTATAACTCACTATTTATTGTCTAATCTGACGGAGCTTGCTTTTCTAAGAATTTTTATACCAAATTTATTATTCTGGCTTGAAGGCTTTGAAAGTTATGGCATCTTCAAAAGTGGAAAAACACTTCGAATTTGCTGCCTTCTGCAAATTGCGTGAAACAAGTGCAAGTTATTTTCAAACACGTGCACTACATCGGCAAGATGCTCTGCGATCCCTTCTTATGAAGGGGTCAAAGCGGACCTTGCGGCTTCGGCCAAAAATGGCGAGACTATGTCTTGTTCAAGCAATAAAAACACATAGCTCCACACGCTAAACACTACAAAAGGTAGAATATTTTGACAGATGAGGACCTGATTTTTATTTTATACATGCCGTTTTACACACACAGCAGTAGTTGCCTTGTAATGTTCACCTAAAATTATGCCAAAATGGAATTTCACCCCTTCAGCGTGGCAGTTTGGACTATCTACTAGTAATATTTAATAGTTGAGGCCTACACTGATCTTGAAACCCTAACCAAACATACAATTCTGGAAAACCAAATTAATTGTCTCTGACAGCAAAAAGTTGAAATATGTGCCGATTTCACCGGCAGCGGTAGGGTTAACATACTAAAAAGCCTACATAACTATAAGAAAAAAACAAGCAAGCAAATCTCAGAACAGTTAAAAAATACTGGACTGGAATAACAGTGATTGAGTTGTCATATGGTTGAGCTCATATCTCAGTATTTAAAATGAAGGTGCAGAAGGCACTTATTCTTCTAGGAAAATACTGAAGAAATGCTGTCTTGCACTCAACACCAGCGAGAAAACAATGCTGCCTGATAAAACTGGAATATAATACCTACACAAACACATGTAATGTAGGAAAATAATCTGAAGCAAAACAAAAGAGTATCTACCACTAATCAAAATTGCAAAATTTATTCATTAAAAATACAATCGAGCACGCGAAATTCGAACACACCTCAGTAATAATCACAGATCCCACGAACAAAGATCTAGGTCCCGAATTTATTTCTCAATATTCTTTGCAGTTATTTCAAACGAACCTCGAACTGTGACACGGATTCGTCGAACCAGTTGCGAGTGTGATCCAAGTACCCTATAAGCAGGAAAAGAAAAAACCAACGCCACAAACTTCATTCGGTTAGCTGTAGCATAGCCTAGTGATGGCAGAAGCCAAACAGAGAAAAATGGTGAGTTGTGTTCACCATTCAGTTTATTTTATCGCTGTCGGTCCTTACCGAAGCCCTTCCAGAAGAGAAAAAAAAAGTGCGTTCGGGCACAAGGTCACATGCCGCTGTCTCCCCGTGAACCCAGTTTATTGTCTGTTTCTCTTGGAACTGACCATGGGGAGTGGAGGGGGGAGACGAAAGATTAAGATAGGTCATTCGTGGTAGATGTTGCCAGCTATATTAACCATTATTTCCTTGAATATACAATAATAATGCAAACTCGAACTAGATGAAGCCACCCCAAAGAATTTGAGTTTTCCGTGCTCGACTGTACTTTCATAAACTTAAAGATAGTTTTCATTGTCTAAAAAGGTATAAGTATAAAAATGCTGCCCCGGATTAAGTTGTGCTAAATTTTTGTGAAAACCAATACTGAAAAACTGTTAGTCTTCACTTCGAGTCTTCGGAAAATCACTACTTGAGGAACTTTGTGAGTCCGGAATTTCCACAGTGTTATCTGAGCTTGTAGAGGTCTCTTCTGACGTCATCAGTTTTGCTGGCGACCCCGTCTCCTGCAAGAAACAAAATGCAGGGTAATTTTTAAAAAAACAGAAAATCTGAAGAAAGGAAATCTATTCTCCTAAATATTGCGCAAAAAATTGGTCACATTTGTTAGATATGAACTCAATCCTGCCTAATCTACTTTCAGGAGTCACATATACAAGGGGCTAATCTAATTTTTAGCATAATTATAAAAAAATGTTTAAATATGAAATAAAATACTTAGAATGTGAACTTTCAATACTGCTTGTCTCTGCATCAGTGTCACGAGTTAAATGTAAATCTGTTTCATTTGAAGTCCTCATCCCATCTCTAACTTCCCACATAAATTGTAAAAGTGCTTGGATATTCATGTTCACAAACTTTAAAATTATTAATAACATCCCAGGAAGAAGGAAGCAGATACATCTATTATGCCTTCTGCATAGGTGCCACTGTCATGATCACATTAGGATTATAAATGCCGTGCTAGGTCACGACGTCAGTGAGTTAATTTTTACGATCCTGTTAATTATAACCAGTGTAATTTGTCCTTGAGCTGTTCTCGTGAATAGTTTGTTTTGAAACACCTTTTTTCTTATAGATGGAGAGAAGGAGGGGCGAGACAGAATAAATGTATAGCTAGGAATGAGAGAGCAGTTCTCGACCCCGTGATTATGATTAACATAGGGAAGGGGCGAGTAAAGGTAGTTTATTTAGACGCTTAGTTGGCGTTCGGAAATTCGTGCATAAGAGTAGAAAGCACGGGGTTTAAAGATTTTAGTAGTTAATGTTTCACATTTTAAATTTTATTGTCTAGGTAAAGTTGACCTTGATTTTGGCGCAAGGCCGTGACGAGAATAAATTAATATTGCAGGCTGAGCCCGAGTGGCTGCACCAATCAAATGTATGAATCTGGACGGAAGGTCGAGACATAACTTTAGTATTTAAACCCGTACAGAGCTTAGATAGTGGCCACATGTAGACAATCCATTTACGAAGTGGACGGCGATAGTCCTCAGCCAGATGAGAGAAATAGAGACGCAGTTGAGCAGTCCATATTGTGAGGAGCGTGATTCTTTAAAGCTCCAGAGCCTAAGCTACTTGGTTTGATATATGAACCCACAGCGATTACATCCAGCGCTCTCACTCCCAGTGAGAGCCGCATGGTAAGAGTCAACTACTAATCTGTAATAATGGAAGTGAAACGTTCCACCTATTTTTGAAGACAGTTGCAGAGCTGCCGCCAGACAACGCACTGTTGCACAGAGCATTCTCCATGGCGTGTATAGAGGAAATGTTAGAGCATTCTCCATGGCGTGTATAGAGGAAATGTTAATATCATAACGTGTTTCGTTGGAATAATAGAATTTAAATTGTAATATCCGTCGCCACGTGCACGGATTCTATTTGGCATTTAACTCATATGAACTGCAAATAGTTAGATTGAATAAGTTAGTTTTTATAGAAAGCTTTAGTTTCATTAGTTAGATTCAGTTGCCTTTGAATTGAATTTATATTTATATTTATATTTGTTACATTAATTACATGTAATTAAACTGCCCTACAGTTCTGCTAAAAATCAAAGCAATTGATTTATTTAGTTTTTAGAATGCAAGTATTTTATTTTAGTGTGTTCGTCGATTGTGGGAGCGGACCTCGCAAGAGTGTCAGTCGAATTATCCCCATCTAACCCACATCGCGACAGCCACCCAGGAAATATGAAAAAGGAGGAACTTTTTTTCGACTCGCTGGGGGGAGGGGTTGGAGGTGTTGCCCCCCTCCCCCTATTTAGAATTTTTTTTTTAAATCAAGCATAAACAACACAATTTGGCGGTACCTAAAGTGCTATTTTCATGGGTGCCAGCAACGGAGCCATCTGAAACCTGAAAATCACTTTGACCAAATCAGCCAAACCTGAAGTCGCTGGCACCAGGCAATGCAGTGATAAAATGACAGACCTACGAACTAAATGACATTTAAAGCACATACACCAATGCCACATAAAGGCAAATTTCAAATAGAGAACAAAACACTTTACATGTCACAATGATGTACCACACTTGCTGAGTATTTCATGTACACCTACAACTTTCTTTTGTTCATAATATAATGTGTGACTGCAGCAGCTTTTGTCCTACAAGATGAATAACATTTCGTAGAACAGTTAATCTGAATAAGGAAAAATTTCTCCAATAAGTTTGTAGAACCTATCACAAACATCCAACAGACAAAACATGGCTTTTGTGCCTGTTTATTATTAATATTATATTCATGTACATGTATGTATATTGTGCCCCTTGAGTCAATAAAATTGATCCTGTTATCTCCCTTTCAACTCAACGCCGTTATGCTGATGCTGAGTTTTCCTTTGTACGGAAATAGAAACGTCAACGGAAACGTCGAAAACCCGTCAAGAGAAATAGGACTACATATCTTCCTAATGGAGTTTTGACGTTTTCGTTTCCGTACCCATGAAAACACGATTTTAGCAGTATGCTGTTGCTTCACTCACACTGCTTACGGCCCCCGTGGTTATAATAGAAAAGCTAGGCTTAAAAGTCTCACTCACGCTTGATAAGTACCGTTTATTGGACTGAATAGGTTGAAATCCGGCTATGCCCGATGATATTGACGCCAGAGAACTCGAAGAATCTGAGGCGGGCCCCTTCAGGCCTTTGTAAACTAAACCAACCGTCGTCGGGTTGGTCTTGTACAATGATTATTAGCCAGTAGCCGTACAAAATGTATCAGTACAGATCTAGTGATCATGCTCGACCTTGACCTAGATTCTAGATTTTTATGTAACAGTACTGACACGTCACATCGATCCGCACAATATATTCCACGTTTACAATACACAAGGAACCAAGCAACCAGGCATTCCAAACGAAAGCATCCATTGTCAATCGACAATATAATTTCGAGTAGATCTACCATTGCAGGCATCTAAAGCATTAATGCTGGTGGTGACATGGGCTGACACACAAAGCCAGTGCAACACATGATAGGCTACGTTCACTCATACTCATACGACACGCGGAACAAGCGGGTCTTGACCGGACACAGTACAGAGTCTCGTGACCCTTCGCTCACTTTCAAGTTCGCGTTATTGTCAGCGCGATGAAGAGCTGCTGATGCACATGGAGCGCTTGATCTAAAACGGCGAATCAGGCAGAACACGACTGTCACGAGCAGAGTTAGGGTCTTGGGGATGTTATGACTGCACGAGAGGCAGCTAACTCACACTCGGACACAACCACACAAGAAAAGTATCAAATAACTAGAGCGTATATCTATGTCAGGCCGGTCAGGCCATCTTATTATTTAAATATTAATAAACAAAACAAAAGACAATAGAGGTATATTCAAAGCAATAAATTCTAATTACTAACTTAATCTATGATATTCATGTAACTATGGTTGATTATTGGATGTACTGCAATCAATAGCAAATGGGTATATTATACGAAACTAGATATCAATCTAAAGTGACAGTTGAGTCGCTACTGGCCAGTCGCCAGGCAAACTCTCCCTAAATCATATGGGCTTGAATGTTAGGAGAGCCCAGTACGTTCAAAGCCTACAGAAGCACACTTCGGCTTGTAGGTAATTAAGCAGTTGCAAAAGACTATATATATATA
Organism: Onchidella celtica; assembly: GCA_963931925.1. NCBI lineage: Eukaryota > Metazoa > Mollusca > Gastropoda > Systellommatophora > Onchidiidae > Onchidella > Onchidella celtica. The sequence goes on along the minus strand of OZ007575.1, from coordinate 32,383,295 downwards.
TATGCACAATCACTATTCAATTCATCAACAATGTGCTATATTACTTCAATCATACTATGGAGATAGATCTATAATACGGGCCACTCGTTCGTCGAGTGCCAGCTGGCGTTTCCTTAGACTTCCTATGAGGCGGTGGTTCTCTCTCTATCTCTGAACTTCTATTATGCTTAGACAAATAAGATATGTTACCGTTGGTCACGCCTACTTGTAGGCACGAACATCAAAAGAGCGCAGCGTGGGCTTTTAAAGGTCAGCCCACTCAGACCTTTCTTTCTAGAGCTCAGTCAGTCCGATTAGCAAGGACTTCTAGTCTTCAAATCACACAGTTCAGGTACTGGCCAACCGGAGATACTTCACGACACGATGCTCTGCTCGTCTGTATTCAATGAATCTGAACGTTACACGATGTTTTATACTATCCAACTACCCAGCAGTGCTAGTCCGCTGGCCCAATTAGTTCAGCTATCTCATTGGCCGAAACCTCCCACCATTTTAATTGTAGTAATACATCTGCACTATTCTACCAGCCAGTTAACGTGCAAAAACTTGTCTAGTCATACTTAACAATGTCAACTATCCCCACCTTGTTTCACCCCTACTCCATTACTTATTAATCACGAACATTAAAACTGACAAGCGTGAATCTAACAGTTTAACTTTACATTTATTTACTCACCAACTATAATTCGCGAGGATCGTTCAAGGCCACCAGCCAATTTCTCATGGCCCTGGTAAAAAAACCACTCACGCTCTGCGTGAGATCTAACAACATCCGAATCATGACAACGACGGTAGCACTATGTTGACGATGCGCCCGGGGACGCGGGGTATGCTAAAAATAGGCGCAAATTAGGCCGATATCTCGAACTCGCACACTTGCGCGAATTTTTTGGTGTTTTTTCAATTCTTCACATTACGAAACGGGAAAAAAAATTTGGAGATACAGCGAAACCCGAAATCCGGTATATACCCGAGGCCTGGCACCCATGTATTTTATTAATGTAGCTGCGCAACCAGCGTATAGCGGCGAAAGTTGGAAAAAATTCAAATAGCGGAAAACCGCTATATAGCGGAAAAGTGGCACCTATGTTTCTGACAAAAGAAGGTTAATATCTCATATAAAATCATGTTTATTGCAGAAGTTTCGCATCTAGAACCATGGTTGCTAAGAATGTTTGAAAACTATGTCCTATGCAGTGTTTCACGGCACAGGAGTCTAAAATCTACTCATTAATTTTGATGGCGTGTGACAGCGTGGTAGGCAGTACTGGGTTAACCAATGAATCCATTCTGAACATCATCAATATTTGGTCTGATACACAATTCTAAATGCCGAACTGTAATAGTTTTGTCACAATTTGAGACCGTAACTGTCAGGTGCTAAGTAGGGCATAAAACTAATTCAAAATTTCAGAATGTGTCCAAACCGTAGAAAATTGCCAAGGTGGAGGGGCCTGGTCACTGCAACGTTTCAGAGCAAATTTCCACACTCCAAAGCCAGAAAGACCAGTTGTAAACCAAGATTTCTCAACGGTATACAGACCTGTGGGCAGACAAAGCCAATATTATAAAACTTATCACTTTTTTTTCTCAAATTCGATACATAAGCTCCGCTGAGAGATACTGTCTTTTCCAAATACAACAATACAAATGTATTTATCTCAATAAATTAAAACTAGTGTTTTCAGACTTTCGATAATCTGAGTAACGAATTTGATTTCATTCAAGTTAAAATGGAAAATGTACCATGCAGTGGCCGAATTTTCTACATGTATTTATACGATTGTTCCACATGTTAAGGCCCTTTGTTGTCCAAAATGAACTCAATAGACAAAGACAGTTGCACATTTTCTGACAAATCTGGTATCACAAAGTTTGACTTTGAGGACAGCATGTCAACACAAGAACAGCTATACTGTGCTAGAAAAAGCAAAGATAATGGGCTGATTATAGCAGAATGTCCCCATCAGAAGCGCCCACAGAAAGTATTTCACATACATAAATAATCAATACCATTCTGATCAGACCTCGTAAGCGACAAAATTTTCAAAATACGTTTTTTTAGTTTAAATGCGTTCTCTGAGTCAAGATGCACATGACACAGAAACTCTAAATAGGAAAACTGGAGAAAAAGTGTTTTAAATCAGTATAAACAAAACACGTAACTCCACCCTCTCAATTTTCCATTCTGTTCAGATCTAGTAAGCGCCAAGATTGTCGCTTGAGAGCTCTGACCACACCGAAATGCAGTGATGCTTGACGCCTAGGGGCGCTTACAAGCAGTGGTTAAGTCTAGTGAGGTAAGGTCTTGCTGACTGTTTGTTTTTTCCACTGCTGTACTCTCTTTAATATCTGGGACAATGAACAGTGTTAGGCAAGCTTGCTGAGAGCTCACCGTCACTGTCTTTCCTCCCGACACTCTGAAGTTTGTCATAATCAATGCAATTAAATATCAAATTATCTTCATGTTACGGGCGAGGAAATCACTTGACCAACTAAGGGCACAATAATGACTATCCATTCTCAGCGAGCAAATCACGCGACCAAATGAGGACATAGCATAGACTGTCCATTCCCAAGGAGGAAATAATTTGACCATACCAGTGGACAGGTCATTCGTATTTAAAAATCCCAAGAAACCCTTTTATTTCTTATGGTTATTACTTGTGTTTGTCTGCATTTTCATGTTCACCAGTCTTTACACAGTAAGTAGATTTTTGTGATGTGTTATCTCATAAGATCAGGCATTCAGTCATGGTCAGAAAATCCTTAGAAGTCTTCGAAGAAAAATTCAGTAACATAAACAGACCTTTAAAGAGTGCCCTACTTCCATTAATTTGAATGTGTCAAATTCAGCTATTAATGAACTCTTAATACTTAAGCGATGTCAATAACCAGACGTTCAAAAGTTTGCAAGATTTTTTCCTTTTCAGCTTATAATGACAGTACTCTTGACGATTCGGTAGCGGCTCAGCCCGATGCAGTTTCTACCCAGGATAATTATGTGCATCCACGAGCTTACAACTTTAAGGGCAACCTTCACTCACTGCAGTTACTGCTCAGGACGATGTGTGTCCACAAATCAGCTTACAAATTCAACGGCAACATTCTCCTGCTGCAGTTTCTACCAATGAAAATCGTGCTCCATTGATAAGTTCACCCATGAGGGATCTATATCACCTTCACCGAATAATGGAGCTGTACCGCCATTCTCATTCTCAGAGGCACTAACAAGGAAAAGGAAGAAAAACGTTTCTGGATGGAAATATAACAAAGGGATGAAGACACATGAACTGGAGCAAGCTTAGAAGGGGAACGGCAAACAGATGCCTTCCCGACAAATGAAAGGACCATGTAGATGTAGGAGTAATGGGACAAAGTGCCAAGTCAGGACCCGTGCTTGACTACATCGGGGACACTACAGCTACTGCATCCCCTTCCCAGGCAATTACTGCTCCTGAGGAACCACCTTCCATTACATCTTCCAGCTCCAATCAATCCTCAAATGGGGGTCTGGGAGGTCAGTCCTAGTACAAGAGAGCTTCAGAAGACTAAACCTTCCCTGTGATAAAGTTCTTTGCTCAGCTTCCAAAAATGCCTTCCCACTATTGCTGCAAGCGCACGGGGAAGTCATAGATTGAGCTTTTTCTTTTTTTGCTGTCCAGCAGAAGCAAAGTGTCCAGAGAGATCTTACACGACGAGCTCAATCTTTCTCTGTTCACACCGTGGAAAGATCAGTGTGATCTTTATGTGGGCCACACATACGTTTACATGGATTGCGTTCATAAGACCAGTGACACAGCTTTGATGAACGTAATTATCTCTGTGCCAATGGATTAAATTAACATCTTCCAGAAGGCACGAGACAATGGCAAGCCATTCGAGAAATCTTTTCTCAGCCACAGGTTCTTCAGGGACTTCTCCAATATGGAGTAGCATCAGCCAGGTCATTGTAATGGAGACCCAGTTGTCATTTTTGCTCTTTCATCTTTGAGATGCACACCCCTACAAAAATATTCACTGCAAACTGGCATTTGATGATGAGTGGACAGAACTGCCGAAAAGCAGAGGACAAGCTGCTGTCACCATCAAACCACCGGCTAGGCTATACCACGGATCTGTGAAAATTCCAATCTAAAGACAACCACTTGCAAGAACTGAAATCAGTGATCTTCAAAGATTACTGAATGCCTGGGGATCGCTTTTTTTTTTAAACGTTCAATGTCAGTAAGATTTTTTCCTTGTGACAGATGCAAAGGACTTTTGGTTCTTGCCTATAAGCTACAACCGAACTTTCAAATTTATGTCCATTTTTTCGTAATTGACCACCACCATAATATTTTGGTTCTTGTCATAACAGTATTATAAACAAAATAAATCATTTAAATTATAACTTAAATTCCTTGGGGGTTTGTTTTTTATTTTGTGTAATCTTATCTTTTTACAGTATGCACATGTAAACCAATGATCTTCTCTTTACTTCATCTTTGAGAATAAACCGTTAATGCCATATGAGGGACTTTTTGTCGCTTAGGAGTGGCAGAGTTCCGTTCTCATCAAACCTCGTAAGCGACATGGTTGGCACTTACGAGGTATGATCAGAGGGATTTTCAGTGAACAAAGCACGTAAGGTCCATTACGTAATTATTACAAACGATACCCATAAATTAACGTCATCCATAATTAAGTAGTTATATATAATGGATGTTATGCATGGATTTGAGGAAACTTGAAACTATACTTTAAGACTAAAGAGTGGATCAGTTTTTTGCTTCTTCTGAAAAATTTTCTCGCTTGCACGCTTACACTTACGAGGTCTGATCAGAATGGTATCGATATATTTGTTTAAGGAGGAAGGCAAGAGCAGTTTGAGATTACAGAGAAATGATTTTTCTGTCAATGTTTCATCAATAAGCCACCACATGTGAAGTTTAACCCTCTCCTCTCTAAGGGGTGCTCTCTAATACACCCTCAGATCCCAAGCCCTGCCTCCGATGCTAAGATCCTAAGCTTTGGGAGGTAACTCTTATTTCCAGATAGTCTTATTTTCATTTTCACTCAAAACAGACTCAGTTGACATAAAATTGTACTGAAAGTGAAGCAAAATGGATCAAGATTGCACTTTTGTCAGCAACACTGGGAGTATGTCCAGATTAATTCATCAGCCCCACTTGCTGTTACAACAGATCTAGAGATCTACTACAGCTGTCCATTTCTGCATCTGCAAGATCATTATCATCCGACCTTCTCCTTCGATGTCTGATTCACTTTCCTCTTCCACATCCAATTTTTTTATAACATTATCAACGAGAGTTTGTAAATAAATGCCAAGGCTATCAAACCTAATTTTGACTGAAAATTGTGCGCAAATTATACTAATTACTATTAATATTTCAGAAATGCCTCAGAGCACCAACATCTGATTTTCACTAAAATTACTTTTAAAAAATCAGTGCTATTTGGCAGCAAATGATAATCAAGCTGAATTGCTTTGTGTGCCCAATTTCATTGTCATGAAGTAATTTAGACCAAATGTTCACTGAGGGTGCATTTTGACACAGCAAAGCGGAATCGGTAATGGTGCACACTGTGTTGCATTAGAGAGGAATTGATAAAGGTGCACTCAGTCACATTAGAAAGGAAAGGGTCAACATAAAATATTCTCACCATCATATCTGTAGCCGTCCTCTGGGGCAAATGGACTGTCAAGCTTATATCCTCGAATCACTCTCACTGGGTTTCCAGTCTCCACATTTTTGCTAAGAGCCAAATTTCCTCTTGTCAGTGTTTGGTCTTTTGACTGAGGTGCTGTGCGAAGGTTCTGTGTGGAATCATGAAAGATAAGAAACCACTAGTGCAATGACCAAGAGCTATTTGGGATGAAATTTTCAATATTTGAAAATGAAGAGAAGTTGCTATTGAAAAAAAACAAAAAAAAAAACAACAAAAAAAAAAAAGTCTAGCTTTTGTCATTGGTAAGGTACTGTTGAGAGAACAGCTGTTCTCAGGGGTGTAAATGACATGTGAAAAAATTCTCTGAAAATGAAACACCAGGGGCCGCGTAAGCCCCTTATAGGGAGTCCAGGGGGGTTAACGCCCCCCAGACAAAATTGATTTTCACACATTTACAGCTTAAAAATTGGCCTCTCCTGAGCAGAATTTGGTTAAATTAATAGGGATAAAGAGACTTTAAAAAGGAAGAAATAAACTAGAAAAGACTACACTGGACAATTAAAGAGTGGTACAAGAATAACTTTCAGAAGAAAAAAAAGACAATGTGGTAATGGCCATTAGGTACATACCTTACTTTGCTTTGTAAATGTGATGTTTCATTCCTCTACAAGTTTTGGTTGATTATAGTTCTTATTTCATTGTCAATAATCACATAAAAAATTCACTTCTCCCTATCCTTGAGAGAGACTGGCTTGGGCACTGAAGCTACCTCTAAATCTGCCCTAGATCTATTGTGTTCTTGCTCAATGTTGGGAGCATCACCATAAGGCATAGAGGGAGGTACAGCTGAACTAGATCTAGAACTAAATCGAGGCAGAGATTGACTACTGATATCTGCAGTACCAGAAATCTTACTGGATGCTGCCTGCACTGCAATAGGAAGACTCTGGTTAGATCGAAAAATACGACAGTTTCGCTCGTGAGCTTTAGATCGGTTGGCATGGTCCTTTAAACAACGCACACCACCACTGCCGTACTTATCTCACACTTGCAATAACAGCATAAAGCAAACCCATCTTTGTCTATCTTACGGAAGTAATCTGAAAAATAATCGCCATTGTCATCTTTCAACAACAACCAATCCCATCTAAACTTGTTCCTACACTCTAGATCAATGGCATCAACTGCTGTATCTCGTTCAACAAACTTGGGAAATCTTCGTGAACACGCCATGATGTTGTTTACAACTAAAAAACAATAAGAGTTACTTCCCTTGCCTTGCATCTATTTTCCCACTTGGCTAGGCTATTTTCGTGGGTCAGAGAATTTTCCTCTGAAACCTCGGAGATTCTCGGACTAACGATAGTGAAGGAAACTCGTTCGTCAGAGAATTTTCCTCTGAAAATTCGTCATACAGATAGCAAACCAATGTCGTGACAATAGTATTAATGTAGTTGTGAAATTAACTGTTTTTATTCGTAGTTTTTAGGTTTCGATTTGTTACTGTTTGAAAAAATATATTATCAGTGAATAAAGAAAACAAAAACAACCTGAAATAACTAAAAATAAGGATAGATTTAGTCCTAAATCTAGGAATTTACCCTCAAAATTCAACAACATGAGAAAATCTGAAATCAGAGAAAATCTGAACGATTTACATCCCTGTGTTCTTTACTCTGACAAAAAAAAAAATTGGTTACTGAGAATGTAATTAATGATTTGAGAAATGAAGACTAGTCCATTTTTCAAATTTTTCCTTTTCCTTATTCACTGTAATAACTTTTACTACATTAGGCCAAGAAATCATACAGAAATTAGGTATGTAAATTATAAGTATAAGTATAAAATGTGCACAATTTCCACGCAATGTATTTGTTCATAATAAAAAAAACAGCAAAACACTTACTTTAGGATTTGCTTTTGTACCTTTCAAATCACGACCACCTGAAAAAGAACAAAATTATTAACAAATGAACAAAAAACAACATCATACTTTCATTAATCAAAATCATTTCACTGCAGTTACCTACGAGCTTCTGGTCAGAGAAAAGGACAGTCAGGTTTGACGCGACCCAAAACTATTGTGCACAAAATGGCTACTTCATGAAAAACTTTTGGTCTTCAAAGCCTTTCAAATTTTCAAAATTACATAAAAGAAGTTATAGATGTGCTATATATTATGCTCCTTCATGTAAAAGAATAAATCGGGAAAGGGCACAATATTACATAAAATTTTTTCAAATCTTTCTCATTCTTAAACAAAGACTGAAAATATTTCATCATGCATCAGTTGTCATAGAATACTCAATATCTCAGTAACAAAAAAGACAACAAGACAAACTTTTTTCCTACGAACGGGTATAACACTTTTTAACACACCTGCAAATTAAATAACCACCTCAGTAATGGACACCCCACAGGATACTTATACCAAGACCTTACAAAGGCTGACAGACTGAAAATGACATTAATAATTTCCTTAGAAAAGAGAACATAAACATGAAACACTGAACACATGTCACATAAACTAAAAGCATTGTGTCATCACCGCTCTACGATAATGGCATGTGGCAGACTTATGCCAAAAGGCAACTGACGAGTGATGTTTCATTGCATTCCTGAGCATGAGAGCTATCAGATAAAGAAATGCACCAACAGAAATATGTAATACAGTGGAACTTGGCTATAACGGCATCCATGGGACCACTGCAAAATTGCCATTTCTAAGCGAGGTCCAATTATAAGCAAGGTCAAAGGCAAACCACTCATATTTTAGGGCTTGTCCAGGAAGCAAAAAAATTTCAGTCTCTACAGATTCAAGCCTTGTTTTTCACACTCTTGTCCACCTCTTCAATTAATTTTGCCTTCATTTCAGAAGAAAAGCATTTTCTCTTCTTTGTCGCCATCATTAAATCATAAAATCACAGTGCAATTTTCGTTCTCAAAAAGTGAATGGTGATGGGCTCACTCAAAAGTTAGCGCAGCAAATGACAAGTCTTGGTCGTGCTTAGATCTACACACGATGCACACACAGAGTGACCACTCCCTAAATTACTTAACCCTAGTCCTGCGGGAGGCCACTATATTGGCCTCCTCGCGCAATACGTGAGGCATGCAAGGCCATTATTTTGTCCAAAACGCCTAACCGCGGGTCCTGTGGGAGGCCACATTTTTGTGTAGCAACGGTGCGCCTTGCACTTTGATATTCGGTTGCCGCGGCTGTCATATTTTTTTCACGTTTTTTTTCCACACTATTTTCGCGTGTTTATCCTGTCACCTCTACTACATTTAACAAAATGGTACCGGCATCGTCGCATTAAGTTGCAACTATTCGTAACTATTCGTCATACTGATGTAATAGTACTGACGGTCTGAAGTTCGAACTGGGGAAAATCTTGGGGAAACTTTTACTTTGATGCTGGTTGTCGTCCACATGTGAAATGGGAGGAAAGGGGCCATGTGCATATTTAAGACACCGTTCTACGTCTGTAATTATGAATTCCGATGTAATATTAGGGCATGCCGCATAAGGGCGTCTGTTGGTAAGTTTTTCATTAGGGAAAACTGGGAGAAAATGACCGACTTTGTTGTTGGTCATTGTAATTAGAGAGATATTGTGTTCCTTTGAGTTTGATTAAAATCAAGAGTGTATGAAATGGGGATTTCAAATTATGCCATTGTACCTGCGGTCCTTTCAATCCGAGGCCATTATACTTGAGGTCTACTGTAATCCAATAGAATCATAATGCCACAAGTCACCAAACAGGGATCATAGTATTAATTACAAAGTGGAATAGAGAAAATACTGAGTTGTGTTTCCCATTCAGCTTTGGCTTAGAAATATTAAAAAATGGTCCCCAAACAACACCAAAGGAGGAAAAGGAACTCATTTTTCTCAGTACAGTAGTCTCCGTCTAAGAACCCGGTCAACGGGAGACAGAAAAAGCCGGTTCCTTAGGCGGACCGGGCACTTAGGCGGATACCAAAGGATGCCACCCATATTTGACTTCCTGTGTCCATGGCTTATCCCCCTTGATTGCTCGGACCTGGTTCGTGACCTCGTAATGAAAATAAAGCGTTGAACATTTTTTTTTTTTAATATTTTTTTTTTGCGAATGGTCAAAGTTACGACTTATGGCTAGCAGAATGCTCTTTTCTTACAGTGATGATTGTGTAACGAATAGGACAATTCAGACTGAACAATCAAGTTGTGAATCATAGGTGCCGATTTTAGACAACACGAGGCCCAGTGATACCCTGTGTAATAACCAGAATCAGCCACAAGTACACGTACATGCCGTGCAAACCAAGCACGTGGTTAATTACGTATAAAATTCTGCCCCTCCAGTTAGACAACAATAGATGTTAGGTAATGACTATGTTAATTTAGTCTAGGAGTGGCCTGCTTGCACATGAAAGACGTAACTGGGCTCCATCCTTTGTACGATTCGCCTCCCCCTACCTTCCCTCCACCCGCTCTTTTTCACTGTACTGTGTGGCTTTCTTTGTCCTATCCCGTCTACTTGAAAGAGAATTTTGCGTAATAATATGGACATTTTACGTACAAGTGTGCTCGTCTCTCGGTCAAATGCCGGGTTCTTAGGCGGATTTTTCATTTTAGAGCGGGTTCTTACGCATGTAAATTTACAGTGAAAAAATTCGGTTTCGCGGCAACAGCGGGTTCTAAGACGGATCGGGTTCTAAGGCGGCGAGTTCTTAGACGGAGACTACTGTATATGAAAAGTGTCAAAAATGATCTATGCCTAATATTAGAACACAGCAGTAATGATGTGCACACTGTAATCACCTTCTTCCATTATACTAGACTTGGCCTTCATTTCCAAACATGGCAGACATTTCTTTTCTATACACCTTAACTACAGAAGAGTCATGTAAGATAAGGGTCAGTCGGCCTGGTCGTGGTGTAACAAGAACCTATAGATGAGATTTAACCTTATGGTTCCCTGAGCCTTACATGAACCTGCACCTGGGCTCCTGAGCCAAATCCTAAAACCCTCTTCATAAGGTCATTTACAAAGACATCATGCATAGACAGGACATGTATAGCTATTAGGATTGCACTGTAGGTATGCTTTGACATCAACACCCAAAACGACATAGAGCGTGCACTCGGTATATAGACAAGTAAGGCGCCGCAACGCACAGGTCGTGCTCAGGGTCATGGGGTTATGAGCACAAAAACAATTACCTTCTCCAGTATATGTAAAGCATTCTCCTAGGTCGACATCATCTTCGTAGCCACCTGAGAGAGCAATGGAATAAGCACCACTTTCTCCTCCATGTATACCAGCTACAGTAGGTCTGGAAAAATGTGGTTTAAATTGATAAGTGTTAATAGTGATATAAAACTAGGGCTATACAAAAAGGCAGAGAACTAGACATCCGCTAAATCTGCAACGCGAACGCCGTTGATAACAGCCTACTAGGCCCAGCAGTGCTTTTTGTGTATGTGGCCCCGGGCAACTTGGCCACAAAGAGAAAATGGAGACTGTCAAAATCAGTCCATTTCAAGTACACAATTTTAATCTTTATGCTTCATTTCTTAACTCTTTCCGGATGTCAGGGTTAGGGGCTTTAGTCCAGTCTGGATGTAATTAATTTTTTCCCACTTTGGGAAAAAACAGCATGGTTCAGAAAAACGCTTACAGAAAAAAAAAGGATCTGATAGTAAAGTAAAATGTTATACATCAAATAAGAGAGAACTGAATGCAGAATACAATATAAATCCGGAATATGTCCCAAAAGAGTTAAAGAGAGTTTTAATGTATGTGTTTGTTCAGGAAAGTGGGTTGATTGGCTAACAAACAGAAACTTATCACACATTCCTTCAATGAGATTTGAGCTAGATATACAAATTAATTTGTCATTAAAAACGACTGAGTTTTCAGCTCTTCTAACTATTCCGCAGTTTGGCAAACTTTATATTCCTGCACTGCTAATTTAAGATAACAATAGCGCAGTAGAAATCTAAAGTTCACATTATCTGGCAGAAAGCTGAACAGTTCATTATGAACTGTCATCCTGTGTGAAGTGACCAGCAACAGTTGGTTGACCTGTTTATGTTGATTTATTTATTGCTAATGATTTTTTTTATTAAATACTGTTTCAATTATCCCATTTTTTTCAACCCTGCCAAGGTCCTCTGTGAGCAAAACATCAATCACATTTTTTTCATTCTTCCAGAATGTATTGCTTTATTTTCTTGTTGATTTCTTTTTCTAAGGCAGGGCTGCAAAATAAACCTGTTTTTTTAACTACAGTGTAACTTGAAACAGTTTCAGCAGTCTTACTATTAGCCTTTCCTTCAATTTTACAACACATTCAGCATTTTTCCTGAAACCTAACTACAGTGGAAAACAGTTAAACCGAAAGAAAACTGAAGTCCCTGAATTTTTATCTTTGTTAACAAACAAGCGCTAAACCGAAACAGCCCTATTGTTAAACCAAAAAGAAAATTGCTTGATTCAGTGGCCAGTCCACTGTGATTCGGCATAGGTCAAGTCAACTTTAATACTGTACCATCCCTCCACCCCCCCCCTCCCCAAAATAAATTTTTTAAAAACCGAGCAGAGCATGCTTTGTTCTGAATGATTGTACAGAACAGAGGCCTACAAGGGAGCGGCAGCACTACGGTACGGTGGTAGGGGAGAAGGAGGGAGGCCTATAATTTTGCTGGTCCCAAATCAGACGGCAGCAGACAGGACTTTTGGCGCATCGCATGTGACCTTTCGTGTAAAATGTATGATCGATGTTGGAGAGAGAAGACGGTGTACTAACGACCACAGACAGCGTATTTCATGGCATCGTGAATGGTAACGGTAACGAGATCAGCAAGATGGCAGTTCTGTACTGCCTGTCCACACTCATGTCTTTCTACTCTGAGTGTTGGTCCACATTCATCCGCATATCCATTCTCCTTATGTCCCTAGACTGAGCAATCGCCCGTCCTCATTATCACTATCAGTCAAAAAAACACAGCAACGGAGGAGTATGAGTCTTTTTTGCTTATGCACTTACTTGATTTGTCCTCTTCGATAGTGATTTGGGCTACCTCTCTTGAAACTGGTGTTTTTCAAGCCTCCTATCGGTAAACTGAAACTCTTTCTAAACCGAAAGCAAACCCATGGTCCCGCCAATTTCGGTTTAACCGTTGTCTATTGTTTATATATCAAGCAGAATCTCATCGAAAGTGAATAAATTAAATGGCTCAAAAACATGTTTATCAATTAACTATTAACAAAATGTCAATATTACCAATGTTTTTGTATTCAAACCAACCAATTGAAAGAAAGGGGGAATAAACATAAACCATGCACCAAAATAAAATGACAAACTGAAAGCTGTTCACAAAACAATACAGCAGCAAAGAAAAAAAAAAATTCCATGTTCACAATCTGTTATCAGAAGGTCATCTCCAAGGAAGACAGAGATCAGCTATCTTTTGACATTCATAGAAAATTGCATAACCACCAAAATTCAAATCTGAATCAGTTTCAGTGCAAATGTGAGTAATGAGCTGATACGAATTTTCCGGTTTAGTCAGAATCGGTACCACATTTTTGCAAAACCATAGCATGTTCAAAAGCTACCTGTGCACTCCATCCCTACAGCTTTCCATGCGAGTCATCCACACTGTTCCAACCTCAATGTCTGTGCATAAAAATGGACCACAATAAAGCTAGGTTCAACACTGTGACTTTGTGACATAAAAGTGCATGACCATAACACAGTACTAGAGCACCACATATTGCATGTAGGTCTCTAATATAAAAACTGAAAACTATAAAAAAAAAAACAAAATGCTGTAAATAAGAAAAATCAGCATGGTGGCAAACAAAGAAGCATCATACCAGAAATTCTATCATGCAAAATTAAAAGATATAAAAAGCTACATGCTATAACACAGCTTTGCAAAATAAAACAGAATTTGATGGCACCAGTGTCAAAGTACAGTGGCACATGGGGATAAAAATTATCCTAACTGAATTTGCATTTTCTCTCCTTTGAACGAAGACATCTCCCTTTATTTAACATTTCAAAATTACATGTTTTGCTCATCTCAGCCGATGACAACAAATGATTAATTATTTAATAAACCAACTTAAATCCAATAATCTTTCAATCATATTAACATCTCTAGCACAGGTGCAAGAAATAACAATACACTGCTGACACATTTGCGCCCTGTTATAACTTAAACATCACTGACACTTTCCCCATCCCCCAGGAAATACCAAGCTAAATTCCTATGACATAAATAAGTCTTTCCATTGTGACAAAGCTGTGCAGGATTCTTTTCAGAAGCTTTGCAACAATGCCATTCCATAGCAACCAAAAGGACATTCGGATAATGCTTTGAATTCGGAGATTTCTCAGACAAACATCTTTTTCCTGATATAACGATGGTGATCTTTTGTGGAAATATTAACACTCAGTAACCTGGTAAATATACTGTTTTCTTTTCATTGTCCCAAACCCTGGCAAACCAGAAAATATATCCTGTATTTAAACAGGTGATATGATCCAAATCCCTACTGTTGTGTCTTGCAAGATTTGGTCATTATAATGCACAAAAAAAAAAGAAAGAAAAGCAAATCAAATTCCTGATTTAATGCAGTGTCTTCCTTCCAGTGGTATTAATGCTGAATTATATACCTGGCACTGCCCCATAGAAGTTTGGTCTGTTGGCTGGTACCTTTGGTACTCTGCTTTCTTTGTCATCCTCTTCAAGATCTGCATACACATAACCAGTTTGCACATTCTGTAGAACACAGGTAATTTTTAAACAATGGGAGTGAACAATCTTAAATAAGATACAATGTACTGATATTTTGTCACCATTCCCTAAAACTGTAGTAATTGGTTTTGACTAATTTTCTGGAGAAGCAAAGAACTGTCTGTATCATCTCAGCACTACTGGTCAAATGATGATGACTTCTTGAGTTCTTGAAAGTTTTCTATTCGATTATTTTTCAGCTTAGGACTTAGGAGTCTAGAGCCAAGATATTTTCAATGCAGCTATTCAATTTCAGTCATTAAAATATACTTATAAAGCTCCCTTACTACAAAGCATGGGATGATTTGTTTAGTATTGCCTGCTCACCTTTCCTTCCAAGCGTGCTGATTTCCGTCTGGTGCCATACACAGATCCACCAACGAATGTGTCCACGGGTGCTGGTCTTTTCTTTGGCTGCTGAGGTTTGACTGTTGGCTTTATTCCTTTCTTAATGACACGGGGCAAAGACTTGAACTAAAAAATATAAAAGTTGTATTAAAACAGCAGCTGAATCCTAAAGGCTTACGCATCGACATTCACAGTATCCCCCATGTTCACAAATGTTTGCATATTTCCAACGAAGTGTTTATCCGTCGATACTGACGGATAAAATTTTCCCTAGGATTTTTTTTATCCGTCAACATAATTTCTGTATTTGCGAGTAATCTCCCCTGATTTGAACCCTTTCTCCGTCTTCCTCCCTTGTTCCGTACGAGCGTACATCCCGACGCGATCAACGTTCATATTGGGCGAGTGTTGAAAACTATATTGAAATTGGAGAGACTTGGAGTTTTATTGATTTAATGGATACACAAAGGTTCAGGTCTAATCCGTTGATATGGGTTTCTTGGTTTGGTCATACTTATTTAGTAAGACTTTTCTCACAAGTAGCCAGGGTTCTCAATAGCGTAGTTGTTAGCATCTCTGACAGTGGTTCAATTCTGGGCATGGCAGCTTTTTTTTTTTTTTTGTCACGTCTTTTTATTAGGCATCAATTTTTTATTTTTTTTGGTCCAAGAACAATGATGGAAGAAATTCAGTTGTTTTTTTTTTTGTAATTACAGGCCAATCGGGGGTACAGTGGTTCGATTCTCAGCGGGTTAGGGTTTTTTTTTTTTTTTCTTTTCTTATACTGTTATAGAAGTCTCTTTATCAGTAATCAATGTATTTGGTAATTTTTTAAAATCCAATAACATTAGGAATAAATCCAGTTTGCATGTTTGTTTGTTGTTGTTTGTCATTCGTCAATAGTGCCGATAGTGTTGCCGGACAAACCCAAGTATCCGCCGATAATGTTGACAATAATCAGTGTCTTTGGTAATTTTTTAAAATCCAATAACATTAGGAATAAATCCAGTTTGTTTGTTGTTGTTTGTCATTCGTCAATAGTGCCGATAGTGTTGCCGTATAAACCTGAGCAGTATCCGTCGATAATGTCGATGGATAAACCTGGGCAGTATCCGTCGATAATGTTGACGGATAAACCTGGGCAGTATCCGTCGATAATTTTGACGGATAAGGGCGGCCTATTTCCAATATCACTCAAATTTCACCTAAAATGCAATGTATACCCGTCGAATTTTGCAGGTTTCCCCCCACATATAAAAAAAATGAAGTGTTTATCCGTCGATACTGACGGATAAAATTTCCCCTAGGATTTTTTTTAATCCGTCAACATAAATTCTGTATTTGCAAGTCATCTCCCCTGATTCGAAACTTTCTACGTCTTCCTCCCTTGTTCCGTTCATTCCGACGCGATCAACGTTCGTATTGAAAACAATATTGAAATTGGAGAGACTTGGAAATTTATTGATTACATGGATACATACGAAGGTTCAGGTCTAATCCGTTGATATGGGTTTCTTGGTGTGGTCATGCTTATTTAGTAAGATTTTCCTCATCGTTACTCCGGTTCCTCAGTAGCGTAGTGGTTAGCATCTCTGCCTGTCAATCAGGGGGCCATGGTTTGAGTCTCAGCACGGCAGGTAAGCCTTTTTATTAAGCATCAATCTTTTTTTTTTTTAAACCCAAGAACAATAGCGGAAGCAATCCATTTTGTTTTTATCGGGGGACAGTGGTTCGATTCTCAGCAGGGTAGGGTTTTTTTCTTCTTTTCTTATAAGATTAAAAGTCTTTTTATCTGTAATCAATCCGTTTGGTAATTTTTTAAAAATCCAACATCATTAGGAATAAATCCAGTTTGCTTGTTTGTTTGTTGTTGTTGTGTTTTGTCATTAGTCAACACCAATACCTGCGGATAAACCCGAGCTTTATCCACTGATACTGTTGGCGGCCCAAGATCTGCCGATAGTGTTGCCGGATAAACCCAAGTATCCACCGATAATGTTGACGGATAAAGCTGGGCAGTATATGTCAACATTATCAGCGGATAAACCTGGGCAGTATCCATCGATAGTGTTGATGGATAAGGGCAGCCATAAAAAAAAAAAAAATCTTGGGCTGAAATGAAGTTTAGTAATCAAAGTAATCGATACGTTTACTAAGTAATCAAAATGCTTAACACTATTTGGAGGGTTAAATCCTGTGTCTCGGGTTAAACTGCACCTTTACCGTTTATTCTTTGAAGCTCGAACTAAACATTAACAAGAACTAGTCTGTCTACTCTAGTCTAGATCTAGATTGATTATTGATACCAACCGGATCAAGCAAACCAAACGAAGCTAAAACGCGACGGTTATCCTCCAAGTTCTTCAGTCTAATCGCCTCATAATCCCCCATGGTGAACAATATCTTTGAGTTTAATATGTTTTTTATCCTAGTCTTGATGAAAGAAGTGTCTCCTTGATGACCAAGACAATATCACGTTCGTCTACGAGCGTTGTTTTGTTGTCATGTCAATGGTGTCACCGGTTTTCGCGCCAAATCGACTCGATCTAGACCATCTGGCGAAATTTACGATTCAGTGATTAAAAAAAAAAAATGTAAGCTAGTAAAAACATAGTTTGTTAATTCACCTTACATATATGAATTGTGAGTGTCTGAGAAAGAACATGTAATTATACAATTCTCATCCTCACCTGAACCTAAAGATAATTGCAAGGGTAATTGCGAAAGTGTGGAATAATAAAATATGATCCACATTTTTTATGAATAGTACGGTGTCATTCTCCCGAGTCCTACTGAGTTATTTTGGTAAGATGCTTCAAAGGACATGGGAATCGTAATAATATCTACAGAACATAGCCGACTATACATAATATGTATTTGTGACAACAAACTGTATCGTGATCAGAATGGCCACGAATAAAACAGATGCTATCAGTAAACGCCATAAAGAAAAAGTGGATAAGTTTCTAAGTGGCCGAAATATATCGATCATTTTCTATCTTCTCTTTCAGTTTGCATTACATCGTTTGGGTATTATTTCACTTTTTCTTTTTGCCCAGTTTTGATGTTAATATCTACAGAAACTGACCAGTAACTATAAATGGCAAAGTAAATCAGAAGTCAGATGAATATATAGAGTGGGTGATTAATGAATGGGTGGGGCGGCAGACTGGGAGCAACCAGATACGCTGCTGGAGATCTATATGATTCTGCTAATGTATTAACTTTCACAGTTTTACAACTAAATAATTGATTATATAAAAATGTTCTTGAAATGTTCAAAGGCGAAGCCATATGTCGGCTTATAGCATTGACAGCTCTTACGGGCTTTCGATATTTGACAAAATTTCATTTACGTGTACATATACCTATTTTCTGCGAGTTGCAAATGAGGGCATTAATTATCATAAGCAGTAATAATTATTCGTACACTAATCTCTCTAATTTCTTTATTTTTCCAGCCTTCATAATCTGGCTGAGTTCTTACTCCGTCTTATGAAGGGCTGGTCTACTCTGCGTTGCTGGCATGCATATCCTTAAAAAAAAAAAAAGCCCACTAAGTAAAGCTGTACGGTTTTTGTGTTGGTTGTTGTTGTTTTCACATTTACTTATTTTACAATGCAACGAGAGGCCTATCTCATAAAGTAACCTGAAAACAAAGGAATCATTATACCCTGTACAGACACTGGTGCAACTCTACGGCCTCACTTTGAACGAAAAAAACATGTTATTGTACATGTAAAATTTGTATAAAAATACGCAATCTACAGTACACTTTTTGTCTGCTGCGCTTCTGAAGCGGTGTCCTTCTTGGTCGGAAGGGGGGGGGGGGCAATCAATTTTTTAAATTGGCATTTACTGATAGCATCTATCGTTTATTCGTAGCCTCTCTGATCCCTTTACAGTCACAGATACATATGTATAGTTTATAGCTTACCACAGTGTGTAGTCAAAGTTTGTTGTCTGTTGTCATGTGTTCAATAACCGGTATTATATGGATATGTAACCATCCCTTCCATCCCCACTCCACCCCCAAAAATGCTGGATGTGTTTTGACTAGGGGCACGTATTATACGTACTATGATCCCTAATCCTGTCTTTATCATCAATCCTAAATCTTATTGAAACCCTAACCGTGCCCTTTACCCTTTCAACAACAAAAAAAAAAAATACAGGAGGAAAACAAATAGAAAATTATTCATAATTAATTAAGGCTGTTGTCAAGAAGCATTTCGGAAGAATCTCTCTAGCTCTGGAGTCACAAAAGGCTTTGGAATACGTACGTACCCCTGGCGCAAAAAAACTTGGGGGAAGTACGTACTTGTAACAATATCCCAAATTTTTAGTTTACCACTTTTTTTTTTTATGGCGTTTACTGAAAGCATCTATCGGTTTATTCGTGGCCATTCTGATCACGGTACAGTTTGTTGTCATAAATACATATAATGTAAAATTTATAGACTACCACAGTGTGTAGACAAAGTTTGTTGTTTTTTGTCACACCGGTACGTTCGACAACCGATATTATATGGATATGTAACCACCACCCCCCCCCCCCCAACCCCCGAAAAAAAAAAATGCTGGAAACGTTTGGCCAAGGGCACGTACATGTACTATCCCTAACCCCGTCATTATCTTCAACCCTAAATCTTATCGAATCCCTAACCCTGCCCCTTACCCCCTTGCATGCAACCGAACAAATAAAATAAAAAAAGGGAGGAAACCAAATAGAAAGTCTGAAAGAATAATTAATCATAACTAACTAAAGCTGTTGTCAAGGAGTAGTTCGGGAGAAACTCTCTCGCTCTGGAGTCACAAATAGCTTTGAAAGGTGTACCCCTAGAGCAAAAAACTTGGGGACGCACGTACGCGTAACAACATTCTTTATTTTTAGTTAAACCATTGAGAAAAACAAATGGTTTAGATGAACAATATAAATTCTCTCATCACTAGCAGTAGCAATACAGGTATAGAATGTTCGGGGCGGTATATGAACAAGGTGGAGCGCTATTGCTGGTTTTATTTTAGTGTTGTGGAGTTGAATATTCCTTCTCGTCCAATCTAGGGTTGCACGAAATCGCAATTTCCAATACAAATCTACAGCATCTCTTTGGTCTAGAATACGTTTCAATATATATATATATATATTTTTTTTTTTTTGCCAATGTGTAAAGTGTTTGTCTATATTGTTGCCATGTGATATGTCAGGGGTGGCCAAACCGCGGCTCGCGAGCCATATGCGGATCTTTATTGGCCATCAGTATGTGGCCCGTGGAACTTTGTTGGATGAGCTCTTTCTTCATCACCCGTATACCAAGAATATCATTAAAATCTGTCTGCTCGTTTACCCTTTTATTTTTTATTTTTGGCAGTCTAATTTTGTTATACGCAAATTCGCAGGTTTTTCTCACATGTTCCCGTAGTCCATTGCCGTATTTAATACGTTCAGTATAGTTAACACAATCATCAGTCAAGATTTGAAAACATTTATTTTGGTATGTAAAGCGCACTCTGCGATTACTGAAACTAATACAAATTAACAGTTTAAGAAACTGCATACACGAGTAAATTTTTATATTGTTGCATACATGTAGTTCTTATAATATTTATATTATAATTTTTGTAACAAAATGTGTATGTAACAATGACAAAGTGTGTGTAAATTTTGTTAAAATAATAAAATCTTGTGGCTGTCGAACATCTGAAGGTTTATCGCATAATGTGGCTCTTACGTCATTCAGAATTGGCCACCCCTGCTATTACAGTATTAGGTCGTCAATGTGTGCAATAATTAATGTTCAGCTAGGAATACATAATGTATGCGTATGTGTGGATATTTCACTGTCATCATACTTGTACTGTAGTTGTACCTTCATACTTGACAACCCAGCACACTGAAGAATCATCAGTTGCCCTGTCTGGAACAGACATTGGCGATCATGGCTCTCCACTCGGATCTGTCATGAGCCAACCTCATGAAGTTGTTGTTGTGACGTTTATTTGCTGTCCATGAATTAAGATTTTCAGTGAAAGTTTTCTCTGTCTACCCCTGCTTTTCCTGCATTCGAATGTCGGAACCAAATCAAATACAACGAAGACTGTGCGGCAGAGATGGGAAAAATCAAAGAAAATTGCGTGTGACTGTGAGAGAGCGACAGAGGGAGAGAGAGGGGAAGAGAGAGGGGCTGTTTGAAATAATTGTTGGTCCCTGTGAATTATGTACGTGAACAAATCATTCTGAATTATTGTAATGTGCATTGTTTCCTACGTTAAGTGTTGGCAAGTCCCAGGTAACTGTGTAGCCTACATACACTGTATAGATCGACAGTGCTTCGTGGAAGAATTGGATTAAATGATTTAAAAAGTTGCGAAAGATATCCACAGCCTCACATGACACCTTTCTGTCAAACCTAATTACTTTTCAGAAAAATTTTAACTTATCCATGAACTGGCTCCGTAAAAAGCAAGCTTATTCTATTACTTTTCATCTCCGATAGTTTCATGACTGTACGCTCCGCCGTTTAATTTTTTTTTTTTTCTGTTTTGTTTTTGTTTGTTTGTTTTCAAAAAGTAGGGTCATAACTTCCAAGTCTAAGTTACCTAATTAGTTGATAAAATTATATGTCGTTTTTGTGAAAGTGTCATTATACAGTATCACAACATCCTGCACCAACAAGTTATCTACCATCAGTATTTTCACCATCATTTTTAACAGCATTTGAATTCGTTCATAAACACACTTACTTGCCACGAACACTACTAATAGTACGAAGACGTGCAATGTTGAAATTTAATCCTTCACTAGAACGTGATCAACAAAAATAATTGCAGAACATTTTATATAATTTCAAAGCACTTGGGACATTATAAAACCAGTGCATGCTGGCAACACATTTGTTCTGAAGGAAAGAGTTCACACGTAGGGGACGGTTCCCTTGTGCAGATGATATCGATTCTGCTCTGTTCGTTTAAACAACAGGCTGAGCCTTCGAAAACACGCACACAAGGAAAATCATGTTCAACTTTGGTTTGTGTTCCAAACTGATCTTTAAAGTTCTGCTATTTCTATTTCTAGTATGCTGTGCAACTATCGACATTTCGTTTATTATCAATCGCCTGGGGTCTCACACGCCTTTTCCCCTTCCTCAATCCTTTTTGAAAACTTTCTTTTAAATATGAAAACACGCACGACCTTTTCCCCATGAAAAGCAAGGATTAGCCACCCCCAGCCGCATAGTACTATCATAATGCACTCCACCAGGCCACATGTGTTGTATGTAGCATTCAATCACAGTAATACTTGAACTCACAGTTGACAAGTAGGATGCCCCTCACATTGTGAATGCGTGTTGAAACAATCCCTCCCCACATCTAGAGATATTTCAGCTTTGTCAAACACCACTCAATCATCCACCGCCAACCATCGTCTTAAGGTTCTAAATTATTACACAATTATTATACGCGGTTTCAATTTTCAACCCAGGTCAGAATTAAACTTCAAGTTTATTGTCCTCGAATATGCAGCAAGCCTGATTTGCCTTCTTTGATTATTTCACATTATCCACCTCTGGCCATCGTCTTAAACCTCTAAAGTAATACACAAGCTAAATCAAAACGCCCGCTTTTTCAATTTTAAACCCAGGCCAGAATTTAACTAACGTCCTTGAACATTCAGCAAGCCTGACTTGCCTTCTTTGATTTTTTTACTAAGGTCCTTGAAAGTGCTTGTTTCGATCATATTGCCATTCTCATCGACTGCTGCGTAGGCGACTTCCCAAAAGGAGATTGGCTTATCCTGTTTCAGGTCGCCATTTTGCTGGATATTTGACATAGCCTCGTTGTTGGGGAATCTCGACGCACTGTGTTCCTTGGCAGCAGCGGCCAGATTCTGAAGGAGTCCCGGTTTCTTCTTTGCCTGTTTCTTCATTTTCCGAGCTTTGTCAGATGCAGGCATTTCAGTCCCGATGATGTCATTCATAGCCACGGAGATTTCGTCTTGGAAGGGTTTATCTAAGACCGGATCTGGTTCTGGTATTTCAGTGTTCGAATTGTTCCCTCGAAGCAGACCTAATTCAATGCCAAGTGGGCCCTTCATTGCCCGTTGTTTCATATCCTGGTGCAATTTGAGAAATTTCTTCACAAGTGAAGCCATGACATTGTGTTTCAATGAAGATTTTACCAAATCAAGATTAAAGAAGCCGCTCTTTGTCTGGTTCATTGGCAACGTTTCAAGGCCACTGTCAACAGATCTGCGAGCCAACCTGCGGAAGTTCCTATCGAAAAACTGGACGACAACCCGATCTACACTGAAAAGTCTGTAATGCGTGCAAAGCGGCTGGATGACGTTACCGGTGTACGAGATATTTGTGTCCTCAATGCAGCTGACATGATGCATGATTCGCCGGAATGGAGCCATGTTGGCTAACGGCCCTTTGCAGATGGGTACACCCGCTCGTTGGTCCATAGCCCAGGGATAAAAGGTTGGGCAGTCGAGTACTTGGGTATCATGCATATCGAATAAGAGGCATCGTTGGGTTCGATGATCAACTATAGCAGACCAGTGGGAACTGTGAAACAAACAAACGAACATTTTTTTTTTCAAATCGATGCCCGATGCCTGACCCTGATTCGGTGGTTCTGTTGTGATCATTGCTGCTACTGTAACTATGCAGGATAAAAGCATACAGTGGTCGGTTTTAAAGACAAGTGGGCTACCACCCCCCCCCCCACACACACACAGTGGTCGGTTTTAAAGACAAATGGGCTACCACCCCCCCCCCCCCCCGCATACACACATGCAAAAGGCAGTTTTGAGAATATGTTGTACGTTAGTTGATTGGCCCAGTGGGGTGGGACAATTCTGTTTCAAAATTTTCTAATGAATTTTAAATGATTGGTAGAACAGGTTTTGAGTTTGGTGTGGGTTTTTACGGCCTGTCGGCACGATAACGGCCACTTTGCGCCCTTCATGGTCTATTTGGGCACACATTCTTTACTTATGTTTCGTATTCAGAGCTTTTAAGATCAACATAGAACCAAATAGATTCATAAGATCACATTGGTAACATTCTCAAAACTGTTTTGTATAGATCTGGGAAAAGGTTTGTAAATGGGTATAAAATTTTTTTAATCAGGTTGTAGATCTTAGCCTTTCTCAGAGTGGACGGGATGCATTGCGGGTCCACGTCAGAAAATAATTTTTCCATGGATCCGCAGGGATAGTGCCTTCTTTGGATATGCATGATGTCTACACATTCAGTTAAGGGGTAAAAATATGTTTATATTGGTGGAACAGGTAAAGTACAACGCTGTCGATGTTGGTGCAGGAATAATGGTGCTTAGGCCGACCAATAGTTTTAACTTTTGCTGCCTACTAGCACTGGACATGTTTACATGGGTTTGAATTTGAGTTGCGCATTTGAAACCAAAGGTATATTATTACCCGAGATCGTGTATGACCTCTGAACACCCCAGACCGTCTTTCCAGATTATTCTCCGGTGGATACAGGATGAATCCCTGAGTTTTGAGCTTCCCTTTGCGATATAAAAAGGCAAACAAAAAAAAAATGAGAAAAACATCACATGATAGTCAAGTTGTGTGAATGACGATGGACTGCACCAAAGTACTACGCCACTGCTCTACGATAATGACTTGTTTCAGTCTTATGCCAATAGGCAACTAACGATTCATTGCATTCCTGAGCATGAGGGCTACCAGATGATATTATAGAAAAAGAAATGCACCAAAAGAAAAATGTAATAATTCAGTAGAATCATAACGGCATAAGTCACCAAATGACAGGAAACGAAACAGTTTTTTTCTAAGTGTCAAAAATGACTTACGCAATTAGCATAGAGAAGTGACGATCTGGCAGATTGTTAAGGCCTATAGTGTGTCGTGTGTTAAAAGTTTCTGGCACTCCATTCTATGCTTGTGTTTTACATACTTTAGGCGCTTCTAGTTGTTATTGTGACTGAACCTAATTAAGTCAGAACATGATTTAAAGAAAACCAGAGTGACAAAATAAAATATAATGAAAGAATTTAATAAAAAAAACAAACATCGGTTAATTAATTGATTAACATGGGGTTTGAAAGAACAGCAAGAGATAACAATGACAGAATAAGGTGAAAGTGTAACAGGAAAAGAACCTAGGAAAAGCAGCTCAAGTCTTTTTAAGAGTACAATAATGTAAAGTGTTGAAGGGTCAGAATAACTTATGGAAATAATGTGAAAACAAAATGAAATAAAAAGAAAGGTCAGAATTTAAAGAAATAAAGAGAATAAGAAGGACATGGTGCTTTGAAATGTTAGAGTTTGAGTGAAAGAAAGCACAGGAAGCATTTTCTCAAGAACAACCATCCACATGCCCCCCCCCCCTCCCCCAACCAATTAAAATAACAACAAATGTTTAGAGTACCGTACCGGTATTGGTAAGCTATGGAGACAACCCATTCCCCTTTAATTAGGATATTCAGAATTTAATGAGAGAAGTCTGAGAGAAGTCCGAGAGAAGACAATAGAGTAAAATATTGTGATGGAGTTTTCATGAAGGTTCAAATTTTAATAGTTGTCTTACCCTATCATGGCTCATCATTCCTGGCAGAGAATACCTCTGTTGCCAGGTTTTGCTGGTGCCTGATGAAAAAAAAACACACACAAAAAAAACACGGGATGGCTAGTTGCGCCGAGTAACCAAATTCGGTTTTAATGGCACAGAGAAAGTAAGAGTGAAAAAAAAGTTTCTTGGGCATTCGCGATATCCTTTAATAAAACTTCGTAATTTTTTCTAATGTGTTGGTAAAAACCCTGGTGTTCACGCAACTCACCTGTTAAGGAAAGGTTATGCAGCAACACACACCTTGCATATTCTCGCAATTTAAATGAAAAAAATATCTCTTAGTTAGACAAAACGGTTTAAAAGGCGATGCTAAATTTGGAGACTCGGATCTGCCAGGGGGCGAAGTAATCCTGGAAAAAAGGTAGTTAATTTTTATTTCCGCGAGGATTATAATTCCAGAAATACAATGTAGCTATGTCAAGAATAGTAGGAAAAGGTATACATGACATATTGCAATGTCGTGAAATTTACTGTTTAGCCCAGTGTTTCTCAAGGTGGGGCGTGGCAATTTTTTCGTGGAGCATGGGACTTCCGAATGGATGTACACTGTATACTAATTTCGACCGATCATGGCGAGGGCCAGGTTGTTGGTGTTTTTTTTTTAACGCTGGAGTGGGGCGTGGGACAGAAGAGGTTGAGAAACGCTGGTTTAAACTATTAGGCTACTATACTATTAAGACTTGAGTGGGCTAGGGACTAGTACAATAAAATGGGAGAAACTGAATGTATTACCGCTGAACAGACCATACTGGAAGTTCTCGGCCAGCGTAGCAGCCACTATTATTGTGAAGGCAAAGAGTATGAAGAATACAAAGAGCCAGAAGACGCCCTTAGCTCTCCGCCGTAGTTCCTGCCTTGAAAGTAGCCAACCACGAGTGGACGGGGCCTTTTTCTTGTTCTTGGCGCCATCGCTGGGCTGCTGCGGCGCCGCCTGACCAGTGGCTAAGAGCGGTGCTCCGCTGTTCAGACTCCCAGATTCTGGACTGGAGGGAGAAGACACATCGTTGTCTCCTGACTTAGCGTTGCTGGCAGTTTTTGCTATTCCCATAACGCTTCAGACTTCTTCATGGGTGGGCTTTTCCGTGTCTGTTAAAGAGCGGGAAAAAGACGAGCTAATTAGCTGCATGAGAAACATGAACTTGCTTTTGACTTGCTCCAAATACATGTAGTTGGGTCATTTTCTTGGTTCAGCACAGTCGTGTAATTATTTAATGTTTGAGTTTGGGTTTTACAGCACGTCGGCACCATGACGGCCATTTTGGGCATTCCACGGACTAGTTCAGTACTTTAATTATGTATTCAGAGCTTTATCAATTTAAATTTCACAAACAAAATTACATAGATCCGTATAAGTTTTACTGCATTTAGTAAAATCCTCAAAAGTTGTCTTGTATAGACCCTTTCAACTTCCTCGTTACCGTTGTTTGCGGGGAGCCGCACGGCTTCGAAAAGCACCGTGTAGGGCAAAAACCTCAACTTGCCTTGATGATGGCATCTGAATATGTGCACATTCAAAGCAAAGATGCATTTTTATGCCAGAACCAGCACGTAACGGGTTTGTACAGTTGGGTGCCCAACAAGAGGATGGCATCGTTCGACCGTTGTCCACCGCTTCCGCCCTACAAGTGGGGCACGCCGCCATTTTGTCTGCAAATCACGTGATATGGAGGACGGTAAATTAAAAGGGTCTATAGATCTTGAAATCATGTTACATCTTCAAAGTCGCGGCTAATTTATATCGTATAAAGTAAAACGTCAGTACCAGCCTCCTTACGTCAGTCCGACGTAAATTTTAAAGTGTTTTAGTAGGCTCGGTAGGATTACCGTGGGGCCTGGTTTCCTACATCAAACCGATGTCGGCGCGACGTCGTAACGGCGGATATAGACAACGTGAAGTGACGTCGTTCCTATGACCAAACTTGACGTCAATCCTACAGATCGGATTTCCGTAGGGGCGCTGCGTGGGGTTCTCATTCTCATGTGCATACTTTACATACTAGATATCTAGATATCTAGATCTAGTCCTAGCGGGACAAGGTGGCCTAGAAGCAAGGTGCTCGCTTCTCATGCCGAAGGTACGGTACGGGGTTCAAATCCCAGTCGGTGCGGGCATGTTGGAATTTTGGGGATTTTTCTCACATTTTCCTGTCCCCGATCGAGCACCTAGTCTTCTCGGATAAGGACGAAAAATTCGGAGGGCCCGTATGCACGTTGCACGCGTTAAAGATACACCGGCAGTTGAAAATTAAAAAGAGCAGGCCGAACAGGTCGCTGCCTGGGTCAAAATTCTAAAAACCGAATCCCTATCACAACAAGAAAAATAAGAATAAGAAACGTGAGGTGTAAATGCTAATAAGGGCAGCGAACCTCCTAAAATAAAGACCAAAAACTACTCCTAGTCCTAGCCCATTTGTTCTCACATATCACCACCTTCTTCTTCCTGGTCGTGACGTCTCTCACTACTAGAGTCTAGGCACTCCCAACCAGATCCTTTCATTTAAGCTTACAATACTCTAGTCTAGATAGCTGATTTCGTTCTTTTTTTTTAAAAATTATTATTCTAGAGATCTAGAATCTAGATCTAGATGTAGTCTAGATCTAAGCCTCACAGGCAAGAATATCATATTCGAAGTGAACGGGCTTATTATGTATTCTCAAGTTTTGTTAACATCAGTCATTGTCTGTTCTGCCATCCAAGTAGAAAAAGCCCATGCTGTCACTGGCCGCAGAATTGATCTTGATGTATCTAGGATTGATTCAGCATTACTGTTTATTCTCAGGGCTCTAAATCGTATAAAAGGAGCATAATTTGTTAGGTATACATACGGGCATCTTTGAACTGGGGTGGTTTTGGAGTTTAAGACTCACAAAGGGCCAAAAAAGCATTTCTATGTGGGTCACGAGAAACAGAAATCTTTAGATTCTGCATCCACAAGCGAGTGAATGTTATTGATGACTGGTCCATGTGACGTCAAGGAAATGTTGATGTATAAGATTCTAGATTTAGAAATCTAGATCTAGAGCAGTGTTTTTCAAGGTGGGACGCACTGGTGGGGCGTGAGGCTTCAGAATGGGACTAGATCTAGATCTAGGGATTTTTCATGGACATTTTAATTTCATCGCTATTTTAACTTGACTAGATCTAGATCTAGATCTAGATCTAGATCTAGATCTAGATATCTAGAATCTAGATCCATAATTATAGACTAGATCTTGATAAACTGTTGTTTGTTTATGCAGTGTTGGTGGTTTTCTTGTTTAGCTAATAGCTTGGATCCAAATGTCGAACATTTTAAAATATTTTTGTACATACTGTAAACCAGGCCCCACTTGTCAGATCATAGTGGGGTGGATGTTTTCTTTCTGAAAATTGAAGCGAGACATAGGACAAAAATAATTGAGAAACACTGATCTAGATCTAGATTCTAGATATCTAGAACCCCTTATCACCCTCAGTCTCTGCCCTTACCCTATAAATTGTATAATTTATAATTACTAAAAATCGGCCGAGAGGTTAAAATAAACAATAATGAATGCTTTGACCACCTACCGCTGCCTCTCCAATACGAAGATGGAAAATATTTCAGAAAGATGCAAAGAGTGAAAGGCACACAGTTTGATCTTAAGAACATCAGTTTGTCAGTGTGTTTCTTTTCTCTTTATCCGTTGCCGTCCTAAGAGAAGAGGAAAGTGACTCGATACACCATGGTTACAGCCGTTTCTAATGACACGTCACTGCTGAAAAAGATAGCGTTCACACTGCGGCACCGTGCATGTGAAGGAATAAGTGTGCAGGAGTTGTCCATACATTGACGGACGTGCAGCGCTCCGAAAATCTAAGTCCAAGCTAGCCTAAGGACTAGAGTATTGATTCAACATTCTGTTATTTTCTTTTTTTTTTATTTGTTCATTCGTTTTATTGGTTCAATTTTCAGTCCTGCTATATTAATGTATCCCTTTGCTTCGTCCAAGTCTCCTTTTTAAGTTAAAAGCCAATTGGAAACGTCCCGTTTCGTGTGTTATGTGAGTGAATATCTAGAAGTTAATTTTATTTCAGCTTTCAAGGAAATAAAGTTGCACACAGGATCTTTTTTGAAAAATAAGGTGAGCTTTGCTTGATTTGTTGTAGACATAAATGAGCAATAACTTTCATGCATTGTAATTTATTTATGTCCCCTCTCACCCATGAACGCATTCATTTGATCAATCATGCATGTATTCGTTCATTTGGTCATTCATTCATCCTTTTAATTTAGTCACCCATTCGTTCATTCATTCATTCATTCATTCATTCATTCATTCATTTTGTCCGTCACTCACAGACTCTCTAACGTACTTAATCATTGGTTCTCAACGTGGGTGATACGGGAGGGGGGGGGGCATTTTGATATCTAGGTGGGCGAAAGCGCATAAAAAGGCGACAAGGGGAGGGGGCAAAAAATGATAAAATGCGGCATTGGGGAGGGAGGACGATTTGAGGGCAATTGCTATGCATGAAAAGAGGGGCGATGAAAGAAAATTTGGAGCCTAAGGGGGCAATTGGCTGAACAAGGTTGAGAACCACTGTACTAAATCACCCAAGTCATTCGCAGTGCAATCCCTCATCAATTTCTCACATACTTGTGCATTTCCCTCACCGACACCCATCTGTACTCACGATCATGGAGATACTCACGTTGCACTAGGTAGCCTATAATTATTTTACGTTGAATTTGTCTGGGTCAAGTTTACCCTCGTGATTTTGGAGAAATGATTGCCTCACACCGTTCCACCTCAACTCATCCCCCCCCCCCCACCCACCCTTTTCGTTTTAATTAGCAAACCAAGGGAAAAAATGAGTTTTCTGCGTGAGGGTTGTGAATTTTTACAGGCTAAAAGAAAACAGTAGAAAAGCTTTTAAGGAGATGAGAATGAACATACGACGTCTTTTTCACAGACTTAGCTACTAGAGGTGTTTAAAGTGCAAACATCAATAGAAACCTTTTCTTGAGTATGGAATACACCAAGAATTGATAGATCTTGCAGCTTTCATTACGACCGAGAGTGGCAATTGTCCAGCATGAAACGGTGAGCTTATTATTAGACTGATTGTTTGACATAAATTTTGCTTTGTAGGGATAGGCATAATTTGTGACTCGCTGAACAAAGACTGAGGTTGAAGAGAGGGAAGATGTAAGCTTGAAAAGAAACGGAGAATGCTTTAAAAACAAATGTTCACGATGTAACCAAAGAATCTTGATGTTAAATTATGCAGCAATTATGCAGATTATTCCCATTGCTGGAAATCCATAATCACACTAGTTCGTCAATCAAACTTTTACGAAAAGAGTGAGAGACAAAAAGAGTTTTAATCACAAATTAATCTATTGTTGCGGTTTACGTTGTTGCGAATCTTGCAGCATGGAAGAATTTGCCACTCAGATGAATCAAAGTTTGGCAGGAAAAATAGAACAACGTGAAACAAAGTGGCAGCTGGGCGGTGTTTCGTATTTTCTACTTTTTTTTTTTTTTTAGCTAAGGACAGCCAATGTCAAAATCGGGAAGAGGCAATTAAAAAAAAAAAAGTAAAGATTGTAAAATGATCCCACGTACTATATTACTTTTCAGTATGTTTGCCTTGGCCAAATAATGTTAATAAGATCGCCCTTTGGTCTATGTACTATATTATTGCATAGAAATGATATTTCAGCACAGGAACGTTGAAATTTTAATTAAATTTTATATAAGGTGGACATGTTGGATGTGGTGTAGGAAAACTGTCATTATTCCTACGTAGGATTTAAGTAATGTTCTGATCGGACTGCCAGCATCAGGACACAGTGTCATTCCTACGTGCAAATTACATGTCAGTTCTATGTAGAATTCCTACTTCGGATTGATATAGTAAAAATGACATTGTTCCTTTATAGGATTTAAGTCCGAACAAAGTAGTAATCCCATCAGATTGCCGTCATTGGAATGATGTCATTCCTACTTGTAAAATTGATGTCAATCCTACTTAGAGTTCTTACATTCGATTGATGTAGAAATAATGACCTTATTCCTATGCCAGATTTATGTCAGAACAAAGTAGTATTCTGATCGGTTTGCCAACATTGGAATGATGCCATTCCTGTGTGCAAACTTGGTGTCAATTCTACACATCATATTGAGGTAGAAAAAGTGACACCATTCCTATGTCGGATGTAAGTCAAAACTAAGTAGTAATCTTATCAGATTGCCATCATTGGAATAATGTCATTCTTATGTGCAAACTTAATTTCAGTCCTACATAGAATTCTTACATTCGATTGATGTAGAAAAAATGACATCATTCCTGTGTCAGATTTAAGTCGGAACTAACAGTATTTTGATTGGATTGCCAACAATGGAACGATGGCATTCCTACATGCAAACTTGATGTCAATCCGGAACAGAATTCTTTCATTCAATTGATATAGAAAAAATGACATGTAGTATTCCTATTTCATATTGAGGTAGAAAAAAATGGCATCATATCCATGCCGGATTTTAATCAAAACAAAGTAGTATTCTTATCGGATTGCCAACAACAGAACGCAAACTTGATGTCAATCCTGAATAGAATTCTTACATTCAATATAGAAAAAATGACATCATTCCTATGTTGGATTAAGTCAGAACAAATTAGTATTCTGATCGTATTGCCAACATCGCAACGATGCCATTCCTACATTCAAACTTGATGTCAATCCTATGTGGAATTCTTACTTTATATTGAGGTACAAAAAATGTGTCATCATTCATATGTCTAAGTTAAGTCAGAACAAAGAAGAATTCTGTGGATTGCCAACATCGGAACGATGTCATTCCTACCTGCAGATTTGATGTCATTTCTATGTGTGAATTTGATGTCAGTCCTATGAAGAATTCCTGCATCATATTGTTTAAAAAAATGACATCATTCCTATATCAGATTTATGTTGGAACAAAGTAGTAGTATTCTCACCGGATTGTCAACATCGGAACGATGTCAGTCATGTGCAAATTTGATGTCAATCCTATGTAGAATTTTTCCATCGGATTGATGTAGAAAAAATGACACCATCTCTTCATAGGATTGAGGAATAGGGATGTATTTTGATTAGATTCACTATGTCGGGAGGATGTCGTTAACATATAGGAATTCAGTTGGCCCGAGATAGCTTTTTGATTGTATTTCTGACATTGAATTTCCTACGTTGAAGCGATGCCAACCTTAAGACCAGATTTGATGCCAATCCTATGTTGAATTCCTACTTCATATTGAGGTACGAAAATACGACATAATTCCTATGTCAGATTTAAGTCAGAAGAAACGATATTTTAATCGGATTGCCAGCATCAGAACGATGTCATTCCTACATGCAGACTTCTGTCAATACTTTGTAGAATTTTTACTTTCAATTGATGTAGAAAATATGACATCATTCCAATGTCGGATCTAAGTCAGAACAAAATAGTATTCTGATCGCACTGCCAAATTCGGAACGATGCCATTCCTACATTCAAACTTGATGTCAGTCCTATGTAGAATTCCTACTTCATATCAGGGTACAGAAAATGACATCACTCCTGTGTCGGATTTAAGTCTGAACAAAGTCGTATTCACATCGATTGCCAACATCTGAACGATGACATTCCTACATGCAAACTTGATGTCATTCCTATGTATAATTCCTAATGCCGAACACATGGTGGAAGTTCGTCGTTTCTGTTTTCTCAATGTCCAGTATGCAAGAAGCTTCTCTTTCTCCTCAAAAACTTTGTAACTTCTTTAAAAAGAAAAAAAAAAAAGAATGAAGAAAGACTAACACACTGTAATATCCATGTTTTCTTTTTCTTTTTATGAATGCCAACTACACTGATGAAGTTCATCGTGTTTATTATATTTTTGTCCAATTTGCAAAAGGCTTTTCCTTCCCTTAAATGATTTTTAACTTTCATACTTCGTATTTGACGTGCTTATTCGCAGATGTCTGGGGATAAGATCCCAGTCTTATTCACAGACGTCTGCAAATTCTTGGTTTTGTGATGTCTACTGTGGAAAAGTTCTCCCGCATTCCGCAGTCTGCGATGGTGCAATGGCTAACATCTGTGGTTATCAATCGGAGACTATGGATCCGGTCGGTCTTGGGTTCAAACCCACGCCGGAGCATATTTTTTTTTTTAACCTATGATAACTCATTTTTAGAAAAAAAAATATTTTTAAAGGATTTTGCAAAATGGATGTCATGGGGAAAATGATCAATGTTACTAGTGTGATTCAGATTACTTTATTCCTGTTCATTTTATTTATTCCTGTTCACTGAACGGGAAAGAAATAAAAATGTAAATTAAATTTCAATTACGTAAATGATTTCTTTTAGTCAGTGTGAACTGAACAGCTCATCTCTCTCCATGATAACCTGGATCTATTAAGTTTGTCATGTTTTGTCTTATTACTTTTTTTTTGTTTCCACGGAAGTTTAATTCATTTTTATTTGCTCTGTCTGACGTTCTCTCTGATTTCACAGTCGACAAAATTGGATAATAATAATAATTCATGTAAAAAAATTTGTAAAAAGTATTTTAAAAATCCTACTCAAAATTTTATGCTCTGGAGCAAAGCACGACTGTTATGAATTCCATTCACTTGTTATTATAGATGGTGTTATAATGTTGTGTATGTGTTTGTTCGACTGCATATTTCTAATAGTAATATTAAATTTAACCCTCAACTTCCAGATCATGCCAATTACTAAGAAACAAAATGGATTAAATTCAACAATAAGGCCTGCAGGGCCACATTTTATTTACGTTAAGTTCACTAACAATTTCGTCTAGAGATCTAATATGTAGTAAGGATAAATATCAGCAGCATCAATTTCATAATCAATAATACTTCATTACAAGTCTAGCTCTAGGGTTTCCTATAAAATCATTTAACTTCTGTTCTCGCTAATTATCTAAATAATAATTATATATATAAGATCTGGTCTGCTTCCTGTATGGCAATCAATACACTAATATAGTCTCTGGAGACATAAGGTCATCTCAGATATTTAGATCCAAATTTTTAGGTCTAGGTCTCGCCCGTCGAAGTGACGTCGGCACAGTTAAATATAATTCTAGGATGGGCTGGCAACTCCCAGCCTCACCCAGACAATTCAATCACAGTTATATAATTCACACATTAATACTAGTTGCTGTTCTAGGAATCACAGCTATATATTTTGCATCTTGCATTCTCCGGCAATCACTCCTGGTATATTCATCAAGACTCTCCTACTGGATAAATGTCATGCTCTTCGCCTCATTCATTGTCGATGTCATCAACAGACAAATTACTCACGATTTGCCCTGGCGCTAGGCCAGGGAACAGTGGACAAAAGCATTGTGGATCTCAAATCAGGCATATGGATATCTCAATGAATAGATCAACATCTAGACATGTTGTACTTGTAAATATTAAAAGATTCACTCAAGTAGAATCATCCCTGACTCCTTCGCAGATGGATGCTCTGCACGGAATGAAACAAGAAGCACCGCCCGCACGGTTTGCACTGCATCGCGATCGCTACGCTAACCCTCATTGGTTAGCCCTTTAACGCTCAATGACGTAAGAGAAAATATAATCCCCTCTTCAAATTAAAACTGGGCCGCTAATCTTTCCTCCAAAACCCCAACGGCTTTTATTTAACTCTTTACTAGCTACCAATATACATGTTTACTTTTACTTTTCTTATTATTATCAATATACGACGATTTCTGTACTTGGTTGTTAACTTCCTATATGCTAATTTGTTAAAAGTTAAAAATTGACATAGCAGACGACAATTCTTTAAGGCCACTCTAATAGATATTTTGGTTTTTCACAAAAGTTACTTTTACTCTGAGGCCAACGTATTTAATCTTGACATGCAGTTACATTTACTCTTAGGCCAACATATTTAATCTTGACATCCCACTCTAGGTTGTATTAATTAGGTTATTTCCCTTTGACCACATTTGATCTTGACAACGACGCTCAGTGGGGGAAAACGCAGTCAAAAAGTGACCCGCCCCCCCGCCCCAAAAGTCAGATCTTGAGGAGCCTCGAACCCCCCCCCCCCCCAACTCTGCAGGCGAGTTTACTTCTGATAGGTTTTGGAATAGAAAAAACGAATGAGTGGCAGTCGAGAATGAACTCTTCTGGCTTTCCGATTTCCCCCTCGACACGCTGTTTGAGTGTTTGTTTACACTGGTCCGTTTTCCAAATGAGAAGTGATGTGCATCATTTATTTTGGTCATCTGATTGAGACGGACGCTCAGGTGGCTGCTGCTGGCCTCTCTCTTGTCGAGCGAAGGAATTGTTCGTTTCAGCTTTTCAATGTAGGAATGTTAAGTTAATCTGATCTTTCTAGACTTTTATCACTCTCTAAAATTCAGAGGGCTTTGATTCTCGCCTGCATGTTATGGTGTTTCGGCGATTTTGTATCCCATAGACAGGTCTCGCCATCAAAAATGTTTTGAATTTTGGTGAAAGTTTCATCGATAGCTCGACCGAATGCCATTTTAAGGAACTTTTCCTAAATAAAATTCACAAACCAAAAATCCATTTGCAAATAAGATTTTGATCTTATTCGCAGACATCTGCGAATAAGCGTGCCCTTTCGTATTTAAATTATATATTCAACATTATTCTTCTTAAATTTTCTTCCCTGTATTCAATTTCTTGGAATGTCTGAAAATTTATGATTTTGATCCATTTCATGTGTTCAGACAGATACGGATAAATGTCATTTATATCTTGTTAATTTCATGCTATTATTTAAGTTCATCTGATAATATGGATATAATCTGTGTGTTCAGTTAGCAATATTAAGTTCAAGGAGATAAAGTGATGTGTGAGCCCCTCTCCTGGGTGATGGATGGTTTGTTTTTGGTATCGAGTTTGTTTTTAAAAGTGGGTATCTTATCATGTAGAAATCCAGGACCTCATGACATTTTAATTCCCCTATGGACTTCACATTTTTAATGGGTGTCAAAAAAAAAAAAAGGGTCTGCAGCAGGTATTTGGAAAGTATAAGTAAACGAAGAATTTTACACAAAAAGGAAGCACACAGTAGTATTAAAAGATTTACTTGGATAAATAATGGTATCGATTCCCACTTCCGGTTTGTGGCAAGGAAATCAAGCTGGTCACATGGCGAGAAAGGTAGATAATCACGCTTACAATTCATTATTTTTTTAAAGGATAACTATGACGCTATTTATATCAATAGGCATCTATCAAATGCGCATTAATTATTAACAAGAGTGTTTGAATGATAATTAAATGCTTTGAGTGAGAGCTATGCAGAAATGAATTTAATAACAACTGTTAAAGCATATCTGATTCAAATTTTGTTAACCCTAAGGGCAGATGTTGTAATGATTTTGCGTTATGTAAGAAACCCCAACCCTATTTATAGTACAGAACAGCCACTCGTGGGAAACCTGGGTGGTCACTGGCTCCTGCTTCCATGTAGCGTTGAGGTCGACGGTCGACCAAGGTACTCGCACGGTTAGTCACGCCCAACTAACCTGTAATATAGCCTACGATCTGGCGAGTTTCCTCCCTTAAGACGCTGCTGAGGGACTGAGTGCTGGGGTGGAGTTTGGTCGGGGGTAGGCCGGACAAAACATACGGATTAGAACCTACTTCCTTAGATCTTAAGGTACTGTAGTATTAGACTTAGGATCGTCCATGTCATGGGAAAAGTGCTCTCGCAACCACATAGTCAAACGGCACACCTAGTGTAGCTAAGTGTGTGCTGGAGTCCCCGTGCCACTTTTTTTTTTCTTTTTTCTGTTTTTTTAAAATTAGAATAAAGTTCATCTTGAGCTCAGTTGAAAAGAAAATAATAATCATGAATTTGTCTCCCATGAAAACCAGATTCTTCACTGGAGAAAAAAAACTTGCTTTTGAAAGGGGAAATTATGTTGGTTTTAATTTTGCTGTTCGCTTTATTTACCAGTGGGTTTTCTTTTTTTTTAATTCTTCAGCTGAAGATAATCTAAGAAGGGAAAAACCACTGAAGCCTGGTTCCACTGTATTATTCTTGGTCTGTCCATATCATGGGAAAAGTGCTCTCCCAACCACATAGTCAGACCTAGTGTGCAAGGTACGGTAAATGTGTGCTGGGGTCCTTCACTCCTTTAAAAAAAATATCCTTTTAATCAGTTTAGAAACCTTGAGCTCACACTAAGGTCCAAAAGGTCAGACATGCTTTAACTTGAACAATGAAAGAGGAGTTGTGAATTTGTCAGGGCATTTATTGACATGCTGAAAAAAAAAAAGAAAAAAAAAAAGAATGTTTCAGTTGTTTTGCTTTTATTATTTTTCTTGAGACATGACAAAGTTTGCCTTACATAATATCAATATTACATTTAACTGTGGTCTTTTTTTTTTTTTTTTTCTCAGCTAAAGATCATTTACATACATGTAATTAACACGAGAAAACGCATTGGAGTCAGCCTAGCGTTCTTTTCTGAAATCTTAAGAATAAACTGGTAATTTATACTATCAATTATCATTTGTTGATCAATTAATTATAGCAAGAAGGTGTAACGTTTGAGAAAAATGACAGCATAAAAGCTACCCAAAAGTATAAAATGTAGACGAGATTGTCGAGTAATGAATTGAGTTGCACAAAGGATGGTGAATGTAAGACTCGGGAGCATTTGGACCTTTACAATAAGGCAGCTTTCATAAATCGAAGTCACTTTTGTGACAGTTGACTGGCCCTGAAGTGTTCAAAGCATCATTGGGAGTATAATACACCATATGAAGTCACTCTTAGATTGCATCCTGTTAATGTTGTACAAGTTTATAAATGGTGTTAAACCTAGTCTACTGTTGCGAGTAATTCAAAGGCATCTGTCATGATTCGGATGTTGTTAAAACTCACGCAGAGAGTAAGTTGTTGTTGTTTTACCAGGGCCATGAGAAATTGGCTGGTGGCCTTGAACGGCCCTCGCGAATTATAGTTGGTGAGTAAATAAATGTAAAGTTAAACTGTTAGATTCACGCTTGTCGGTTTTAATGTTCGTGATTAATAAGTAATGGAGTAGGGGTGAAACAAGGTGGGGATAGTTGACATTGTTAAGTATGACAAGACAAGTTTTTGCACGTTAACTGGCTGGTAGAATAGTGCAGACGTATTACTACAATTAAAATGGTGGGAGGTTTCGGCCAATGAGATAGCTGAACTAATTGGGCCAGCGGACTAGCACTGCTGGGTAGTTAGATAGTATAAAACATCGTGTAACGTTCAGATTTATTGAATACAGACGAGCAGAAGCATCGTGTCGTGAAGTATCTCCGGTTGGCCAGTACCTGAACTGTGATTTGAAGACTAGAAGTCCTTGCTAACGGACTGACTGAGCTCTAGAAAGAAAGGTCTGAATGGGCTGACCTTTGAAAGCCCAGGCTGCGCTATTTTGATGTTCGCGCCTACCAGTAGACGTGACCAATGGTAATATATCTTATTTGTTCAAGCATAATAGAAGATCAGAGATAGAGAGAGAACCACAGCCTCATAGGAAGTCTAAGGAAACCCCAGCTGGCACTCGACGACGAGTGGCCTGTGTTATAGAATTATTTCCATAGTATGATTGAAGTAATATGGCACATTGTTGATGAATTGAATAATGATTGTGCATATATATAAATAGTTTTTTGCAACTGCGTACTTACCTACAAGCCGAAGTGTGCTTCTGTAGGCTTGGAACGTACTGGGCTCTCCTAACATTCAAGCCCATATGATTTAGGGAGAGTTTGCCTGGCGACTGGCCAGTGGCGACTCAACTGTCACTTTAAATTGATATCTAGTTTTGTATAATATACCTATTTGCTATTGATTGCAGTACATCCAATAAGGAACCATAATTACATGAATATCATAGATTAAGTTAGTAATTAGAATTTATTGCTTTGAATATACCTCTATTGTCTTTTGTTTTGTTTATTAATATTTATGTAAAACATGGCCTGACCGGCCTGACATATATAGATACTCTAGTTGTTTAATACTTTTCTCGTGTGGTTGTGTCCGAGTGTGAGTTAGCTGCCTCTCGTGCAGTCGAATGCTCCCCAAGACCCTAACTCTGCTCGTGACAGCATCTTTTTCCCCTCTTCCTGAAAACTGCAAGCATGCAGCAAAAACTTTTAGGAAAGAGCACAAGATGACCTCCTTTTACACTGTAAATTCATTTACCTTTAGCTCTTTTCAAAATAACCCCCGTCGGTTTCCTTCAATATCTCTCTTATTTGATTCCACCTACATGATTGTACTTTTGTATACCTATATAAACCAATATGTCTCTAAAGAATAATATTTTCATACATTTTTTTAGTAAAGAAATGATTTTCTTCGTCAGAGCTTGTTTTAAATATTGATAATTAATTAAAACTGCAACCCACTGGTTGCTCACAGTAAACTGAGATAAACAACTTTCACCGCAACTTCAGTGTCCTCTCAGCCCATGCAACTCCAACTTGGTTTGAACGTCCTCTAAGTTTACCAGTCACTAACCCTACAAAAAGCTGATGCGTAGGATTTACATCAAGTTTGCATTTAGACAAAACATTGTTCTCATGTAGATCTGCTGGTTATGACATCACACCAGTGTCGGTTTGATGTAGGGAATGCGCCCCTCTCATAATCCTACCAAGACAACGGAAATCCAATACTGATCTACACTGGTTGAATTTGGGGATGCTGGGCATAGTTGATACATTTATGTTTCTTGAAGATGAATATTTTCGTACAGATTTTTCATTATATCATTTTTTCGTGTTTTGTCTTCCTCAGTGAAGATATGGCTTTGTGATCAATAATGAATGAAGGACTGCGCAGAAAAGGCAGCAGTGAAAAAGCAGAGAAAATATCTCCTCCCAGTGCAGTCGGTCTCCAGTGCTTCCATGCTCCCACTGCAACTGACAGTTCATGGAATGGATCCTGCTGATCAGTCATCTTCGCATACACGAACAGCCAGGCAGAAGAGATATTGAAGGTGTGGTCATCTTTTTTTGCAAAGGACGAGCAACAGCAGCATGAGCTTTTGAAATATACTGGTACCGTACTTGTCATAATAGAGCGTTAAAAGCATGGTAGAACCTGTGAACAGGATGAAGTGTTATTTTTGGCATGCTAAGTCGTTCCTTCTGAATCAATGATAAAGAGTTCTAGGCCACATTTCTCCCATTGCGACTCAGTGGTTCGCCAGTTCTCCCCCATTTTGAATTGTCATTATTTTTTTCAATATAATACGTTTACAGTGTCAAAAATAGGCAAAAAGAAAAAGTTATATATAGCAAAGCCTTGCGTAAGAAATAATATTCAAAAGATACAATGTACTTTTACAGTGGTAATTATTGAAACACTTTTTTGTGAACTGTTAGTTCATGATCAGCATTATAATTCTGTTAATTATCTCTTTTGATATTTATATACAAAGTGTACAGAGCACATTCTTTCTTGAGTTCCTCCTCTGACTGAAATCCCCCCCCCCCCCCAGTCATACTCTTGCCGTGAGGGTTGTGTGCCTCCCATCTGAGAATCACTATCCTGCAGCTAGACTGCCTAAAACGTTTTGTGAAATTGTCCCTTCATATGTACTGGAGAGGGTTGTGTGCCACATTGCGCATATCAAATGGTCTGAAGTCCAAATTCCCCAAATTACTGTTTTCAGTGTCCCGTAAGAAGCAGGCGACATCCGATATAAGGGAAGTAATCAAAATTATAGAACGTTTGAATGAAAGATGGGTTATAGCCATAGCTATAGAACGCTATGGTTATAGCCCTTATTTTACCGCTGCACTGTAATAATTCCGCGCGCTACCTGCAAAGTCCGCTGCACAGTCAGTGACCTTACTCACGGAGAATCTTATCTGGGATCACTGACCCTTGCCGCTATTATGATGACAACACACGCTGTCCACGTGGTTCGGTTTTTATTGATCGGTATGAAAACATTCGCTGCTATGCCTTGTCACGCTTGATAATGAATTAACCAGCAAAACCGTTGTCTGACTTATGATTCCAAACTGACAGCTGTAGTTTTCGTGAGAACGAAGCATGATAACTAGCCACGCCCTCCCAGCCCTACACAAATGGTTTCATCCTGATTGACAAATACTAATAAACAAATGTGGGCATTTGGGGCAAAGATTATTTCAGAGCTTGTTTCTGATTGGTTCTTAGATACAGACAACTCCAGATGATGGTCAGCTTGTGAGAAAATGAGATAATGCAAATTTGTTGAGCAACAGTTCGCATGTCGATGTTACATCATTTGAAAGTGTGGGGAGAGCCTTTGAAAGCTTCGTCTTTGTGATTCCGACTAGTGGTTTCACTGGTTAACATGTCCATGTCACAATGCTTTTGATTTAGAAGAGAAACAGCGAACAATAACACGGTGGTTACGTCTCAAATAGGTCATTGACCCGATGCGTGAAAATACGGCTTGCGTGTGGCTTGGTCAGCTTGACCTTGCCGACTTTTGCCGCCCAACGATGCTTTGCCTAAATATTTTTCCTTTTCATCGTTTCTTGTGTTAGAATACATTACCTAACTTCATGGTTATTCATGAGTATGACCTGTCTCCCTATGGAAATTTTAATGATCCAATGATAATATTAATTTTCATTAACGTTGTGTGTACCATAATAATCATTCATTGTAGGATAAAATACATGTATATTAATGAATTAAATGAGCAAATTTTACGGTTTTGAGAAGACTGTCATAATACTCACATTTTTGTATTCTATTCCACCCTATGGCTGATTGGATTCTCTTTTTTTTTTCTTCTGGTTCCTTTTTTTTCTTCGTACCGTTTTTCTTCCTCACTTTTGTTTTGTTTTGTTTGTTTTTTGTTCCTTTTTTCTCTCCCAGTATTCCCTTTTCACCAGCTTTTTTTACAAGTCTTTTTTCTTTCTAGCTCCTTTTATTAGCTGCTTATATGTTTAGCATATCCCAATTACCTCAGGTATTGAAAGGGTCATTAAAAAGGCCTCATAGTCTCAAATAAAACTGTACCTTTGGAGGCAAAATATTTCATTGATTTCTTAATGAAGGTGTTTCCATTCGTTTCATTGCAGAGATGGTGCTTTGTCCTTTCTGAACACAGAATATTATAACAGGGACTACAACTCTTGGGTCCAAAACAAAAAATAAAGTGTTGATGTATGGGTGCCGTAAAAACACCACAAGAAGTTAAAATGAATAAGAATGGCTGGAATGCCTCACGCAACGGCTAGGTACTTTTGATCTTGTGCATAAGAAAAGTTCCTACAGGCCAATTTGGTAAGTGGAGAGACTTGAGAATAATTTGATCTAATCTGGGAAAGATTTCTAGTTGAAACCTGGTGGAACTAATTCAGATAATTCATTATTATCTTCATTCAAATCTGATGTAATTAAAACAAGTGTGACACCTTTTTGTGCCAATGTGAAAAAGAAGTTAATTTGGAAATTTGAAACCATATTTGCACTTTTTTTTCTTTCGGACACTTTGTCTTTGCTGTGGATATGTATGTAAGAATATACATATAGTCCTGAAAGTCATAGAACCATATAGTATGAGATACAGATATCAGCTCAGCCTGCCCCCAAAATGACTTATGCATTTAGGAAGACATTAAGCATTTATCGTATAAGCTTGACGTTATTTAATTCCACATCACTGCTTTAAAAGACAAAACAATTTCAAAACAGTGTGGGCTGTCTGTCATTAAATTTCATAAAATGACTCCAAGTTCATAAAATATATTTAATATAAGTGCTGCCTGTTTACACAATTAGTGAAGGGATAAAAAGAAAATATTTGTATTGGCTTATTTCTTGTCAGTGGTTTGTTCACGATGGATTTAATGCAGTTGTGTGAAAGTCTTGCAATACATCTTCACAGTGAAATAATTATATCTTAGAATGTAGATAAAGCTATTATGTGGCTCAGATTATACTTTGATATTCTATGTCTTGGTTAGGCTGTTGTTAGCCCTTTTCTTATTTTTTCCGATGTTAAGCCCTCAGTTTTTGAGGCTCGCTGGCTTGGGCACCTCAGTCATTATTATCATCTTATTATAACAGAGCTAGATAGTGAGTATATTAAGTACCTAAAGCGCCATGACTACTTGACCAAAAATTATGAAACTGTGCTCCCTCAATTTTTGATGATAGATTACATATATCCAATTTGGACAAAATTTAATCTATACTCGTAAATCTTATTTTAAAAGAAATGGTCTCAAGATTATTTCATTGTTGGTGCAAGTTTCTTAAGTGTCAACTAATCTAATCCAGTCTCCTTTCTATTGACCAGCTGTGTTTATCAAGTTTCAGGCACTCTTTGAAAAATGCTGAACATGAATTGTGACATGTATTATATGAAATGTTAAATATGTATGTATTACATTCACATCAGTTCCAGTTACTATAAATATAGGCTGTGTTTGTGAGGTATAATATTAAATAAATTAGAAATTAAGAAAACAAACCTTTCTCAATTTGAACTAATCAGTTATTCTTATTTTGCTCCCACAGGATGGAATGCATTTCCTTTTGGACCTCTACCGAACTATGGGCACATCCATCATTATTTCATTAGTGCAATTACAGATGAAGGAAAGTGTCACAAATCCCAGACTGGGAGATGTAATAATTATAACAAGACAACAACCACGAACGAACAAGTATAACACTTAACAAAACAACCCATCAGACTCACACATTTATTAAACATAAGATAAAGATAGAATTGCAATGACATACATTATAGTACTTAATTAAACTGCCGTCCACGGCCTTCTCCCGCAAGCACACTTCCTCGGGTCCACAACCCGGTAATTACTTCTAAAGACACTTCGGCCTCAGCCCTCCACTCAGGGTCTTAATGACACACTAGTATTCTTTCACCCCACAGTCTCTCAACAGCGCCCCCCTATGGCAATACACCTTAGCCTCCTATAACACCTCACGTGGCCATAGCA
Source organism: Onchidella celtica (assembly GCA_963931925.1). NCBI lineage: Eukaryota > Metazoa > Mollusca > Gastropoda > Systellommatophora > Onchidiidae > Onchidella > Onchidella celtica. The sequence goes on along the minus strand of OZ007575.1, from coordinate 32,338,858 downwards.
CGTTAATACTTCAATTCACATGAATATCTCATTCGCACAGTAATACATCCATGTCACAGTAGTACATCTTAATAGCACATTACAAGCATATATACATCCCTGTCTGTGGCCAGACTGCCACGACTCATGTGCTGCGACTGTCCTACACCGACAGCGTCACTCCTGGCCTATGTGTGGCCTTCGGCCCTATGCTGGCCTATCCCCTGTGCTCACCGTAGGCGGCGCTTCGGCCCGACCCCGGCACCTACAAAAATAACATTACATTGGTATAATACCATACCATTTCTAATCACTTCACCCCTCATTACAACTCATGAAGCGTACACACAATAGTTCACATTTCACTCACCAAACATCTTACGGTAACACCTCCACCGTATTACACCCTACTCACTCTCGCTACAAATCCATGAAGCTAACTTCCATCTATCGCTCATGGCGCACATTGCTATATACAGTATCAAGGACTTCCACATTCCTCACATATACTTATTTACATCATGGTCGTAGACGAATATAATACATGAATCATAATTATCAATCATCGTTCCACCTACCAGTCATCACTGGAAACACTGTCACATCTCCCGACTGTTCTCACTCACGTCCGTCCCCTGGGACCTTCTAACTTGCAGTGATAGTAATACAGCGCTCTCGCCTCATGCGAACCCCCCCACTCACAACATGCACGCTTTTCATTACCCGTGGGCCGTGGGTTAACTTGACTCTACCCCCTTCCCCCGTAACTACTGATCCCAGCTCACCTGCTCGTGACATCATCCCCCACCCCAAAAAAATTAATGCAATTAATTTCAAATCGCATCAAGATGACTGTCAACGAGTGAGCGTGAGCAATACCTACATAAAAATGACCTACCAATGCCCCTAGCATATATAATACCGAAATCAGGGGAAAATACGGGGATCAATATGCCCTGCCTATGCATATATGTATCACATCATCAATAGCTAACTAAACACAATACCTAATACAGAATCAAAACCAATCAATCTATCAACCATTCTTCATATAATATTTATAATGTCAATATTTTAAAGTCGACGACTCGTTCACACAGATCCTGTCAATGTTCCTGTCCTCCGATGTATAAGCTCCTGAACTCTTCCCCTAGGCTCGACTAAGGTAGTCGGCGATATGATTGCTGGTTCCTGGAATTGGTTGAATAACGAAGGTATACGGCTGTAACGCCAATGCCCATCTAGACAAGCGTGGGCTGGACGAACGGTTCTTCGACAAAAACGTTAGTGGCTTGTGGTCTGTCTGGATACAGAATTCTCGTCCCATGAGATAACGTCCTAATTTCCGGACGGACCACACAATGGCAAGACACTCCCGCTCTATCACAGAATACTTTCTTTCTCTCTGCAATAACTTCCTACTGACATAACATACAGGATGTAAACATTCGTTCTTCTCCTGTAGAAGACAAGCGCCGACACCAGAGTCCGACGCATCCGTTCTGAGGATAAAATTAGATCGAAAATCGGGTAATATCAGAATGGGTGAGGATGATAATGCTGTCACCAAATTATCAAATGCTGTCTGACATTCAGACGTCCACTGGACCTTATCGGGTTGTCCCTTCTTAGTAAGGTCAGTAAGAGAAGATGACAAGGAGGAAAAATTTGGAATGAACTTTCTGTAATAATTCAAAATTCCCACTAAGCTTCTGACTTGTTTCTTTGTTTTAGGGATTTGCAACCCTACTAATTTGTCAATTTTTGTTACTTCAGGTCTCTGAACACTTCTACCCACGATATGTCCTAAGAATACTATCTCTGGACATGCCAAATCCATCTTTGCGGGTTTAGCAGTTAACCCAAAATGACGTAATCGTTTAAAAATTACCGTTAGTGTCTGAATATGATCAGACCATGTCGACGTATGACACGCTACACTGGTTTCGTCTGAGCACACAGATACTCTGGTCTCTCATAAAATCTCTGTAGCATATTAACATGGAAAACCTTACTCGATCCATCAATGTGGATAGCGTAATCTACCTTTGAAACAACTCGCTCAATAACATAAGGACCCTTCCATGTCATCAATAACTTATTATGGTCCGTAGGTAATAACAATAGGACCTTGTCTCCTGGCTTAAAAATTCTCAGTTTGGATCCTCTATCTTTATAGGCTTTTGCTCTTTTTGAAGCGATACTAGAAGCTTCTTCTGCTATAGTGCGCGCTGAAGATAATCTTTCTCTTAAATCAACAAGGTCTATGGAAACCTTTTTAAACGGTTCCGAAACCGTGGGGATCTTTTGAAGAGGAGCCTGGGGTGTACGACCCTTATGCGTCGTCTTTTGGCACGCACTGCATGTCTTACAATACACTCGTACATCTCTGTGGATGGATGGCCAGTAAAAATTCTTAAGAACCCTTTCTTTGGTTCTAGCTATTCCCATATGACCCGCTAATGGGACATCATGTGCCAAATGCAATACTGTTGCGATTAGCAACGCTGGCACAACGACCTGCTTTAAAACGGAAGCCACCGTAACACACTTACGGAACAGAATGCCCGCCTGGATAACAAAGGAAGACGACCTGTTCTTATATTTCCTCGTTTTCTCCGTTCGCGCCTCCCCAAAACATGGACTCAATGATGGGTCCTCCTTTTGTAATGTCGCCAAGCGCCCTGGTGTGATATCCAGGTTGACCGCTGGCGTTGCCAAAGGTCTAATCTTACTCCTATCACCTACCTGTCGACGTGTCTCGACTGCGGCACAAAAAGTCAATACCTTTTGATTGTGACCATGCCTGCACATTCTCCTCGGAAGGGGAAACTACCCGCGATACATTACCAATGATGAGCTGGGCGCCTGGAAAGCAACCAACGACTGCCTCGACTTCCCCGCTAAGGAAAGGCGTATCTATCACTATCTTTGCCATGGGTAATTTCTCTATGGCCCCTGAAAATTGGATGCACGGGACAGTCTCACCTGTAAGCTGTGAATCCCGAATGCAGTCCCTATGCACTCCCACAACGGTAGATCCTGTATCTCGTAAAACCGAGACCGGTTCGTCCCCAACAAACCCCGGATAAACCCTAAGACCACCTCCTGTATGACATGAATTTATAACGGGGATCTTTCTCCCACAAGGTAAAACACCGGAAGATAATAACTTCTCACAATTGGGACACTTAGAATACTGTCCGCCTCCGTTGTCCGATGTAACATACGCGGCTGCATGATGAAATTTATTAGGGGAACATGGACTGGAGCCACTGCGATTGTCATCCACGTTCGCCGCTATCCTACCTGCAGGGCAATTCATGCTGATGTGATCTGCTCTTCCGCAGTTCCAACACTTCGCGGCCCTACAATCGCGTGAAAAATGACCTACGCGTCCGCAAGTCCAACATTCCGCTCCCTGTGCTCCGCTAAACCTGGGTTCCCGTGACCCATCGCGACCGGAACTAAAGTCCCTATGCCGTCGGTCATCGGCAAAGGTCACAAATCGCCCTCGGCCATTACCGCGACCTAGCCCTCCTGCTCGGTCAAACTTACCGGACCCATATGCAGGTGATTGGTGATACCCCCTACGTTGCCCCTGGGCTTGCCAATTATAGGCACCACGCTGACGCGACCTGTCTTTATGTCCTGTCGGCGACCCCTCAACCACGGCGACGTAACCAGTATCCTGCACGTACGCCCTCGCTACTGGTTTGGACGGATGTGCCGTACGGTATGCTTCCGCCAACTTAGACGCCTCCTGCACCGTCGCGGGTTCGTTTTCTTTCAGAAAAGCCACCAGATCTTTATGGCACGACGCGTACAGCTGGTCACGGATCATTAGGTCTTTCAATTTAGCAAAATCCGCGCCCACATGCGCCAAGTCCACCCAGTTCGTGAAATATTCTGCTAGTCTCGCGACGAAGGCAGCAAAGTCCTCCCTGGTATCCGCACGTGCTCGCCTAAACTGCTCCCGGAAATATTCCTCCGCACGCGCAAATCGGCGAAGCAGCAAAGACTTCAGCTTATCGTAATCATGTACGTCTTCGTGCTGTAGCTCTTTAAAGTAGGTTAACGCTCGTCCCTGCAACAAGGAAGCCAGGTACGTGGACCATAATTGTTTATTCTCCCCCCATTGCAGTTGTGCGTTCAGTTCGAACCTGTAAAGGAAGGCGTCTATGTCGTCCTTCCGGTCGTCGAACGTAGGCAGCTTAATCCTAACGCCACTTTTGTTTTGCCCCTGCCGCTCAACTGTTTCTGTTGGCGCATTCTTCTTGAGTTCCAATTCCGCGATTCTTATTCACGTCTCTCTCTCCTGTTGCTTATCCCTAGCCTCTATCTCCCGCTCTTGGGCTTCTATCTCCTTTAACTTTAACTCCCTTTCGTGCTGCTGAGCCTCTTTTTCCTTTAACTTTAACTCCCTTTCCTGCTGCCGCTCTTGAGCCTCTTTTTCTCTCTGCCGCTCTTGAGCCTCATTTTCTCTCTGCCGCTCTTGAGCCTCTTTTTCTCGCTCTCTATCCTTAGCACGCTCGTCGCGCAATTCCGCCTGCTGCTCTTTAATCCAGCCGCGTAGCTCTACGCCTTCAAGACCAAGTTCCGTCCCTAACTTCATTAGTTGCTGGAGCTCCGCCATTTCACGGATTTATTCCTATACAATTTGCAATACAATATACTGTCTATGTACTTACTATACACGACGTATCCCGAGACCTGAAACTATGCCACTACAATAACAAGCACTATTTTCAAATGCAAATCAGAAACACACCTAACTGAACATTTTACAGCATACTCTCTATAACTAATTCTATGTTCATACAATGTATAGCAATATTAAATAACAAAAGCGAAAAGAAAAGACAAGAATGAGAAAATTCAGAAGAAGGACCACCAGGACATCAAAGACAACGAACCAGACTAGGACAAAGCTTCTAAAAAAAAACTATAATGGAAAAAAATGCAACCTAACTACGCCGATTACACTACAAGGTACGAACAAGAACAGAGTCTGAAAAAAAGAACGTATCTACAGATAGGTAGGAGAGAGGGACAAGAGAATACGTCTTCCTGCAGAACAGAGAAGATATCGACGCTACAACTAAACAATAACAAAGCCCTAAAGAACTGTTCACCGTGATGAACGAAGTTACAAGTTTCCCACACCTTTTTAAAAGGATAAACTAAGTTCAACACAGCAAACGAAAACAGCAAAAACAGAGAAAAAGACAGATGAAAGGAACAGCCCCCAATCCAGGGTACAAAATTTTTGAATTTTACTTAACTTTCACTCAGCGTTTTATTTAACTTGACGTATGCCGGAGCTCTGGCTGCTTGACTCCTTCAGGCTGCACGCACACTCTCTCTGTGAAAATTCAATCACACATTAGTACATATTCATAACAGTACATGCATCAATACATATTCATAGATATACATAAATCATATTATCATGAAAATCCCATTCATGCAACGAACAAAAGACAACAGCACAATTTCTTACCACAACAGAATTACAACTAACTATGACGAAATTGGACGAGCCCCCAGTGTCACAACGGACGAGCCCCCAGTGTCACAAATCCCAGACTGGGAGATGTAATAATTATAACAAGACAACAATCACGAACGAACAAGTATAACACTTAACAGAACAACCCATCAGACTCACACATTTATTATACATAAAGATACAGATAAAAGTGCAATTACATACACTATATTATTGAATTTACTACCGTCCAACGGCCTTATTCCCACATGCACTCTTCCTCGGGTCCACAACCCGGTAGTTACTTTCTAAAGACACTTCGGCCTCAGCCTCTCCTCTCAGGGTCTTAATAGCACATTAATATTTCACTGGCACCGCAGTCTCTCAATAGCCCCTTCCTATTGCCATAACACACTAGCATTCCAATAGCACATCAACATGGCAATAGCACATTAGCATTTCAATAGCACATCAACATGGCAATAGCACATTAGCATTTCAATAGCACATCAACATGGCAATAACACATTCACGATCATATATACGTCCCTATCGGTGGCCAAACTGCCACGACTCATGTGCCTCTACTGTCCTGCACCGACAGCTTCCTTCCTGGCCTATGTGTGGCCTCCGGCCCTATGCTGGCCTATCCCCTGTGCTCACCGTAGGCGGCGCTCTTCGGCCCGACCCCGGCACCTACAAGAATAACATTACATTGGTATAATACCATACCATTTCTAATCACTTCACCCCTCATTACAACTCATGAAGCGTACACACAATAGTTCACATTTCACTCACCAACATCTTACGGTAACACACCTCCACCGTAGTACACAATACTCACTCTCGCTACAAATCCATGAACTCCATGAATTTAAGGAGCTCCACTGGCTACCTATTGAGCAGCGAATAAAATATAAATTGGCTTTATTTTGTTATAAATGTGTCAACAACATGTCGCCAGAGTATATTTCAGAACTTATAGAACTGCATCGCCCTGCAAGAGCATTAAGATCATCTTCTGACAACCTTAGACTAAAAGTACCCGTAGTGAACCTAAAAAGTTTTGGTGAAAGGGCTTTCAGCCATGTTGGGCCCAGGGTGTGGAATGAGATTCCTTTAGATGTCCGCAGTTCGCAAGTATTTTCACAGTTTAAAAGGATGTTAAAATGTCATTTGTATGAGAGTTTCTAGTCTATGTAAAAGCTATCTATTATTATTATTATTATGTGTGTATCAATGTGGGTTGTGTGTGTGAGTTTACCCATGTATTTTTTGACATGTTTCTGTAAAGCGCATAGAGCATTTTTGTAATGGATATGCGCTATATAAATGCCATCCATTATTATTATTATTATTATTAACTCAACTTTCATCTATCGCTCATGGCGCACATTGCTATATACAGTATCAAGGACTTCCACATTCCTCACATATACTTATTTACATCATGGTCATGGACGAATATAATACATCAATCATAACTATTATCAATCATCGTTTCACCTACCAGTCATCACTGGAAAAACACTACTCCCAAGTCTTCCGACTGCTCTCCTTATGTTCGCCCTCTGGGGCTTTCTCCTGCGTCCGTTTTCTTGGACGTCTTAGTGTGCAGTGATAGTAATACAGCGCTCTCGCCTCATTCAGATCCCCACCACTCACAACATGCACGCTTTTCCTTACCCCGTGGCCCGTGGGTTAACTTTATTCTAACCCTCTTCTCGTAACTACTGATCCTCGCTCACTCGCTCGTGACAGGTGTGTTGGTCTTTTTTGTCAACAAACATTGTGGCTGATGAACAGCCAACAGAATGTGTGGGTGAAAGAACTCTTGAATAACAAGAGACAGATGTCAGCAAAATGACCTGTCTTATCAAAGAAAATCATTTCGTTTATGATCTAAAAGAGCCAAGACATACAGATCGAAAAACGATATATCATCTCTTATAATTTCTGTAAATAAGTATGGAATTCTGCTTCAATTTCACAGCTTGCATATTTTGGTCGCACATAGGTTGAACAAGGTCATCTATTTCTTCGTCGATTATACCTTTGAGATAACCACCAGATGAAAAGTACTGCCTGCCATGTTCTTCACCCTTTTAGCAAGTGGGATACAGCATGCGACCATTTCTGTATGACACGTTTGAAGTCGTATGGTGTCTGACTTTTGTCATAAAGCTAATCAGGTATGGCAAGTGACATGTAATGAAAAACTTTGGACAAGTGACGAATAGAAATCAATATGCAACCTTCAGTCCCTAGCAATTGGCGAGTGACATGTGGCAAACAAGTTTCTCTGTGTGACGCCTATCTAAGTCAACAATTATTCACCACAAACTGAGAGAGATTTAGAAAACAGGAAAAAAGAGTAAAGGGAAATCACTGATTCACTTTATTGTCCACTGTCATTTGCTGGATGAATGCCAAACTCTGAACGGAAGTTCCTCGTTTCTGTTTTCTTAATGTCTAGTATGCAAGAGGCTCCTCTTTCTCCTGAATTACTTTGTAATTTCTTTAAAAAGAAAAAAATATGAGAATAAAGAAATCACTAACACACTTTAATATCCATGTGTTTTTTTCTTTATAAATATGAATGCCAAACTGCACTAACGAAGTTCGTCGCGTTTATTATATTTTTGTCCAATTTGCAAAAGGCTTTTCTTTTCCTTAAATGATTTTGTAATTTTCATATTTCATATTTATAATATACATTCGAGATTATTCTCCTTAAATTTTCTTCCCTGTATTCAATATCTTGGAACAAAGTGCTTAGTCGCAAACATCTGCCAATAAGATCCCAATCTTATTCGCAGATGGGGGGGGGGGGGGGGTTCTTAGTTTCATGGTGTCTACTAGGGAAAAGTTCCTCCAGCCTATCGTGGTCTGCAGTGGCACAATGACTAGCGTCTGTGGTTATCAGTCGAAGACTATGGATTCAATCTGTCTTGGGTTCAATCCGTCTTGGGCTCAGTCCCATGCCGGAGTTTTTTTTTGGTTTTTTTTACTGCTCATTATTAGGAACCATTTTTTAAAAGGATTTTGCAAAATTAATGTCGTGAGGAAACTGGTCATTACTAGATTACCTCTCTTATTTATTCCTGTTCATTCATTTACTTCTTTTCATCGAACGGGACAGCTGCTAATTAGAAATAAAAATGTAAATATCAAATTTTAAACATGTAAATAATTTCTTTTAGACAGTGTGAACTGAAAATTCCATCTCTGTCTGTTGTGACCTAGATCTATCCTGTATTTACTGAAAATATATTGAAGGAGTCTTCTGCTTCAGCTGTTTGCCATGTTTTGTTTTACATGTATTACTTTTTTCTTTGCATGGGAGTTTGGTTCATTTTCATCTGCTCTGTCTGACTTTCTTCGTGACTTCACACCCAACAAAATTGGCTAAAAAAAATTTAAAAAGTCCTAGTCACAATTTTATACTCTGGAGCAAAGCAACGATGATCAGCGTGTGTATGGGGGGGAGCATGAAAAAATAACAACCACAACAAAAAAGTCAGCTCTTTCGGAGATTCGATCCGAAAGACCCTTATCAACTTGGCAGGCGAGTTTACTTAGCATGCCACCTCACGGGGAACCTGAGTAAAAACGGTTACTGAGCAGGGTCTCTCTAATGCTACCGAGGACACGATAACCGAAAAGTATCGCTAGAAAAAAGACAACATGATTCATCATTACCGTAAGGAACACCATGCGTTACTCCGAATCAAGTCGTCTTACCGACTGAAGAGCCAAATTATTCAACAAAACAAGCCAGAACCTAGGATTGCTCATTTTTAGAAAAAAAAATGTTTTTAAAGGATTTTGCAAAATGGATGTCATGGGGAAAATAATCAATGTTACTTGTGTGATCCAGATTACTTTATTCCTGTTCATTTGTGAACGGGACAGAAATAAAAATGTAAATCAAATTTTAAACATGTAAATGATTTCTTTTAGTCAATGTGAACTGAACAGCTCATCTCTTTCCATGGTAACCTAAATCTGTTTGTCATGTTTTGTTTTATTACTTTTTTTTTGTTTCCACAGAAATTTAATTCATTTTTATTTGTTCTGTCTGACTTTCTCTCTGATTTCACAGTCGACCAAATTGGATAATAATAATAATTCATGTAAAAAAATTTGTACAAAATATTTTTAAAATCCTATTCACAATTTTATGCTCTGGAGCAAAGCAACGATGATCAGTGGGGGAAAACGCAGACAAAAAGTGACCCCCCCCCCCCCCCCAAAATAAGTCAGATCTTGCGGAGCCTCGAACTCGGCAGGCGAGTTTACTTCTGGTAGGTTTTTGGAATAGAAAAAAATGAATGATTGGCAGTGGAGGATGAACTCTTCTCGCTTTCCGATTTTTGCTTTCCTATTTCACCCCCGACACGCTGTTTGAGTGTTTGTTTACACTGGTCCATTTTCCGAATGAGAATTGATGCAAATCGTTTGTTTTGGTCATCTGATTGAGATGGACACTCGGGTGGCTGCCGCTGGCCTCTCACTTGTCAGGCGAAGGAATTGTTCGTTTCAGCTTTTCAATGTACGTATGTGAAGTTAATCTGATCTTTCTAGACTTTTATCACTCTCTAAAATTCAGAGGGCTTTGATTCTCGCCTCCATGTTATGGTATTTCGTTGATTTTGTATCCCATAGACAGGTCTCGCCATCAAAAATGTTTTGAATTTTGGTGAAAGTTTCATCGATAGCTCAACCGAATGCCATTTTAAGGAGCTTTTCCTAAATAAAATTCACAAACCAAAAATCCATTTGCAAATAAGATTTTGATCTTATTCGCAGACATCTGCGAATAAGCGTGCCCTTTCGTATTTAAATTATATATTCAACATTATTCTTCTTAAATTTTCTTCCCTGTATTCAATTTCTTGGAATGTCTGAAAATTTATGATTTTGATCCATTTCATGTGTCCAGACAGATACGGATAAATGTCATTTATTTCTTGTTAAATTTCATGCTATTATTCAAGTTCATCTGATAATATGGATATAATCTGTGTGTTCAGTTGGCAATATTAAGTTCAAGGAGATAAAGTGATGTGTGAGCCCCTCTCCGGGGTGATGGATAGTTTGTTTTGGTATCGAATTTGTTTTTTAAAAGTGGGTACTTATCATGTAGAAAACCAAGACTTCATGACATTTTAATTCCCCAATGGACTTCACATTTTTAATGGGTGTCAAAAAAAAAAAAAAAGGGTCTGCAGCAGGTATTTGGAAAGTTTAAGTAAATGAAGAATTTGACACAAAAGGAAGCTCACAGTAGTATTAAAAGATTTACTTGGATAAATACTGGCATCGATTCCCACTTCCGGTTTGTGGCAAGGAAATCAAGCTGGTCACATGGCGAGAAAGGTAGATAATCACGCTTACAATTCATTATTTTTTTAAAGGATAAATATGACGTTATTTATATCAATAGGCATCTATCAAATGCGCATTAATTATTAACAAGAGTGTTTGAATGATAATTAAATACTTTGAGTGAGAGCTATGCAGAAATGAATTTAATAACAACTGTTAAAGCATATCTAGTTCAAATCTTGTTAACCATAGGGGCAGATATTGTAATGATTTTGCGTTATATAAGAAACCCCAACCCTACTTATAGAACAGAACAGCCACTTTGGGGAAACCCGGGTGGTCACTGGCTCCTGCTTCCATGTAGCGTCGAGGTCGGCGGTCGACCAAGGTATTCTGACGGCTGGTCATGACCAACCAGTCTGTAAAGCTTAGGGTCTGGCGAGATTTCCTGCCTTGAGGCGCTACTGAGGGACTGAGAGTTGGGGTGGAGTTTGGTCGGGGGTAGGCCGGACAAAACATACGGATTAGAACCTACTTCCTTAGATCTTAAGGGGCAACTGGTACTGTAGTATTAGACTTAGGATCGTCAATGTCATGGGAAAAGTGCTCTCGCAACCACATATTCAAACGGTACATGTAGTGTAGCTATGTAGGGTAATGTGTGCTGGAGTCCCCGTGCCACTTTTTTTTTCTTTTTTCTGTTTTTTAAAATTAGAATAAAGTTCACCTTGAGCTCAGTTGAAAAGAAAATAGTAATCATGAGTTTGTCTCAATGAAAACCAGAGTGTTCACTGAAGAAAAAAATCCTTCCACTTTTGAAAGGAGAAATTATGTTGGTTTTAATTTTGCTGTTCGCTTAATTGACCTGTTGTGGGTTTTTTTTTTAAATTCCTCAGTTGAAGATTATCTAACAAGGGAAAAGCCACTGGAGTCTGGTACCACGGTATTATTCTTGGGTTGTCCATATCATGGGAAAAGTGCTCTTCCAACCACATAGACAGACCTAGTGTGCAAGGTAGGGTAAATGTGTGCTGGGGTCCTTCACTCCTTTAAAAAAAAAAAAAAATCCTTTTAGTCAGTTTATAAACCTTGAGCTCACACTAAGATGGGACAAAAGAACAATAAAAGAGGTTGTGAATTTGTCCCACATAAAGCTTTGTTTATTTTGACATGTTGAAAAAAAACATAAACAGACAAGTCCTTGAAAGAAAAAAAAGAATGTTTCAGTTGTTTTGCTTTAATCATGAATTTGTCTCACACGAAAACCAGTGTGTTCACTGAATAAACAACAACAAAAAATTTGCCGCTTTTGTACACTAAGCAGGCGTTATTGAGAAAGTGTGAGAAAAATGATAGTTTCCAAGCTACCGAAAATTTTGAAACGTATACGAGATTGTCGAGAAATGAAGGTGATGTTGCACCTTCTATTTCAATAATGTCTTTTCCTTTTTCTGAGTGAATATAATTGCATATACATAATTGAATGTAAGACACAGGGGCATTTGGACCCATTCACTAAGTCATCTTTCATAAATGGAAGTCCTGATCCTTTTTTTTTTGTTTTTTGATATCACTTTCGACACAGTTGTCTGGCCCTGAAGTGGTCAAAGCATCATTGAGAGTATAATACACCATACGAATTCACCTTTAGATTGTATCCTGTTAACGTTGTAAAAGTTTATGAATGGAGTTAAAACCTAGTCTACTGTTGCAACTAATTCAAACCCATCTTTTTCTCCTCGTCCTGGAGACTACAACAAAAAGCACAAGATGTCCCCCTTTTACACTGTAAATTCATCTATCTACAGCTCTTTTCCAAATCCTTGAAGGTTTTTCTTAAATATCTCTGTCATATGATTCCATCTGTGTGACTGTAATTGTTTTATTCCTATATAAACCAGTTTGCCTCAACAAAACAAATTTTTACACTTTTTTCCTAAAGAATTACCTTTTTTCGTGAAAGCTTGTTTTAAATATGCTTAATTGATTAGAACTGAAATCCATCGGCCGCTCACTGTGAACTGATGTAAACAACTTTTCCCGCACTTCAGTGTCCTCTCAGCCCGTGCAACCCCTACTTGGTTTAAACGTCTTCTATGTTTACCAGTCACTAACCCTACAAAAAGCCGATGTGTAGGATTTACATCAAGTTTGCACATGAACAAAACATTATTCTCACGTAGATCTGCTGGTTATGTCATCACGCCAAAGTCGGTTTGAAGCAGGGAGTATGCCCCTCTCATAATCCTACCAGTACAATGGAAATCTGATACAAATCTACATTAGATTAAAAAGGATGCTGGGTGTAGTTTACATATTTGTCCCCAAGGGTGCACATTTTCCTACAGATTTTGCATTATACTGTTTTTGTTTTCTTCTTCAGTGAAGATATGACTATGAGAAGAATACTGAATGAAGGACTGCAGAGAAGTGGCAGCAGTGAAAAAGCAGAGAAAGTATCATCTCCCAGTTCAATCTGTCTCCAACGTTTCCATGTTGTCACTGCAACTGACAATTCATGGCAAGGATCAGCCATTTCAACTCACAGACATTAGAGATATTGAAGTTATGGTCATCTTCTTTTGCTAAGGACAAGTAACAACAACATCAACATAAGCTTATAAAATATACTGCTACCAGTACGTTATTTGTCATGGTTGAGTTTGAATTTAACGGTGCGTGATAAGGGCCACTTTGAGTATTTCATCCATGGCTTTTTTTTTTGATTATCTCACTTTGGGCTAGCTTTCAACCCCCAGATGCCTCTAAGTAAGATCACGTGAAAGTGAAGTTAGAAATCTATTAGGAAAAGGGGCCCATACTGTAAAAGTATGTCTATATGAACCGTGTAGATATGATAAAAATCGATTAAATCAACTTGTGGAGTTCGGCCTCCTTGCTAGGTCATTCCTTCTAGAACTGGTTTTTCAGAGCCCCAGGCCACATTCCTCCCCTTGAGACCCCATGCTTCCTCAATTCATTCCCCATTTTGAAATTGTCATTTAATTTGATTACTATTATACTTTCACAGTGGTAATTATTGAAAAAAGTTTTCGTGAACTTTTAATTCATCTTTATAATTGTGCATGCTGCTATTTCATTTGATATCCACAAATATACCATTCTTTGCCAGGTTGGAGTTCCTCCTGTGATTGAAATCCCTCCCCAATTCCACCCCTGGCAAAAATTCCTGCCCTACCTCCCATTTGAAAATCACTGTTTTACATCTGTGTGAAAAATTGTGAAATGGTCCATGTGGTTGTACTGGACAGGGTCACGTGTTTCACAAAAGCGTTGTGCATGTCAGTTGGTATTGGTGTCACGTCTAAATTCCTCAAAATAGTTTCCCGCGTGCAATTCGGCCGCAAGAAGCAGCCCAACTGGCGACATCAGTGTAAGGGAAATAATCAAAATTTTAAAACTTTTGAATGATTAAGATGGGTTATATCCTTTACATGAGACCGTCTTGCATAAATTTATTGTTCAATCGGTGACACTTTTCCAATTTTCCATTTTACTGGTTCCTCTGTTCGAATATTTTACCGAACTCTCTGGTTATGCAGAAGCATAACGTGTCTGTCTATTGAAATTTTAATGATCCTTTGTGTAATTTTGATTAATTTTCCTTAATCTTGTGTGCATTATTATAACATTAACAATGCATTGTATGATAAAATAAATGTGTTTGTATTATTGATGAGCAGTTTTTACAGTTTTGAGTAGACTGATGAGGAAATTAGATAATTTCTAAATGATATTACTTGATGAGCATTCCTAGTTCTCTCTCCACTTTTTCTCAACCGTATCAGATGTATTATATCTATTTTAGCTTTTTTTTTTTTAACCCATGTAGAAACAGAATGTCTTTATTATCAACTGAAAGGATAGAACCACTTCAACGTAACTGCTTTTTTTTTTAATTCCTAATCACAAAACAGTTGTTTTGTCCATTTTCATACTGTGTGTCTAGAGTGACACAAACCGATCAAGTCAAGATGCAGCATGCAATACATGTATATAAAATGAGGTAGGATGGATGTTTTTGACATAAAACTTTGTGTTCTCATTGACTTTTTTTGCAGTTTTTTTTTTCTTTCTATTGTTTTTTTCACATGACAGAAAGCAACATTTCCAGTCTCACTCCTTTCGCAATTTTTCAGCTGTTTGTTAGCTTTTAGAGTTTTTGATATTCATAGCATGGTAATGAGCCAATAATTTTGATATGAGACAATTTGAGTGTCCACATTGTCGCGAATGTGGTTTATAGCAAACGACTGCAATTCAAGAGGAAAACACACACTCGACGAACACACTAAACTTTCCTTCTGGAATTAATTAACAACTCAAATGAATTAGTTTTGTCAGGCCTGTAGGGCCACAATAATGTATTGAGTTAGCTGAATAAAGATAACATACATAAATGAAATGACTAACAGGGTAACTGCAAAATAAGAATACAATTTTAGAATGGACAAAAAGGTCCTAGTACTGGATCAAATATAACTAATGACTCATAGGATATTTAATACAAATTATAGTCTTCGCTGTCTCAGCACACGCCAGCTCAATTGCAATGGCTCAAGTCATATATTATAATACTGGCACTGCCTGGCTGTGATTCTAGGAGCAGACTCTCATACTGCTGGTAACATCTGAATTCTGACATACAATTACAATGCATACCATTTTTCCCTGGCCATCAAGAACCAGGGAATATCAACAATAGCGTTGCATGGTGGACAAAGTCCGGGTAGCTATTAGCTGGAGCTCGTCATTTCTAGGCTCCTCATATAGATGGACTGCTCTATTGCGTCTCTGTTCCGATCTGGCTCGAAATTAGCCGACCACTCCGCAGTGGATACTTTTCTGCATGTGATAATGGACATAGGTATGGGCTGACTTTTATAATGTCTAGCCACCTGCAACTACCGTCCAAATCCCTAGATTTGATTGGTGCGGTCATGCGAGCTGAGCTCGCAGTATTAATTTATTCTATTGTGTAAGTCGGTTACGGCCTTGCACTAAGACAGACAAGGTCGTCTTCTAAATAGGTTAATAACAATTAAATCCAAAAATCTTATTAACTTGACTCAGCACGAAAAATTAACAACTCGTGCTTTC
Source organism: Onchidella celtica (assembly GCA_963931925.1). Taxonomy (NCBI): domain Eukaryota; kingdom Metazoa; phylum Mollusca; class Gastropoda; order Systellommatophora; family Onchidiidae; genus Onchidella; species Onchidella celtica. The sequence goes on along the minus strand of OZ007575.1, from coordinate 32,322,933 downwards.
ATGAACCACTGAATGTCAACAGTCAATTACAACCACCTCACACCCTCTAACAATGCTATTAAATCACGAACTGGAGCTGCTCTGCCATCCCTGGTTTACCTACACATATTCCTTTTTAACCATCTACAGTTTTTATGTTAAAAAAAACACTCAAAACATGTTGCTCACGAGAACAGCTCAAGGACACTTCACTAGATTTGAAAAAAAAACTCTGAATTCAACCCGTGGCCTAGCACGGCATTTATAATACTAATCGGCTTCTGACAATGATTGTGCATGGATGATGGGGATGGGTGATATTTTGTGTATGGATAAGATGGTTGATGTGTGTTTTGGAAAGATGGAGAATAATGGTGATTTTGTGCGTTGTTTGCTTCAGATGAGTTAGTAAATGTTAAGTTTGCTGATGAATAGTTTTTTGCGAGTATGACTTGGGAAAAAGTAAGAGGGACGAGCAAGGTTTCATTTTTTAACACTTTCCATGCTGCAGATTTCATGGAATTTTTTTTACACCTGAATGCTACAGCGTCCATCATGAACGTTGCAAACTCATGGAAGAATCAGTCAAGACCTAGGCAAGAATACAAAAGTAGGTCATAAGAAATGCACGAAGGGATCCCGATCCTTTGTTCACATAACTCAACTCCAGAATAGAAGATTTCTCGACGGGTATAATGCTAAGAGCCACTGTTCTTTCTCATGAACAGTAAAGGCATTAGTGCCGCAATTTTGTAACAGTGACATGGGATTGGAAGTCTCTTTTGTTATTGTTTTATTTTGTGAAAGATTTCAATGATGTCTTGAAAAGCTTATGAAGAGATACAACATGTACTTGGAAGGTAAAAGATTTCAGTGGTTTGAATTTTTGGCCCAGAAAGACTGTAGCAAAGTGAATATGTGAGAGATTTATTTATTGTTATTCAGGTTAATGTATTCCTTTTGTAACGGCACAGTTCAGTCCGAAACAAGGAACTTTATTAATTATTTAGTTGGAGATGATTATTGATTGACTTACATTGGATGTTTGATATATTTACCCTACATGAAATTTAATCTAGTCCTGTCAGAGATGATTCTTTATGAAAATCATTGCAATTTGCCTGAACAGTGATCAGTGTTAGCATTTTTTTTATTTTTTTTTTGGGGGGGTACTTTTATGATTGGTCACTGTAAAAAAATGTTAAAATTTCCAAGGTAAGCTTTCCAAAGAATATTCAGATTTGAAATAAATTTAAATACCTGTCGATTTGTCAGGAAACATGAGATGTATCAGACAAGTAGCCCAGTCGATATGCCTCAGGATTTAACTAAGACCATGTACATGCATGTGATGTATGCTTCATGTTCATCTTCAGTGTTTATGAATTATTCCTTGCTTATTGAAATAAATATTTGTACACTTTAAGATGAATTAATGTTTGTTTTGATCGTATAGATCTGTAGGAAAGCTGTGGACTTGTGGTCATGTGTGTATCAGAGGCAATGAAATACAGTCAAACACCATCAGAACGTTCCCAAAAAATGAGGAAAAAAAAAAAAAAAGACACCACCAACTGCAGTTAACCATAATAATGTGTATACAGTATGAATACAGGATTTTAAACAAATGCACTTAAATGATTTGTTCCTTTCCACAACAGTATTTCCCCTTCCATTTCAGCCTCTTCATTTCTCTCTCTCTCTCCCCCCCCCTATTCACTCCTATTACATGTACTACCATCTCTGGCCTTATTTTTTTTTTTACAACAGATTGATACTTTAGTGCTTACAGCATTGTTGATCATTTTCCTATTCAAAGAAATGTTTTCAACAATCCAGTCTTGTTATATAAAGTGCCCAGATCCATCCTCAATATCAGGCTGCAGTCAACAAACAAAAAAAAATGTGAATTTCACATACGTTAGTTAATTAAGGACCACATGAAAATTGTATACACATTTTATGTACCTGTATTCATCAAATTTAAGACCACTTGAAATCCATGTACATGTATGTGTATTTAAAAAAAAAAAAAAAATGCAATTTTTAACAAGACCTACCCCCGCTCATACAGCTGCTAGGTTACATAAATAGCTGTATCAAATTTAAGGCGACGTGATAATTACACTCAAACATGTATTATAAAACCCCGAAAATCACACGAAAAACAGAATTATCGCTTGGACTGTGGAAACTTTTGCAACCACGATTTTTTCAGTGGACAGCTAGCCGAACATATAATTAATGCACATCTTGGTACCCTTCACTTCCGCCTCCCTCCCCCTCCCCCCATAATTTTAAACCTAGTTTTCATGTCCTATTTGTCTTTGGTAAATACAGTATAATAATTGTATGATTGTACATTTCTGTGTTGCACCTCCCATACTGATTTCAAAAAACATGTCTGCCATACTGTCATTGACAAAATTTAATTAAAAATTTAATTGTGTGTTACAGGCACGTGAACTAGAAAAACCAACATTCTCCCTCTTTTTGACCTTCACTTCTTCTGGGTTGGGGCAGGGGTACAGAGGCTGGTCTCATATTTCAAACCCCAACAAAAGCAACAAGCAAATAAGATACACTGTAGTGAAATAGGGACAAAAAAATCTAGTACAGTATTTCAAAAACCAGCTGTGAAAGTTGTTACTTAATTTCTTTCTTCTCCATGTTTTTGTTAATTTAATATACCAGTAAATATGGCCAAAGACACATTCAGCAAATGAAAGCCATATTTACAAACAGGAACATCACTATCAGCACCAAATTTAACACCCTTAAAGCATATGTCTGGTCAAGTCTCTTATCTTATATGGATGTGAGTGCTGGACACTGAATAAAGACACAGAAAAGAGACTCCTCCGAAGGATGATGAAAATACAATGGACAGAGAGAAAATCCAATGCAGAGGTCATCGAAATGGCAGGGTACAAACGATCCCTAACAAGGACAATCAGAAAGAGACAAATGAAATTCCTGGGACACATATGTAGGAAGAATGGAATCGAGAAACAAATGCCATGCGGTAAAATAGAGGGGCGGAGAAGCAGAGGACGACAAAGAACTACATATATTGACAGCCTCAAGAACTATGCCACCAAAAAGTCGATTAGTAACACCGAGCTGATAAGAATGACTGACAACAGAGAAGCCTGGAGTGCCATGGTCGTCGATGTCTGCTCCAGACCTGACACATGAAGAAGAAGAATATACTAGACTCTAGTAAGTCTGAAAAATCTATACAAATGTAGGCCAACTTGATATCACTGAATTAGTTACATATATTTCCTTAGAAGTGTACTGATTCTATAGAAGCCAGATACAACATTAATTTAGCTTCATCATTCCATGATTTAAACTGTTAAGAAGCATTCATGCTCAGACGCAATAAGAGACAGCTACACAGAATTTTAAATCAAGTACATAATAAACATCTTACTATGATATATACACGTACATTAAAATGTGACCGTGCTTAGGATCGTGGTGACCATAGTAGTCTGTGCTAACCAAAGAGCTTATTGAACACACATTACAATAACTTATCATGAGCTCTTTGGTGCTAACCCATCCTCTAGTGCCCAGACAGCTTGACTTGTCCTGATCTTCAGAAATTTGTAACAGTGTTTTAAAGTTGCCCAACCAGGATAATAAGGCAAAAAAAATTTTTTTTTTAAATCATCCCGAAAAATTATGGTGAAAAGATCATAATAAAGAAGTGATGAAAAAATATATAAAAATAATGGGCAACAGTGTTTTTCAAATGCAGAACAAATGGCAACAGAGGATCAGTGGCAGACCGTTCACGTTAAAAATAAAATTATAAATTCATTTCCGCAAAATTTTTTGTCTTAAAAAATACTGTCTCGATGATTCATTTTTTTAAATGAAGGTCTTCGGAGACAGAAAACTGGTTTCATTTCTTTTAGTTTTAATCATTTAGTTTTATCTGTATAGTTTTCTTATTTTGTTTTCTAAGTTGTGACTGGATACACCTTTTTTTTGTGTATGTTTATTTTACTACATTTTAGCTTTGTGTCAAGTCCTGCTGCGACCCCACAGTTTATTTTGTTTTTTTTTTATTGTTTATCTCTGTTCAGAAATATGTTGCCTACATGCATAAAAAACCAATATAATTTCGCCAAGTCAAGAGTTTGCAAACTCTGCAGAGCTGGGTAAGAGACCGGCTCCAGCTTGTCACCCTCCCCAAAGACTGTAGTAACTCAAAAAATTTGACAAATTGATTTTTATACATATTCAACCACATTCAAAGCCACGTTGAATGACCTACATTATAGACTCCTGAACCAAAAATTAATAACTTAAAAAGACATCGCTACTAGACCAGTTTTGCTAAAATAAACCTGTTTTTTGATTCTCCTGAAAAGTAGCCAAAACCGATTACTACAGTGTTAGTACTGTTAGGGGATGGTGGCGAGCTGATACCCTCTGTACGTCAGTCCCACGAAGATTTGTACAGGATTACCGCAGTGTTGGTAGGATACTGGTACGGACATATTTCCCACATCATATTGTTGGCAGCACGATGTCATAACCAGCAGCGATGTCATTCCTATATTAGCAAAACTTGAGGTCAATCGGCCTGACGAAGGGTCGATGGTTGGGTATTTTTTACTATTCGTGCATCCCACTTCCAAAAAGTGTCAAAACGTTTTGTTTTGCTAGCTCCCTCTTTCATCTTTTTAAATTACAGCCGCACAACAAACAAACCAAAAAATGCCATGAGAGAAAGTTACTGTGAAATAATTTATAGAAAAATGAAGGCAAAGGCAAAAAAAAAAGAAAGAAAGACACAGTGATTTTCATATTACATGTATTATGAAGATATCCACATCAAATCCTATTTCAATACTGTAATATGAAATAAGAAATGAAATTAAAAGTTTGTTTTTGCTTTCAAAATGTGCAAGATTTCATACATTTGACAAACCATACTCATTTCACATTTTCAACATGATTTTATTACAGAGCTGAACACACAAGAAAAATAAATGTAGTCAATAACATTGAAAACCAATATTTAATTTGATAAATGTTGAAATTTTGCAAGATCCATGTCAAGACCAGTGGGTTTAATCAGAAATAGGCTTACATGTATTATGTTAATGTCAAATGCATTCTTATGGTCCTTAATTTTATCAGTGAGAGAACTAGCAAGCACACCTCAGACAACTTTTAAAGGCCAATAGTTGTCATGACTTGATTTGCTAATCTCTTTGATACAGTCAAATGTGTCACACTGTATTGTGGCATGCACACATTTAAACATGTCTGTCAGAAATTACCAAAACTGGTCTGAAGTTCTACTGAAAGCCAAAGGGTGCCTGTGGATGTTTTGCACCAGGATGATAAAAACTAATACATGCAGATGGAGCTTTGCAAGACTCAAATAGAATGTATCATTTGCTGATAATTTAGACTTGAGGAATGTCAAATCCTTTTCTTCATCATTTTCATTTTCAAATAATTTTCAACATGAAATTAGAAAATCTATGCTCAAGAGCTAGGATAACGCATCATTACATTACTGATTTTTTTTTTTTTGGTTGTTTCTTCCTCAATTGCATCTCAAAGTATTTAGCCAAGCCCATAATGACAGAGAATTAAAACCAATCAATTCCAAAACCAAACAAAACATAAATATAACAACTGATGAACAATCAAGGTGCATAAGTGGCATGTCAGCAACTAACTATGCTAAACCAACATCACTATAATTTATGTAACAAAGTTGATTGATTTGGATAATAATTAAAAGGTAAAAGGAAAAGAAAGAACTTAAACTCGCAGAGGCTGAAACTAAGAATAGCTCTTTAGCATGAGAAGAAAATGCTAAAGAAAGCAAAATGATAAAAAAAAAAAAAAAAGAATGAAAAAGTTCAAATAAAAACAGAAAATGAATTAAACACTCAGGTACATCATATTCTGTTGTTCCATAGATCCAAGAGGAATGAAAAAAAAAAAAAAGGTTAAAAAAAGCATTAATACTTGTACAAGTTTTCCAGCTCCATTCCCATTTTATTTCACATTTTAAATTTCTAAATAAACTATATAATCATTGCAGGTTATACAGTATCTAGATCAGGGCATTGGGGAATGGCTTTTCTTCCCATTCTCTGAATATTTGTAACCCATAAAAAAATATCTCACGCAATGAAATACAGACATTCCATTCTAATACAAAACTCTGACACAGCAATAGATGAGAAATTGAACTCATAATCTCTTTCGTATATGAATACAATATAATGATAAGCAAGAACAACATTAGACAGTGACCCAGCTGTTCTTCCTTTATGTCCCTGGGCTGTATCCAGCCTGTTTCAGATACAGCTTTTAAGCAGCTTTTGCAAAAAACATAACGGTTGTCTATGTCTTCTATTACCTCAGCACTTCAAACAAGTACTGAGAAATTGGGAAAAATTCAAATATTTCTTTTCTGTGTTTTATTTTAGTTGTTAAGGGAGGGTGGACATTGTGGTCCACTCAATCACAGAATATACTGACATATATGTATTAAACCTGAACAATCTTTACCTGTTAAAATGCCCAACTGTACAACCAGTAATATCAAACAACCTTGTTTCTTTTTCAGGAATGAAAACTCATCAAACAGTAACAATAAGACACTAGTTTAACATCTGAATCTAACAGATGATAATTTTAAACTGTTCAGGTCTTAATCCACTGAGAGTGTCTCGCTCAACCTCTCAATGTGTGCAGTTTATCTGAAACTGAAATTGTATCTCTGTTAAAATGATTTTGGTAGAAAAAAGAACAAAAAACAATGGTATCTGAGACGAAAGAATAAGTATCCAAGACATGCCTCTCATGCCAAGGGTCCCGGGTTCAAACCCCGGGCAGTGCAGGCATGTTGGAAATTGGATTTTTCTCATATTTTCAAGTCCCTGGTCCTATTGGGGGTAGGATCGAGTACCTAGTCTTCTCGGATAAGGATGAAAAAATTCGGAGGGCCCGTGTGCACGTTAAAGATACCTTGGCAGTTGGAAATCGTAAAGAGCAGGCCGAAAGGCTGCTGCCCGGGCAAAATTGAAAATTGAAATTAATAGATTAAAATTTATCCATATCATCCCCCCTCCCCACAAGCAACAACAAAATTTATTATTCATTATTAAATATATATTGTTATCTATATATATATTTGGACAACTTGGAGCGGTCCTTCCCTATGCATAGAAAACGGCTCAACATAGAAAGTTCAAACTTTCTGTGCTCATTAGTTAAAAAATCTTACTAGGTTTTTACACATTCATTTTGAAGATATGTGTGGAAATGTACAAACTGAATTTATGAAGTCATTTGTTTTGTTACCAGTTCTAATCATCTTTTTAAAACACCATTTTCAACATTTCCAAATAGGTTTTCCCCTGAGGCCGTGTTTTCGTTTAACAGTTTGGTCACCTAAGGCTCAGGAACCCCATCACACTCAGGCTTCAAACTTTGCACAACAGCATATTATCAATGAGAAATTAACATGGGCTATATTGGACATTATGAAATGTTCAGGCTTCTACGTTTCATTTTTCATTGTTTCGCCATCATTTAGATCTATTTCGAGTCATGGTTCGCCATTTTAAGGTTTCGTTATCACTTCCTGCGATGTGTTCACTATCAAACACACTAACCCGTGCGCAAGTCATGCTATTGTACGGGATGTGCAGGGTGTCAACTCACAAAGGCAGAGCAGTAAGACTTATTTAAAAACAAACAAACAAAAATAAAATAAATAAATAGGAACAGGCAAGATGAAGCAGGTCCATAATAATCACCCAGAACTGAAACTAATATTCAAACCGATTTATCCCGGGCAGGGCCGGGGACCTCAGCTAGTTAATAAATATTCAAATATTATTTGAGTTGTGTGTTGTGAACTGCTGTGAGTTGTGAACTGCGCCTAACAGGCTGCGTTACAATTTGCTCTGAGATAGAGAGAGAGAGTGAGCGAGACAGGGAGAGAGAAAGAAGCAGTCTGGTGTCTTGAGCGCTTCGCAGGTGCTCCATTCTGCTCTGAGGTTGACATGTTGTTTCTGTAAAGCGCATAGAGCATTTTAAATGGATATATGCGCTATATAAATGCTATACATTATTATTATTATTATAATCAACAATAGAAAATTCTCTGACTTATCAGCATACTTACTGTCAAAATCATTTCTGAATACAGGCTCTGTGATTTTGAAATCCCTGTGATATTCTTACAGTTTCTAAATGAAAATCACTTACATTTAGAAAATTTAAACGGATAACAAACAGAGATGAAACAACTACTAAATAAGCCTATCAGAAATGGAGAGTCATGGTTTAATACTACAAACAAAACTTATTAAGTTCTCTTCTTTGCCATAATAATATCTGAGTGTTTCCAAACGCTCTTGACTCTGAATTTTCGTGTGCTGCAAATACTGCATAGCAAATGGCACATGAGCAAAACGTTCTGAATAATCAAAGTGCAGGTTACAAGATATGGCACACTATAGCAATATACCCTTGGGTACTGCCCAATTTTGAATGTTCCACAACAAACACAATTTTTGTCTCACTTTTCAGAGTAGTATCAGAATTCAGAGTAAAATTTAATTTTTGTCATGGCAAAAAAAAAGAAAACAATAAAAATTGTGAAGTCAAATTTAACATGATCAGTCCACGCCAGTCCAATATAATTTTTTGTCTGGTTATACTAAACAGTACAGTTTAATTTAAATACAACACAAGCAATGCTAAAAGTACAAAGCTCTACAACTAATGCTAATGTTACTACATGTATTAGCTACTTGGAGCAACATTTCTTTCACAGATAACATGAGTGTCTAAACAGGAAATAATACTTTATCCGGTTAATCTCTCTCATGTTTAATCTCTGACTTCAATAACAAAAAACAAACAAAAAAAACTCAACAACCTTGCCTGTCCTCACAACTGCCTCATGAAGTCACATTATTTCTGTACAGCATAATAATAGAACAATTTCACAATTCATGAAGTATATATGTAAATATCACATGTCACATAAATTTGTAAGCCTTTAATGGCAAGTATCTGAGCAGAAAAGGGAAAAAAATATTCTAAGACTGCATTTGAATCATCACAACTTAAGAAACACTAACCGGAAACTGTATCGTAGCTAGTTCAGGAAAGAAAATTTCTCTTTCTGCGTTATGATCATATGATAAAATGCAACATTTCCGTCCCGCCCTACAAACAAGACATATCTGATAAAATCCAGAATCATTTTCACTTTAAAACAATTAAAACCTGCCTCAATTTGTCTAGAAATACATGTTTCTAAACACAAAGATAATCCCCTGCGGCGCATGTTCTTCCATATGTGTCATTCCAAATACCAAATGTTACAAAATAATTACAACTTGGGAGTTCAGTTAAGAGATCTGATTATGTCCGTGCTGAAGTCTCCAATAGTTGATGTAGTTATAACTGTGAATAAATTTAAATTTTATCAAATCTTCTCGTTTCATTGATCTTTCCTTTAAACAATTAAAATTAATATGAATTTTGAACATCGCTACTTTTGTTCACTGAGTGCCACAGCCCTTTCATGCTTCTGTTATCCTTCTGACAAGAAAAAGTCAGCTTTTACAGATGAACTGACTAGTAGGCTTAACTCGCAAGTGTCAGGCATGGAACAAAACCACAATTTGTTCAATTATTTTCAAAATTACCTAATAAATCATTTCACTGAGGCAGGCCTTTGATCTACCATTAGCACTTTTCCTCAAACCTCTGCAATGAGCTGTGTTCACCGGACAGCTGATTATGAATAGAAAAATCTGATACGGAAACATTCAAACCGATACAAAATTTTATAAACATTTTGATCATCAGTGATAATTATCACCATGTCTTGAGATTACTCCTAATGTAGAGCATTGTTTAAGTGTAATACATTCATCAATTTTAAAACAACACAACATAAAGTCACTGATCCCTGACGGAGCAGAATGATTTCAGTAAAACATAACTAAAAAAGGGCCCATGTGCAAAAAGATCCTGAATGAAATGGCTGTTTTTCAAAAATAACGGATTCTTTTCCCATCAAAGTATTTCAAGTACAACTTTGGTTCTTACTTTCAAGTTCCTCTGACAGAATAAAACCTGCAAAGTAAGGTCACATTTCACTTGTCTTGCCTTCAATCTATGATGTTTATTGCTCTAAATAATAATTCTCTACAAAATTCTACCTGCAAATTTTGACCCAACAATGTTGAAACAAAGAAAATAAGAAAGAGTGTACAAAGCAAATGCAAAAAGAGAGTTTATCACTATGGCACAAAAAAAAAAAAACCCGAAAAAATGTCTAAACTGAGGCTGTAAGAATTCTTTCCTTTCCTTTCTCCTTATGTCAGTATTATCACATATCCATATTTTAATAAAATATTTATATCATTCCACTTAAAGAAAGTAATAAATAACAGTGGTTCAGTAAAGATTAGTTAATATGCATTATAATATAATTACTCTACTACATCATGATTATTGTCCATAATAGTTGAAATATAATGGGGAAAAAATGGCCAAAAAAAAACAAAAAACAAGCAAAACAATTACCAAGCTGTAGGCAAAAACAATGGGTCACCTAATATGTCAGTGTGGCAAGATTCAATTGATAATCTCAATAGATCAGTCTTTTGGCCATTTCTGAAATAATATGTCTGCTACAGCTATTACGTGGAGACATATGACATGTTGGGAAAGAATGGCAAATATTTTCAAATATTTATTAATACTCTGCATACAATAAAGGTGCATCAAACTTTTGCGGTTCATTTTACAATTTTACAAGATTAACCTCCATACCTTCTATTAGAACTGTATGGTGATTTAAAAATGTTTTTCAGCCAGTGCGTACTGTAATATCTCAAATCTATGATCACAAGCTCATTGTGTGGTCTTCACAGTTTCAACATAATGTTTTAATGGCTATTCAAGAAAAACACAAGATCTCAATATCAATCTTGTATATTCTGCATAAAATGAGATTCGTTCACATAATATAACAATATGTTATGCTTACTTGTTTGATATGCAACATTGGCTTAACAATACCATATTATAGTTAAGATTTCTTGTAAACAACCAAATCTTGAAGAAAAAATTCCAACTTCCCAAGCGAGTCCTCCAAAATGTCCTTTTTTGTCATCACTGAACGAACAGGGCAAAATTTAACACTTTCATACCTTCTTCATAAATTAATACATTTAAACCAAACTGAAGGCAGTCGTTCTAATGAAAAAATTCTAGAAAAGTAATAACTTGGAGTGAAAAAATATTAATACTTTCTGGCTTCAGCAATATCATTATTTTGTCCACCAAAATAACAAGCACTAAAATCAAAACCGGTATTGAAAACAACAGTGATGAGCTCTTGAGTAACTTTGAGACAACATCAGCTGTAAACTTCAAAATAAACAGCTGAAAAATGCACAGGCACCACTTGATTATCATTTCCACTAAATGATCACAAGTTTTGGTACCTTATTAATCTGATTTGACATGCAGTATTTCTAATCAAAACCTACACTGGGAACTTTTGTTTGAGGAGAGAAATTATGGTAAGATTGTGGACTTTCTCACATGGCAAGAACAGCAGCATTTCTTCCTGACAAGGCAACAAAGCAGTACTCTAAATCTGATCAAGTCTTTATGGATGCATCCAAGAGTAGACAAAATCGTTCACATTGGAACAGTAAGCTGCCTTGGGACCGGAGTGCAGCCAGTTAATGAAAGCACAGACTTTTGGTAATAAAACTTTCCAAAAACAATATCATACATAAATTCCATACTGTCTTGCTTCTTCCACCATATTCGGCAGAGAATTAGCTATTTTTCTACAATGCATTTGAATCCATGGCTGAGATTTTTCTTTTCGCTACAACACATATTTAAAAAAAAAAAGACAGCAATATTTTTTACATCATTCATATATATATGTATTATGTTTTCTCTTCCTTCATTCGCACAACAAGCAGTTTCCTGTACAATGAAGAGTTAAAAAGATGATTTGACACCAATGACAATGTCACGCTCTCTCTCACTGGTGGCCTTCTGTCCCACCTTTTTCTTCATGAGACAAACCAAGACTTGTGTCCATCAAATGTGCTCATGAAACACTCACATGAAAATATATAATTATTGAGAGATGAAAACAATCTGTCATTGGTTAATATGAACATGTTTGCTGATGCTGAATTTGGAGACAGTGGGATTGCAGCCAGCCATGTTTATTCCCCTTTCTTCTCACAAACCTATTGAGACCCGAAGGTTCTAAGAGATTCTTCTACGTCTTCTTCAATAGTTTCCATCCAGTGGTGAGCTTTGCGGAAGAACTGGAAAACAAAAGCCAAAAAAAAAAAAAGCCAAAAATTTTAAAATGACAGGCAGAATTATTTTAAATGATGTTTCTAGTGACAAAAATGCTGCTACAACTGTGCTAGGTATTAATGAATCAGAAAATTGTGTTGATGACAGCTTTACTTCCCTCAGCGCAATAAATCAGTATTTCCAAAAAGAAAAAACTATACCACAGGTTGTATTGCTGTCGTATTAAAACACACAATTATGATTGTTTTCAGTGCCACACAATGCAGCAAGCTGGCCAAAAAAACACCAAAATCCAATGGCAAAATGCTAAGCATACATAACCTGAAACAAATTTTTTTTTGGTGTACAAAAATAAACAACAACAACAACAACAAAAAAACCCCAGGAACATAGGCAAACTACTGCTGATATCTGGGAGTAAAAGTCAAGGAAAGCCTCTCTGTTCTAACATAATGGCTAAAAAAAATTAGAACTTAGACCAAAACTGTCTTGGCCTTTCATGTCTTTCTTGAGGTCAACACAATAATGCGAACAAAATTAACCAGATGAACCTTTTTCCTACCCAAATTAATACCCTAACCCAAAAAAATAATGACAAAATGAGATAAATCTTTCATCTTGGTAAATACTTTCATTTTGTTGGTTGGCTGCTGGAACCACATTAAAACAAGAATCAAAGGCTGTTTTGCAAGGGGAACATAGCTTAATACAAATCCAAAAAGAGAAAAAGATTGAGTTGTGCTCACTGTTCAGCTTTCGCTTTCTGTGCTGTGTAAAATACTGTGGTCCAGTAACAACAATCTTTGAATTTAGTTTGAACGAGACTCCAACAGCCAATTGACGATTTCCTTTTCTCGAACTGTAAAAAAATTAGAGAGGCCATTATGTTGGCACTGTGACCAAATGCTAGTATGGAGAAGTGAACCTTACGTGGATATCATTAATCTCCTTATAGAACCTCTGAGTCAAGTGTTCAGGATCATTCATGGTGCCGATGTTCAGCTCCTGGCCCTGGTAGTAAATCTTTGAGACAGGACACACAATGCAAGCTGTACCAGCTCCAAACACTTCCTTCACCTGCCAAAGAGAAAAACAAAACAGAGTGGTATACAGCAATTTAGTACATTGTCACTGCTCTAATGCTAATGGTGTAAGTCATTTTTGGCACTTTTAACCCATACCCCGCGCGCTACACGTAAAGCCCGCTGCACGGTCAGTGACCTTACTCACGGAGAATCTTATCTGGGGTCACTGACCCGTGCCGCTATGCAATGACCACAAACGCTGTCCACATGGTTCGGTTTTTATTGATCGGTATGAAAACATTCGCTGCTATGCCTTATCATGCTTAATAATGAATTAACCAGCAAAACCTTAGTCTGTCAGTCTCTAACCAATGATCTGACTTATGATTCCAAACTGACAGCTGTAGTTTTCGTGAGAACGAAGCATGATAACTAGCCACATCCTCCCAAGCCCTACACAAATGGTTTCATTCTGATTGAAACATGAAACAAATTTGGGCATTTGGGGCAAAGATTATTTCAGAGCTTGTTTCTCATTGGTTCTTAGATACAGACAACTCCAGATGGTGGTCAGCTTGTGAGAAAATGAGATAATATTGCAAATTTGTTGAGCAACAGTTCGCATGTCGATGTTACATCTTTTGATAGTGTGGGGAGAGCCTTTGAAAGCTTAGTCTTCGTGATTCCGACCAGTGGTTCACTGGTTAACATGTCCATGTCACAATGCATTTGATTTAGAAGAGATACAGTAAACAATAACATGGTGGTTACGTCTCAAAAAGGTCAGTGACCTGATGCGTGAAAATACGGCTTGCGCATGCGGCAGTCAACTTGACCTTCCCAACTTTTGCCGCCCGTGCGGCGTGAGCGCCTGCCAGTAAATACCGTCAATTGCTGCCCCTCGCAGGGTGAGGGTTAAGATATTAACGCTCACCCCGCGCGAGACGGCTTAAAGCCTGCTGTCCAGTCAGTGACCTTTACTCATGAAGAATCTTATCTGGGTCACACTGACCCTTGCCGATATATGATGACCACACTACCACTGTCCACGTGGTTCGGTTTGTATTTGATTGGTATGAAAACATTTGCTGCTATGCCTTATCATGCTTGATAATGAATTAACCAGCAAAACATTTGTCTGTCAGTCTCTAACCAATGATCTGACTTATGATACAAAGCTGACAGCTGTAGTTTTCATGAGAACGAAGCATGACAACTAGCCATGATGCCCCCCCCCCCCTTCCCCCCTCCTGGTTGACACATACTAATAAACCAATGTGGGCATTTGGGGCAAAGATCATTTCAGAGCTTGTCTCTGATTGGTTCTTAGATACAGACACCTCCAGATGGTGGTCAGCTTGTGAGAAAATGAGGTAATATTGCAAATTTGTTGAGCAACAGTTCACGTCGATGTTACATCTTTTGATAGGTGGGGAAAGCCAAGCCTTTGGAAGCTTAGTCTTTGCGATTCCCACCAGCGGTTCACTGGTGAACATGTCCTTGTCACAATGTCTTTGCTTTAGAAGAGAGACAGTGAGCAAGAAGACAGTAGTTACGTCTCAAAGCGGCCGTGCGGTCAGCTTGACCATGCCGTATCTGTACACTCTTGCAGAGTGAATGCATAGAAAGTCGATGCCATATTGGTACGCCCATCGCGGGGTGAAGGTTAAGAAAAAACTGTTTCGTTTCCTGTCATTTGGTGACTCACAGAATTATGATTCTATTGGATTATTATATTTCCGTATTGGTTTATTTCTTTTTCTTTTATATGACTGGTGGCCATTCAGAATGAGACACTTGTCGCTGGGCTTGAACCAGAGAAATCGGGAGTTGGACTTGTTTGGGGGGTCGGATATCGATTTTTTTTTTTATTGTGGAAATGGAAAGTTTATCCATTACTGAACTAGAAAACGTTAATTATATGAGCAGATTTTAAGTATAAAGTGATTAAAAGCAGGATTTTCTGAGGTAGGTAACTAGCTGTTTTGTGTTGAGCCCAATCTTTCATTGTGATTTTCTCTGAATTTCCGCCGTTGTTCAAGGTTCACCCCCACCTCATTAAACTGCAATATCTCGGGCTAGAATTAAGCTAGCTCAAGCATTTTTTTACCAAGTGAAAGTGCATGAAATAAGCTTTCACATGATACCAATAACTCTATTATGACCAAAAGCGACAAGTGACTCATTTTGACTGGCTGTGCGACATATTATCTGATAGTTCAAATTGCTCAGAAATGCAATGAACCATTAGTTGTCTTTTGGCATAAGTCTGACATATGCCATTATCGTAGAGCAATGACGACATGCCGATGTAATCTTCACCAGGTAAGTGGTGAAAACTAGGAATGCCTGTAATCCATAGACACCCTCGGAGAGAAAGGTAACAGATAGACAGATTTTGGTAGTATACAGATAAACAGATTGATGTAATTCGGAATAGCTGTGTTTTGTTTACTAGCTGTGTGTATTTTCTTGATTAATCCTTAATTGGAAGCCTATAAAGAATTAATATCAATTATTGATGCAATAAATTAAAAACATTTTTCATAACTAGGTGCCCACTTGAACATGGATTTTTTGCCCATTCTTTATGGTTAACTCTCTGTGTGCCAACCGCCGATATATCGGTTCCTCCGCTGGCCACGTACAAGAATGCTAGGCTATTTTATTTCGGGGAGAAATACATTTGGCTTTCTATTAATAAATATTGCTGCAGTTGGTCTTCATTCACCCCCCCCCCCCCTCCCCACTATTTTCTTCTTGAATCAGCAAACGTGGAAAAATTCATGGCACACAAAGAGTTAAGAAACACTGCTGTACGCTGAATATCTTCAGCAGAGGCTTTCAATGAAGCTTGAGAAACAGACTACAAGAAAAAGAATTGAAATCTCACAAAAAAAATAACATCTTTTCTCGGTACAGGTCTGAAAAATAAAGTTTAATAATATAAAAAATTGATAACAAACAAAAAAAAAGCCTACTTACACGACCCTCATTCAAAGCCTTGATGAACATCTGCATGGTAATCACTTGTTCAGAAACTTTGAATTCACACTGAAAGATAAATCAGTCAGAGAAATAAATAAAAATTCACTGACAATGGATTAAGATAGATCTAATTCTCTCATGTCCTGGCACTGGGAAGGAAACCTTTGATTTCTTGGGGGCCTCACTCTAAGACTACCGGCCCCGGGAGTGGGGTGTCCAAACAGTATGACGAATAAATATTAATTTCTAAAATGTTAAACATCAGATTTCATGCACAGCAACAGTTTTGATGATGTTTCAACTGATAGTCCTTGCAAGTATTGTTCCCTGTGGCCACTAAAAGTACACCGACACATTCACAGCTACCTAAATGTTTCAACTGATAGCTGCTTGCAAGTTTTGTTCCCTCTGGCCACTAAAAGTATACTGACACATTCACAGCTACTTGAAAACACTGACATATTCACAGCTGCCCATAAAAAAAAAAAGAGTATGGAAACAAATAAGACATAATATGACAGAAAAGTGGAAGAGAAAGAAAAAACGATAAATCACAAAGCTTGTCCTGGGAAGTGAACACCAAAATGAATGTTTACCTTATTTAGGCTTTTTAAAATTTAAAATACTGTTGCATCAAAGAAAGGTTTTGATGCCTGTCATAGGGATGGTCAATGAAAGAATAACAGAACTTTCGAAAGGGAACATTTATTACATTAAAAAAAAAATATTTTAAAATGCTATGGGACATAATAATTCATCGTTTGCAATGCCCCCGAATGCCCACCTTAAAAAAAAAATCATGTGTATTTAGACTGATAATCTGAAAAGATTATGAGCTACTGACCCATTCTCTGGACAGTTCCAACAAGGACTTGCGTGTTACACCAGGCAGAATCAGGCCACTCTCTAGAGGTGGTGTCACCAATTCTTCCTCTGATGGAGTGACAAAGCAAAGAAATTTCCTAAATGACATTGCTTCTCTAATATTCTGTTATTGCTAACTGGTAATTAGTAATTAGAAGTATGTTCACAAAAGATTCTCTAGCTCTGTCTAAGGGGGAAAAAAAGTGCAAAATCTGGCAAAGGAAAAAGTTTGTCACTCATTCCACAGCAAAGCAAATCCAAAATTTACTGAATAGTGAAACTGCATACATGTATTCCTCTATTTTGCTGCTGACCGATACGTGCATATCTTTATGCCGAATTTCACCGGTTCAGTGATATTATCCATTATCTAGGTCAACCTTAAGTAACTCCTGTGCACTTTGGAGTGTCACTTGAACATAGACACAATTTTTATAAGCAATTAATATTTAGATATTTTTCCTGTCACATAACTTGCTTTTATGAAAATTATTATTAAGATGATGCTATGCCAGTCTACTGTCATGATATTATGATTTTTAGTCTTAATTGGCCTTGTGATAGGGATCATAACCTATCTGTCATCTAGTACATATTTCCGCTTGGTATAATGTGAAATGATGTTGTACCATCTAAAAGGAAATAAATAATTCTGATGTGTATGTGTGGGTGTTCATCTTAAACACCATATCCATCTTATGCTCTGCGTTTATACCTATCTATATATATATTGTAACACCACATATTTCCAAATGGACAAATAAAGTATTTGCATTTGTATGTTAATGGGTTTTTGAGCATTACCCCCCATTTCATTGATCCAATAAACAAAGAGATTCATGGTTCCCACTTCGGTCATCTGGTGGTCGTCACCGTAAAGCCACAAAACCTGCTGGCAGTTGTATTTCTTCACTGCAACATCTTGAATGGCAATGGTTGGACCGTAGTTGCTGTCAAGGAAACCAGGAAAAGTCAATAAATTTATGACTGTCACAGCTGAAGAAACATCTTCAGTTTGTTGTATTATTCACAAAGTCTAGCATAGTCGATAATCATTTTGTCCCCTTAGAATGACAAGGTTCTAACTCCCTTTCATCAACTTTTGAGAAACTGATGACTGAAGTTTCATCCGCTCATAGCTTTTAGAGATATGACTTTATTTTTCTTTTTAATAATATTTAACATCACACACCGAATCTGCCAGATACTTTGGCACACAGTGGAGAAGGCCTATAGAAGAAGTGTTAGTATGTAACTGAGTTCAGCCAAAAAGTGGAAAGGGACGTTTTGATTTTGGAAAAAGGACAGGATGCTATAACAAGGATAGGACAAGGGGAACAAACTCTGCCAGGAGTTATCAACATCCATTAACTAAAGAACAGTATCAGCAATACCAATGGCAGTTATGCCCATTCAAATGTTTTTCCCCATATTATCTCCTGCTCTCTCCCCCCCCCCCCTTTCCCCTTTATCCGAGATAAATGAAACCACCCTCCCTGATAAAGAATGAGAGAGGCCTTCACTCGCAATTTCTCATGTATCTCTGGAGATTTCCTCTGTCAAAATGAGAGAAAGAGGAGGTGGCACACGAAGGAGAAGGACAAAATGAGTATAATTGTGATAAATGAAAGGACAGTGGTGTCGAGTATATCTAATAAAAAAAAATACACATCCGATAATTGAATTTGCAATTCTGCACCAGTGATTAGAAACGAACCAACTTAAACTAATTCAAGATTAAGAGATTTCTACAATAAAAACAACTGTATAGGTTCAGCAAAGAGACTTTCTGACCTCTACAATTATATTCAGTGACTATCAGTGATACCGTCCCTATCTCTCTAATCTCCCAGTTGTGGTTTCACATTACTCTTGTGCCAGCCAATAACACAGTTGCTCTCTCATGTTGTTCTACATTCCTGGAATATCCCCCACAATGACCCTTTGAATGCTTCATCAAGGAAAAAAAAAAAAACAATACCAAAATGCAAAGACAGTTTGCCCCAATGTTCTCTCTCTATACCTGCAAGTGACCCCTGACAAAACTGTCTGAACTTTTTTCGATCCGTGTTTTCAATCGATGGAATCGATGGACTGCATGGGAACCCTGACCTTTACCGGATGACAATTTGTACCCACCTGCCCATTTTGTACATGCCACAACCGCCTGGCCATGCTCGCACATACTGAGGATCTGCTAACAAATGCACTGGTTTCATGCCTGTTGGAAAGTATGGACCCACGGGGCCAGTGATGACAAACAGCTTAGCCTCCAGGGAGCGTGACACACCAAGAGCAGGCTGGGGACAAAATAGAAACAACACAAGTTAAAGAAAAACTGAACAATCAGGAAATTAATCTAGTTAAAATGTACATTACAAAAAAAAAAAAAAACCCAAAAAGTTGTGCTGAAAAGTCCCACATCACATTAGAAACAAATAATAAAGAAATTACAATAAAGTACATAAGAATCAGAAATGTCAACGCTACAAACAGAACATTGCAACGAACTAATTCAGAGGTACCTAGATCTGTGCAAGACAGGATACTTCAAAGTTCTGGACAATTAGTATCAGCATGCCGTCAATCACATATGCTTCCTTATTTTCTACAATGTTTAAACACATTTTCAACAATGGCATGTGTTATTGCTGAATAGGATGTTTTCTACTGAATTCAACAACAACTCCTCTACTTGAAGCATCCTGTCCTGCTTGCATGAGAATGAATCCAATGCAATCTTCTAACATTTTTTAGCCATCTTGGGCCTTGAATGAAAAGAACAATTTCATTTCAATTTCAGGATCCCGATGTTCTGAACACCATATACATAAATACATGTTTGTGGATCCAGATGTTCTGAACATCCTATACATGTTTGTGCAGTCTTTAGTACGGTGCTACCGAGCAAGCAGTGGAGACAGCAAATACCACAGATTTTTACTAATCCGAAGAAACCCTTAAGCCTTGAATTAATTAAAATGCCAATTTCTTAACCCTAGTCCTGCGGGAGGCCACTATATTGGCCTTCCCGCGCAACACGCGAGGCCATTATTTTGTCCGACACGCTTAACCGTGGGTCCTGCGGGAGGCCACATTTTTGTATAGCAACGTTGCGCCTCGCACTTTGTTTATTCGGTTGCCAAGGCTGTCGTTGTTGTTGTTTTTTCCACACAATTTTCGCGTGGTTATCTATCCTGTCACCCCTACTATTATCTAACAAAATGGTATCGTCCGATTACGTTTATTACCATGCAACTATTCGCAACTATTCGTCATACTCGTGTAATAGTGCTGACGGTCTGAAGTTTGAACTGGGGAAAATCTTGGGGAAACTTTTACTTTGATGCTGGTTGTCGTCGACATGTGAAATGAGAAGAAAGGGGCCATGTGCATATTTGAGACGCCGTTCTACGTCTGTAATTATGAATTCCGATGTAATATTAGGGCATGTTGCATAAGCGCGTCTGTCAGTAGGTTTTTCATCAGGGAAAACTGGGAGAAAATGACCGACTTTGTTGTTGGTCGTTGTCTTTATTTGATGTGGTATTTAGAGAGATATTGTGTTCCTTTGATTAAACCGCTTTTTAGTACATGTAACTACGACCTGTAACTGGAAATCAAATCTCTCGCTAAAACTGACATCATAGTAAGTGGACGCTTTACATAGTAGAGGAGGGAGAAGACAATGTCACGATACATGTGGTTAGTAAATTAAGCGAATGGCTTAAAAAATAATTTGTTCACCTGAATATCCTGACATTGGGACAGAAAAGGCGCAGAGGTCTTGGGAAAAATGATAAAACATGTGTTAAACGGCATATAAATGCAGAAAATTATTGATTTGGGGCCTTCCATTTCACAATAAAACCTACTGCATATCATCACAAGTATTTTATCCAAATATAGGGGTCCCTTACGATTTATCCACCACTATTGTTGTTATTGCGTCCTGAAGTATACGCGATACACGTGTTCACAAGGACCCGATTGACCCGACCGCCGAGGTTATCGGCAACACGCGAACGATCGGCTGACTGGCCGCTGGCTATCCCCGCACGGGGTGTTACGTGGACGAGTTCACTCAACGCGGGACGAGAGTTAAGAATAAAAAACAAACAAACAACACAAATCATGTCTTACAAAGAGAGATGCATAAAAATCACAGTGGATCACACGGACTCATACCTCAGTGCCAATGAATGTGGGTCGAATATACAGCGAACACTTCTCCGAGTATGGCACCCATTCTTGGTCAATGGAGATCAATTTTTTCATGCATTTGAGCAACTCTGCTTTGTCAAATTCCTGGAAAATTAATGTATAAATTCAACAATTTAAGCAAGATGACCATTTATGGCATGAAAGAAACTACCCTCAAATCACATAATTCTTTATCATTATGCTCTATATCAGCACGATCTGAACACTGCTAATTGTCATGATCTCATTTTGGGGATCCAGTGAGTAGTGTTAGGGTGATCCGACCCTTAGAATAAAAAGGTGGGATTGTATAGGTTAGTGGACTCACGCCTTAAGGCGGTGAGTTGTGTAAGCAATGCACGGGGCACGTGAACCCGGCATGATTTCGGAAGGTGAGACAAGAAACTTTCATGGGGTTTGGCTGGAGGTATATAAGCTTAAGTCGCCATTGTTGAAGCAGAGAACGGCTGTGGAAATCATTTGATCCAGTGAGGTTCCTCTCGGCTCCAGCTCCAGGGCCTGACAATAGGAGTCGAGCACAGACAGAATAGATACAAGTGAAGTCGAAGTGGAGTGACCATGTCGTCATCCAGAGAATTGATAAACGCCTCGTCGCACTAGGCCAAAAGTGCGAACCGTGTCCTTTGGATGTACGTATAATGGTAGGCAATCCATAAGTCCACACAATAGAGACAGGAATTACTAGATCAGCCCAGTGACGAAGCTGAGTAGCAGGAAAGCCACCTGGCAATCCTCACAATAGAGACAGGATTAATACAGTGTAGAATGATAGTGTGTGTGGAAAGAAAGAAGTATTGAAGTCATTCATAGAAAAATAATCTTTTGTAGACGTAGTACGTAGAGATTGTATCTCATGTTATATCGAATGCCTTAGTAAAAGTCAGTTGTATCCCATGTGAGATTAGAACTCTTGAATTACAGTTAATAAGTTCAGCGACAAGCTGGAGTTCCCACAATGGGGCTTTGATGTAGCCACTAATTAATGCAGCCCCATTTATTGTATCTGCAATCCTATCTATTGTATCTGCAACCATATTTATTGTATCTGCAATCCTATCTATTGTATCTGCAAACATATTATTGTATCTGCAATCCTATCTATTGTATCTGCAAACATATTATTGTATCTGCAATCATATCTATTGTATCTGCAGCCATATTTATTGTATCTGCAATCATACCTATTGTATCCGTAGTAATAAAGTAGTATGGCCCTTCAGGCCTGATATATATATTCAACAAGTGTGTTATTAATTATTATGATTGTGCCTGGACGAGTGTGAGTGGCCTTTCGATTAGTCGAATGCGCTATTATCCCCAAGACCTTACTCACCTCGAACATTGACACTAATTATGGGAATTTGAAATTTTTCTCAGTTCTGGAAAGTGGTCCCAAAAAGAAGAAGTGAATGTAGATTACGATGAAATTTCAGCCATCCTTTCACTGATAACAGCCAAACACCTAAGAGGTATTTGAACAAATGCGTAATTAGTTCAAACCTTTTAACACAAAAATAGATCAAAACAATTGTCTTTTCTTGAAATTGTCATTTCCACAAATCGATTGTGAAATTCTTGTTGCTCTTGTTTTTTCAGTTAATGTTCCTACAGATGCAGTTTTGTGCACATGTGAATGAGACTGTAATATCTTAAGTTTCACAGCAAAAAGTCACCAGAGAAAGAAAGATTGTCGGACAAATCATTTCACAGGTTTTTAAAACCATTTCCTGTACTTTCATCAGATGAAACTGAAACTAAAATGGAACAGTTACCGGAAGGGCTGTTCTGTGGGCTGTAGCCTGCATGCGCTTCATGTTTTCCATTGGACGAAACATTCGGATCTTGTTGTCAACACACCTGTAGGCCTTCATTCCCTCAAACAGCTAAAGATAATAAAGACAAGAAAGTGTCATAAAATTTATGAAACGGGCACAAGAGAATTGCTTCAGATATTCATCACAATATGTAATTATCATATGCATATAATGACCTAGACTGAAGAAAGACAATAGTCCAATTTAAAAAATTTTTTGGTTATTTTAATGAATTATTACAATGCCCATTTTGTCCCCAATGCCCAGTATTTTTCTACTTAAAGAAAGCCTAACTGTGACGAAAGAGTTTGCTTTTCTTTATATCCATTAACAATGCACTTGGCGACTTTCAAACTCCAAAAATCAATTTTTTCAGTTTCATGGATGTGACTATGGGGTCTTCATATCTAAACTGGCGTTCGCTTCAAACTCTGAGGGTGTTGGTGCAAAAAAATCCCATCAGATCACAGCAATTAATCTTTGCCAACACAAACACTGCAAATTTATAATGCCCAAAATCAATGCAAAAGACATTGAGAAATGCCAGTGTTTTTTTACTGCTTGGATGCATAGCATCTGAACATCTCGCTATACATGAATAATTTTACTTTCAAATCAAATGGGTGTAATGTTTTAAGGCACACAGAAAAATGCAGCTCTGAACACTGAAGTCAATTTAGTCTTCCTCAATCTTACACAAAATCTATGAAATCGCATGACAGGAATAATAAGTCACAAATATTTAACACTAATACATCAGAAATCAACAGTAGTTTAAAACACCACACAACCATAAAAGCAAATAAAAATTAGAATCAAACCTCTTTCAAAAGCAAAATGAAAATTCATCATTCAGCTTCCCTCCAGGGTAAACATCAGACAGAACACACAATAAAAATCAGACTGCACAATACAAAAGGGGAGATGGTCACAGTTGTATTTAGAAAGAGGGATGGGAATTACTGACAGAAAAATTTCCTGAACTTTTGACATTTCGCATCACTGCCAACCACAAAACACACACATACACTAAGGCCATTTCATGTATTCGACAACAAACAAAATAGTCTTAACTTAGGAAGAAGGATTAACTGATTTTAAAAAATCCAGAAATCAGGAAACTTGCGGAGAATTTCCATTCCTGTAGAAAGTATTACTTTGTTACTGACTTTTGAAAGATCAACTGCTTGACAAAATAAATGAAGGGATGACATTTCACAATGTGGGTGGGAGTGGATCTGACAAAATCATAGGCTTACAGTTAAAGACCAAATTCCTGAGAACATCCCTCCAGAGGGGGAACATTTTTCTAGGGAAATTGAGATTCAGCTAAAAACACTTTGCTTGAAATCGTCGTAGAAATATTTTATTTGGATTTTTTAAAGAGGTATAAGAATTCCAGTGCCATCCTGGTTTTGTCAGATCCACCCACATATTTCCCTCTCTCATGTTATCTCACCTCACAGGCATAGTGAAGCACTTTGGCTGCTGGGTGAATGTGGAATGGGGCCAGGGGTTTGATCTGAGGGGCTCCCCACCCATGGGCTGCTGTCCAATCAATTTCCAGCATGTGATCTGCCGAGTTTTCACCAAACTTCAGCTTGTCATTGTCAGGTTTGGTGGCTGGCTTGTTGGTCAGTGTAATCTGTAGATCATCATACTGAAAAGGGAAAGAAAGTGAAATTAAAATCCGGGCCGAAGTGAAAAATTACAAGAACCACTTAATTCCCTCTGATCTATGCAGCTCATCACTTTGGCCTATATAAACGTATTATCAGTCAGCTGTTGTAACCTCGTTAAAACTAAACTCAAGGACCACAATATTTTACAAAGAAAGCTATAGCTCAGCAGTGAACACGATGCAGTATTTTCTCTATTTGGCTTTGTAATTAACGGTGGTCTAGAGGCAAGGTGCTTGCCTCTCATGCCAAAGGTACCGGGTTTAAATCCCGATTGGTGCAGGCATGTTCGAATTCTGGGATTTTTCTCATATTTTCTTGTCCCTGATCCAATGGTGGGTGGGATCGAGCACCTTGTCTTCTCGGATAAAGATGAAAAATTCGGAGGGCCTGTGTGCACGTTAAAGATACCTTGGCAGTTGGAAATCGAGAAGAGCAGGCCAAACAGGCCACTGCCCGGGCAAAATTAAATAAAAATTTTATCTACAAGAGAGTTTCGGTGACCTGTTATAAATGTGTGCAAAATTCTCATGCCATGCAGCTGTAAATATTGGACTTACTGTCTTTCCATTCTGCTCTACTTTGTATGTAAACTCCATTTTCTACACTCCTAAACCATTTAATCTCTGTCCACATGGGGGGGGGGGGGGGTTCCGTCCATCTTGTGTTGTAAAAAAAAATCACCAAAATGGAGGTATATATTACTAGGCACTACCTCAATTTGGCCATCTCCATTGTATGTCAAAGTATCAAGTGGATTCAGTGTGTAATTTATAAGTATTACTAAATAGAAAAAAAAAAGTTGTATATTTAAAAAGCCTTGAGCACATGAAACTTCAATTATCGATTTCTCAAAAGCTGATGGAAGCAAGTTAGAAATGGACCACTTCATGGGTGGCCTCTAAATTATTTATTTATTTTTCTTTAATTAATCCACTGATGCAAGGAATTTTTATGTATATTCAGAAGTTTGAATGCACAGACGTATTTTTGTTTCTTTTCTTCATCAGCTGAATGCAGTTGCTAGCAAACAAAAAAATTGTTAAAGGTGCAAGTCTGGCCCCAAGTCATGGGAATAAGAGTTTGCACAAAGATCGGGCTGTCCTCAAAAAGAACAACATTTTTGTCACAATGCGGTTATCGAGGCATGAAATGTTATCAAATTTTTTTTTTAATATTTAAAAAACACACACAAAGGAATTAATGGAATATAAATGAATTCTTAAATAACTGCCTAATTACTATCTTTTGCTGTTACCTGTGCATGACAGATTTTAAATATTTTTTTAAAAATTCCCTTGAATCAAATGACACGACATGACTTGTTTCCAGTCTCGGTAGCGCGTGAGGACCCATCTACCTCCAGTTTACAAAACCGGTCAAAAACTGACTTGACTCAGTGTGCTAGAGAGACCTAATATCTCAGCGATTCTTAGAGAGAAAAAAAAAAAAGGGGGGGGGGGGTGTCTATGTGCAGCGGGTGAAAATTGCAACAGTATGGCTAAGGGGAATTTTCTTGAGAGTATGAACACAACCATACATACACACTTGTCATCCAACATGGTTTGACTGATTGATACAGCTGGCGCGAGTCCTAATATGAATGAATGACTGTAACCAGAGAGTATGTGTTTATAGAGAGACCCCACTTTCGCCAAATCGCGAAACTAGGTCACTGCGGTAACAAGAATTGAAAGAGACTGTCTTCACCAAAGATAGTGTGCATATATCTGTTTACTGTGATTTGTTCATATTTTTGGGGAGACTGAAACTATTCAGAGCCATTTGTAAGTTCTTATGCTCCGTGGAGATGTACAAACGAGTATTGTTTACCGCAGCGACCCACTTTCCGCTCCATGCTAGCAATGATTTCGCGGAGCCTCCCGTGTCTTGCGGTGCAAATCAACCAATAGTGAAACCTCTACATATACATACTATCTGCTGTAACTATAATGATGAAATGTCTGTTGTTAGGGCACTGTGGTAGTTTTACACAGGAAGCTGTAGATGAGCAGTGAACACAATTCAATATTTTCTCTAATCGGCTTTGTAATTAGATGATTGTCCCCTAGCAACAGCCCCAATGATGAAACCTTCACAATTTTTAGTATTTGTTACTGTTTGGAGAGCAAATCAAACAAGTGACAAAATTCAAATATCTAGGCTATTTGATAACATCAGATGGTAGGAGCATAAGTGAAATAAGGAAAAGAATAATAATGGCCAAAGTTAAAGAGTCATTCCAAAAAATGAGACCAATTATTAATGAACAGAATTTAATATATCAACGACCACTAAAATCAGAGCCCTAAAAACATGTGTGGTCAGTGCTTTTATACGGATGTGAATGTTGGACAATGAACAAAGAAATAGAGAGGAAACTAGAAGCAGCTGAGATTTGGTGTATTAAAAGAATATTGAGAATATCATGGATGGAGAAAAAAATCAAATGAGTCAGTCTTGAGAGACTCTAATCTGAAAAGATCATTAATCAAAACAATAAGACAGAGGCAACTGAAATTTCTAGGGTACATCTGTCGCCTCAGGAGCCTTGAAGCAGTCACAGGGAAGATCGAAGGCAGGAAAAAGCAGGGGTAGAGAGAGAAATTTTCACTGAAAGTCTTAATTCATGGACAGCAGATAAACGTCACTAAAACAGCTCCTTCTTGAGGTTGGCTGATGACAGATCCGAGTGGAGAGCCATGATTGTCAATGTCTGTTCCAGACAGGGCAACTGATGATGATGATCGGTTGGACAAAATTTTATGTGACAGCATTCTGAAGAAACGTGAAAAACAGAAATCAAATACACATCTACAGTACAGCAGAGTGCAAAAAGTTTCTCTTTTGATTGATACCGATAATTAAAACTTATTTCTCTGAACTGCTTTTTCGCCCACTAAGCAAATTGATTTTATGCGCTAATGCGACATATGGCACCTAGTTAATTATATTTCAAGTATATACTGAAGGAGTATCATATTACTGGTTCGACATTTACCACCCTGTAACCCTGGTCCCACATTCTGCATGTATGCGTTAATGGAATCACAGTCGCGCCATCACTCTTCACTCGCGAGTGCCAAAATTGCCGTAAACTTCGCTCACAAATAATGCTGAGTATTACAGTTTAACAAATCATAAGGTCAGATTCTGTAAAAAAAAAAAAAAAAAAAAACCAGAGGGATCCACCTACCCATATTCCCCTGCTCTTTGAATCCATAGCCAAGGTGTACACCATTCCATTTTGATTGGCCACTACATGTGGACGGTGACATCACATGAGATCCCGTGCACTAGCCAGTTGTTTTTTTCTTCTCATTGAAATGCAATGTCAGAACGTCACCATCCAGCTGAAGAGCCGATCAAAATTGATTGGTGTGCTCCAAGGATTAATAACTGCGAATCTGCCAAACTGAACGGGAGGTCAGAAAATCGAAACAACGTCAGGTGACTTTACATTTAAATTCTAAAATCTGAACAATCAAACTCGTGACTTAACAGACTCATTCTGATAAGTACACCTGAGGTGGTGGAGGGTAGAGGTTATTTGGACCACTGGGCCAAAATACTCAAAACAGGACTTTCATTACCAACTTGTGGCCACTCCCCGAAGAAGTTATCGTGGACAGTTTCTGAAAAAACTATTGTGGCCAGTTTTTCAAAGAAGTTACTGTCACTTTTGGCCACTCTCCGAAGAAGTTATTGTGTCCAGTTTCCAAAAAAGTTATTGTGGCCGGTTTCTGAAAACATTATTGTGGCCAGTTTCTGAAATTATTGTGGCCAGTTTCTGAAATTATTGAGGTCAGTTTTTGAAGAAAATATGGCCAGTTTCCGAAGAAGTTATTGTGGCCAGTTTCCAAAGAAGTTATTGTGGCCAGTTTTCTGAAGTTATTGTGGCCAGTTTCCAAAGACGTCATTGTGGCCATGTCGCTGACGAAAACGTTGTCGTGGCCAATTAACCGAACCTTATCCTAGCCCTAACCGTTAACCTGGGCGCGCACCAGCCAGTTTTCATTGGTCGCCTACTTGGATGGTGACCGCAAGACATTAAATATTGGTGAGATATTGGGTTGGCTGGTGCGAGGGTTCTCATTGAAAACTCAGTACCACGATGACACCATTGAACTAGTTGGCTGACCAAATTCGGCAGGTGCACGCCTAGGCTAAAGCTTTCCCAAAAAATTCACTTGCAAAGAAAGCCTAATTTGGCCACCTGGCCCGTTGTTCTTATTTTTCTTGGGTTCTCCCCCTCTTTCCTTATCCGTCTGTGGTTATGTGAGGTTGTTCCCGGCGCCTCGTTTTCAATTTCAAGCCCGATATTGGCATTTTTTTTTGTTTGCTTGTATTTTCTTAGGATTCTACGTTCCCCCCCCCCCTCTTTTTTTCCCCCAGCACACCGAGTCTATAGAATCAGTTTATGAAGGCTTGTGGCCATGCCATGCCACCATGTGAGTTTTACAAACTGTAAAATTTCTGGGTAACACCGTCTCTGATGGACGGTCAGACAGACAGACATACCTACAGACAGACGGATGGGTAGATAGACAGATAAAACAGATAGATAGCTAGGCAGACAGATACAAGGACTGTTGGGAAAAAAAACAAAACAACAACAAACAAACAAAAAACACTTACCCTGAATGAGGACATCATGCGAATGCTGGTACAACATTGTCCAATGTTTCTTGTCTGTCTTCCAATGTGCGTCAACAGCGCCATTTTCTGAAACAGACCCAAAAAAATGCCTTGAATACTAGATTCCACCTAACATCCTATCCTTTTGACGACAAAGCTTGATATAATGGAAATTAAAAACAAATAATCAACTCCAAATTTAAATTGCTCTCCACTTCGTGATGGGTGACCACAGGTAAAGCTGGCCTACCCAGTCCCTGCCTGGGTAAATTCTTCGTCAACAAAACTGAGGTTGAAGATCCTTATTCAAAGATGATCACAGACATAGGCCTTTGCGCGTCTTTCAATTTAAAAAAAAAATCGGTTACAGGAGTCCACGTCCCGTAGCAGCGCAGACTTATCGCAATTAGCACGGGGCTCTCCTCTTCTCCAGGGTATCACCACCGCTAGCAGCCAACAGCTCCCCCACCACGGCATAGTCATACACGTTCCCATACACCTGGACAGGTCAACCCGAAGGGACCTGACATCCTGGCCAGTTGGCACAGAGATATATCTTAACTAACCTAGATCGCTTACCCAATGCGCCGCTCGCGTGACCAGTGTGTAAAAACCGGCCACCATGTTCTCAAGGCAGGTCGCTGGCTGAGCGAGAGACAGGCAGGCCCACACCTGTTCGTGTTTTGTTATATCGCGCTATGGTGGCTGGCGTTACAAGTTACGATACAGTTACAGTCTCGGCAAAATAAACTGTAAATGGTAGCTAAAAAAAACAACTGGAAAAGCTATCGCGGGTGGTAGGCATAAATGAAATACCGGCCTTTGTTCAAAGAAATAAAGAAAAAGAGGGGTAGGCAATGGAGAAGATTTGACTCTTCGTCTTCTCTGACTCACGGCTTCTATCCAATAGTTATGGCAGTCATTCAGAAGAAAAAACACCAATGCACTTGATTAAAATTAAGAAGGTTGCAGCAGTTTGTTGCTCACCCTATGAATATATGGTAGTATAATTTCATTGCTATTCTACAAGATATATTCCACTCTGGCACATATACCATACACGACAAGTAATAATAATAATACATAGCTCCACTATATTAGCCTCGTCATCCCGTTAACAACCAGGCTCTAAGCGCTTTACAGCAGTTATGTCGTGTAAATCAAATATTATTTTAAATACAATTCAGTTGTAAAATTTCTCCGTTTACGGTAAGTTTTGCATTCTTAACACTATTCCATCAAACTTCACTTTTTGAGTCTACGCAGTGCATCTTTGCAAAATTACAACAGCTGAAGTTTCAAAGCCATTTTGTTATAAAACAATCAGAACAATTGAACTGTGTAATTTCTGATATAAACTCCAGCCTTCACTAAAGACATTCTAAAGAGAATGCTTTTGAGGTAAGAATATGAAAAGATCGACAAGGGAGAACTTGGTTAGTGATGAATTTGTAACGGACTCACCACTATCTGTCTGGTCAACAGCAACATAAATCCAAGTTAAGCAGTTCACTGCTGCTCACCGTTCGTACAATAGGAATTAAAGAAAAGCGACCAATAATTGATATTCGTGCCAATCCATGGCCGACAGTTAGCCAGCGCCCAGTGTCCCACAAGACTAATTAATTAATTGTCTTCGTGGCCACCCACTGTGCATCCCACTGATAAGATGCACAGCTGAACAGAAAACTAATTTCTTTCTCAACATTTAGCCATTCTGTCATCTTTCATTCACCCGTTACTCCCATCAACCAATCCAACCCATCCCATTTCCACTCCCTTCTTCATCACCCATTATAACATCATCCCAATCTTTCTTTTTCTTTCTTTTGTGGTATGTGGTATTCTGGCATTCAGTATTTTGTCTTAAAGGAGCGTGTTCCAATCACAGTGCTTAACTGTGAGCGACAGTTAGACTGACCCGCCCCCAAGACCGTGGGAGGATGGGAAAGAATCGTATAAAACCCCGGGCCTGTCAAGCTATGCTGAGGCCCCCGAGAAACAAAAGAACTCATCCGCCGGCTCTAGAGCCCTGCTAGGTCTTAATATCTTATTACTTGTTTTAACTGGGGCTCTAGAAGAAAACAGTCAATTAGTGACATGTTATATTGGCTATAAAGGGATCAATCTCCTGAAAGGGACAGTGTCCCAGAACTGCTTCTCTGTCTTCCCCCTTTTCCTGTCTTGTCCTTGCCCTTACCTTGGCGCATCCCAAAAATTAATCAATAAAAAACCACGAAGAATGAAGACAACAACAGAAAGAAAGAAAAAAAGAACAACCAGCTAACAAGAAAGACCAAAGAGAGAGAAAATCAAGAACAGGGGGCCAACAGCACTATGCTGAGGCCCCCGAGAAACAAAAGAACTCATCGCCCCAAGCACTGCGTCTCTTCTCCCAGTCGAGAGCAGGTGTGTGTGTTATTGAATAAACGTCTTTTGTGTCCTACAATAGACTTATATTCTTCTTTGACAGTGTGAGCAGTTTTACCGCCCTGGCACGAACCGAGTGAATGTTGCGGCCTAACCAGCCGCAGTAACAAGAGTGAAACCCACATGAATGGTTCATCTACACCATATCTACACTTCACCCTAACACCATCTTGTTACACTTTTATTATTCATTTTCTTTGTTCTGTGCAGATGTTTGTAAAATATTTGTGTCTCTTTTCTTTTCTTTCTTCCTGATAAGGTCCCAGAGACCGAAAACTTGCGTGTTTTGAAGACTCACCGCGTATGTTTTCATTTATGTATCATAAGACCCGAGCGCGGCAGAGGTCACTTCCGCCTGCCTTGTACAAATGGCCGCCGTTTCCCATAGGGGTTACGGATTTGGGGAGGCCAGCCAGTGGAGGCGCGCGATCTAGGTTAGTTCAGATATCTCTGAGTTGGCATGACCAATAAAACTGGTCAGATACCCGCATCAAATTAGGTGAAATTGCCGCGAGTACATTTTTACCTACCTGCAAACTATCTCACTTCTTACAAGTCCACGACATAAGTAAAGGAGCTGTTTAATGTAGAGTCGATCTTTCCTCTGTAAATGTGGCCTGTTAATTTTGGCCAGCTGACTTCGCCTGGTGGTATCAGTTTACAGATTTATGGGCAATTAAACGCCCCGCACCGAGCGCTGGGGTGCGCCACGCTTTAGTGCACACACTTTCCCTTTAGCTAGATTTAACTTTAATCCCACATGCATTTTTGCTATTGTACCGTTCATATCTTCTTCATTTTCAACCGTTCCAAAGCAAGACTGACACCGTATTATGAACTGTGTTGCAGTGGCAGAGCGAGCCGAAGCTTTCATTTCATTTCACTTCCTGGAAGTAGGGCTGAATGCACATCAATGCCAGATGTGCTCAAGGTTGAGGGAGGGGCTAGGGAGGAGGGGAAAAGACCACGAGAACGCTCATTCCAGAGTATTTCGCCCCAAGAAAAGTTTTCAAAAGACTATTACAACCAAAGGTAGAAACACTAAATTCTGATTACTCATAGACTAGTGTGGTGTGAGGCTCTAGACAGGCTGTCTGGCAGTCTACGGCCCTGCTTCGCCAGTCTAGCTCAGTCGGTATGAATATATGCAGCAAATTAACATAAATGAAAGACTAAATGACACTTATAAAGGTGGAATGTAACATGTGTATGTATTGGGTTATTAGCATGAAATGGCCGTTATTGAAGCATAACGTGAAAGGCTCCAAAGAAATATTCATCAGACTGAAATCAAAAGTGATATTTGTCAGACTGAACTCAAAAGAGATATTTATCAGACTGAACTCAACAGAGATATTTGTCAGACTGAACTCAAAAGAGATATTTATCAGACTGAACTCAAAAGAGATATTCATCAGACTGAACTCAAAAGAGATATTCATCAGACTGAAATCAAAAGTGATATTTGTCAGACTGAACTCAAAAGAGATATTTATCAGACTGAACTCAACAGAGATATTTGTCAGACTGAACTCAACAGAGATATTTGTCAGACTGAACTCAAAAGAGATATTTATCAGACTGAACTCAAATGAGATGTTTATCAGACTGAACTCAAAAGAGATATTTATCTGACTGAACTCAAAAGAGATATTTATCCGACTGAACTCAAAAGAGATATTTATCCGACTGAACTCAAAAGAGATATTTATCAGGTTGAACTCAACAGAGATATTTATCAGACTGAACTCAAAAGAGATATTTATCAGACTGAACTCAACAGAACGACAATGCCAGTAAACTTTCGAGGGGTAACAGCATTAGACCTGAAGCCCCCGAGAAACAAAGATCGTCGGCGCACTATGCCAGTAAGCCTACCCCAGCGTGGCCTCTTATTAATTAATCATTCGACCCAAGCACCCCCAAAACATCGGAAGAAAATTCAACATTTTCCCCCAAACCTAACAGGGATTATACGTAAACTGGGCTTTAACCCTATTTTACACTCGGGTTTAGACAGGCCTCAGACACTCCATTTTTTCATCATAACATCCCCCAATCCAGTGTAAAATAGGGTTTACAAACTTGGAACACGATGAGCTTACTGAAAAGTTGTTCTCTCACGCCCCCGTCTACGATTTTCTTTTTTACTTTAAATACTTTCCAGCGACGGTTCAGTATTGCCACGAGGTCACCAGAACTCTGGAGCCAGCTTTAAGCCGGTCTGTCACCATGACCCACGGATAAAAATAACTCGGGACCAAGGAGCTCGGGACTGATTTTGTGCGTGCGTAAAGCTCTGGGCCTACCACCCATTCCTCTATCGGACGGTGTTAATATGATCAGGTTGGAGAATGCACGAACCCTGCAGATTATATTTACGAGCTGTTTTGGTACGGTTCATGTACCCATGGCCTTGGCCGTCTTAACCACTGACTGCCAACACCCCAGCCCAACCCTAACCTGCAGGGCGTCAAATACACGCTCTAGACACACGGCGCCCTCTGGAATTAAATCATTGGGAAACTATTTGAAATTGCAAATGAGACTATGACAATACATTCGAATGCACATAAACATACAACAGCCCGAATAAAATACACATAAAATACATTCGAGTAAGTACACCTATAAATTCATCCGAATAAAAACGCAGATATAACGATATCCGAACATGAAACCACACCACCCCCCCCCCCCCCAACCAACCCCAGCAGGAATTCTTCCTCTCTCCATCTATACTGACTCTCAGGCACCAGACCAAACAGCCCCGAAAAAAAAATCCTGTCCTTGATCCTATTGTAGGTAGGATCGAGCACCTGGTCTTCTCGGATGAGGACGAAAAACTCTGAGGGCCCATGTGCACGTTGCCCACGTTGAAGATACCTTGGTCGAGACGAGAAGGACGAACAAGGCCGCTGCCGGGGCAAAAATTCTATAAAAAAAGACACTAATCCCTAGGGCTACTTTAAAAACACACAGAAACAAGAAAAGTGCGTGATAAATGCCAAGAGCCACGAACCTCCCAAAATAAAGAGCTAAACACAGACCAAACAGCCCTTTTGAGGGCTAACAAGAAGAAAAAGAAAAGAAGAATACTGCAGACGAGGAAGAAAAAGATGCAGCAAGAGAAGAAGAAGAAGGCGAAGCGGAAGACTTGGCAGAAGACGGCAAGAAGCAAGCAAAAAACAGAAGAAACACGAGAAAAGACAAATGGAAACAAGAAAAGCGTGATGTAAATGCTAACAGCAGTGATTCTCCAAAAACAGACCTGAAACCGGTACGGTCCGTATTCTACCATCATTAGCCTCCTTGCTACTCTCGGAAACGATTGTACAAACATGTTTGTGTGTTTCTAGTGGCCACCTTGAGCTATTTTCTATCATGTTCCAGATAACAGTGCCCCCAAATTCCTGGAGTGGATCCAATAATTATCACGTCGTGCTGATAATATGCGGTGTGTCCAAAACAGGATATAAAAATGTATTCAATTCCTGAAGTAAAATGTGGTTTGACTGCTCAAAGGCGATACTGGTGTCACTTCCACACTATTACAACTAGACAGTTATACTAAGTATGAGTTGGGGTTTGGAGAATGCATACTGACGTAATAACAGTCACATTGTGCTGGAAATGGGCAAAGCGATAGACAGACTCACAGTTGAATGATAGGACAGAAGGAGATCTTGCCAGAAACACCCACCAAACCACCGTGGGAGACTTCAATAGACACAGCCATAGATAAATAGTACTGCAGGTAGTCAGACAAGAAAGATAGATAGACAGACACAAAAACTGGCGGACAGATAGATAGGAAGACAGACAGACTGATAGATAGGTAAGCAGGATGAGAACATGAAACCCGGGTGTACAACAGGGTGGACGAGAAGATGAATGAAATTGAACACAGCTTTTCCAGAGTATTCCCTGTCAAAGACACAATACCTAACTTCTATAGGCCTACTCCACTGGGTAAACAGATGCATGTGTTTTGTTTCTCTCGCGAGTTCTCATAATATTCGAAGTCATGCAATGCTATTTGAAATTGCAAATGAGATTATGACAGGTGTCGAGCTGAGTCATTTAATATGAATACATTCGAATGCTCATAAACATACAACAGCCCGAATAAAAATACACATAAAATACATTCGAGTAAGTACACCTATAAATTCATCCGAATAAAAATGCAGATATAACGATATCCGAACATGAAGATTTTCCTGGCCATCATTCGAAGGTCTGCATGCCTGTTGAGGCAGAGAAATTACGTTTCCCATATTTTCCCGAAGATTGTCCCATAATTATGTTGCCCGCTACAGTCAATGCAAGACGGAATAGTTCTAACTATATTCTATGTATTTTGCACCTTAAAGGTGCAACGCTGTATTTTCTTTTGTTTTTATTCTACGCGAGCTCTTTGATAACGCAGGTATTTTATGTCTGCGTTTGAAAAAAACATAAATATTGCTGAGGCCCGTTACACTCATGATCTAGCTGGGAGACAAAGACCTGTCACAGCTTGCATTTAACTGCAATGACAACAAAAGTTACTGTAACTTTACTTTAAAAGTGGTAAAGTTTAATCGCCATCATCGAAACAGACAAAGAAGGAAACTATCTCACCGAAATGTCAACATGAACCAGTAGGTCAAATACGAGTTCGGGATGAATACGAGCAATTAAATTAATGTGAAATGCATTTTTACAACCAGATTTCACGACCAGCTACATAACAGGTATCCAAGCGTCCTTGCACAGCACACTGACGGGATGGCGCTTAATTTCTTTTTTAATGCACGATCAATTCTGAGACAAAGTGATATATAAGATCATGAATATATTATGCACCACCATATTTATGTAAAACCATGACCTTAAAACTAGTAAAAAAAACAACATGAATTGGGACACTGATCCGCAAGGAGTAATTAAACAACTGAAATGTGGCGGCGCAATTTAAAACACAGCTCAAGCGAATGGAGTTGTACATTCAAGAAGAAGCCACGCAACGCCATATGGCAACAACAGCAACTAGTGTACATCATAAAGAATTTGCTAAATTTACTAGAAAACCCCAAAATTGTGATTGCAGGGGTGGTGTTGGGATAAATACTCAACCCTGTATCGTCCACACGGTTACTGTCTCTCATTTTCAACAAACAGCCCTGATGCTCTACTGTTGTAACTTTGTTGGCTTTTGAGACCGCGTTGAGTGTCACAACAACAACAAAAAGATGGTAAAACTATCGAATTTTCGACACCGTGGACTCTTTTTCAAACAGCACATCACAGCATATGAGTGAAGGACAAGAAGTAAGGCCATGGCGCAGCTCCTCTATAATGGTGGTAATAATAATATGGACACATTTGCTTCGACCCCCAAACAGCTCCGCGGTGCAAAAACAGAAGGCCGTTTAAAAAAAAAAAAAAGGTGTGTTTCTAATTCAATCCACTCTTGCAATCTTTCTCCGCATCGTCACTGCTCTACGCTAATGGCATAAGTCATTTTGACACTTGAGATATTAAGAAAAAAAAACCTGTTCCTTTTCCTGTCATTTGGTGACTTGTGCCACTATGATTCTATTGGATTACTGCATTTTCCTATTGGCGCTTTTCTTTTACTATAATATCATCTGATAGCCCTCACTGTCTGGAATCCAATGAACCGTCGGTTGCCTTTTGGCATAAGTCTGACAAATGCCCTTCTCCTAGACAGAAGTGATGGCATCCAATTTATTCATAAAACTTGGTAAAGTATGTTTAATTTCAATATTGTGTAACTGTTTTCAGTGGAAATATTACCGACTCGAGTGAATATTCACCGGTGTCTATTATAATAGGGCAGATTTGGGGCAACATGGACAACGTCTTTGAAAAACTTGTTAAAAAATCCCGTGACTTCTAATTTTAATCTTCCAACGTCACTGACTGGGTCAAGCACTAGGTTACCCCAATTCGGCACGTGTTTATAACCTCCTGGTTTTTCAGCCAATCCCATTGTCCGGTTCCGTCACTACCTCGAACTGGTTTCGATTGCATCAAGCAAGATAGAACTCCAAACTTGGCCTACTAACTGCAATAACAACTCGTTTTGTGCAGAAAGCATGATGACACAATCTACAGATAGCCTTGTTTTGGAGTCGGAAACTGCTGACCAATCGCTATACGGATGTTAGCCTATTTTTAGCAACCGACATCAGAGGTCAGTCGGTTCAACGCAGCAGCGCATAGTAATTACTCATATTCACAAGCAGCGCGGACAAACAAACCAAAAAAATCCTCCATATAAAGGTAAATATTATCATGGCTGCAACTTGAATGATGTTCTATTTTACAGAAATGGGGTGTATCTTTTTTTTTAGTTTCCCCGCAAACCCCCTTTGGTGAGAGGGTGAATTTCGTTAGCCTCATAACATTATCGCCTAGCTCATTTTTTTGGCCAAATTGAGTTTTTTTCACCTAAGTCTTCGCGCACATCATTGTTCAGGGTTCTATTAAATGCCTGACCCAAAACATTGATTTTTTATGAAAAAAAAATATTTGTTTCGTTTCAGCCTAACTCCATTGAGTCATAGTTTTGTTTCTTTCACTGAGTTAGGCAGATTTGCAATTTTACATTTTCACCGTGGCGCCACCCAGAAAAAGGCTCACAGGTTAACAGGTGCTGGCACAAATTGAAAATGGTGAGTTTATAATTAAATAATATGGATATAAACCAAGTCAGTTAGATTTCTAAGTAAATGGTCTTATTAATAATTGTGTATGCCTAACTTATGCCAGAACTAGTTCTAGATTAATGAGTGTGAAGGACTGCTACATGGATTCTGGTGAGTTGGGCATTATTGCAACCAAAGAATGTGTTAATCTGTTCAAATAAAATTAGATCTAAAATGACACTTTCATCACTATATTCGGAACTGTTTTGGCCCGTGGAACAATTTAGTATTAAACATACTGGATTTATGCGAATGAGTAATATTACTGGTATTTATTTGGATAGGAATACGAAGTAAATGAGATATATCTAGACATTTTTGCAGCTCGGTTTGTTTCAGCCACAAAATAAAATAGGCATTTTTGCAACTCCATTTTCCAGCTACATAATGAAATATGCGTTTTGCAGCCACAAAACCTATAGTTCCAGAAAGTCTTTTGGTCAGTAATGAACAATACAATGCCAAATTTTTGGGGACAATAAAAGATTTGAATTTGATAGAATGTGGTGGCTGTTTTGGGTCAAAATAACATAATAATTCTAATTTATGCGTAATATTTTTTTATTTTTTTATATCCTCAGACATTAGCTGGGATTCTGATGCTGATACCAACTGCACAGACTTCATAAACATAGATCTTGACACAATCCCGGATCAAGCTCAAGTTAACACAACAATCAATGATAAAATATTATTGATATATGATGACACAGGGGCAGCCATCAGTCAAATTCCAATAAACGCTGCCTTGACAATGACCGCTCAAGTTTCAACAACCGCTGACCTGGCAATCAATGAACACGTTGCTACGAATAATGACCCGACGCTCAACAGCGTCGAACAAAGCACAGTGACTACTGAGCAACAAAATGCATCTACAACGGATGCAAATGGGGAAGACTCAGTTATTGATGACCCAAAAGATACAACTTATGAGCCATCAGATTCACCAAGTGAATCAGCCGAGGACAATGACACTACACCTGTGAAACAGACCAGGAAACGGGGAAGAAAACCACAACCAGAAAATTGGGAAAACAATATCCCGAAAGCAAAGAGGTGTAGAGGAGAAAAATACATTAATAGAGACGGGAAGGAGAGACCTGAAAGAAAACGCGGACAAAAGTGTACATCAAAATTTTTGTCAAACATCAAATTTTCGTCAATGCCAAAACATCAGCGACAATAATGACATCATGTGGATTTTCAACTACTTGTTGCTACCACTGTTCTCCTTATGTTTTGTTGTGTACTTTTGTAGCACTAGTGTAAGGACCCGTAGAACGGGATGCAAACAACATGCACAATCAGCACACAGATTATGTAGATTTAGGAAGAAAACAACTCACAACTGGCACAGTAACACCCGCATGGCCCGTACCGTGCATAAGGCAGACGGCACAGAAAAGTCGAAACAAAACAAAGGCAGGAGGGAGGCCATCATTGTTGAGGAGAGAGCATTATTCGATATTTTTAGGCCTATTTTCATTTGTTACAAAATTACGATACTTCGCTTTCATGTCAAAGGAATAGACATAGTAGCAAAAAGAACTATCTTTCACATGTAATTTTTTCAGGTCTGGGCATTTCTTCCTCTCAGCAGTGAATTTTTTTCCTTGCTGTTTTTTTTATATAGATTATTTTGCTGCAGGTGTGAGTGAGGGAAAAGTAATAGGGATAATGTTGAGTGGTGGTAGTAGTAGAGTACCACACCTATAGTAACGGCCATTTTGCCTAGGTCAGCATTATGCTTCAGCAAAAGTGCCTTCAAAAATTGCCTACGTCAGTTGTTTCTTTTCTTTTTTTTTCTGCCTAACTCATCAATGTGATACTTTCTAACCATCCACAATGATTTTTAGTTTGGAATCCATAAATACATTAACTTAATCTGGCTTCATACAAATATGACAGTAATTGGTCACATTTCCGAATTATGCAGTTTTTTGTGTTTTTCTCAAAATTATTAAAAAAAATGAGTTAGGCGATAATGTCATGAGGCTAACGATTTACTGCAGTGGTCTGTATTGTATTTCTGCGCCATTAGCGGTTACGTTTAGTATTACTGTTGACCTCTACGGATCACAAAACAGCAGGGAATGAAATTAAATACTTATTATCAAGTCAACTTCTATTACCTTAATCCCCCCCCCCCCACCCAAGGATTTGTTTACAAGTCAATATCTAGCTGAGTACCGCATAGCACAGACATAATACTGCACCATCCAGCAAGCTTCAGGCAAGTGATCAGTAGCAGAGAAACTGGTTCAAATTATGTTAAATCTGTTACGTAACATGGTTTTGCTCCATTTTCACAGGCCGGCTGGTAAGAGCA
Source organism: Onchidella celtica (assembly GCA_963931925.1). Lineage (NCBI taxonomy): Eukaryota > Metazoa > Mollusca > Gastropoda > Systellommatophora > Onchidiidae > Onchidella > Onchidella celtica. Next base: position 32,281,863 of record OZ007575.1, on the reverse strand, counting down.
AACTTTGTTTTGTTTGTTCGTCTATTGTTGTTGTTTTTTTTTAAGTAAACGACAAGGGCGGGAGTTACGCAGTGTAAGAACCCAGCCACAATAACATCAGAGATAACATGATAAAATTAGGAAACATAAGGTTACTAAAAGCAACAATACTACTAACTAGACAGAATTACATCATTCTGGTATCTTTGCTAAAAGTGCGCGGGTTCTCTCTGTGGACTATTTTTACGCAGTGTTGTTGTTGTTTTTTTAAAGCCTCTCCGACTCCAACCAGGTCAAGGTGCTACCCGTATCTCTAGACAGCTGTCATGAGAATGATATGCCGTAGAATACTGCTACGCATTGTTGACGTGTTCGGGTAAAGACTTTTCATCAGTGAACTATGCAAGGCGCAGTAAAGCCGTTATCGAGCTGATACGTGAAATTTTCAACGAGTAGTCCTGGCTTATCTAACACGAGTGTAGCGTCCCACTAGTTGGTCGATCGATATTTTCTCACCCCTGCATGGCGAGTCTCACTCGGCGACCTTCCTCCCCCCCTCTCGCCAGCAAGGCCTGTTTCTCTTTGATGTCTCGCTGTGTGGCTTGTTTGTTTCACTGTAGAAAATCTAGAAGGTCTAGAAGGTACTGCAGTATCCGAGATTACGCTAGGTCGACCTTGAGTGATGTAATTCTGTGACGTGTCTGTGTACGATTGGGTGGCTTGTATGTGTCCCGAACGAGCTAGGTCTGTCTCGTGCTTATGGGGCGGTTAAGCCGCTTCCTGAACGTTCCTGGACAGAATACATGTATATATAAGGAGGGCCAGGCGAGTAGGAGTGGTGCCAACAGCACTATGCTGAGGCCACCGAGAAACAAAAGAACTCATCCAGTAGGAGTGGTGCAAATCGTAGGTGAAAATCCAGTTGTAGTAGAAGTGTAAGTGCCTTCCCTGATAGGTGTAAGTAACTTGTGGATATCAGCTCTTGTTTACAGTTATTAAACGTTAGTATTAGGTGTTCATCGGATCCTGTTATTTATTTCTACAACAGTTCGAGACAGTTTCGTTTTTAAGGGGTAGACGATCAGTTCATCTGACTCTCCCCATCATAACGTGCTGAAATTTGCATCAACTGTTACAACGAGCATATCAAAAACAAATTAATTACAGGAGATTCTGAATCTAAATACCTGAGATCCTGAATGGTCAATGTTCTAGTGCCAGCCAGTCTATACTGCAAAATGACTTTGAGAAGACGACATCAAGTTTTAATGCAGAGAAATAATGAAAGCTGGTTTTTTTTGTTTTTTGTTTTTTTTTTTTAAATTGTGCACGACACATCCACTGAAATCTTGTTCTGTGTAAAAAACTAAATTTCATCTCACCACTAAGGTGTGCGGGCTGTCTTCGGTATAGTCCACGGATGAGCCCAGCGCATTACTGAAGCTAAAGGACGACCTTAGTTGAAATGCTACTTGCCACTGTCAATTACACTGTAATTATGTTTTAGTGTACATCGTACTTTGTTGACCTTTCCAGAACCTTTGTGTGAGCATGACGCAAATGCGTCTATTACTGTTTACTTTTTGTTTACTGAGCGCAAGGTAGCAGTTGCATGCAGTCCTGTTGGGGACTGAAAGACATTCATATGAAATGGATGGATTAGTCCGTTCAATTTGGAAAACTAAACAGTGGTCGGGAAACACCAATGTTCACCACGGTGATGATTATGTGAATATCGCACACTTAGTTTCTATTTTTCAGCCACAGTTTCCATCACTGCCGTTCGACTCCAACAGCTTGGCAAGAGCCTCTTTCTGAAGAAAACGCATAACACCGTCAGAAACCCAACCTCAGCCGTGCCAATTCAGTATAATGTTCAACGAGCAAGTTGGCTTTCGTAATGAAGTATCATAATGATACAATGAATAGACCATGGCCAATAACTAAGCACAGAGAAAGAAGGTTTCTAACTTTTTAATGAGACCTGGACTACACCGACTGCAAAATTGGATTCGCCCACACTTTCCTTTTGAATAGCTGAAATGTGATGTAGACTACCTTGCAATGCTCTGTCACCATTGTGGGTACTGGCACCAGCAATTTGAAAATTCGAAGTCAACCAAGTTTTATAGTGTCAAGCGATACCAACCAACAGTGTTTCGCTCACTTATTCATGCTTTTCATGACCCTTTATTGTTGGACAAATAAGTAATATAGGGGGGAAGGGGGGAGTGTCATACTAAGGCCCGAACATCACAGCCAGCTGCTGCCAGCAAAATGTACACCCAATAAATAGTGGCAAAAGCTGACTGCGTCTGCCCGGGTTTAGTATGATAGGGTCTCTCCGGATTTACTAAGAAAATATAGGAAATTATATGGTGTGCACTTGTTATCTGCCAGCAGCTGACCGTGCCGTCCCGGGCTTGGTACGCCCCCACCCCCCCCCCCCCCAAGACTGTCAGCTTTTTCCGTCTGTAGGAAACAGAAAATCTTCAAAAAGTCTGGTCACGAGAAGGCAATACTTGCACGAACTGCCTAGCCTGAGTTACGAATGAGAGCCAGTACACAGATTATTTACCATTTGGTATCTGTCTGCTTATCTCATTCATGATTACGGTTGTGCCCACTCCATTACCATTTCATTCATAAAGCGAACAAAACGTACGTTTCGAGTGATTTGCATATATAATAACTGAAACAGTTGTTGTATGTTATTATTATCTTCCCCCAGGATTGGCCAAGTGGTCTTGCTGGGTCAAACTTCCACATTCCGCTGCGTCGCTGAATGATCTGAAATTATCCAGCCTTGTGAACTGCGAAACACAATCATGTAACTAGACCCGATTTATGACAGTAGTGTAGATTTATGATCGGATCATCACGCCATTTGTGAGTCATTATGTCGTATACTCTGAGTATGTTTTGAGTCTGCTTTGACTCAGCACGTGAGCCCTCTCTTTCCGCCAGATGTCGTAAGACAGTTCTGACGTGCCCAAAAACTGGTGAGACAGATTCGTTTCGGTCCCTCCCGTGCCCGAGGCCCTATTTAACTCTATGGTTAACTCCTCCAAAACCGACACGAAACAGACTAGACTCAGTGTACCTTCAGCCTTGTTCTGAAAGTAACTGTAACAGTTGAGGCAAATTTCAGCACGTTATAATGGGGAGAGTCAGATGAACTGATCGTCTACCCCTTAAAATACGAAACTGTCTCGAACTGTTGCAGAAATAAATAACAGGATCCGATGAACAATTAATACTAACGTTTAATAACTGTAAACAAAAGCTGATATCCACAAGTTACTTACACCTAGCTAGCCGGGAAGACACACTTCTGACTACGATTGGATTTGAACACCTACGATTTGCACCTTACGATTTTCACCCCTCCTACTCGCCTGGCCCTCCTTATATATATATATTCTGTCCAGGAACGTTCAGGAAGCGGCTTAACCGCCCCATAAGCACGAGACAGACCTAGATCGTTCGGGACACATATTACAAGCCACCCAATCGTACACAGACACGTCACAGAATTACATCACTTAAGGGCGACCTAGCGTAATCTCGGATACTGCAGTTCCTTCCAGACCTTCTGGATTTTCTGCAGTGAAACAAACAAGCCACATCAAAGAGAAATACCGGCCTTGCTGGCAAGAGAGGGGAGGAAGGTCGCCGAGTGAGACTTGCCAAGCGGGGGGGGGGGGGGTGAGAAAATATCGATCGTTCAACTAGTGGGACGCTACAGTAACAGTTTCGTACGCCTTTGCTATCATATCAATTACTAGACTAGACACATATACACAAAATCATTGTGCACAGGTGCCTCATCGGAACACACTATTTATTATTCATGCTTCACTCTAATACATGTACTTCAGTATGCAAAAGGGGCACATTACAAAACTTGGGGCTAGAAAAGTGATCCAGTGGAATGCTAAATGAAGCGTGCGATCTTCATCCCGAGCACAGGGCTTTGGGTCATAAAGTCACAATACAAAGTGCTTTTGGGTCCTATCACATGAAAGAGACTTTATGCCATGGGAGTTTCACTTGCGAGGTTAAGGCTGGGTCACGCACCAAGCCAGGCATACTTTTAACCTATGTTCTGACTCAGTGCGCAAGGTCTCTCTTTCCACCAGCTGATTCAAGACACTTTTGACACGCCCGAACCAGAGAGACTAGACGTTGTTTTTGGGTCTCCCCAGTAGGCGGCGTCCCGTTTATCTCCAAAGTCCACATCTCACGTTAAAATCCTGACAAACACAGGCTTGACTCGTGCGCCACCAGTCTAAGAGTTATATACCCTGTGGTGGAATCCGCCAGGCGCGCGGCATGAACTTACGTTGTTCCTTTGCAATCTTTGCATTATTTTTAAGCGTTAACTCCCGCAGCATGAAGTCCCGCTTGCCTGACAGATCCACAAGCTCAAAACTGGACGAAGAGCCCCCCCCCCCCTTTTTCTTTTTTTGGCCGGTGACTAGCAGTAAACAGGACAACACCCTGATTCACGCGGAACCACACCCACATAATAACAATAACAGACCTAAAGGGACGCTTTCACACAACGCCAAATGTTTCGCTGTCCTTTTTTCTTTCTTATTTGTCATGCCACAAACAAGATGAACTTTTCACGGATCTTTGTCCCATCTTATGCAGAGTTACACTGTGGGCTTTTGTCCTCACACATATTGGGCTTTCATCGCAAAGCACGTAGCCCTACGCTATTTACATGACCGACAGTTTTTTTTTCTCCTTTCGTGCACGACGAAAACAAAGGATGTCGGTGTGCAAAAATACTGACCAGTAAATGTACATAATGTACGTAAATATACATAAACATAACATAAAAAAAACAACATAAAGCAATGATAAACTGGGCTCGTCAATGTGCGCCTTGGGAAATCTAAATAAAGCAGCGATAAATTATAACGATAATTGTACAACTATGATAATGATCTACCAGCCGCCCCAAACCAATTGATATACGCGGGAAAAGGATGTTTTTTTGTGGGGGGGGGGGGGGGGGGTTGTAGTCTAATTACAAAATCAAATTGAGAAAATATCGATTTGTGTTCACTGTTCAGCTTTCGGACTCTACGTAAAACCAAAGAATGTGGAAGTAAGTGTTAGTTCTAAATTCTTTGGTAAAACTCTGTCCCCCTTAACAACAGCAGCGGAAAAATTAAATACCGCGCTGTCCCGAATTGAGTCCGAGCCAAAACAATACCACAAAAAACTTCCACGGATCAAATCGAAAGTAGGTTGCCTGACGAAAATGGTCTCCTCTATCCACACTGTAATACTGTTCAACACATGGCAAGCCCCGCCCTCAACGCAAGCCTTTTACTTGGGCAAGTAAACAACAACTGTGTGCAGAGCTATGAGGATGTATCGACCCAATTGTAATTAGTACAAATTATGGGAAATCAGATGATACTTCTGAAGGAAAAACAAAAAGTAGCAAATTACAGAACAAAGCATCAGCAACAGAAGAATAAGTCTGCATAGGACTGAATCCAATTCTCATTTTGTTTTTGTTTAAAGTGTTACGTTTATCATCATGCAGTCGTTTCCTTTGACCTGTCTCTTTTTCGCTCTATCAGCCTGCTTTTTTTTTGGCGTCAATGTTTTTACTGTTTGCTTTTACCCACTTTTCAACTCAAGACCATGCACTAAAATCATTTAAGTATTCATTGTGTTTGCTGTTTCCTTGCCCGCACAGCTTTTCCCCACGAGCCCTTGATCTAAATGCATTTTATGTTCTCTAAGTATCCATTGCATATTGTTTCCATCTCCCAACCTCCTTATCCACACGGGTCCATAAATTAGTCTATGATTTAGATCTGTCTACTGCGCACAGTGAAGCATAATTCATGGTTATTCATATTTTTCGAAAAATCCGAACCTACAAAACCCAGAAATTGGACGACAACGAGAATAACACTGTTTTGACAGGCTGCCTGCGCATCGCGCCACACTCGCGGGGTTCAAAGCTTACAGGTCTGGAGCAGTACAGGGGTCGCGAGCAGAAGAAGAAAATAAGAACTTCTCTCTCTCGTTTTGTTTGCACACGAGTTTTTCTCTCGCGCTGTCCTTCTATGCACCGTGTTCATGTTTCTCTCTCTATCCTTATTCGTTGGTGCGCCTGTTTGAGAGAGAAAGAGAGAGAGAGAAGAGGGGATACGGTTTTCATTAAAAAAAAATATTTTTTTAGGTGGGTCTCCGATGGTGATCGGAGCTTTGACACGGGCAGTAATGTCCGGTTATAACAAGAGCATAGATATATTACATAATTCATTAGATGTTGGTAGTAAAATGGCTGAAAACCCCTGTACTTCTGTACATTGCATAAGATTATTAGATGTACAGCAAGGAAGTACATGTGTAGTCCCACTGATGCAACAATGCACAATCAGGAACCTTGACAAAGAATATCTAGTCTTTGACCTTTGACGTTGACAGAAATACCAGCGGCGGCGGTAAAAAAGCGTGTTGCGAGAAGAAAAGTGGCCCAATGTACGCATTCATCGTACCACCGAATATCCGCCAGTGTTCTTGTGACATGGGATGAGAGAGGCAGACAGACACACAGACAGGCACAGAGAAAGAGAAGGGGGGGGGGTGGAAGGTTTTGATTACTGTTACACGCATTTCGTTCGGCAAGGTCCTTCTCCCCGTTAATGTATTGGTGTCCTCCTTCCTCCCCCCCCCCCCAGAAATACGGACCTTAACTCCAGGTTGAAAAATCCTGTAACAAAGGAACATTATTATTATTGCATCTGTTAATTAGTGTTACAGGGACCTGCCAAATAAATGATTACTTCAATACGGGACACTCCTAAGGGCACATTACATTATACCATGACCCTACAAAGGCAAACTGAATCTGCCAATTTTGATTTCCCTAAAAAGGAGAATATAACCATACGAAACCTGTAACACACTGACTTCACATTACTGTACACTGTGTAGAAAGCAGTATATTCCTACGTCAACCCGACGTAGATCTGAATAGGATTACCGTAAGGTTGTAGGATTAACATAGGGGCGGATTCCCTACAACAAACTGACATCGGTGCGGTGTGTCGTAGCCAAAGGGATCTATGTAGGAACGATGTCATTCCTATGTGCAAATTACACGTCAATCCTACGCCTCTGATTTACATAGGGGTGCTGGTTGGGTACTATATACTATGATGTGCATAATGTCATCGGCATCCGGCACTGGCCTTTATCTTCAAACCTGGCAAACATTTCTTTCTAAAATATATAATATTTCTGAAATGCTCTCCAGCACCCTAAATAAAGGAAAACACGGTAAAATAAGGGCAGCTGTATTTATAATGTCATGTCATATTGACCTTGCATGGTTAAGCCATGGCAGCATACCTACCAAATCAATATTATTAATCACCTACTTGTTACAACAATCTCGCCACATGCACACTCAGGCGTTAAACGCGTAATTGTATTATAACACCAACACAGGCAAACTTTCCTTCTAAAACACTCAGCAAATTATACACTTCAGTCCACTCACTGGGGCTAGTTGTAACTGGCTGCGCCATACAAGCCATTAATCCGTCTCATGGCCGCAGCGATTAACTTTCGAAAGTTAGCAACACTGTAGTTAACTTTCTTGCTGCCACAAGGGCCGAACTATCGGCCCACAACATGGTAAAGAAGACTGCCGTACGGCTGATATATCGGCCCTAGCGTTTCATGCTAAGACTGCCGCGAGGCCGATGTATCGGCCGACATTGTTGCGGCATGTTTTGCACTGCTGATTTTCCTCTTTCCTGCTGTATTTCTACCGGATAATCCATTATTCTGGTGGTCTAAAGGAAGGACGGCATTTAGGCTTGGCAGCAAAAGGGTTAACGGCTCATGTCACGATCCAAACTTCCGCCATACAAAAATCAATACTCGTAGATGTTTTATGGGGCGTTGGGGACATCCACGTAGTACATGCATGTCGAGGTGCAAATGCCTAGGACAGAGATCCTCCAATATACAAAGACCTCACGTAATCCATGTATTAAATTTATATTCTTGATTTGGGCGATTTTTACCCTCCTACCTCCTCTCATGTATACTTCCCTAAGCCTCAAGCCCACCCCCCCCCCCCCCGTATTAACGTGGGAGATGGACAAATTAAGAAAACTGAATGTGGATGATGCAGCCTTGATGTTTGGAACTTTTGATTGGCATTTTGCTTGAACTATTGGATAGTTTCATCATTACAGAAGTTCAATTTGTATATAATTTAACAACGTAATTTGTTGGAGAAAAAAAAAAAACTTTAATTTTTCCCATAATTGAAAAGCGTGCGGGGCCCATGCTCCCCAAACCTCTCTCCTCCCTCCCCACAATGTGCGCTTTTGGTACGCTAAACACATCCCCTTCCTCTATCCCCCCCTCCGCCCCGCCCCCTCTTCCCCCAAAGCCTATGCACAATCATGAATGCCATGGCCTAATGTAGGCTTCTTGTTTTCAGCATGACCGTGTATGGACCGCACTTAGTGCACTATGAAGTGCTCGGATTTGGAATGATGCAATCGCATATTTTGGGGAGTCTTTCTTTCTGTATGTGTGTGTGTGTGGTTGTTATGCATTTGGCGTGCTAAATCCTGTTCTTCAGCACTAAAAACATCACGAGTGCTGATTTCGCTCAATCATCCTGTTTTTAATTTGCTTTTTTTTTTTCTCATCCGTTTCCACATGGGGAAAACCTATGCCCTTTCACGCTATCAACCTTTCAGGCAACAACAACAACAAAAGGGGGGGGGGTGGGGTGGAGTGGGAAGGCGGCATGTGTGTTGTTTCAAAAAAAAAGTGAGGAAGAAAAAGGAAAACGGCCTGTCAAAATTACTGTCCAAGATTCATTAACTACATGTATTCACCTGGAAAGTTTACTTTTAATTTGCCATTTCGTTGCCCGTGCCGCTATGCCACAAAGCTCGCTGGCTTTATAGATACATGTATAAATAAATAAATAATTATAAATCAATCAATCATCCCGTTTTACAAGCTCCCCATTAAACACGTGTATTCAATAAATGATTTCGTCGTCTCTGGTAAAAATAATGTGTTTTACACAAGAGAGCGAGAGAACAGTCACGGGTCATCATATATTTTTTAAAAAATCTTCACCAAAGTTGAGGTTGGAAAGGGCACGCCGGCACGTTAACGGTCACGTTGTGCTGGGAAAGAAAAACCAAGACGATGGACTAAACAGAAAAAAACGACAGGGCAGAAGGAGATCCCACCAGAAGAGCCTCAACCGAGGCGAGCATATAATATGTTCATTATGTTCGCCTCGCTACCATGTTCGCCTCGCTTTGGTTCGCCTATACCAAAGTGACAAGACTTCTAGCAGCAGTTACCAGAAAAGTACACTAAAACTGATCCTGCGCCATCTTTTTATCACCCCCCCCCCCCCGGGGTGGTTAAGCCACTCAACTACTAACACAGCCACCTTGACATGTGGCCTAATTAGTGGAAAGACGGATTACGCAACTGATCCCAATCGATGGATGCGCGGGACCATGAGTGTAATACATGTTTTATCGATCGACACGATGCAGCAGATCTGGTGGTAAGGCAATTGCATACACATGATATACATCCATCCATACACACGAACAAACTGATCTCTACTGCAACCTTAAGGGGAGAGGGGCCACCTGTGTTTTTCAAACATGTCATACAAAGATACAACAAACTGAGCACTAATGCAACCTTATTTTGAGGGGATGGGAGAGAGAATGGGCACTTGTGTTTTTCAAAATAATCTTCTTAAATTGGTTGCTCAAACTTCATTTTGATATAATGTCACTGTGATCATTTCCAACATTTTCATATTCACTGCTGCTAGGACACAAGTAGGTGAACATTAATGCCAAAATCATTTGACTACTAGTACCTCTATTAATTGTGATGTACAAATTCGACTTCAGCAGTTGAAAATCATAAAATCCAGGATTACCATCTCTGCTTTTTTTTTTTTTTACTTTTAACCAAAATAAAGATGTTTTTGGTGTTTCATGAATACAATTACTGTACTAATTTACTGGCAGTAGATCTAGCATCTTTCTAACTCTGACTATTCTGACCAAATAAATGCAAGGCAATTTCTAATCTGTCATATCATCAGTTTATACCAAGTGATTTAGATTATAATCTCTTTTTAGTGAAAATGGAGACAATCACTTCTTGCACTGAACCAACCATATGTGAACTGACAATTTATGTGCGGAATGAAATATGATATATTTCTACCTTTATATCTTTCCTCATATAAAATTTAGAATGAAACTTGAAAAGTGTAAAAGATCAATTTACATCACTAGCTGACACAGCCACTAAAAGTGTACATAAGTTAAGGAACATTTCTACATAATTTCTGTTTCTCCTGAATTAAGGAGTAACAGAATACTTTGATGTTGTTGTTAAGCTCGGATCTGTTTTTTGTTTTTAAGTTTTGCATAAATTGTAAATCAATCTGTTTGGCACCTATTACAACTTTTACTGTTGTCCTGGGGAATGACTTCCTCAGCTGAACAAAAACAGCGTTAAGAAAGTTTAATTATTTATTTAAAATATCGTTATAATTATGTTCTGTGATGTTGGAACAGAAACCTGTTGGAACTTTGATTTTATGAATAACATGGTAGGCCTATATCTGGTGGGTTGTGTAATAATACCTTGAATGGCAGAGAATTTGCCAGAAAGTTGAGGCTTCACATTCCATTCCTAGTTGCAGCCCTTAATTTTATTACTAATCTCTTCCTTTTTTTCAATCTTTTATTCTTTTTAATTTTGTATTTCGTCATAAATGTTTACTCACTATTTCACTACCTTTCCAACACCATCCATCACATGTTACAATATGGGTATGCATTCAGCAATTAAAAAATCTAAAATCCACTTAAACGAACCATAGTATTATTAATAATACACCTTACACTACAGCATTAATGTCTTTTAGTTACTGGGACAAAATGTATGTATGCTGGTATCAGTTTCTGTTTATGAGCCTTTGATGTGACAAACACAACGTCCTGTATCTTTTATTAACTGATGAAATGATAAAATAAAGACACGGTGGGTTTTTAACAACAAAGGCTCATAAACATCAACTGATACCAATAGGCTATATATTAGGCCTATGCATAATTTTTAAGATCCATCAAGTAGGATTAACATTAAGTTGCTCACAGGAATAAAAGACATCCGTGGTTTTCTCCAGAATACAATAAAATCATGCCAACTGAGAACCTTAAAAATAATTTAGTGTGGGCTAAAGACCTACTGCTAACCACAACGAAAGAATAAGTTACAAAAACAACAAAAAAACCAATATCGAAGAAGTCAAGAAGGAACTAAGAAACATAGATTGGAAAATTCTAAATGACTATAGTTGTCAAGATGCATGGAAATTGTTCCACAAATCCTGTATGGATTTGATTGATAAACATACACCAGAAAATAAAGTTACTAACAAGAGAATAAAACAAAAATCTGAGTGGATGAATGAAGAGATATTGACAGAAATAAAAAAAAAGAAACAAGCGTTCAAGAAATATAAACAAGAAAAAACAATATTTACACATAGGACATATATATTGAAGCAAGAAATAAAACCAATAGGCTGATCAGAAAAAGTGTAATGAGCTATGAAAGGAGGATTGCAATGGAAAGCAAGAGTAATTCAAAATCATTCTGGAAGTTTGTAAAGGGGAAGATGAAAACAAAAGAAAAAATCCACGCGTTGGAAAAGATAGATGGATCTCTAACGGAGAATGACGCTGAGAAGGCTGAAGTGCTGAATACTTTCTTTGCTAGTGTATTTACAAAGGAAGATTGTGAGAATATACCTAACCCCAAATATGTAAATAACAATATGTTTATAGACAATATAATAGTAACAGAAAAAGCGGTCAAAGATCAACTAGGGGCACTAAATGAAAATAAAGCACCTGGACCAGATAAGTTCTCGCCTAAATTTCTAAAGCAAATAACAGATGAAATCTCACTACCTTTGACGGTTACATTTGACAAGTCAATAGAAGAAGGGAAAATTCCTACAGGCTGGAAAGATGCAGTTGTTACGGCAATATTCAAAAAAGGACAAACAAAAGACCCAGCAAATTATAGACCGGTCAGTCTTACATCAGTTATCTGTAAAATCATGGAATCCATCATAAAGAATGAAATAATGAAATACTTTGAGGAACATAAAATTATAAATAACAACCAATATGGGTTTAGACCCAACAGATCTTGCATATCACAACTGATAACCAACTGATAAACCGTTCTAGATGACATAACAAAGCTCATTGATGGTGGAGACCAGACATAGTGTATTTTGATTTCAGAAAGGCTTTCAACACGGTACCACACAAGAGACTGTTAGAGAAAGTGAAAAGTACTGGTATTTCAGGAAATATATATGAAGATTTTCTGTCAGATAGAACTCAATCTGTAAAAATAAACAATGAAATGTCTAGTAACTCCCAAGTAACCAGTGGCATACCACAAGGCAGTGTATTAGGTCCCTTGTTATTCATAATATTCATAAATGATCTACCCCTTGAAGTATCCTCATGCTGCAAAATGTTTGCAGATGATACAAAAATATATGGACCTAGTAAAAATTCCCGTGTAATACAAAATGATATTGACAAACTGATAGAAATGGTCAAGAAAATGGCAACTGGATTTCAACAGTACTAAATGCAAAGTTTTGCACATTGGTCAAAAAAATCCTAAATTTAATTACAAAATATCAGGACTAGAACTTTCTAAAACTAAACAAGAAAAAGATGTTGGAGTATATTTTGATACCAAACTTAGCTTTGATTACCACATTAACTCATGTACAAAAGCAGCAAACAAAATAGTCGGGCTAATCAAGAAATGCTTTACAGGACTGGTCCAATTTTCATTATTAATAATAATAGTTCGTCCATCAGGTATGATGATGACCTTAACAACACCAGAGGAATAAAGAACAGAAATTGTTGAGAATTTCAACACATGGACAATAAAGAGGACTAAAGGACACAGAGGACGGAATGGAAAGACTGTTCTTTCATGACTTATGGCTTCTCATGTGACTGATAAGTCCTATTTTTGCCCTGCAGACCCTTCCGCATAAATGACAAGAGTGCTCCGTTGGTTCAGTACCACTGGGCCTTTTCTTGCGCCGTTCTCTTTTTTTGATAGCCTGCTGGACTCTGTCAGCTTCCCATGCTTTGCTGCCTCTGGTAAGGGCCGCCCTCCAATTTGCACGATCAAGCGAGAGCTTTTCCCACTCACTCACATCAATGGCAAAGGCCTTCAGTGATTGCTTGAGAGTGTCTTTGTAACGTCTCTTTGGGGCCCCAACATTCCTCGTTCCATTGGAGAGCTTAGAGAAGATTTGCTTAGGGAGTCTGGAGTCGGGCATTCTGACAACATGTCCTGCCCAACGTAGCTGAATTTTTTTCAGGTGGCAGAAGATGCTCAATTCCTTGGCACGATTGAGGACCTTAGTGTCTGGAATTTTATCCTGCCATTTGATCCTTAGGATCTTTCTAAGGCAGGCCAGATGAAAGTGATTTAGCTTTCTGGCATGCGATTGGTACACTGTCCAGGTTTCAGCCCCATAGAGTAGGGTGGGAAGAACCACAGCATTGTACACTTTCAGCTTAGTGTCTGTGCGAATGCCGGCGACATCCCATACTCTCTTTCGAAGCCTGCCAAATGCAGAGCTGGCTTTGCTGATTCTTGAGAGAATTACAGTATCAACACGAGCCGCGGAAGACAGTGTACTGCCAAGATAGGTGAAGTTCTCCGACACTTTCAGAAGACTGTCATGGACATTATTACTGCTGTATAAATCACTTGTTAGAAGTAAATCGGAATATGGCAATACAATATGGCATCCTCATTACAAAAGGCAATCAGTGGAAATTGAAAAAGTACAAAAAAGAATGATTAAATTACTTAGATACAAAAATATGTCATATGAGGAGATACTCTCAAAAATAAAACTGCCATCACTAAAATACAGACGATTAAGGAATGACCTTATTCATACATACAAAATCTTAAATAACGAAAACAGGATTGAAAGAGAAACATTTTTTCAAATTGGAAGATTCTCAAGAGGGGATGGAAGGAGATTAAATAACGAGAGAACAAAAACAAATGTAAGAAAAAATTTCTTAACAAATAGAGTCATCCAATATTGGAATAAGTTGAGTACTGAAACTAAATACTCCGAAAATATAAATATATTTAAAACCAGAATTGACAGAGATTTAGCATACTTGATGTACGAATCAGATTTATCTTAGTATAAATTATTTATGAAAACCTATGAAAGAACTCAATCCATGTTTTTTATTGAAATAACACAAATGACTGTTGTAGAAATGATATACTAACACAATAACACAAGCCACCGGAAGAGGATACTATAAGTCAAGAGATATAGAGGGGGCAACAAGAGGCTAAAAAGCCTAGAGCCCTCGATACCATACCATACCATACCATACTGTTTATAAGCAATTTGAATTTGTCTCGTAGGTACCTAGACTAGCTAGATCTAAGTCTTCTGTCTTGAGCTTTCCCACCTGGATAATGAAAGTTCGCAAATTAAGTTTCCCCCAAATCTATAAGTAGGCCTATAACTGTAAGAGTGTAAGTTTGTACCATCTTCAATAAATTGTTTGATCTGGATCTAGATCTAGATCTAGACTAGCAGTAGATCTAGATCTAGATCTAGACTAGCAGTAGATCTAGATCTAGATCTAGTTTTAATGATATTTAATTTAGCTTATCAATGTCGACTTCGTTGCTGTGTGTAAAACGAAGAAAAAAGAAAAAAAAAGGGAAGGCTGAGTCTACCACTTGTGATACAGAATAGCCTACTATTCAATTGTACTATGTAGGCCTATGGAAATGCAGAAAAATCAATTGAAGTCTTACCTTACGCAGCAAAACGAAGTAGATGTCTCCTCAACAAATAGATTGAAGAATAGGCCTAGATGGTAGTATTGGCGGTACCTCTTCCAATTATTGCCGAACTGCCGTTCGATGGAATTGACGAGCTCCCTGGTGCCGAGCCAAAGGATCCAGAGAATGAAACGCCCTCCCACAGACACGTCGGAACCTTACAGGGATGTAAACATCAATGAAATGAGTATGAGCGACTGCCACTCTACCAAGGAGCACTGTTCACAGATAAATAAACCCTCACTTGTGCACTAATGTGCAGTCGTTTCCCACTCAGAAGTTAACGTTTGGCCCTATCGGTCGATAACAATGGTGGACGAAACGCAAAGCAGGTCGCCCGTAAGTTCCAAGACGAAAACAAATCGCGACGCAGTCAATATAATTATGGCTTACACCCAAGCCGATCTGAAATGTATTAAAATGGGCCCCTGACGTCGAAACCACTGTGTTCATTCGAAAGGAAGGCAATCTGTGCAATAATTTTCGAGCTAAAATCCCGTCAGTTGGGCAGCAGCGGGATCTAGTGAACACAAATTGTGAGCCGCCGCGCACCAAGCGAAACAACTCTAGCCCAGATTGCAGTGATGAGGAGGATTCGACGAATCCACTCAAGGGGGAAAACAGACTGAAGAGGTGTGCACTTTTTTTGTAGGCTAAGGCAGTTGATCGGAAAGAAAGTTGTTACTGGATTTAACTGGGAACTGTCCCTCAAAATTTATGCGGCGTTTTTATAGGTCTTACAATGGATAACATCCAGACGCAATGAAAGAAAACTCATGAAATGGAATATTTCATCACCGAAAAAAAAAAAAAGCGCGCCTGCTCGTCACACCTCCATCACACCCCCAAAATGGACCAATCAGGTGAAAGTAGGCCAAAGTCATGTTTATGAAAATAAGTTCACAAAGTCAGACTATTGTTATCTTTACTCAACTGATAATATTGCACCACGTCGCAATTTTTCACGTGACCTCGACAATTCGATAAACAAATAACCGAAACAGATACGCAGTGATGTCTCCGACGGATTTGGTTTATTCGACGTCGAGTCAACGCAAATACAAAATGTAGCAATCGAAGGAAAATTTTCAGTAGCACAAGGTCTCTGGTAGCACTGTTCGCAGCACACCATGGAAGGAAGAAACCCCAGCCCCAGGCGGTTTGCCAAAATAACAACGTGACTTTTGGCCTAGGTGCGCATTAGCGTTTAGTGCCCATTAGCCAATTTTGATCGGCCGTCTATTTGGACGGGCGGACGGCACGGCACTGATCCCAGTTTCAGTGAGACTGAGAGCCATTTTTATGATGAAACCTATAGTGCACCAACCAACTAGTCGGATGTCATTGAAACCAAAGATCCTGGAAACGATAAGATGAGATACTGTCTTCTTCGCACCACTAAAAAAAAACCGTGCACACAATTTGCGTGCTGATCGGGGAAGGGGCCCATGGCCCATAGTATGAAAAGAATGCTTGAAATAACGTAAATTTATGATGCAAAATTGTGACAGTGCTACTGCGAGTAAAAAAAAAAGAAAAGAAAAAGTATCCAGAGTTTTTCCCACAGCAATTGGGGTTATAATTCCACAGTAAGTGAGTCGATCAAGGCCTATAGCGATAACTGAATAGTAAACAAAATTCAATATTTTCCCTATTTGGCTGTGAAAAATACGGCACTTTTCATGACTTCCGCGCGTTTGCCGCTTGGTCTGAAACCTGCGCACACTAAAAGCACTAGCTGTCTTATGTTATCAATTCTAGTATCTTTGATGAAACTCACCACCTTCATGTCGCCATCCAACTAATCCGCCGATCAGAGTCGGCTCGCCTGCATCGGGGCTTTATCGTTTTATAAATGCTGTTCCAATCTCTTGTTTTTTGTTGTTATCGCTTTTTTTCTTCTCTCGTCCAACATTTCCTTCTTGTATATAAATAAAAGTAACGCGGTTTAAAAATCTATCTATCTGAGCTAAACATGTTGTTTGAACTTACATGAAAGAAAAAAAAATTATGTTGTTTTTCCTGGGGAAAAAACAAAACTTTTGTGTGTGTGTGGGGGGGGGGGGATAACTTTTTTACCATTGGACCTGTTATTCCGAAACAACTGCACGTGGCCTTAAAACAATTTGTCTTAATTACACAATTTTTTCCGATGTCATCCGTCGTCTCTATGTTGTATATCAAACTCACTGCATAAATATTTGAAAGCGTAACAACTGTTTTTGGGTTCGCTTGTTACTGCAGCTGGACAGGAATTGTCACGCTGCGACGTCCATACGCTTCGTGGCGGGACGATTCAGCTGCTCACATTGTCAAAAGAAGAGAACAAGTCTATTGTAGGGCGCAAAAGACATTTATAAATTTCAACACTGCGCACCCGCTCTCGACTGGGGGAAGAGATGCAGTTGTTGCACTTAAATATAGCAGTAGGCTATATCAATTAACTAGAAAAGCATTATAATAATGTCACAAAGTAATCATACAAGTCAGCTGGAGATATTTAGAGCAAACATAACGTATTAAACGTAAACAACCAAGAGTGAGGATAATAAAGGTTGGGTACACGACAAGAGAGAGAGAGAGACAGAAAGAGAGAGAGAGAGAGAAGCACAATATTATCGAAGGGCTATCAATTAACATTCAATATGCTCCCATTACGCGGTCACCAATTCAACATAATATTTTAGTGAGCAAATGGTTTGCTCAGTTAAGCTTATATTATATTTGGGTATCTAACATAACCTAAACATCATAAACACAACTCTGAACAGTGTCTGACATCATAAATTCAGGATTCCAGTATGCTTATAAGGAAAACATATTATGTCTAGACTTATAATTATTAATCATTAATATCAGATAGTGTCTGATCGTTTTATCTTAAAATAATCAAGAACAGTGTTATAAGTATAAATAAGCACACGCCTGTCAAAAGAAGAATACAAAGAAATTCTTTTGTATGACACAAAGGTCATTGTAGCGTCCCACTAGTAGAACGATCGATATTTTCTCACCCCCCCCCCCCCCGCTTGGCGAGTCTCACTCGGCGACCTTCCTCCCCCCTCTCGCCAGCAAGGCCGGTATTTCTCTTTGATGTGGCTTGTTTGTTTCACTGTAGAAAATCTAGAAGGTCTGGAAGGAACTGCAGTATCCGAGATTACGCTAGGTCGACCTTGAGTGATGTAATTCCGTGACGTGTCTGTGTACGATTGGGTGGCTTGTATGTGTCGCGAACGATCTAGGTCTGTCTCGTGCTTATGGGGCGGTTAAGCCGCTTCCTGAACGTTCCTGGACAGAATATATATATAAGGAGGGCCAGGCGAGTAGGAGTGGTGCAAATGGTGGGTGAAAATCGTAAGGTGCAAATCATAGGTGTGAAAATCCAGTGGTAGTTAGAAGTGTGTCTTCCCGGCTAGCTAGGTGTAAGTAACTTGTGGATATCAGCTCTTGTTTACAGTTATTAAACGTTAGTATTAATTGTTCATCGCATCCTGTTATTTATTTCTACAACAGTTCGAGACAGTTTCGTTTTTTAAGGGGTAGACGGTCAGTTCATCTGACTCTCCCCATTATAACGTGCTGAAATTTGCATCAACTGTTACAGTCATTAAATATTCAAACACAGCATACCTAGACTAGGGGGTGAGATGCAGTGCTTGGTGCCTGAGATCCTTTGGTTTCTCGGGGGCCTCAGCCTAGTCCTGTTGGCGGTCTGCAGTGCTTAGTGCTGTTGAGATCCTTTGTTTCTCGGGGGCATCAGCGCAGTGCTATTGGCCCCATAAGTGCTTAGTGCTTGACAGGCCAAGGGTTTTATATCCCTCAGCACAATACCACCCTTCGACGATCTCGTGGGCGGGTCAATATGCCTGTCCCTCACAGTTTCACACCGTGATTGGAGCACGGTTCGTTCACCTGCAGTGTTTCATACAAAATACCCTAATCCTCGGTTATAACACATGCCATAAGACTAGTTTTACAGAAAGATCGAGCCACGAAAATCATTGTTGAAAACTCAAAATATAACAGCGCGGGAATACGAATAGAACTGTTGCAGGACACTAGTTGGTCTTAGAGGCAAGGTGCTGTGTCCCCAGTCGATGCAGGCATGTTGGGATTTGGGGAGGGGGGGGGGATTTCTGTCACTGATGCTATGGTAGGAATAGATCGAGCACCTGGTCTTCTTGGATAAGGATGAAAAACTCAGAGGGCCTGTGTGCACGTTGATCACGTTAAAGATACCTTGGCAGTTGAAAGTCGAGGAGAGCAGGCCGAACAAGGTCGCTCCCCAGGCAAAAGTGTAAAAAACTAAACCCTACCACAAATATACACAGAAAGAGGAACAATAAAAATAAAAGGAAGAAAAGTGAGGTGCAAATGCCAACGGCAGCGAACTCCCTAATATAAAGACCTAAACACATGAGAACTGTTGCGCATCCAAATTAAACGAACTAGGCAAGAGCTGTAAATCTCCTAAATTTTCGAATAGATAGACAGGGAGTTAAATACCCAAAATGTAGCGAGTAAAGGACCTACATGTACATATATACACATATATATAGACGTGTTGGAAAATTCTAAAATTCAATATTCTATGACAACCCAGTGTCATGTCACATGCCAAATTTCAGGAAGATACGTCAATGAATAAGTAATTTCCGGAAAACCCTGATTTTCGTTTGTTTGTTTGTGCATGAAACGAACTACAGCTACATGTAGGCCTATGTAATTTTACATCACGACGAGATATTGCTCTGTGCATACTCAGATGACGTACCGCGTCTTGAATTCACTGTTTTTTTGTTATAAGCTATGTGTGTGTGTGTTTGTTCATTTTTACAATCCGTTTTATAGACCAAAAGGGTTATTCTGGGCGAGTAACCGTCTTAAAAAAAAAAAAAACTATTTTAATTGAAATAAATCTTCACGTGGAAGTTTTCTAAGTTGTGTAACTCAAACCTTAATGAAACATGAGATGCGAGGTGGTGTTAAATCATTATCGCCGATGTGTTGAAACTCACCAACCCATTGTCGTGATGGAGAATTTTACTAGTGTGTATTATGCACACGTCAAGTTTCATAAGCTCTGCCTAAAATGGTCATTAGCTCGTTATCAATTAGTAGGTCATTGACCTTTTAACTTATCTACCAGGTCTCTCTCTCTCTCCCTCCTCTCTCTCCACCCCCCCCCTCTCTCTCTCTCTCTGTTTCTGTCTCGTGTGTGTGTTGCTGAACATATTGTGTAAAAACAGGACAAGCGCTTGGGACGGAACGGTTTAAGCCCACAGCAAGTTGTTACCCAACCAAATTCTAGCTGCCCGGAATATTTGGCTGGGGAACCTGAAGAAATACAATCTGTGAACTCAGTCAGTTTTCATGACATAGGTTATAAAATTTTGTGGACAACTGGAACATTTAAGTCATTCTTTTCTCCATAACTTAAGCGAACTTCATAAATTTGCCATAGTCTATTTTGACTTTTAAAGTCCAGTATTCTCGTTCGAACCTGGCCGCAGGGCACGGCAAAAACACTTGTTATTATTGATTTTTTTTTTGTGTGTGTGTAGGGGGCATGTAGGACATTTGGCCTGAACATCCATATGGCGCCTATGCATGTATGTGAGAGGCCAATCTGTGATCAAATTCAACAACAAAAAAAGTTACTGCAGCCACTTCGTCAAGGAAAAAGTTATTGTGACTGGCGAGCCAAATCCTGGCCATTTAAAAAAAAAAAAAAAATTGATTTTATTTTGGCGCAATTGTAAGTGCGCACCTAATCCTGCTAGGACATAATATGGCATACAGGTGACTCGAATCCAAACTCAGGCAACTATCTTTCACTTTCACTAACAAGAGATAGCGCTATCCCACCCAATATGTTGAAAAAAAATGCGTTATGAAGCCTATTTACATACCGATGATTTTTCGCGGTTGATTATTGACCAGTTGGCGGCACGTAGGCTACGCTGTCACATGTTACGTACAGCCCAGACTAAAGGGCCTATTCCACGCAGTTTTTCCGGACAGGATTTTGACTGCAGTCTGACTGCAGTTAAACTGAAGCAAGTCTGCAGTTAAACCTGTGCGTGTGATCACAAAACCATCGTCAGTATTGCGTCATCAATCCGGAATTACTGCAGTCTAGCCTCATGCTCAGAAATATTTGGCCAGCCGAATATTTTTACCGTACGTCCGCTGCTTCAGTCCTAGACGGCATGGCGCCCAGTGACGTATTCTACTAGAACGCCGTTTCGAGAAATATCAAATTTGTTTAAAAGTCATCCGATTTTAAAATGAATTGCATTTTTCAAGACAGCGCATTAAATTTAGCAAAGTCATCGCGCACACGCCCTTTTAAAATGCTTATTTTAAAAAAATATTAGATTCTATATGTTGGATGAACTACCAGTGGCTAATTTGGTTACTGCGTGGGTTCAATAGTAACTCCCTTAAGGATACACAGGATTAACAAACACAGGGTTCTGCTGGCAATCTTATTTATTCAAAAAGCCTAACAAAGGTATCACTACCAAAAAGGCATAGGAAAACCCTACCAAGAAAAAAAAAAAAAAAAGCCCAACCAGCCATAAGATGGAACAAGAGAAAAAGACAAAAATATGATTAGGATATAATGACAACATTAATCAGGCAATCAATGGTGGACATACATAGTAATAGTATTAAGTATTATATCAAACAACAACAACATAATATAGAATTTAAGCCATAACCAACTGCATATGTATGCATGGAATAAAATAGCGCTAAGGTTAATGAATAACAACTACAAGTGGCTATATCATACACACAAGGAGTTTCCTAGTACGCTGGCAACATAAACTAATGTACTAATCAAAGTATGAAGGACATAACAAATGAAGGGGCAAGAACACAATAGTTTCGCTCCACTGAGCCGGTGTACAGCACATCCAGAGTGGCCATTCCATTTAATAACGCAGTGGCCAACATGGCCCACTGACCGTCCATAACACAGACGCTGCATCCCAATGCAGGCCATCCTCATAGGCCCACTCCCATTATTAGTACTAACCCGCCCCAGGGCTATTGTATTGGTTACTTCCCTTCCCAATCGATACTGAAGGGTCATGCCCTTTGACCTTAGCCGCGGAGCTATGCCGCCAGGCTAACATGCGTATGACACACCACTAGATACATAAAGTAGTGTGTACATTCGAAACTATGTCCTTCACACAACCTACGAACTCAATGAAACACAGCACGTCTGTAATATCTATAATCTATAATAGGTAGATCTATAGGCGGGACTCATTGTAACATGTGCAAACTCACTGAAACATTGTTCATCCACCGCCGCACATAGAACAATCCTGGGGCTCACCCATGTGAGGCCCAACTAATATTATACATCTCCAATACATGTAATTAATTACACATCTTAAACACTAAACACGCAATCACAATCACACTGCTCTCTATAGCATAGTGGTACTGGCAAGGTACACAAATACCCGTAATACAATCAAGTGTATAATGCCGCTCGCTATAACATAAGCCATCCACATTAACATGTCAGGAAATCCTCACTGCCTACCACAACAAGGCAATGCTACACATACACAATATATGTGGTATGTGGTATTTTGGGATTCAGTATTTTGTCTTAAAGGAGCGTAGGAGCGTTTCCAATCACAGTGCTTAACTGTGAGCGACAGTTAGACTGACCCGCCCCCAAGACCGTGGGAGGATGGGAAAGAATCGTATAAAACCCCGGGCCTGTCAAGCCCCAAGCACTGCAACCTTCCAAGTTAGAATAGGACACACATTTTCTGAAACACATGTGCAGCCCCACGGGACCCCCCAGGGAGGAATTCTGTCGCCGATCTTGTTCAATATTGCAGTAAACCATATCCAAAACGTAAAATTACATTCTGAAACTGAAATACTGCAATATGCCGATGACATAGCTATCTTTAGGAAAGGTAAATTGGGCAAAGTAACACGCAGCTCATTACCAAAAGTTTTAGAAAACGAGGCAAACAATATTATTGAACAGTGTCAGCTTTACGGCCAGGCGGGGTAGCTCGGTCACGGTCTAGTGACCACAGGTAGAGCTACAACACAGTTGTGACCCCAACAATCAGAGTCACAGATAAGATCTAGATCAAAGCTCCATTCGACCATGGAGAGTGAAGTGTGTCAGTGTGTTGACATTAAAACAAACAATGAACTCCAGTATTCAAGGTCTGAATTACTTAGTATGAGAAACACATGTTTCAACAATAGGCTTCCCACCACTGTGTTTTCACAGTTAAAACCAATGTTGACTCAAAAAGTGACATATACAAAAAGTGTACTGGTGTCACTTAGACCACACAGCAATGTGTTTTTACAGCCTGACACACTGATGAAGATCAGATCTGCTAAGATAAACAGTATCTCCAAAACAAAGAGAGGTACAAGGGGAGGTCATAGAAAAATTAAAGTGATCTCAAATATCTTTCAAGATATTATCTCCCCTAAAAGAGTGAGACAAACTTGTAACTTAGGAGTTATTAATACAGACATGGTGACTCAAGAGCTAAGTAACAATCTGAGAATTGCCTATACAAACTCAAGGTCAGTAAGAAACAAGTCAGAGGTGATCATGGATCTAATCATAGAGAAAAACATTGATTTGTTCTTTATTACCGAAACTTGGTTGTCAGAACAGGGAGATGAACCACTTATGGCTAGTTTGACTCCACCTGACTACTTGCTTAAATCATCTCCTAGACTAGGCCGCAGAGGGGGCGGTATAGCTATCATCTATAGAAAAGTTCTTGACAGCAAACTTAAGTTAATTTCAGAAAGGTCTTTCGACTGCACCACCTATGAATCAATGGAGCTGACAATTGATTTCGGGACGAAGATGTTTCACTTTTTGTGTATTTATCGACCACCATACTCCAGGAAACATCGACAAACAGCCACACAATTCCTCGAAGAGTTTACAAGTCTTAACAGCACTAAACTCAACTAAAGGCCACCTCGTCATCATGGGCGACTTGAACTTTCATTTTGAGTCCGACAAATCATCTGATGTTGATCAACTGAAAGACCTTCTCTCAAACTGCAACATGACTCAACTGGTTTCTTCACCAACGCATCAAGCAGGTCACACGTTGGACTTGGTCATCGTCAGAGAGGGCGCCAACACCATCCAACAAGTCGACGTAAAAGACCAACATATGTCTGACCATCACATGATACTTCTTGAAGCAAACATCAACAAACCCAAGACCACAAAGCGAGTCGTCGTGTCCAGAAACACCAAAGACATCAACATCGAGAACCTAAAAAATGATATCACCAGCGCTCTCTCAGACTCACCATCGACTGACATCGGTCAGCTGAACCAAACACTCACTACAGTCTTGGATAAACATGCCCCTTACATCACACGTAACATCTCTAATCGACCGCATGCTCCTTGGTATAACATCGAAGTCAAGGCAGCTAAGAGTGAAGTCCGAAAAGCGGAGCGGATATGGATTAAGTCAAGACTGACTGTTTATAAAGACATTTTTAAGAAAAAGAGAAATGTTTGGAAGTCTGATTCAGAAAGCAAAGCAAGATTATTACTGTAACAAGTTTGAAAATGACAAATCTTGCAAACAACTTTTCACTATTTGTGATGAACTTTTGGGTACACCCTCTCAAACAGTTTTACCTAACAATATGGACTATGTAAATCTTCCTGATGTTTTTGCCAACTTTTTTCAAGACAAAGTTCAAAATATTAGAGATGAATTAGACAATTTTAAAACTTGTGACCATTTTGCCCCATGTATTGGTCCCACATTGGAATCCTTCCAACCTGTAAGCGAAGATCATGTTAGGTCTCTAATTATGAAAGCTCCTGCCAAGCCCTGTGCTTTAGACCCGATCCCAACCTCTCTCTTGCTTCTTTGCTCTGATGAGCTTATCCCTACCATCACAAATATTTTCAACAATTCCTTGAGTAAAGGAGAAGTCCCAGACTTTTTCAAGACTGCCTTAGTAAGACCACTGCTTAAGAAGCATAACCTTGACAGAAATGCCTTGAAAAACTATAGACCAGTCTCAAATTTGTCTTTTTTATCAAAAATACTAGAGAAAACTGTCCTTCAACAATTGCTCACTCACTTTCAGATCAATGACTTAGCAGAGGTATTTCAGTCAGCCTATCGTAAAAACCATTCCACAGAAACAGCACTTACAAGAGTTACAAATGATATGCTAATTGAAGCTGACAATGGGAACGTTGCCCTTTTAACATTACTTGATCTATCATCAGCATTCGACACGATTGATCATCATATTTTGATCAAAAGGCTTGAGGTCACTTTTGGTATTAGAGGAACAGCATTGAAATGGTTAACTTCCTATCTGTACAATCGACAGCAATACATCATAATAGGGAACAATTCATCCAAAAGCTGTACTTTGAAACATGGCGTACCACAGGGCTCGGTACTAGGACCCATATTATTTACTCTTTACACCCAGCCACTAGCACATGAAATTACTAAATTCCATCTTAGCTATCATTTCTACTCTGATGACACCCAAGTTTATGGCTCATCAACACCTGATACTGTTGAAGATCTGTTACAGAGGGCAGGGTGCTTCATGAATAGTATTGTTTCTTCTGGTTGGTGTGGTTTTCCACCCCTTCTGGCCTTTCCCTTTACTTATACTTTAGTTTAAGCGTTCGCACCGAGTGACCTTTCTGTCCCTCCTGCAGTTTCATTGTCGTTGGTTAGTGTTCGTATGCGCGGAGATTTCGCACAGTCATTATCAGTGGTAAAGACATCATCTGCTCTCCGGTGGTCTCCCGACTCTCTTTGGACACGAGCACCTTGACGGCTATAAATCAGGTGCAATTAACAAGCATTCCTTTGGGTCCATCGTCCACACCACCCTCCATGGTCCGCTTAGTGTAGTAATGATGTCGTAGCAAGTCGTATTGTTTATGACAAGATAACGCGGGGAGTGGGAAGTGTTCGCGTGGCTGAGAAATTGATATTGGTCGAGATTCCTACAGTGAACGCCGTTGCGAATTAATTAAGTTGTTCGTCTTTATCTGAAATTACTTGACCCGGCGGTGAACATTAATTATACCGCTGTGTTTTTGTTCGTGCACTGTACCGTGACGCACTGACCGCCGTGCAACCGATACGCCCCTTCCCGTTTAACTTCGCGGTGTAGCTGGG
The DNA here is from genome assembly GCA_963931925.1 of Onchidella celtica. Classification (NCBI taxonomy): domain Eukaryota; kingdom Metazoa; phylum Mollusca; class Gastropoda; order Systellommatophora; family Onchidiidae; genus Onchidella; species Onchidella celtica. Next base: position 32,255,659 of record OZ007575.1, on the reverse strand, counting down.
AGCGTAGAAGTGTCTGCATTTAAGCATATTATTTCAATACTGTAAAGTTTTAATTGCTCGAGTTGTTTATTGATACTTTTCTGTCATAAATAGTGATTTATAGATGGCGTCCAGAAAGTCAGCAGTTGCCGCGGCAAAGGAAAACTCAGACCTTCAGTCCATTCTTGATTCAATAGATTTACTGAGGCTTGAGGATAGGGAAGAAGTCGTTAAGAAGTTGCGGGGCCCTAAAACTCCGTCAGGTTCTGCAACGGAAGAAAATGTTAATACAATGTATCCTATGAGGGCAGCTGAGCAGCCCAGATTGTCTACTTTTTCGGGGGACGATGGAGTTTCGTCTCACTGCTCGTATTTGCAGTGGCGTTTGGAGGTTAAAGACCTCCAGAGGTCACAAATTTATCAAGACCGCATATTAGTTGCTGCAATGAGTCGTTCGTTAAAGGGCCTCCCTGCCGATCTTATTGTTCAGATGGGAGAGGGAGCAACGTGTGACGGAATATTACACAATTTAGACTCTTTATATGGCAATATTCTACCATCGGCCGATCTCCTCCAAAAGGTGGCAACAGCTGTACAGACACACGAGGAGTCTGTGACAGCCTGGGCTGTGCGTCTTCAATCATTAGTAGCCCAGATATCGCAAAAATCTCCACCGCTGATGACATCAGCGGGTGCGGCCGACATGTTGAGGTCGAGATTCTACCATGGTATGGTAGATCTCACCATGCAGCAGGCCATCAAGCACAAATACGACTCAAATTTAGATTTTGAGAAATTGTTAGTTGCCGCCCGCGTGGAGGAAGTAAAAAGTAAAACCTCAGTCACGGCATCGAGGCCAACCGTCCACAGTCTGGAACAGGTGGCTGACGGTGATACTGTACTTAGATTAGAGCGCCGGATGAGTGGTTTGGCAAAAGCAGTAGAGGGGTTGAAAATGAACGCTCGACCTCAGACTAGAATTAATGTTACAGAACCTAGATGCTATCGTTGCAATAGGCCTGGCCATAAACAAACTCAGTGTCCTTTAAACGAACGGAGTCTGGGACGGCGGGGCGACTCCTAGACGGTTACAATCAAAGCCCTGTGCCTTTAGTTGGACGCGCTAATGAGGTCTTCGTGTGAGAGGATGAACGACTTTCTATTTTTAATGTGCTTTCATGGTAACTCTGGTGCGTGAGTAGGGGACGGCCACTCATAGTAGTTTATGGACACTTGGCCGAGTACCATTAATTGGATTATTTCCCTTGTAATACTAGCGCGGGACCGGTTATTCACATCACGAGGAAAAGCGCGCATTTTGATTGGTCAGTTGGAAATGTTGACCACCGGGCTTCCAACTCTTATATCATGGCTTTAAGTTTCTTACAACTCGCTCATTCGTTGTTATCCACCGACAGAAAGACGGGAACCCAAATTCATTGTTGAGAGTAGGCAATACCCTATCGGTACAAAATAGGTACTCATGATAACGTTTGTTATCAATGGAGATACGTCGTATTAATGGACGAAAGTATCCCGCACAAATTTGTCCAATGTTGTTAGTCCTGAAGCTTTGAAAATTTATATTAAAACTATTATCGGGTTTCTGGTAAAAGTAGTCAGTTAGAATTTTAGCAGCAAGTTTCTACTTTATAATGGTACTAATTTCGTTGTACTTTGATGCACATGTCCTATTGAAATAATTAATAAGAGGATCTCAGATTTAAAGTAAACCACGAGTTAGACGCATGTTATCCCCGATAAATCCAACCTGGGTCAAATTTATTCAATTATTGCTGGAGGGGACGTTAGAGTAATTTCTGCAGTTTACTGGGATACCTAATTGACTTTTGTGTGCACCCTTTTAACCGTACTGTAAATTCGATTGTGTTAGGACCCTAACCAGTTTTATTGTCGGGCTGAACTCCATGTCCGAGCCTTTCACTTGTCCAAACACCGGACTACGTACTAGCTCTCTCGGACGTCCGCGCTGGCTCATAAATAAGATGCGAGTTCGAGTGGTCAGCACACTCCATCAAAGACGCAGAGACAAGAGCCGACAGCACAGTGAACCCAGACCAGCAACCCGGGCCCGTAGAAGCTCAGAGGCTTGCCGACGCTTGCCATCGCCACCCCGCCCCATAAGGCATGAAGCGGTAGCACAGGACCCGGAGAAACTTTGGCTTATGGCTGGTTGGGCTTCTTTTTCTTGGCTTCTGCTCCTTTTTCTTGGTAGGGTTTTTCCTATGCCTTTTTGGTAGTGATACCTTTGTTAGGCTTTTTGAATAAATAAGATTGCCAGCAGAACCCTGTGTTTGTTAATCCTGTGTATCCTTAAGGGAGTTACTATTGAACCCACGCAGTAACCACATTAGCCACTCGTAGTTCACCCAACATTCGTTAGTCTGAATAATGTTCGTACGAAGGCATTGCTGGACACTGGTTCTATGGTGTCGTGCCTTTCGTATCCGTTTTGTGTAAACAGAAATATTGACGTTCAACCCCTGTCCTCTGTCATGGAAATTTATGGGGCAGGTAGGGAAAGTTTAAAGTATAAAGGTGTTTGTGAGATTAATGTGTCTTTGCCGTTTTGTTCCAAACCATTGAATGCGCTTTTCCTTGTAGTGCCGGACACGCAATATAACAAACGTGTCCCCGCCCTAATTGGTATGAATATTCTGCAGGAGCTTGTGCCACTATGTTCTCCAGCTGTTTCTCTTCCATCCGCATGGGAATTAACGCTGGGGGCGGTGATGTCCCATGTGTCAGCCGTAAAGAGTGATAGAAATCTTGGATTTCTTTGTACTAATAGTCAAGAGACTTTGCGACCTGGTGAGTCGAAAATGATTGCGGGAAATTTATGTATGCTGGCTCTGACAGCCCCTATCACAGTCATACTAGAAGAATTCACCAATAATTTGCCTGGCGGCATCAGAGTGAGCTCAGGGGTGATTGATGTTAAACCCATAAAGTCAATTAGTCAAGTAAATGTACTAGTTAGGAATACGTCAGCTCGTACGCTAACTATTCCTACGCGCACCAATGTTTGTTCCGTGCAAGTGGCGCAGATTCAAACAAAGTCAAATCAGACTGCAGAATATCCACAAGTGTCTGATGTCACCGAAACCATGTTACAGACCATACCATCCAATGTGACTGAAAGCGAGGCGCGTCAGTTAAAACAACTCTTAAAGAAATATAGCCATATCTTCTCGAACCATCATTTGGACTTGGGAAAAACTAACATCACGCAACACCATATAAAGCTAACAGATGAAACACCATTTAAAGATAGATACAGAAAGATTCCCCATGCGATGATTGAAGAAGTTAGGAAAGAGATAGCTGATATGTTGGATCAAGGCGTGATTCGTCCGTCACAAAGTTCATTCAGTTCGAACTGCGTTCTAGTTCGAAAACCAGATGGAAGTTTACGAGTATGTATAGATTACCGAAAGCTAAACGCGAGAACAGTAAAGGATGCATATGCTATTCCAAGAATTGAAGACACCTTAGATGCGCTTCATGGATCCCAGTATTTTTCTTCACTTGACTTAAAAAGCGGATATTGGCAGATTGAAGTTGCGGAGGAAGATATTTCAAAAACTGCTTTCACGGTTGGGAATTTAGGTTTCTATGAATGTTGTCGTCTACCATTTGGCGTTACCAATGGGGTTGCGACTTTTCAGAGGTGTATGGAAACATGTATGGGAGACTCGAATCTCAAAGACTGTCTTCTTTACTTAGATGATATCATTGTATTTAGTAGAACTTTTAAGGAGCACCTTCAGAAGTTGGAGACAATTTTCAGAAAATTGTCTGATGCGGGACTTAAACTAAAACCTTCTAAATGTAAATTCCTCCAGAGTGAGTTGAAATATCTTGGACATGTAGTTTCCAAAGACGGCGTGTCTTGTGACCCAGAAAAAATAGAATGCGTGCAGAAATGGCCAGTTCCAAAGACACTTAAAGCACTCCAGAGTTTTCTAGGGTTTGTTGGTTTTTATCGTCGTTTTGTACCAAACTTTTCTTCTATTGCCAAACCCCTTCATAGGCTCCTACAGGACGTCGGGGGAAAGAGGGGCAGCACTAAACTAGTTTGGAGTGACGATCAACAGGCGGCATTTGATCAGTTAAAAGATCTTGTAGTTGACGCACCTGTTCTGACTTATGCCGATTACTCTAAAGATTTCATTCTTCACACTGATGCTTCATCTGAGGCAATAGGTGCTGTTTTGTACCAGGAACAGGATGGCAAGAAACGTGTGATAGCGTTTGCAAGTAGAGGTCTTTCTAAGTCCGAGAGAAATTATCCTGCCCATAAACTTGAATTTCTCGCCTTAAAATGGGCTGTTACTGAGAAATTTTATGATTATTTATATGGAAACAAATTCTGTGTGTACACTGATAATAACCCGCTGACTTATGTAATGACTTCAGCTAAGCTTGATGCTACTGGTCACAGATGGGTTGCGCACCTCTCGGAATTTGATTTCGAATTGAAGTACAAACCAGGAAAGTGTAATCGAGATGCGGATGGTTTGTCTCGGATTAAATGGCCATGCACTGTCCATAGTAATGTAATTCAAGCAGCCCTACAGGGTTCCACTGTTCACACACCCTTGAGTGATATTTTGGATAGTGGCACAGATTTAGAAGATAGGGAAGCTGATAACATTCCTGACAATTCAGCCTTGTTTGAACAGGTTGACACAAAAATTGACTGGGCCAACGCTCAGCAATGTGACAGAAATATTAATGAAGTGATATCGTGCATAGAAGGGTCCGTATCAAAGTCGAAGTGCACTACGGGTGCAAGGCAACTTCTGAAAGAGGGAAGTAAGCTGAAAATGAAAGAAGGTGTATTGTATAGGCAATGTCATGAACATGATAATACCATCTTCCAGTTGGTGTTGCCTGTGGCTTTCCGCCAGAAAGCTTTGAAGGGAGTTCATGATGATTGTGGACACCTTGGAATTGATAAGACTTTGGATCTTTTACGTAGGCGATTCTTCTGGCCTGGCATGTCACAGGACGTGAAAAGATATATTGCTTCGTGTAAACGTTGTGTCTGCAGGAAGGCAGATACACATCAGCGGGCTCCTCTCGTAAGCATTACGACAAGTCAGCCTATGGAATTAGTTTGCATTGATTATCTGTCTCTTGAACCTTGCTCAGGAGGGATAGAAAATATACTTGTCATCACTGATCATTTCAGTAAATATGCACAAGCCATACCGACGCGTAATCAATGCAAACAGCACAAACAACTGCGAAAGTTTTGTTTGATAATTTTATTGTTCATTACGGTCTACCCGCTAGACTTCATTCAGATGAAGGACGAGCCTTTGAAAGCGGAGTCATTCAATCTCTATGTCAGATCACAGGTATTAAGAAGTCCAGAACAACACCTTACCATGCCCAAGGCAATGGTCAGACTGAGCGTTTCAATCGCACACTGCTGAACATGCTCGGCACTTTGCCTGATGAACACAAAGCAAATTGGAAAGCTTTTGTACCTCAAATGACGCACGCTTACAACTGTACCCGACATGCTTCCACAGGCTATTCACCGTATTTTCTTATGTTCGGTCGCGAACCCAAACTTCCGATTGATCTTGAATTTGGTTTGTTAGAACAGTCGATGCCGGTACCATCTAAATCCTATCCTGATTATGTGAAAAATATCCAGGAGCGTCTGGACTATGCTTATAGATCAGCTCTTAAAGCCTCCGAAAAAGCAAAGCACTCGCAGAAACAGTGTTATGACAGAAAGATTCAGGGAGCTGCTATTCAACCAGGTGATCAAGTTCTTGTTCGAAGACTTGCTTTCACTGGGAAACATAAACTAGCAGATAGATGGCATTCCGATGTTTATGTAGTATTGAAAAGACCTAATTTAGACATTCCTGTATATGTCGTGCAAAAGGCTGACGGCCAAGGTCCTAAAAAGACATTACACCGAAATTTGTTGCTACCCTCCACACCGACAGAGGTTGGCGAGCAACCTGATAATGATAAGGTGACTGTTTTAAGTCGCGCCCCACGAAAATGCAATAGGTCCGTCGCGAATTTACGAGAGCGACATGAGTCTTCTCCTTCAGATTCAGAGCAAAGTGTTTGCGTTATCGAACGGTCAGACTTAGAGACGAACGCAGTTCGAATGTCAGGCACTGATGACCATCTGTCATCCAACCACGACATTAGTTCTGTTAATTAAACATGTAGATAAACGAGAGTGTAGAACAGATTTCAAGGTGTCCTGTTTATTCCGGTTGTCTGCACAAGGGACTGTACTCTCAATTACAGACGAGTGCCTAAACATTGTGTAAGTGTCGCAAATTTATAAAATTATAAATAACATATTAACATCCTCTTTTCTCAGGATAAACAATTCTGTGAATTATGTGTAATGTGTAATATGTAATGAGTGTTGAAATGAAGAGTCGTTCACATCATACTTTGATGAGATTAGTAAAAAAAAACAAACAAACAAGTGTAATGTAATTTAAATTAACACTAACACAGAACAAAAGTAAATTTGTCATTGCAGGTGGAAACTGTTATAGTTTTAGCGAACAAAGTCTTTCATCCAATTTGGTCTGAAGCGCTCCCTGGTTGACCTTCTAGGTTCCATTGCCATTGGGTTATTTTCCGATGGTGTCTGTCACTGAGGGAGTATCATTTGATGTTCGGTCTGGGTTCGGTTCTGTGTACACCTCTGTTGGTACTTGGGGTGAGAATGGCGTTCTCTTGTGTCTGATGTGTACTCTGTTTCTCACAAAGTGTCCTCCATTTTCTCCAGTGATCTGGTATGATTTGGAACTGTCTTTTGGAGCTGCCGTTATTATACCACTTTCCCACTTTTTCCTTTCAGGGTTTTGGTAGTACGCTGGGGAGTTTGTGCAAATGGGTGGTAGCTCGTGAGCTCTTTTATTGAAACATTTCTTGATTGTCATTTTATGCTTCTGTAGTTCTTCGACAACGTCTGGGTTTCTTCTGTTCTTTTCTTTGTTCTCTGCTATTGAGGGTATCATTGTCCTAATGTTTCTTCCCATTAGGATTCTTGCAGGGCTCATTGTGAAACCTTGACGTGGTGTGTTGCGAAGTTCCAGCAATGCCTCATACTGATCTGCTCCTTCTTCTACAGCCTTCCACATCATTTTCTTTATGATTTTTACTGATGCCTCCGCCTTCCCATTAGCTTGATGATGTCCAGGGTCGGATTTGATGTGTTGAAAACCCCATCTTTGTGCGAAATTACTGAACTCACGAGAGGAATATTGCGGTCCAGAATCCGTAACAACACATTTTGGTATTCCATATCTGGCAAAATGGCCTTTCAGTTTTGTGACTATCATGGAAGTTGTTGTGGTGGGCAGGTAGTCTACCTCGATGAAATTGGAGAAATAGTCTGTGACTACTTGGTATACTCGCCCTTTGATTTCAAACAAATCTGTGGCAATTTTGGTCCATGGTTCACTTCCTTCTCCATGCTGTTGTAGGTTTTCCTTGCAGTTCGAAGGTTTAATTGCTTGGCAGCTTTCACAGTTTTCGGCCATTTGCTTGATTTCAGAGTTCATGTTAGGCCAATAAATTGCATCTCTTGCCCTTCTTACCATACTATCATATGCCAGGTGAGCTGCATGAAGTCTGGTTTTCATTTCATGTCTCAAAGTAAAAGGGACAATTATTTGTTTGCCTTTGAGAATTAGATCATTTTCTACTGACAGACAGTCCTTTATTTGGAAATATGGGAGTATTTTGGAAGGAACTTCACTTTTTGACTCAGGCCATCCTTCAATGATGGCTGTTTTCAGTCTTTGCAATGTTCTATCTCGCTTGCTCTCTTCAGCAAATCTATCTAGCATGAGGTCAGAAATGGGCACTGTTATGAAAGAGATTGTGGCTATGTCATCATTTACATCCGCTTCCTCAGTGTCATTTTTGAGGTAGTGTCGTGAGAGGAAATCTGCGAGGATGAGCTTTTCTCCTTGAAGCCATTGAAATTTGAAATGATATTTGTTGCTCCTCATAAGCAACCGTTGAAGTCGTGGCGGAGCTTGATTCAGTGGTTTGTCAATGATGGATAGCAATGGTTTGTGGTCATTTATTATTGTTACTTCTCTTCCATAAGTATATTGGTTGAAACGATCCAGTCCAAATACCACAGCCAACATTTCTTTTTCAATTTGTGCCCACCTTTGTTCTGAGGTGGTGAGCGCTCTTGAGGCGAATTCGATTGGCTGTCCATTTTGCATTAATACACAGCCAAGACCGGATTTGCTACTGTCCACTTGAACTTGCAGTTCTTGTTTAGGGTCAAAATATTTCAGCACAGGTGTATCAACTATCAGTTCTTTGACTTCATTGAACGCATCTTGACACTCTCCGCTCCAATGAAAGTCAGTATTTTTCTTCACCAAATTTCTTATTGGTGCCAGTTTCTCGGATAGGTTGGGCAGGAATCTTGCTAGGTATTGAATCATGCCGCAGAATCTGCGTACTTCCTGAGCATCTTTTGGGGGTGCCACATGTGTGATTGAAGATACTTTCTGGGGGTCTGGTTTGATTCCATCTACACCAATGCGGTGTCCCATGAAAGTGATTTCCCCTTGCTTGATGTGGGACTTGCCTTCGTTAAGCACAATGTTTTTCTCAGAGCACCTCTCTCTCAACCTGTGTAAATTTTCATCATGATCGACATTGGCCACTTCTTGTGTTGATCCTCTGCCAACAATGACTATGTCATCAGCAACATTTATGCAGCCAGGCAAGCCTTCCAGTGCCTGCATCAGTTTCTTTTGAAATATTTCTGTGGAAACATTTAATCCAAAAGGAAGCCGTGCCCACCTGAAACGTCCAAACGGGGTGGTCATTGTAGTGAGCATACTGGACTCATAATCTAGACACACATGCCAGAATGCATCTTTTACATCTAGCTTTGAGAAAATTTTTGCATTTTCAAAAAGAGGCAGAGTGTCCTCTAAAGTTGGTAGTTTGTAATGTTCTCTTTTGAGTGCCTTATTTAAAGGTTGTGGGTCAATGCAAATTCTGAGTTTCTTGTCTGCTTTTTCAACCACTACCATCTGATTGACCCAAGCACTGGGTTCCTCCACTGGAATGAGAATGTTTCTTTCCACTAATTGATTTAGCTCTTCTTTGACTTTGTCCTTTAAAGCAAAAGGCACGTTTCTGCATGGCAGGGCGACAGGTTTGGCATCTTGGTCTACATGTAGTTTGGCATAGCCCAGGCTTCCCAACTTTGGTTTGTCTTTGGTTTGCAATTTTCTACTGGTTTGTTGAGGTGGGTGTGATTCGGTAACATTGATAAATCTATCTCTGTGCACAGAAAGTATCTTGAATTCTTCACAAGCTTTTGTACCCAACAAACACATAAGATTGTTTTCTACCACAGTGAACTCTAGTTTCTTCTTTTGTCCTGTTCTGATGTTTTCAACTTCTAGTTCTGCTTTGCCCATTGGCAACAACTTTGTGTTGTTCCACATGACCAGAGTATGGTCTGTCTTCTCAATTTGTTCTTTTTTTACAAATTTCTTGCAGATTATGTTCACATCTGCTCCGGTGTCGACAAGGAAACGAATGTTGTGGTTGTTAATCTTGAATTGAGCTGTTATCCTGTTGTTCTTTGATTTATCGTTGTCTACTGCAAAAAGCCATGCTGTACTCGTAGACTCTTCTTCTTGTGTCTCCATTGTTTCTGTACTTGCACAGGTTTCTGAAAGGCACAGATTTATTTTCATACATTTTGCTCGAAAATGATTTCTTCCTTTGCAGGCTGAGCACGTTTTTCCCCACGCTGGGCATAGTTCCTTTTGTCTAGGGTGGCTTTTGCCACAATATCTGCAGTTTGCCAACATGATTGGTTTTTGCTTTGATGATGACTGTCTCGGTGGCTGGCTAACAGCCTCAATCTTCCTTTCTTGAGAGGTTGTGTTCATTTCCTGGACATGTAATGTTGATTGCTCCACTGCTCGACAAATTTGAATTGTCTTGTTGAGGTCTAACTCTACTTCTCTTAAGAGGCGTTCCTGCAACTTTTTCTCAACAGTAAAAACTATTTTGTCTCTCAACATCCTGTCTTTGTCTTTGAAATTGCATGAGTTTGCTCGAGCTCTCAATTCTGTTACAAATGAATCAAATGGAACACTGATGGGAGTGTTCCAGAAACGATATGACTGTAGTACTTCATTTGTTCTGGGGTTACAGTATTCTTCTAACTTTTGGAGGATTTTCCCAGGATTTTGCCTGTCTTCTTCTTTCTCAAAAGGAAGTTGGTCGACGACTTCAACAGCCGTAGGACCAGCAATATGAAGGATAGTTGCAGCTTTCCTTATGTTATCCTTTTCAGAAACACCTGAAGCTGTCATGTAAATGTCTAAATGGCGTTTCCATTTACGAAAATTCTCGGCAACATTGCCCTCATTGATTTCTAAGGACGGAGGTAGACGAAAATTTGCCTCAGCCATGATGGTTGTTTCACTCCAAATTTAGTGAATGATGACAAACTGATAACAGTGGCACTAACAGGGCCGACTGATTATTAGATTTGATCAACAGGGCACTAGCGGGGCCAATTGACCAAGAGATTTGAGAAACAGTGGCACTAACAGTAACAGGGCCCACTGTGTGACTGTGAGTATGTTTCAGTTTTGTTGCTACGTTTTCAAACTTGTAGTGGTGGATTGTTCATTGCGAGTTGTGTCAATTGCATTCTGTTGCGATTAGTTCGAGGTGATACAATTTTGTTGTTGCACATTTACTGGATCTTCATGAATGACAACACATGCTATGTTGCAATTCGTTTGAGGTTTTAACTTGGACTAGGTCACGCCAAGGGGGATAAGAGTGGTTTGCTTGAGGGTTCTTGAATGTATTCTTGAGTTGTCTCCCTTCGATTGCTTTTTTGTGTTTGAGCGTGTGGCGTCCAGGAAAGTTCATTTCAGTTCCACATTCGCTCAATTTCATTCCGCGATGAGTTCGAACTCGGGAGGTTGGGTTCAATCATTCATTCAGTGAATGTACTTAACTGACTGCCACCATGTTAATTAAACATGTAGATGAACGAGAGTGTAGAACAGATTTCAAGGTGTCCTGTTTATTCCGGTTGTCTGCACAAGGGACTGTACTCTCAATTACAGACGAGTGCCTAAACATTGTGTAAGTGTCGCAAATTTATAAAATTATAAATAACATATTAACAAGTTCTCTGGCAGATTCTGAGTCCAGTGAGACTCCGGTAGAAATTCGGTCGCCTAGACGACGACGAAGGCCAAGATGGATGATATCTGGTGACTTCGTTATTTCACAACAATTAAGAACTTTAAGAGATAAAGTTCGGGACTCTTTTATTTTCCGTAAATTCCGTAGACATTAATGGTATGCATGATTCCAGTTGACTTGTCCGAGACCTCAGATTTGTCTTAAGGTTTCAGTTAGGTGGTTTTGTTCTTATTTCTTTCTTGTTTATTCCATTCTGAGCAAAAATCGGGTTGGTGTTCAGGGGGGAGTATGTGGTATGTGGTATTTTGGGATTCAGTATTTTGTCTTAAAGGAGCGTAGGAGCGTGTTCCAATCACAGTGCTTAACTGTGAGCGACAGTTAGACTGACCCGCCCCCAAGACCGTGGGAGGATGGGAAAGAATCGTATAAAACCCCGGGCCTGTCAAGCCCCAAGCACTGCGTCTCTTCCCACAGTCGAGAGCAGGTGTGTGTGTTATTGAATAAACGTCTTTTGTGCCCTACAATAGACTTATATTCTTCTTTGACAGGTACGTGCTCTTTAATACTTATAATACTGTTCTTGCTAATTTTAAGATGATAATATCAGATGCTATCAGATATTTACGATGAGTGTAACTCTGTAAGCAATAGATATATTTTCCTCATAAGTATATACGACTCGGGAAGTTATGATACCAGTCACTATCATAATACACATGTACCAGAGTCCTAAGCTGTGGTTATGCTGTTTATATTGTTTTAGATACATGTACTGAAATGCCGTGTACTGTTAGCCTAACCGAGCAGACTGTTTGTTCACTAGTGTTATGTTAGATCGCTGACCACGATATTGGTGCGTACTGAATGTTTAGAAGTCTTTAGATAATACTATTCTCTCTCTGTCTCTCTCCTTCTCTCTCTCTGATATCGCACATCTCATGCTGTGTTTATTATCTTCACTCTTGATTTATTTACGTTTTATACATGTATTATTATTATGCTAGTCGTGTTAACTATGCCATGTGACATTACATGTAGCCTATATATTTGTCTTGTTGTTAATTGGTATACTGTTACACGACTGCGTCTCTTCCCCCAGTCGAGAGCAGGTGTGTGTGTTATTGAATAAACGTCTTTTGTGCCCTACAATAGACTTATATTCTTCTTTGACAGTGTGAGCAGTTTTACCGCCCTGGCACGAACCGAGTGAATGTTGCGGCCTAACCAGCCGCAGTAACAAGAGTGAAACCCCCATCAATGGTTCATCTACACCACACCTTCACCCCCACCAGCCACATCTTGTTACATATATATGCACACAAGCAAATCGTGATAGCTTGGTTAGCGAGCCATCATTATCATCTAGCACCGCAAACGTTAACTTTGACAATAAAGTCACAATATCAAGACACTGCACTGCACCGCGCATCTTACACGTCTAATGACAATGGCCATTACCGTTGAGCCGGACTCATAATAGTCTCTGTAGATCAGCATTCTGTACGTGGCATCCCCGAAAGGGGGGGGGGGGTGCGCAAATTAAAGTCACTTCTAATATAGTCTCCAACTTACCCAAAGTCTTTCTGCTACTGGCGCAACTGGACTAGGCCATGTTTTGGGTGAGGCGCGCCACGGCAGGCCGCCGCCGGTCTATTGTACTGCAAGGCCCACTTGTGCTTCCTATCGTTGCGGCGTCTTTATGAGCCAGCGCGGACGTCCGAGAGGGCTAGTACATAGTCCAGTGTTGGACAAGTGAAAGGCTCGGACATAACCGGTTAGGGTCCTAACACAATCGAATTTACAGTACGGTTAAAAGGGTGCACACAAAAGTCAATTAGGTATCCCAGTAAACTGCAGAAATTACTCTAACGTCCCCTCCAGCAATAATTGAATAAATTTGACCCAGGTTGGATTTATCGGGGATAACATGCGTCTAACTCGTGGTTTACTTTAAATCTGAGATCCTCTTATTAATTATTTCAATAGGACATGTGCATCAAAGTACAACAAAATTAGTACCATTATAAAGTAGAAACTTGCTGCTAAAATCCTAACTGACTACTTATACCAGAAACCCGGTAATAGTTTTAATATAAATTTTCAAAGTGTCAGGACTAACAACATTGGACAAATTTGTGCGGGATACTTTCGTCCATTAATACGACGTATCTCCATTGATAACAAACGTTATCATGAGTACCTATTTTGTACCGATAGGGTATTGCCTACTCTCAACAATGAATCCGTGTTCCCGTCTTTCTGTCGGTGGATAACAACGAAGGAGTGAGTTGTAAGAAACTTAAAGCCATGATATAAGAGTTGGAAGCCCGGTGGTCAACATTTCCAACTGACCAATCAAAATGCGCGCTTTTCACCGTGATGTGAATAACGGGTCCCGCGCTAGTATCACAAGGGAAATAATCCAATTAATGGTACTCGGCCAAGTGCCCATAAACTACTATGAGTGGCCGTCCCTCACGCACTAGAGTTACCATGAAAGTCGTTCATCCTCTCACATATAGCAAACATTTTTTAGCCTTCACTAAAAACTCAAATTACACAGCACGCACTGAGCACTCCTACTATACACAAAATTCTGGGAAACGCTGTGTCGTGTGTTTTGCGTAGCGCGTGTGTAGCAATCCTTTGACCAAATTTTGCGTGGTCTTCTTTTTTTCTTTCTTTTATTCAAAACAACATAAATTGCAAGGAGATCAAGTATCTGGCTATCCGCCATCACTCTTGTGTGCTGTGTAGTTTAGCTTGATTACCTTCGCGCATACACACCCAACTGCAGTCCGACTGCAGTTTAAAAGAAATGCTATTACATCTTCAGTTAAACGATCAACTGCAGTTGAACTGCAGTGAAACTGAAGCCTGGCTGCAGTTAATAAACCTGTGCGGAAAAACTGTGCGTGGAATAGGCCCTTAAGTTGACTTTGTTAGAATCCCAAACAAGCTTCGACTTACAGGTTAGGTCTCGCATGTTTTATTAAGTCACAATCATCACGGTTACGCACTTTTGACCATGTTGGTGAACGGTAAAAACTCGGATTTGAGCGATATGCTACGAATTAAGATAGGCATCTGTTTTTTTTAAAAAAAGGAAGACAGAAGATATTTTTCATTCCTATATTCACTCAAACGGGCGGGTGATTGTTGGGTGCTTCTGGTAGTGTCTCTTCCTGTCATAGATCTTCGATCTACAGGATCCACAAGGGAATGAAACGACATGATCAAATAAAAACGTGGAGGGGAAGCAACACAGGAAATAACAAATTGTTGTATAAAAAATAAAAGTTATGTTCCTGATAAAACAAGGCGCATACCATACCAACAATGGAATAGCCACGCCTTGCTTGTTTGAGATCTCATGTATGATGTTAAAGAAATAAAGAAGAAAGAAGGTGGGAGTTACAACGATCGCGATACGTATCGTATCCCAAAGGTTTCTAGCTCACAAACTAGGGTGTTTGTGACAATCTGGGTGGATTTGTTTACATCTGTCTGTGTCTGCGCGCGCATGATACATCATACAAAATAGATTAGGTTGATTGGCGAGAAGTATACATGTACTTGCTGCCTGCCAGGGTCTCCATCAGTCTTGAACAACTGTCTTGGTATATTTTGATTCAAAGTACAAGTATCTCTTCTGTATTGGTAGGGTCTCGGCCTATCTTGAACAACTTTCTTGTTTTGTTTTGATAAAAAGTAGCAGAACGATAGGACAAAAGGCCCTATTTAAAACTTTGTCATTTTGTGCTTTAGTGGTTATCTATGTATTATAAGCCGTCATTGATCTCACGTGACTGAGGACAAGAAATGAAAATGTATATTGTTGGTCATAGTTTGGGTTTAACAGAAATTAAGGCTTTTTCTTGGTTTAGGCTCAGATCTATAATGTGTGCAAAATAAGATTTCAGTTTTCAATTTTTGTTTAAGGAGTCCTACAGTGTCCCTGTCCCCAGTGTACTGAATTAGTGTGGAAAAGACGTGTGTTATCATAAACAGCCTGTCAGAATCTAGGGTTATTAGAAATAAATTATATGACATTCATTTATAAGTGTAATGCATTGCTCTATTCTTTCTTGGTATTAACAAAGACGCAGAGGTTTCCCAATTATTTTGCATTCATTATAAATTACAAAAGTATTGTTTTTAATTTTGCCAAAGAGGGTGAAGACTGGGCTTTCACTTTATTCCAACATTTGAGCTTAAAGGTACATGTATGTACTTTCGAAAAGAAAAAGAAAGAAATTCCTTTGAAATCAGAAAAATTACTTTCACAATTTTGATCTCCTCACAAACTATATTATCAGAAATTGCTGTACTTCTAGACACCGTGGTATTATTTTAATAAGAGTGAGTTTGCTATAAGAATTCAGAACGGCATTGCTTTAACCTTTTGTGGTTCACAAGAAAAAGACCAAAAAAAAACCCAAACCAAGCCAAGGTTTTATTTGTCCAAATGCAGCTATTTCTAACTGTTCTGTGCTGTTTGAGGATTAAATCAAAGAATTTAGTTTCATTTGAAAATAATGAATATTATGCTAATGCAGATTTTTTTGTTCTTTTTGCCTGCTCCTTATCAAATTGATTACACGTACATCTACCATTTCATGGCAATGTGATATTGCAGCCAACCATCCATATAGCCTGAAATAATTTAAAACAAATTTTATTTGCAGTACCAATGACACACCTCACTACTTATGACATAATTCAGTTGGACTATCTGTTAGGTTTTTTATGTTATCGGTAATTTTTATTTTATGACTAACGTATATCATTCTTTCATTTAAAACTGTCAACAACTATACAGCTACACAAATAATTATGTTGGAAACTGGTCATGTGTAGCTTATATTGACATTATGAACCTGAATTCTTTTCTTTCTGTACATGCAAGTGATTATTATATACAGCACCATGCATCATTTATTTTAGTGTCAGCTGTTATCTTTGAAACTGGATTTATACAGCAACGTGCTATAAAATACCATGACTCATTTCACATTAATAGCTTTTCAGGCACACTTTAGTGACAATGAGGTCTTCACAAGTCGGAATATTTATGCTTTTTCTAAACAGCAGTAATAAAGTGCTCTTCACATCAAAGTGAGAGAAGATCAGCAAAACGAAGAACAAAAAGTTGTAAAAAAAAAAAAAGACATGAAAAACAGAGGGAGAAATTGTGAAAGAAAAAAGAAGGAGACAGAAAACAAAACAACAACCAAAAGAAAAAGGTGAAAGAGGTCTAGGAAGAGACAGTGAAAGCGAATGAAGGCAGTTTGACATATCACCTCATATGACATATCACCCAAACTGAGTTATATAATGCATCCACTCACATTCTCTCTCTCCTTGATAATGACACAAATTGATGAAATAATGACCTGGTCTAATTGTAAGAGAAACGTGTGGTCAGTTGGCTGTTGCAACCTTGTTAAAACTAAACTCAAACACCTTTGTTAGGGGGACCACAGTCATATTACAAAGCCAATCATCACCATTCCCTAAAACTGTAGTAAATAGGTTTGACTGCCTTTCAGGGGAAACAAAAAGCTGTTTTGTTAGCTTAACGGTCTAGTTATGATGAATTTTTAAAATTTTGCTATTCGATTGTTTTTCAACTTATAAGTCTACAATCAACATTATTCGATGCAACTTTGAATGTAGTTCTTCTTCTTCTTCTTTCGTTCACCAAATCTAAATCTGCAGATTTGTTCTTGTTAGGAAAATCTACAGTTTTCTGCAGTTCTGGCAGAGCACCATAGAGTTCGACATTCAAGTCAGTGGGTTTGGGCCAATATGTTTCTCGTAGTGCTGAGAACAGTGTGCAGTTCTGCAATATATGCTCTGTGTTTTGAGGAGACTGGCTGCACCCACCTATGGCAGATGTTCCTATTTTAAACTTGGTGAACATAATGTAGTTGAATATATATATTTAAAAATCGATTTTTCCCATTTTTGAGTTATTACAGCCTTAGGGAACGGTGATGTCATATTGATTTGTGTTCACTCCTCAGCTATAGCCTTTCTATGTAACCTGCTACGGTCCTGTAGCAATAGACTTTGAGTTTAGTTTTAACATGGTCCCGCCACCGAACCCACAATATATAGGTTTATAAAAATCAATATTTGCACATATGACAAAAGGCCAGGTGTTTCAGGTCATCATGATTAGTTGTTACTGTATTGTTATCCACATACGTCATAAAGAAGAGACAGCTGGACTATGATAATAAATATTGATTGAGATCCAACTGGTACATAATAGCATCATAACAACGATCGATACCAATGTCTCATCAGAAAAATAAAACATGAGATTTATGATGTTCACAAATGTTAAAATATATATGTATTTTGAACTCAATGTAAGATACATTAGAATGAATGTAAAAATACAACAGTGAGGCATAAAAAAAAACCAAGAGAATTCAATCCTTTCACTTGAATAAGATGATAAGATGTACATGGAAGCAAAAATTATTGTTTCTGAAACTGCATGGTATTAATATTATATTTGTACTAACCACATACATTGTGTTTTACTGTAATATTAATGCCATCTTCAAATCATTATTGCTAACTTAAAGTACCCTGTTTAAGCAGTTTCACTGCAGGACTGGAAAGAAAAGTTTTTCAGTACAAATCTGGGTCTGTCAGCGGTTTCTCTGAAAATAATTAAAAATAAGAATTGCATGTAAACCGCCAGAATATTTTAAGTACAGAACATCAAACAAAACAAAAAAAAGTAGTGGCTTTATCATTGAACTTTAGCCCTTATATCATCTCTTTTCTAATTATATCCGATCTCCCTAATTGGGGACACATTGGCCTAGAGGCAAGGTGCTCACTTCTCATGCCGAAGGTACTGGGTTGGATTCCCGGTCAGTACAAGCATGTTGAAATTTTGGGATTTTTTTCTCCTATTTTCCTGTCCTTGATCCTATGGTAGGTAGGATCGAGCACCTAGGCTTCTTGGAGAAGGATGAAAAACTCAGAGGGCCATGTTGTGCACATTAAAGATACCTTGGCAGTTGGAAATCGAAAGAGCACGCCAAACAGGCCACTGTCCGGGCAAAATAACCCCCCCCCCCCCAAGTGGTGCTGCACTGTGGCGATGGCGTGTTTGCTCCAATTGTAACTGGGATGCAATGACGCTAAAGTAAATTTCCCAAATGGGATTAAAGAAATATACAAAATGCAAAAAAAAAATTTATTTTTGGAATACAAAATATTTCTCTCCGAGATTCCATTTCAGCAGGTAATTTATACAAGTACTAAGACATACCAAACCATGGCAAACTGGCTAGCGTGTCTTCTTCAGCATCATCACCATCATCATCATCTCTGTTTCTCGAGGCCCTATCTCTGCTGCTGCCTTTATTCCATCCATACTTTGATTTAGTTGCTGAATCTGCTGAGCTGGATGACAGTTTCCTCCAATCTGATTAACAATAATTCCAAGAATAATGATAATAAATATAAGAACAACAATAATAACAACAGTATGAATCTAGCCTTTAAAGCTCAACAGCAGTCACCACCATTTTTTTTCATTGGAAACACAATTTTTAATAATTTTCAAATAATCCAATAGTTTAACTCGCTAAAAAAAAAAAAAAGGAAGATACATGTAAATCCAAATTTCTAAATCCATTACCAAAACTTGAAAAGCATGCATGTCCGCCCTCCCAGACTTCCTCCCCACTTCATTCATGTATGCTTGTTACACACAGGGGACAAGCTCCTCCTCCCACTTCTGAACACACATACTTTATAGACGGCCCCTGTTGAGACTGGGAGTGTAGGAAGACAAAGTCTTGCCTGTGAAAAGGATAACATACCTTGACTGTACAGTGAATCCTGATCGGGTCCGGCACCTTCTGAACTTGTGCTGCGTGCAGACAATAGTTTGCTTGCCCATGAACCATATCCATTGTCCAGTGATGCATTCTGGCTCAGTCTTCTAGCCCCATCCCCGGCTCTTTCTCCTTCATCTTCTGGGCTGTCAGACATTTCATCATGCAGTCTCTGATATCGCCTGCTCTCTTCTTTCTGACAAAAAAAAATAGGCCCCAGTCAAAGAAAATGCAATAAACATTTAATATTTATGATCAATATATCTAGCCGCCCATGATAAAAAACAGACCCCAGTCAAAGAAATTGCAAAAAAACATCTTTGATCAATGTATCTAGCTGCCCATGATAAAAACAGGCCTCAGTGAAAGCAAATGCAGCACAAATTTTTTATCAATGTATCTGGTTGCACTAGCATGGTATTACATTTACAATGACATAACTGAGTTTTTTAATATGTTAAATGTCCGCCTCGGAGTGGACTTCAGCCCCACTGAAATTCTGTCCACTCTCGGCCTTTAATTAAAGTCAGTGTAGGTTCATGTACCATCATGTATTCATGAGATTACAAAAGATGCAAGCTTACTGCTACGTTTAAGCCTGTTCACTAGTTTTGGTCCACTTCCAGCCCTATGAAGATCTACTACTTCTCCCCTATGTTTTTTTAACCAATGCATCAAATAAATCACCAATTTTATAATTACTTCCCAAGCCTCCAAAAATCCAAGTCTGGAACTTGCACTAACTGACTAAGTAATCGTATTTCACTATTTGTATTTAACATTCTACAATTTTTTTTATTTGTTCAGTTTTCGATCCCATTACGTTACACACTTTTTCCCCTGATGAAGATCAGTCGAGTGAAAGCTTGATGTGTCTTTTTTGTTCATCTGCGTTTTATTGTATCGTTTCTGTATTATTTCTTATGTGAGGTTTTGCTACATTTAGCTTTTTCTTTTCTTTTGGCCATATTTTGACTTTGACTCTATTTCCTTTGCTGTGTGAGAAAAAGTACGAACCTCCAGCATCATCTGTGTTTTCCTCAAACTGTCAGCCACCTCCTCCTGGCTCAAAAACTCTTGGTCTGCTTCACTGGTTAATCTGGTGATACAAATCAAGATTCAGTCTGAAAAAAGCCTACAAAACTAATCATCCATTGTTACGCTTTCAGAAACCCTGGAATTACTAAACAAAAATCTTCACACACTGAAGCCTTATGGGTTTATCTATCTTTTGAAGCTTTTCTATTGCCTTGCTATGAATTCTCAGTGGAAAAAGAAGAAAACATCCAGGACTCATGTTCACTGTTTTTTTATGCCTGGAATGACCAGATTTCCAAATGTTAGAAATTCATTTTCCTCTTGAATGGAATACTGGCTAACAATTTAATTTTTTTTTCACCTGTGCTTTTATTCTTAACTCTGTGTGCCAGTCACCAGTATATCGGTTCTTCAGCTGATCACATTTGTGCCAATCACCGATGTATTGGTGCACAAGAATGTTTGGTTATTTTGTTTCGGGAAGAAAGAAAGTCGACTTTCTATTACAGGTGTTGCTGTACTTAGTCTTCATTCATCTGCCTTCTATTTTCTTCCTGTATTGGCAAACGTGGAAAAATTCATGGCACACAAAGAGTTAATAATAAAACTGTCAACATTGAGCAAAATTGGCACCTCTTGAATTTTTACCTTCTTAGCAATTCATCCACAAATATGAGACAAACAAGCTGCTATAATGATAACTGCTTAGAGTCAAGAAAATAACAGTGGGCAGTTATTAAGATACTACATGGAGTATGCTTACCCATTTATGTCTGAATGAGAAACATGGAATGGCTGGTAATAGCAGAAATTCACTAATAAGCCAATATGAATAAGCCAGATAAAATTTATTGACAACAGTAATTACTGGTACGTCACTCCTGTAACAGTTTCAGTAAAATTAGTCTTGACTGTACAACAATAAACAAATGCCCTGTAAATCTTGCTCAGAGAAAAAACTGAAATGGCACAAATTGATATGACTGTCACTGACAATCAAAGGGAAATGAAAAATCAATCTCCTTTATCTGTTCTTTTTGACAAACACACTCCATTTATCTCACCTGTCAAAATTAGGATCATGGATATTCAAGTTATAGGGTACATCATCTTCCACATTTTCATCAGGATTCAAGCTTCTCCTATTGTCCAAAGCATACCCTACATGAATCTGTGGCAGTTCCTCATGCCCTTGTCTGGACACAGTGGGTAAATGATCCCATTGTGTAACATTTTGCTGGTTCACTGTGTCCAAATGTCCACTGGCCTGGCCTGGGAATGTAGTTTTGCTTGGTGAAGCTTCTTGAGAAGCTGGGTCAGAGGAATGTAAACTGTCACTTTTGGCATGTTCAGCTTTTTGCTTGACTGAAAAGTTCTCTGAAGACTTTCTTCTCTGCATCCGTCGTTCAGAAGCCGGAACATATTTTGAAAATTCATTTGACAAAGGATCTTCCTGGAGTGTCCTCAGCATTTCTAAGTCTTCCAGTGCCTGGTACTCTGTATCTAAATCCATGTCATAAGTAAACGCTACAGCCAGTTCGGGATGACCCCTGGCAGACAGATCTTTCATGGATGATGCTGGTCGCAGAAATGATGGTGATATGAAATTTCGATTTGAAAATAAAGCAAGACTAGATGGTCTGAAAGCAGGTGCTTTTTTACTTGCACTAGGAAATAATTCACCTTGTTCTTGGAAGGCATCCCCTTGAGAAAGGTGTGGGATATCCCGATAGTCCATTCCGTGTGTGTACAATGAATCATGTGATTCACCTACTGCAGGGCTCACTGACTCCACATCCGATAAACTTCGTGGTTTACTGGACTCTTCAATTTGGGGCAACGATGTACGTTGGTGTGTCTCTACATCTGATGCACTATAGTTTTGTCTATCTAGTTTCAAAACTGTGATTTGCTTGACCGTGTCTTTGGGTTTCATGTATGTTGGTTGAATTTTCAGCTCTGAGATATATCTTTTGCCATCCTGATTACCTGGAAGAGTGGAAGACTTTGATTCTGCTGACTGGTGATAAGGCTGATTAATCTGATGTGAATATTCCACTGGGTAAGATGTGATGTTCTGCAGCTCTTCCATAGATTTAGCTAAGTTTCTTTTCATTCTCTGCACTGTATCCACTGGTCTCTCTGCCCTACGAGAATTAATATTCTGAGGTAAATGTTTCAACCTCATCCCCATTTCAGTATCTGAGCTAAGGTCTGACTTAGGCCTGAGATCAAGAGTTGAAAATGAAAGTTTTGAGGCTCTCAATTCTTCAGTAAATCTCTTACTATCACTCCTCTTTAAGGCGCTGCTGGACAAGAGTTCAGAAACCTGTTTCAGTTTTTCCATATTAGTCAAACTGCTGGCTGAAATCTCTCGGATTTTTTGTACTACATTATCATATGGATCAGCTCCTTCAGCTGTCTCAATGCCCGACTCATCATCCTGTTCAAAATTGTAGTCTTTATCATCTCCCATATCCTCATTTAAATTGTCCACACTGCCAAATCTGAAAACAGGACTGGAATTAGCTTGAATCTGTTTTGGTGTGAATGTCACACGAATAAATCTTTCTTCATTGTTGGCGGAAGCTGCCACACCGGGATGCAATGGAGCTGGTTTTTTCTTGTATCTTGGGTGATGATGCTGTTGGCCTTCTTCATGCTGTGGGAATAATGACACAGGTAGTTTGGGATTCATTTGCTCAGGCGTACTGGATATTGTGCCATCGCTGCCGGCTTTAATTGTATACTCTTTTGCCTGCACTTTTTCTCTATATCTAGGCGGTGCTTGGTCATCAGGGGCCCAGTTTACACGCTGCTGCAACATTTCAGATGGATCTGAAAAAGCCCGCTCCTCAGTTTGAGGTGCCTTCAAATCAAATCTCTGATAGGAAACTGGTTTTGCGTCTTTCATCAAACTGCGAGATTTCCGTGGAATTCTTGGGATGGCCCTGGGCCTTCCTGTCTCTGGACCTGATTCAGCTTGAACAAGTGCCTTGTCATAATCAAACACACTTCCGTCAGTACTGGAACTGTTAAAGTTAAATTCAACACTCTTAGATCTTGCTATCACTCGTGGTCCTATCTTTCGAACTGGCAGTTTCTCTTGGACTCTCAATTCTTCAGATGTAGTACTGGGGCCACTTGTTGACTTTGATGTATTTGGGTGAACTGGTTTCTCCACTGAAATCATGTTAGGGTCAAAAGTCGCTGACTTTCTGCCTCTGGGGTTTTTCTCATGGAGTCTGCTTGCATGATGTTTATGAGGAGGAGCCTGGCCGTCCTTCCACACTGATTCTTGGTTTTCTGTAAAGTCACCCATGCTATTCCTGCGAGACTGACTAAACCCCACCTTCTTCCGGTCTCTAAAGGTGGTATCTGGCATGACACTGGTTGGTGATTTTTCCTGCTGTGAAGATCCAAACAACTCCACTCGCCACGCTACAACTGCTGTAAGAAGCCTTAAAGGCAGTCGAGCGCTGGACAGAACTCGCTGCAGAAGACGCAATCTGAAATGAATGCACAGTTGTTGGTATGACATCATTTTTGATTCATAGAATGTAAGACTATCAATTCTGAACCATGAGACTTAATCGTCCTCTACCATAAAACGTAATTAGAATCAAATCATCAGTCGGCTGTTGAAACCTCATTAAAACTAACAGCTGTTGCCAGGGGACAGTAGTGTAATGACAAAGCCAAGTTTAGAAGAAATACTGAGTTGTGTCTGAGACACAGAATATAGAGTAGGTAGTCCAAACTGCCCCGCTAAAGGGGCGAAATCCCGTTTTGGCATAATTTTAGGCCAACATTACAAGGCTATTATTGCTGTGTATTTATGTGAAACGGCATGTATTTCACATCAAAATAAAGTTCAGTCCTTCCTCTGACAGAATGTACTTTCTTTTGTATTGTTTAATGTGTTAAGCTGTGTGTTTTTATAGCTTGAACAGGACATAGTCTTGCCATTTTCGATCTGACCTGTGCGTACCGAATTGACCCCCTCGTAAACTAAGGGTCGCAGCGCGTCGCGCCGATGTAGCGCACGTGTTTGAAAATAACTCCCATAGAAAGCCAGATAAATGAGGTTTAATTCAATACATTTTTCATCATGTTTTAAGTTGAAATTCCGTTAAAAATCATTTGTTGAAAAGTTTGTTGACCGAGAAACTGGTGGAAACTTGAATAGATCAGGATCAAAATTATACGCAAATAAACCTCAGCCTTTGAATTTTCAGGGTGTGCCAAAATTAGACGTAGGGCATGTTTCGGCGCAAAGCGCCGACCGTTTTTATAGACCCACCCAATGCTTAATTTCGTCACCTTTTTCTGACACTCAGTGCTAAATCAATGGCGATGCGGTTGACCTAATTTCCAATTTAAAAAAAATAAAAACATTATTTTTGTCTCCCTTGTAAGAGTTCACACAAAATTGGCGTCGGATGAAGTTTGATGACTAAAAAAACTAAAATAAGATGTTTATACTATATTTGTACCCCTCGAAAAAAATTGAGCGTAATGTACACCCCTTTGACTTGGAAACTGATAATTTTTAATGCTGTGACTCAATAACAGTCATTTTATGGGCGGTCAAAGTTGGACTCTTGTGCAATCTGCAAAAGGTAGCAAATTTGAGGTGTTTTTTCACTTTTGAAAATGCCATAACTTTCAAACCCTTTAAGCCAGAATGACAAATTTGGTATCAAAATTCTTAGAAAAGCAAGCTCCATCAGATTAGACAATAACTGGTGAGTTGTGATAAAACGTAAAACTCAAATTGGACTACCTATAATAGAGACAAACCATTATCTATATATCAACAAACTATATCTCCACAAATTGCATGTGTATAAATAGGGTGAGTACTACTCTTTTTCATTCAATTATGAAGGGGTGTGGAGCCAATCATTGCATTGTTGACATCGATGATATGTGCGCAAGTCGACGGACGGAATATAATGAATCAATTCATCTCGGTATCCTGTGTCTCAGATTGTGTTCACTGCTCAGCCATCCTTTTCTATGTAAGATACTACAGTTTCCAAACAGCAGACTCAAAGGCTAGTTTTAACGAGGTTCCAATAGCTGACCAACGAAATGACTGCTTAGAGTTACTGGCACAATTTGAACTGAGATTTCTCTGAAATTCAATATGTATCAAATGTCCAATGAATGTAAAAGTTTCTTTTTCAAACACATCTTAATAGTTCTGAAACTGTACCATGACAGATGTTAGAGGTCTTTTGGAATTTTAAAAGGGAATTATTAGAAATAAAGATGGCCTACTTATTTCTGAACAGAACAGAAAACTAACAAGGATATAGCAACAGAATTGATGCAAGAATACTGTGGATTATGAAACAATATGCTATAAATACCAACATTCTGTGGTATTAGTCTTCTATTTACTTTCTGAACTGAGAAATCGAACAATATCAATGGCAAGAATTGCTAAGGCAGCAAAGCTTTTGTTTAATAAAAAGTAAATCACCTATACATGGTGAGTCAAATCTGACTTTTTTTTTCCCTGAGGTATTAATTTGATTTGGTGCCTTTTTGCAAGATGTTGGGAGGAAAAAGCACCATCAAACCTTCAGAGAAAACAAAAAGGACAACCAAGCCTTTGAAGGGAACATGACCAACAGGTAATTGGCATGAGTGTATTTGATGATAGCAATGGAAGTTGTTGATTGTTGACACTCAGTTGACACAATGCCAACATGGAAAAATCAAATCTTGTGCATGCACCCCTTCCCCTTCCCCCCAACACATAGAAAGTCAGAGACAGAGACATGGAGAGAGAGAGAGAAAGTGAGACAGAGAGAGACTGAAACAGAGTAAGACAATACCTAACAGTTTCTGTTTCCATACCCCACTAAAACCTTACCTCAAGGCCAAAGACCTGGCCTGGGCCTTCAGTTTTCTGTCCACCAATTGTGGGATGTTTTCATCCAATCGATCAATGTGCTCCTGTCGAGGGGATGGATGTCGAGACAGAAACACTCTAACAGCGCCCAACCATTCTAAGAAAAGAAGAGTTATCAATGCTAAAGAGCAAGTGTGATGTGTAATGATAAAAAACAATTAACTAGACAAATTCAACCGATGTATCTCATAAAACTTTGAAGAGGGCAGGGATTTGAACTGACTGTTTTTGATGCACTGGCAAATGAAAGTATAATTCAATGAAAATAAATATAATATACCTCCAATACTTGGTTAAGTATGATCACAAACTTGAATGCAGAATCTGTTAAATTCATCGATAGAACATCCGAATAGCGAGCGATTTTACTTCTATTGTTCAACGAATAGCGAACGGTAGGGGGCAGGGTTAGCGAATGTATTACACAAGCTCGCTATTCCGATGCGTAGCCAAATTCATTTTCCATTTCACTCTAGGAGTAAAACAAAAATTCTCAATAACTTGTATGAGTGAACAGAATTCACAATAAAAAGGATGAGTTTTCTTGTAGCCCATCATGAGAAGGATTTGTTTTTCTTGCTTTATGTAATACTAGCTGAGATTCCCGGCCCTGCCCGGGATAAATCGGTTTGAATATTAGTTTCAGTTCTGGGTGATTATTATGGACCTGCTTCATCTTGCCTGTTCCTATTTGTTTATTTTATTTTTGTTTGTTTGTTTTTAATTAAGTCTTACTGCTCTGCCTTTGTGAGTTGACACCCTGCGCGTCCCGTACAATAGCATGATTTGCGCACGGGTTAGTGTGTTTGATAGTGAACACATCGCAGGAAGTGATAACGAAACCTTAAAATGGCGAACCCTGACTCGAAATAGATCTAAATGATGCCGAAACAATGAAAAATGAAACGTAGAAGCCTGAACATTTCATAATATCTAATATAGCCCATGTTAATTTCGCATTGATAATATGCTGTTGTGCAAAGTTTGAAGCCTGAGTGTGATGCGCTTCCTGAGCCTTAGGTGACCAAAGTTTCAAGTTACCAAAATATCTTACAACACTCGGCCCTGTCTGAGCTGTAAAAATGACGAATCGGAAAACCTCGAACGGCCCATTTTGTTTTCTATTTTTCTAAATTTTTAAGGTTGTTGCATCCTTAAAATGAATTGATACAAACCTTGCTCAGTCTTTGAACTACTTTCAGTAATTTTTTCATGGCTCTACGTTCAGTAGTTTTTTCAGCTATAGGGTACAACCGTCCAATTTTACCCAATTATATATATAGATTATAAAAACTGCAAAAACAGTTATCAGTTTATTGCCTCAGTGTTCCTGCTATGTTATTTGGAACCTTAGCCAAGTAGAAACATTGAATTAGACAGTTTCTTTACTAGGCAATAATAAATCTGTGAAACAAAATATTGATTTAATTTGCTGCATCAGATGTGAAAAGCTGAGAGTCTTCTTACCAGTAGGCATATATACCAAGCCCTCCCTGGTTTGTGGTGTCAGATTGTGCATTGTAGGATGTGACGGTGGCTGAGCAGTGTCAGTTGTACAACGTTGCAGCAGCGTCTCTGGTAAAAATTTCAAGACTTTCTTGTACCATGCAAGGGCCTGTGGACAGATGGTAAATCAAAAAGAAGAGAATAAAGGAAACAATAATCAATATCCAGATGATGCATAGTCAAAAGGCTTTTTCTATTGGTGGGCCAAAACTGTGGAACAAAATTAGCGTTAACACCTAGAAAAGTGAGAACATCATTACATTTAAAAATAGGCTCAAAGCTGTATGGTTTAGGACTGTTTCCTTTGAAACCAAATGATGTCCTTTTGCTCTCATAGGACTGAGGATGAAGGTATATTAAGTTTTGTTAATTGAATTGAGCTTATGTTAATCCTATATTTTTAATTTTACTTCAGCACCTCAGAGCACATCTATTTTTTTGTGGATTTTAGCACTGTACAAGCTGATTATTTTTTTATTACATTACATTACCTTATCCAATATTCAAGAGGATTCATTAGATAAAAGAAATTGTGAAGAAATAATCACCTTTTCGAAAAGTAAATGGAAGATGTGAATGCTGACATAAAGTTGCTGAAGCTGCTGCAACTGAGTAGTGAAGGGCTGGATGCTGGTGGTCAAGCACTGAGTTATATCCGAGATGTCCAAGCCGCTAACAAAACTAGGATTTGTTGACCCAGCGCTGTCACTATGTACACCACTGAAACCTGGTAATGCTCCCTTTTTCAGTTTCTGTACTGCCTCAAGCACTTCAGTAGCCTGACTCAGTAAATCCTGATCATATGGTTAAAATGAAATGTTTCAAACTAAACACTGATAAAGCACAACTGATTTTCTGGCATGGGGTTATTCATTGATTTGAGGCAAAAATAACTACATACAATGCATTCAAATCGTAGTTTTCCATATTTAAAGTTGTTTTTTTTTGTTAACCTTCGCCATATGTCATGGCGTCCAGATGACACCACACTCCTAATGAACAATTTATTAGGATACCCTCTTTAAAAGTATGGTGTCTATCAGTCTATCAGACCCCAGAATGTACAAGTAGCAATATAATGATAAAATCCTCCTCAGGAGTGTGGTGTATCTGAGACCCCAAGACGTAAAACTAAGGGTATAACAATAAAATCCTAGGATAAAATCCTCTTTAAAAGTATGATGTCTGTCATACCCCAAGACATACAGGTAAGAATAGCAAAAATGCACTTGCCTTGGTGAGCACGCTCACCCCTCTTTTAAAATTTTAAAACTATTGGAGGATCGGCAATGATATCATTGAGAAATACCCTGAATTTCAAGAAAAGAAATTCCCATACATAAGATAATCACAAACATTTTTAATCGCTTACGGATCCATAGATCTATGACGTACGGCCAAGGTTAATGGCATTTACCTGGCCCACAACCATTCACTACTATGCGATATGGCTTATAGAGGCAAAGAGGTTTCTGGCCCCTGGAATATGACATAGAATCTCCCAATTCATATGAATGTGTCTTGCAACATCTCCAGTTTGGTCCGTAACCAGAGTATTGTATAGTGGTACTTGACCCTCACCTTTGCAGGGTCATACAGAGTGGTAGTAAAGTGAGCCCGATACAGTTCTGCTTGGCTTAAGGTCTTTCCAACAATGAGATGTTCACGGAGTAGAGGGTGATAATACTCACGAATCTTGCGTT
Organism: Onchidella celtica; assembly: GCA_963931925.1. Classification (NCBI taxonomy): domain Eukaryota; kingdom Metazoa; phylum Mollusca; class Gastropoda; order Systellommatophora; family Onchidiidae; genus Onchidella; species Onchidella celtica. Next base: position 32,226,392 of record OZ007575.1, on the reverse strand, counting down.
CAATCTGTGACAATGTACAAAAACAGAAAATAATAAATGTACTATCCATATGTGATTTCATCTTCCACAAATTCTACTATGATAGCAACATACAGTATATTTTAAAAAATTTTTCATGGAGTAGAGGGTGATAATGCTCATGAATCTTGAGTAACAATGTGCAAAAACGGAAAATAATAAATCTACTATTCATTTTAATGTGATTTTATCTTTCACAAAATCTAGTATGATAAGCAACATAATGTAGATTTTTTTTTAAACACTGAAGGTATACGCAAGTATGGAAATGCATATTTCCAGCCTTCATTTTCAAACCAACATCTAGAGACATTATGTCTCAACAATTATGATAGGGGTCAGAAAGTCTTTCGCAAATTTCCAATTCTTTTCAAAGACACAGAACTGTCATGTTCTCTGATAAGTACAATGCACATTTAAACTGTTATAAAAGAAACCATAGCGTATCATCAGGGATGAAGAAAGGAAGTGAATTCCTCAGTGAGCCCTAGAAGTGAATTACAAGATATGCAGTAGAGCTCACATTACTTAGCACAAAATTGGAGGAATTTGCAAACTGAATTATATTATAACTACATATCTCTGAATTTCCAAATCAGAAAAATCAAAAACATAAGACAGAGATCCACCCATCACTGTATGGATTGCTTTCTTTTACACTGTCCAGTTTGTACAGACAGAAAAAAAAAAATACAGTGACCAAATTAACATTTAGTGCTCCATGAAACTGAACGCAATAATCATTTTGTCCGTCGGCTGTTGGAACCTCGTTACAACCAGCGAGTGTAGATTTATAGAGAGATCTCACTTCCACCAAATCACAAAACTAGGTCGCTGTGGTAAACACGAAATGGAAGAATTGAAAGAGACCTTCTTCACCAAAGATAGCATGCATATCTGTTTACTGTGGTTTGTTCATATTTTTGGGCTGATTGAAACTATTTGCAACCGTTTGTAAGCTCCTACCCCCCATGAAAAAGCACAAACCGATATTGTTTACTGCAGCAACCTACTTTCCGCTCCATGCTTACTAACACTACAGTGGTTTCGCGGAGCCTCCCGTGTCTCGCAGTGCATATGGACCAATAGTGAAACCTCTCTATACATACATACTCTCTGTTACAACTAGCCTTTCATCATTGAATTTCATGCTGTTGGTAGGGGGCTGGAGTCTAATTTTAAAGCCAATTTCAGAAAATACTGCACTGAGTTGTGTTCACTGTTCAATTATAGCTTTCTATGTCAAATACTAAGGCTTATAACACCAGCCTCAAAGGCTAGTTTTAACAGAGAGTATAGATGTATAGAGAGGTTTCACTGTTGGTCCATTTGCACTGCGAGACATGGGAGGCTCCGTGAAACCATTGTTAGGATGGAGCAGAAAGTAGGTCGCTGCGGTAAACAATATCCGTTTGTGCATTTCCATGGGGTTTAATAGCTTACAAACAGCTGTAAATAGTTTCAATCAGCCCAAAAATATGAACAAATAGCAGTAAACAGAAATGCACACAGAAATGCATGGTGTCTTTCAATTCTTCAGTTTCTTGTTTACTGCAGCGACCTAGTTTTGCGTTTTGGCGGAAGTGAGATCTCTCTATACATCTATAATCTCTGGTTTTAACAAGGTTCCAATAGCCGACCAACGATTCATTTGCATTTTTGCAAGTGATTTGAACATAATATTTTTAAATGAATCATTCAATTTTCTTGATCTCCTGCAATATTTGGGAAATTTATCACCAAAAAAAAAATAAATTCATTCCATTAATAAATGCCAGTGTGGCTTCATATTGTTGCAAAAAAGCTCATTTGATGAGCAAACCTACCTCCTGAGCTCTTTCTCGATGCCGATGCACTTGTATCAGGATGGTCAGTCTGTTCTCTGTAATTCTCCAAGTCTCTTCCAGATCTCTATTCCAAGTATCCAACTTAGTGTAGAGATCACCCAGATGTGACCTCAGGCCTTTGACAAGTTCAGGATGGACAGAAGACAACTGAGTGTCTGAAGCTGGATGGTCCAACAGAAAAAGGGTCTGTTTGCTCTGAGTGAGGCACAGTGGTAGTGAAGATTCTCTGGAAGGCAGAAACTCATATCTTAGAAGACCTGACCATTGACCATGTTTTATTTTCAAGTTCCTATTGATTTCTGTTCATTATATTTTGTCATGAGCTTTATTATTTTACAACTGAAATTTAACACATTCACTATGGTATTGGTAAGCCAAATATTCAGCTTTCATTTTTTCGCTCTGCCACAAAAAGCCGAACATTCAGCATGAGTGGACCTGATTTTCCAACTTTAATATCTAATTCAACTTTTCAAAATAGTGAATCCTATCTTGATTCACTGATTTTCCTTTATTTTGGTGTATTATATGTTACGTTTTGTGTTCATGCCGAGTGAAAGAAAAACATATTTGAACCACCACTAAATTTCAGACTGGATAGTGTTGAGAGTTCCCGTCCACACCCACAAAAGTTATCATAGGGAATGAGTTAAAATCAAACTGTTTCCCGGAATACTGAGTGGGGGACAAGAATGCCTAAACTGCAATCAAATGTACAAACTACAATATTTGGGTAAAGGAACATAATTTCATCATGTATCTCACCTACTGCCACTGGCACATCGACAGTTGTCTCATTTTACTTGAGAGTGTTTCAAAAACGTCAAAATTATTACAGACATCAATAAGTCATTTTGCACAGATCTCAAAATGAGCAATATTAAAGCAGTCATAACTCAAACCACTAAAATCGCCGATATATCAGTACAGGAAATGGACAACAATTTGTTACAAATGTTTCATGTTTTAAGTCAGATATTCCTCTCAGTTTTTATGTTTCTTCACCCTTTATTCTTTTTTACTGAACATTTTCAGAGCTGAAATCCAAATTTAAAGTGCTTCATTTTGTCAATGCAGTCACATCCAAGCAAGAATAGCACTAATCAAGAATGCAGCATAAGCCTAATTTTCTATGCAACTGTTCACAAATATATCCAGATGGTAACAGATTTTTTGAATAATTTAATTTATGCAATTTACATAAATCTTTTACAATTTCAGGTACCTGTAAAATGCAAATGTTTTGATAATGTTATGCGCCAACTTTCTTAAACTAGGAAACTTAATCTTTTTTCAGATCAGTTTAGTGTGCAGCTTTTGTACTGGATTCAAGCTATGATAACATTCAGCAAAAGTTTTTTCGCAGATTTAAGCAACTTTGGGGCGACTTTTTCACCAAACTCTGATGAGACTAAACCAAAAATATCTGGGCACAGGAAAGAAAAGCTTTGCATTTGTTGCCGACAAAGTGACAGTTACCCTAATCCATACATATATATATACACTAGCTGAGGTCCCCGGCCCTGCCCGGGATGAATCGGTTTGAATATTGGTTTCAATTCTGGGTGGTTATTATGGACCTGCTTCATCTGGCCTGTTACTATTTGTTTATTTTATTTTTGTTTGTTTGTTTTTAAATAAGTCTTACTGCTCTGCCTTTGTGAGTTGACACACTGCGCATCCCGTACAACAGCAGCATGATTTGCGCACGGGTTAGTGTGTTTGATGTGCAGGAAGTGATAACGAAACCTTAAAATGGCGAACCATGACTCGAAATAGATCTAAATCATGGCGAAACAATACATTTCCAATATAAAAAACAACACCGATTTGAGACTTTTATTAAAAACTGTGCACCCTTACATCCATTCTGATGCACCATATAAAATTTGAAGTCTGAGTGTTGAGTGGTTCAGAAGCCTTTTGCAACGAAAAATCTCAAGTCCACAAATATATATATAGTATAGATAGATGTACCAGGCCGCATAAGTCTTGTAACAGGCTTTTAAACAGCTGTAACTCTTGAACCACTGGAGATAATTGAATGAAATAAAAAGCCTTGTCAACTTTAATTCAAGTTCTACTGATCCCATAAATGAACTAGATCTAAATGAGCATTTCAGGCATGATTGTGTCCAAGACTGGGCACCAAGTCATCAAAAAAATGAAAGATTTTTATTTCACGGGAACAATCTCTGTTCATTTCATTAAAATTTTTTTTTGAATTAACCTAATTTTTTCAAAAGTCACAGCCGTTTAAAGTCTGTTGCAAGACTTATGTGGCTTAACATATTTAAACGCCGTCTCTACAATTTGAATGGAATATGACAGATCAATATTAAACGCAGGTGAGTTTTGGTTACTAAGTTCTGTTACCTTTCTCCCCCTTTACTCGCTGCATAGTTTCCCCAAGGCATGCATATTAGCAAGTTTCTCTCAACATAAATTTTCTGTTCCCCAAATTATTGCTTTATCAGCCCACATGATATGAAAATTCTTCTAGTTGACCTTCAGTACAGAATAATACTTAAAGGGAAATTCATCCACAGATTTCATATACTAATCTTTCATAATAAAATCCAGCCCACAATGTACCACTGCCAAACTCTTCACATATATAATTATGTCTTTATTTCTATCCCCAAATTCCCAGAGAATATGCAAAAACTTTTGACACCTACGATATTATATCATGAAATTTTTCCATAAGATCTGCCAACAGTTGTTGTACTTGACTGGATGATTGTCCATCTGTCTCATATTCTTGTAACAGGTCAACTTTATCTCGTACACCAGGTAGTTTTGCCAACATATCTTCACAGCCCTCAATACATTTGATCACAACCTGTCATTGTGAAAAACAATTTTCAAACATTACACAATGGCCTCAACCTGTGCAATACACAATCGCCTCAACCTGTGCAATGCCCAGAGTTAAAATATACAGCACAATACAAAATTGCAAATATAATTATATATGGAGAATTTTATAATAGCACCCTATTCGTCTGATTTGCAAGGACAATAATGCAATGACCATTTCACAATACTCAAATTATGATTATTCATGACTTATGAAAATAAAATGTCACTGAATCATGAATGGATCTAAATAAGTTCAAGGCCTTTGTGTTTAGTTCACTGCAATTACAAGTGAATGAATTACAGGGTATTGTTGTCATGGCATTATAATTGAAAGGGTTGAACTTTGAGATTTGTTAACATGTCCATCATTTTGTTTGCATAAAATTTAATTGTTATCATAAATATTCCTCTTTATATGCAGGCCTTCTAATAGTTCACAACACCGTACGTACATTATAGAGATGCATCCAGGCGTTGTGATTATATTGAATAGTCCCAGAAAAATCCAGGGTCAGTTGTGATACGTCTACATGTGTGTACAGCTCCTGCAAAGTCTTCATCAGCTCAACCTGAAATTTATAAAAAGGTGATAGACAAAGTTCTGAAAATAATGCCTGCATTACAATCAAATATTGATAGCTGTTTGTTTCTGTTTGTTTCAACTGACAGATGCTGCATCTATTTTTTGTTGTTTTTAAAATGTATGGTGCAACCAAATACCTTACATATTATATTCCAATCATTGTAACTGTTACTCATTTCAATTTTAATTTTCATTAAGAGTCCTAAACCCATTATATTTTTAAGGTGTCATGTTGACAAACATCTCCCTTTGTATACCTCTTACTCATAGAGGCATATTTTTTTTTAATTCAGAACTGAACACCCACTGAAAATACATAACAGTAGTCATAAATCAACATTTCTTGATCAGAAGAAATCAGCTGGCTACATAGACAAAATCAGCCAAACTGGTGAAGAACTTCTCTTATTTTCAAATTAACCATATTGAACCTTGAACCTTGAACCTAGGCGTTGTCCCTCCACTGCAGGATGTAGCCCTCTGACAATGCCTTCCATTTGCTTCGATCTTGCGCACTCCTTGTCCAGGTCGCACCCTCTGTTCTTGTGATGTCGTCTCTCCATCGTCCTACTGGCCGTCCTCGTGATCTTCTCCCCGTCCTCGGTCTCCACTCTGTGCATCTTTTTGTCCATCTGTTATCTTGTGTCCTGGCTAGGTGTCCTGCCCATCTCCATTTTAATCTGAGAGCCATTTTCACCAAGTCCGTAACATTTGTTTGTTTTCGTATTTCCGTGTGTGGTACTTTGTCTTGTAGCTTTATGTTTAGCATTTTTCTTTCCATTGCTCTTTGGGTGGTTCTTAGTTTCGTGGTGATCTGTCTTGACATGGTCCATGTCTGGCATCCATATTACTATCATATAATAATGAACAAAGACAGAAACTGCTCAAAGTTCTCAGCAATGTGTTACCTTAAATAGCGGAACTCTTGGTCTTTTCTTACTGGGCTTGACACCGAGTAACTTCTTGAGAATGTGTGACTTTGTTTTAGTTCGTGGCTTCAGGAAGTAAACCACATTGATGGTTCCCCTGTGTTGATGCTATTGATACCAAGTGGAATGAAAAAACATCAGAGAGAATAAAACAAAGTTTACAAAATGACATTGATATCACTGATGCTACTGTGGTGACATAACATGAGACAAAGGAAAATTCAAGGCTTGATGATGAAGTACATTTCCAAGTTTATCTTATCATAAATAATTTGTTCAAACACATTTTGTACACCTAATCATGCGACAAAGTATAAAAATACAACAGTTGTTAAGCTTTATTGTGATCCACGATGACATAAGACCAAAGTTTCATTCAATCATCCCATGTCATGAAAATATGAATATATTTAATTCAAATGTCAGCTAACCTCCACATATTCCAAACTGTCAATCAACTGCTTGATTGCCTGAGTTGACGCATGACGAAGATCTGCTACGCAGGCCAGGGGCAACGACTGTGAAGAAGATGCTGCATTGTCTTTGGACTTCAAATACTTGGATATTGTTGCAAGGTGAAGAATTACTGCAGCCAGATCCTTTACCTGGTATTCTGCCAGCTCTGTTAATTTATTTGTAGATATGGTCAAAATTGTATTGCCCCGAATATCACGGCCACCTGCAGAGAGATGATGAAATAAATTATGTTGAAAGCAAAATTACAATATAATATGAGTTATGACATAGCAATTAACTACTAGCAAATGTTATTAATATCACTGGCTGGGCTAATTCACATTATTTCAACTGACAGAATTATTTTAGCATAAAAAAATCTGATAAACTAGCTCTTAGCCACATATGTTTCATGCTAGTTTAAAAAAGCAAAGATATAATGGTGAAGAATAAACCATTCCACATTATAGTCAGTACACAAACCACAGCATTTCATATTATACCATACTATAATTATGAACATCAAGTTCATTTTTTTTCCTATGGAAAAATTTACGCCCTGATAGATTGACACATGCATAGAACATTTCACTTTAGATCAAAACAGACATAACTCTCAAACTGGTGTCATGCATATACCCATGGATAATTAATACATACATTAAAATATTTATAGACTATCTTATTATAATATTTATAGACTGTATCTTTATATAATACTTATAGACTGTATCTTAATATAATATTTACAGACTGTATCTTAATATAATATTTATAGACTGTATCTTAATATAATATTTATAGACTGTATATTATTTCATGATATATTTCTTCATTATGAAATTTTACCCATCAGCTGAGAAATAAGCTTTTTATTATAACAGATTTCGGAATGAATACTTGCTCAAATTACTGATTCATCATTACATGCTTTCAATTGTGTGCACACCACTTGAATGAAATGTGATTGCTCTCTTGATTTTTGTTTTCTTTTACCTAATTATTAATGAAATCTGTCACACCAAGGAGCATTAAATTAAGTGACTAATTTCGCATAGTTAGCCAAATTTGCACTGGATCCTTATTTTAAAAAAACACATAAAAACGTATCTGAATTCTCAGGCAATTAATGCGGCTACTGAGGATACATCTTTAAAAAAAAAAAAAAAAAGCCACACGACATCGCTGAAAATTCTATAGTAATAAACCACCCCCCCCCCCACCAAAATACCAAAAAGAAACTTTCGATCATGGGTTTTGTTTGTAATCGTAAGGCTCAGAAGATACAACTTCCCAACCCTACCCCTTTCCTTTTGGTCCCCTGATTGCCATGTTCTGTTATGGTACCAAGGGTCGAGTGAGTGCCCGATGTATGAACTTTCATATTTGAGTGCAAGCTACTCATTCTCTCCATGAGAATTTTGATACTCTCTGTTTAAGGGGTTAGAAAGACACCATCATTCCATAGACAATAGATTGTATCTTTGGTTAGCCTAATCTTCATTTGCCACCGTGCTAACTCGAGCTTTGAGAAAAATCTTGGCAAGCTGGCCAATCTCTGGGCTTGCAACCTCCAAATTCAAAGACACGGGAACCGCGCCCACTACTAGGCCCTATTTACTCTTTCAATGATCGTAAGCGATTTGAGCTTTATCAAAATTTAGCATAGGAAAAAGATATAATCAAAAAAAAAATAATTTCAGCCATAAAAGTAATGATGGACGTACTGTCAAACAAAAATAACGAATCGTCGCACACAGAATTTTGCGAAAAATTCCAGTGGGTTCGATATGTGTTACTGTCCTTCCTTCCGCCAGAAATTAAAATCAGTCAATCTGTCCGACGGCATAGATCCATTATTTTACAATGGCTTTGGTTTTTTAAAAAATATTATTGTTGCTGTTGTTGTTGTTTTAAATTGAACAAATTGCACGGCTGAATGCTTGTAAAATGTAAAAAAAAAATTAAAAAATCAATAAAGGCCATAGATACACTACTGAATGGTAAAGGCATACGAACGGCGTCGTAAAAAACATGATCCTATAGGAAAACAAAACAAAACAAAAACTGTTTGCAGGAAGAATTAGTTAGCTGTTGGGAATACTTAGGATGCAAGTTAACAAAGATGGCTCTGGGTGATATTATACATAAAAAAGCAAAACATAGAATAACATTTCTGGTGGAGCGTGATTACACAGCGGCTAGATTTTCCAGTAAACGAGAACCTCGACAAACAAAGAACAGACTGGCAAAGTGAAGTGTCACATGTTTTGTAGTACACTGCCCCGTGTTTGCTTTCAGAAAATAATCCAAATCGCGGATGGCGGAATTGGATGAATAGGAATTTCTCCACGAACTAAAAGATCCGAGTCCATTAATGAGAATTCGTCTTCATGTACTAAGCCGCACCAAACGCAGGCAACGTCTCTCGCCCCCTGGAGGAACAACGCAAACACTCAATGCTGCTCATAGACTAGGGATAAACCAGACGGGACATTCCCATTGTGTGACGTCACGAAACATCGTTCTAGCGTGACCTCTACTGCGGGTCAGATTCGTCTACTGCTAGCCTTCCGCCATCTTGGTAATACTGTAGGCTAGTCTGTGGCATAGGCGATCTACGAGTTTGCCTGCGGCATGCAGTGTTTGGTTTATGCCACTCTCAGTTGAAAATGTACCAGAGGCATTCCGCTAAAATGAAGAGGTACCATAACAGCCAAACGTACCTGATAGTGTAATAATTCCCCTCTCCAGGTCTCGCTCCAGGTAGTAATCATCACCCATTTTCACGCTGGGTTGACCCAGATAATGACGTCGTGCTGTGAAAAGTCTTCAGCTCTGTTATATTCTGAAAATCATAACGGAACGGCTATTAGAGCAATTAAATTTTTGGGTTTTCTATGCTTAGTGAACTTTTTGAGAAAGTGCAAGGGTAAAGATTAGGGATATCATACTTAGCCCGGAACGCCATAACCAGTTGCTGCCAGCAAAATATACACCCAAGAAATAATGACAGAACTTGACTGTGTCTGATCAGACTTAGTGTGATACTGATAGGGTCTTCCCGGATTTACTAAGAAAATACAGAAAATTATGGTGCACACTTCTTGTCTGCCAGCGGCTGACTGTGCCGTTCCAGGCTTAGTGTGATACCACCCTTAGGCTCTTTAGCCACAGTAATCGTTTCGTTGCCGAAATGGCCACAGTAACCCCCTTCCTCCCGCCCCCCGCCCTTTTTAAAATTTTGTTTTGGAAGGTGCCCACAAATTGAGAGGAGAGAGACAGAGAGACGGAGAGAAAAAGAATGTGTCTGAGAGAGAAAAGAAAAGAGGGGGGCGGGAGGCGATGGGCCGAGTGAAGAGAGAGTGTGTTTGCGCGCGAGTGTGTGTGTTTTATGTGAAAGAGAGAAAGGGAGAGGGGACAGAAGAGAAAGAGACAGAAATTGAGGGACAGAGAATAATGAGAGAGAGAGAAAGAGGGGAGTGGGGGGGGGGGTGGATGGGCTAAAAATGTCCAGATTCGGTCAAATTAGTTATTTCAAAGTTTTTTTGTTTTTTTTAGCTAATTCTCTTTTCATTGATGACATAATAAAAACCAACAACATTCCTACTATGTATATATCATCTTATTCTGCAATTTGCTTGTTATTTATTGTTACGTGGGATTTAGCAAAATGCATAAATTATCTCTCTCCTCTCTCTCTCTCTCTCTCTCTCTCTCTTTCCCTCCCTCACTCCCCCCTCTCTCTCTCTCTCTCTCTCTCTCTCTCTCTCTCTCTCTCTCTCTCTCTCTCTCTCTCTCTCTCTCTCTCTCTCTCTCTCTCTCTCTCTCTCTCTCTCTCTCTCTCTCTCTCTCTCTCTCTCTCTCTCTCTCTCTCTCTCTCTCTCTGTTTGTGGCCACATTTTAATTTGGTTTGAAGTCCTACTGCAACATTATAGCTTCTCCGTTCTTTTTTAAAAAATTTTTTATTGTTATTATTATTATTTAAAATTTGCCCGTACCCTTTAAGTTGCCGGCACACTTAGTTTTAATTGGCAAATGTGTTAGATCTTCTAACATTTTACGACCCTTTTAAGTACTGTTATATTAGCGAATACATTATTTTGCCCCACAGGTATATTTTACGGGTCACCAAACTGGGTCATCCACCTCGGAAAGTTTAATAGAAACGGCATCTTGTTATTTTGAAGCATCAAACAATCTTATCCATCCATCCACCTATCCACCCATCCGTCCGTCTGTCCATCCGTCCGTTCATCCATCCATCTATCCATCCATCCACCCAGCCAGCCACCCACCCACCCTTTATACTAGCCCCCTTACTTTGCTTCTCACCACTCTCAAATTTTGCAAGTGCCCCTGAACCGCTCGAATCAGGTTTTTAGCTTGTAAAATGACTCCATACACGCTCAGTTGAAAAAAGCACAGTTCCATCTCCCCAAAACACGGTTTTTAAGGAAGTCCTGTGCTCAACAAATTGACCAATTGTGCCAATTGCTGCAACCTTAACGGTGCTTGCAGGTTTGTCTTGCTATGATGTAGGTCTACACAAAATGGGATGGTGATGCATAACATTTATATGCATTGTTATGTCACCCACATTCATGAAATCTGGCTTGTCAATGTTTTTCTGGACACCCAAACCGGTCGTGGGATTAGTTGTCATACTTAATTATGCTTTCATTGGAAACAGTAATTTAATTGCCTCTTGCCACACTAAAGAAACCGATTTTCACTTCAGCCGAAATGAAGCGAAACAAGAATCTGCAACCAGACTGCATTCGGCGAGAGTTCGATTTGGTGCAATCTGCATATATCAATAAAAGGGCTGTGCGAATATTAATGCACACGGGATCTGATTTTCTAATAGCGAAAATCATGTAAATAATCACCTCAGTATAATTGTGGTACCACAATGGAGCTAAAGTGCGAAACAATAAATAACCCTAAGCTACAGTGAAGACCTTGATCACTGATACATTTCGCTAGTAAATTCAATCAATTTTCGCGACTTTAGTTCTTGTTTGTTCCAACTCCACTGTTTGCACAGTTGAAAAATTTGACGTTTAAACGTTTGCGGCGTTATTATTATGATATGGGAAATATATATATCAGACTAAATCCGAACTGTGAAACAGCTTGATGAGCGCCAAAATGTATTTACAAAAGTGTCAAAGTATGCATTTGTTACACCTCTTCTATATACTAAAAAACCTCCAGTTATTTTTTTGTTTTTTGTTTTTTTTTTCAGAAAATGGAGATAGAGCAAACAAGAACGAAGGTCGCAAATTGTTAAACAAGATAGATCTATGTTCTATCAGCCTTTGTATTTCGCCTGGATGTCTGATCAAGGTTAACTTGCCCAATGGCCGAGATGAGTAAAAATCACCATGATAATCTAGGTCATTCATCGTTTCTTAGAAAAAATGTGCCCTATACACAATGAATCTATTAATAAAACAAATCGTTGTCCACCTCATATACGGACGTGTTGACAATTTCCGTAGTTTTGAGTTACGGCTATTGACCATTATCATTACATCCCTTTAGAATGACATGGTCCTAATTCCCTTCCATGACCTTTTGAGAAATTGATGATTGAAGTTTCATGTCCTCATAGCTTTTGATGATACGACTTTTTTTCTTATTTTTAGCAATACTTACAAATTACGCACCGAATCGTCTTGATACTTTGACACACAATGGACAAGGCCCGTGGAAGTAGTGTGTTGTGTGTAACTCATTTCAGCTAAAAAATCATAAAATGGAGCTGAACCTTGTCATTTTAAGGGGACAATTATTCATGGTGAGATCTATGTTCCCCTAAAGTGATGTAATATTTCTTTGATAACATTGAAATTACAAGCAATGACGATTTTGCCACACTCTTGTCTGTACATAAGAAATCTCACTCTAACCAGAACTTAGAAACCTTCTCCTGTGAAATGAAAGAATTGTTGATACACCAGTATGTGAGATGGAAGTCTGATTTGTGATTCACAAACACATTATTACAGAACGAATGGCAGTCTGGGCGAAATAATAATAATAGTTCGCCGCAAAAACCCTTCAAAAGGAATTTAAAAAGATATCAAAAGGTATCAAATCTTTCATAAAAGAAAATAAACCATTCAAAGTATGGCTTCCAGCAAAGGAACATCACAATGGCAGCTATAATTATTAGTTAGTTTGCACTTCCTGTGAGTAATCTTCCTTGAAAGAGAGAAACAAAAAAGTACTGTTCTATAGATACAATGTAATTTGAGCCGTTTCTGTCCAATCTGCCACTGTTGAACATCCAAGTAATTTTCTGTTTCCTAGTATAAATATATTAATTATATAATGAAACAACTATCTGTGTTTTGCTTGTAAATATTTCGTTATCAAACATGTAACAGTTGGTTGCAATCCGTAAGGTGCATGCTGTCAGCCTAGCAACTTTAATAACCATTTGAAAGTTGTGAGGCTGCATATCATCACGTAGCTGACATACCTGTAGCGTATTCATTACTGCATTGAAATGAAAGTGACAACAACTAAACTAATCGAACTCCCCCCCCAAAAAACAAGTATGTGACAGAAGATCGTTGTCGCGAATGCGATTTTGGACAAACCTTTCCCAACTCTAATTCGTGAAATAACACAGGAAATCAATGGTTCAAAGTATGTTTAGAACTCATGATGGGAGATAATTTGATGATAATGTTTTTGCTTTTGAGGTCTGTGAGGAGGAAGGATGAAATACAAACTACCTTGCACACAGGGAATTTTCCAGTTTGAATCATGCTCTCTAAATGCAGCGAATGTAATGATGGGCAGAATTTTGCGACAAGGATTTTCTGCCACCGTTTCATTTGTCAGTAACGTGAGATGACAAAACTTATGTATACTTTACCTTTCAGTGAATGCACTTGAAATTTTGGCAGAACTGTCGTCAGCCGACGAATCAATGGACATTAAACTAATCCAACATGACCAGTTAAAAAACAACTCACTCACACATAACGGCAGAACAAGTTGTGTTGTTCTCTGAGCAACGTGAGTACGTCAAAACATCCCCCCAATACAAACTAAAACTGCTCACACCGGATCAGCGAAGGCGCCAGGTGTTCGGCTATCTGTCCTATGGAGGTAGGTCTGTTCTATCGATTTTCATCACCACAACGAACACTACCGAACGTCACCACCACTCACTGTTCAGCGGGGTCTACATCATGCAGACGCGAATGTCGTGCATACGTTTGTGGCCAGCGTGTTCGTGCAGGGCAAGTAATAATAAATGCGGTATAATGAGAGAGTACCATAAATAAAAACATGTTTATATGTATCGCGACATCTAAATTCCTGAAAAATGTGGTCACTTGCCTAACTCAAATTCAAAGTATGGTAGTGCCCGTCATGCCTCCCCTGAGCTCTCTCTTTCACTCATGAACATCAAACACAGTCAGGCCACGGACCTGCTCACTCTATGTATATTATGTTTACACAATGAGTAATGAATATATTATTTGGGGAGCGGTTATTGTGGCCAATGGACTAAAGAGTTTATAAAAATAGGTTATTTGCACTGCGTTCAATTTACGAATTGATTACTCTATTTCGCCAGTTAGAAGGTTATTGGCCCATTGACCAAAACTAACCCTATTACCTATTCCTAACTCGGTCCTAACTGTAACAATTCCGAAAACAAAAACAAACAAACAAAGATCGGCTTATAGGGGAAATCCGAGCGACCAGTTGGCCAGTGTTTAGGTCTTTGTTTCAGTGTTTTTATTTTTCTTGTCCTTGTGTGTGTGTGTGTGTGTGTGTGTGTGTGTGCGTGCGTGCGTGCGTGCGTGCGTGCGTGCGTGCGTGCGTGCGTGCGTGCGTGCGTGCGTGCGTGTGTGTGTGTGTGTGTGTGTGTGTGTGGTAGAGATTAGTTTTTTTTGGAGAATTTTGCCCGGGCAGCGACCTTTTTCGGCCTGCTCTTCTCGACTTTCAACTGCCAAGGTATCTTTAACGTGCGCAACGTGCACACAGGGCCCTCCGAGGTTTTCGTCCTTATCTGAGAAGACTAGGTGCTCGATCCTATCTACCATAGGATCGGGGACAGGAATTCAACTCCACCCCCTCCCAAATAATTCCAACATGCCTGCACTGACCGAGGATCGCACTCGGTTCTTTCGGCATGAAAGGTGAGCATCTTGCTTCTGGGCCAGTTGGCCAGAATAGTTATTCCGTATTTTCATACAAACGGATAAAGATGTCAGAGATCTTTTCTTACTTTTTTTCGTTATTGTTGTTGTTATTGATATTGCTGTCAGGGCCGTCTTAACATCATCATGGGCCCCTGGACAGATTCTATTGTGATACTCGGGATTTTCTTCCAAGTTTCAAAAACCTATGTAAATTTGCATGCGTGGGGGCCCCCTAAACCCTCGGGGCACCGGGGCAACTGTCCCGTGTGTCCATGCGTTAAGGCGGCTTTGATTGCTGTTGTTGTTGGTGTTGTTGCTTTTGAGGTCTGTGAGCAGGAAGGATGAAATACAAACTACCTTGCACACAGGTCATGTCCTTAAGTGAGCCATTGTTCGCACGTGAGCAGCAAGGGCAGGCTCTGACATAATATAATGATTACTGTCACGAGTGGAGTGAGTGCAATTAAGGGGATTGCTACAGAGCGGGTGTAGAGTAAGAAAGGCTCACAGTAGACAGCAAGTTAAGCGTGCTGTTGTGAGTAGTGGGGGCGGGGTCTGAAGGAGGCGAAAGCGCGGTATTACTATCACTGCAAGTTAGAAGGTCCTAGGGATCGGACCTGTGAATAAAAGCCCATCGGGCGGACATAAAGGGGAAGCAGTCGAGAAGACTAGTGAGAGTCTTTCCAGTTATGACTGGTATGTAGAACGTTGATTGATTATTATGATTGATGTATTATATTATATTCGTCTATTACCATGATGTGAATAAGTATATGTGAGGAATGTGGAAGTCCTTGATATTGGATATAGCAATGTGCGCCACGAGCGATAGATGAAAGTGAGTTCATGGATTTGTAGCGCGAGTGAGTAGTGTGTACTCCGATGGAAGTGTGTTACCGTAAGATGTGTGGTGAGTGAAAGGTGAACTAGTGTGTGTACGCTTCATGGATTGTAAGGAGAGGTGGAGTGAATAGAAATGGTAGGGTATTATACCAATGTAATGTTATTCTTGTAGGTGTCGGGGACGGGCCGAAGAGCCACCTCGATGAGCACAAGTGATAGGCCAGCATAGGGCCGGAGGCCGCACATAGGCCAGAAGCGAGGCTGTCAGTGCAGGACAGTAGAGGCACATAAAGTCGCGGCAGGCAGGCCACGGACAGGGACGTAGATATGAGAGTGAATGAGATACTATATTGTTGCCATGTTGATAGGCTAGTGAACTGATACTATGTTGTTGCCATGTTGATGGCTATGGAAATAATAATGTGTTATTGCCCTGCTGAGGTGCTAGGGGAGTGCTAAGGTGTATGATAATAGGGAGGGGGATATTGAGAGACTGCGGTGCCAGTAAATTATTAATGTACTATTAAGACCCTGAGGGGGGAGGCTGAGGCCGAAGTGCCTTTAGGAGTAACTACCGGATTGTGGATCCGAGGGAGAGTGTGTGTGAGAATAAGGCCGTTGTACGGCAGTCATTTCAATAATATAATGTATGTAATTGCGCTATTATATGTATAATTATGTTTAATAAATGTGTGAGTCTGATGGGTTGTTCTGTTAAGTGTTAAACTTGTTTGTTCGTGATTGTTGTCCTGTCATACTTATTACATCTCCCAGTCTGGGATTTGTGACAATGGGGGCTCGTCCTGTTTACCTGTGGTCATTTTGACATTGTGTATTCGTTATATCTAGTTGTTTTTCTGTTGTGCTAGGAATTCATGCTGTTGTCTTTGTTCGTCGGATGAATGGAAATTTCATGATATGATTTATGTATGTTTATGAATAATAATATGTATTGATGCATGTATTGCTATGAATAGGTATTAATGTGTATTTAAACTTTCCAGAGTGTGTGCGTGCAGCCTGAGGAGACGAGCAGCCAGAGCTCCGATTAAAGGGAGGAGTTTTACTCAAAATTTCAAAAATTGAAAGTTAAGTGAAGCTGAAATTTTGTGCTGTTCCTTTAATCTGTCTTTTTCCCTGTTTTTGCTGTTTTTGTTGTCGTTATAGGTTATACGGGCGGTGGCGCGGGTTTGCTGTGGTGAGCGTAGTTTGTCCTCTTCGGGAGGTGGGCTAATCTAGGAACTTCGTTCATCACAGTGAACAGTTCTGTAGGGACCTGTATTTTTGTTTAGATTGTGCCGTTCTATCTTCCTCGTGTTTTAGGAAGACGTTTCTCTTGTCCTTCTCCTCCCTATCTGTAGATACGTTCTTTTTTTTCAGACTCTGTTCTTGTTCGTACCTTGTTGTGTAATCGGCGTAGAGGTTGCATTTTTTTTTCCATTATATTTTCTTTTTTACGTCTTTGTCCTAGTCTGGTTCGTTGTCCTTGACGTCCTTGTGGTCTTTCTACTGAATTTCCTTATTCTTGTCTTTTCTATTTTTTTTTTTATTATTAATAGTGCTATATATTTTATAAATATAGAATTAGTTAGGAAGTACGTAAATTTCTGAATTGTATTCGAGACAAGTGGGTGTTGCTATTATAGTGACATAGTTTCAGGTCTCTGGTTAGTGATCATACCGACAGGGTAGCCGTTTTCATAGTATACATACCATAACCATAAATCTGTGAAATGGCGGAACTCCAACAACTAATGAAGTTGGGTAAGGAACTTGGCCTTGAGGGAGACGAGCTACGCGGCTGGATTAAAGAACAGCAGGCAGAAATGCGCGATGAGCGTGCTAAGGATAGAGAGCGAGAGGAGCAGGAGAGGGAGTTAAAGTTAAAGGAGATAGAGGCGCAAGTAAAGATTGCGGAATTAGAAAGCAAAAAGAATGCGCCAACAGAAACAGTTGAGCGGCAGGTACACAACAAAGGTGGCGTTAGGATTAAGCTCCCTACGTTCGACGACCGGAAGGACGACATAGACGCCTTCCTTTACAGGTTCGAACTGAACGCACAATTGCAATGGGGGGAAAATAAGGAATTATGGGCCACGTACCTGGCATCGCTATTGCAGGGGCGAGCGTTAACATACTTTAAAGAGCTACAGCGCGAAGACGTACAAGATTACGATAAGCTGAAGGCTTTGCTGCTTCGCCGATTTGCGCGTACCGAGGAATACTTCCGGGAGCAGTTTAGGCGAGCACGTGCAGATACCAGGGAGGACTTTGCTGCCTTCGTCGCGAGACTAACTGAGTATTTCGCGAACTGGGTAGGCTTGGCGCATGTGGGCACGGATTTCGCTAAACTGAAAGATCTAATGATCCGTGACCAGCTGTACGCGTCGTGCCACAAAGATCTGGTGGCTTTCCTGAAAGAGAACGAACCCGCGACGGTGCAGGAGGCGTCTAAGTTGGCGGAAGCATACCGTACGGCACATCCGTCCAAACCAGTCGCCAGGGCGTACGTCCAAGATGCTGGGTACGTCGCCGCTGTCGAAGGGTCGCCGGCAGGACTTGGGGACAGGTCGCGTCAGCGTGGTGCCTATAGCGGGCAAGCCCAGGGGCAGCGTAGGGGCTATCACCAATCACCGGCGTATGGATCCGGTAAGTTTGACCGAGCAGGAGGGCTAGGTCGCGGTAATGGCCGGGGGCGAGTTGTGACCTTTGCCGAGGACCGACGGCATAGGGACTCTAGTTCCGGTCGCGAGGGGTCACGGGGACCCAGGCCTAGAGCAGCACAGGGAGCGGAGTGTTGGACTTGCGGACGCGTGGGTCACTTTTCGCGCGAGTGTAGGGCCGCGAAGTGTTGGAACTGCGGAAGAGCAGATCACATCAGCGTGAACTGCCCTGCAGGTAGGATAGCGGCGAACGTGGACAGTAGCTCCAGTCCATGTTCCCCAAATAAATTTCATCATGCGGCTGCGTGCGTTACATCGGACAACGGAGGCGGACAATATTCTAAGTGTCCCAGTTGTGAGAAGTTATTATCTTCCGGTGTTTTACCTTGTGGGAGAAAGATCCCCGTTATAAATTCATGTCATACAGGAGGTGGTCTTAGGGTTTATCCGGGGTTTGTTGGGGACGAACCGGTCTCGGTTTTACGAGATACAGGATCTACCGTTGTGGGAGTGCATAGGGACTGCATTCGGGATTCACAGCTTACAGGTGAGACTGTCCCGTGCATCCAATTTTCGGGGGCCATTGAGAAATTACCCATGGCAAAAATAATGATAGATACACCTTTCCTTAGCGGGGAAGTCGAAGCAGTCGTTGGTTGTTTTCCAGGCGCCCAGCTCATCATTGGGAATGTATCACGGGTCGTTTCCCCTTCCGATGAGAACGTGCAAGCATGGTCGCAATCAAAAGGTATTGACTTTTGCGCCGCGGTCGAAACACGTCGACGGGTAACTGATAAAGATAAGATGAGACCTTTGGCGACGCCAGCGATCAACCTAGATATCACGCCAGAGCGCTTGGCGAGATTACAAAGGGAGGATCCATCATTAAACCCATGTTTTGGGGAAGCGCGAACCGAGAAAACGAGGAGATATAAGAACGGGTCGTCCTCCTTTTTTGTCCAGGGGGGCATTCTGTTCCGTATGTATGTCACAGTGGCTTCCGTTCAAAAGCAGGTCGTCGTGCCACAGTCGTTGATTGCTACAGTATTGCGTCTGGCCCATGATGTTCCATTAGCGGGTCATATGGGAAGTGCTAGAACCAAGGAGAGAGTTCTGAAAGATTTTTATTGGCCATCGATACATAGAGATGTACGGCTGTATTATAAGACGTGCAGTGCGTGCCAAAAGACGACGCATAAGGGTCGTACAACCCAGACTCCTCTTCAAAAGATCCCCACGGTTTCGGAACCGTTTAAAAAGGTTTCGATAGACCTTGTTGATTTAAGAGAAAGACTATCTTCAGCGCGCACTATAGCGGAAGAAGCTTCTGGTATCGCTTCGAAAAGAGCAAAAGACTATAAAGATAGAGGTTCCAAACTGAGAATTTTTAAGCCAGGAGACAAGGTTCTGTTGTTGTTACCTACGGACCATAATAAGTTATTGATGACATGGAAAGGTCCTTATGTTATTGAGCGAATTGTTTCGAAGGTAGATTACGCTATCCACATTGATGGATCAGTTAAGGTTTTCCACGTTGATATGCTGCAGAGGTTTCATGAGAGACCAGAGTATCTGTATTCTCATACTGGTATTGAAGGACATACCTAATGTCGTGTCATTCTTTGATGATATAGCATGCCATACGTCGACATGGTCTGATCATATTCAGACACTAACAGTAATTTTTCAACGATTACGCCAGTTTGGGCTAACTGCTAAACCCGCAAAGATGGATTTGGCATGTCCAGAGATAATATTCTTAGGACATATTGTGGGTAGAGGTGTTCAGAGACCTGAAGAAACAAAAATTGACAAGTTAGTAGGGTTGCAAATCCCTAAAACAAAGAAACAAGTCAGAAGCTTAGTGGGAATTTTAAATTATTACAGAAAGTTCATTCCAAATTTTTCCTCCTTGTCATCTTCTCTTACTGACCTTACTAAGAAGGGACAACCCGATAAGGTCCAGTGGACGTCTGAATGTCAGACATCATTTGATAATTTGGTGACAGCATTATCATCGTCACCCATTCTGATATTACCCGATTTTCGATCTAATTTTATCCTCAGAACGGATGCGTCGGACTCTGGTGTCGGCGCTTGTCTTCTACAGGAGAAGAACGAATGTCTCCATCCTGTATGTTATGTCAGTAGGAAGTTATTGCAGAGAGAAAGAAAGTATTCTGTGATAGAGCGTGAGTGTCTTGCCATTGTGTGGTCCGTCCAGAAACTAGGACGTTATCTCATGGGACGAGAATTTTGTATCCAGACAGACCACAAGCCACTGACATTTTTGTCGAAGAATCGTTCGTCCAGCCCACGCTTGTCTAGATGGGCATTGGCTTTGCAGCCGTATACCTTCGTTATTCAACCAATTCCAGGAACCAGCAATCATATCGCCGACTACCTTAGTCGAGCCTAGGGGAAGATTTCAGGAGCTTATACATCGGAGGACAGGAACATTGACAGGATCTCTGTGAATGAGTCGACTTTAAAATATTGACATTATAAATATGATATGAAGAATGGTTGATAGGTTGAATGGCTTTTGATTCTGTATTAAGTATTGTGGTTAGTTAGCTATTCATGATGTGACACATATATGCATATTTCAGGCCATATTGATCCCCATATTTTCCCCTGATTTCGGTATTTTATATACTAGGGGAACTGCCAGGTCATTCTTCTAGTGTAGGTATTGCTCACGCTCACTCGTTGACAGTCATCTTGATGCGATTTGAAATTAATTGCATTAATTTTTTTGGGGTGGGGGATGATGTCACGAGTGGAGTGAGTGCAATTAAGGGGATTGCTACAGAGCGGGTGTAGAGTAAGAAAGGCTCACAGTAGACAGCAAGTTAAGCGTGCTGTTGTGAGTAGTGGGGGCGGGGTCTGAAGGAGGCGAAAGCGCGGTATTACTATCACTGCAAGTTAGAAGGTCCTAGGGATCGGACCTGTGAATAAAAGCCCATCGGGCGGACATAAAGGGGAAGCAGTCGAGAAGACTAGTGAGAGTCTTTCCAGTTATGACTGGTATGTAGAACGTTGATTGATTATTATGATTGATGTATTATATTATATTCGTCTATTACCATGATGTGAATAAGTATATGTGAGGAATGTGGAAGTCCTTGATATTGGATATAGCAATGTGCGCCACGAGCGATAGATGAAAGTGAGTTCATGGATTTGTAGCGCGAGTGAGTAGTGTGTACTCCGATGGAAGTGTGTTACCGTAAGATGTGTGGTGAGTGAAAGGTGAACTAGTGTGTGTACGCTTCATGGATTGTAAGGAGAGGTGGAGTGAATAGAAATGGTAGGGTATTATACCAATGTAATGTTATTCTTGTAGGTGTCGGGGACGGGCCGAAGAGCCACCTCGATGAGCACAAGTGATAGGCCAGCATAGGGCCGGAGGCCGCACATAGGCCAGAAGCGAGGCTGTCAGTGCAGGACAGTAGAGGCACATAAAGTCGCGGCAGGCAGGCCACGGACAGGGACGTAGATATGAGAGTGAATGAGATACTATATTGTTGCCATGTTGATAGGCTAGTGAACTGATACTATGTTGTTGCCATGTTGATGGCTATGGAAATAATAATGTGTTATTGCCCTGCTGAGGTGCTAGGGGAGTGCTAAGGTGTATGATAATAGGGAGGGGGATATTGAGAGACTGCGGTGCCAGTAAATTATTAATGTACTATTAAGACCCTGAGGGGGGAGGCTGAGGCCGAAGTGCCTTTAGGAGTAACTACCGGATTGTGGATCCGAGGGAGAGTGTGTGTGAGAATAAGGCCGTTGTACGGCAGTCATTTCAATAATATAATGTATGTAATTGCGCTATTATATGTATAATTATGTTTAATAAATGTGTGAGTCTGATGGGTTGTTCTGTTAAGTGTTAAACTTGTTTGTTCGTGATTGTTGTCCTGTCATACTTATTACATCTCCCAGTCTGGGATTTGTGACAATTACTCCCTTGCACAAGCCAATTATGAGAATGGCAGTCAGCAAAATGCATGTTACTTTCACATAATTATGACCATGCAACAGTGAAGTAAGCAGATGAAAGGAATGCCTTGCATCTATAATGATATGAGCATTTGAAAAACTGTTGAAGAAACGAATACCGCACTCTGACGCTTTTGTCATCTGTTCACATAATGGACAGCTGTTCGCCTAAGGACAGCACATACATGTCTATTTACTTTTCATCATAATTATCTCATTATATGAAAAGAAAATGGGATGAGTTAGATCTGGGGCAAAACTTGAAAAAAAATAATGCAATCCCTACCCTCGCCCCCCCCCCCCCCCCAAGAAAAAAATGCCGTCGGGCGCTGCATTGTTGCGACGTTGTGTCTGCTCCAATTGTAACTGGGTTGCAATGACACTGGCAAATTTACCAAACGGGATCAGGTATACAAAATACAAAAATTCAAAATTATAAGATTAATCTACCATTTCTACAACGAATTCCATAATTTTACTTAACAAATATTGGCTGAAACTGATCAAAGACTGGCGAAAAAGTGGTGATATCACATACAATTTGGGTCCTTTTTCACTATTTTGTGGATTTTTATTTTGGTAATCTAAGCTATTTGGGCCAAAGTACTCACAATTGAAAAACTGAGATGTCTTTTTACCAACATGATCGTGTCCAATTTCTAAAAAAAAGTTATTGTGATCATGTTACCAAGGCAACGGTTGTTGTGGGCAATCAGCTGTAACTAATCCTAACCCCAACCCTCGCCAGAACGAGACAACAAACAAGCAAACAAACATACAACCATCTTCCCTGTCGAAGACCAGTGTAATATCCCCTTGGCCAGCGGCCATCCCTACATGGCTCTAGGTTTGTTTTTTCATGGTTGAAATAAAAATATAATAAAATGAGATGTAATCATTTTTTATTTCAGCCGAGCGAAAAAGGCGTAGCATTTAGGACAGAGCACTTGAACTAAATGTGAGAGACTCGAGCTGGCCAGTGGGACCGTAAGTAGGAAAACGCTCGAGTGGATTTTGGAGCGGAGAAAAGAGTCACTTATGGGGATGCCCTGTGTGCCAGGATTCACTAAACCAGACCAAACCAAATCTAGGTTCAAATTCCACACGGGCCCTTGTGGGGGGGGGGGGGGAGGGGGGGAGGAAATGGGTGAGGGAAGGGGGTCCAACGCACAGACTAATAAATCAACCAGACTGGAAACACAAGCTTCGGGCTGTGTCGTTTTTTACGGAAGTTAATGAGATGCGGCCGTATAACCAACATGGCCGCTGCTCGGGAAATTCCTATTCCAGTTCTATCTGCAGTAGAAATTTCTTTTTATTTGTCAAGATTGGTTGTACATGTATTAATAATGCATTAACTTGCCCATCTTTTCATTTTATTATCTACAGCTGCCTTTTTTTTATTGTTATAAATGATGACCGTATGGACTTTTAGCGACCGCTGCATTGTAGCTATGCTGAAGCGTCGGTCGCAACCGTAAACCTACAATGGCGGACCTTTCGCTGTTTTGTGACGTCACACAATGGGCACATCCAGTCTGGGTATTTTATTAGTCTTTGGTCCAACGTAACCAGTGTATTATCCGGAGTATATTAAAAGGCACTCACTCATTGGTGACGCGGTGTGGCGGTGATATACAATAACCTCAATGAGCTGGAAATGCCATAAACCTCAGCAAAACACTGGCATTGAGGAGGTGTGAAAAATATTCACTGTGGTCTTGCAGTTCTTGCTGTTGTTTTTTCTTCTTTTAATACCTTGCTGTAGACATAGCCTGGAGTGCTTGAAAGATTTATGATCATGATACAGTTTTGCTCAATATGGGAAGAAACAGGTGTCTTGAAGGGGACTGGCTGAGATGAGGGGGAACGGGGGTGTGTGGAGGATCAGGCAAATGAGTTGTAAAAAGGAGAAAAACTCAGGGTTAAGGTAAAATGTCTAGCAAGAAGTAAAAACTAGAGAGAGAGAGACCTGCATACAAACAGAAAGAGAGAGAGACAGACAGAGAGACAGACAGACAGACAAATAGACAGACTGACGGACAGAGAGAGGAGAGGGGCAGACAGACAAACAGATAGGAAAAGGTGAAAGAGAGAGACTATTAAGAGAGAAAGAAAGAAAGGTAGTGAGAGAAAATGGGGGAGAGAGAGAGAGAAAGAGAGAGAGAGGGGGAAGACAAGTGAGAGAAAAGAGGGGGACAGACAAGAGGGAGAGAAAGAGAGAGGGAAACTGAGAGGAGAGAGAGTGAGAGGAGAAAGGGGCAAAGTGATAGAGAAGGAGAGAAAGAAGAAAAAGGAGAGAGAGGAGGAGAAAGGAGGCGAGAGGAGGCGGAGAATGGGAGAGAAACCCCAATTACTCATCACGTATTATATAATTTTGCATTTATTTCAGTTCCCAGCATTCACAGCACGGGGACCTGTCGAGATTCCCGAGATATGTTCCAGGAGAGAGAACTGACGATATATTTATCAGGGTGATTCCCCTTCCACCAGAAAAGTGCCAGTTCCTCTGTACCTTCCACTTGGAGCTCGCCTAGGCTGATTTTCTGCTTGAACTGCCAAATGTTTGGCTAACCGATAGTGTGAGGGTCGAAACAATAATAAACAGTGTAGAAATCTACATTGAATCAGTTGGTTATAAAGGGAGTAAAGTGCAAGCGTGTTATCCAGACACAGGATACTGATATGAATCAATTCGTCATATTCCGTCCGTCGTCTTGCGCGTGTATCAATCATCGATGTCAACAATGCAACAGTTCGCACCACACCCCTTCATAATTGAACGAAAAAGAGTAGTGCTCACCGTATTTACGCGTGCCCATTTGTGGACATATTATTATATCATTAAATTATAGTGTGAGAAGGAATGGTTCGCCTCGGTGCTCTGTGTCTCGGCCTTTACTTTGCAGTTTTTATGCATTTTATTTTAAATGTAAATGTGGATTTATTATGTCGGTTAAACAAAGTAATAAAAATAAAAATTAAAATGAGGCTGCCCACGAGCACAGAGGCTGCGCACCTACCAGTAACAATTTGGAAAGTAGGTCACCACTAATCCATATAATCTATTCAACGTATCTTGTGCACGGGGTCGTACGTAGGTGTGATAAACTTTGCGCGTGAGTAGTTGGGGGACACGATAATATTATTTAATATTGGGAATTACAAGCTACGCTGGTCGAAACGGAAGTGTGTGTATGTGTGTGTGTGTATGTGAGAGAGAGTGTGTGCATGTTACAATAATGTCGTCATCTTGATCGTAATCTGTGCACAGTTGAATTATGCCCTGCGTGTCAGGTCAATGTGTTTTAGTTAGGGAAGCATATTGTGTGCACTGTTAATTTTGTTAATTTAGTTAATTTATCAGTGTGTGTGTATATATGTGTGTGTGCGCGCTATGTATCATACTTTCTGCTTCTGTAACTGTATTGTTATGTATTCAATGATCAAAACAAATTTCCTTGTACAAGGACGAATAAAATTTATCTTATCTTATCTTATCTTATCTTATAGGTATATGAGAGTATGGGTATGTGTGTGTGTGTGTGTATGTGTGTGTGTTGTCCTGTCTATCCAATGAGATGCATGCATTCTGTCGATGAATAGCAGTTGTTTTCTTTAAATACTAGATGAGGTATCCTCCACTACGCGGAGTAAACTCTTGCATACACACTCTCGCTCACTCTCTCTCTATCTCATAATTTACAGTATTGTTTTAGAACTCATGCGCGCCAGGGCACCACGCACCAAACTGACCAGGTGTCAAATGCAGTCTCCAGCGGAATGGACTCATCAAAGAGCACAAAAATAGATCATTATATTTTACATTTTTACAACTTTTTTAAAAATTGTCTGAAACTTGAAAACACACATTCGGTCAATACAAAAACGAATGGGTTAGATGATTTAACACTTGCGAAAACTGATTTCATAATTTTTGAAACTGTTATTAATTTATTTTTTGAAAAACAAACAAACAAACAAAAAAACAACGAAGTGAAAATTGCATCACAGTAGATTACTCCCATGACTTTTTTTTTCACATGTAGATGAAGTACCCGGCATTGGCCAGAATAAATCTGTGCTTCAACCTTTCCTCTCTCTCTCTCTCTCTCTCTCTCTCTCTCTCTCTCTCTCTCTCTCTCTCTCTCTCTCTCTCTCTCTCTTCTCGCGCTCGCTCTCCCTCTCTCGAATAATAATTCTCTCCCAACCTAGTGTCCCAACGCGCCTCCCCTTTTTTTTTCTCTCTCTCTTTGTGTGTATATGTGTGTGTGCGCGCGTGCGTGTATGTGTGTGTTTGTGTGTGTGTGTACGCGCGACAGTAAAAAGCGTTGTTTTTAAGGTGAAGTCTGTTAGATGATAATGAAAGAAGAATTTTAATCGAAAGTCAAGACAGAATTTGTTTCGAATGATTTAGTCTTTGTAAATCCGGTGGGCGGGGGGGGGGGAGACGGGGGGTGGGGGTGCGGGCGGTTAGGCCACACATTGCCTTGGTATCTGGTACTAGCTTGGTATATTCAGTGTCTTAATTAACAACTGTGACGTCCTATGAGGAGAACTTAAATTGTCGAATTTTTAGTCTCTTATAATTCATCTGAATTATTATTATTATTGCTATTATTATTATTCCTAGTTGGCCCGCTGTCTTAGAGGAATACACAAATATGATTTTTAAAATTGAGCTTCGATCACCTATGTGTAAATTGAGGCGCAGAACAAAATTCCTGTCAGACTTGTTTATCGTACTCCAAGAAATAGCGTCTTCTTTTTTCCGGCTCAAAATATGGAAACACTTTCTCCTGTTCAACTCAGTTCTGGCTCAAAATCAACGACAGCATTAAAAATACAGCGAAAAGACCTTTAAAAATGTGTCCACGTATACCTCTACGTTTTTCTATGCATGATACGATATTTCGTAGAATTTAAGGCCAGAGCTCTAGGTTTAAAAGCCTTTCATGATTACCTTGGAGACTTTACTTCCTTTGCAGTATGATTACTACACGACCCCGAGCAAGATAAATCTTGCAAATTCTTTATAGCAAGCCCAACAGCACATCTAGATCTCAGTAACATTTATAAAGGCATTTCGATTCGATGCAAAGATTAACAGAACTTATTGTTACGCCACAGTTCTTTGCTGAATGCACACACTATGATAAAGACGATTTTTGACCAGGGATGTGCAAAGAGAGGCGAAGAACGAAAAATCTGGTCATACTTTTCGACTGTACTTGACGAAAATGTGTCTCTGTTTTGCGGCTCGAAAAATGTTAAACACGGAATTTTGTCTAAAATGAATGTGTGCACGTAATTTATCAGTAAAAATTGAAACAGTTACGTACAGCAAAATTTCAGAATTTTAACCCCCTGATCACCATATTTTCAGGCGAGAGAGAGATAGACAGAGAGAGTGAAAGAAAGAGAGCGAGAGAGGGGGGAGGGGAGAGAGAGAGAGAGAGACAGAGAGACAGAGACAAAGAGAGTGTGAGAGAGACAGGGAGAGAGAGAGACAGAGACAGAGAATGAGAATAAGGATTTGCACAGTTGTAATACAGCGGACAAAATTTGCTTTTCCCTTCTGGTTTTTGACCCCTCTAAATTTGTTGACTACCAAAAATTCGCTTATCTTTGTGAATTTTTTTGCTTCCGAAGTCTCTTGGAACACCTGTCTGAATTCTGGTTTCTTATCTTATCATTTGGTCATTATGGTCTAGGCTGTATAATTTAGTATTTGTCTACTACTTTAATCCCATTTGGGAAATTTGCAGCCCAGTTACAACTGGAGCAGGCACATGGTGGCCACAGTGCAGTGCCGGTCGGCGGTGTTTTTTGTTTTTTTTGGGGGGGTGGGGGTCGGGGGGAGGGAATTTTCTATTTAATTTTGCCCGGGTAGCGGCCTGTTCGGCCTACTCTTTTCGATTTCCAACTTTCAAGGTATCTTTAACGTGCACACGGGCCCTCCGAGTTCTTTTCGTCCTTATCCGAGAAGACTAGGTACTCGATGCTACCTACCATAGGATCAGGGACAGGAAAATATGAGCAAGAATCCCAAACTTCCAACATGCCTGCACCGACAGGGATTTGAACCCGGTACCATCGACATGGGAGGCGAGCACCTTGCCTCTAGACCACGGCTTTTCCTTGGAGAGAGAAATAAAGAAAAGAAAAGAGAGAGAGAGAGAGAGTGTGAAAGAGAGAGAGGGTGGGGGGGGGGGAAGGAGACCAGGAGAGAAAGTGAGAGACAGAGACAGACGACACACAGACAGACAGACAGAGTCTCAACACAGGACCAAGCGCAGATGTCCAGCTGTCACGTTCTCACTTTCCCTTGAGTTGTCTTGAAGTCTACACAAAGATTTCCGTCTCCTCTTCGGTCTCGTTATCTCTGATAACTTTGTTATCTGTTGTTGTAGTTGTAGAAGAAGCTGTTGTTGTTTTTTTTCTTCAACAAAACAGCTTATAATTCTTATATAAAAATCGGAAATAGGCCATGTATCTTATGAAACAGACAAATATAGGGCATGAAAAACATTACTTAAAATTTAAAACAGTGGTTCTCAAAGTGGGCGATATTTCTCCTCAGTTGGGGGCTGGGGTGGAGGTGGAGAGGGGATTGGTTTCCAGGGGGGCGAAAAAGGGCGACAAGGCGAAAAAAATGAGGAGGGGGTGGTGATGGGAGGAGGCGAGTTCGGAGGCCCGGCTAGTCGAGTGGTGATGTCAGGACATTGAATTTCAATTAAAAAAACAACTCAAAACACTTTACTAGTGTCATTGGAACCAGAGAGTACGTATTTATAGAGAGGTTTCATTATTGGTTGATTTGCACTGCGAGACACGGGCGGCTCTGCGAAACCGTTATTAGCATGGAGCGGAAAGTAGGTCGCTGCGGTAAACAATACCCGTGTGTGCATTTCCGCGAGGCCTAAGAACTAACACACGGCTCTAAATAGTTTCAATCAGCCCCAAAATATGAACAAACCACAGTAAAACAGATATGCACACCATCTTTGGTGAAGACGGTCTCTTTCAAATCTTCAATTTCATATTTACCGCAGCGACCTAGTAATATTTATCGTGTGTGTGTGGGGGGGGGGGAAGCGGGGGTGGTGGATTTGAGTGAGTAAATGGGTATGTGTGTGTGAGTGAGTATGTGTGTATGTGTGGGTCTGAGAGTGACTGAGTATGTGTGGATGTGTGTGAGTAAGTGGGTGTGTAGGGGCGTGTGAGTAAGTGTGTATGTGGGTTTGTGTGGATGTATGTGTAACAGCTGAGGTTGTTCTAGCACGTTATAGTAGGGGGGAGTTAGTTGATCTAACTACAACCCTTTAGAAAACGAAACTATTACAGCTGTAAAATAAATAAACACGAGATCCGACGATAGATTAAATAATACTAAAGTTTAATAACTGTATAGTGAACAATAAATTACTAGGAAGACGCCAGCGAAACCAAATATCTACGCCACACAAAAGGAAACTCACTTACTCACCCCCCAACCACTCACACAGGTCTATATATATAAACATTCCTACAGAAAGTTCCCGAAATAAACGTTACCTTTGCCCTCGCACAAACTAACCAATCACGCATCAATACGTCATCAGGTTACATCACTCAAGGCCAAATCTGGCGTAAACATCCGTCTCCACAATGTTATCGAATGTTCGGGAACATACTAATATTTACTGAACGAGTCAAAACACTGACAACAAGCGAGCGAGGAAAAAAACTACTCACTAGAAAAGAAGGTCAGGTCACGGAGTACAGTACACTCTGGCGGTTGTCAAATGAACACATGCTCACCAGTGTAACACGAAAACGGGGGAGGGCAAGGGATAGCCTGCAGATGCTACACAACTCCCCAATTTAAGTTGAATATTTTTCAACTCCAAAACATTATTCAGCGTCTGCAATATCTTGAAATAATCTTATAGCACTCCCAATCTCACAAAGGTAGTTGCTAATTCTATTACAATTAATAACAATTTCAGTGTCTTCCCGAATGTCATCACAAATACAATACAATGCAGTGTACTTTGTATCACTAATACCATAACTAATACGATACCGTCATTGCTTCCCAATAGTAAACATTAGGCCTACTAGTCAAAATAACACAACGCCACCACTGTGGTGAAACAATGGTCAATGATATTATTACAAATCATATAAGGTGAAACGATGGCCCATCGTTTACACAATGCTTCGTGCACGAATCATAGCATATAACTTGTTGTACATAACATGGTTATCTCAAAAATGTATAACTCATACGTACAATGGCCAAAAATGCCAATACATACCGACCACTGGTTAGGGTCTTTCTTCATCATATTAGGTCAAAACAAGTTACAACATTGCAATATAACACAAACACTGCTTGCTCGCAGTCCCCATTTGGGTTACATTTTCCAAAAATTACACCAAGTTCCATTGGTAACTAATATGACATAGCATAAAATCAAAATGTGACTAACACATCATGACTCTCTATCAGCCATCAATTCAATATTCAGTCACAGATGAACTATGTCCCCAATTACAGTACAATAGGCAAAAGTATGGGTTACAATGCATTTCACTGATAGTGTACTACTTTAAAATACCCTGCTCAGGAAATCGGCACAGACATTTTCTCTGCCTTTTACGTAGTGAATCCTAAATCGATAAGACTGTAAAAATAAACTCCATCGTAATAACTTTGGACTGTCAAACTTGGCAGAGTTCAAAAACTCTAATGACCGATGGTCAGTTTGGAGCACAAACTCCTTTCCATACAAATACAAAGTAAACTTTTTTACAGCCCAAACAATAGCTAAACATTCGCGCTCTGAGACCGAATATTTTGTCTCACGAGGCAATAGCTTACGACTAGCATATGCCACAGGGTACAACTTTCCCTCGTGTTCCTGCATAAGACTAGCGCCTAATCCGCGATCTGATGCATCAGTTGCTAAGACAAACTCTTTGGAAAAATCTGGCAAACACAACACGGGTTTGGAGATAATGACATTCTTCAAAGAGGTGTACGCTTTCTCCTGCGTTTCATCCCACTGAACTATATTGGGCTGACCCTTTCTAAGTAAATCAGACAATGGTGATGCAATCGCTGAAAAGTTAGGAATAAATTCATGGTAATATCCCACTAATCCTAAGAATGCTTTCACTTCCTTCTTAGTGGTGGGTCTGGGTGCGTCTCGTACCTTACATACATTCTCTTCTAACAGGCCAATCATACCTTCTCCCACTAAGTGTCCAACAAAGTCTACTTCAGACGTTCCAATCAGACACTTCGATGGTCTTGCAGTTAATCCAGCTTGGTCCATCCTCTGCAGTAAGTCCTTGAGAGTCTTCACATGCTCTCGAATGTCTCTGTATGAATCAGCAGGTCGTCCACATATGCTGTCACATTGTTCATTCCACGGATCAATGGCTTTACGATCCTGTTCAGCGTGGCTCCTGAGTTCATCATCCCAAAAGGCATCCGAATGAATTCATAGTGTTCGCCCATGGTGACGAACGCCGTCTTGGGAATGTCTTGTTCTCGAACTTTCACTTGCCAGTATCCCTTGCTCAGGTCAATCCGAGAGAATAATTTTCCTCTCGAGAGACTCTGAAACACTTCTGATGGCGCTGCTGTCGGATGAGGGTCGAATACTGTGATCTTGTTTAACCTCCTGTAGTCGATGCAGACTCGGTTGGATCCGTCCTTCTTCTTGACGACAACAATAGGTGAAGCATAAGCTGATGAGCTCCTTCGAATGATGCCCAGCCGTTCCATGGTGGTAAGCTCCTCCTTCAAGGAGTCGCGCATAGCGTAGGGCACCGGGTATGGTCGTTGACGAACTGGTACTTCTGTCGTAAGGTCGATGCGATGTTCACCCAACTGGCAGCATCCAGGGAGATTGGTGAAGACGTGTTGGTAATCCTTCACCACATCGCAGAGTTCTTGACGTTGTTCCGACGTCAGTTGCGTTCCATACTGGACATCTCTGTAGCCTTCATTCTGGTTCCAGCTTCCTAGGTCGGCAAGGTCCTCCGTCGTTCCACCGTTGTCGCCTTCCAGGTCGCAGTCCTCGATAACTGTCATGCCAGCTGACTCCACGGGTTGACTCTTGTCCATCATGTCGTCCTCTGCCAGTACAGTCTCAGCACTATCACCGCCGCCGTCCTTTATGGCGTTGACATGTTCAGGCGTGGTATCTCTCCTACTGTTGTCCATCCCACACATCTCGGTCACAATAGGTCTCGGTTCCATTGCCACTGCTGCTGCTTTTGACGTCCTTGGAATGTATCTCTTGAGGAGGTTGGCGTGCAAGGTCTTTTCTTTTGCACCCATCTTGACTCTATAGTCGTTAACACCGACAACTGAGACTACCTTATATGGTCCCTTCCATTGGACTAGGAGCTTGTTAGTGTTCGTCGGCAGTAGCACCAACACTTCATCTCCGGGGCGGAACTTCCTCTCTCGCGCCTTCCGGTCGTAGTAGGTCTTCTGTCTACCTTGAGCCTTGGAGAGTTCTTCCGTCGCTAACTTCCATGTGTCCTCCAGCCTCTCACGTAGTTCCATGACGTACTGGTAACTGGTCTTCGTTTCTGGCTCCTCTACGTCCTTGGTCCATAGTTGTCGTAAGATGTGCATTGGTCCTCTCACATTCTCCCATACAGCAACTCGAATGGGGCAAACTTGGTCGACTCTTGGGGAACTTCACGACATGCGAAGAGCAGCGGGTTGATGTATCTGTGCCACTGCTTGGGTTGCTCTGCGCACAGTCGTCTCAATGTTTTCTTCAGTGTGCCGTTGAATCGCTCCACCAACCCGTTGCACATAGGGTGGTAGACTGTAGTGGTGGACTGTTGAATTCCCAGTAGTCTATTCGTTTCCTTCATGACATCTGACATAAACTGGGTCCCTTGGTCGGACAAGATCTCTTCGGGCACACCCAAACGGCTGTAGATGTTCACTAAGGCTTCTGCTACCGTTTCTGCGTCGATCTTCTTCAGGGGTGTGGCTTCGGGGTAACGAGTAGCGTAGTCTATGTACACCAGGATATACCGATGTCCACCTTCACTTGGGGGGTCGATAGGTCCTACTAAGTCCACGGCCACTC
Organism: Onchidella celtica; assembly: GCA_963931925.1. NCBI lineage: Eukaryota > Metazoa > Mollusca > Gastropoda > Systellommatophora > Onchidiidae > Onchidella > Onchidella celtica. The sequence goes on along the minus strand of OZ007575.1, from coordinate 32,192,892 downwards.
GCCTAAATGGTACGTCCACTACTGGCATACTCTGCAGGTGCACCTTTGGTGTCGCTCCTTTGCTCACTGTCCTCTGGCATATGTCGCATGAGCGGCAGTATCTCGCGACGTCACCTTCAATTCCAGGCCAATAAAAATTGCTCATAACTCTGTCTTTGGTTTTCTTCACGCCGAGGTGTCCTCCGACGATCGAGTCGTGGGCTACACTCAGTACATACTCTCTCAGTTTCTCGGGTAGTACCACTTGCCTTATAACCTCGCCTGTCTCAGGTCCTTGTAGATCCGGTACAGTACTCCTCCATGTTTCTCAAAATGAACAGATTTATTGCCTCTATTAGTTGGGATCTTCTTCTGCTCTAACTTCCTAATGACTTCGTCTTCTTCTTGGAGTCGGATAAGTTCCTCTCTATCCACTCCCGCGTGCCGTTCTGCCCTCGGCACCTTCAGCGACGTAGACCGGTCCTTCCTCTTCTCCTGGGCCCTCGTGGTCACCGCTCCTACCATCACCTCTGTACCAGGGTCGTACGGATCCTTCGCTCCGTCCACGTTCCCGACTACTAGGTCGCAGATGGTCTCCGGGAGACACAGCGCCGTCACTTTGCCCGTCAGGTAAGGCGTCTCCACGTCGATAACGGCTTCCTCCGCCGCTAGCAAGGAGTTATCGATCCTCGCGATAAGTTTCTTCCCACCGGTGAGCTGTCCGTCGTCCACCAGTGCTCGCCGCACCACTACACCTTCACAGCCGGTATCTCTTAGGACATCTACCGCTCGATTTCCAATCAAGCCCTTCATCACTGGTAACTTCAGCTTCTCCACGGTCCTTCCGTCACTGCATCCTCCGCACGTAACAGGCACCGCTAACTGTAGCTTCCCGTCCTTCATTACCGCTTGAACGTTGATGCTGGTGTCAGCCGTCGTCACATCTTGTCTTGACGACTCGTCCGCCGCTATAACTACGGCCGCCGCCGCCTTGTTCGGCTTGCCTCGTCCCATATCCTTCTGGGCTGGACACATCCTCCGAACGTGGCCTGGCTTTCCACAAAGGTAACATTTCAACTCACCTTTGTCGTTTAACTTGGTACGACACTCCGTCGCCTTGTGTCCCGGCCTCTGGCACCTATGGCAGACCTGTGGGCTTCTGTCTCCGTTGGGCCTCTGTCGCACTGGCCGGCTCTGCAGTCTGGCGCTCCCGCTGAGCGTCCGGTTCCTCGCTACCAGGTACGCCTAAGCTGAATCTGCGATGTCCTGTAGCGTCTTTGGTTTCCTCTCCCTCACATGGGTTGCAAGGTCTGGTGGGCAGGCATCCATGAATTGCTCTCTGACGAACAGATCTCTCACTCCTTCGTAGGTCTCCTCCGTCTTCGACAGCTTTATCCACCTCTCTAGATAGGTCTTGATCCTGGTCAAAAACATTCCAACATCTTCTCCATCTTCAGGCTTACCTTGTCTGAACATGAGTCTGTATCCGTCCTCTGACAGGTTGTACCTCTTCTGCAAAGCTTCCTTGACCTTGTCGTAGTCCTTGGCTTCGTCGATCGGTAGTCTGCAGAAGCACTCCAAAGCTCTCCCAGTCAGCAGGGCAGACAGTGATGTCGTCCAGGTGGATCTGGGCCATTCAGCTGTCCCGGCAAACCTCTCAAACCGCAGCAACCAGCTATCCAGATCGTCCTTCTTGTCCTGAAATGCAGGTAGCTTGGGTCTCTTAGAACTGGCGTGGTCGCTGGTCCCCTGCGTCGACTCGCCTCCACCCTGATGGCGGATCCTCTCCATCTCCAGCTCGTGGTTCATCTCCTTCTCCCGAGCCTGTCGTTCAGCCTCCTTCTCCTGTCGTTCAGCCTCCAGCTGTCTTTCTCTTTCTAGGCCTTCACGGAGGTAGTCCCGTCTCTCCTGCCCAGTGAGCTCCATAGCGTCCGCTTCCTGGCTAAGCCTTCCAATAGCCTCTGACATGTTGTAGATAGCTTGTCGATGATATTCCTACAATAAACTATGTAAATAAATCTAATAATTTTGATCTGGTCCGCTCGAATATGGTCGGATCCCGGACGAGCCCCCAATATGTAACAGCTGAAGTTGTTCTAGCACGTTATAGTAGGGGGGAGTTAGTTGATCTAACTACAACCCTTTAGAAAACGAAACTATTACAGCTGTAAAATAAATAAACACGAGATCCGACGATAGATTAAATAATACTAAAGTTTAATAACTGTATAGTGAACAATAAATTACTAGGAAGACGCCAGCGAAACCAAATATCTACGCCACACAAAAGGAAACTCACTTACTCACCCCCCAACCACTCACACAGGTCTATATATATAAACATTCCTACAGAAAGTTCCCGAAATAAACGTTACCTTTGCCCTCGCACAAACTAACCAATCACGCATCAATACGTCATCAGGTTACATCACTCAAGGCCAAATCTGGCGTAAACATCCGTCTCCACAATGTTATCGAATGTTCGGGAACATACTAATATTTACTGAACGAGTCAAAACACTGACAACAAGCGAGCGAGGAAAAAAACTACTCACTAGAAAAGAAGGTCAGGTCACGGAGTACAGTACACTCTGGCGGTTGTCAAATGAACACATGCTCACCAGTGTAACACGAAAACGGGGGAGGGCAAGGGATAGCCTGCAGATGCTACAGTATGTGATAAAGGATGAGTGTATGAGAGTAAGTGTATGTGTGTGTGTTTGTCCCTACCTTAGTGATATTTATCGCTTGCAACAGCAAGATTTGATATAAAGAAAAAAAGACTCCTCCCAAAACTTCCACGGTCTGACTGAGATTTCTTACTGAAAAACTACAGCTGTTTCCACAGTGACTGATCTGAAAATAAAATCACAAAAAAATCACACAATCCGGAGATAACGTTAACGCAAAAAAACACGATTCACCTGTCTAGTTTCACAAAATGTCAGTGCAAGGCACTTTTGTCTGTCTCTGTCTTCAATTCTAGTGTCTATAAAGTATTTAACGCTCTAGTTTGGCAATTTTTGTACAGCGCCTTCTCCCACACCCCCTCCTCCCCACCGTTTGCACGAACGCTTTTCATATGGAGACCTGACTTGACTTAAACCCTTGAACCCTTTGTGGGGCATGGGCCGTCCATCAAGGTCCTCCACTCTGCTCTGTCCTGGGCTGGGGCCCCAATCTGGCCCCACGAGAGTCCCGGCATTTTTGTTTCCTTTGCAGTTGATCTTTGCCATGTTGTCCTGGGACGCCCGCGGTTTCGTGTATCGTGACTTGGTTTTGCAATTTTTTTTTCAGTGGAAGCAAAAAACTGAATAACTTTCTGTATCAGTTTATTAGTCAATATTTTTTTTATTTTTTTTTAAAGCAGTATTTAACCCTTAGTTTTCAGAACTTAACCCCTAACTTAGGACATAGTCCGCGGGTTGTCAAGGGCTATAACCATACCAAATTTATCAATTTTTGAGGCGAACAAAAAATAGGTCCAGTTACGATACTTTAACATGCAGCCCTCGATTAATGCTTGCCTTCAAATCCCCGCCCCCCCCCCTTCCAATGTGCTAACGTAGTACCATTGGGATGATGTTAAAATACGACCAAATAATTATATTATAGTCCCGGAGTAAAAAGCAATGAAGACAAGCTACAATACATCACAAAAGAATTAGAGAGAGAGGGAGAGAAAAGAGAACGTTTCATTCCTGATAAAACTTCATTGCGAAAAAAAAAAAATCAAACATCAAAGATGAAAAAATTCAAATAATATTTTTTTTTTTTGAATGGCTGCTTATCGGTTGAGCTAGTTCATCAAGCATTATGATGATCAATGTCACGACAGATAAGGACCCAATATTTTAACATTCTTTACTTGACATTTTGCGGTGAACTGTTCCGTTTCTTACACTAGACACGTTGCCTTGATTCGATTTTTTTCCATGGGAAAAGAAAGAAAAGAAATTAAATCAGACGGAATTTCTTAGTTTATCAGTAGGCCTAAATTGAAAGCGTACGTACTCTCCAGAATACTCCACCTTCCCAAATTCCCGAGAAAACCCCCCATAAGGAGGGGGGGGGGTGGCATTTTTCTATGGAAATTGAGATTTGCTTTTAGTATAAAAGATTAGCCATTTTTCCATATTCAGTTAAAGTAGTTTGCTTGAAATGGCCTTGATCTGAATATATTTCATTTTGATTTTTTAAAGAAGTATAAAAAATTCCCCTTAATCCCTGTTTGCCAGATCCGACCACATATGCTACGTAGCTGTTCCAATGGGGAGGATTCACAGGTATAATTAATTTTCATTCATTCGACTCGCTACGATAACGAGTGTGAATGAAAAAGTGGATTTACGTCCTTCTATGGATCAGACAAGCAACGGAAAGAGAAAGTGACGATGTTCGGTCATGTGTCCTCAAGAATGTCACATTTGACACAGAAATCACGACTGCCCTTTGGAGAAGAAAAAAAAAGAAAAGAAAAAACAATTTAAACTCTGAATTAATATAACGTGAAATCCAAAAATAATACTGGGTGAAGACTTGAAACGGACTACAATCGTGGTCTCCGGTGCCACGCGTGTCTAGAGAAACACGATTTTTTTATATTTTCGATGGTTTATCTTGACGTCCCTAAAGATTCCCAGAGGCAATTTTTTATTTTTTTTATTTTCTCTATCTCAACCCAGTTTTTTTTTTTGCAAAGTGATTCATTGGCCCATGTCTTGTAGGCCGGTCCACCAGACTAGATAAGTAGCCGTGGACAGATTAGATCGTCCTGACTCCTGCTAGCCCGTCACTCTAGTACAGTAAGTACCATAATAATGTCGTGATCTCAGTTCTTCTTTCTTCTATCTCCATTTTCTGGAGATCTTTTAACTTGTAGAAGAAGTATAACAAATGCAGACGTTGACACTTGTTTGAAAATGCATTGTGAATCTTGTTTCAGAGTTCTGTTTTTTTTTTCTAATTCCTTATCATAATACTAAAGCCACATACACTTAACATCGAATTTCTCAGCTGTGCAAAAATTGGAGCTGGAACAAACAAGAGCTTAATAAGGCAAGTTCACACTTGTGCAATTGATTCTATTTACGTCGGTGATTTCCCAAACGGGAGGCACTTGGGTTGCCAATTACAAGATTCATTTAGACAACTTTTTACAGTACGGGCCTTTTCCTGTTAGATTTTAATGCCACTTTTATTTGATCCTATGTATCGGAATCTACGGACTGAAAGCTGGTCCAAAGTAAGATAGTGAAAAATAAACGTGAAGTGCGCAAAGTGGCCGTTATCGTGCCGATGCGCCGTTACATCCAAAATCCAACAAAAAAAAAACAGCAAGGACAAAAAATTCACTGCTGAGAGGAAGAAATGCCCAGACCTGAAAAAATTACATGTGAAAGATAGTTCTTTTTGCTACTATATCTATTTCTTTGACATGAAAGCGAGGTAGCGTAATTTTGTAATAAATGAAAATAGGCCTAAAAATATCGAATAATGCTTTCTCCTCAACAATGACGGCCTCCCTCCTGCTTTGTTTTGTTTCGACTTTAGTACCGTGCATGTCATAAAAAATAACCATATCAAGCTTGGTGCGCAGTGTCCTGGCGCGCATGAGTTCTGAAGCAGGACTGCAGATTACTACTTTTATTGTAAGAGAGAGAGAGAGAGAGAGAGAGACAGTACGTCATCGAATAATGCTTTCTCCTCAACAATGGTTGCCTCCCTCCTGCCTTTGTTTTGTTTCGACTTTAAACTTCTGGTTGCGTTTCAAAGTTTGAAGGCATGAGTTTCTGGTGCCGTCTGCCTTATGCACGGTACGGGCCATGCGGGTGTTGCTATGCCAGTTGTGAGTTGTTTTCGTCCTAGATCTACATAATGTGTGCTGATTGTGCGTGCTGTTTGCAACCCGTTCTTTGAATGGGTCCTTACACTAGTATAATAAAAGTAATAAACTACAGTTTCGCTTCAAAACTCATGCACACCAGAACACTACGCACCAAACTGAACGCTTGATACGGTTACTTTTTATGACATGCACGGTAACAAACTAAACAAACATGCAAAAATACAGATGTTACATAGCAATAAACATCGTTATTTTTTAAAAATACATGCTTGAAGTAAACAACTTTTAATTATAGCCATGAGCTTCCTTATCTCAATTGCCACCTTCCTGCCAAATTTAAGGCCTGAAGAGTGTATAGTTTGGTCAATGACTCATGTCAGAGGTTGCAAGTTACTGAAATATATAATAGATTCTTATTACTGGCTGACCTGTGAGTTGATGTGAGTTGATGTCAGCTCAGAATGCTCACTTTACTAATAGGATGGAATCACAGTGCGATTTTCATTCTCAGATTCGCTATAACCACGAGTGTGGCTGAGAATGTGGATTTGTACAGATAAGACGAGCAAGCAAATTGCCCAACTCATTTCTCATCATTTTATAATAGAAAGAGAGAGAGGGGGGAGAGAGAGAGAGAGAGAGAGAGAGAGAGAGAGAGAGAGAGAGAGAGAGAGAGAGAGAGAGAGAGAGAGAGAGAGAGAGAGAGAGAGAGAGAGAGAGAGAGAGAGAGAGAGAGAGAGAGAGAGAGAGAGAGAGAGAGACAACTGTGTCATGGACTTAGTTAAAAGTCAAGTGAAGAAATCATCGGGCCAAGGCTATGCCAGTCTCACTTTTGACTAAGACTATTTGGTTTCCTGCCTCTGGGGAGATCAGCTTCCTATACTGCTGGTTCCAGTTCAATTCAAAATATGTAATCCGGCTCCGCGATGTGGGGTCGATAATGCAAAGAATACAACCCGCCTGACTCGGAATTTGGCAGTTTACTAATTTCAATGGGCGTGATGAACTGTTCTGTTACTAAAATATGTTTGTCTTGTCCTCTTAAGTCACTAATGGAGATTGTAAGACATTCTGGAAAAGTTGAAATTTTTCTGTCCTTGAACCCCCGTTGGCGGTTGGGAAACAACCAGAGAGTATGTACGTAAATAGAGTAATCACTATTGGTCGATCTGTTCTACGAGACACGGGAGGCTCCGCGAAACCATTGTTAGAATGGAGCGGAAAGTAGGTGGCAGCGGTAAACAATACCCTTTTGTACATTTCCACGGGGGGTGATGGCTTACTAGCGGCTCTAAACAGTCTCAATCAACACCAAAATAGGAACAAACCACAGTAAATAGATACGCACACGGCAAAAAGCTTATAGTTTGGCTTTCAATTCAGCACACTTCGCAAACCATGCGCACGGTGGGAGTTCTGACTCTAGTGTATTTAATACGCTCTTTGGCACACTGCCTTTGGCGATGATGGTCCCTTCCAATTCTTGTTACCGCTGTGACCTAGTTTCGCGATTTGGCAGAGGTGATTTCGCTCTATAAATACATACTCTTTGGAACAGCTTATAGTTGGGGAACAGGAAAACCAACAACAACGACAACAAACTGGGTCTCAAGTTTTGATCTTACTTTCTGCCACAGCGCCATCACCGCCATGTATCTGTACGTGTTGCTGCTCTCTCTGCCAGCCCTGGCACTGTCCCAGGCCAGTCTCAAACCCTATGATCAAACAGCGGCCACTCTGTTCGCTGTCATTGACACGGACATGAACGACTGGATCGACAATCAAGAAATTAAAGATTACTACAAGGTTTGCTTTTTTTTTTTTTTTTTCAAACACGTGTGTCCCCCCGATTATTATTATTTTTTTTTTTTGCACTAGGGGCTTCTGTGACTCCAAAGCTAGAGAGTTCCTCACGAAATACTCTTAACAACAGCCTTAATTAATTATTCTTTCAGATTTTCTTTTTGTTTCTTGGTTTAAAGGGTAGGGGAGCGGGATTAGGGATTCGATAAGATTTAGGGTTGAGGATAAGGTCGGGGTTAGGTATAGGTACGCGTCCGTTCGGGCCCCCTAGCGCAAAACGCTTGGGGCGCATGCGTACGTAAAACGACAGCCTGATTCTGCTGTGTTAAAGCCTGCCCCCCCCCCCCCCCCAAGCGCGTTTTTTTTTCTGCTCTTGTTTTTGATGAAATATTATAAAAACCACAGAAAAACTGTGGGGTTCCCACTACATATAACTTTTTCTTTTTGCCCAATTTTGACATTGTTTTTGACGAGCATGTTTTTTCCGAAAAGTATTATATCATTATCCCCAAAAGCGCTCACACGAGAATACCTACAGTTGAACGATTTTTAGAAACCGCGCACCTGTTCACTGAATGAAAAAGATGCGCAGAAAAAGCCCTTGAAAACATGATTCATGAGGACTAACTTTTACCGAAAAAGACGGTATATGCCAGTCTAGGTTACTTTTACGTTTTCATAATAACATGATTTTATTATTTATGAAATACGCTGTATATTCTTAAATGTTCTGGGGTATGTTTTGACAGTTATAGTTACTGGATTTGGATGCTGCCGTCCTATCCAAAGGACTGGGCTGTTTTTGTTTTTGTTTTCTTTTTGCACAGCCGAAGAAAGAGGTTGCATTTATGAGAAATTGTTCCATTTAACTGAGAGAATCAGAAACTGGGCAATGAATTTCAGTATCGCTCGTACCGAGGTTCAGAGGGCGGCTGTTTGACGAAATGCGTGCGTTAGTTAAATGAATGGTAACCAGAATCGCCCAGAAGCAGGTCAGCTAACCTAACATGCTCTCGTTTTTAGATTCCATCATAAGTAGACAACAATGAGCATTATATAATTGGTACAGATGTTACCTATAATGGACAATTTATTGAGAAAAGGTATTTAGGTATCTGACGGAGACAAATTTTAGAACGACAGAATTAATTATGTAAGCAGACATGAACATGGCAAGCTTTGGTATCGTTCCCTCACTCTCTTTCTCTCTCTCCCTCTCTCTTGTCTCTGTCTCTGTCTCCCTCTGTCTCTATCTGTCTGTCTGGCTCTGTCTCTATTTGTCTGTCTGTCTCTGTCAGGTCAGTCAGTCTGTCCGTCCGTCAGTCCGTCCGTCTGTCTGTCTGTCTGTCTGTCTGTCTGTCTGTCTGTCTGTCTGTCTGTCTGTCTGTCTGTCTGTCTCTCTCTCTCTCTCTATTTGTGAACAAAATGTCTTATCTGAAAGTTGACATGCAACGTTCTCTATATTATTATCAAAATCCTTATCTTTAACTCTTACCCCCTGCAGCGTTATGACAAGAACGGCGATGGACGAGTCACCCGTCAAGAATTCTCCGCAGAAATCGACGCCGAGAGTCCCAACTTCGTAGGTGAGAGATTCAGAGAAGATAGGTCAAGAATTTTGGAATGAAACAATAAGGCTAGTAGGGCGCTGAGTCAAAACTGTTTGACCCGGTTTTGTGGGATAAAACGTATGACAAAAATCATATTATAAATGAAGTGAGGCTTCCAGTGAGGCATAATCATGAATGGCTTTTTATCCGCTGAGCCTTAAATGCTACGAAATGTCGTCATTCGCATAAAAGTTGCAAAGGTGTGCGTGGGCATCATTCTAAAAGGTTTTGAAGTTCGCTATATATCCTTAATAATTTCCTTGATTTTGAGCTACCGAGTTGAACTGAAGAAAGTGTTCAGACATTTTTTGGATTTTGTAATTTGTATTTTGTATACTTCTTTAATCCCGTTTTGGGAAATTTGCCTTAGTGTCATTGCAGACACGACATCGCCACTGTGCAGCGCCGGACAGCTGTTTTTTTTTTTGTTTAAGGGGGGGGGGGGGGAGGATACGTATTTTATTTAATTTTGCCCGGGCAGCGGCCTGTTCAGCCTGCTCTTCTCGATTTCCAGCTGCCAAGGTATCTTTAATGTGCGCAACGTGCACACGGACCCTCCGAATTTTTCGTCCTTATCCAAGAAGACTAGGTGCTCGACCCTACCTACCATAGGATCAGGGACAGGAAAATAAGAGAAAAATCCCAAAAATCCCAATTGCTTGCACCGACCGGGATTTGAACCCGGTACCTTCGGCATGACAGGCGAGCACCGTGCCATTAGACCCCCCCCTCCCCCCCCCCCCCAAAAAAAAACCCAACAACAATAACGCTAACACAATTTGTCAGAGAAAAATTAAAAAGTATGTCAGGGAATTTCGTTCTGCGCTTCAATTCGCACATTGGTGATCGAAATCAACTTTAAAAATCACATCGGTGTAAGGTGTCAGTTGCCCAACTAGTGTTATTATTTTTCTGTGTGTTTACTGGCGTCCTAGAAGGATAACTGCATTATTAATCTTCTGATATCATTGTTATGCGCCATCACAATATTTTATATCACCAGCAGACAACAAAATGTTTGAAATTCCAGAATGTAACTTTAGACCATAGGTGAAAAATCTTTTTCGTGTCATGGGCCTCAGATTTTGAGAGAGATTGAAATTTTTATTATTATAGCGTTTACCTTAATTGACGGGCCATGTTTTTACACGCCGAATATCCATGAATGTTTTTGTTTTTGTTTTTATATATTTACTAGAATTATTTGTGAGTGCTCGTGTGTTTGTGTGAGTGTGTGTAATTCAAAATAGGTATGAAATAAATGTTGTAAAGTACTTAGAGCCTCGTGATATTAAATATATATATATATATAAATATATAAAAACAACCAAAAAACAGAAAATCTGTAGGGTGACAACAAGGTTTGAAGGAAAGTCAAAATAATGGCAGAAAGAACAATTAAGCACTCGTATTTGTATAACATTCAGCAATTTTGTTACTGGTTCCATTAACTATCCTGTTACTTTTTTTTCGTGATGAAGGCAATCGATCAAAAGCTTGATTTGTCCTGCTTTTTCCTATAGTTTCTGTATTGTTTCTTACGCAAGGCTTTGCCACATACACATTTTTCTTTTCCTCCTTGCCATATTTTGACACAAAGCCTCTTGGTTAACGGAATGCGTGTTTGCCGATTGCAGTGCAGACCAGCAAATTCAGGAGCGGGGCAGCAACAGACCCCCAAACACAGGTCATCAGCTAAGGGATTTCTTGTCCTATCGAACACTGCCATGGGTGCTGCAACTTCTGGACTGTGCACCCTAACCCTTACCCTAACCCTAAAATGACTCTGAATGTCATCGAAAATCCCTGGGATGTGGGTGTGTTGCTGCCCCTCTCCTGAATTTGCTGGTCTACACTGCAATCGGCAAACACGCTAACGGGATGGGGAGCTATTTCAATGCTATTTATTATATTTAATCATACTATAGGCCTTTGGCTCTAAGCACTGTCCGCACTAGTTGGCCCCCTGACTCGGGGAATACACAGATGTGATGTTTAGAAGCGGAATGTCGATCACCAGTGTGTACATTGAGGCGCAGAACCAAATTTCCTGCCATACTTTTTAATTGTACTCGAATGAAAATTTTAATGCGTTTTTTTTTTTTTGTCAGCTCAAAATGTCGGAACACTTTCTTCTGTTCAACTCAGTTGTGACTCAAATTCAACGAAAGTATTAAAAATATAGTGAACTTCAAGACCTTTTAAAATATGACCACGTAAACCTCCACATCTTTCTATGCGTAACATGATATTTTGTAGAATTTAAAGCTGAGCGGTTAAAAAGGCCTTTCATGATTGCACTGGAGGCCTAGCTTCCTTTATATCATGATATCAAACTGAATGACATAACTGTAAGGCAAAACCCTTTCTCTCCCTTGTGTCTCAAACTGAAAGCATGAATTACACTGTACAAATCCTACTTGTCTCCACAGGACATGAAGGCCAGATGTTTGACGCACTGGACATTGACACCAACAACGTGCTGACCGAGAGCGATTTCGTGCACGTTTTTGATGTCAACGACTTCAATTCTGATGGTGTCGTCACACGTGACGAATTCATGAGGTTCGTTATCTCTTGTCAGGCCATTTTAAGGCCAAATTCCAGAAATTTGGCCTTTTATAATATCCCTTGGCCAACAAAAAAGTCCCTGGCCTTTGGTATCTTTTTTATTTTTGTTTTGAAAGGCTTGTAGCTATTTATTGCAGGACCTCGAGTAAGGTCAAGGGATTCAGTAGTAGATATAAAATCAATGAATATATTAACTTCATAAGATTATACTAATATCATAGTAGTGACTTGAAGAACCCATTTATTTATTCCATTTTTTTCTCACTGTAGCTAAGGGAATAGACCCAGTGCTTGTATCTGGCCGAATTTGTTCCGGGGGGGGGGGGGGGGGGAGGAAAGGGGAGGGGGAGGGGAGGTGGAGGAAAGGGGGGAGGGGGATTTCAAAGCTGATTTGGCCTCAGAGGTCAGGCAATTTTCTGTCACGTACCCATCAGAATCTACTCAAACACATGCGTAGACTCACAAGCACACATAGAAATACTTGATGAACTTTTAGAACCAATTGCACAAAGTATAAATAAATATGAATGATAGTGGTACATCTCAAAGTCCTTGGGTGGGGAAGCTGTCGATAGGGGCAGTTGTTAGGGAGCGACGGGACTCATTACAAAGCCGGACAGGGAAAGTTCGACATTTTAAAGGCCGTGTGCTCATCCTTTTCATCATCATTATCATTACTATCATCACCAATATCCTCATCAGTATCATCACTACAGTCACCATCATCGTTCTCCCCCCCCCTCCCCCCTCCTCCTCCTCATCGACATGATCGTCATCATCATCACCGTCATCCTGTTATCTTAAGAATACCAATCGTTCTCTCCACAGCTTCTGGGTCAAAGTGTTCGAGGCTTTTGAGAACTAGAGATGTCACCCAAAAAGAAAAAAAAAAACAACGTTCTCAATAAATAAAGATGTGACTACTTTCATATTGTTTTCAGTCCTGGTTCTGAGAGAGAGAGAGAGAGAGATAGAGATAGAGAGAGAGAGAGAGAGAGAGAGAGAGAGAGAGAGAGAGAGAGTGAGAAAGAGAGAGACAAACAGGCGGACGAACAGACAGAGTTTATTTCTTTGTTTGTTTGAGTTTACAGGGCGCGACGGCACGATGACCGCCACTTTGCGCCTTTCACGGTCTAAGAGACAGAGAGAGTGAGAGAGATGGAGAGAGAGAGAGACAGACAGAAAGAATGGCAGAGAGAGACAGGGAGATAGATAAAGAGAGAGAGAGAGAGGGGTGACCTCTGTCAGAGAGACAGACAGAGAAAGAGAAAGAGAAAAACAGAAAGAGAGGAAAATGGGAGAGAGAAAGAGAGGCGGAGTAGGAGGAGAGTCAAGGAGATAGGGAGAGGAGACGGACTTGCGAGGAGTATGTGCGGAAAGGGACTCCAAAGAAGACCATTAAATTATTTTATGAAAGACTGATACCTTCGATAGTGTTTGGTTTAGAGTCCAGGTGGTCTTAAAGCATGATGCAGAACTGGATAAATAAAAGACTGAAAGAGAAAGACAGACAGAAGACTTTAGAGCTTGTCTTTCAGGATCGCCGAAGAATTTTGCTAGAAAACTTAAACCGGTCACACAGGAGAACTGCACTGTAATCATCATTCCGTCAAGCTATCTCGTACGTACAGTCAATGCCATAATTTTACAGAAATATGCTTAAAAACGAGATAGGAAATTAAACAGAAAAACAATAGCAAATTCTATGACACAACCAAAAATCGAACCACGGCCATCTTAACAACTTTATGAGCCTCTGGGCAAAGCAATAAACTGCGGCCCACCCTCAAACCACCTACTCAGAAATTTGCATGCATGGGGGCCCCTAAATCTTCGGGTCCCATGCTTTAAGAGGGCTCTGTCTGGAAGAATCTCATTTCGGGATGGGTGCTCTCCAGATTAAAATTATTTCCATTTTTCACCGAGACGTAAGAGAGCTGAGGCTGTCGCAAACCACTCCCTCGATGTGTCCTGAAAATATATGACAAGTCTCGTCAACACCCACAAATATTTCTTATTTGAACCAACTAGCCTGTCAGACTATCAACCTCGCTCACATTGTCCAGAAATTCACATTCATATCTATCCCATTCACATTGCCCAGAAATTCACATTCATGATTATCCCATTCATACTGCCCAGAAATTCACATTCTTATCTATCCCATTCACATTGCCCAGAAATTCACATTCATGATTATCCCATTCATACTGCCCAGAAATTCACATTCATATCTATCCCATTCATACTGCCCAGAAATTCACATTCATACCTCTCCCGTTCATACTGCCCAGAAATGAAATTCACATTCATACCTATCCCATTCACATTGGCCAGGATGTCAGGTCCCTTCAGGTCGACCTGACCAGGTGTTCGGGGGCGTGTCTGGCTATGCCGTGGTGGGAAGCCGTTGACCGGGAGAGGAGGACGAGCCGCGTGCCAGTTGTGACAAGTCTGCGCTGCTACCCCACCTGGACTATGATAACCTATTGTTTTTTTTATTGGAAGACGTGCAAATCCGGTGGCTGTGATTATCTCCAAATAAGGATCTTCAACAAAAAGCCTACCAATTTCATCCCATTCCGCACAGTAATCACTCCGCCCCAAATCGTCCTTACCATTTCAACAATGAAGTGTTTTGTTGTTGTTGTTGTTTTGTCCTTTTAAGGATGAGTGTGGGGATGGGAAGCCAAAGCAAGTCTGTGAAATACTGCAGCAGTTTGAATACAGAGCATTTCGTTAAGTGAAGATACATGCGATTTCGTCTTGTTATTTCTAGTCATTGTCAGCTGTAAGTTGTAAGTAATAGCATAGAATTTTCACGTTTTTTACTGCATGAAACTGGATACATTTTCAGCAACGGCGTCCTGAAAGGAATTATCACTAAACAAGCGTATAAAATTTGACGATTATACATTTGTTATGAACTGAGAAGTAGGAAAAAGGGTGGATCAATGTTGTAATGTTATCTTTGAGTGTGAACTAAGTCCCCCAAGACTGTTTTTGTCTAGTGTGAGCGGTTCTTTCCCCTTTTTACACGCTCACGGTCTTGTGAACAACATTGCTTTGTGCGTGACAACAAGGTGCGACAGGTGGTGGCTGCCACTGTGACGTCAAACTCCGCGCTATTGCACGTGAACCATTGATCGCCACAAAAAAAAAAAAAACCCACAACAAAAAAAGCCGAGGGGAATACATGTAGTAGGTGGTGGGTGGTGCTGTGCAAGAAGCTGCGCAATTTGGAAGAAGAGAGGCGTTGGTTTAGTGAGGCGTCATCATCTCTATGGGCGTCATACAGAACAAGTTGTTCCCTACAAGTTACGCACCACTTGTTGCGGGGCTACAAGTTGCACGTTCATTTCCATTAGTCACTTGACCAAAGATTTTCGTTGCAATGCCATTCGTTGTTAGCTTTATGACAAAAGTCACACATCATACGACTTCAAACATGTGTCGTACAGAGAAGGACGCATGGTATCCCACACTCTAAAAGGGTGAAGAACATGGCGGATAGTGAGGCAGTAGTTTTCATCTGAGATGCACATGTATTCAACGGCGTGCGACTTTCTTGATGCGGCCAACGGCAAATGGCGTGTAACTTATTGGATATGATTGGATTTTTTTGTGCAGCTTGTAACCAGCGCCAAGCTACGAGTGGGTGTTCCTTTCTCTGTATGACTGCTTTCCTTTGCTGAAATGTGTTCATTGACATTAATTAAGCCATCTAAAATAACGAATAGCATGCGGCGAGTGGCACAGACTAATAAATTAACCAAACTGGAAACACGAGCTTCAGGCTTTGTCGTTTTTTAAGGAATTTCCCGAGCGGCGTCCGTATAACCAACATGGCCGCCACTCGGGAAATTCCGATTCTAGTTCTATCTGCAATAGAAAATTCTTTTTATTTGTCAAGATTGGTTGTACATGTATTAATTTCTTGGTGCGGAACCAAAATCCGCGTTCAGTAGGCGCGTCAAAATGGTATCATTCAAAATCGTAGCTATGCTGAAGCGTCGGTCGCTACCTTAAATCTAAAATGGCGGATGGTTCATGACTTTTCGCTGTTTTGTTGCGACACACAATGGGATCATCCAGTCTGGGTATTTTATTAGTCTGTGGCGAGTGGCGAGCAACTTTCTTTGTCTAACGCGTGCCTCAAACATTCCTAGCATTCTATGAGAAAGCCTGAGTGGAAACAACAAAAGAATGTTCACTTTAAGGGTAGTCGTGGCTCTCCACTTTTTATCCCCTTTTTATTTTAGCCGTCTTTCTCAAGAGTGGCCAAAATAATCGTAATAATGATCATACTATAATACAACTAGAGGGTACCCATGTAAACATCCCCCTCCACCCCCTCCCACACACACACACACACACGAATAGTGATAGGATTTACAACAGGTGAAGCACAAAAGTTAAGCAAAAAAAAAAGGAAAAAAGGTTACTAATTTCTTTAATTTATATCTAGGGATGGGACAGCTGATCTTTCCAGCACCGATGAAATTTAAAATTGAGTCATTAACTTACTTAAAGAACTGCCAAATGGCGACTTGTGACTGAAGGTAGGCAAGATTCAAAGGAGGCAACTGTATTTATTCATTTCCACGGTGTTAACTGACATATTACTTCCCTTATGTTTTCCGAGCTTGGAGACCATCATTGCAGTACGTGCGTTCGCTGGTGGCATTTTTTTTTTACATATAAAATTTATTTTCATACACACCCCACCCTCTTTTCCTCCTTGTACAAATATAAAACCATTTAATGGTGAATGTTCATTTGATGTTTGTATGGTGGACATGACGTGGTGGAGAAAGCGGCGAGGGCGGGGGGAATGGTTCTATATATCGCATTTATGTATGTTTTGAAGTGCTCTATTACACTCAAAGTTTAGTGCCTTTACCACAATGTGCGCAAATTCATACAGAAAAAAACCAAAGAGTTTATAATAAATATATAACCTCTTTGAAAAAAAACACACACACTAAATAACTCTACTGTTTCAATTTAGTGAGCCAAGGAAATTCTGTTCTTAGAATACGCGGCTCTCCGTTTGGGTATTCCCAAACCGTGTACTCCGATTAGCACCAATTGAGGTCACTGTCTAGCCTTTTGTAAGATATTCACGAAATATCATAAAAACCACAGAAAAACTTTTGTAAGATGTCGCTGGTGTGAGCTTACCTCAACTTGTTGTCATGGCTAATCCACAGGTAGGCGGATTTTAACTGTAAATCAGGGGACTTCCCTTTAACTGTCTGGATACAGTCTCCGTGGTATTCAGGTAGTGCGGGGTTTATCTAAGGTTATGGACCTGACATAGTTAACACCTCTCTTGTAACATCACTGAATGTCATTAATTTATCAGTGGTGTAAGATCTTAGTTTGAGTGTCTGATAAGCGAGGCAGATTGACGGAAATAAACTGCGTACACTTGATTTTGGTGATTTCTTTAGGCCTGCCTAGAGATAAATCAGTTTTCGGATTTCATGCATATTAACTGAATGTCTTTGTGTCTGTGTGCAGAAATGCCACTCGTTGTCTTATGCAATGTGAATTAATGATCTTTTTCCTCAGCCTGGAAGAAAATATGGTCAAAATATCCACCCAAACCTTGAATCTGTGCCTCTGTGCAGCTGCTATTTCCAATTTACATCAGGGAAATTTTTCATGGCATTTCTGTTTGCATTTGCTGTTAATTGCATTATTCTAAGCTCAATTACTTCATCAGTACAATACCTTTAAATGCATGGGTGAGAATTCAATGTGACAAGATCTTATTTCTGTTCATTGATTGCATCTTTCAGTTCGTGGGAAATTATGTTGTTGATTTGTATACTTTTGAAGTTTTCATGTAAAATCCACTCCCTTTCCATTCTCCAATATCTGGTGAATATCTTACTATAATTGAGCTACAGGGTGAACCTGTACTTGGTGTACTGCTTCAAGTTTTGACACAGAGTTATGTGGACACATTCATTTTGAACAAAAATCAGTCTTTACCATTATGTATATTAAAATTTTTGAGCCGCAAAAAAAGAGAGGCATTTTCATCGGAAAGAACCGAAAAGTGTGACCGGAAATTGCGTTGTACGTTAACATTTACTCATTGCCGGCCGAAAGTCAACTTATCACATCTGTGTATTCTGCAAGAATTGTGGTTTAACAAAACAATCTTGGCCTGAAAACTCCCCCCCCCCCCTCCTCCCCTACCTTTGTGAGAACGCACGGCCATGAGAATGGTGAATGTCGATGGTAAAATCTTGATATTATTGTTTGAAAACTTGAAATGGCACCTTGTAAGGCAGCTGAATTTGCTGGAGAACAAAAAAAGCTAATAAATTCAAACTTTAAAGTGTATTATCGTAATTGAAAAGCGCACGTGCTTTGTTGCCACCATTGCTTGTTATATAACCAACTACACACTATTGACAATATTCTAGTCTTGGGGCCTTTACGACCAACAAACTCTACAGTATTGCCTCAAACAGGATCGAATTGTCGGTCCCGTTCGAATATAAAATTGTAAACTCAAGACCTCAAAATCTTGCACGGCTAATAAATCTGTCAGAAGAAATGCAATTTAACAGTAATCATATTATAAAGGAAGTAAGGTCTTTCGTGTAAACACGAAAGGCTTTTTAACCGCTGATTCCTAAATTCTACAAAATATCAGATTTTGCAAAGACAGGGGTAAAGATGTGCGCGCACATATTTCAAAAGGTCTCGATGTTCACTTTATTTTTCATACTTTCGTTGATATTGAGCCACAACTGAGTTGAACAGAAGGAGGTGGTCCGACATTTCGAATCGGAAGAAAAGACGCATTTTCTTCCAGTAGAATTAAAAAGTATGACAAAAAATTTCGTTCTGCGACTCAATTTACACACTGGTAGGACCTTAGTTCGTGTAATTATAATAATGGCCATTGGTAGTATAACACTTCAAACGTTTGATTGTCAGCAGCAGCAGGTACCAAATTCTGATGAACATTCATCGGTCTTGTCCTGGAGACCTGAGGTGGCAGCCGAGACGTCTGTTGACCTCCATGTCCAGACGACACCGACAAAAACCGCAGACACCGCAGACACCGCAGACACCGCAGACACCGCAGACACCGCACCACAATCTTCGTTTTGTAAGAGAAATAAACTGAAGATCATGGCAATCCTGGGAGTTTTGGCCCTCCTCTTAGCGATCATCGCTGTTGTCTGTGTCATACACACGGAGGGCAAGCCAGAGGGCACAGAGCAAGTGAGCAGTTACCAGAGCCAGAGGGACCGTTTAATTACTAGTGAAGCCAAGATGAGAATTGGTGGTACTACGCCCCTGGAACGACATGAAACAATGCTCAACAACTTCATCATGAAGGTATGTTGTGGTTAAGAGTATCGTCATGACCACCATTTGAATGGATATTATTTATCTTTTCTTATCTACTATCTTATCTTATCTTATTATAAAAAAAAATAGTGGCGGGAGTAATTCATTGTGGTGCAATTTCGCCTCTTTTTTTGCTCGACGCTGCAGCCTAAATGACAGTTTCAAAAATTATGAAATTAATATTCTTAAGTGTCAACTAATCCTGTTCAATCGCTTTTGTATCGAACGATTGTGTTGATTCAAGTTTCAGGTATTTTTAAATAAAAATTGTAAAAATGTAGAATATAATGATCTTTGTTTTGGCTCCCTGTAGCAAAACCACTGCACCGGAAATGATGTATTAATACGCGTTCAATTTGGTGCACGCAATTTCCCTATCAGAAATGAGTGCGTAGTGCTCTGGTGCGCATGAAATCTGTAGTAAGGCTGTAGAATATGGGAAGCCTTCTAGACCACAAAGAAAAAGAGAGAGGGAGAGAGAGAATGGTGGGTTCATAGATTTATCCCGGATAATGCCGGGAAGCTCAGCTAGTTATAAAAAAAAATAGTGGCGGGAGTGATTCATTGTGGTGCAATTTTGCCCCCTTTTTTTGCTCGACTCTACAGCCTAAATAACAGTTTCAAAAATTATAAAATTAATTTTCTTAAGTATCAAGTAGTCCAGGGCAATCGCTTTTGTATCGAGCGATTGTGTTGATTCAAGTTTCAGGTGTGTTTAAATAAAAAGTAAAAAAGTAAAATATAATGATCTTTGTTTTGGCTCCCTGTGATAAGCCAACCGCACCGGGAACGATGTATCAATACGCGTTCAATTCGGTGCGCGCAATTTCCCTACCAGAAATGAGTGCGCTCTGGTGTGCATGAAATCTGTGGTAAGACTGTAGAATAATTATGGGAAGCTTTCTAGACCAAAACAAGAGTGAGAGAGGGGGTACAGTGGGTTCACAGGTTTATCCCGAGAACTTCATCTAGTTATAAAAAAAAAAATAGTGGTGGGAGTAATTCATTGTGGTACAATTTTGACCCCTTTTTTTGCTCAACGCTAGAGCCTAAATGACAGTTTCAACAATTATAAAGTTAATTTTCCTAAGTGTCAACGAATCCAGCCCAATCGCTTTTGTATCGACCGATTACGTTGATGCCACTTTCAGATGTTTTTAAATTAAAAGTCGTAAAAATGTAAAATACAATGATCTTTGTTTTGGCTCCCAGTAGTAAGCTCACCGCACCGGAAACGACGTATTAATTATTATGCGTTCAATTCGGTACGCGCAATTTCACTACCAGAAATGAGTGGGTAGTGCTCTGGTGCGCACGAAATCTATGGACCTTTCAACTTCCGCGTTACGGTTGTTTGCGGGGAGCCGCACGGCTTCGAAAAGCACCGTTTAGGGCAAAAACCTCAACTTGCCTTGATGATGGCATCTGAATATGTGCACAGGCAGATAGGCTGGGACTGGGTAGTGGTGACTTCAAGCCCTTTGGGAAAATGTCACAGAAGGAGAGAAGATCGGCTGCAGCAGGGCAGGTGCGAAAGATGGAGGCGGAGAGGCGGGAAGTTCATCTAGTTCAGTGTGCTCAGCAAGGACAAGTGACGAGTTGGGAGGAGCATGTAGTGGAAAGAAAGATTGGGTGGAGTGAAGTATGGGAGTGGAATACTTCAAGGCTGAGCTTCCTTCTTCGGGCTACCTACGACGTTCTGCCTTCACCTGTGAACCTGGTCAGATGGAAGGCCCAGGAAGATGACAAGTGCAGGTGCGGAAAGCTAGGAACCATGAAACATATCCTCTCAAACTGCCACTTAGCGCTGAACAGATACACGGTGGAGGCACAATGAGGTGCTCAAGATTCTCACAAAGACAGCAAAGGAGCAGGTGAATGAGGGAAAGTACGCTCCTAAATCGCAGGACCACGGACTGAGAAAGATCACGTTCGTGCCGCAAGGAAGTAGGGTGCCTGAAAGAGAGAAGACAAGCAAAGCCCCCGCTGACGAAAGTGATGGCCAATGGGAAGTGTCTGCAGATCTAGAAGGCAGCAAGAAATTTTTTCCCATTCCAACAACAAAGAAGCCTGACCTGGTGTTATGGAGCGAAGAAGAGAAAGAGGTACATCTGGTAGAGCTGACGGTGCCTTATGAAGATAATATCAAGGCAGCACACGGGAGGAAGGAGAGCCGCTACGAAGCTCTTGTCGAAGAGTGCGCGGAGGCGGGATGGAAGGTATCGCATTTCCCAGTCGAGGTCGGGTGTAGAGGCTTCATTGCAGACAGCGTCAGCAGGTGGATGAGAGTGGCTGGACTTGGCCCAAAGAAAGGAAATGCCATGAGGAAATATCTACAAAAGACCGTAGAAAGAGCAAGCCATTGGATCTGGTTGAAGAGAGAGGATACCACCTGGAATGAGTCCTGACGGTTGGCAGTAGAGGCACACAGTCGAACTGGCAAGGAGACCTCACATCAGTGAGGGGGCTCGGTGCGTCATTAAAATAGCTGTAGAGAGGTAGAGCCCGAAACAGCGACGCATTCTCTCCTGATGATCTCCACGCCAGAATCCGGTCTGCGGAGCATTCGGCTGTCAGCAGCTCATGGGGCTGTTTTCAAACTACTGTTTTGGCTCCCAGTAGTAAGCTCACCGCACCGGAAACGACGTATTAATATGCGTTCAATTCGGTACGCGCAATTTCACTACCAGAAATGAGTGGGTAGTGCTCTGGTGCGCAAGAAATCTATGGACCTTTCAACTTCCGCGTTACGGTTGTTTGCGGGGAGCCGCACGGCTTCGAAAAGCACCGTGTAGGGCAAAAACCTCAACTTGCCTTGATGATGGCATCTGAATATGTGCACATTCAAAGCAAAGATGCATTTTTATGCCAGAACGAGCACGTAACGGGTTTATACAGTTGGGTGCCCAACAAGAGGATGGCGTCGTTGGACCGTTGTCCACCGCTTCCGCCCTACAAGTGGGGCACGCCGCCATTTTGTTTGCAAATCACGTGATATGGAGGACCTTAAATTAAAAGGGCCTATTAAAAGGCTGTAGAATATGGGAAGCTTTCTAGACCTCAAAGAGAGAGATATGGAAGGGTGGGTTCACAGGTTTATCCCGGATAATGCCGGGAACTTCATCTAGTAATAATAATTTTTAAAAAACTCGCGTCCGCCTATGCAAACTTTAGTCAAGCGCGCAGACTTTATTTGGCAACGTATGTTGCTGATTTTTTCGCATTTTGCACAAAAATAAAAAAACGATTAATTTAGGTCTAATCGCCTTTTTAGATTTAGCGACTTCAAGTGGTGGGGAAGTATTTTTTTTCCTTTTGCATTGTTTCGTTAATTGTGCACCCCCCCCCCTCACGATCCTTTCTTTTCTGCGACCACGTGGCATTATCACTTCCTGCAGTCTGTTCACTATTAGACACACACTGTCCAGCGAGCAGATTATTTTATTTCATGAATGCTGACAGAGTGTGCAGGGCATTGCAAAGGGTTTGCAGTAATAAGGCTTATCTAAAAACAAACAAACAAGTAACAAAAACCACAAAATAAGTCTAAAGGAACAGGCAAAGTGAAGCACTACCATTATAATCACCCAGAAAGGAAACTAATCAACACATTTATCCCGGGCAGGGCCGAGAACCCGGGCAGGGCCGGGGACCTCAGCTAGTATAACAAACAAAAAACAACAAAAAAATCCACGGATTCTTAACAATTAATAACGCCGATCATACAGCTCAGATTGGCTTGACATTTTACAGGTGCCTTCCTTTTGTCTTATGGAAGGTTCTTTTTTAGATTTGAAGTCTTGAAATGGAGAGGAAGTATTTTCTTGAGATTGCACAGTGCCGTTAATTTCGCCCCCTTTCTTTTTCCACGAAAACATGGGCCCATGATTTTATCACCGT
Organism: Onchidella celtica; assembly: GCA_963931925.1. Lineage (NCBI taxonomy): Eukaryota > Metazoa > Mollusca > Gastropoda > Systellommatophora > Onchidiidae > Onchidella > Onchidella celtica. The sequence goes on along the minus strand of OZ007575.1, from coordinate 32,169,798 downwards.
GCAACGCCGAGGATCTGTGCTGGTCTTCATTAAAAATGTTCGTTTAATATTTATTTTATATTACAGAAAGACAGACAGACAGGCAGACAGACAGACAGGCAGGCAGACAGACAGACAGACAGACAGACAGACAGACAGACAGACAGACAGACAGACAGTTAGATAGATAGATAGATAGATAGATAGATAGATAGATAGATAGATAGATAGATAGATAGATAGATAGATAGATAGATAGATAGATAGATAGATAGATAGATAGATAGATAGATAGATGCAAACGGAAAGACAGACAGACAGAGCCAGAGAGACATGTATATAGACATGTCCTGTTGAAGACGATACCTTTGACATATATTATTGTAATTTACATTTGTCTTTCCAACATCCACGTTCCCAGGAGAAGAGGCAGGTTATGGAAGAGGCCAGGATGAACCGAACAACTTACTACCCAGCTGTGAGTTTTTATCGTTCCAAAGCTTGGATAGAGAATACCACAATTTACAAAATCATCAAGGAAATGCCTAAAGGTATGTTGGATTTGGATATTGTTAATGTTCTTGGTACTTTCTGTGTTGTTATTAACTCATTCAGTGCCAGTCCCCTGTAAACAGATGGGGGTGTCAGGACTGTGCCAATCGTCGATAAATAGACGATGTTATTGTTTCGATGCTCAGGTTGTATTAGTCAAAGTTTTATAGTTTCTCTATAGTTTTATAGCAAAGATCTTAAAATAGTATTAACCTAGATTCCCTGGTGAGGTCACGTGACCGTACCTCAACGCTTTCGGCCATTGAGGTCAGAAACAACTCTTCCGGTTACCCTGGTTTACTTTTTCTCTCTCTCTCTCTCTCTCTGTGTCTTGTCCCTGTGGTTGCTTTTTTCGTCTCTCTCCCTCTCCTCTACATGTCTGTCTCCCCTATCTTCTCTCTCTCTCTCTCTTTCTCTCTCTCTCTCTCTCCCTCTCTCTCTCTCTCTCTCTCCCTCTCTCTCTCTCTCTCTCTCTGTCTTTTTGGGAGGGGGGGGGCGGGGAGGGGGGTGTCTGTCACAGGTGGTTGGAGGCTGCTGTTGACGTAGCAAATTATGATTTTATGTAGCCATTATCATGCTTGCGCCTTATCCCCCCCCCCCCCTCACACACTCACATGCTACTAGTGAGTGTCTGCCCATGCACTTGAGCTTCTGCTGGATCTTGATAACCGTCTGTTTATTCTATTAGATGGGGGAGGGGGGTGAGGTTGTCGATTACTTTCATTTTTTCTGATATTGTAGCTGATTTGAGATCTTTATTTTAGGAGGTTCGCTGCCCTTGGCATTTACACCTCACTTTACTTGTTTTATTATTTCTTGTTTTGGCGGGGGGGGGGGGGGGGGGGAGATGATATGGATAAATTTTAATCTATTAATTTCAATTTTGCCCGGGCAGCGGCCTTTCGGCCTGCTCTTTACGATTTCCAACTGCCAAGGTATCTTTAACATGCGCAACGTGCACACGAGCCCTCCGAATTTTTTCGTCCTTATCCGAGAAGACTAGGTACTCGATCCTACCCCCCAATAGGACCAGGGACTTGAAAATATGAGAAAAATCCAATTTCCAAGAACTACTCGATCCTACCCCCCAATAGGACCAGGGACTTGAAAATATGAGAAAAATCCACTTTCCAACATGCCTGCACTGCCCGGGTTTAGAACCCGGGACCCTTGGCATGAGAGGCGAGCACCTTGCCTCTAGACCACCTTGTCCCCCTACAATTTTGTAGCTGTTATGGTGGTACGTCTTATAATACCCCTCTCTCCCTCTCTCTCTCTCTCTCTCTCTCTCTCTCTCTCTCTCTCTCTCCCTCTCTCTCTCTCTCTCTCTCTCTCTAACACACACGTTGAAGTAAGAATTTGCGAGTCTATCGGTCCAAGCTTCTGAGTTTCTTCTTCTAGACCTCCTTATACATGTATTAAAAACAATTGTAGGCCTACAATGTTCTCTTATTCTAGAATCTCTGACATTTTCCTGATTGTTGTAGCACTCAAGATCTACTTTTCTCGACAACGTAAAACAACACGCTCGGCTTACTATGTACTACATCGTAGGCCTACTATCAAATTCCAGGCAAACGGTTTGTGTTTCCTATGGTAAACAGTAGCGTTGCTAGGCCGCCGGTTGGACAGCTTGACCTCAACCCGCCATTGTTTTCGCTCTCCACGCCCGGGACGCCGCGAGCTGGTTCTCGCAGGGCGACTAGGTAATCTAGGTTAATACTATTTTAACATTTTTGTTTTATAGTGTTCACTAACAAACAAACTAACCCGTGCGCAAATCATAGCCATTTGACGGATGCTGGCGGGACGCGCAGGACGTCAACGCGCAAAGGGAGAGCAGTAAAACATATCCAAAAACAAACAAATAAACAAAAATGAAATAAAGCTAAAGGAAAAGGCAAAATGAAGCAGGTCCATAACAATCACCCAGAACTGAAACTAATAAATCGATTTATCCGGGGCAGGGCCGGGAACTCAGCTAGTATATTATATTAGCAGAGTATTTGATTTGTCATGTTTTAATATCGCCCTCAGAATGATAGAATATTCTGAGAATTATTATATTGGCACAAAATAGAATTTTCCTCCGACACTGAATGAGTTAAAATGAGTTAAAGAAGCGGTTCTCGGAGCCCCAGGCCATATTCCTCCCTTTGCGATTCCAGGTTTTCTCAATTCCTTTCCCCATTTGAATTGTTGTCGATAATTTTTCCACCATTTAATTGTCGATTGACCGTCAAAGGCTTAGTGGAAAAGTTCAGCTTGAACTTGTAATCGCCACGGTTATGAAAATCAATGGCACCCGAGCATCATATTGTGTTTAGGTCTTTATTTTACTCTAAGCTTTTCTAGCTCTGCTCTTGCCATTTACACCTGACTTTTCTTGTTTTTATCTTTCTTGTTCTGGTTTCTGCGTGTTTTTGTGGTAGGAATGAGTTTCTTAGAATTTTGCCCGGGCCTTGTTCGGCTTTGCTGTTCTCGACTTTCAACTGCCAAGGTATATTTAACATGCGCAGCGTGCAGATGGGCCTTCCGAGTTTTTCGTCCTTTTCCGAGAAGGCTAGGTGCTTGATCCTACCTACCCAAGGATGAGGGACATGTATCCCCCCCCCCCCCCAAATATTCCAACGTGCCTGCACCGACCGGGGATCGAACCCGGTACCTTCAGCATGAGAATCGAGCACCTTGCCTCTAGGCCAGCGTGTCCCGAGTATCATATTGACACGCCCCCGCTTCTAAAATCTGAGCACATGAATAGTTCCACATAGGATTCGGTTTGAAGCAACATTCTATATTTTTTGGGAGGCTGTTAGATCGTGAATTGTCCACACAATTGTGTGTACTGGTATTTCATGTGATATATACAGGCCCAATCCCTAGTTCCTAGTTGGTTCGAAGGGCGGGCATTGGATATATAATAATTATGTGTGAGCGACATTATCTCTCCTACTTATAAAAATTATATAAATAGGTAATATTGTTTCTACCGTGCAAATGAAATTCACGGGGAAAAGCTCCCTTATTGTCCCTACCTAGGCAAAGCACAAAAAGAAAGGAATAATCTTCAGGTCTAAGTGTTAGACAAGAAATATCTCCCCTACCTAGGTAAAGTGTTAAGCAAGAAATAGCTTCCCGGCCTAAGAAACATTCTGAGACAAAAATGTTTTCCCTACCTGAGCTAAGTGAATGGACAAGAAATATCTTCCGCACCTATGCACTTAGCGCATGGGGGTGGCCTAGGCAGGGAAGATCTATGCAAAGGGAATATCTTTCCTACCTTACCTTAAACTATTCGATGTGCTGGCGCCTAAAATTAGAACACAGGAATACACTGCTGCCTGTTACGCCGAGACAGATGTAGAGAGGGTCATGGAGCTAGTATTAATAACCTTGTGTTATTAATACTTCCATGAGAGAGGGTAGAATGTGACGGGCGGGGCAGTGGTTGAGATGTCTTCTTGGGCCGCGACTTTTAAGCTTGTGTTATTTTAATTAAAGCATGGCTCAGTGATTGAACACTCAGAACATGAAATAATATATGCCCGAGTGAAAGTTAGCTACTTATGTGGTACTCCTCCTCAAGGCAGTAAAACCGCTGATCTCATATACAAAGGGTGGCCAAAACCGCAGCTTGCGAGCCTCATGCGGCTCTTTGCCCTTCAGTATGCGGCTTGTGGAAATGTATGATTAGCAAAGAGAGGGTGAGAGAGAGAGAGAGAGAGAGAGAGAGAGAGGAGTGAGTGAGTTGCAGATGGAGAGAATACGGCTTTCTGTAAAGCGCCTAGAGCAATTTGTTTGCATTGGGCGCCATATAAATGATCTTCATTATTATTATTGTTGGCTGGCAAATAAATATCATTAAAAAAAAATCCCTTTTTTTTTTCAACCCTTTAAGTTTCATTTTGGCAGCCTAATTTTGTCACGGAAATGCAATTCGCCCGTTTTTCTTAGAACGTTCCCGTAGTTCATTACCGTATTTAATACGCTCAGTATAGTTAAAACAATCATCAGTCAAGATGTTTAAAACACTTGGTATATAAGTGTACTTTGTGATAACTGAAACTAATACCAATCAACAGTCTAAAATCTGCAAACGTGAGTAAATATTGTTGCATTCAATTCATGTATTTCTTAATATTTATATAAAAATGTTTCAACAATAAAAACGTGTGTAAATTTTGTTTAGATCTTGTGGCTTCCAGCATATGAATGTTATCGTATGTGGCTCTTATATCAAGCAACTTTTGGCGACCTCTGTTATGTACTTTGTTCTGCAGTCCAATTCTTTGCTTGTCACTGTCACTGCTGTTCTGGGTTGTTGTTTTGCTGTAGATCGCTCCTTATAACAATGGCAGCCTGAGCGTGGATGATTCTGATCTATCATAGTGTCTTCTAGTGCTGTGTGTCTACAGGTGCGGCCTTACATCTGCACGACCTTGCGGCTACCACGTTGGACTGGCTCGTTAAAAACGCGACCTACCGAGACAATGTGTACATGTGTGCGGACAGTGACAAGTTTATCCGATTAACTCACTTCTTCAAGGCGCCTCCTAATCCAGGTGGGTGCACATTCATTCATTCATTCATTCCCCCATCCATCAGCCCATCAATCCACCTGCCCATCCACCCACCCTCCGCCCATCCATCCATCCCTCCCTCCATCTCTCCCTCCATCCATCCACTCATCCCTCCCTCCCTCCCTCCATCCATTGATCCACCCATCCCTCTCACCCTCCATCCATCTATCCGCCCTCCATCCATCCATTCATCCACCCCTCTATCCATCCATCCATCCCCCTCCCTCCATGCATCCATCCATCCATCCTTCACTCCCTCTCTTCCTTCTTCCCTCCCTCCTATCCATCCATACACCCATCCCTCTTACCCCCACCCATCCCTTCCTCCATTCATCCATCCATCCGTCCATCCATCCATCCATTCATCCATCCATCCACCCATCCATCCACCCATCAACCCATCCATCCATCTATACATCCACCCATCCATCCATCCATCTACCCAACCCCTACTCCCTCTCTCTATGTATTTCTGCATCCCTTCATTCAGTCATTCAAAATAACTACCTACTTATAATGCCAGCGATACATGTATTTACCTTTGTTGTTCAAGTTTAATCATACCGTCATGCTATAGCTAGAGTGTACAATTTTGGGCAGTAGAAGAACTGTAACATAGCGGGGCACTTGACATTCGTAATTTACCTTCGTCATGATGATTATGATGATGATGATGGTGATGAGGAAGATGATGGTGATGACGATGACCATGATGGTACTGGTGATGATGGTGATGTTGATGATAATGGCGGTGGTAGTGATGATGATGATGATGATGGTATAGTGTGATAGTCATGATGGTTATGTAGATACCACGACGATGATGATAACGATGAAGATGATGGTGATGATGGTGTAGTTGTGGTGATGATGATGATGATAATACTGTTATCTTTTCATTTCTCAAGATTGTCACTGGAAGTTGGTGAAAAAAGAAAGAGCAGCAGCTGCAAGCGCCGATGAATTTGATCACAAGTATTTTGTCATCCTTTTGATTTCATTCATTCATTCATACACTCATTCATTCACTCACTCGTTAATTCATTCTTTATTCATTTATTAATTCACTCGTTCATTCCATCTGTCTTTCATTGGTCTGTCACCGTTCGTCAAATTACCAACTACTGGTTTTGTTGGATTTTGTGTGTGTGTGGGGGGGGGGGTTGTTGGGGGGGGGGTGGGGTGTAATCCATTCACTCATTTAGCATTCATTCATTCGTTCAGTTACTCATTTGTTCGTTCGTTCCTTGACCCATCCACTCATTCATTCTTTCAACAATACAATGCCAGCGCTTTGAATGTGCCCCGATGCTCTGGCCACAGTAACATTCAATTTAGATTTTAAAAAATTTGGATCAGTAAAGAAAATTCAATAGAAATATTTACATTAAACAACAATAACAACTACAGATTCTTCAATTCTCCATAAAATGAAATAGACGTTAGTGATCTGCAACATCATATCCATAGCAATACTTCCTTTTACGAACATAAACGTGTACAATATTTTAAGAAGTACGAAATATACAACATGTATACTGGATTAGACTGAAAGCTCACAAAGTTCAACTATGTGATGGATAACCGTAGATTTGCACAGTTTACCAGCTTTAGCCTTCTACAGCAAGGGTGGCTAGACTTGCATAATGTAAGAGCCACATACGATGAACTTCAGATGTTCGAGAGACACGAGATTTGAACAAAATTTACGCTAGCGTTTTTGTTACAAAAATTTTATGTAAATATATCGATGGTGTAGGGTGCAAACCGACCAAGTCCAAAAATTTCATATTACTGTATATAGTACCAATTTATGAAGCCTGGAATCCTGCATCAAATGTAAAAGTAACTGTCACCATTATCTAGTAGAAATACTCAAAATAAGCATGTGATCAAACCGGCAAAGGTTAATTTCCCATTAGTTTTAGCGGCAGTTTTTTTGTTTCTCCTGTAAACTTTGCTTATATCGACCTGGCCGGTTTGCTCTTGACACCATCGATATGTGTACAACAATATTTACTCATGGATGCGGTATTTAAAACTGTTAATTTATATTAGTTTCAGAAAGCACCAATCACACATAATATACCAAATGTTTTCAAAATGTTGACCAAGGATGGCCAAAATATTTCCACGAGCGGTATAGTGAAGTTTGGCCTGTTCAACAGCAGAGCGTTCCATATTTAAAACACGTTACCCGACAACGAAATCTACAAACTATGTGCTGCAGTAGAGTGAAAGTTCACAAATCGTGTGATGAGCACTGAGTTTGACAGTTTTGAAGTTACCTGGCATGTTTCAGAGGTTTTGGACAGGTCTGAGCATAAAAAGTGAAAGTTAAAAATAATTATAAATAATCACCAGTCTATCTATCTATCTGTCTATCTATCTATCTATCTATCTATCTATCTATCTATCTATCTATCTATCTATCTATCTATCTATCTATCTATCTATCTATCTATCTATCTATCTATCTATCTATCTATCTATCTATCTATCTGTCTGTCTCTGTCTGTCTGTCTGTCTGTCTGTCCGTCTGTCTGTCTGTTTATCTGCCTGTCTTTCTGTCTGTCCGTCTGTCTGTCTGACTACCTGTCTGACTGTATCCATCGTCACTTTCAGTATAAAAAAAAACCTCAGTATGCTGACGACTGACCCACTAATCCAGTATCCAAGTATTACAAGTGTCTGGTACCGATTTGAAAAATATTTCTCACAGGTAAGTGCTGGCTCCTACATTTGCCTTGCTTACTGAAACAGACTCTCTCTCTCTCTCTCTCTCTCTCTCTCTCTCTCTCTCTCTCTCTCTCTCTCTCTCTCTCTCTCTCTCTGTGTGTGTGTGTGTGTGTGTGTCTCTCTCTCTTTCTCTTTTTCTTTACACTATCCCGACACCCACATGTAAATGTCCATGGTCCAGATTTAAATAGCACAGGTAACGAGAAATCCACTTGAGCAAATCTCCCATCAGTTCGAATCCCGAACCATTATTCGAATCGCGCGAATCACTCAGACGATTGGAACCACCGGCGAATCAAACATGATTGGAATCATGATCTATCTATCTACCTATCTATCTGCCCATCTCTCTACCTGTCTATCTATCTATCTATCTATCTATCTATCTATCTATCTATCTATCTATCTATCTATCTATCTATCTATCTATCTATCTATCTATCTATCTATCTATCTATCTATCTATCTATCTATCTATCTATCTATCTATCTATCTATCTATCTTATTTAAAACAAAGACATATCTAATATACTACAGTTTGGAATTCTCGAATGTTCAGTCTCTCGCGAGCCATTGGTAGTACGTGATTAAGTTGTGTTATCAGGCATTGAGACAAAGAAATCACCGGTGTAATTATTTAGACAGCGACGTCACTACAGCCCCTTTTTCACACTGTAAAACCGTTCAATGCTCATTTCAAATGCTCCCTCTACAGAAAGCTAAAGAATTACCTTCACGGGTTGGGGGGGGGGGGCAGAGTGTCTGCTGGTTCATTTCCCTTGATGCCATCGTGGCCAGGGATCCAACAGAGAGCAGTTTCGTACATCTCTGTTTTTCTAACGTGGACCCAGAAGGCCTCTCGTTCTTTCTGAAAGAGGATAAGATCTACAACTTAATTTTAAAACTTTTATACGTATTTGCAAAACTCTTTTCACATACATACAAAACAACCCTTGAGAGCTTAACGGCTTAACAATGTAATAAAATTAATACGGAAATATTTAATTCTGTTTGTGAAATCTAGAAGCTCTGAATACCAAACATGAATACAAACAGACCGCGAAAAGCGGAAAGTATCCGTTATCGTGCCGACGGGCCGTAAAACCCAATCTTAAACTCGAACTCAAACCTGGAATGGTTTCAGGTCATCCAACTCTTGCTGCACGAACCTATCATGCGAGACTATTACAGACAGGCCCTGGAGGAGTTTAAGGAAGACAATGTCATGTATGTTGAGTTGAGAGCAGTGATGTCAGGAGTGAGTACAGATCTGGGATCATGACAATGTTTATAACATTTCTTCATGTCGATCAGCCTTCGTTATCATTATCACCACTGGCTTCATTATTACCATCATCTCTCTCTCTTTCTCTCTCTCTCTCTCTCTCTTTTTCTCTCTCTCTCTCTCTTTCTCTCTCTCTCTGTCTTTCTCTCTCTCTCCGTGTGTGTGTGTGTGTGTCTCTCTCTCCGTCTCTCTGTTTTTACCTCCCTCTGTCTGTCTCTCTCTCCCTGTTTCTACCTCCCCCTCTCTCTGTCTCTCTTGCCCCCCATTCTCTTTTCCTCCCCCTCCCCGCCCCGGCCCCTTGTGTCTCTCTGTCTAGCTTTGTTTCTCTCTGTTTCCCAATCCTCCCCTGTCTCTCTCTCCCCCCCCCCTCTTCTTCTTTCTCTCTCTCTTTCTCTGCCCCTCTCCCTCCCCTCTCATTCTCCCTTTTCTTCTTTCTCTGTAAGTGTTATCTTCATCATCGACATCATCAACATGATGATCATCACTGTCGGCATCACTATCATCGTCATTAATATCACCATATCATCATCATATCGCCTATCATCATCACCATTGCCATCTTCATCATCGACCTCCAGCACCACAACGTCATGGTTAAACCTTTAGATATCACAGCCCTGGGACACAGTGACAAATTATATTACCTGAAAATCACCACTGAAATTCAGGGAAAAGATATTAAAACGCCCTCGTTGGTATTTGCATAACACTTTATCATAGATCCAACCTACCCCTGATCGACCGCTATAGTGGTCTTGGCGCACATATTTAGGAAAATGCCGGCGACCGCTGTAGGGGTCTGTGACACTGAAAAGGTTAACCAAGCAATCACCATCCTTTCTCCCTCTCACTAGTTCACAGATGCCAAGGGCACTGTCCGGGACACAGAATTTGCCCTTAAGATGTACAAACAGATCACAGATGAATTCGTGAAGGAAAACGAAGACTTTTTTGGTGCTAAAATCATCATGTCCGGCCTCAGGTAAGGCTCCTAGTGTTTCAGTGTGGCCAGTACAGTTTTTACAATTATCTATCTATCTATCTATCTGTCTGTCTGTCTGTCTGTCTGTCTGTCTGTCTGTCTGTCTGTCTGTCTGTCTGTCTGTCTGTCTGTCTACCTGGCCGACTCTCTGTCTGTCTTTGTAGCTATCCGTCTATCTGCTTGTTTGTTAAACAGACAGACACACATACACACGCACACACACGACACGACTGACACACAGACAGGCAGACGAGATAGGTCTGTCTATCCATCACCCATAAATTTCAAGGCTTTCCTGACTGAGTATACTAACTTCACTCCCACAAAATGCTTCGTGATATTCATAATACCACAAAAATAGACTTTACAAGTGGCCATTTCATGAACTTGGTGTAAATCCGTTCGTTTTGCACCATGGTGCAAGGTTAGTAATGCGTACGACCACCTAAGTGTAAACTCAATGTTAGTCGGTATGCATGTACCAAAGTTACACGCACCTCTCCCTGCGCTTCACTTGCCGCTTACCGCTGTACCAAAAATTGACACCGCGCATGCACAAATTTGTATCGGCCAATCAATGCCACAAGAAAAAAAAAAGCGCCGATTGAAACAAATTTAAGAGATCGAGGGTGAGTGGAAATTCCAATTTTTGTCCTTGGCCCATGAAGCTGCGGTTTGGAATAAAATATAAATTACTTTTTCTTTTTTTTCGGCGGACACTTCATTCCCAAGCTAGTTACCCATGATTACCTAGCTTAGTTAGTCGTCCTCGGAGAGAGTGTAAAGTTACGAACCCTTTAAACGTGAGCGTAGGCCTACGTAAAGTTCATGCATACCGGGAAGCTTTTTGCACCGACGCGTAAGGCCTACGCCACAGTGTAACCAGTTACGCACAGTTCATGCATACGACCACAGGTCATCATGGGCATCATATTAGGATGTAATTCGAACAGATTCTTACCCAACGATGCAATACTGAGCGGCGTGAAAACTGCCATGAAGTTGAACAAAAAATATCCAAACTTCATGGTGGGTTACGATCTAGTGTCACAAGAAGACCCCAACCATCCCCTGAAATTCTACCTGGAGGAGCTGCTGTATCCCTCCCGTCAGAATCCGCCCTACCACCTACCTTACTTTTTCCATGCAGGGGAGACTAGTAAGTTGGAACATGATTCTGGCCTGACCCAGAGTGATAGAACTTCTGATCTGATGTTAGGGCCTTGCTTATTAAGTGGTGGTAGGTAGGTAGGTAGACAGTCAGACAGACAGACAGACAGACGGACAGACGGACGGACGGACGGACGGACGGATGAATGGGTGGGTGGGTGGATGGATGGATGGATGGATGGATGGATGGATGGATGGATGGATGGATGGATGGATGGATGGATGGATGGATGAATGAATGGAATGGATGGATGGGTGGATAGATGGATGAGTGAATGGATGGATGGATGATGGAAGACAGACAGTTTCCTGTGTAAAGCACATTAACCCATGTAACGTTTAGAGTGAAGCACCTGGAAAGAGCTGAAGTTTTTTCATAGTCATATCCGCCATGCACAAAAACGCTTGTTGATCAACATCTCAATTTTAACATAATAATGTGAGTGTGCATGGGAAAACCCTGCATAAGTCGGGAGAGCTGATTTTGAGAAAAAACGGCTTTGAAGTGAAAATATGGGTCCGACACAAACTTCCAACTTGGCTGTTGTTTAGGGGACAGTGGCATGTTACAGGGTAAACTGTAGACGAGCTGTGAACAGTACTCACTATGATCTCTATAACGGCTTTGTAATTAGACTACGGTCTCCTAACAAGATCCAAAAACTTCCGACTTGGCTGTTGCTAGGGGACCGTGGCATGTTGCAGGGTAAACTGTAGACGAGCAGTGAACACTACTCACTATGATCTCTATAACGGCTTAGTTATAGACTACGGTCTCCTAACAGCAATCACTCCAATATTACTTGGTCAATTAGCTATTGCCACTTATAGGATTAATGCTGTTTTCTCAAAATCTTGTTTTAGGGGGGTCACTGACTTCAATATATCAGAAATGTCCTGTCTTTTATTATAATTATGTACAGAGCTCAAAATGTCTTGTTGCCGACTTATTGTGGCTTTTCTCATGCACGCTCACATTTTGTGACATGATATATTATAATATTAATATACAATATATTGTTGTCATTGCAGGGTGGCAAGGCACTGATGTAGATTACAACCTTGTGGACGCTCTGTTGTTGAATACAACCCGTATCGGGCACGGCTACGCGCTGCCAAAACATCCTAAGTTAGCTGAGATGGTGAAGAGGAAAGGTATAGCAGTGGAAGTCAACCCGCTATCCAACCAGGTAACGACACGTGGCAGTATGAAGGGTACAGGGCCATTGGTTGTGTATACATAGGGGGGAAGGGGGTTGAGCTGATGGAGGCTATTCATAAAGTACGTACGCTCGATTTTGGCCATATTTATACTTATCCCCCCCCTCACCCCTACCCCCACCCACCCCTCCACCCCTTCCCTTTCGCGCAGTTTTCACACGCATGTCGTCAGTTCCCGCTCCCTTCCTTTCTCCTTGTACGATCATACGTCCATTGGAAGAGTGAATGTCCAAGATAACACTTTGATGTTCTGGTGATGTGTGGCTTTTTACATGGATTGTTTCGCTGTTTCAATAAATAGTAACAAATTTGATTTTTGTACAATCCACAGAGCCATTTAATAGACAAGAGAGGGCACTTCGTTGCTTCCCCTCTCTTTCGTCTACTAAAAAGATGGCGGCAGTTCGCGTGGCCACCTAGCGCTGCGAAACTGCAGGCAAGAAGAGGGCAAGGGACTATTAATTACCGCCCTTATTAATACATGATTGTATTGCTTTCCAAAGGCAGAGCCACGTAACTGACAGCTTGGCCTTTTTCTACTTTACTGTCTGTATGAACTTGTCTCACACTTAATTCTTTTATGTCAAAGGCAGACAGACGTATCTGCTACCGAAATAGTAGTTTCTAGTGTGGAAAACGCATAAATAGAAGCATTTATATAGTTACGCCACACAAGTTTCTGAGTTTTTCTCAAAAGTATGAAATGTGTAGTTACGCCGCTTTGCCTTTGCACAGCAAAATAGTACACAACAAGTGCGCACTGTTTTTCAAACTGTTTTGTCGAAATCTTGCCCTCCTTTTGTGTCACCTCAATCTTGACGTACTTCCCACTCTAGTCTGTCTATAGAGCTCTGTGGCATAATCAAACGGCTTGTTTTTAATTCGTTGACATAACTGAAGTGCTTACCTAAGCTCCAGAGAAATGTAAATGGTGGCAGGCTAAAAGGGGGACGGGGGGGGGGGGGGAGATAGAGAGAGAAGGAATGAGACAACTGTTATAATTGGAAACTATACATGTGCGAAGGACATTAAGTTTTACAGCGAGAGAGGAAAAAAATATTTTCGTCTGAAATGTATCCCTGATCTTATCTCGTACATGTACTCATTTTTAGTTATATGGGTAGAAATTTGAAATAGTGTCCTCCATGTAGTCAACACAAACAAAAAAAATTGTACTCAATACAAGGCTGTTGTTATAAGTACGTACGGTCGACAAGGGTATTGCGCTAGGGGCGCGTACGTATAGTACCTACCCCTAACCCCATCCCTATCCTCAACTCTAAATCTTATCGAATCCCTAACCCTGCCCCCTACCCTTTGAACCAAACAACAGGATCAAAACAAAAAGAAAATCTGAAAGAATAATTAAGTAAGGCTGTTTTTAAGAGTATTTCTGGAGGGTGTCGGGAGGAGCTCTCCAGCTCTGGAGCCACAGAAGGTTTTAAATTACGTATCCCAAGCGCAAAAAAAGACTTGAGGGACGTACGTACTTGTAACGACCCTTCAAAAATATATAAATAAAATTCCTTCACGGTACTCATAACATGGTTGGCAAAGAATAGTTGTCACCGAGACGAACCATTCCTTCTTCCACTGTAATTATGTCCGCAACTTGCGAGCGTATTAACACGATGGGTACAACTCACAGACCTCTGTGGTACTAGATTTTTCCGTTCAATTATGAAGTGGTGTGGTGCGAACTGTTGCATTGTTGACATGGATGATACTCCCGGGAGTCGGCGGACGGAATTTGGCGAATTGAACCGTATCGGTATCCTGTGTCTCGAATGTCATCTGCAATAGTCAAAAACAAGATCTTGGGGAAAACCAAGGAGATCGAAAGTAGGTCAACCATCAAAGAGGGTAGTGAGCGACGAAAGTGAGGCAGACAATAGGCCACGGGTAAAATTCAGACATCATATGACTTGTACAAAGAGCAATGTTTGTCGCACCTCCGGACAAGGTTATGGTCGCGGAACTTGAGAAATTTGAGGTAAACCTGTGGCCACGTCCATGAATTGTGCGTAGGTGGTTACACGGTGGTGTAGGCCTTATGCGTCAGTGCAGAACGCTATCCGGTATGCATGAACTTTGAGTAGGCTTACACCCACGTGTAAAGGGTTCGTATACCCAGTGTCAATTTTTATTACAGCGTTAAGCGGCAATTGATGCGTAGGTAGAGGTAGGTGTAACTTTAGTTCGTGCGTACCTATTAATTTTGAGTTTACAACTAGGTGGCCGTACGGACCACTAAGCCTGTACCACGGTGCAAAACGAGTGGCTTTACACCAGGTTCATGCATGCGGCCACTGGTAAGTATATTGTGCCAATACACTAATATCTGGTTTCACGATAGCACACGTCATATCAATTTCGTTCACACAATAATGAAGAATTTGAGGAAAGTTTTGAAGAAAATGGTGTGTATTGATTCATAAAATCTTCACGTTATAACGGTTTTATATTTTTCCTCTGTGACAGTTGCTTGGTTTGGTGAATGACTTGCGCAATCACCCAATGGTCAACCTCATGGCCGACAACTTTCCTATAGTGGTCAGCTCAGATGATCCAGCAACCTGGGAGTCAGCTCCCTTGTCACATGACATCTATGTGGCATTTATGGCCATGTCAGGAGAAGATGCGGATCTGTCATTTCTGAAACAGCTGGCCATCAATTCCTTGGAGTAAGTATTGTTTTCTCTGAACTAAGGTAAACTGTTTGACAGACAGACTGACCGAAAGACAGACAGACAGACAGGCAGATAGAAAGACAGATAGACAGACAGGCAGATAGAAAGACAGACAGACAGGCAGGCAGGCAGGCAGATAGATAGATAGATAGATAGATAGATAGATAGATAGATAGATAGATAGATAGATAGATAGATAGATAGATAGATAGATAGATAGATAGATAGATAGATAGATAGATAGATAGATAGATAGATAGATAGATAGATAGATAGATAGATAGATAGATAGATAGATAGATAGGCGGACGGACGGGCGGGTGGACGGATGGATGGACGGACGAATGGATGGACGTCGAAAGGATGGTGGGAAGGATGGTGGGAAGGATGGTCGGCAATGATGAGATAGTTGAAAATGTAATGAATTTATAGAAGACTCCGGCTGTACTAATCAATTTATTTCTTTAGTGCTGCAATTCAATCCACTATTCTCATTCTATTTTTCTACCACCACAGATACAGCGCCATGAACCCAACAGAAAAGCAAAAGGCTAAAACTGTATGGGAAACTAAGTGGCGCCTATTCATTTTAAGAACTCTCAAGAAATGGCTCCCGACCACGGATATCTTATCGTAAGATATTACTGCTTGGGACTGCCCGTTCTACTACCTCCCGTTATAGCCAACATGGTTGGCAAAGAATAGTTGTCACCGACACACAGAATACCGAGACGAACCATTCCTTCTTCCACTATAATTATGTCCACAACTTGCGAGCGTATTAACACGATGGGTACAACTCACAGACCTCTGTGGTACTAGATTTTTCCGTTCAATTATGAAGTGGTGTGGTGCGAACTGTTGCATTGTTGACATGGATGATACTCCCGGGAGTCGGCGGACGGAATTTGGCGAATTGAACCGTATCGGTATCCTGTGTCTCGAATGTAGACTATACTCTCTGGTATGTCTGTAGATTATGGGACGCTTTCTGGACCAAAATCAAGGAGGGAGAGAGAGATAGAACGATGGGCTCACAGGTTTATCCCGGGTAATGCTGGATACCTCATCTAGTAAAACAAAAAATGATCAAGAATAAACATGGGCATATTGGACAGTTGCCTAGGGGTCAGGCGCCCCCATGCATGCAAATTTACACTGGTTTTTGAGACAGGGAAGAAAGTCCTATTGCTTTGCCCAGGCAAGCAAACACATTCTACGAAAAGCATGTATTCCGTGTATTGTTCCCCAATGTTCACAGTTTGTTTCGTTATTTAGTCAGAATTATTAAACAGTTATCGTTTTTTATTTTAGTTTCTCTGGCTTTGGTATGTTGAATTCCATATCTTTTAAATAAAAAGTTGTAAAAATGTGAAATACAAGGATCTTTGTTTTGGCTCCCTTTAGTAATCCCACTGCACCCGACACTATATTAATATATTATATGCGTTCAATTCGGTTCGCTCAATTTCCTTACCAGACATGCGTGCGTGGTGCTCTGGCGCGCATGAAATCTGCTTCTCTGTAACTTGGAACTGGTTAAAGATAGTGGAATAACGAAAAAAATTTGCAAGCAGCAGTTTGTCATTATTACAGTATTGCCATTATGAACCCCAATTCATAAACCTGGAGATACAACAATTTTGCTCAAAACCCGTGACTTACAGGCAAAAAATAAAGTCTGACGCCATCCGTTCGTGAGTCACACGAAAGTTAATCAAAACGGATCTTTGGTGTGAACGCGAGGTTAGATGTTTTGATGGAGTCCCAACATTCCCACAGAGAAAGTATTTTGCATTTTTTTTTCGTCATGTCCACACACACACTCCTACACATTCACACACACCTACACATTCACACACACCTACACAAACACATTCAATTGTGTCAAATCTATTGAAGATAGAAAACTCGGTGCATTCTACTTCGCAAACTGTCACAAAAGTTATCGACAAAGCAGAATGTTTTACTCACCTGAATTTCTTTCCCTGTTGCCTTTTTTTTTTTTTTTAATTTATCTCTATTCACACAGAAGGATAAGGATGACTTTCTTTTCTAAAATTATTTTGCTACGCCCAAGTAAATTGGTTTCTGTCTGATTCTTTCGGAGTTTACATTTCCGAAATAGCAGTTTGTAAATTAATGACAACAAAAATAGCTTTCGTTTTCGTGCTGGAATGTCAAACAACCCACCCCCCTCCTCCCCAACCTCATGCTATTTACTGCGTAAGAGATGTAAAATAGTATTTATGTAATTTTTAAAAGTATTTCAAGTTCATTACTCAGCTAGCAGCGGTTGCCTACTCCATATGGGCTCATTTAGTCCAACAAACAGACATTTAATCATGAATTGTGGTGTACGCGAAAGGTAAGTAACTGTGTCAAGTGAGTTGGGTCTTTTAGACTCCCTTTTTCCCGTGAAAGCCGCTCGATCACAAATGCTATCACCTCATTTCATAATCCAGGTATGTTTAGCTTTCTAAAAATCTATGTGACGAATTTCTTCTCAATGAGTGGACCGTTTTGGCGTTGATAACTCATCACTTCCATGTCCAAACAAATCTGTCATTTGTCACATGCGAGATTACCAAAACCACGGGAAATAAAGATTGAATAAATTGGGTTTGGTTTTGTTTTATTTTTCATTTTTCAGGGAATCGTTAAATACGTAACCTCTAATTTAATTATAAAAGTCACTGTACGTGTGGAATTAGGACCATAATGTAATTTCTCATTACAGATGAGATAGTCGATGTTAAAGGTAAGATAGCCTGGGACTCCGAAATCATGATTATAATTCAAAGATTATACATTATTTGCTTTGAATTCAGAGGTAGGAAAAGCTGTGTTGCAATGTTGTAAAGACTATGTAAATTATACAGCGTCTTATGGCAACAAAGTCCCTCAACTGTTTTTGTCTAGCCTGGGCGGTTCTTTCCCCTTTTTACACAACTTGTGAACAACACTGCTCTGTGGGTGACAATAAGGCGCGACAGGTGGTGGGTGCCACTGTGACGTCATGCTCTGCACTATTGCACGTGAACCATTAACAAACGACAATATAAACGCCACACTCTTATCCAGAATATTATTTTCAACAACGAATTTCTTGTCACAAGAAAGAAAGAAACAAACCAATAAGTAATTTTTATTCTGATACATTTAATAAAGTCTTTTTCCTTGGCTGTGCTCACTTAAGAATTCATCTGCGTGATTTTCAGGACTTTGCCAAATCAGTGCGCCACTAACCTCACGGGCAACTGATCAATGTAAGTTTCTTTTAGAATGCTTCCTTTATTTGTTCCCATGAATTGATTGAGACAATTCAATGAACAGGGCAATGAATAAACAAACAAACATTAGTTTTTTTTTAAAGTGCGAAATATTTTAATTGAATGCAGAGAACTGGCTGTTCTTTCGTCATTTTATAAGCAAATCTCAATTTCTATAGAAAATTGTTCCCTCCTTTAGAGAGGTTTTCTCAGGAATCTGGTCTTTCATCTTAGCCTGTTTCCGCCAGATCCGCTCATAATAATTAAGTGTTAGCAGCTGCAGGTAATGCAACCTCAGCACTAACTTTTTTTTTGTTTTCGTTTTTTTTTTAAATTATCATTTTGGTTTTACGAGGAGAGGGGAGGGGGCATGAAAACCTGCAAGGAAAAAAACAAAGCAAGAGCAAAAATCCAGTAAAAAAAATCAAAACAAAATGGTCTAAAACCAAAACACTGAACTTTCAGGAAGCATTTGGTTTTCAGGTACATGAAACAGAGAGGGAGAGAGAACAAACATTTTTAAAGGTAAATGGGTCGTGAGCAAGTAAAAATATAATTATAAATCTGGTCTGTGTTGGTTGCCGGGAACACAGCGTGACACATAATTGTATAGGAGCACCCTGGACCAGTTTTAGCAGCGCACGGTGCGCACACTTCCTCGTGTTCCTGGCAGCTCACTCCCGCTCAGGTCAGCACACCAGCATTCCCCGGTGCACCCGTCACATTGAAGAGGGGCGTAACTACCTGGCAAAAGAGCAAAATGCACAGGTGTATGGATGTGAGCAAACAGCTTACAAAAATCCGACTCCAAAAAAAACAACAACCAATAACCTCACAGGCGCCCACGAGCGCGCACACACACACACATACACATGCGAAATGATTTCTTAAAATTCGAAGAACTTCCTTAGGCTTCTCTAGCACCCTGGATCAAGTCTTGTTTTGACTGCTGGTTTAGTGGCAGATGTGGACCATGAAGTCAGACGGGACTTCGTGCAGAAGTGAAACTAAAACAAGTCTGACTCGCTGATAACTGATTCAAGGGAGGTTCATGTCAGAGTCGAAATCGATGCTAAACAAGTTCAAGTTCAAGTTTATTGTAGGCCTAACGGCCAATTTAAAATACACAGGAGAATCATGCAAACAATCTTTGAAAACACATTAAAAAAAACAAACAAACAAATGCACGGTCATTCACTTTCTGCGCTCCTCGCTGCCTGCTACAATTATATATTTTATACACATACTTACAATAGTATACAATAAAATACAACTTGTAATTGCCAGCAACAGCCATCATTTTTCAATCCCCCCCCCCCCCCAAACCCCCCCAACAGACTTCTCTCAGTGTGCTACCAGCACTGTGCAAAGATATATACCTAACTAGATTTGTTCAAGTGAACTTTTATGATAATATCGGTGGTCATGATGATGATGATGATGATATGGTTCATGATGATGACGAAGATGGACATGAAATGGTGGTGGTGTTGATAAAGACGACTGTGGTAGTGGAGATAGTGAGACGGTCTTTGTGGTCCAATTTCTTGACCTTAGTTCTTTTTTGTTCCAATTCCGCTTTTTGCACAGCTGAGAAATTCGATATTAAATTAAATGTTTGCGGCTTTAGAATTACTCAATTAGGGTAAGGGGTTAGAATAAATTGGAACTGTGGAACAACTTGATAAGTGTTCAGGACTTTATTTTAGGAGTTTCGCTGCCATTGGTATTTACACCTCACTTTTCTTGTTGTGGTACTGGTAGGGATTCGTTCTTTACACTTTTGCCCGGGCGTGATTTTTTTCCGCACGAGCTTGAGCAAATTCAGGATCGGGGCAGCAACAGACCCCCAAACACAGGTCATCGGGTAAGGGATTTCTCGTCCTATCGAACACTGCCATGGGTGCTGCAATCTCTGGATTGTGCATGATATGACTCTGAACGTTACCAAAATCCGTGGGATGTGTTGGTGCTGTCTTGTGTTTGGGGGTCTGTTGCTGCCCAGCTCGTAAATTTGCTAAACCTCGTAGCGGCCTGTTCCGCCTGCTCTTTTCGATTTCCAACTGCCAGTGTATCTTTAACGTGCGCAAAGTACACACGCGCCCTCTCAATTTTATCGTCCTTATCTGTGAAGACTAGGTGCTCGATCCTACCTACCATAGGATCAGGGACAGGAAAATAGGAGAAAAATCCCAAAATTCCAACATGTCTCCACCGACCGGGATTCGAACACGGTACCTTCCGCATGAGAGGCGAGCACCTTGCCTCTGGCCAACGTGTCCCCAAAAACTTGATAAGTGTCACAACACATTTTAAACAAATGTCAAAGTGTGCATCGATAATCTCTTCTGTTCTACATACTAAAAGATCTCCAGCTTTTGAGAAAATGGAGTTAAAACAAACAAGAACTATGGTCACGATATGGTTAATGATGATGGTGATGGCTATGGCGGGCATGACGGTGGTGGTGTTGATAAAGACGACTATGGTATGGTAGTGAAGATGGTGACACGGTCTTTGTCGTTCCATGCGTAAATTTTATTGTAAAGACTTTGGTGACATGAAGGGTGATGGTGGCAAAGGAAATGACAATTAGTTCACTGGATCAAATCCATTGGCGACGGTCAGTCTTGACCGCGCAGGGCACAAGTGGCTTCACTGTAATCAGTTGACCCGTCTTTCACCATTTCCTATATGTGAGTGTGCATGAGAAAACCCACAATATGTCGAAAGAGCTGATTTTGAGAAAAACGGCTTTGAAGTGAAAATATGGGTCCGATACAAACTTCCAAATTGGCTGTTGCTTAGGGGACCGTGGCGTGTTACAGGGTAAGCTGTAGACGAGCAGTGAACACTACTCACTATGATCTCTATAATGGCTTAGTAATTAGACTACGGTCTCCTAACAAGATCCAAAAACTTTCGACTTGACTGTTGTTTAGGGGACCGTGGCATGTTACCAGGGTAAACTGTAGATGAGCAATGAACACTACTCAGTATGATCTCTATAACGGCTTAGTTATTAGACTACGGTCTCCTAACAGCAATCACTCCAATATTAATGGGTCAATTAGCTATTGCCACTTTTAGGATTAAATGCCGTTTTATGAAAATCTTGTTTTAGGGGGTCACTGACGTCAATTTATCAGAAATGTCTTATCTTTTATTATGCCTACAGAACTCAAAATGTCATGTTTGCGACATATTGTGGGTTTTCTCATGCACACTCACATATAATAGCATTGTTGAAGATGCAGGGGTTCTGTCCTTCAGTTTTGTTCCTGCTGCGCGGACGGACGCACTATATATACCTTTTTCCGCGGAGGGTATTTTGTACTAACGTATTTTATTCCACGCAAGCGTCTTACAGCAGTCGTTGGTACTTTTCATTTCCATAGAGCATTTTTCTGCATGTCGTATGGAAATGCCCACAATGAAATGGTAGGATTCGTATTTTAAAACTACGCACGTCCATTGCACCTGCAATTTCGGCCCGTTAACGCGCGTAAAACTCATCAAAACTGCGGATCATGGAAAAAAAGGAGGGGGGGGGGGTTAAATCGGATTGACCAAGGTTTGTTATTTGGGAAAGCATTCATTCTAGCCGTGCAGCTCCCGGCATTGAGAAGAATAGGACTGACGTGATGCTAGCGTGTCGTATAAGGCGACTAAATGGTGATATAGGTAGTGGCTCCTGAAACAGAGCCACCTGGTCCTCCAGGTTGGGGGTTTGGCGTGGGGCTAACAACTCCACCCTCTAAAAACACAGCTGTTACAGAAACACGTACGACTAGCGAACCAAACGCCTTGGGAGATGATGGAGCTTCTGGCACAGAACGTATGATGGCCAGGGGACAAAGCCGAGAGGAATCCACTGGCCTGAGACCTCCTTCATCAAACAAACCTCTCCGGATTGCGTCGTGGAATGTCCGCACCATGTATGAGGCAGGTAAGTGTGCCCAAATCGTGAAGGAAATGCAACGGTACAAGCTGCACATACTGGGAATCAGCGAATCCCGCTGGATACAGTCTGGACAGAAACGTCTTCAAACAGGAGAAAGAATCCTCTATTCAGGAAGAGATCAAGAACCCCATACTGAGGGAGTTGCCATAATAATAAGCAAACAGGGATGGAAAACATTCCGGGGATGGGAAGCGCATGGTCTAAGGATTATCATGGCCTCATTCTCAACCAGAAACAAGAGGATAAACATCAACATTCAGATTTATGCCCCTACAAATGATGCAAAGGAGGAGGACAAAGATGATTTCTACAACCGGTTACAAGTAGTAATTGATGGCTTGCCCAATAAAGACGTCAACATCATTATGGGAGATGCCAATGCAAAGGTTGGAGCTGACAACACAGGCTATGAAGAAATTATGGGAAAGCATGGACTGGGAGAAATGAATGACAACGGCGAGAGATTTGCAAACCTGTGTTCTATGAACAGACTGACCATCGGAGGTACAATCTTCCCACAAAAAAGAATCCACAAGGCTACCTGGAGATCACCGGATGGTATTACAGAAAACCAGATTGATCACCTTTGCATATCACATAAATTCCGCCGCTCACTCAAAAATGTCAGAGTACTCAGAGGAGCAGATGTTGCGTCAGACCACCACCTACTTCTGGCAACTTTGAAGTTGAAGCTGAAAGGGTATACCAAAACAAATGCCACGAAGAGACCCAAATTCCAGGTGAATCTCCTACAATCAGGTAAGAAGGAAGAATTTCAGATAACCCTCAAGAATAGATTCCAGCCTCTTGAGCTGCTTGAAGAAAATGTAGAAACTCACTGGGAGCAGCTAAGGGAAGTCTTCACAACTACATGTCAGGATGTATTGGGTGAGAAGAACTTCAAACAAAAAGAGTGGATAAGCCAGGAATCAATGGAGAAAATCAAGCTGAGGAGAACCAAGAAGGCACAGGTAAACAACAGCAGAACCAGGGCTGAGAAGGAGGCAGCACAGAAAGAGTATTCCGTCGCGTCGAAGGAGGCCAAGAAGAGTATAAAAAGGGACAAAGAAACCTACATCCAAGAAATGGCAGGCAGAGCAGAGAAAGCGGCCCAGGAAGGACATATGAGGACACTACACCAAGTAACAAGAATACTGTCAGGTAAGAAGAACAGCCCAGAGGTATCGGTCAAAGATACTGATGGAAATACTATTTTCGAGGAAGAGGCACAATTGCGAACATGGAAAGAACATTTTGAAACCCTACTCAACAGACCAACACCAGAAAACCTACCTGATATAGAGCCAGCTAGCACGGACCTACCCATCAGTTGTGAACCCCCGTCTAAGGAAGAAATTGCAAAAGCGGTGAAAACACTCAACTCTAACAAAGCAGCAGGTCCTTACTTCATCCCACCTGAAGCACTGAAGGCAGATGTCAACACCACCGTAGATATCCTCTACGGCTTATTCGTCAAGGTATGGAACCAAGAGGAATTCCCCAAAGACTGGAGAGAAGGTCATCTACTAAAACTGCCAAAAAAGGGAGATCTGAGCAACTGCAACAACTACAGAGGCATCACATTGCTGTCTATACCTGGAAAAGTCTTCAACAGGATACTTCTGGAGAGAATCAAAGAGGCCGCAGATGACAGGCTAAGAGACGAACAAGCAGGATTTCGAAAACACCGTTCTTGTACTGATCAAATTGCCACCCTTAGAATCATCATTGAACAGTCTATTGAATGGAACTCACCGCTGCTGATCAACTTCACTGATTATGGGAAAGCCTTTGACAGCGTTGATAGGAATGCTCTGGGGAAGATAATGAGACATTATGGTATACCACAAAAAATCGTTAGCCTGATAGAAAAGATGTATCACAACACCAGCTGCAAGGTACTGCATGAAGGAAAACTCACAGAAAGTTTTGGAGTCAAAACGGGAGTTAGACAGGGCTGCTTGTTATCACCTTTCTTGTTCATCCTGGCTATGGACTGGCTTCTGAAAGAAACTACATCTGGAAAGAAGAATGGTATTCAGTGGACCCTATGGAAACAGCTAGATGACCTGGATTATGCTGATGATATAGCATTACTGTCACACACCCAGCAACAGATGCAAGCAAAAACATCAGACCTGGAGGAATTATCAGCATCCATTGGCCTTAGGATCCACCCAGAGAAATCCAAAGTCCTCAAGATAAAAACTTCAAGTACAGAGCCAGTAACGGTAAACGGGAGCCCCTTGGAAGTAGTTAACAGCTTCACTTATTTAGGCAGCATTGTGGATGAAACAGGAGGAACAGAGGGGGACATAAAGGTAAGGATAGCCAAGGCAAGAGCAGCTTTCAAAGCCCTGAACAATGTCTGGAAGGACCGTGGAATCTCCACCGCTACAAAATGCAAACTCTTTAACTCTAATGTAAAATCTGTCCTATTGTATGGCTGCGAAACCTGGAAACCTTCCCAAACCTGTTTGAGGAGGCTGCAATCCTTCGTCAATACATGTCTGAGGAGACTTCTGAGGATAAGATGGCCGGATATTATTCGAAATAAGGACCTCTGGGAAAGGACAAAGCAGAGAAACATCTCCAGCGAAATAGGACTGCGCAGATGGCGATGGCTGGGTCACACACTACGGAAGCCCCAGGATAGCACAGTAAGAAAGTCACTGCTTTGGAACCCACAGGGAAACAGGAAGAGGGGCAGGCCACGAACAACACGGAGGAGAGGCATGGAGGAGGATATGAAGAGAGGTGGCTACACATGGAATGAGTTGTCAAGGATCGCCCAGGATAGAGACAAATGGAAGGCTGTCGTTCGTGGCCTATAACCTGCTGAGTAGGGTGAAAGGGCGATGATGATGATGATGAAAGCATTCATTCAGACGGTCATCACTGTCATAATCACCGCTACTAAAAACAACAACAACATCAACAACAAGAACAATAACGAGTAAACAGCAACAATAAACTACCCACCATCAGGAGTACATGAAGGTTTCCTGACGCATCCGTCACCAAGGTTGGTACTGAGCCAGACGGTGTACGAGTTCAGTTCCTTCAGACATTGGCTGTGATCTCTTTTGTATTCTGTGAGTCTCAGACAGCAACATCATCATTATCATCATCATAATCATCAACATCCTCACTATTATCTGCAACGCCTTCTCTTGTTCTCCTTCATCCATTCATAGCATAGATCCATTCATTCACCCATCCCCTTGCCATACATTTGTTCGCGTACCGGTTTTTTCCAATTCACCCTTCCATCCATCCATCCATCGATCCATCCATCCAGTCCATCCATCCTTCCATCCATCGATCTACCAACTCGTCCGTCTATCCATCCATCCATCCATTCATCTGTCTGTCTCTATGCATTTATAATTATATCAGCTCAAACACTTAATCCATGGGTTCTTCAACCCACTCACCGATCCACCCGTCAAGCCACCCTACCGTTTCCATCCACCTCAGCACACTCACCCAGAGGATCCACACAAATTCCCTTGGCAGGAGGACGAAATACACCACCGGCCCCTATAACTTCGTCACTGTCGTTTCTGTTCTCTACCATGCACGTCAACGATGAAGAACATGTTCCGTATAGGTTGTAATCGCCTCCACATTCCTCGCCTTTGGACTTAATTAACAGAGACATTAAAATGGATATTCATCGTTCTAAAGAGTGTATACTTATACAAAAGAAGGACAGGGTAATGCAGAGCGTGTGAGAAAGCATACGGGGGCAAGGGCGGGGTTGGGGTCAAATAATGCAAAATCGAACGTACGTGAAAAATCCACGGGAAAAACGGGCTAAGTCACAATGTAGAAATTATGGGTTATTGGCCATCATAATATTCCATTGTACAACCTACTTCAGTATCTTTGATATAAATGGGCCCAGTCCGCCAAACTTGTCATCTAAAACTAACGTAGTCTAGGAGAGAAAGACCTCAGTCAAGGTTTAAAACTCTAATTTTCTCTGAACACGAAATTTGTGACAGAGCCGTTTTTTCCCGTGGACTCTTCACGTACTTTATGGGGTGGCCTCTGGAGATGGACGAGTATAACTATAAGTTGAGTATGGAGAAAGCAGGTCGATACGATATGGGTCACATAGTGGTAAACACAAAGCAAACAATAGACAATAGAGTATATAACAGAACGATGAGACGGGAGGAGGCCCTACTAGAAGCGCATAGGCCCACCTACCAACCACCTAAAGATGGGTGAATGGATGAGTAAAAACTAATAAAATGAAATCAGCGAGATACAAAGAGGTGTGCAAGTGTTGGTAAGCAATGAATGTCACGAGTGGAGTGAGCGATGGTTAATAATTACGGGGGGAAAGGAGGAGAGTAAAATTAACGCACGTAGACAAGTAAGTTAAAGCGTGCTGTTGTGAGTAGTGGGGGGTCTGAATGAGGCGAAAGCGCTGTATTACTATCACTGCAAGTTAGAAGGTCCTACTGAACGGACGCTAGTAAGAGCCCAGCGGGCGAACATAAGGGGAGCAGTCGGAAGACGGATGAGAGTGGTTTTTCCAGTGATGACTGGTAGGTAGAACGTTGATTGATAATTATGATTGATGTATTATATTATATTCGTCTATTACCATGATGTAAATAAGTATATGTGAGGAATGTGGAAGTCCTTGATATTGGATATAGCAATGTGCGCCATGAGCGATAGATGAAAGTGAGTTCATGGATTTGTAGCACGAGTGAGTATTATGTACTCCGATGGAGGTGTGTTACCGTAAGATGTTTGGTGAGTGAAAGGTGAACTATTGTGTGTACGCTTCATGGGTTGTAAGGAGAGGTGGAGTGAATAGAAATGGTAGGGCATTATACCAATGTAATGTTATTCTTGTAGGTGCCGAGGTCGGGCCAAAGAGCGCCGCCTACGGTGATAGGCCAGCATAGGGCCGGGGGCCACACATAGGCCAAGAGTGAGGCTGTCAGTGCAGGACAGTAGAGGCACATAAAGTCGTGGCAGTCAGGCCACGGACAGGGACGTAGATATGAGCGTGAATGTGATAATGTACTATTGCCATGTTGATGGGCTATTGAAATGATAATGTGTTATTGCCCTGCGGAGGTGCTAGTGGAATGCTAAGGTGTATGACAATAGGAAGGTGATGTTGAGAGACTGCGGTGCCAGTGAATTATTAATGTGCTATTAAGACCCTGAGGGGAGAGGCTGAGGCCGAAGTGCCTTTAGGAAGTAACTACCGGGTTGTGGATCCGAGGAAGAGTGCATGTGAGAATAAGGCCGTTGTACGGCAGTTAATTTCAATAATATAATGTATGTAATGGCGCTATTATTTGTATAATTATGTTTAATAAATGTGTGAGTCTGATGGGTTGTTCTGTTAAGTGTTAAACTTGTTCGTTCGTGATTGTTGTCCTGTCATACTTATTACATCTCCCAGTCTGGGATTTGTGACATTGGGGGCTCGTCCGTTGTGATTCGTCCATTTTCGTAATATTTAGTTGTAGTTAGTTAGTAGGTATTTTTCAGTGGGCATTTGTTACTTTAGTTTTGTCCACGTAATACTTATCTTGTGGTAGGAATTTGTGCTGTCTTTGTTCGTGGGATGAATGGAAATTTCATGATGATATGTTTTATGTATATTGATGAATATGTATTGATGCATGTATTGCTATAAATATGTACTAATGTGTACTTAAACTTTCAGAGAGACAGTGTGTGTGCGTGCAGCCTGAGGAGACAAGCAGCCAGAGCTCCGATTAAGGGGAGGACTTAAACTCATAAGGCTGAAAGTTAAGTGAAACTGAAATTTTGTAGCCTGGATTGAGGGCTGTCTGTTCTTCTGTCTTTTTCCGATGTTTTTCTGTTTTCGTTGTAATTGATTATACGGGCGGTGGCGCGGGTTTGCTGTGGTGAACTTGGTTTGTCCTCTTCGGGAGGTGGGCTAAACTTGGAACCGCGTTCATCACAGTGAACAGTTCTATAGGGACCTGTATTTTTGTTTAGTTGTAGCGTCGATATCTTCTCTGTTCTGCAGGAAGACGTATTCTCTTGTCCCTCTTTCTTCCCTATCTGTAGATACGTTCTTTTTTTCAGACTCTGTTCTTGTTCGTACCTTGTAGTGTAATCGGCGTAGTTAGGTTGCATTTTTTTCCATTATATTTTCTTTTTTAGGTCTTTGTCCTAGTCTGGTTCGTTGTCCTTGACGTACTTGTGGTCCTTCTACTGAATTTCCTTATTCTTGTCTTTTCTACTCTTTTTTATTATTAATAGTGCTATACATTTAATGAATATAGAATTAGTTAGGAAGTAGGTAAATTTCTGAATTGTATTTGAGACAATTGGGTATTGTTATATCTGGTGTGATCTCAGGTCTCTGGTCGTGTCGTTAGTGATCATACCGACAGGTTAGCCGTTTTCATAATACATACCATAACCATAAATCTGTGAAATGGCGGAACTCCAACAATTAATGAAGTTGGGTAAGGAACTTGGCCTTGAGGGAGAAGAGCTACGCGGCTGGATTAAAGAACAGCAGGCGGATTTGCGCGATGAGCGTGCTAAAGATAGAGAGAGAGAAAAAGAGGCTCAAGAGCGTCAACAAGAAAGAGAGGCTAAGGATAAGGAACAGGAAAGGGAGTTTAAGCAACAGGAAAGAGAGGCTAAGGATAAGGAACAGGAAAGGGAGTTTAAGCAACAGGAAAGAGAGGCCAAGGCTCAGGAGCAGGAGAGGGAGTTAAAGTTAAAGGAGATAGAGGCGCAAGTAAAGATTGCGGAATTAGAAAGCAAAAAGAATACGCCAACGGAAACAGTTGAGCGGCAGGTACACAATAAAGGTGGCGTTAGGATTAAGCTCCCTACGTTCGACGACCGGACGGACGACATAGACGCCTTCCTTTACAGGTTCGAACTGAACGCACAATTGCAATGGGGGGAAAATAAGGAATTATGGTCCACGTACCTGGCGTCTCTATTGCAAGGGCGAGCGTTAACCTACTTTAAAGAGCTACAGCGCGAAGACGTGCAAGATTACGATAAGCTGAAGGCTTTGCTGCTTCGCCGATTTGCGCGTACCGAGGAATATTTCCGGGAGCAGTTTAGGCGAGCACGTGCGGATACCAGGGAGGACTTTGCTGCCTTCGTCGCGGGATTGACGGAATATTTCGCGAACTGGGTAGACTTGGCGCATGTTGGCGCGGATTTTACTAAATTAAAAGACCTAATGATCCGTGACCAGCTGTACGCGTCGTGCCATAAAGATCTGGTGGCTTTCCTGAAAGAAAACGAACCCGCGACGGTGCAGGAGGCGTCTAAGTTGGCGGAAGCATACCGTACGGCACATCCGTCCAAACCAGTGGCGAGGGCGTACGTCCAAGATGCTGGGTACGTCGCCGTTGTCGAGGGGTCGCCGACAGGACATAAAGACAGGTCGCGTCAGCGTGGTGCCTATAGTGGGCAAGCCCAGGGGCAGCGTAGGGGCTATCACCAATCACCTGCATATGGATCCGGTAAGTTTGACCGAGCAGGAGGGCTAGGTCGCGGTAATGGCCGGGGGCGATTTGTGACCTTTGCCGATGACCGACGGCATAGGGACTTTAGTTCCGGTCGCGATGGGTCACGGGGACCCAGGCCTAGTGCAGCACAGGGAGCGGAGTGTTGGACTTGCGGACGCGTGGGTCACTTTTCACGCGAGTGTAGGGCCGCGAAGTGCTGGAACTGCGGAAGAGCAGATCACATCAGCGTGAATTGCCCTGCAGGTAGGATAGCGGCGAACGCGGACAGTAGCTCCAGTCCATGTTCCCCTAATAAATTTCATCATGCGGCTGCGTGTGTTACATCGGACAACGGAGGCGGACAGTATTCTAAGTGTCCCAGTTGTGAGAAGTTATATTATCTTCCGGTGTTTTACCTTGTGGGAGAAAGATCCCCGTTATAAATTCATGTCATACAGGAGGTGGTCTTAGGGTTTATCCGGGGTTTGTTGGGGACGAACCGGTCTCGGTTTTACGAGATACAGGATCTACCGTTGTGGGAGTGCATAGGGACTGCATTCGGGATTCACAGCTTACAGGTGAGACTGTCCCGTGCATCCAATTTTCGGGGGCCATAGAGAAATTACCCATGGCAAGAATAGTGATAGATACACCTTTCCTTAGCGGGGAAGTCGAAGCAGTCGTTGGTTGTTTTCCAGGCGCCCAGCTCATCATTGGTAATGTATCACGGGTAGTTTCCCCTTCCGAGGAGAATGTGCAGGCATGGTCGCAATCAAAAGGTATTGACTTTTGTGCCGCGGTCGAAACACGTCGACAGGTAGCTGATAAGGATAAGATTAGACCTTTGGCGACGCCAGCGGTCAACCTAGATATCACGCCAGAGCGCTTGGCGAGATTACCAAGGGAGGATCCATCATTAAACCCATGTTTTGGGGAAGCGCGAACCGAGAAAACGAGGAAATATAAGAACGGCTCGTCTTCCTTTGTTGTTCAGGCGGGCATTCTGTTCCGTAAGTATGTAACGGTAGCCTCCATTTTAAAGCAGGTCGTTGTGCCAGCGTTGCTGATCGCAACAGTATTGCATTTGGCACATGATGTCCCATTAGCGGGTCATATGGGGATAGCTAGAACCAAAGAAAGGGTTCTTAAAAATTTTTACTGGCCATCGATCCACAGAGATGTACAAGTCTATTGTAAGACGTGCAGTGCGTGCCAAAAGACGACGCATAAGGGTCGTACACCCCAGGCTCCTCTTCAAAAGATCCCCACGGTCTCGGAACCGTTTAAAAAGGTTTCGATAGACCTTGTTGGCCCCATTCACCCAGCGACCGATAGGGGGAATCGATTTTTCTTAACGGTCATATGTAATGCTACGAGATGGCCAGAGGCGGTTCCTCTGCGGACCATAACGTCTGAGGCAGTCGCGGAAGCGTTGTTTGCAATTTTCGCTAAGGTAGGAATACCAGAACAAATTTTGTCTGATAGGGGCGCGCAATTTACTTCGGATATGATGAGGGAATTGTTTCGCTTATTCAGCATACAACCCATCACTATCACCCCTTATCATCCGCAGGCTAATGGCATGTGCGAGAGATTGAACTCGACGTTAAAGTCTATGCTGCGTAAGGTAGCTGCTGATCGCCCTAAAGATTGGGATAGATATATCCCTGCAGTATTATTCGCGTACAGAGAGGTACGGCAGGAGTCAACGGGATTCTCGCCGTTTGAAATGATCTATGGTCGTAGTCCTAGGGGCCCAACTGATGTTCTTCGGGACATGATGACGTCGCCATCATCGGGAGACGATGAGCAGATTTCGGTGTTTCAGTACCTTGTTGATTTAAGAGAAAGATTATCTTCAGCGCGCACTATAGCAGAAGAAGCTTCTAGTATCGCTTCGAAAAGAGCAAAAGCCTATAAAGATAGAGGATCCAAACTGAGAATTTTTAAGCCAGGAGACAAGGTCCTATTGTTATTACCTACGGACCATAATAAGTTATTGATGACATGGAAAGGTCCTTATGTTATTGAGCGAGTTGTTTCAAAGGTAGATTACGCTATCCACATTGATGGAGCGAGTAAGGTTTTCCATGTTAATATGCTACAGAGATTTTATGAGAGACCAGAGTATCTGTGTGCACAGACGAAACCAGAGGAGACTGTCTTCTCTATTGCTTGTACGGGGGTCGTAGACCAGTCGGACTGTGACGTAAGCGACACCGAGGCACAGCAAGAGTTGCAAATTCAATTGCCGGAGTTAACTCCGACACAAGGTTACAGGGACGTAAAAATTAACCCTGACCTTACGAGTTCAAGGAGTAGGGAACTTAAGACCCTGTTAGCGTCATTCCCGGATGTTATTACGGATTTGCCGGGTCGCACGACCGTGATCCAGCACCAAATAAAGTTGAGTTCGGATAAGCCAGTATTTCTTAGACCTTATCCGCTGCCTTTTTCTTCGAGAGATAGAGTTATAAAGGAAGTTGAGTCAATGTTGAAGTTAGATGTGATAGAACCATCAACATGGCCGTATTCATCACCCATCGTCCTCGTGAAAAAACTTGATGGATCGGTGCGGTTCTGTATTGATTTTCGAAGATTGAACACTATTACGGTAGGCGATAGGGAGCCTATCCCGTTTCAGGAGGAATTAATAGCTTCATTGGCCGGGTCCACGTGGTTTTCCAAGATAGATTTAACGAAAGGTTATTGGGAAATCCCTCTTACTGAGGAGTCTAAACAATACACGGCGTTCCAAACGCCCATTGGATTATTCCAATTTAAGGTCATGCCGTTTGGGTTGGTAAACGCGCCAGCGACGTTTGCACGATTAATGAGACTAGTGTTGAAGGACATACCTAATGTCGTGTCATTCTTTGACGATATAGCATGTCATACGTCGACATGGTCTGATCATATTCAGACACTAACAGTAATTTTTAAACGATTACGTCATTTTGGGTTAACTGCTAAACCCGCAAAGATGGATTTGGCATGTCCAGAGATAGTATTCTTAGGACATATCGTGGGTAGAGGTGTTCAGAGACCTGAAGTAACAAAAATTGACAAATTAGTAGGGTTGCAAATCCCTAAAACAAAGAAACAAGTCAGAAGCTTAGTGGGAATTTTAAATTATTACAGAAAGTTCATTCCAAATTTTTCCTCCTTGTCATCTTCTCTTACTGACCTTACTAAGAAGGGACAACCCGATAAGGTCCAGTGGACGTCTGAGTGTCAGACAGCATTTGATAATTTGGTGACAGCATTATCATCGTCACCCATTCTGATATTACCCGATTTTCGATCTAATTTTATCCTCAGAACGGATGCGTCGGACTCTGGTGTCGGCGCTTGTCTTCTACAGGAGAAGAACGAATGTCTCCATCCTGTATGTTATGTCAGTAGGAAGTTATTGCAGAGAGAAAGAAAATATTCTGTGATAGAGCGGGAGTGTCTTGCCATTGTGTGGTCCGTCCAGAAATTAGGACGTTATCTCATGGGACGAGAATTTTGTATCCAGACAGACCACAAGCCACTAACGTTTTTGTCGAAGAATCGTTCGTCCAGCCCACGCTTGTCTAGATGGGCATTGGCTTTGCAGCCGTATACCTTCGTTATTCAACCAATTCCAGGAACCAGCAATCATATCGCCGACTACCTTAGTCGAGCCTAGGGGAAGAGTTCAGGAGCTTATACATCGGAGGACAGGAACATTGACAGGATCTGTGTGAATGAGTCGACTTTAAAATATTGACATTATAAATATGATAGGAAGAATGGTTGATAGGTTGATTGGTTTTTGATTCTGTATTAGGTAGTGTGTTTAGTTAGCTATTGATGATGTGATACATATATGCATAATGCAGGGCATATTGATCCCCATATTTTCCCCTGATTCCGGTATTTTATGTGCTAGGGGCATTGGTAGGTCATTTTTATGTAGGTATTGCTCACGCTCACTCGTTGACAGTCATCTTGATGCGATTTGAAATTAATTGCATTAATTTTTTTGGGGTGGGGGATGATGTCACGAGTGGAGTGAGCGATGGTTAATAATTACGGGGGGAAAGGAGGAGAGTAAAATTAACGCACGTAGACAAGTAAGTTAAAGCGTGCTGTTGTGAGTAGTGGGGGGTCTGAATGAGGCGAAAGCGCTGTATTACTATCACTGCAAGTTAGAAGGTCCTACTGAACGGACGCTAGTAAGAGCCCAGCGGGCGAACATAAGGGGAGCAGTCGGAAGACGGATGAGAGTGGTTTTTCCAGTGATGACTGGTAGGTAGAACGTTGATTGATAATTATGATTGATGTATTATATTATATTCGTCTATTACCATGATGTAAATAAGTATATGTGAGGAATGTGGAAGTCCTTGATATTGGATATAGCAATGTGCGCCATGAGCGATAGATGAAAGTGAGTTCATGGATTTGTAGCACGAGTGAGTATTGTGTACTCCGATGGAGGTGTGTTACCGTAAGATGTTTGGTGAGTGAAAGGTGAACTATTGTGTGTACGCTTCATGGGTTGTAAGGAGAGGTGGAGTGAATAGAAATGGTAGGGCATTATACCAATGTAATGTTATTCTTGTAGGTGCCAAGGTCGGGCCAAAGAGCGCCGCCTACGGTGATAGGCCAGCATAGGGCCGGGAGCCACACATAGGCCAAGAGTGAGGCTGTCAGTGCAGGACAGTAGAGGCACATAAAGTCGTGGCAGTCAGGCCACGGACAGGGACGTAGATATGAGCGTGAATGTGATAATGTACTATTGCCATGTTGATGGGTAGTGAACTGATAATGTACTATTGCCATGTTGATGGGCTATTGAAATGATAATGTGTTATTGCCCTGCGGAGGTGCTAGTGGAATGCTAAGGTGTATGACAATAGGAAGGTGATGTTGAGAGACTGCGGTGCCAGTGAATTATTAATGTGCTATTAAGACCCTGAGGGGAGAGGCTGAGGCCGAAGTGCCTTTAGGAAGTAACTACCGGGTTGTTTATCCGAGGAAGAGTGCATGTGAGAATAAGGCCGTTGTACGGCAGTTAATTTCAATAATATAATGTATGTAATGGCGCTATTATTTGTATAATTATGTTTAATAAATGTGTGAGTCTGATGGGTTGTTCTGTTAAGTGTTAAACTTGTTCGTTCGTGATTGTTGTCCTGTCATACTTATTACATCTCCCAGTCTGGGATTTGTGACAATGAACACATTAACATACAGAGAGAGAAAGAAAGAGAGAGAAAGAGAGCAAGAGAGAGAGAAAGAGAGAGGAGAGAGAGAGAGGGAGAAAGAGAGAAAGAGGGAAAAAGAGTGAGAGAGAGAGAAAGAGAGAGAGAACAAGAGAGAGAAGAGAGAGAGGGAGAGAGAGAGAAAGAGAGAGAGAGAGAAAAAGAGAGAGAGAGAGAGAGAGAAAAAGAGTGAGAGAGAGAGAAAGAGAGAGATAGAGAACAAGAGAGTGAGAGAAAGAGAGAGAGAGAGAGAGAGAGTCGTCAAGTCGCCGTGCGAAACAAGTACCTCTTTGTCATAACAGAAAGAGACATCCAACATTTTGGTTCGTTGTTAGTTTTCTTACTGCTATAATTGGCGCATGCTTTACAACTGTCTTAGGAAACAGCTTCCCAGACTAGGGAACCCTGAGATATGTGAAAATTGTTACCTACTTTTGCACAGATGTTGCAACACCCACACACATCTTGAACCATATCAACTCCACTGGTGCAGTTTGGTGCAGGTGCGCACTTGGACCGGTCACAGGGAGCACATGACAGAGCCTGGCATCTGTTTTGTAGGTGTGCATTGATAAATCATCGGCCCGATAAGCAGTTGGGCAGATGGCAATAGAGAGAGAGAGAGAGAAAAGAAAGAAGAGGGATGCACTCAGCTAGAAAGAAAAATAAAACAAATGAAAAGAGAAAGTTCACGAGAACGGAGAAGGGAAAAAAATTGCTCGGTAGAACAGACAAATTCAGACATGATTGATGGAAAGAAAACAAAATGGGAGAAAAAAAAAAAGAAATGTATGAAAGAAAAAACGAAAACACTATATAAAAAAAAACAAAGAGAAAGAAAGAATGCTCCTTAACTCACTCACACAGACACCACATCTGAGCAAATTAACGGGTTTCCAACAATTTAAACCAGCAAAGCCTTAAAACAAGTCGAGAATATTTAAAAACTAATGCCCTGTGCTGTCCATCATTACCTACCTCACGATACACAAAATCCCGAAGATCACAGAAATTAATAATGTATTCATTTCGAAGTATCTGTTTTGATTTTGTCTGATTGAATATAGTGTCACAAATCCCAGACTGGGAGATGTAATAAGTATGACAGGACAACAATCACGAACAAACAAGTTTAACACTTAACAGAACAACCCATCAGACTCACACATTTATTAAACATAATTATACATATAATAGCGCAATTACATACATTATATTATTGAAATGCACTGCCGTACAACGGCCTTATTCTCACACACACTCTCCCTCGGATCCACAATCCGGTAGTTACTCCTAAAGGCACTTCGGCCTCAGCCTCTCCCTCAGGGTCTTAATAGCCCCTTAATAATTTACTGGCACCGCAGTCTCTCAATATCACCTCCCTATTGTCATACACCTTAGCCCTCCCCTAGCACCTCAGCAGGGCAATAACACATTATTATTTCCATAGCCATCAACATGGCAACAACATAATATCAGTTCACTAGCCTATCAACATGGCAACAATATAGTATCTCATTCACTCTCATATCTACGTCCCTGTCCGTGGCCTGACTGCCACGACTTTATGTGCCTCTACTGTCCTGCACTGACAGCCTCACTTCTGGCCTATGTGTGGCCTCCGGCCCTATGCTGGCCTATCTCCTGTGCTCATCGAGGTGGCTCTGCGGCCCGTCCCCGACACCTACAAGAATAACATTACATTGGTATAATACCCTACCATTTCTATTCACTCCACCTCTCCTTACAATCCATGAAGCGTACACACACTAGTTCACCT
This sequence comes from Onchidella celtica, assembly GCA_963931925.1. Classification (NCBI taxonomy): domain Eukaryota; kingdom Metazoa; phylum Mollusca; class Gastropoda; order Systellommatophora; family Onchidiidae; genus Onchidella; species Onchidella celtica. The sequence goes on along the minus strand of OZ007575.1, from coordinate 32,132,856 downwards.
TTCACTCACCACACATCTTACGGTAACACACTTCCATCGGAGTACACACTACTCACTCGCGCTACAAATCCATGAACTCACTTTCATCTATCGCTCGTGGCGCACATTGCTATATCCGATATCAAGGACTTCCACATTCCTCACATATACTTATTCACATCATGGTAATAGACGAATATAATATAATACATCAATCATAATAATCAATCAACATTCTACATACCAGTCATAACTGGAAAGACTCTCACTAGTCTTCTCGACTGCTTCCCTTTATGTCCGCCCGATGGGCTTTTATTCACAGGTCCGATCCGTAGGACCTTCTAACTTGCAGTGATAGTAATCCAGCGCTTTCGCCTCATTCAGACTTCCACACCACTCATACACGCACGCTTTTCCCACTTGTCTGCATGAGTTATTTTTACTCTTCCCCTTTCACGTCTTTTCCTATCCGTCTGTCGTGAGCTCTTCTTATTCTACACCCGCTCTGTAGCAATCCCCTTAATTGCACTCACTCCACTCGTGACATATAGATAAGTAAAAACAATCACTGTCAGGCTTCATGTGAAACAAGATCTGTTCAACTGCCGTCGATTCGCCCGTAATAGAAATATGTACTGTCCGAATTTAGGAAAAGCCCTAAATATCCCCCTGTCTCGGTTCTCGTTCTTAGCCTCCTGGGCGAGGAATTTCAAATCTGAGGGGAGGAGTTTTGGGAGTGGGGGGGGGGGGTGGATAGCCGTATTAGGAAGAACCGCAATCTGGGAAAGAATGTACTCTGTGTGTGTATAATATCATACCATAATGGGGCTAAAGGGAAAACATGCAAGCCCTTAACACTCCGTGGCTACATTATCAAACATTCTGAAACTTTGTGTCCTGCCTCTAATTTTGACGATAAATTACGCGGACACATCCAATTGGGACAAAATCCACTTAAAGTTATTTATTTACTTTTTGACCTAAAAAAAGACATGCAATTTCGTCGAGCAGGATGTAAAAGTAGGATCGGAAATTTAGTTCTTTGCCTCGCTTTTCATCCTCTTTGCCTCTCTTTGCATCCTCTTTGCCTCTCTTTGCATCCTCTTTGCCTCTCTTTGCATCGTTTTGAAAATCACTTTAAATATCACATCTATCAATGGGACAGCTAGTATAATGCATATATATATATATAAAATTACATATAAAATGAAATACCAATATACACAGTCGTGGTGATCACGAATTAACAGATCATATTTAATTCCACAAATTGTGTCAACAATTCCCATTGTAAAGTATAGCCGTGAAAAATATTTACATGACAACTCAAAATCCGGGAGGAATTGGCCTGGGACTTTGAGAACCACTGGCCTATGCTTTTATCATGGGTCATTCCACGTGGCGGCCAAAGTAACCCTTTATTCTATCAGTTACTGGCATCATTCATTGCAAGAAATATATTTTGTCTGTTGATGAAATTTAATGGAAAATATAATTATATATTTCATTTCCAGTTACGTCAAGAAGTGGCAGACATGACTTTGTGTGCATTTTTAGTTGCGATCTGATAAGATAAGATAAGAATCACTTTATTATCCCACGAGTGAAATTCTCTTTCGCAGAGCGTTTAACGGCACATATTTTTGGTTGCAATCTGTTCATGACTGTGTTAGGAAGAAATTATGATTTAAAAAACAAGAAGAAAAGGGGAAAAAAGGATTCCTCTGTTTATTTTTGGATATGATTATAGTTATAAATTTCCCTGAAATTTGATTGATTCGATGATTATTGAATCTGACGGATGTTTTAATATGGACTGAATGTTTAGTTTCATACCGCCAATGATTATTGAACGGGACGTCAGCATGGAAATCCCGATTCATAATATCATTCTTTGCTCTGGAATGACCCCATAAGCTTAATCCTCTCGATCTCCTCTTTTGCTCTTCAGTCATAGGTCCAACATTACCGTAGTTGGTCTTCGTTTCATGCCCTGTTCCACGTCATCTGATCATTATTGTGTTCCTTATTGTACAGTAAACGCTATACTAAAAGCCCTGCGGACCTCATACTGTCGTTGTGTGGGCCTATTATTCACAAGAATATTAACCTAGTTATGTACGTACATAAATAATTTATTGTAATGCGTCTTTTTGTACATGTATTACATTCCAAAAAGAAAAGTAAACATAAACTTAAATGAAGAATTATTCTCAGACGGGAAGGTCGGGGTAGGCCTGAGAGGTAGTGGCCATGGGTGGCCTGTATCGTTGACATTCTTCTAGGTTCACCATCTCAGTCTTATCAACTTTCTATTGTCATTTTCTTATCAGGAGAGGCGAAGATTTGGTGGGGATTTGTAATTCCTTAGTTGCCGAGGACAGATTTAGAAAACCAAGAAAAGCATGTCCGAAGGTAGATCAAGGGTCTTGATTCGTGTACGCCAGAGGTTACTTTTCACCCAGGTATCGAAATGCTCTGGTCCCTTGCAGTCCAGTTTGCGAATAGCTCCATGGCCGTTTGTTCATTGATAAGAAACAAAATGATCTGGGCCCACAAACTAGTCAGTAGGTCTACTGTTGCAATCCGCGAACAAGTTGGGAAAGGAAACGCCCACGGGGGCCTTTTGTTGTTGTTGTGTTTGCATCAAGATGTTAATTCTGGGATCTTCTTCTACTTCTTCATTTTCATCTTCTTCTTTGTTGAGTTTCAAGTATCCAGACTACGCCTTCGTGCGGGTTTATCTCATGAAGTCTGGCAGATAGCGGCAAGTTCTCTGTCGATCCCCATAATTTTTCCATGATGATACTTTTTGGGGACATAAGATGAGTCAGATGAAGGAAGACAGAAAGGTAGAAGGCATAAAGGAAGAAGGAAGAAAGGGAGGAAAGGCCAGCGAACACCGCAAAGCATGCACACTATATCATTATGACTATCTACTGCGGGAAATATCAATAGACATGCTTCTATGTAGCCTAATATCTCTATGTAATATAAACATATCAATCCTATACCATCCCGTTATTTTAGGGACGGGTGGTTATGACAGCCACTTCAATGTGTGTCTATAACTTTTACTGGCGGTGTATGAATCTCTCCAACTCCACCCCCAAGCCTTCAGGGCCTATGTGCCACAGAAACTACGGTACCCCCCGGTATACTTTTATTTTACGAAGTGGTTATTTTCAAGGCATGCCTTGGAACTAACGCCAGCGTTATTTTCAAGGTATGTTTCATTGACCAATCAGAAGCTGTTTCAGTATTTCTAAACGTGCAGCCTTAGACTGTGCATTGTCAGACTGATATGTAACGACGTGAGGGTCTAGTCAGTTTGTATCATCGAGGCCGTAGGCCGATGTTCGTCTGGGTAGTAGTCAGATTGACATATCAGGGAAAGCCGCCGGGGTAGCTATGTATTGTTTATTGGACTCAAGGTATGCCTTGGAACTAACGCCAGCGTTATTTTCAAGGCATGTTTCATTGACCAATCAGAAGCTGTTAAGGTATGCCTTGAAAATAACGCTAGAGTTAGTTTCAAGGTATGCCTTGTAAATAACGCCTTGCTTTATTTTATTGAGTTAAAAAAACAAAAAAAACAAAAAAAAAAAAAAAACAGACGATTACCTCCTTCTTTTTTAAATCGAAAAGAAACAGAGAGATTCGTCGGCTCATCATGGTTAGTTTATCTTTAGAAAGCAAATTAATGTATGTCCCCACAAATGATGAAAAATAATCTTTATTCAGGCAATGCGTTTTTGACTATTGCTAGTACCCCATCGTATCTGACATCTTGACGTTTGATGATTCTTCCCATTATTAGAAAACAGTGATAAAAAAAAAATGTGTACAGCCAAACAAACGAGTCATACGTCTCAGGTAGCAAAAATTTCATGCAACTCCAATTCAGGTAAAACCCACACAAAGTTTGATTCAGGTCACAGGTGCATGAGAGTGAAACGATTTGAGCTCTTTCCAAAGTCCGGTAACACTTTTTAAACTATCTGTTTTACAAGGCGTAAGCGACAGAACCTATCAACCAATGAAAATCCCTGAAGCATTTTAAGCCAATAAAATTGCTTCAATTTCAACAACCCAGTGCTGCTAAATTTGAATCAGAGACTCCTGAGAGCGACGAGCTGTCGACTTAGAGACCTGTGAACTTATGACACAAATATTGAAGAAGCTTTGACATGGCGACCGGCAGTGGAAAAGACGATACTCGTCCCAAAGACATAATCCCAGAGGTCTTGAACGATCCAGGGACTGGAAAGCGTTATTTGAGAGGACGTTTTCTCGGCAAGGTGAAATTTTAACGTGCCCAATCATGTTTTGTTTTTGTTGACGACGGCCTTCTAGTCTAGATATCTAGATCTAAGTCCTAAGTGCCAATTTATAGTGTTCAAATTTACTTGATTCTGGCAAGAAAAAGTAAATGTGGGGTGTGAAACGAGTTGCTTTTATTTTTACTTGTGATTTTTTGGAAGTGTGATTTTTTTTGCAATTAATGGCATGGCAGCTTACAAATTTTTACAGATTGCCCAATCACTGATCAGATTAAATTTTAGAATTTCAAGAATCTATAGATCTCTAGATCTAGATTCTAGATATATCTAGATCTAGATCTAGTCAGTAGCCTATAGAGTCTAGATCTAGATCTAGAGGCCTAGGCCTAGACTCGATTCTAATAATTCTATCCAACTTTTGGCGCTTTTTCGGTTGTTCCCACCCCTCCTTAGTTAACGGAAGGACTTCCGAATGCGTTCCATAGTCCGAGTGAAAACAGTACATAGCTACCCCGGCGGCTCACCCTGATGTGTCAATCTGACTACTGCCCAGATGAACATCGGCCTACGGCCTCGATGATACAAACTGACTAGACCCTCACGTCGTTACATATCAATCTGACAATGGACTAATATAGCCTAGGTAAGTTGGGGTGGGAACAACCGAAAAAGCGCCCAACTTTTAAGTGGCAGAAATTTCAAATCACCAACAATAATTGTAACACAGCCGTCACAGGGATCGTAGATCTAGACTCTAGATTTAGGTCTAGATCTAGTCCACTTTGTTTTATCAGTGCTCTGTAAAGTGTAGCCTACACAGAACGAAGGGGTGAGTTTTTGTTGGAGGGTTAGCCTACAAAATCATCTTCATTTCACAAGATTAACCCAATTCTAAAGAGGGTTTATTTCGTGTTCTGAGTTGCTTAGTCTTGTGTTAATACTGTTAACGAGATCTAGATCTAGGTGTATAAAGTATAAAAACATCAGCCTAGAAGTAGAAGACTAACCCCCCTGGGTCTGGGAGGCTCACCTGCACTCAGAATCAGATGCACATTGAGTTGTCATCATCAGTATTCCATATTGTTTTTCTCGGAATGATTCTCTCAGGCTTGGCAGGTCATGTCAGGCCTAGCACTGCAGTGATTTGGAATGCTAGTTTATTAGTAGTAATTTAGTAAATGAGACAGAAACTGAGATTGGGCTTTGGGACAAGATCAAGGTACTACTAGTACTACTGGCTAAGTGCAGGCCTACACTGCATGATACCTTTATTTAGATCTGTATGAAATGGATGTTTCCAGTTGGCTTTCAATACACATCCCTTCCAACGCCACTAATATAATAAGCAGTGGTATTGAATCGACAGAAACCATGATACCAGCAGGACCACATTTTGTTGGTGGTGGCAGTGCCAGGATTGAGGATATCTGGCATGAGATTCACAAATTTGGCGTTTAAAGACTAAAAGAGGAAGAAGAGCAGGCATAGTACAACCAAAATTTATTTACAAGTGGTCTGCCAATCTTGTTTGATTAAATCCTATTTTAACTAGGAAATAATGTATCAGTTCCCTGCATAATGTATGGTGTCATGATGTAACAAATGCTCAGGAAAGGTTTTTAAAAAAAAAATTTTTTATAAAGCATCAGGCAGGGCTGTCAGAGTTCCGCGGATACGCGAAAATCCGGGATTGAGAAAGGTCCGGTCATCCGCGTTGAAATGTCAGTTTCTTTGCTATCCATCTACAGCCAGGTACATTGTATCGTGAACAGAACTGTAATCAAGGGATTTTAAAATAACCCGTTCATCTACAAAACAGCAAGAATTTTTCAAGTCAAACGGGGAAGTTGTTTGGTTTTACATACTCATGTCATGAGAGGAAGTCATCAGCATTGGACAGAAGTCGACCGCGCTTGCGTGAACAGCATTCTGCTAGGCCGAAGTTCAGGGGTTGGCATCATTATCCACTGACAGCCCTGAAGCATTCTAAGAAAATTCCTTTAATCCAGATTCATTTCAGTAGCCTAAAGAATGAGCTTGCGGTATTTTGTTTGTGAAAAGATAGCCGTGTGAATAACCATTTCTTAATAATTGACCCAAACAAGCCTTTACTTTAGTTTATATTTTTATGCCATGTATTTAGATCAAGACAGGCCAGTTTAAGTAGGAATGTGTACGTCTTGTAATTTATTTGATGTTCAAAAGCAGGTTTTTTTTGTTTTTTGCCAAATAAAAAATTAGCCTTTAGTTTTAATGTTTTGACTTCTTCAGAATCACTGCTACATTTTTCCCCGTCTGCTGAAGAGCGACTCTCACTTTTGATTTTAGGACATATCTGTATGTTCATAGCACAGTGAAGGTGTTAAGTTTTTAAATCATGAGCAGTTTACAGTATTTCGAACACTGCAAATGTGAACATTTTTAAGACTGAAAATGTAAAACAAGATGCTCATACTGCGCCAGATGGATTAAGGATTCAAATTTAAGTCTGTCTTACTTTGGGTTGGTATTTCCCATCATGTAACTTGTAAGATGTCATAATAAGGACAGAAGTGAATGTTTATTTATTTCAGTAGTTGGCAGAGTGTCCATAATAAATGGTGTATGAGCAAGGAATGTAGCATGGGGCATTTTCTCATCACTGGTCCTTTTGAAAACTAGAAAAGATTATTTCATAGATAATATAAACTATTTTGTCCTTGGTAACACCACTTTTGAATTTGAAAGGAAAATTAATTGAAAATCTTCCTCTAATTTAAATTTGAAAGCTGCATGCATTTTTAAAATTATTATTATTATTGTCTACCGTTTTCTGCACGTCATCAATTTTCCATTTTCAGGGAGGATTTGCAAAATGTTACGAACTGACAGACATGGATACCAAAGAAATTTGGGCAGGCAAAATTGTCCCAAAGTCAATGCTAGTCAAACAACACCAAAAAGACAAGGTGAGAAAGATGTTGATTTGTTTTTGTGTGTTTGTTTGTTGTTGTTGTCGTTGTTTTTTGCACAATAGGGCCCAGAGCTTGAGGAAAAGAATATATTCTTATTGTGTTAACAGTTTGTGTGCTGGTTTAGTACAGTGAGCGATTGCTTTTTCTACATGTTGACCACAGGGACCATTGTATAGGCTCAATTTCGATAAATTTTGACCTCTCCCTCCTCTCATTAACACTACTGTATTATACTCTTGAATTCAGCTTGCAGCTCATATGTGTGGCAAAAAATGATCAATTTGTTACCAAAGCATATGTTAACAACCTCTCCAGAGCATAATTATGGCTCTTAGAATGGTGAATGTTCATGACAAGACCTTGATCTTCTATAAAAAAATTTAAGAAGCATTATTTGATTGTTTATATAATTTTGCAGCTCATATTGCCAAAAAAAAATAAAAAAATATATAGGCTAGGTGACAGAAAATATATTTAAAAAATTTATTCCCAAAAACATGTGGAACACTCACCATGACTACCACCACCAACACCCTCCCTCCCCATGGCCCCATACTGCCAGTTTCTTCTCTAGCAGTTAAACTCAGTTGATATGCAATGATGGCCTAAACAGGGTGACTTGAAGTCTGGATCATACTGGATGCAATATTTACTAATGCATGGCAGAAAACGGATCGCAACAGTTTAATAAGTTCATGAAATTTACAATTCTCTGTTCACATGGAATATGGAGTGTGAGGCATCTAATTAGGCAGCAAGGATGTTTGTTACACTAACTTTCAGATTAAGAGCTATTGTGTATTTTCATATTGCAGATGGCCCAAGAGATTGCAATCCATCGCAGTGTATCTCACAAACATATTGTACAGTTCCGCACCTTCTTTGAAGACAGTGATAATGTGTACATCTTGTTGGAGTTGTGTCGCAGAAGGGTATGTGCTGGGCTGTCTCAAATTTTAAAACTGGTTTATAAATTATTTTGTAAAATCTTCAGCTTTGCACACTGTTGGTGGGTGTAAATATATAAATGGCAGCTTCCTGTACATCATTAGGAAATATCTATATTTTAATGTTTTGCTGTGATACAGGTAATTCAGTGTTTTTGGGTGGTTCCGAGCATGTTTTACCTCGTTAAGTACTCCATTCAAAACTAACAGACAACTGTGCGGATTGAGAGTGAAACTCATGCAGACAGTGACACTGACAGTGTATTGACCTGTGACATACACTGCTACTAATTGCTTCATGAAGCACATTTTAGAGCACTCAATTCCTTGCAAAATGTGTTGCTCATAATTCAGTTGCAGGAGGGGGAGGAGTACCATATGAGTTGCACAATTTTAGTCTCACACCTATTTCATGTTGTGTGTGTTAATCATATTAACTATAAAAATATCCACATAGAGGACTCTCAAACTTGCAGGGGGGGCACTGCTACCCCCCGTACATGGTCATTCCTAAAGCTGCGTCATTGTTATATCCCTCTTGTGTAACTCGAATGGAACTTCTCTCCAGGAGGGATTGAAGAAATAAGAATAGAAAACCATGTCCAAGAACCTACCAACGTCCTCAGTTTTGTCAATTTTTCAATGGAAATTGTCAGCTGGCATCTTATCATGTCTTATAAGTTCCGTAACACACCATATCTTCACTAAAATCATAGCAGTATAACCACATCAACTTTCATATTATAGCAGGTGAATAAAGTCCCCCACTCCCTCGAAGAATTTTGATAGATATGACATTGGCATTTTTGTCGTGTAAATTGCGGAAAAAAAATATTTTTCTCTATCTTCATGTTTAGTCTTTAATGGAACTGCATAAAAGAAGGAAGGCTGTGACCGAACCCGAGGCACGTTATTTTGTGAAGCAGATCATTGAAGCATGTCAGTATTTGCACAACAGCCGTGTAATTCATCGTGATTTGAAACTGGGCAACCTGTTTCTGAATGATGATATGGAAATCAAGATTGGTGACTTTGGACTGGCAACCAAGTTGGACTATGAGGGAGAGAGGAAAAAGTCAGTGATATTCTTGGATTCTAAATTTCATCCTTTGGTAGCAGTTTTTGGTTTTGAAAGGAATTTTAGAGTACCAGATTACCATCACCTTTGTAAATGTGCTGAATTTATAAACAGTTTCATAAATTGAATCCTGAATTTCATATTACCAATCTAAACACATATTACTGTGTTGTTAGCTGATTATTGTCATAGTTCAAGATATATATACCTTCATTTCACTCTTGACATTCTTGAATCATAGAAACTAATACCACCTTGCATTGGCAATAATTAAACAGTTCACGTAGAAATTTGAAAAGAAAAGTTACTTGTTCATAAGATGGTAAATGAAAAAGTAAATGCTGTTTTTGTGCTCCAGAAGATGTCTCTCAAACGACACACCATTATTGTCTGATGGTATGATCTATCAAACATTTTTGTATTGCAAAATGTTTTAAAACTAAATGATGTCTCTGCAATATTGTATTTATATTAATCAGTATCTTCTTTTCACATTTAGAACATTATGTGGAACCCCAAACTACATTGCCCCTGAAGTACTGGGAAAGAAAGGACATAGTTATGAAGTGGATGTCTGGTCTCTTGGGTGCATCGTGTATGTACTTTACATCTATCTCATTAAGACAGATTTAGATTCATCATAGATATCTGAAGTGGAGAAATCAGTTTTGACATTGATATAGTTTGATAATTTTTGTGATGGAGCAGTGGTCTAAAGACAGTATACATATTTTAAAAGAACTAAATTTTAGGGACAAGCCTGTTCAAGAATGGTGAAATGATATGAAACTGCAGAACATGAGAATTAGATATTTCTAGTTGACAAAAATATATAAATTCTATCCTAAACTGGTCAGCGGGGCACTCAAAAGTGTTGTTGACTCAACTATTATGAGAAATGGAATTCTCTCTCATATTGATCAAGGGGTCAGAAAAGAATAGTCTTGTGGAACAATGTGATTTTTTGTGAATAACAGCACTGTCTGAAAATGGAATGATGAATCATGAAAAATTGACATTGGATCTGTGATCAAATTGCTATGTATGGCAGTGTTTTGATAATTGATGATTTCAACTTTATTTTACATAAACCAGCGGTAATTCTGCAATCTTTGAAGGAAACAAAAAAACTTCAATGCCCTGAAGTCAGTAATAGTGAAATATTTGATCAGTTTAGATTGGCACATTAATTCTTAATAGTGATTTACTGCTGAGAACCTAATCAAGAGTCTTGTTTTGGCATCATTTGTATTTCAGTTTCACATTGCTGGTAGGCAAACCCCCTTTTGAGACCTCATGCCTGAAGGACACTTACATGCGGATTAAAAAGAATGAGTACCATATCCCCTCGAAAATTAGTGTTCCAGCCAGAAATTTGATCAACCGTTTACTCAGATCCAACCCAACAGACAGACCAAACATGGACCAAATTAGAGAAGATGTTTTCTTTACTGCTGGTGAGCTCACTACTTACAGTTCTCCGGTATTCTGCAGTTGCTTTTTTTTTTTTTTTTTTTAACAATCCTTCAGATTTTATTTCTCTTAGATTGCTTTTACCGTTTACTTATAGACATCTTTCATTGTTCTCAAATTATGGAAGGCTGATGGACTTGTGTCAGTTATTTTAACAGCTGTGGGAAACCCAAGCACTGAATGACTGTCTAATAATGAATAAATCTTGTCTCCCATCACTGAAAAAAGTGACTTGATTCTTTACAATGTCACTACAGCATAACATTACTATTACCCTAACAGTTAATAAGTCATGCCATTCTGTAGATCATTGCCTTTTTTTAATTGTCCGAAATTCAATGAACAATATTAGACCAAGCTTCCGACAATAACTACATTTATCATGAGCATGTTTTCTGCATATTTTGATATTATTTATCGAAGTGAATTTGCCATATGTATTGTTGTATGCAACATTTAGACAATTTTTGGAGTTTTGTCATGAAAGTGGTTCTTTGACACTTCATTTCATTATAAGTATCATTCCAATCATTTAAAACTTTTAGAGAAATGTGTTTGTAACATGTTTTATATGTTTTAGCCCTTTTGCTGCCCAACCTTCAGTCCTCTTTTTCTCAAAAAGGCAAAAATGCACACTCGACAATATGGCAAATACCTGACGATATATAAATTCAAAACTCCTGTTTTTTTATGCGTTGATTTTAGCAAGCATATGGTGATTTATTTGGCTGTATTCTAGTCATGTCATAAATTACAAGTCTGAAAAATGAATGTTATTCATTGTAGGTTACCTCCCGCCACGTTTGCCAACATCCTGCTTGACCATGGTGCCTAGATTTGATACCCTTATCAAACAGCCTCCAGTCAGTGCTGAGGCAGCAGCTGCAACAGCCTCCAGAAAACCACTTTTGGATGTGAATGGTAGGTTATGTTTGTCTTTTTTCATCTGTTTGGTAAACCTTAACAGGTATCAAGGACTTGGTGAATTCACAGAATTCCATGGCTTTTGCTTTTGAAGTGCTTATCACTGTAACTGTTTATAAACACACATTTATAATATATACATCTGTTATGATAATTTGGGAATTTGAAGTCTGTATTCTCACATTTGAAAAAAAAAAAAAAAAAAGTTGAATGTATACTCTTGGGTTGAAATTTCCAGAGATGAAAAGTAATGGAATGAGCTAGGTTTATTACACATTTATAATATATATGGGTCAATGCCAAAAAGCTCTCTTTTTCACATATGCCTTTTTGTGATCGTGTTATTTCAGTCATTTTTGCTCCGATTTGTGTTTTCTTTGTGCATGGTTATTCAAAATTAATCCAACAACCTGCATGAGCAAGATGATCACAGTTGTTTCTCTCATTTTCTTCAAATTTGAATTTGATTTTGGAAAATGACTTGATTTTTTACATTTTCAAACTGGACACATTGTATGGGACCTCAGAAAAAACAAAATAAAAGGTTATTTTGTTTTATCTGTGGATTCTGGCAGGTATGTTTTGTTTAGAGTGATAAATCAAGATGACAATACTGAACAAAAAGATTTTCTGCATGGGCTTAGTAAGTGATAATTGCTAGTTTGAAAAAAAGTGGCTGGACATTACTTGTGGTGTCACGCTTTTAATGAAAAAATAAGAACCTACTGTGAAATACCTCAATGTAATAGCAGGTTAACCATGTGTTCCAATAACATGTTATCCTTCAAATAATGGGAATTGTTGCCTTTGGCTGGTCAGTTTTCAGCTGCAAAGGCTCCACAAAGAAAGTTGAGAAATCATGTATTTTGTAGTCACACTGTAACATCCAGCCACATTGCAAGGATACAGTCATTTCATTTTCCCAGTCCATCTAAACAGGTCTTTTGTAGTTTGTATGTAGTCCTTCTCATATGGGGAGCACAAGATGGTGTTTTCAAGGTGAAGAAATGCAACAACAAATCTCCAGAGAAATTGAAGTTTTTGTCGTCACACTATATTTAATAGTAACGGCCGACACATTCCTCTATCTGTTTGTAATGACCAACATTTTTTTGGTCTCTTTTTTGTCTGATTCTTGCTCTGATAAGTTTATTTGCAACATGTTCCCTAAAGATGCATTTTCCCAGTCCCCGCAATGAACACAGGATGAAAAATGAGAAATCTGGCACTGTGAATGGCCACCATCACTACAGTTTCTATAATCATGATGGCATTATCTGATTATCCTTGATTTTACTGGAATTAAATTCAAATTATCTTGGCTGTCAATGCTAACTGAAGTACTGTGTCCATTGTATTGTCGCTGTATATTTAACAATTACTGTGGTTACATACTTGCTTAAAAATGGGGATTTACATTACTTTTCATGGTTTGTCATCCTGTAACGTCCAGCACAAAATAAAGAAATAAAGTCATCTAATTTTTGTAGCCCCAATAATAAATCCAAATTATCTTGGCTGCCATTGCTAACTAAAGTATTATGTCCATTGTATGGTCACTGTATATTTAACAATTAAATATTTGCTTAAGAATGGGGAATTACATAACATTTCATGGTTTGTCATCCGGTAAGGTCCAACACAAAATAAAGAAATAAAGTCATCTAATTTTTGTAGTCCCATCCAAATTATCTCGGCTATCAATGCAAACTGAAGTATTATGTCCATTGTATTGTCAACCGTATTTAACCATTAAATACTTGCTTAAAAATGGGAAATTACATTACTTTTCAATGTTTGTCATCCTGTAACGTCCAACACAAAATAAACAAATAAAGTTATCTAATTTTTATAGTAGAAGAGGGACAGCAAAGAATACATCTGACGTGATACTGCGTGTCGTAAGAGGCGACTAAAGGTGCAAAGGTCCTGGTCTCCCGAGAAGAGCCAGTTGGCGGTGGGCCAACTACCCACCCTGTAAAAATAAACCAGTTACAGAAACACAAGCAAATACTTTAAATCAGTCTTTTATCTTGGGAGAAGGGGGAGCATCTGCACCTGTAGATTCAATGAAGGACAATGGACAAAGCCGAAAGGACTCCACTGGCCCGACTGCTCCTTCATCAAACAAGTCACTCCGGATTGCGTCGTGGAATGTCCGCTCCATGTATGAAGCAGGAAAGAGTGCCCAGGTTACAATGGAGATGAGGCGATACAGACTGCACATACTTGGAGTTAGCGAGACCCGCTGGATAAAGTCCGGACTGAAACAACTTAACTCTGGGGAAAAGATTTTGTATTCTGGAAGGGAGGACAAAAAGCATACAGAAGGAGTAGCGATCATCTTGAGCAAGCACGCCCAGAGGTCACTGAGGGGATGGGAACCCTACGGAAGGAGAATTATATTGGCATCATTTACTACAAAGAACAAGAACATCAACATGAACATTGTGCAGATATACGCCCCAACAAATGAAGCAACCGATGAGGACAAGGACGATTTCTACAACCAGCTTCAGGAAATAGTTGACACATTGCCAAGAAAAGATGTGAACATTATAATGGGAGACGCCAATGCCAAGATAGGACAGGACAATACAGGGTATGAGGACATTATGGGGTGCAATGGTTTGGGACAAATGAATGAGAATGGAGAACGGTTTGCAAGTTTCTGCGCATTTAACAGCTATGTGATTGGAGGTTCAGTATTCCCACACAAGAGGATCCATAAGGCCACTTGGATTTCACCGGATGGAGTAACTGAAAACCAGATTGACCACTTTTGCATCACCCGACGATTCAGACGCTCACTGGAGGATGTCATAGTACAGAGAGGAGCTGATGTTGGATCTGACCATCACATGCTGCTGGCAAGACTCAAACTCCGCCTCAAGAAACAAGGTACCAGAGCAGGAACAAAGAGGAGAAAGTTTCAAGTGAGCCTTCTGGATGGAGACAAGAAGGAAGAGTTCCAGCTGACACTGAGGAATAGATTCAAACCCCTTGTTGACCTCGAAGAGACAGTAGATTTGGAGACTCACTGGGCTAAGGTAAAAGGAGTATTTACATCGACATGTCAGGATGTTATTGGGGAAAAGAAAGTGGAACACAAGGAATGGATCAGTCAAAAATCACTGGACTTGATAAGGATAAGAAGAGACCTAAAAGAACAGGTAAATGCAAGTCGTACAAGAAGCTCAAGAGTTGGTAACCAGGAAGAGTACCGAGCATCAGCTAAAGAGGTCAAAAAATCAATTAAAAAAGACAAAGAGGAGTTCATAGGAATGTTAGCAGAGAAGGCAGCAACAGGAGGACACATGAGGATCCTCTACCAGACTACAAAGACTCTTGCTGGAAAATATGGAAAACCTGAAGTTCCTGTCAAGGATTACAACAGGAAGGCTATTTTTGGAAAGGAAGCTCAGGCAAAAAGATGGATAGAACATTTTAACAGCCTCTTGAACAGACCTCCACCAAGCAACCCACCCGACATTCTACCCGCAAGAAATGATTTACCGATCAGTTGCGACCCTCCGACTAAAGCAGAGATTAATGATGCCATAAAGCAGTTAAATCGAGGCAAGGCAGCTGGACCAGATCAGATCCCACCAGAGGCGCTGAAGGCAGATGCTGCTGGGGCGGCAGAGGGTCTGCACTCACTATTCTCGAGGATTTGGATCGGAGGCAAGTTTCCAAAGGACTGGAAGGAAGGACACCTCGTGAAGCTTCCAAAAAAAGGGGACCTCAGCAATTGTAGTAACTACAGAGGAATCACACTTCTCTCCATCCCAGGAAAGGTTTTCAATCGGATTATTCTCAAGCGAATACAGAATGCAACAGACCCAAAACTTCGTGAGGAGCAAGCTGGTTTCAGGAGTAATCGATCAACCACCGACCAGATCGCCACGCTGAGAATCATAGTAGAGCAGTCGCTAGAGTGGAACTCCCAACTGATAGTGAACTTCCTTGACTACGAGAAGGCCTTTGATAGCATTGATAGAGAAACACTGTGGAGAATATTGAGACATTATGGAATCCCAGAGAAGATGGTGAACCTTATCAAGAGCATGTACGAGGGGACAAGTTGCAGAGTCGTACACGATGGCGAGCTTACTGACAGCTTTGATATCAAGACTGGTGTTAGGCAGGGTTGTTTGCTGTCCCCATTTCTGTTTGTCCTGGTGATTGATTGGCTTATGAAAGAAACCACCAGTGGAGGAAGAAATGGCATACAATGGACCCCATGGACACAGCTGGACGATCTAGATTTTGCAGATGACTTGGCACTATTGTCACACACACACGATCAGATGCAAGCAAAGACTACAGCTCTAAACAAAATTTCAGAATCTATTGGATTGAGGATACATCCTGCAAAGTCGAAGGTCCTAAAAATTGTTGCACCCCCAAGCGCACAAGTCAGAGTAGGAGATCAACCACTGGAAGATGTAGAGTCCTTCTGCTATCTTGGTAGTATCATTGACAATAAGGGAGGAACAGAGGCAGAAGTCAAAGCACGAATTGGAAAGGCACAGGCAGCTTTCACGTCCTTGAGCAAGATTTGGAGAACCAAGGATATATCTCTAAAAACAAAGCTGAGGATATTCAACTCGAACGTGAAGTCAGTCCTGTTGTATGGGTGTGAGACTTGGAATGCGTCTCAGGCCTGCATAAAGAGAATCCAAGTTTTCATCAACAGATGTTTGAGGAAGCTACTTAAGATCAGATGGACAGACAAGGTCAGCAATGAAATTGTATGGAAAAGAACAAGACAGAGCCCAGTCAGAGAGGAAATTGGTAGGAGGCGATGGAGATGGATCGGCCACACTCTCAGGAGGCCAGGAAACAGCATCACGAAGAAGGTATTGGATTGGAATCCCCAGGGCAAGAGATCAAGAGGAAGGCCGCGCGGAACGTGGAGAAGAGCCAGAGAAAATGATGTGCAACGAAGCGGAAAGACTTGGAATAATGTAAAGAGGCTGGCCCATGATAGAGAGGGATGGAAAGTGTTTGTTGGTGACCTATACCCTGATCCAGGGTGAGAAAGGCAATGATGATGATGATGAATTTTTATAGTAGCAATTATAAATCCAAATTAACCGCTAAAATTAGTAAATTTAAATCAAGTCTCGATAGGAGCAGTAGTGCATGATAAAATCTGTCCCCATTAACAACACTGTAAAAACTTTAATTTTGCCTTTTGTGGTGGACGTTGCCGTGACTACAAAAGAGCAGCATTTTTTGTGCATTAAGTGCACTCTTTTATACATCATTGAAACTTTTGGCTAACAGTAATGATTTTAACACTCAATTACAGGTGAAATGTGCATTCTTTGCCATATTAGTGACTTTATTGCTACTTTTCTGTCATCACAGTAATGTCCGACACATTTCACTTTCATGTGAAAATCATCCCATTTCACCAAATTAAGAACAGTTACAGCCATAAAACTTATAAAATCTAAAACAAAGATGGTTAAAGTGTCACAGAATGTGTCTCTTTTCCCCTTTGTATGTTGTGCATTTTTCAGTCCCTCGGTCCATGTTTCTATTGGAGCTTTTTGGCACTGACCCATATATATATGTCTGTTATGATAATTTGGGAATTTGGAGACTGTATTTTCACATTGTTGGTGGCCTATACCCTGATCCAGGGTGAGAAAGGCAATGATGATGATGATGATGATTTTCACATTTGAAAAAAAAAAGGTTAAATTTACACTCTTTGGGTTGAAATTTCCAGAGATGAAAAGTACTCTAAGGTTCCAAATAACAGAGGGGGGGGGGGGGGGTGGACAAGAGGCTCAAAATAAATAAAGGGGGGGGCGGCACATTGACCCCGGATCCAATTACTTAGAACTCATGCTCTGAGATCTGAAAAGTAGTTAGGCAGAAAACTACATATTATTGTGAAACTGGATTTCTTTAATAACTTTAAGAATCCAATCCTCCACCAAACACCATTGATCTAGTCTAAGTAGCTCAGTGGCATCATCTCCTGTAGTTGGGCATTACCTAAATAGACCATGAGGGGCACAAAGTGGCCATTATTGTGCCAACGCATTGTAAACCCAAACTCAAAACTCAAGTCGGGCAGCACACTTCAGTGCAGCATTACTAAATCACAGTACACCATATAATGCAAATCAAGGTGATTATGATTATATGCTGGACTGTGTTGTTTGTTTATTATATAATTTTTATTTGTATTGTCAGCAAGCCCCATGGTTCAGGGAGAGCCCAGTACATTTCATAATTTTTCACTTTGAAGCCTGTTTTTTTGTAATCTACTATGTGAATTGTCTTTGCAACTCTTCTCTTGCTAGGTCAGTGTATCATTTTATTGTAGAAACCAAGGAACAAGTTATTCTGGTTATCTAAAAGAAAAGAAAAAAAAAGACTCCAGATGTCAATATGAAATAACAAAATCCTGAATTCCTGTATTTTAAATGCAGAGGGACAGACTAGACCATACACTGCAGAGCCAGGGAAACGAGAAATCGACAGAAAACCTGATAGAGGAGCCGGTGAACCAGAACTGGAGCCGAGACCAGACACTGCTAGAAAAAGTAGGAATTAAATTGTTATAGTTTTGATATTTTTGACCTTCATGTGGAGCATCCTGGATAATATATAACGCATTTAAGTTGCATTTATTTTATGATTGAAGAAGCTGTGACTGCCATAAAATAAAGGCTGCAGACATGGTAGTAAGAATTGTTTTTCTCTCAAAACAAAAACTATGGCCTGTAATTTTGAGGGAGATTTTCCATGACATAATAAATTTTTTTTTTTTTTTTTTTCTCAAAATGTGCCTCAGATTCAACACTTCTTGTTAAGTCTGTTGTAATTAGATTAAAAAGAAATAAAACTTTTTTCTCTCTTTTTAAAAAAAAAAAATTACCCTTAATTTTTTACACTTCTGGCACTGGTTATCCATATCATTGATCACATACATGTCTCTTTTGAAACGAAAACATTTGCACTAAAATATTTATATAAATTATCATCCAGCTTCGAAGATTAAACTGTCTCCCCTTAAAGTTCACCAGCTTTGTTTTTTATTACACCTACCATTAAATCGTGACGAGTTTGAACAGGACTTGCTCCATTTGTTGTGTAAATTTTTGCACTTTTCTATATTTCCGTGCAGGTTCTTTGTTTTTCAAATTGTAGTTTTTGCAGTGACGTTACTGACTGCTGGAGAATATGAAAGTTGAGAATGTTTAGATCATTGATTCTTGGGGGAGGAATCCCAGTAAAGGGGAAACTTCAAACTGGGAAAGAATGTACTCTGTGCATCAAATGAAATGTATTAGTATACAGTGAAACTGATCCTTGCTTGGAAATAACCCTTCATGTGGATGGATCCTCAATTTACTGCCAAACATAAAAACCCAGCTGCAGGGGCTCAGCAGAGCCTTTTTGCCTTTCCCAACAACATACTTGGTGGAATGTGCCTTTAGTGCTGTTAAGGATATATTGACAAAAAAACAATGACATCTCAACATTTGTAAGCTTGGTGGCCTTTGGGCAAAACTGAGTTTGTTCCACAATTTTCTGTTGTCTAGGTCAAAGTGGGCTTTGAAATCAAATGGGAGTTTTGTGCTAAGAGGATTTTGTTGTTATTCCTTTCTGTCTTATGTTGACACCTGATAAAGCACTCTTAGCCTTCCCATCAACATTTGTAGAGTTAATCAAATACAAATTATATGATGTATTGAAAGGATTATTTTGTTTTTTATTTGATTGTAGTTTGTAAAGAAACCCAGTGTCTTAAATTATTTTAAAAGTTATTACTGTACAAGTGTAATGGTGATAAAATTATTAGATGGCAGTTAACAATGGGGGGGGGGGGGGTGGTGGTGGTTGAGGAAACCTGGGATCTCAGGGGAAGATATGTGACCTGCGACTCTGAGAATCACTGGTTCAGAAAAAACTGAGCCAATTCAGTTTTAAAAGTCCTAAAAAGTTCGATGTAGCAGTACTGTTTGAAAAAATGTTTTTGTTGCTAATCTTGAATCTGAGAGCCCATTGGATATCACTGCTGATGGGCTCTCTTTTCTTTATTTGTATTTGGCATGTGTATGGGCATGTTTTCTCTGCTCTGATGTGTTTAGTGGTTGTCTTTAAAGGTGAAGATGAACCAACCACAAAAGATTACTATCTCTCTGATCTGTGTGGTCAGCTTTCTGCTGTGGTGGCTGCCAAACCTGGGGAAAGACTCAATGCACAGATGGGTGAGTAGAATACATCTCTAAATTTTTAAACTTCCCCCTTCATGCTACTGTTGGTCATAGACTCCAGGGGGAAGTGGAGAGTTGTCTTTACCACTATGCAGATTCAATATGGTTTTGTCAGTTTTTGTAAGTCACCATATTGTAAGTTTTTAGTTTGCCTGCTGGTTCCAGTGAAAAACGAAATCTGAATTAGTGATCAACAGGTGAACAAAAGTGGTCAGTGTATCAAATCTGTAATTATGTTGATAGAACTATATTTTTACTGGTTAATTTTTATGAGTAGTGTGCATGTGACCATAGTTTAAAAGTAATTCCTAAAATAACCTCTCATTTCTTCTTACCGCAGCAACATTTTTATGGCAGAAATAATTTGTAAGAAATGAACAGCAATCATAGCATGTGCCGTTTTTGTTTTTCTTCCACCAAATGAGCATAAGAAATTGTAAACTGAATCTCAATCCATTTGCCAATGGGAAACAGACGAGATGTCACATGATCAAACCAGTTTTTGTGTGCTTCCATTGTGTTTTGACCTGTTTCTTTTTAACATGGATTAATTTTACTGTGCCGCACAAACTTCTGTGGAAATATATTATTGCTTTTTTTTCTATCTGGCCAATGGTGGCTCGTTTGGCTTCTTTTTGGCCCCAAGAATCAAATATGAATTGATTCTGATAGCTAAAATTCTTCCAGCTCGGATGTGTACAAAAACGGCTCAAACAATGAGATTGTAGCATAGTAATTTGAACTGGCGGCTTTCATGTGTCCTTAAATTGTGAAGGCTATTACAATTACAATTTTGCAGATGAGTGTGAGGATCCTGCTGCCATTCCAATCTACTGGATTAGCAAATGGGTGGATTACTCCGATAAATATGGACTGGGATATCAGTTGTGTGATAACAGCTTTGGTGTGCTTTTCAATGACTCGACAAGACTTATATTACTGAGCAATGGAGAGTAAGTACATTTAATAGGGGTTTTTTGGTGTCATTTTTTTCACTAGAGTTTTCTTTGAAATCACATTCTGTGAGTATAATAGACAGATCTATAATATTTCACAAGTTTTTTCAATTACAATTCAGTGCTCAGTAAAAGATGCAGCCTTTGTATATTCTTCTATCCTTCCACTTTAAAAGGATTAAATTTGAAATGCATTCTTGTTTTGTCCGTTTATATTTTTAGCTGCTAAAAAATTGTGAAATTTTTAGTTTTTCATTGGGGATAGATTTTCTTTATAACTTCAGCGGGAGTCATTTGTAGATCCAGGACAAGTCTGTCATTTTAACACATCATGCTTATTTTTACAGAAATATTCACTATATCGAGAGAGACAGCAAAGAACATTACCACACAATCAGACTGTTCCCAGAATCACTGGGCAAGAAAGTCACACTACTGAAATACTTCAGGAATTATATGAATGAACATTTACTCAAGGTGAGTATTGTTTCCTCACTCTGGAAACATGGAGTCAATTTCAGGGTGCCCAGGTTGGTTGGAAAGTCAGAAAGAAAAAACCCTCTTTAAACGATGTCTATGAGACCCCAGGACATTTGGATAGGAATAGCAAAAAGGCATGTGCATTGGTGAGCATTCAAGTGCATATTTTAATATTTAAAACTGTGAGAAGATGGACAATGACATCACTGAGGAATACCTGGAGTTTCAAGAAAAATTCCCAGAAATAAGAAAAATTAGTTGTTTCTAATTGCTTCTGGGTCCATTTTACCCGCGACGTACGGCGAAGGTTAATGTGACCTAGATCTAGATGCACAATTGTAGTTGGTACCAAGAATTTGAAATATTTTATCTTGCTTGGGTTGGCTAGTCTAATTAATGACTTAAGAAGCCTCAAAATTGAAAAGTTGCTCTTTTATAAGTTTTCTATTTGTCTGGGTAGGAGTTTTGTTTGGCGAGTGGGATTTTTGTTAAGTGTGCTGCATCTGGTCACCCTGACCTTCCTATGCTTTGCCTGTTGAAAAGTTAAAGCAAACGCTTATTCATTTGTAATTTCCATATGAAATATTATGATCATATTAGTCAAATATTGTTAAAGAAAATTTTATATTTAATTTGTCAACATTTGCTGAAAGAAGAATATCATGAAAGTTTATGTTTGCATAGCTTGTCTTAAACTTGACAATGTTATCATTTGCACGCTCTGAGATATCATTTTAATTGACCATTCTCTGATAAACCACAGTGATAGGTCAGAAGAAAAAAACCCGAAGAGTGCGTAATGGCCGTTCAAACTCAAACTGAGATGTATCCTACAGAATAAGGAATATGAGACTGAATGTATATCGTGGGGTTTAAAAAAAAATTTTGTGAAAAAATTTTAACAGGCGGGTGCTAATATGACTCCTCGTGACTCAGATGAGATGATCCGGCTGCCTTTCCTAAGAACTTGGTTCAGAACACGAAACGCCATTGTGTTACATCTTAGCAATGGAACTTTACAGGTTGGTTTCAGTTTTCGTACGTCAAGTTTCATGATCACAAGTCCTGCTAAATAGGCCACTGTCCATATTGGACACTTAGTATGACGTGGAAGGCTCTTAACTTCTTCTGAAGTCATAAGATATTTGCAATGATAGTGTTGTTTAAGGGGCTGGTTTGGCAAGTAAACTTGAAAATCACCAAGTCTGATTAGCAGAAAGATGTATATATTTGTATGGGAAAAGTAGGAGAAAGCATACCACAGGGGCAGTAAATATGCTAATGTTAAATCAAATGACACAGAAGTTCAGTAAAAAGTTGTGTTGCCAGGCCACTACAGTTTCAAAAGTTGTCATTTAATTTATATTCACTCTTTCATTTAGCCCTATCTTCTATCAAAGACTGTCAGTTTGGCCAGAAAATTTTAAATGTGTGGTTAAGTAAACATGTTGCCAGGCAAGTTGACATCTATCTAATCAGGGAAGATTGTAACTGACTTTGGTAAAATAAAAAATGTTTTACTTTTGCAGATTAACTTCTTCCAAGACCATACTAAGATCATCGTCTGTCCACTAATGGCGGCTGTGACCTATATTGATGAGAAACGAGAGTTCCGCACCTACCGCTTGAATCTCATTGAGAAGTACGGCTGCTCCCGTGATTTGGCAAGCCGTTTACGTTATGCTCGTACCATGGTGGAGAGACTCTTGAATTCCAAGTCAGCTGGGTCCAACAGAGCAAAATCAGCAGCTTCCTAATGTTTGTCCTGTGTTTGTCTAAAGGAGTGTGGGGCTACCTGCTTGATGTGGTCTTTCATCAGTTTGGTGTGTTCTGTTTCCTTCTTTCAAGTTTGTTTCACCTCATTTGTACTGTTGATTACCCATTTTCCCCCCTCACTTCGTGCTGTCATGTGATTGGACAGATTCTGTAATCTTCTTATGAACACATCATTAGTCACGGTTTTCAATTATACCTCAGTGGTCCAAGTTGCCAAAACCTGATACTTGGATTCCCATGTATAGATGATACATGTAGATTTCTTATATACTGTGGTCGTTTGAGACACCAGTCAGAAGATGCAGTGGAAATGTGTCGTCACATCTTAATTAAAAATAGAAATGGGAGAGTAAAAAATTATTTTTCTTGTTTCTGTCAGAAGTGAATCCACCTAGATTGTGTCAAAATGCTGCAAAAGAACTTTGGTAAATATTTTAATTTTACTCAGGCCTTTGTTTTAAGGTTTATGTTGAGATTGTTATACTTACTTAGTGCATGATTTGACCTGAGAAGAGGAATTTCCAGGCAGTACATATGAAAGTGTGTACAATTGAAGAATTTCTCTAGCAAATGTGTTTGTCGTTTTTTCAAAACTCCCAGACTTGGTGCAGACGACTGTTGGATAGTAGATACTTTTCACCTGGCAGTATGTGGCCCAGTCGTCAGTTTCTTTTTGCCCTGATCTTTTTTCCATTTGTGAACGTCTGTTACCATGGATCTCCCTTTGTTTGGTGTATGAAAGAGTTTATCAGTCAAGAGCGGGCTATTTCTGTGTCTCGACAATTGTACATACATCTTCTCAACTGTTGATAACAATGAAATGAATGTGCAGACAGTAATTTTCAAAGCATTACAATTGAAAATAACAAAATTTGTTGGTACTGGAAATAGTCACAATGCTTTTATAGATGAGTTTATTTTTTTATCAAGTATATATGGCTCGTCTCTACAATAGCAAACGAACAATTTTTCAGCAGTGGGTAATTATGTGTATAATTTATTAAATTATGTTAAATATATATGTTATGATTGTGTGTACTTTGAAAAGCGTAGTATCAGTAAGTTGTTCCATTTTATGAGAGTTAAAAGGTTATAAAGGTGGTTGCTAGGGTATTGAACGAAGGAAAATAGAAAATGAAATAACATTTTAATCATAAGTTTTGTAGGTTCTTGACATTTTATAATGCTTGGCAGTTTCAGTTGAAATGGACAATTATTTTCATGTGTGAAAGGCTGATAGATTTTCTTTTGAGTGTAGTTATTAACTAAAAATTATTATCATTAAGAGTCATAACAATATTGATTATATCAATAAAGTATAGCCATGTTATTTATAATTAAGAGCAGTCTGTATAAATGTAAATTTTTATATAGTTTGTTTTGTTCTGCACAATCACTAGCACACTCACTGCCTTGTGTTCCGTGGCCCACATAGACAATGTGTCCACCTCTTGATTGAAAGATTAATTACCTGGATCTTCTTTCTATGTGTTGTTCTATCACATTTTCACGAGATCAGTGCTATCGATGAGGTTTAGATTTGTTCCTTTGTATTCTGTATAGGTGGCATCGGACATTTTCCAGCTTCTGAAAAATTAGTTTAGTGTATCAATTAATGAGGGTTTTGTTGTTTTTTTCTCTCTTGATTTGGACTTTTTAGTCGTGAAAGGGCTGAAAATCATGTTACATGTAACTCTTGAACACATAATATGAATAACAACTTTGAGGTAACATTCAGAATTGGTACATCCTTACATGTATATTTGAATGACATACCACAAAAAGTTTTGTTTCCAGCAACATTTATTTTTTAGAGCGGTAGATCTTTTTTCTTCTCTTTTTTTTTTGGTCCCTTTTAAGAGTCAAAGCTTTGAATTTGTTTGTTTTTGTTGACTAGCACGAGATATGCACAGAATTTGAACACAGTGCGATATTTTCAGTTTTATACATGTACATGTTTATCAGGAGTTGCCAGGCTAGAAATCAAGAACTGTGTGCTGCTTTCAAATAGGTTTTGGCCGAGGAATGGGCTTGAGTGATTAAGTGAAAGCGCATATCGTTGGTCGGCTGTTGGAACCTCATTAATTAATAAAACTAAACTCTGTTGTTAGGAGATGGTAGTCTAATTACATGTACAAAGCCGAACAGAGAAAATACTAAGTAGTGTTCATTGCTTGAGCTACAGCTTTCTTTGTAAAATGCTCAGCTCCCCTTACAACAGCCTTGAGTTTTAGTGAGGTTCCAACAGCAGGTTAACGATAAGTAAGACGAAAGAGGATCTTTGCAGTGCGGGTGGGAATAATCCTCCTCAGCCCGGTTGAGATTTTAATTTTCTCTCAGCCTGCATGTCTTGTTGTACCATCACATGTTCATAATAGGAAATATGCAAGTTTTCAGTATGGGTTAGGCCTGTCAGGCAGTTTCCATTCATTTTCAACCCTTTGAAGATTTTCCAGTTCCCACCCGGGCTTAAGGCTCTTAAATCATATTACGTGGAATCTCGTGAATTAGATGTTTATTATCTCTGGTTGTTGACCATGCCTGGCCACTCTTGGTATAAATAAATCATGAAGCACATGACGTTTGTAATGCCAGACAACAGTTTGGCTTTGTGTATCTGCAAGTTGGAGTGAGTGCCTTAGGCATTGATTATCATCAAATACATAATGCCAACAAACACCATCTCTTTATGCGATACTTATCATCATTTCACTTTTCATTGCATTTAAATGTGTTGTCAGTGAGGTGGTGGGTTAATCACTTTTTCTCGACAGTGGTTGAAAATTAAGAAAGTGCAGTGGTATGACTTGACCAAATGCAGTGTTGTGTTTGACCTGACCATGGCTTTTAGAGAAACACAAGGTGTCATTTTGATAATTGTCTCATGAAATTCTTCATCAGTACAAATTATGTCTCATTCTTTCATTTCATGAAATGTTGAAAGACATCACTGTCACAAAGCATCTCATGCTCGTAATTGTCCATTGAGCTTAAAGACATTTCTGTTTACTGCTGTTTTAAAGTTTTTATCTCTATATAATCAAGCTGTGAAAAACATTTTGTAAAAGTTGAACTTTGCATTGGACAGCATTGTACATGTATTTCCTAAGGGCAATTAGGTCTCCCACTAGGTTTATCTCCATACATATGCAATGTAGTCCAGATTTCAGCTGTGGTATTCAATTACAGATATGAGATAATTCCTACATGCCGTGAGCCAATAGAAAACTTTTTTTTTTTCTTTCTCCTGCCATTCTAGGTCTGTACGATTTCCATACCAATACTAAGATCATTATTCATTCATTGGAGCAAAAAATGACAAAATCACACTACATGTGTCTGCTTTGTGAGATATTTTTTTGTGTATTTTGTGAACTGCCATTACCATCATTGCAACTACAGTCCATTATGCAAGGTTGTGATCTTATTCCAGCTTCAGCCATTGAGACCATCCTTCAGATGGCAGCTTTCATTATATCATCAGTCCAGCTGTTGGAACCTGATGAAAACTAGCCTTTTTGATGCTGTTAGGGGATTACAGTAATCTAATTACAAACCCAAATAGAGAAAATACCAAGTTGTGTTCACTGCCCAGCTATTGCTTTCTGTGTAAAATAATAGTCCCATAACAAGTCTCAAATGCTATGAGGTTGCAACTTCTATAGAATACGGTCATCCCCTAACAACAGACTGATTTTAAAGAGGTTCCAACAGCCAACTGGCAATATGTTACTCAGTAATGTACATGTAATACAGACGTCAGCATTTAAAGGCATTTTTGTATAATGTACATCACATGTAGTTTGTAAAGATGCTTCATGAATTGTCATTGGTGGGAATTGTCCTCAGGGCTGACCTCAGCCATATCAAGATTTTTGTCCACGCGCAGCCTGAATACTAATACACATATATTCACGTGTCATCACATTGCCACTGCTTTACCATAGTGGCATAATGTCAGACTCGTACCAAGAGGCAAGTGATGGTCATCGCATTCCTGAGCCTGGGGGGCTATCAGATAATATCATAGAAAATGAAATGCTCCGATAGGAAAATGCAATAATCCAATAGAATCATAACGGTATAAGTCACCAAATGACAGGAAAAGAAACAGGTTTTTTATATCTCAAAGGTTACGTTGGTGTGCAGCAGTGACGACATATCATTGAAAAAGGAAATTCCCAAGGTTATACCCAGCTAGGTTCATGCCTGTCGTGTGGTTTCAGTCCATATTCAGCCCCTATGGTTTTCCAATTTCCATCTGTGATCAAACGGGAGGTTTATGGGCATTCTCTTCTGAAGTTTAATCATTCTCAGCATGAAAGAGTATAAATCCCAGCCTTGTGCTGTTTAGGCCAGAATTTGTAAGCAGTTGATACTTGATGTATTAAATCATGAGTAAGAATGATGTACATGTATTTTTATGAGGATATTTTGTAATGTAACAATTAAAACTGTCAAAGTTAAGACCGTGTAAGTGCTTATGTGTATATCATCATTGTGTCAGTCTCCTTTTTTTCTCCATACTTATTTATCTTCTCTCTTACACAGCAGAAGACTTATTTGTCCTGCTTGTGGGTATCAAATTGTAATTTAATTTAAGTCAATCTGATGTTTGTTACAATGAGAATACAGTATGGCATTTCTAACAGTCTACTGGACAAAATTTGTGAGCAAGTGATGTGTGATCCAAGCTGCAAACTTTTTAGAAAGAAAGTCCACTTTCCAAGTGTACCCAATTAACATTCACTAACTGAAGCTGTTTTCATGTGTATGGAAATGTTATAATCCATCAAGTAGTAAAAAGAAAGAGTATTCCTGTGTGTACTGTAAGGAAACAGCATTTCTGTACATGTGAAAACATCCTATTTCACTACTTGAAGGCTTTTTGACATTTCCGTTTGCCATTTCCATACATGTGAAAACCCAACATGGCAGTTGAAGTGATGCATTGAAAGGACCATCTGGAGTTAATCTGTACTGCATGTAATTGGTAGGCGGGCCAGACATATTTAATTATGTACATCAAGGAATGTCACAAGTGAACTTTGTGATATGAAGATTATTAATTTATATTTTGGTACTGGGATGGGACATTCTGCAATCAATTTAGTTGAAATATTTTTTGCTTGTTTGATGGGGATTATCTTACTCTGTGTAGTCTGGAGGTCCATTTCATTTGTTTTATTTTTTTTCGTTTTTGTTTTCAAATCAGTAGACATGAGTTAAACAGAAATAAGAAAAAAATTCATACTGGATTCCTTCCGTAAATTTTAGAAAATGTGCACTTTGTAGAGCAGATGTTACATTATGTAGTCTTTACCCGCTTTAGTCCTCTGAATCATATGCTGTATGAGTCATGTGTGAAAGTTTTTTATTGAATATTCCACATTTCTGATTCTCATTCATTCAAGGCGGAAGGAAAAAAAAAAAACGGAGTCATTCTGTTTCTTCAAAAATTTGGAAAAAGAGTGAACGAACTGAGGTGAGATTTTGCTTTTGCTAGTCTATTATTTAACAGTTTCATGTTCAGGAATACATCTTTTGGAACTTATATTTTTTATGTTTCTTCAGGTTTCCGAGCCTATCACTATCAGTACCTGAGTAGCTTTCAATTTTTTCATTCAAGGATGCACCAAGTTCAGTGTGAATGTATGTTATCTTATCGGGCCTCATCTTGTATTGTTGGGGAGACCCAGGGTCCAACTTTCAGTAATATTTCCAACTATCGTCCCTTGTGTTCAAACATCATACATGTATAACACATATATGCGCTGTTCTGTACATGTATTATTTGTTTTCCATTCTGATGTCCACATACGTAATAAATGAGTTACTTGGGATGACGATGATAATAAATAAAAGTTGTTACATGAAATGATTGCAGAGCTTCTGTTTTTATCATTCATTGTGTGCATTCCATTTTTGGTCTTCTTTTGACAAAATTTCAATTTACACTGGAGAAATCTGAAAATCTGACTGCACTGGTGCTATTTCACAGAAAAGTAAGATGGGTAATGTAAAAATGATCTTTCACAGACCCTTTAACCCTTGCCGGCGTGAAGGTCAAAACTCCTTAGAAAGGATGTTGGATCGCCCCTATATATTACTAGTAAATTTGAGGATTTAATAAAATAAAACATCATTGTGAGTTGTTTACATTACTACAGGCCGTCTCCCACTCATGTTTAAATGCTTTGGAAGTGGGTCTTAATTAATATTTTCTCAATTACTCTCTCTGTGTATACCCTGGCCGCTTCTTCATGGGTGTACTGAACAATTGTTTCAATGATTTCATCATTGATGTACAGCTGAAATGTTGCAGATGGGTCTGTAAGTTGGCCAGTCACATTAATAACCTTTCTACCTCCACTGACAATGTTATGTTGTGGTGTTCTTGTTGGTTGTGGTGGTGTGGGCATCCATTTGGTGCCATCTTTGGTGGTTTGAATCCCCGTCTCTCTTTGTGCATCTGTGTCCTGCTGTGTATCAACATCAAACCCTTCACTGTCACTGTCACTAGCAATCTCATTTTCTTCTATTTCACTGCAGCTTTCCTCAGAATCACTTGGAAGAAAATCTTTATCATCAACATCTGATAAGTCTTCATCACTGATACTAGTGATTGTTTCTAAATGGTGAGAAGTTGAGGCCTGAGCATTCATAAAATTGAAAACATTCCTGTTAATGTCAGCCATATTGATTCAACAGATCATGTGACACCTAGGGAATATAGAAATGATCAAAAGATATCTCTTTGTGAACAATCAATAATTAGTGTATGTGAGAAAATGGGTACATTATGGGAGGGGGGCCATTGGACCCCCCTTCCACTTTCGAGGGGTGGAGCTATATTTTTTTTTATAATGAGTCATTGATTGGGTAAATATATGAAACACCGGTAAAAATCTGTGTAAAAATGGCCAGTAGAAGCATATCTAAAGGGCCAAGAGAAAAAACTAACCCGTTAAAAAAATATCACAAGCTGAAGGGGTAGGGGGGGTCCGTCTTCATGCCGGCAAGGGTTAAGACCACATACATGCTAGCCATTCTTAAGCAACATTACATTATTATAATATTATCAAAATTCAGTAACAGTACAAGTAAACATGAACTGAAGTGACATGATAAGTGAAATATGGCACACATCTAGGTTTAGCCCAGTGTCTTGCTGAGGTGAATTGCAGCAGGGCAAAAACGATCTGTATCTTTGAAAATCTTTCTGTACACATAACAGCACATGAAGAAAATGAAGACAAAACCTCTTTGTGGTTCAGTTACATGTAATTTATTTTAATCATTTATTTTGAGAAAGAACAACAGCAACAACAAGTGGTGGACATGGCTTTGATATGTCAAATTCGATATAAAAAGTAAAAGGTTTTAATGGTACAAGTAGTTATCTCCACAGTACCGGTACTTAATACATATATATGTACTTCCGTCTTTACTAAATACATACATGTGCTTAAAGCACTGTTGACCTCCATGTTAACAATGATATGGGCTTAATTTTGACTAAAAACCAACTTACTGTTGATCTCCTTTACTAATAGTAATACTCAAAACCAACGTACTGTTGATTTCTAATATGTACATGTACTTAACCTTTACTTAACAACCCTAAAAAAAAGAACAAAACTTACTCCATGAAACAACACACTTAATCTTTACTAAAAATTAAATTACTGCTCATTTTCGTAACTACCAGTACCAGTGGTTCTGGAGTTTAGAAAATGACTAACGTGTAGCAAGTTAAAAATGCAATTCAACGGCTACTAACTGAGACAAAAGTTGACATTCCTCGGAACACCTGACTAAGACAGTGTTACATTTGAATTTGATTCGTAACGGGTCATTTACACTGCGCTGCTGAGCACATTTTCTCTACGTCTGCCTAATAGGCCTTGCAAATACTGTACAGGTACGTATACCACCAGATTTAAAATATATCCAAAAAAAGCAAGCATAACGAGAAAAATGAAATTGAAGGAGCAGTTAGAGTTAGAGATTTTAAAAAAACAAATGTACAGGAAGTGGAATTCACGGACAGGGGGAAACTGAACACAATGTTTGGATGTTTGGGGGCATTTCTGTAAAAGTCTCTGAATAAAAACTATTTCAGTTTAAATCACATCTGACCAGAATGACTACTTAAATCAGGATCATAAGGCCATTTTATATGTCAGCTGATACGTTTGCAAATCCATTATCTATTACATGTATATATTTCAGTAACTTGCAACCTTTGGCATGACTAACTGACCAAACTATACACTCTTCAGGCCTTAAATTTGACAGGAAGGTGGCGACTGAGATAAGGAAGATGGTGGCTATAATTAAAAGTTGTTTACTTCAAGCATGTATTTTTAAAAAATAAGAGAGGAGAGAGAGAGGGAGAGGAGCACATGATTGTTTATTCCGGGCAATGCCCGGTAGGTCATCTAGTATTTAATAAGGTAGCCTGCCTCATCATTTTATTAATTGTGAATTATTTTATCTGATGATTCTTTCCGGTGCAGGGCTATTTGCGGGAATAGCGATATAATGCAGAATGTTCAATAAACTTAACTGTTCAGTTTTCTCAGATGAAGAATTTTGATTTCTGGTTTGTAGCATGGGATTACTGCATTTTGTTGGCAAAAAGAAAAAGCGCAAAATTTGTGAAAAATAAATTTTATATATGCCGTGAAAAAACCCACAAAAACACCACCATTAAAGAAAAAACAAAACACCACCATTAAAGGAAAAAAAAAAACAACATTATCATTAAAAAAACAACACACACCACCATTAAAGGGGGAAAAAAAAAAGCTCTCTTTACACTTCGGGACTCACCCGGTGCTAAAACGTAATTTCACAAACGTAGTTCAAACTGTGACATACGTGCACTGTAGCCTAAGTATGTCTTTCTAAAATGCCTCTATGAAAACAAAATAATGCAAGATAAACAACTCCAAACACTTAACAATTTTCCTACTACAATACTGCCGATTCTAAGTACATACACTGTACATGTACTTATATTCATTGTATTACTAACGTCTTTGCTACCCAAATAAATAATAAGGAATTTTCATTAGGGGAATGTAATACACACATGTACAAATTATGACAATGTTTATTTTATGGAGGAAATTTTGGGGCAAAATGGAGGTTAAAAGCAAAACAAAACAACAATATCAAAAACAATATGCTTACCTTACACTTCTAATACACGTATATGTATTATTTCGTCTTGTGGGCCAATTTAGTTTGGGTAGAAATTCTGATTCAGGTTTTTAATACTTTTATCACCGAATGGAAATGAACATGACTGTTATTGAAACACAGAAAAAAAAAAGAAGAAAAAGGGATGTTTACTCGCATATAGCTGAATCTGGGCCGTCTTAACATCATTATGAAACCCTGAGCAAAGCAATAGACCTTTCTTCCTAGTTTCAAAAACCAATGAGAATTTGCTTACACGCAGCCCTTTAACCCTTGGGGTCCCTGGGCACCCAGTCTGCCCATGCTTACGCCACTAGTACATACAGTTAGGTAGAAATACCGTCGGTGAATTTTTAATAGGCTTAATGCTTGTCTTCCCCATTTCTTTGCATTTCGGAGCCAAAACATCGATTTTCCATGAAGCAACAACAACAACAAAAAAACACTTCTGTATGATAATGGGTGACCTTTAAGAGATGGTACATAATTGTACTTTGTCTACAAATAGAGAAACTAAAACAATGAACTCATATCACATACACCCTAAGGCTACTTAAAATTACATGATTGTGTACTCGCTTTAAAAAATGAGAACACTTAAGTAAAAAGGGTTCATAACTGATTAAGTGGCTTGGTGCACAATGCTAATGAGGAAAACGTATCACTTTAAATTTACTATAATGTCCCTCAGAATGTGCCATTTTAAATCTACAACGATGCCTATAGCTTCATAACTCCAGAAGAAGGAAGTAGATTTTGTCAATGTTGATCCAGTTTACATACATGTATAAATTTATTGGCTCTCTCACCAATAATCTGCATAAGATTCATTCATAGTTTTCATTTTGTAACCATTAAATTAAATTAGATCTATACATGAACAGTTTGATGTCATCAATGTCCTCCTTTGACTTTTTTAATTAATTTTTTTCTGTAAATGATTATTGAGAGTAGGTGATATTAACCCTTGAGCCCAGACTAAAGAGTGACTTATCTAAAACTTGCGAATCATTCAAAACTGACTTAACATCCAAATAACATGTAAATACAAAGCGGTAAATGTTCTTCTGAACGCCTAGGTTCGAACACATGTACGAATCATTGGGCATTAAAGGTTAAACTTTACAGCCTTATTCATATTGCTGAAAAAAGGAAGGAAAGTGGTAAAATGAGTGCGATGGGTGACCTTTTTGAAATTTTTTTTTATTTCTTTGGTAATGGAGAATTTCGGGGAGGGGGAGGGGGGGTGGATAATAATAATATAAATATAACAATAATAATAATAATAATAACAACAAACCAAAAATAAATAAATGAAATTCATGAATCTCTGACATAGACATTTCAATGCAGTCGATGATAAAGAGCTGCCAAGATGGGAAGGAGCATCGTTTTCCAGAGTGTGCTGTGATTGGTCATGCCTGTGTTACTGCCCGGGTCCGTAGCGGTCGTTGTTGTCGTTGTTGTGGTTGCTAGGGACAGATAAAAGAAAAAAAAACAAAGCTGTCAAGCTACACTATGGCATATTGTTTCCTCTTTGTTTTCACTTATTTTAAATGGAAGAGAGGGGGAAAGGGGGGGGGGGGGGACGAATGTTATTTTTTTTCATTGTTTTTACCAGGTGTCCAGTGTCCACTATTGGCATTTATTATCTCAAGAGTGTTTTGAGAGAGAGGGAGAGAGTCTCCTAAAGGTTAATGTTTCAAACGACGTCATCTGCACTCCAGGAAGCTATACCTAATTGCATTTGATCTCTCTCTTCGTTGGAAAATACATGACATAAAAATTTACATGTACGTACATATTTTGCTTCTTTCTTGTGAGTCAAATTTATATGTGACTTATTCCCCTTTAATTCCACGGTCCAACGGATAGTTACCGCCCTTTCGACAGTAAAAAAAAAAAGGGGGGGGGGGATAAGGTGGTCTAGAGGCAAGTTGCTCGTCTCTCATGCCAAGGGTACCGGTGTAGCAGGCCAGATTATACCCCCGCCAGACTATGCCCGGGGTTAAACTGGCCTAGCCCAGAATATATTCTGGGCTAGGCCAGTTTATACCCCGGGGGATACTTTGGGCTAGGCCAGGCTATACCCCCCCCCCCCAGTCCAGATTATACCCCCTACTTAAAAAAAAAAACAACAAGTCAACACCACAGTTTATTTCAACTTTAGTTTAAATTGTTCATTATCACTGTCATCAGGTATCATATTGAAGCATATTCTTGACTCTTGTAAATTATGATACATTTAAGAGGAAATAAACATGCAGTAAAAAGCATTGATGTACAAAAGGTTTGAAAATCCATTCAAATTGATATGATTAGACTTGTTTACTTGTGTCCGTTGGTATTATTATTGTTTTTGTTTTTTTTAATAATTAGTTGTCCATGAGTTAAACATATTATTGTTGTGTTTTTTTTTGTTTGGTACCACTGACATATACTTAGTGGCAAGGTATGAAATACCTGTAATTATAAGACTCATAAGTGTAAAGTCATCTGAATTTTATTTTAATTTTTGAAAATCAGAAATGTGCTTGATATGTCAGAACAATTAGATCTATATGTAAAGTTATAATAATGCAGAGAGAAACGGCCGGGAAAGAACACACAGAGAAAACAACAACAACAACATTTTAATAATCCAACTGACAGATGGTACAAGCAGACATTAAATGCTTCACACGAAACTAAATACGTCCTAAAAAATTTTCACATCATAAACTTAACCTGTCCTGATCCAGTTGAGATGGTACAGAATGCTAACCAATAATATACAGTAATAAAAATAAGACACAAAATCATCTTATTTACTCTTGAAAATAAAGAGAGTAAAAAATGTGTTAAATCTTTTCAACTATTGAAGTAGAACTGGACAGAAAGCTTTAGCAAAGTAGCTTTGATAGACGTGAAAACTGACAGATTAAAACAACTGAGACAACAGTGCATTGTAGAAAGTAATTACAGTATGTTACGGCAAAAAATTCGATGGATCATTTTGCGTTAATATTTCTTGTAAGTAAATTCTTTGACAGCTTATGTAGAAAGGTATACATTTCATGTAGCTAATGGTTTAAGGCACTGGATTAGTTTGCAGGGTATTTGAAGGATTGCAATTATGTATTATAGTGAATAAAGGCATGTCACTTGCGGGTGAAATAAAATTTTAAAACTTAATGTTGTATCCTTGAATATTTTCCTGAATATGGGAGTATAATCTGGACTGGTGAAATATAGTTTGGCCTAAAGGCCACAGTTTATTTCAATAATAGTTCAATTAATTTTTTATCACTGTCAACGGGCACCATAGTAATACATACATACACACATTGTTAACTTCCGTAGATCATAATAAAATTCAGAGGAAAGAACATGCATTATTATGTATTGATATGCTATGGCGTGAATATCCATTCAAACTGATATGATTCAACTTTAACCCTCATTTCACTCAAGTTCCTTGTCATGTTGTAGTTGTTTTTGTAGTTGGTTGCCCATGAGTAAAATTTGCACCGTATTGCTTGTTTGGCACTGACATACACCTAGTCGCAATGGATGAAATAATTAACACACTCATAAAAATGAAGTCATTTTAGAGTATTTTTGTATGCGAATACACAGTTGTTAAATCCTCTGGCAAGGGACGTGTCAAGCTTAGGAAGGTAAAGACGGGCAAGATCTTTTTTTTTTTTTTTAAATTTTCTTTCACTCCCTAGAGACATACCCTTATTCAATATAACACATAAGTTCAATCTTTCAAATGCCTTGCAAACTAATCCAGTGTCTTAAACCATAAGGTACATGAAATGTATATCTTTCTACAAATAAGCTATCAAAGAATAATATTCACTAACAAGAAATACTGTTAATGCAACATGATCCATCGAATTTTGCCTTAACATGCTATAGATCTAATTACTTTTTACAATGCACTACTTTTGTCTCAGTGTACTTATTCTGTCTGTCTACACAACTGTCAAAGCTATTTCACTAAAGCTTTCTGTCCAGTTCTACTTGAATAGCTGAAAAGATTTAACACATTTTATATTATTATATGTAGTTGATACACACATATTGCTGCTTATATCTTTGGATTATTGCAAGATGATGGTGATGATTTTGATATTGATATTTCTCTATATTTTCAAGAGTAAATAAGATGATTTCTTGTTCTTATTGTTATTATTGTATATTACTGGTTAGCATTCTGTAACGTTTCAAGTGGATCTGGACAGTGGAGTTCATCAGGCGAAAAACTTTAGTGCGTGTTTAGTTTTATGTGAAGTGGATGATGGAATTGCACATCTGTCAGTTGGGTTATTAATATGTTTTTATTATTTTTTTCTATACGTGCTGTTTTCCGGCCTTTTCTCTCTGCATCATTGTAACAAGAAATACAATGCATTTTTTTTTACTCATGGCCAACCAATTATAATAATAATAATAATAATAATAATAATAATAATAATAATAATAATAATAATAATAATAATAACAAACACGAGTGAAATTAATGCTGAAGTCTAATCATATCAGTTTGAATGGATACTGAACCCGTTTGTATATCAATGTATTTTAATGCATGTTTGTTCCCTCTAAAACGTATCATGATTTACAGGAGTCAAGAATGTATGTATGGTACACCAATTTGAACTAAGGCTGAAATAAACTGTTATTATTATTTCCTCTAAATTGTTTTATGATTTATGGGTGTCAAGAATGTGTTAATGTATGAATTAATATGATATCTGATGACAGTGATAAAGAACAGGCTGTGGTCTTGACTTGTTGTTTTTTTTTAAGTGGGGGGTATAATCTGGACTGGGGGGGGGGGGTATAGTCTGGTCTAGCCCAAAGTAACCCCGGGGTATAAACTGGCCTAGCCCAGAATATACCCCGGGGTATATTCTGGGCTAGGCCAGTTTAACCCCGGGTATAGTCTGGGCGGGGGGGGGGGGGTATATTTTGGCCTGTTACACTGGGTTCAAAACCCGGCCGGTGCAGGCATGTTGGAAGTTTGGGATTTTTCTCATATTTTCGTGTCCCTGATCCTGTTGGGATCAAGTACCTAAATAGTCTTCTCGGATAAGGTCGAAAAAATTCGGAGGGCCCGTGTGCACGTTAAAGATAACTTGGCAGTTGAAAATCGAAAAGAGCAGACCGGCTAGGCCGCTGCCCGGGCAAAATTAAATAAAATTCATCCCTACCATCCCCCCTCCAACTTCCCCCCCCCCCCCAAATCTGCACTGTGGCGACGAGACGACGTGCCTGCTCTAGTTGTAATTGGGCTGCAATGGCACAAAGGCAAATTTCCCAAATGCGATTAAAGAAAGTATATACAAGAAAATAAAGCTTAATGCAAATTATATTTATCATAAACATGGGAGGTATACACACACACGCACACAAAAACGTTTTGTTAATAGCAGGCAGTATGATTGACATAGTCTTTTCCATTACTGTTCTTTTATTGTTTTTGTGGAGAAAAATGTTCACAATAAAGGGAAATGACTTTGCATGTGTGCAATTGTTCAGTGAAGCTTTACATATTAATATTATCTCTTAAGGTTATGTTGCTGTTAATAGAAAATGAAAGGGTAATCATACAGTATTTGTATTAATGACTTGCATTGTTATCACACCTGAGAACCTGTGGAGAAATTAAGGTTCACGCCCCAAGCATAGTTCAACAATTCTTGCTTACTTATCTATCTATCTATCTATCTATCTATCTATCTATCTATCTATCTATCTATCTATCTATCTATCTATCTATCT
This sequence comes from Onchidella celtica, assembly GCA_963931925.1. Classification (NCBI taxonomy): domain Eukaryota; kingdom Metazoa; phylum Mollusca; class Gastropoda; order Systellommatophora; family Onchidiidae; genus Onchidella; species Onchidella celtica. The sequence goes on along the minus strand of OZ007575.1, from coordinate 32,094,775 downwards.
ATCTATCTATCTATCTATCTATCTATCTATCTATCTATCTATCTATCTGTCTGCTTGCCCGTGTGTCTCATTGTCTGCCTGCCTATCTACCTGCCTGTCTTTTGATGTATTCTCTACGCAATATGATGTAATTACTGTCACCTTGTCTGTCTCTTTTCATAGTTTATTTACTCAACGAACTAGCGAACTGCAAGCTGGCCCTTTGTCCATCTGAAGAAAAGCTGAGTGTTTGTTGTGTGAGGGGCTGAGGAGGGGGGGGGGGAGGATTCACGTAGACATTTCTATATTTCTTTGGTACCCTTGCATATTTATTACTAGATGAGCTACCGGGCATTGCCCAGAATAAACAATCATGTGATCCCCCCCTCCCCCCCCTAGTACTCGTATAATATTAATAAAAGTAATAAACTACAGTCTTGCTTCAGAACTCATGCGCACCAGAACACACTACGCACCAAACTGAACGCTTGATACGGTTACTTTTTATGACATGCACGGTACTATAATCTTACGAAACAAACATGCAAATATACAGATGTTACATAGCAATAAAACTTGTTATTTAAAAAAAAATACATGCTTGAAGTAAACAACTTTTAATTATAGCCATCATCTTCCTTATCTCAACTGCCACCTTCCTGCCAAATTTAAGGCCTGAAGAGTGTATAGTTTAGTCAGTTAGTCATGCCAAAGGTTGCAAGTTACTGAAATATATAATAGATGTTTGAATACATACTCAGCTTGTGTTCGTATTTGAGATATGAGGATAGAAAATAGAAATCAGACATGCATGTACTATTGTTAGATAAGACAGCCAGCCAGAGGATTCACGACACAAGCCGTAACGTGGTAATAAATATATCTAGGGATAAAACTACCACACAGACACGTAGAACATGTAGCTCGACCGCTAAAGGTCTAGACAGCAGCCCAGCCAAAATATTCGAAAGATATGGATCATGGCGTTATTAATTACACGTAGGCCTAGTACAAGTTGCATTTAATCTATTTCGTTAAATGTGTGTTCAGAAGCCTTGTGTTTATAATTGAGAAGCTAATTAATAAATGGGTCAGCATGGCTAACTTACTGGCATCTCCCCATCCCAAGGCCAATGGTGAGGCAAAACAGCACATGTTTATGCGTCTTACTACTTGTGAGAGGATGAACGACTTTCTATTTTTAATGTGCTTTCATGGTAACTCTGGTGCGTGAGTGAGGGACGGCCACTCATAGTAGTTTATGGACACTTGGCCGAGTACCATTAATTGGATTATTTCCCTTGTAATACTAGCGCGGGACCCGTTATTCACATCACGGTGAAAAGCGCGCATTTTGATTGGTCAGTTGGAAATGTTGACCGCCGGGCTTCCAACTCTTATATCATGGCTTTAAGTTTCTTACAACTCGCTCCTTCGTTGTTATCCACCGACAGAAAGACGGGAACCCGAATTCATTGTTGAGAGTAGGCAATACCCTATCGGTACAAAATAGGTACTCATGATAACGTTTGTTATCAATGGAGATACGTCGTATTAATGGACGAAAGTATCCCGCACAAATTTGTCCAATGTTGTTAGTCCTGAAGCTTTGAAGATTTATATTAAAACTATTACCGGGTTTCTGGTAAAAGTAGTCAGTTAGAATTTTAGCCGCGCGTTTCTACTTTATATTGGTACCAATTTTGTTGTACTTTGATGCACCTATCCTATTGAAATAATTAATAAGAGGGTCTCGGATTTAAAGTAAACTATGAGTTAGACGCATGTTATCCCCGATAATTCCAACCTGGGTCAAATTTATTCAATTATTGCTGGAGTAATTTCTGCAGTTTACTGGGATACCTAATTGACTTTTGTGTGCACCCTTTTTACCGTACTGTAAATTCGATTGTGTTAGGACCCTAACCAGTTTTATGGTCGGGCTGGACTCAATGTCCGAGCCTTTCACGTGTCCAAAACTGGACTACGTAATAGCTCTCTCGGACGTCCGCGCGGGCTCATAAATAAGATGCGAGTTCGAGTGGTCAGCACACTCCATCATAGGCGCAGAGACAAGAGCCGACAGCACAGTGAACCCAGACCAGCAACCCGGGCCCGTAGCAGCTCAGAGGCTTGCCGACGCTTGCCATCGCCACCCCGCCCCATAAGGCATGAAGCGGTAGCGCAGGACCCGGAGAGACTTTGGCTTATGGCTGGTTGGGCTTCTTTTCTGGGTTTCTTTTCTTTTTATGGGCTTCTTCTTTTTTTGGGCTTCTTTTTCTGGGCTTCATTTCCTTTTTCTTGGTAGGGTTTTTCCTATGCCTTTTTGGTAGCGATACCTTTGTTAGGCTTTTGAATAAATAAGATTGCCAGCAGAACCCTGTGTTTGTTAATCCTGTGTATCCTTAAGGGAGTTACTATTGAACCCACGCAGTAACCACATTAGCCACTCGTAGTTCCATCCAACATACTCTTACGCATGTAGGCCTATTTGTGTCTGCATTGCCAGTCGATGGCAGCACGCAAATGCATGCCAGACCTTTGTTCTTAGCAAGAGAAATGGTTGAGGCAAGCAAAATTGGCTACGTGGCAATCAGTCTAATGCTGTCATCAAACAAAGCAAGCGTGGGTCGGGTGCGATTCATGTGTTCGCCTCGGTCAGGTGTAATACAACCCACAATTTTTGCCCACTCATCTGAAATTGTCCTGGAATTGTTTTTCGAAATTTGGCTTTATTCGCTTGAGAGGTATTGTACTAGCATAATAATAAATTTAAAAAAAACAACAACTTTTTGATTCTCTGAGTTTTGTTTCCCTTTTTAGCGGAGGATGCATCTGGCCTTTATTATAGCAGAGACGAGATTTGGATTCCTTTCAGACCCCCGGCGACCAAAGGCCCGAAAAGCACCAGGAGAAATGCGTTAGATTGGAGTCCGCACGCACTGATCGAGACTCTTAACTGGGACATCTCGCAACGGAGGCGAGCCCTTCAATCACCTTGACACTGAGCCGGCGTGTATACTTATAAGCAAAATTGAACTTACATAATATGGAATGCAGCATGTACAACGTATGTTATTATGATCATGGATGGCAAGTTCAGTATGAAGCTCAAGCAGTATTGTTAATCAGTACCACATCTATAATAACAACGATAATTGGTAGTGTTAGTGTTCGTGTAACTCATCTGTAGCCAATTTTAATTCAAGTATGAAGTTATGAAGCAACCTCCTGGCTTATTATTGCAATTTAAATTAGAAAACAATGAAATTTAGTTCAGACAAAATGTTATCTTCAACCAAATTTGAACTCGGAGTGACCAAGGGGTGAAGTTATCTAGCAAAAAATTAGTTCACATTTCCGCGGAGCAGAGAAGCGCCTTTAAACACATTGAGAACAAACATTGTCGATTAGAATTTTACTGTGCCATTTTACAAAACAGAAATGAAAACAACCAGACCAAAACAAAAATAGATCTTAAAAAAAAAAAAGCGTTCGCGTGAGCAATAGACAGTAACTACTCAAGGCGCCAAGCATACTAGTATACACTCCATAGACTCCGTTCAATAAAGTGCGAAAATCACTGCAAGCACCGCACAACACTACTAACACCACTACCATCACCACTTCCACCACCATTGTTATATTGCTACAACTGCGACTATAACAACAACAACAACAGGAGCAACTACTACTACTACTACTACTTACTACTACTGTTAGTGTTATTGCATGCACTACTACAATGGGATTAACTTTTCATCATTGTTATTGGTGTAATTCTGTCTTGTGTGAAGTTAATATACATTTGAAACTTAGGGTATTTTCAGAATGTCGTGTGCAGTGAAAGTCGTCCCTCTCCCTTCTTCCATAAATAAATAAATTAAGTAAATAAATAAATAAATAAACAGCTCCCACTTCACCCTTTTTCTTTTCAAACTTCGTGACCCGCAAAGCTTTAGGATGTTCTTTTAGCTCGTGCACAGTGAAACTTTGAATTTTGAATCTTCTTACCTATTTTTTTTTTTTTTAATTAAACTAAATGTTCTTTGAACGTTACTTTTTTGTTTCGTGGGCGTTATCCCATCTTCAGTGTCTACTAAAGACGTTTATTATTTCATGATTGTGAAAACAATAGGCCATTCGCTTGCATCTCAAAACCAGTGGAATATTTCGTCAACTGTTGTTAAGTCTAAGAAATTACAATTAGTTTATTGAAAGGCTATTTGAATTATAATAAATCTATTTCCTTCGTTGTTTTCATGGTATATTTGTTCTCAAAATAAATTTTTGTTTGTTTGTATGTATAACTATAAGTGATAGTGTTAGATTCGCAGTATGAAACACAGCTCACAACTCAATCAATGAAGCAGCAATCTTTCTGCAGCCATGCATAAAAAGTTAGTATGGTAACAAAGATGAAGTGAGTGATGGTGAAAACGATTTTTTTTTTCTATTAGACAACAATACCATATGTTTCAAAACTTGTTATCTTTCTCATCAATAGATAAATAATTAAATAAATAAATTATTAAATAATATTAAACAAATAAATAACTAAAATTACAGAAAAAAAAATCTCTGTGGGAATGTTGGAGCTACATCAAAAGATTCAAATTTAAGCTAAATGCATAATTATGTTGAAATTATCAAATGATGGATATATAACAGTTAGTTTTTTTTTTGTTTTTTTTTGTTTTAACTAAGTATGACCACAGCAGTTAGTGTGATGTTAAAAAAATGAACGCTTATATGAGTAAAGTATCTACAAATACAGGTTAGTATATATATTCTTGAAGTAAAATGAAAACAGAACACAGAGAAACACAGGGAATGATTAGTATAAATACATGTACTGGTTAGGGGTAAAATATGAATTCAGCATACCAAAACCAGAGAAAAGAACAAACAACTGTTTATTTATTCTGTTTAGATAACGAAACATAACAAAGAATACGTGATTTTGATAGTGGTTTTTTTGCTTGCGTCTAACCAGAGGTAGTAGGAGGGGTGGTTCCAAGATAGTTCAGAATAGCATCATTAATGAATTTGTCCCACTTGGTTTGCCATAAAGCTTTAGCCGCTTGTTTTTCTGTTGGGTTCATGACGCTGTATCTGTGGTGATAGAAAAATACAACAGTAGATTAAACAGAAGTATTACATTGCTAAAGAAATAAAATGATTACGGCAACTGGAGTCTTCTGTAAATTCATTGTATTTTCAACCATCTAATCGTCGTCCATCCTTCCATCTGTACCTTCCTCCATCTGTCCGTCCGTCCACCCGTCTGTTCTGCTCTGTCTGTCTGTCTGTCTGTCTGACTGCCTACCTGCCTGCCTTCCCGTCTGCCAGCCTGTCTGTCTGTGATTCTGTCTGTCTGCTGTTTACCTTAGCTCAAAGAAAACAATACTTACTCCAAGGAATTGATGGCCAGTTGTTTCAGAAATGACAGATCCGCATCTTCTCCTGACATGGCCATAAATGCCACATAGATGTCATGTGACAAGGGAGCTGACTCCCAAGTGCTTGGATCATCTGAGCTGACCACTATAGGAAAGTTATCGGCCATGAGGTTGACCATTGGGTGATTGCGAATGTCATCCACCAAGCCAAGCAACTGTCACAGAGGAAAAATATAAATCAATCCATCGTTTCTTCAGAACTTTCCCTGAATTTTTCATTACTGTGTGAGCAAAATTGATATCACCACTTTTTAATACAAGACCTAGTGTATTCGCACAATAGATTTCACCAGGGCTACCCAAAATTCCCAAGTTAATTGAACTCAATTTTGTCTGGAAGTGCCACGAACACTGTTCTTCGTCCTAGTCATATGATTGGTCTGAATTTTACTCATGGCCTACTGTTAGCCTCACCTTCGCCGCTTACCACTCTCTTCGATTGTTGGCTTACTCTCGACCTGTTGGGGTTTCCCCTTCTAATGGACCTAGGCAAGGAGAGAGGAAGGAGGAGGGAGGGGGAAACTGACGCCGGGCGTATGAAAACCGTGCAAAAGAGGAAGGGAGAGGAGGCGGGGGATATAATTATTGCAAAAGTCAAGCATACATACTTTATGACTAGCCTCTATCAGCTTGACCCTTTCCCTTCCCCCCCCCCCCCCCTCCTTTCCACATACACCATACACAACCAGTCACCCGACATTCTGCCACATGTTGTTACCTGATTGGATAGTGGGTTAACTTCCACTGCAATGCCTTTACTCTTCACCATCTCAGCCAACTTAGGATGTTTTGGCAGTGCGTAGCCGTGCCCGATACGAGTCGCATTCAACAGCAGAGCGTCCACAAGGTTGTAATCCACATCAGTGCCTTGCCACTCTGCAATGAGAACAATATATTGTAGGACTAGATTCTCTCTCTCTATATATATCAAGTTACAAAACGTGAAATTGACATATTGATCAAAAAGCGTTTTCGTGCATGGTAGGCTATGTCTATGAAAAAAAACGTCAGCTCCTTCCAGGTGTCTCACTCTAATCGTTACAGTCCTGGGTTAATGTGCTTTGCACAGAATACAATGTACTCGCTGTCTGTCTGTCTGTCTGTTTATCTGCTTGCCTGCCTACTTGTCTGTCTGTCTGCACATATCTATCTATCTATCTATCTATCTATCTATCTATCTATCTATCTATCTATCTATCTATCTATCTATCTATCTATCTATCTATCTATCTATCTATCTATCTAATCTTATCTATCTATCTATCTATCTATCTATCTATCTATCTATCTATCTATCTATCTATCTATCTATCTATCTATCTATCTATCTATCTATCTAGCTGTCTGTCTGTCTGTCTGTCTGTCTGTCTGTCACAGAGTCACATAATAAGCAAAAGACCTAACATCAGACCACAAGTCCTATAACTCTGGGCCAGGCCAGAATCATATTCCAACTTACTAGTCTCCCCTGCATGGTAAAAGTAAGGCAGGTGATAGGGCGGATCCTGGCGAGAGGGGTACAGCAGTTCATCCAGGTAGAATGTCAGGGGATGGTTGGGGTCTTCTTGTCCAACGAGATCATAACCCATCATGAAGTCTGGATATTTCTTGTGCAGCATCATGGCAGTTTCCACCTCTTTCATTATTGCATCCTTGGGCTTGTATCTGTTCGAAATATTAAGTAGCAAAGTTATCGTGTGGCCAAACTGCGGCTCGCAAGCCACATGCGGCTCTTCGACCTTCAATATGCTACTCCTGGATGAAAATAAATATCATTAAAAATATCAATTTTTCTTTTACCCTGTACGTCTTATTTTTGGCAGTCTAATTGTTTTACTGAAATGCAAATTTGTACATTTTTCTCAGATGTTCCCGCAGTTCATTACTGTATTTAATACGTTCAGTATAATTAAAACACTCATCAATTAAAGATTTTGAAAACATTTGGTATAAATGTGGACTTTGTGATTACTGAAACTAGTATAAAATAACAATTTGAAAAACTGCATACATGGGTAAATATTGTTGCCCACATATATTTCTTAATATTTATACATGTATAAAGTTTTGTAACAAAATGTGATGTGGCAATAAAAACGTGGGTAAATTTTATTCATATCTTGTGGCTCTGGAAAGATTTGAAGTTTATCGTATGTGGCTCTTGCACCAAGCAAGTTTTGGCCACCCTTAGTATAACAAAATGCCGATGGTTACCTGTGGTATTATAAACATCGTGAAGCATTTGAATGAGTGAAGTTAGTGTACTCAGTCATGAGAAAGCCTTGAAATTTATGGGACATGGATAGATACCCTACACCTATTTTGTCTGTCTGTATGTGTATTTGTGTGTGTGTCTGTCTGTTTGTCTGTCTGCCTGTCTTTCTTACTAAGTAACAGACGGACAGTCAGTCAGACAGACAGACAGATAGACAGTAATTGTAAAAACTGTACTGGCTGATGGCAGGCGACCCTGAAACACCATATGGCCTTACCTGAGGCCGGACATGATGACCTTAGCACCAAAAAAGTCTTTATTGTCATTCACAAATTCATCTGTGATCTCTTTGTACATATTACAGCCAAATTCCGTGTCCCGCACAGTGCCGTTGGCGTCTGTGAACTGGTGAGAGAGAGGAGCGGTTGGTTAACTAAGACGATGTGATGCTGGAGTTCAATGATGAAGATGGTAATGGTGATGATGATAGGCGATGACAGACATGATGATAGTAGTAATGATGATGGTGACAAAGGTAGATGATTATGATGTCGATAATGACGATGATGAAGATGGACAATGGTGATGACCGTCATGGTGATAATGAAATAATGATGATGATGATGGTGATGATGATAATGGTGATGATTATGCTGATAGGTGATGACAAATGCGTGGTGATAATAGCGATGAACGAAAATGATGTAGGAGAAAGAGAAATAGAGAAAGGGAGGGAAAGAAAGAAAGAGAGAGGGAAAGAGAGGGGGGGAAATACAGAGGAGGGGGAAAGTGAGAGAGACAAGAGGGGGTGGAGAAAGAGAGAGAAAGAAAAGAAGGGAGAGAGGGGCAAAGAGAGAGGCAGTGGGAAAGAGAGAGGCAATGGGAAAGAGAGAGGCAGTGGGAGAGAGAGAGAAACAAAGGTCGAGAGAGACAAAGGGGGGGGGGAAGAGAGAGGGTAAGCGAAAGAGAAAGAGACAGGCAGACAGAAACACAGACACGGAGAGAATGATGATGAAAATGATGGAGATAATGATGACGAACGCTGATCAAGATCAAGAAATTTTATAAAATTAAAATCTATAATAATTCACAAAATTTCCACCTTTGAAAACAAAAGGCTTTTATATTAGGCCGCCTACAGTAACCAAATTTTGCATGAAGGGTGCACCAAAGTTGAATTTTTAAAAAATTGATTTTGTTTTTTAAAAAATATTTTTAGTTTGCTTTGTACTGCTGACTGCTCGCCTCCGGTTCTTCTTTTCCATGACACATGACTCGCGACCTGAACACCTTCTGTCGTAGGTAGGTCATTGCTGTTGACTGATTTAAACAATAATTTGACCTGCTCACGGCTAAAACTAGAACTGATTCTTTGGGGAATACCCTGCTGCTTGCTACACTGAGACAGATGTAGAGAGGGTAGGAAGTGGCCAGTGGGGCAGTGGTTTGGGGGTCCTCTAGGAGCGTGGCTTAGAAGCTGGTATTGTACATGTAATAATCTGACTGTACTCACCCCTGTCATCTGTGTTCTGACCTCAACGTACATTACATTGTCTTCCTTAAACTCCTTCAGAGCCTGTCTGTAGTAATCTCGCATGATAGGTTCGTGGAACAGGAGTTGAATGACCTGAAGCGATCCAAAGGAATGACCAGTTAAACCGAGAAGAAAAAGTGTCCCTCTCCCTCTCTCTACTCTCTCTCTCCCCGGTCTCTCTCTCCCTCTCTCCCCGGTCTCTCTCCCTCTCTCCCCCGTCTCTCTCTCCCTCTCTCCCCCTGTCTCTCTTTTCCCTCTCCATCACCCATCTCTCTTTCCCCTCCCCGTCTCCCTCCCCTCCCTCTTTCTTTTCCTCCAACTCTTTCTCTCCTTCTCTTTCTCCTAAATCTTTATCATTCATCATTATTGTCATCAACGTCTGTCATCACCATGTTGCCAATTTTCAGTTTTTGTTAAATTTACTTGTTTGTTTTCTTTGTCTTTCTGTTGTGTATAGTTTTGAGACCTTTGATAATCATAATTCTTAACTTGGACTGACAGTGAGTGCCTGGCATTTTCATAATGTGAAAAGGGGAGTGTCCTTTTTGTAAAGGGGGGGGGGGGGTTATGAAAATAATTCTTTAACCTGGAGTGGTAGCATTTGAAGTGAGCACTTGACATTTTCACACTGTGAAAAAAAAACGTGCCCTGCTACGGCTGTCTAAATAATTATAGTGGTGGTTATTTTAAGTAGCTTTTTTTAAGTTCCTGATAACACAACCGTAACCCTTTGAGGCCCCAGAAACTTACACTGAGTCAGCGACACTACTTTCAAATGCTCAGACAAAGTAGTGCATGTCAACTGACTTTTATTTTACTTGACACTTCTGCGATTTGGAGTTTTATTAATCTTTATTCTTCTCTACATGCAAAATATGTAATTTTATAGAAAATTAAGCAAATGCATGCATTATTTGTTTCATAGGGGGAAATATATCATTATCCTTTTTGCTGTCTTAGCAGTCAAAAATTAATGCTGACAAAATGTGTACAGATACACACGTACTAGGGCCTTGAAGAGTTAATCATGTTTTACGCATTGGGTTTGCTTGTTTACGAAGAGTGAGAAGTGGCTGTGTCTCGCTATCTCATCTGTATGAGAGCAACGGGATTTCTCACTAGAATCTAGTTGTGTTATCTAAATCTGGACCGTGGACATGTGTGAGTGGACCTGGCAGAAGAGGGTTTCCGGTGAAATTTTTATACCTCTTTAAAAAATCAAAACAAAATATTCCTAAGACGATGTCAAGAAAAATATTTTAAAAGAATGCGGACAAATGGCTAATCTTTCACTTTATCAGCAAATCTCAATCCTCATGACAGATGTTTCCCCCTTTGGGAAGCTTTTCTAAGGAATTTGGTCTTTCACCTTAAGCCCGATTTCGCTAGGTCCGTTCACATATTTATACATTATGCGTGACAGCATAGTGTAAAGAATTGTGTGTGTGTGTGTGTGTGTGTGAGAGAGAGAGAGAGAGAGAGAGAGAAAAGAAAGAGAGAGAGAGAGAGAGAATTTGCGTAAAAATTGTGCAAGGCAATTCCATCCAGCAGCACTTACTTGTGAGAAATATTTGTTAAATCGGTCCCACACACTTGTCACACTGGGATACTCAATCAGTGGATCAGTTGTCAGCATACTGATATTTTGCTTGAGACTGGTAGATAGATAGATAGATAGATAGATAGATAGATAGATAGATAGATAGATAGATAGATAGATAGATAGATAGATAGACAGACAGACAGGCAGACAGACAGACAGTGGCAAATTCAAAGTGCGGCCACTGTATGAGTAAATGAATAAATGAATGAATGGCTGAGTGAAAGAAGGGACGAACAAATGAATAACTGAATGAATGAATCAATGAATGAATGACCACCTAACACACACACAAAATCCAACCACAGCAGTAACTGATAATTTGACAAAACAGTGAATGAATGGATGAATAAATGGATGAAATCAAAAGATGACTAAATAAATACCTGCGATCAAATTCATCGGCATTTCCAGAATCTTGTCTTTTTGTTTTCACCAACTGCCACTGACAATCTTGAGAGACAAAACGATATCCTAGTTAAATCATTATCATCTTCATCACCATCATCATCATCATCATTATCATATCCTCATCCTCACCACCAACACCATCATCATCATCATCATCACCATCATCACCAATACCATCGCCATCATCCTCATCACCACCATCCTCCTCATCACCAACACCAGCACCATCATCATCCTCATCAAAACTAACATAAACAAACGAATGTCAAGTGCCCCGTATGTCACTGTTCTTCTAATGCCCAAAATGAATTTACGTCCTAGTTATGGCACGACGGTACGATTAAACTTGACTAACAAAGGTAATTACATGTATCCCTGGCATAACAGGCAAGGAATTATTTGAATGACTGAATGAGGGGATGCAGAAATACATGGATGGATGGATGGATGGATAGATGGATTGGTGGATGGATGGATGGATGGTTGGAGGGGTGGATGGGTAGAGGAATGGATGGATGGATGGGTGAATGGAGGGACGGATGGATGAATGAATGAATGAACGAACAAACGAACGAACGAACGAACGAACGAACGAACGAACGAATGAATGAATGAATGAATGTGCACCCACCTGAACTAGAAGGCACCGTGAAGAAGTGACCCAGTTGGACGAAATAGCCACTATCCACACACATGTACACATTGTCTCGATAGGTCGCATTTTTAACGAGCCAGTCCAAAGAGGCAATTGCAAGATCGTGCAGATGTAAGGCCGCACCTGAAGACAAACAGCAATAGAGAGACACCACGATAAATTAGAGTCATACATCCAGGCGGCAGTTGTTACTAAGAGCGCTGTGGAATTAACAACAATATCTAGACCCAGCAACAAAAACGATATAAAAGCAAACAGCTGAACTGCAGAATTAACCGTGTAACATTGGTGACATAACCTACTGTCTTCGGAAAGAGTACCATATGAGTACCACACACCTTCGGTCAGGCATATAATTATTTCATGTTCTGATTGTTGAATCGCCGAGGCGTGCAGTAACTATAGAAACATCCATCTAGCGGACAAACTCGGCCAGCGCCCCCCCTCCCCTCCTCATGTCGTGTGATTGTGAAATCTTAACTGTGTGCCTCAGAAAGTACTCCTCGCTCTGTCTTCTGTGCGAAACAGATTTTACCCAAGAATGTTATGACTAGTGTTGAGTCGGTTTCATGCCTTGTAGACGACATACACGGGGTGACACTGGCATATACGATGTACCCTCCGTGGTCGCAGTACCCTTCCAGGGACACGGTGGTCTAGTCATGGCGCTCGCCTTTCATGCCGAAGGTACCGGGTTCGATCCCCGGCCGGTGCAGGCACATTACATTTTTTCCTGGGGGGGGGGGGGGCGGGGGGATTCCTGTACCTGATCCTATGATCGAGCACCTAGACTTCTCGGATAAGGATAAAAAAAAACTCGGAGGGCCCTTGTGCGCGTTTAAGATACCTCGGCAGTTAAAAGTCGAGAAGAGCAGGCCGAACAAGGCCGCTGCTCGGGAAAAATTATAAAAAAAACTCATCCCCTATCACAAAAACACACAGAAACAAGACCAAGAAAATTCAAAAACAAGAAAAGTCAGGTGTAAATGCTAATGGCCGCGAACATTCTAAAATAAAGATCCAAAAAACAACAGAACCCCCCCCCCCCCCTGAGGATATAACCCCTGTCTTTTGCCTCCTGTCCACTTTTCTAATGGTCATTGTAAGCTAGCAGCTGCAGAAAGCGAGTACATTCTTCTTGTTTGACTATGTATGCGGGGTGTTTGTAAGTTCAGTCGGTCAGAGTATTGGACGTCTAGTTGTACGACGTGTATCCTGAGACTCTCGGGTGTATCTGTGCAATGTTCGAGTATAACGCCACAACACATCTGTCTTAGTCATTTCTATAACATTTCCACAAACCATGAAAAAGTATCATTGCTTTGCAAATCTGGTGATTTGCGTAAAAATGGTTTCGTGTCAAAATTCAGACATTGAAAGCTCGATCCAAAACCTCATGTCTTTTAGGAAAGAAAACTAATCTTATTTTATCTGGGACGTTAGGCCCCGCCTTAAATATATTTAAAAATGACTTAAGCAATTGTATCATGTCTGTGACGATAAGTTGAATTGTCTCTCTGTATAAAATACATCTCTACAGTAACGTTATGAGTTGTCATACGCCCATTCATTTAGCATCAACACGGAAAGTACCCAGCATTTTAACAGTATATTATCCAAATGCACTCACCCTTAGGCATATCCTTGATGATTTTGAAAGTGTTCGTTTGCTCTATCCAAGGTTTGGAACGATAAAAACTCAAGGCCGGGTAGTAGGTTGTTCGGTTCAGTATGGCCTCTTCCATAACTTGCCGCTTCTCCTGTGAACATGTGAATGTTGGAAAAAAGAAACGCAGATAATGATGATAATATGTCATAATTATCGTCTTCAATAAGATCATGGCTTTAACAATAATATGCATAACTCTCTCTGTGTGTGTGTGTGTCTTCTGTCTGTGTGTCGCGTCGCTGTTTCCGTGTGGGTATCTATCTATCTATCTATCTATCTATCTATCTATCTATCTATCTATCTATCTATCTATCTATCTATCTATCTATCTATCTGTCTGTCTGTCTATCTATCTATCTATCTGTCTTTCTGTCTGTCTGTCTATCTATCTATCTATCTATCTGTCCGTTCGGCCGCCCGCCCGTCCATCCACCCATCCATTCAGCCATTCACCCGTCTATCTATCTATCTATCTATCTGTCTATCTATCTATCTATCTATCTGTCCGTTCGGCCGCCCGCCCGTCCATCCACCCATCCATTCAGCCATTCACCCGTCTATCTATCTATCTATCTATCTATCTATCTATCTATCTATCTATCTATCTATCTATCTATCTATCTATCTAGCGATCGATCGATCGATCGATCGATCGATCGATCGATCGATCGATCGATCGATCGATCTATCTATCTATCTATCTATCTATCTATCTATCTATCTATCTATCTGTCTGTCTGTCTATCTATCTATCTATCTGTCTTTCTGTCTGTCTGTCTATCTATCTATCTATCTATCTGTCCGTTCGGCCGCCCGCCCGTCCATCCACCCATCCATTCAGCCATTCACCCGTCTATCTATCTATCTATCTATCTGTCTATCTATCTATCTATCTATCTGTCCGTTCGGCCGCCCGCCCGTCCATCCACCCATCCATTCAGCCATTCACCCGTCTATCTATCTATCTATCTATCTATCTATCTATCTATCTATCTATCTATCTATCTATCTATCTATCTATCTATCTATCTATCTATCTAGCGATCGATCGATCGATCGATCGATCGATCGATCTATCTATCTATCTATCTATCTATCTATCTATCTATCTATCTATCTATCTATCTATCTATCTATCTATCTATCTATCTATCCGTCCGGCCGGCCGCCCATCCACCCATCCATCCATCCATCCATCCATCCACCCGTCCGTCCGTCCGTCCGTCCGTCCGTCCGTCTGTCTGTCTATTTGTCTGTCTGATTATCCATCTATCTGTCACAATATAATATACAATACATATTAAACTGACATTTTTAATTCGGAGGGCCCGTGTGCAAGCTGCGCACGTTAAAGATATCTTGGCAGTTGGAAATCGTAAAGAGCAGGCCGAACCGGCCGCTGCCAGGGCAAAACTGAAATTAAAATTAATAGATTAAAATCTAACCCTATCACCCCCCATATCACCACCAAAAGTTTATAATTCATTATTAAAAATAAATATCATTATATATTCAAATATTATTATAATACTTTAGAATACAAGTTGTGAGTTGTGAACTGTTGTGAGTTATGAACTGTTGTGAGTTGTGAGCGGCGCCTAACAGGCTCCGTTACAATTTGCTCTGAGATAGAGAGAGGTAGAGAGAGAGAGAGTGAGAGAAAGAAAGAGAGAGTGAGAGAGATGCAAATCGAAAGAACAAGACTTTTGTAAAGCGCCTAGAGCAAAGACGTTTGGATTAGGCGCTATATACGGCGCTTGTAACCATAACATAACCTCTTACCTTCATGATGAAGTCGCTGAGCAGTTTCTCCGCAGCATTCAGGGTCGTAGTACCACCAATCCTCATCTTGACTTCACTCGCAATTAAACCGTCTCTCTGGCTCTGGTAACTGCTCAGTTGCGCTGGAGTCACTGGCCTGCCTTCCGCGGACATGACAACAAGGACAGCGATGACCCCAACCAGGAGGGCCAAAGACCCCAGTGTTGAAACGACGATCTTCATCTTATTTCTCTGAAAAAACGAAGATTTGGATGAGGTCTTGGCTTCTGTCGGCACGGCCTGGTACTCGACGTCAGCACAGGTTACTTGCGACGACGTTTTTGCTACCTCAGGCGAGTTTGCTAGAGAATTACGTTGCGACATGAGTGGTGAATTTTTGTCACAGCTTGGTAAGCGCTGCTGCTGGCGTTGAAGTGTTTGCCGTGTTATTTTACCTGTTGTTATTTGTTTTTAGTTTATGTTTTCTCTGATAGGTTTATTACCGTTTCAGATGTTAAGGTCTTGAGATAGCAATTTTGGTTTCAATCGGACGGACAGTTTGATCGCAAAGACAAAAGCAACGAAAACAATATAAGGAAGTTGGAACCTCTTTGAGGCAACACTGCACAGTTGGTTGATCGCAGAGGCTTCAAGACTAGAATTGTCAATATGTTATAGCGTGTATATGCCAATGTACCGGTGACAAAAGAGTAAAGACTACCCTTTGTCTCGGATATATCTATAAAATAATATCATTCCTTGAAATGAGTCTTTTGGTAACTGGTCGACGGGCAGGTAATCCAACTGCTGATTTAGAAAAAAGTTATAATTGATCTCATCAGAACTTTGAACACACGGACTGTAAATAGTGAAATATTTCCTGAGGACGAATTTTGTCCGTGGGAATACAGACTGAACACGGCGAGGTAGATGTGTAGAACTGCAACTGCCGCTTTTTGAAACGGAATTGTATACCGGGCACCAACGTCAGTTTTGAATTTCCGGGTTCAGTGACAAAAGAGTCGCTCAATCTGTCATCAGTCATGCTGATTCAGGGTGGGAAACGGTGGGATTCCCAAACGGCTGTTTTCTGAATTCGCTAAAATATCCTACTATTGAATGTGATAATCAGTGGGTGAAGGCGATATCCCACCGATTATCCGAGCCTGATATCGATACGTCTCTGAAGAATTAATAATGAATGAGAATATTTTCACTGTTCATAATCCTGTTCTTTTTCTGTCTCTTTCCTCCGTCTTTGTTTTTATGTGAAATAAATTTTTTCTTTTTAATGAGTTCTCCCCATGCTGTGAAACTAGGGACAATAATGAATATATTTTACTATGTTAAAAACACCATCCCTTTCAACATGGTCCATATTATGAATATAAAAGACCAAAATGAACAAATAATGAATATATTAGCCAATCAATAAATAACTCAAACTGCAGTCATGATTTCAGAGAGCAGCAAGAAAATTTAAACATTTATATTGTTTATGTTTCAGATTGTACATTGTGTTGTATTTCAAGATGTGTTAGGTTTCATTTTTCATAACACTTCAGCAGGATGGCGTAGGGCCAACATTATTGATGAACTTAAAAGGAAAGAAAGAGAGAAATTATCACCACTTAGTCACGATTTCAGTCACCTCGAAATACTCTCGATACCAGGCCTTGGCCCTCTTTAAACATTTCCATGTCAGTTAATCGCCGCGTTGACCGAGTTTAGAGGTCATAATGGTGTTTGCCAAAGGACATACTTTGTCAGGAGTGACTGCGAGGAGTGCATATATTGGGAAATCCCGATTGGATCCACTCCCGAGGCACGTCCCGAGGTGAATAATGACATAATGTGACCTCGGTGATTTAGGTTGGAGAGCCTAAGTAAAGTTGGTACGCTCCTGGGAAATGGGGAGGAGGGGATTGTATCCGGCCTACCATAAGCGGATATGGAGGGTGGGTAGAGGGAGAGAGGGTTGCCGGAGAGCATAGTACACGTTTCAATTATGGTACATGTAATAAATGAAAAAGTTTGAATTTATTTGCTGTCTTTTTTTTTTTCCAGCAAATTACATTGTTAAATTACCGGTATATAGAAAAATCATGTCTCTAATGAAATTGTTCAAATAATTCATGCAGAATGGCATCGAATGGTTTTCAGGCGTCGGGGCTTTATCTTCGACATCCACACATGTTGATGGCCGTACATTCGTATAAAGGGGCCTGTGGGAGTGGGGCACTTTGATGCCAAACGTATGAAAAGTGTGCATGGCAGAGATTCGGGCGGGGGATCAGAATCGCCCGAATCGAGTGTACATATACTGGGCCACATAAGACTTGCAGCAAACTTTTAAACGGCTGTAGTTTTTGAACAGCTGGAGATAACTGAATGAAATAAAAAGCCTCGTCATCTTTAATTCAAGTTCTACTGATCCCATAAACGAACTAGACCTAAATGAGCATTTCAGGCAAGATAGAAACTGTCAAAACACTTAACCTGACCTGCTGAAACCACACGTAGTTCTAAGCCTTGTTGTTTGAGTGTCCAAGACAGGACATCAAGTCATCATCATCATACTATAATGGAGTTCTGCCCTCAAATTTGGGAAGGCTCCAAAACTCTGGAAGCATTCTCATCGCCTATAACTCGACCTATTGTGATGTAAAGGGATAATACAAAAATGCTGCAAACTCTGGGTAATTTGTTCATTTGCAATAGAAAAATGAAAGATTTTTATTTCACGTTCGCATTTTTTGTTTATTTCATTTTTTGACAATTTGAAATTAACCTAATTCGTTCAAAGGCTACAGCGGTTTAAAGTTTGTTTACAAGAGTTTTGGGTCTTAGTATAGTTTATTCCCCTCAATATGTCTCGCTTATCAGACAACCAAATCAAGATCTTACATCACTGACAAATTAATGGCATTTCATGGTGTTACCAGAGCCTATCTATGTCACGTCCAGACCGTAATCTCATATTAACCACGCATGGTCTGCGCACGACAGAGACTGTATCCAGATAGTTAAAGGGAATTCCCCCAGATTACAATAAACCAGCTGTCAAAAGCTCGCACCAGGAACACCTTACGTCTAGTTTGGGAATACCCAAAAGGAGAGCCTACGTATTTTGTAAGTACAGAAAAACCAACATGGAGACATTCTCAGTTTTAGCGTCCGTCAATTGGAATTTCCTTGATTCACAAAAAGGTTTATTTATAGGGATGTTGATTTCACACTGTGGTGTCAGGCTAGACTGGTTCATACTTTAGACATTAGTTTATAACTAACTTTAGCTTATGACCAGTAATAAGAGAAACCTTAATTGGTTGTTCGCGCAATTCCTAACTTGAATTTCTCTCTCTTTCTCTCTCACACTGTCTGTCTGTCTGTCTGTCCGATTGTTTGTCTGTCTCTCTCGCGGGTGGTTGGGGGGCGCCAATTAAGTGTTAGAAAGAGACAGTTCTTCACCACTGAGAGCACAACCATTAGAATGTTGAGTGTCAGTGCCAAATCCTTGCTTTTCAGGTCCCATTGGCCTCCGAGACACAGAATACTGAGACGGACCATTCCTTCTGTCACTATAATTATGTCCACAACTTGCACGCGTATAAACATGACGAGTACTACTCGCCGAGCTCTGTGGACCTAGTCTTTTCAGTTCAATTATGAAGGGGCGTGGTGCGAATTGTTGCATTGTTGACATGGATGATACGCGCGCAAGAGGACGGGTGGAATTTGGCGAATTGAACCGTCTCAGTATCCCATGTCTCATGTGGCCTTTTGCATGGGCCATTATAATTATTGTTTCATTAGGTACATGGACATAATCTCAAAACCACTGTAGCACGATTTTTATATTACAATCCTGCATACTTTTTTATGTGGATCAGTTCCACCAATTCATTACCAGAACTGAAAAGGGCTTGCATGCTCCGTAGATCTCTCTTCCCCCCCCCCCCACCCCATTACCTTCATGTGCGCTTTTTATGCAAGGGTCAAACATCGCCCGCCAACCCCCTTCTCCCCGAGCGTAGGCACTTCTCTCTCTCTTGTTCTCTCTTTCTTTCGCTTTGTTTCTTCCTCTCTCCACTTTCTCTTTCTCTCTCTCTTGTTTCTTTCTTGCTATCCCTTTGCTTCTCTTGTTCTCTCTCTCTCTCTCTCTCTTTTCCCACTCTCTCTCTCTTTCTCCTTTTTTGTTCTCTCTTATCTTCTCTCTTTCTTTCTCTTTGTCCTAAGGAGGCAAGAGGGAGTTAATGGTATTTTGTGTATATTTATGAGTGGAGGGCGGATGGGGATTGGGGGGGGGGGGGAGGGCTCAGGTGGTGATCAGATCATTGCAAGAGATGTGGAAGCAAAAACAGGTTGGAAACCTTTGGGTCAGTGCGGGCACAACAAGCAATGATTTTAGCGCGCACGGACTTGAAGAGGTCACAGTGCAGGTCGCCCAACATTCAATTCAACACTGTTACAAAAAAAAAAAAAAACACACACACAAATTGTAAATCCTTCACGCCAATTCTTTAGAGCCAAAGAGCAATTGAATTAGGCGCTACTTATATCACATTACCACCTCTGTTTCTTTTCAGGGTCTTTTTGTGTTTATGCATGGCAAAAAGACGCGAGCAAAAAGTCCTCTTCAAACAAGAGGCTTTGTTATATACAACTTGTTCTGTTTGCCACGTTTCGTGTTTGCTTCAAGCCTTGCTGCGACCTTACATATTTCCGGTGTTTATATTTCATGGAAACAGGATTCCTAATAGAATTTTTACTTCGTTAACGCCATGAAATCAAAGAAAGTGACACCGAGTATTATTTAATTAAGAAATTAATCAAAATGAAAGTAAATGCACCCATCTTTATAATTCCGCGGAATTTGTGGATGACCCTGCACAGCAATCTCAGCACCTACACCAACCAAAGCTTTTCGGGTGATTCTTTTCCCTGCCTTCTGTCTTTTACCATTTACAGGACAGACAATTTACTGTAAACAGTAACTAACCAACTAACCAACTAAGGAACCAAATAAATAAATGAATAAATAGACATACATACTGTATGTAATTTACAGGGGCTTTATCTTATCATACAGTGAATATCATTTTGAGAATCGTTCTTTCCACTACAATTTGCATGGTTCTGAAATTTTTAACCTGCTGCTTTGTTATGGGCCAGGTTTGGCAGTCTTATGTAGCTGTTGGGATGATCCTTTGATTGAAGACCTGTCTTTTGAGAGATAATGGTAGTTTGTCATCCATGAATATGATAAAATACCCCACACTGATATTTGGCAACAGGCTCAGGTTACAAACACTGTGAAATTTATACTGCGACGGAACATGGAAATTGGCTTGCCATAACGGATGAATTAAAGAAAACTGATGGACAATGCGTTGCTCTGGATTGAGGCCTAGAAAAGGAAAGAGAACAAAAGGACGCCCAGAGAGAAGAATGGAGAAATGATATTGTGCAGGCAGGTGGATGGGCGTGGACATCGTGGACGGAAAACAGAGAAGGATGGAGATCAAGCATGGAGATCACTGGTAAAGTGCTAGATCCTGCAATAAGTGGACGGGGCCTAACAAGACAAGTGAGCCAGTGAGAACAACGCGGGTCACTTTTCTAATTTGGAGAAAATCAAGTTTCAAGGAAACCTACATTTTGCCCCGAGGTCAAATAATTTTCTACTACTTTTTTTGCTTAGAGCAGAAAGTGACGGGATTCACATTTTCTGGGTTATTTTTGCAGTAAAAATCATGGAAGCGCATATCCGTACAACATGTTGTGCACACAATTCGATCACGTAGAACACACAATGTGAATGAATCTTCTTCATTCATAGAAGAGCGCTTACATTTTAGACCAATCAGGCACAGCTACCCCAGCCCATGTCATCGAATTGTGTGCACAACATGTTGTACGATATGCACTTCGAAAAATCATAGTCTTTAAGGGAATTGTGGGATGCTTTGGAGTTAGACCAGTGTTGTCCAAGAAACGAAATTAATGTGGCATTTGGAGTTGTAGGACTTGGACCATTTTTCACTTGATATATTGAAATGTTCTGAACACCGTTGTGTTCCTAACTCGAAAATGGCCCAAACTGGACTTAGACAACACGTTCCCAGTGGCTCGTTTTATAGGGGCAGCCCACTTTGGGACTAAGCAGACTAGATAGTGCGTGAAACCCTTCCTCCAAGCATGACATTACGGTACGTTTTGCATGCCGGATTCTGTTTACCTAACTGTGAACAAACACATTCTTAATGGAATAGTGCGCATGCACGGGTGGGAAAAACTGGCTGCTCTTTCAAAATCAAAAAGAAGCTTTGTACAGCGGCAGAACAGCAGTGGGTTTTATGTAACAAAACTGTACACAGCGCCCTTTCTGGTTTAAAGTGACACACATAATGCGGACAACACAGCAGAGAACGGAACACGGCGTTTTTTTTTTCTGGTTTAAAGTGATGCGCATACTAGCGACAATACGGCAACAGATTAAAATTTCTTGTATGGGGTATTTCTTCGTACACAGGTGTGCTTTCTGGTTTAAAGTGCTGTTTGAAATGATTGTGCATAATTGTGCTGTCAGTCGGGTCCTTTAAGGGAATAATCTTGTATTTCTTGATGTTTTTTTTCTTGCCGACGGCACGAAATGAGCACCTCCTTAGCGATAGTGATTCGAAACTGAAAGATTTAATCGACTTTCAAGCTAAAAAATGATGACCATGTCATCTTTTAGAATCATTCCAGGTGTCAAATATATCAAGAAGTTAAAGGAGAACAGGGA
This sequence comes from Onchidella celtica, assembly GCA_963931925.1. Classification (NCBI taxonomy): domain Eukaryota; kingdom Metazoa; phylum Mollusca; class Gastropoda; order Systellommatophora; family Onchidiidae; genus Onchidella; species Onchidella celtica. The sequence continues at coordinate 32,072,699 of OZ007575.1, read as the reverse complement.
AACACAAGGTAATATTGATATATGAACATTAGTATGATAATGGGTGTATACACATTACTACACAGGTTGCTTTACTGTTTCCTTAATCGTGGAATACACCTACTTTCTTCTGTGGAAACGTCTTTTCGCTTGTTTGATAAGCTGATGTTCCGAAAACACCGATGGTAAATCTAATTTAAAAATTTAACACATTTAGTACTGAAAAATTGCTTTGCTGTTAAATCTTTACCGCCCTGACATTTACAGAGTTTGGTTCTCCCTTGCTGGCTTTTAAATACAGATCAATATGCAATATCCTGATTTACTTTCATCGTTACCCACTAAATAATTGAAATGAGTGGATCTTCATATAAACAGGATTTGAGAAAATTTAGCTTTCACGGCGTCAGTAGTCGAAGGTTTAAAGAATGTTTTATGGCAAATCTCATGCTGGTGTCAAAGATGTGCAGTCTTTGCACGCACTTGTCCCAAACGGGAGGGATTATTTGTGGAAACAACGCTGCAGCTTTGAAGACGAATCGGGTTTTAGTAAATGTATTTGCAGATGGGCAAACAGATATTTTATACTCTTATCGTATTTACTCAAACTGTGTTTAAACATTTGGCTCCTATTTCTCGGGAGAAAGAAGAGGAGGATCAACCTTTTCATACGTCACGAGAGATGAAATGCCATTGAGATTTGTGTTTTACGGGGTTTTACAAATGGCTTAACTCCCGAGTAAAGTCCAAGAAATTGTTTCGCTTTGAGCCGGTAGTCCATGTTTTTAAGGGAGGTCACAACTCACTTGAGTGATACGTTTTTTTTTTCTTTTCTGTGGACTGCAATAATATGAACATACATTAACCACTCTGGCAAACAAAAAAAAAAGGCCAGACTGGCGTCTTGTGCCTGTCTGCGTGAATATAATTACGTATTATTTAATCTGGACTTTCTCAGACGATGCACACTGAGAAAATATCTAAATGTTTATTCAGTTCCACGTGTTTGGTCAAAAAAAAAAAAAAATAAACGAACCAAGGCGACCCTTTAATTTCATGAGTAAAAAAACATTGTTCAAAAATGCGTCCAAGGAAGGGATTCTCTTGAGACGGAACTCCCATGTTTGCACAGCCAAGATTGGCAAAAAGCTCGTCTTAGTTTGTGACGAAACTCTGAAAGCATTGGGCTCCTTCCAAGCTCATAATATCTCATATAAATTACACAACTACCAATAGACGTCATGCTGAAGAACGGCAAGGTAAATTACAGTGCAATAAAGTGCACAGCAAAGGTGGCAATACAGTGGCGGATCCACGATGGAACAAAATGAAGCTTAGGCGTCAGGGCCCCTAATCCGGGAGGATCATTGAAGAAACTCTTTTTTTTTTCATGGAATTTGGATGTTGCCCTGTTGTTGCTGGCTGCGAAGGGGCCCCATAACAGTGCAAGTTTCAGGGTTCCAAATATATAGATCTGCCACTGGCTGGTACATTAAAAAAGTTAGACACCAGTAAACAGTAATCATGGCATGAAATTTACGGAACTGCATTACATTTATTGTGACCATAATCGTAAAGACCACAGTTGTTGAATGTTAAGTGAGGATTGGGAAATATCACAGACAAAGGCTACCTGAGCCATGCAGCCAAAAAAGTCACGATCGGCTTTTAGCGTGACCAGTTTGGGGCTAATTTTCAAAAAACGGCACAGGTAGACCGTGGGACCAAAGTTGTTACGCACCCCCCGGGAGAAAATAGTTTGATGCGTGCAAGTTCAAATACAGAAATTCAGACACCCATAACTAACGTTGACATTTCAAATGTTGCACATTGTTTGTGTAGACTGTGTTAATCTCATAAGAAAATGACAGTAAATGGTGCGGGGGACTGAATGTGTGATTCATTCACTCGACGTAAAGGGCGCTCTTTGTATTCAAGAGCAAAGCTTAGGACGACGAAACAGGAGGGTGTTGCATGCAGTAAATATCCGAAAAAAAACAACAACAACAACAGCATTTTACAAGAAATGCGCATGTCTATGAATGGTATCTTATTTTTCGTTCAAGGAACACATGATAAACCATAATAGGCTGTTTAATTCTATTTTCCCTATGTGTGTGTAAGGAAACTTCACGTAGAGACCAGCTGGGAGTTCGTCCAACTGCCTGTGGGGGTCTTTTCGTCAAGGAAATGTAATCCTAACCCTAACCCTTGCACTTTCCAAAACATTCACTGTGCACACAAAAGCCCAGATAGACCATAGGTTTAACGCAGTCACTCCGACTATTTATAGATACCCTCCATCTCCAGTGTATCAAAATATAACCAGTGATACAGCTGCCAGGAATGACAAAAGGCATTCTAGTTAGCGCCCCTGTTCTCAAACATACCCACATGCCTGCGTTGTGTTTGCTGTTCAAATACTGACACCCATTAACCCATTCAGAGCCAACAATGCAGACTCGTGAACAAAATGTAACTTATTAAATTATAGAAAAGTGAAAGTCCTTTGCTGAGAATTGGAATGTTTCACTATTTAAATTCAGATTCACTACTTAAAACGACTGTAGTAATCATATCTAAAAGTAACAAGGAATACGAAAATCGTGACTTTCCGGCTTTGGCAAGTAAAGGCCTAATCTCGAATATTCTAGTGGCCCGTCGACTGAGAAGTTGAAACTCTTTACAAATTCTCGTCTCGCAATTTTAGAATGTGTCTGCAATTAGCTCATCAGTCAACGCTTCAGACTGTGGCAGTCATTGGTAGATCTAAACTAAAAGTGAACAGAACTGCAAAAGGCAACAGTTGCAGGAATTAAATGGTCACAGGATTAAGCTGGAGGAGTGGGTGAGTGGAAGAAGGTGGGGCTGTCCTCAGCAAGAATAAAAACGTATAGCCCCAGTCAAAATCATAATAATCAGGCAGTATTAGTCACAAAATCCTCTGACATTACTTTCAGGTAATCCTCTTTTACCCAGAATTACCCGTCGAAGGTTCCAGTTTTGGGTTTGAGTCTATACGATAACGGTCACATTGGGCTAGGAAAAAAAATCAAGACGTTGGACAGAATGTTACAGTAATGATAGGTCAGAAGGAGAACCTATCACAAGCGGCCACCAACTACCCGTACCTGTCAAAGTAGTAGAGCGTCAAGGAGGCCGAGGAATGTTTCACTTTAGTTACTGTAAAGCAACTCATGAGGTGAATTGTTGCATGGGAATGAATTTCCCTGCAATTTTCTGTCTTTTTCATTGTCACCCGTTTATCTTTCTGAAACAAGCACGTGCATTAGCCTCCTTCGAAAACAAATAAGCGTGAGGGAGTAGGCCTACCATACTAACCCAGTCAAACTCAGTCAGGGGCTGGCAGATAAGAAGTGCACAGTATTTTCTTTGTAAATCCGGGAAAAATCGTGTCATACTAAGCACGGTCAGACAATCAGTGTCTGCCATTATTTCCTAAATGTACGTTTTGCTAACAGTTTTAGACTGTGTCTGACCGGACATAGTATGTTACCCCCTTACATACATACAGGCACATCTATATTAAATATACATAAAAATAATTTAGCCACGCTACTGATATATTTTCAGAAATACTCTAACCCAAAGCTCTCTTGGAGAAGTGGAGAGGCTTGCGAGGCATGACTGAACTGCGGCATGTGTAGAGATCTTTCTTTTAAGAGGGTCTCTGTCTCTGCTCTTGTCATATACACCTACAAAAAACTGAAATTCTTTTTTACAAATCTACAAACCAGGGGCAACGACCGCTGACAATTTTGTATGTGAAGTTCGCTGATCTCGACGACAAGTACACACGAAGTTCTAGCCACTCCATACTCTGAGGTGGGGAGGGCATTTCGACCACCGTCCTCCTTGAGACGGTCAGTGACACTTGTACCTATCGGAGCGGCAGCAATATATTTCCATGATTTACGTTATCCCAGTACTGTAGGCCGTAATTTGGTTTTCAGGTTTTGGAAGACGGGCCAGCTCAGAAGGCTGGATTTGCCACTCCAAGTTCCACAACTTTTTTTTTTCTTCCCACTTCGACCCCCCCCCCCCCACCCAAAAGTGTGCCCCATTATGACTGGATAAAGGGATAAAATTAGTACGTATAAAGTACACTTATGCACAAAAAGTCTATTATACAGTTAAACTACACTATCAAATTGAGATTTCTATGAAAACCCCGCACAACCCATCAAAATATTGCCAAACCCCACCGATGGGGATTGTGCCCTACCTTGAGAAATACTGCTCTGGCTTCTCTCCAAGAGGCTCCTATTTCATCAAAGAGAGGGTCTATCACAGGTTAAACTGTGACGTGTTTAGGTCTTTAATTTAGGAGTTTCGCTGCTCTCGACATTTACACCTCACCTTCCTTGTTTTTTTTTAAATTCTTGTTCTTGTTTCTGTGGTAGGAATTAGATTTTTAGAATTTTGTCCAGGCAGCGACCTTGTTCTTGTTTCTGTGGTAGGAATTAGATTTTTAGAATTTTGTCCAGGCAGCGACCTTGTTCTTGTTTCTGTGGTAGGAATTAGATTTTTAGAATTTTGTCCAGGCAGCGACCTTGTTCTTGTTTCTGTGGTAGGAATTAGATTTTTAGAATTTTGTCCAGGCAGCGACCTTGTTCTTGTTTCTGTGGTAGGAATTAGATTTTTAGAATTTTGTCCAGGCAGCGACCTTGTTCTTGTTTCTGTGGTAGGAATTAGATTTTTAGAATTTTGTCCAGGCAGCGACCTTGTTCTTGTTTCTGTGGTAGGAATTAGATTTTTAGAATTTTGTCCAGGCAGCGACCTTGTTCGGCCTGCTCTTCTCGACCTTTATTAACTGCCAAGGTATCTTTACTGTGCACGTGGGCTCTCCGAGTTTTTGTCCTTATCCGAGAAGACTAGGTGGTCGATCCAACCTACCATAGAATCAAGGACAGGAATCCCCCCCCCCCCCGCAAAAAAAATAATACAAAAATTCCAACACACCTACAGGGGATCGAACCTGGTACCTTCGGCATGAGAGGCGAGCACCTTGCCAGTCTAGACCAACGTGTCCCTTGATATTTTACTGGAGTTAAACTGCGACTTTATTTGGACAGTGTTAAATACCAACCCTGCAGCTGACAGACTGAGAATCCCTCAACCAGAGTAAAACGACATGGCAAGGACTGTATTCAGTCAACTTTTATCCTTAATATATCTGACCTTCAGCTTCGGTGTCAGATTCCGACATACCTGCTCTCTTTCCCCCCGCCCCTTTCTTTTTCTGCCGGGGTTGGGGTCCGTTATCACTATAACTAAAACCTATATTTTGTCACCCTGTTTTCAAACACTCCGGTCTAATACCCCAGCCCCCCCCCCCCCCCAAACAAGTGCTTCTCCCTCCCCACGGTGATAAGAACAGGTTTCTCCACTGATGGCATGGCAACTGATGAGAATTTGATGTGCCCCAAATTTTGTCGTTGTCAAATTATCTACTCTGCAAGAGTGGACACCTTCAAGGGCCAACAGGTTCTTGACGCTGAGTGCAGCATGACAATGTTATCACCATGCGAACAATAATATAATCCGGTCACGTTTTCCCCCCTGAATAACCCACGTCTGACCGCGTTCCGACAACGACTTTTTCCCCAAAATAAAAGGTTCGTGGCGTACGGTTCCACCGTTGCCTTGGAAATAACACTTCGACAACGAACAGCGTACGAGTTACGCTACTTGATGATCTAAGCCAGAGTTATCTCACTTTGTTAAATAAATTACGGAGTGACTACTATTTGGGCTGGCTGCTGTCAAGGGATTGTAGTCGAACTGCAAAGCTGTGTAGAGAAAGTACTGAGCCGTGGTCGCTGGTCATCTAAATCTATAGCTTACTGTGTAAAATACCACGTTCCCATGGCAATAGTAGAAAACAAGATTTGGGGGAAAACCCAGCTAGCTGAATGTAGGTCAGCCACCAAATAGGGTGGTGAGTGGAGAAGGTGAGGCAAACAACTGGCCATGAGTAAAGCCCAGACTACTCATATCAACTGACCAGTACGAAATGCAATGTTTGTCTCACTTAAGAGCAAGGTTAAGGTCATAGAATTTGGGAATTTTTGGTAAAATTGGTGAAGCCTATTGTCGTGTAGACCAGGTGGCAAAATAGGGTTCTGTTTGCAACGTGAATGTTTGGGAAATTACGAGGATATGGGTTAAGGTTGGGATTATAGGCAGTGGGTCCAAAGGTGTAAGCTGCCATTCCGTTATGCACCCCCAAGGGAAAATTCGAATTTTTGCTTGCAAAATCTAACACAGATTTCAGTCACATAGAACCTAGTATGTTGTCATTTCAAATGCTCAGAGACATGGTTGCATGTAATAAAGTACCCGAAAAAAAGAAAAAAAAACAAAGCTTTTTTAACAAGGAAAATATACATTTATGAATGACAACATATTATTTTTACTTCCGTCTCTGTCTCCCTCTTTCCTTCTCCCTCTCTGTCCTTCACCCCCCCCCTCCCCGAGAGAGACACCTCAGACTCATAAAGTGGCCACTGTATGGAGGTGACACAGGTCAAGAGCCTGGCAAATGTATTTACACTGACATCATTTGGCCGACAGATCTTGAAGCTGAAGACACTACATGAGAGGATTCTGTAACATGGAAAGCTTTTTCACCGACAGGCATCAAGATAAGTGTTATCAGAAAGAAACATGTAGGGTCATTCAACGAGAGGACATTATCTCACTATTCCAGTAAAATATGTTTATTTCGATGTGAAAGAAGTACTGGCGGTAACTTTGCAGAGTGCTGCAACCTTGCTGCGTTACGATGTCTGAGAACTTTAACCTCTTTGTCTTCCTTTATGGACATAATCCGGACCTTTTCCTGTCGACGCCTCTAACCCTCCCTGTTACCTCTCTTGTCTACGCCTCAACTTCCTTACTTTCTTGTCTACGCCTCTACTTCCTTACTTTCTTGTCTACGCCTCTACTTCCTTACTTTCTTGTCAACGCCTCTACTTCCTTACTTTCTTGTCTACGCCTCTACTTCCTTACTTTCTTGTCTACGCCTCTACTTGCTTTCTTTCTTGTCTAGGAATTAGATTTTTAGAATTTTGTCCAGGCAGCGACCTTGTTCGGCCTGCTCTTCTCGACCTTTATTAACTGCCAAGGTATCTTTACTGTGCACGTGTGCTTTCCGAGTTTTTGTCCTTATCCGAGAAGACTAGGTGGTCGATCCAACCTACCATAGAATCAAGGACAGGAATCCCCCCCCCCCCCCCAAAAAAAAATAATACAAAAATTCCAACACACCTACAGGGGATCGAACCTGGTACCTTCGGCACGAGAGGCGAGCACCTTGCCAGTCTAGACCAACGTGTCCCTTGATATTTTACTGGAGTTAAACTGCGACTTCAGTCCTTACTTTCTTGTCTACGCCTCTACTTCCTTACTTTCTTGTCAACGCCTCTACTTCCTTACTTTCTTGTCAACGCCTCTACTTCCTTACTTTCTTGTCTACGCCTCTACTTCCTTTCTTTCTTGTCTACGCCTCTACTTCCTTACTTTCTTGTCTACGCCTCTATTTCCTTACTTTCTTGTCTACGCCTCTACTTCCTTACTTTCTTGTCTACGCCTCTACTTCCTTACTTTCTTGTCTACGCCTCTACTTCCTTACTTTCTTGTCTACGCCTCTACTTCCTTACTTTCTTGTCTACGCCTCTACTTCCTTACTTTCTTGTCAACGCCTCTACTTCCTTACTTTCTTGTCTACGCCTCTACTTCCTTACTTTCTTGTCTACGCCTCTACTTCCTTTCTTTCTTGTCTACGCCTCTACTTCCTTTCTTTCTTGTCTACGCCTCTACTTCCTTACTTTCTTGTCTACGCCTCTACTTCCTTTCTTTCTTGTCTACGCCTCTACTTCCTTTCTTTCTTGTCTACGCCTCTACTTCCTTATTTTCTTGTCTACGCCTCTACTTCCTTACTTTCTTGTCTACGCCTCTATTTCCTTACTTTCTTGTCTACGCCTCTACTTCCTTACTTTCTTGTCAACGCCTCTACTTCCTTACTTTCTTGTCTACGCCTCTACTTCCTTTCTTTCTTGTCTACGCCTCTACTTCCTTACTTTCTTGTCTACGCCTCTATTTCCTTACTTTCTTGTCTACGCCTCTACTTCCTTACTTTCTTGTCAACGCCTCTACTTCCTTACTTTCTTGTCTACGCCTCTACTTCCTTACTTTCTTGTCTACGCCTCTACTTCCTTACTTTCTTGTCTACGCCTCTACTTCCTTTCTTTCTTGTCTACGCCTCTACTTCCTTTCTTTCTTGTCTACGCCTCTACTTCCTTACTTTCTTGTCTACGCCTCTACTTCCTTTCTTTCTTGTCTACGCCTCTACTTCCTTTCTTTCTTGTCTACGCCTCTACTTCCTTATTTTCTTGTCTACGCCTCTACTTCCTTACTTTCTTGTCTACGCCTCTATTTCCTTACTTTCTTGTCTACGCCTCTACTTCCTTACTTTCTTGTCTACGCCTCTACTTCCTTACTTTCTTGTCTACGCCTCTACTTCCTTTCTTTCTTGTCTACGCCTCTACTTCCTTTCTTTCTTGTCTACGCCTCTACTTCCTTATTTTCTTGTCTACGCCTCTACTTCCTTACTTTCTTGTCTACGCCTCTACTTCCTTACTTTCTTGTCTACGCCTCTACTTCCTTTCTTTCTTGTTTACGCCTCTACTTCCTTACTTTCTTGTCTACGCCTCTATTTCCTTACTTTCTTGTCTACGCCTCTATTTCCTTACTTTCTTGTCTACGCCTCTATTTCCTTACTTTCTTGTCTACGCCTCTATTTCCTTACTTTCTTGTCTACGCCTCTATTTCCTTACTTTCTTGTCTACGCCTCTATTTCCTTACTTTCTTGTCTACGCCTCTATTTCCTTACTTTCTTGTCTACGCCTCTACTTCCTTACTTTCTTGTCTACGCCTCTACTTCCTTACTTTCTTGTCTACGCCTCTACTTCCTTTATTTCTTGTCTACGCCTCTACTTCCTTTCTTTCTTGTCTACGCCTCTACTTCCTTACTTTCTTGTCAACGCCTCTACTTCCTTACTTTCTTGTCTACGCCTCTACTTCCTTACTTTCTTGTCTACGCCTCTACTTCCTTCTTTATTTATGCACCTACCCTCCCCTTACTTTTTTGTATGTCTCTCTCTCTATATATTATGTACACCAGATGCTAGTTCAAACTTAGCTGTATTTAAAGGACACTGTTAACTACAACAACTTAAAACAAAATTTTTAATGGAATGGGTTAGCTTAAAATAACTCGTGCATACACACAAAAAAAAAAAAAAACGGGGGGAAAAGGGGGGGTGGGGGGGGGAGGTACAGAAACAAACAAAACAAAACAACAACAACAAAAAGGGTAAAAGCTACTTGGGTGGCCAAAATTCTAACATTGGGCTTTTCAAGGGGGACACCAATTTGTGGCCCAACGTCCAACACGTTGCCGGGGCCATTTCTCCACCAAAAAGGTCCAAAACGTTACTAAGGCCATTTCTTCACCGAATGGTCCAAAACTTTACTCAGACCATTTCTCCACAGAAAATTCATTGTAACACAAACCGCTGAACTTTCCTCAAAAACTTCATTGTGCAAACGAAAATTCAGTCTGGCCACATGGGCCAGAAAAGCCATTCCGCAAAGTGTAAAGACATAGATCTATTGTGAATGGTTTCTTATTGGAGGAAACTGAGAAGAAACGGAAATAATGTCTTCGAGTTGGAGTTTGGAGAAAGCATGTCCACACGATAACGGCCATATCATGCTTGTCACAAAGCGCAGGTGCAGACAATGGTACTGCAAATGCGGTTTGCAACCTTGGGATGTTCCGGCCTATGAGTGACCACAACACACAATAAATTTATTGGGACACGTGGGATGGGGGCTTAATTAATGTTGGTAAAATAGTCTAAATAACGTGTCAGAAGAGATGGACAAATATTTCATACAGATATTATGACAATGATCAAATTCAAAAGATATTGCGTTTAACAACAGCTAAGATAATTACCCTGAAAGAAAAGGTTTCTGATTAATGCAATGAAATGACAATAAAATGGATTATAATATGTTACACTAAAACACAGATAAAAAGGTAATTGTATATCTCACCGACTCTGCACTTAAAGAACGTTTCACACAGGATATATCCACACTCTTCCAATAATTACTCTATCTAAAATGTTACTAAAACTTGTCTTATATTCTGAATCCGTGATCTTGACGATGATGGTCCTAAACCGAAGAATGTCAGGTCTCTTGAGAAACTGGACTCCACAAAGATAATGTTCTCTTAAATTCACTACAGGATACACTCAATTACAAATATGTCCTTACTCCACATAAAAAGCACTGTCCACATCCACAAGATGACTGCTAGTATGTAACTAATGTCCTGATAAGGCTCTGGTCACAGTCACAGGATGCACAACAGGATCGAAAGGTCCTAGCAATATGCACAGGATACTTTAATACAGGTGGTTACTTTATGGTCTTGGCCTCTAGCCTTCCCGCTGTTCCGTACAATTCACAGAAACGCCGGGTACACGCGGACAGAAGCCTGCCTGGTCACGCTGAGACTTACAGGTCTAACACTGCCACAAGAAGCGAGTACAACACTGGAAATTAACGAGTTCCTTAAGAACTTAAGATATGTGCAATATATGCACCGCGTACATGAGCTAACTTTAACTTTAAGCTTAGACTCACACGCCGCTCTAACTGAGCTTATTTCATGCTTTGAAAAAGCAAGAAATACAGTAACTTACTATGACTAAGTACCACGCGAACTTGAAAGTAATAAACGCTCTATACACGAGCTAACTTAACACACCGTATAGGTTATGTTAATATACGTCTGTGTCCTACAATAAGAACGACAGACAGGTCCACCACTCTACGTGAGCAGGACCTCGCTCCTTACGAGCTAAATTTTATTACAGGCCTTAATAGACACTGTAAATACACGCCTGAGTTCTACAGGTAGGTACACTGCTTCGCACGAGCAGGACCTCGCAGTGAGTCTATCGCAAGCGGACTGACGACTCCAGATTTGCTCTGGAATATATACAGAAACTCAAAATTACAGAAAATTACAGAGGGGAAAACTGGGAGGTTCTAGCTAGCTTGAATTCGTGAGCCATAAAAACGTGCAGAAAAGATTCTACGGTGGCCAAACTCGGACGCTGGGGTATTAGGTGGACGGGTCAGAGATAATTGCTCTACCCGCAGGTAGCCTGAGACATAATTCGAACAATAGATCAGGAAGGTGGACCGATCGAACGGGCAAGTGGATGGTCATTACGCGGCATTTCGTTACAATGCTAAGAAAAAGAAGACGAAAGACAACATATAGAAGAATGATAGGACAGGAGGAAAAACCATTAGAAGCGCTCCCTAAACACGCGCCCTTAATTTCTTTGCCAGTCATATTGGTCGTAATTGTTTGGTTCACCTTGAAGTGTCCCCGCGTCGGATATGTATGCATATTTAATTCTGATTTATGCAGGGAGTGTCAACAGTTTCAATTCTGTGTAAATATTCGCTCTGTCCGGCAGCACGGTGAAACATTTACATAACAAACTTTTCTTGGCCACACTTAGCGCAGAGTAAACGTACATCTAAGCTAAGAAGTAAACTGTACTCAAATGGCCCTTTTCATCGACGTTGTTCCTCCCGAAGTTTCTCGAAGACAGTCGCCTGAGCCGGCTCTCAAGGCATTTTGTTAACAGCTTTGCTTTTTTTGTGTGTGTGGCTGTGACTCAGAGTGAAGTCAATTTTGTATTTCCCGACATTGGGGAGCCAAAGTATTTTTGGGGCATCTTTTTTCTTTTTGTAACCTACAGACAGAAAACTTTTACACCGCTTCTTACACTCATTTTGAATGACTACCTGAACAGGGCCATAAACTCATGCAAAACTTGACTTTGCAACACTCTTCAAATACTACTGGACCGCACAACAAACGGCATAGTTAAGCATAAAGATCAGCAAAATACACTTTACATTGTGGAAAGCGTATAACTCAGGACTGGTATTATTAGAGGAGATACCTTGAAAGAAGGTGAAGTGTGTGGGGGGTGGGAGTGTATCATACTAAGCTCGGAACGGCACAGTCAGCTACTGGCAGACAAGAAGCGCATACCATAATCTATTATATATTTCAGTAACTTGCAACCTTTGGCATGACTAACTGACCAAACTATACACTCTTCAGGCCTTAAATTTGGCAGGAAGGTGGCAATTGAGATAAGGAAGATGATGGCTAAAATTAAAAATTGTTTACTTCAAGTTTACTATTTTCAAAAAATAACAATGTTTGTTTCGTAATATATATAGTACCGTGCATGTCATAAAAAGTAACCGTATCAAGCGTTCAGTTTGGTGCGTAATGTTGTGGTGCGCATGAGTTCTGAAGCAAGACTGTAGTTTATTACTTTTATTATATGAGGGGGGGGGGGAAGCACATGATTGTTTATTCCGGGCAATGCCCGGTAGCTCATCTAGTTTCCTATATTTTCTTTGTTTACCCCGGAAGACCCTGTCATACTTACCCAATCAGACACAGTCAGCTGCTCCCATTATTTTTTGAGCGTACATTTTGCTGGCAGCAACTGGCTATGACGTCCCAGGCTTAGGGGAGTATCACACTAAGCCCGGTCGCTGCCAGCAAAAAGTACACCCAAGAAATAATGACCGAAGCTGACTGCGTCTGACAGGGCTTAGTATGATACCGCTCATTTTCAGAGCCAAAGCGAGGGTAAAGAACTCTGTTTAGTCTACATCTCAGTTTTAGCTGTTTGTGACTTGAGAACGATATAAAACAGAGACTTGCAGTTACATGTAGTATTATTAGTCCACGACCAGTTCTTGAAACTGGACCACCAGGTTGCCTTCAGAACGACTATTTTGGACACATCCCGGGACAGCTTTATCACCTCCCAATCCTCGCTTCCTGTACTGACCTCCAGCTTTTATCACATTCTCTCAACCGCATTTGCAGGGCCTCCTTATCAGGTAGAGACAAGGATTTATAATTTATGGAAATAAAATAAACTAAACTGAAAGTATCAAAACAGGAATTTTAGTGTAAAATTCCTGTATTTAACTCGCTGGAGATAAACATTTACTTGAGATAATATTTCCCTGAATTGCAGTTTTCAATGTTTCTTCCTCTTTCTGACTAGATTCTCTCTTTAAGAAAGATTATCATCTTCCTTATCTTTTTTACATGGATTAAGAAATTCAGAGTTTTAGGAAAAAATAATTTTTAACCTTTATTTTTTATTTTGTCTGGTCAAGAAACAAATACACACACATACGACACGCATTACATACATAAACATACATGAAGAGACACATATAAAAAAAAAAGTGAGAGAGCGGAGCGGAGAGAGGGGGGGGGAGAGGAGAGAGATGTAGGACAGGAGGGAGACCGAGAAAGAAAAAGAGAGAAAGAGAGGGGAGTGAGGGAAAGCCAGAGAGTGAAGAGAGAAGGAAACGAAGAGGAGAGAAAGAGAGAGAGAGAGAGAGGGACACACACATACACACAGAAAGAGAGCGAGAGAGAGAGAGAAAACCTCCTCTCTAGGGCCAAACATACTAATCAGCATTTCGCGTAAATAAGAGCGACAGCATACAGCTGTAAAAACAGGCGAATGAACTTGACCTCTGAAGTGAGTAGGGACAAACAGGAAAAGCGCCATAGCGTCATTATACATGCATTTACGTGAGGATGAAAGATTTTATGACCTTTCTTTCAGCTTTCAAGCTGGCAATTTTGCGGAATAACATTAAAACGTGCACTTGCCAAATTTTGATCGGACAGTTAGCTAGATGGTGACGTCGGGATGTTGAGGTTTAGGTTGGGATACACCTAGTTGGCGAGTGCGAGAGGTCTGTCTGAAACTCAATGTCGTCACCGTCACCATCCAACTACATTGTAACTGGCCAATCAAAATCTGCCATTTACGCCATATAACCCGAACAGTCATCCCTCCCCCCCCCCCTCTCCTTTTTAAATCGCTAAAAAAAAATCAGTTAATGCTTTCAGACAGTCTCGTTTCAGATTTCCTTTCCCAGAATGAGGCGATGCCTGTTCAATAAAAATAATGGGAAGAAGGAGGAGTCTTGCTGTTGAAATACTTTTAACAACCTTACGTTTCACGCAGGGCCTTTTGTATCACAGTCACACACAATCATGACTGTCAGAGAATTTAGTCTGGTGACTAAGGGTTGTCTACTTACGATCAACACAAACTGTGTCCACTGGATGTCACTGAACACGAACTGGCTTCTCCATTCCGACGAAAAACCACAATATCTTATCTTAGCCATAATGAAGTTGGAGAAAGATTTTAACAGTCCCATTTTGCACTGAGCTCCTGAATAGCTTGTTTGTTTCTATGACTATTTACAACCCATCCCCAAGCAATTAGAAACCAGCGCAACGTCATTCAAAATTTGCGCGTGACAAGCCATATTAATGTGTTGCTACACACGGACACAGACTATACGGGTTACCAGACTGAATTTCCGCCCGTGTAAATGGGCAGAAATTTTGAAAAGAAAGGTCTGAATGGATTCAGGATGAAAGGAAAGCTCTGAAAAAAATTCTCTGATTGATTTTTCCGTCTCGCGTTTCTGTCACAGTCGAGCTGATCAGTTGTCTGAAAACCGTAAACAGTGACTTAGGCATTTCTGTTCTGACAATGAGGGCATGAGAGTTCGACGTCAGCATGCATTACCTTAATGACGATACGCTACGGACACCACGGAGATTAACAACAACCATAAAATACACGCCTGTCGGCACCGCAGGGACAACTGGAACCATCAAGTACAATTGATTTAGTGAATAACGAGATAGGAAAATAAGGTGCTAGAGAGAAAAATAAGTGAGAAAACAAATGTTTTTGTACAGCTATCTTAAAAAAGGGTGGGGCACAAAAATTTAGAACCCACTACGTCGAAAGGCAAATCATCTGAAGTACTACCGTCAACAAAACGATGTATGTCCTTATTTTGCTATGGTCGCTAGGTCGAAAGGCAACTTATCTGACTGAAACGTTTCTGTGAACAGGAAAATATAAGTCCCCATTTTGCTACGGTCGCTGAATGGAACGGCAAAGTATCTGACTGAAGTGTTCTCAAAACTGAAAAATGTATGTGCATATTCTGAGATGGTCACCGAATAGGATGTCAAATTATCTGACTGAAGTGTTTGCTTAAACAGAAAAGTGTATGTCCCTATTGTGGTATCGAAAGGCAAATTATTTGAAGCGTTACTGTGAACAGGAAAACGCATGTGCCTATTTTTAATTTGCTATGGTCAATGAATCGAAAGGCAACTTATCTGAACGAAGCGTTTCTGTGAACAGGAGAATGTCAGTCCCTATTTTGCTTCAATCACTGCATTGAAAAGCAAACTACATAAAATGTGTCCGTGAACAGGAAAATGTGTGTGCCTATTCTGCTTTAGCCACTGCACCGAAGAGCAAATTATCTGACTGAAGCGTTTTAGTGACAAGATCAATGTATATCCCTATATTGCCCGGGTCATAACTTGTTGTGACTGTAAAGAAAGCACATAATTGTCTATGCACACACAATTGAGGGAGTTAGTGCCAGCGGCACTTACACACCTAATTCTAACCCTCTCAATTTTAACAGCAGGCAGTAGTTAGTTCGAGGACAAAATTAATTAAGTTTTGTTTGGCTGTATCTCTCTCGGAACATCCGGGGTACTCAAGTGCGAGTTTGGCAAGAGAGGGAAATGAACCTATTTATTTGAAATCTATTCAGGCCACCAAGATTTTGAAAAACAAATGATTCACACAATCAATCTGCCCCGCTGTCCTCGCCTCTCCCAAATTTCGAATTACCCGAAGCGGATGTTTTACGTCAACCCGGACACGAATGTAGCGTTCGTGCCATGTCGCATAAATCCCCACAGGAGTTCATAGTTCAGCTATTTGCACATTAATTTGCGGATTATTCCTAGGTTGCTCTTGATTGTAAGGCTTTTTCATGGCCGTTCACCATTCCAATGGTTGTAAGCTCGTACAAGGAATTGTAGATGTGTTTTTAAAAGCAAGCGTATGAGAAGCATATTTAAAAAAATCGCCGGAATCGAGCGTACATGACTTGAAGGACGAGAGAAAGCGTTAGAGCCCAAACACAGTGGTTTGGTTTTCGGCTCGCTTTCTACTCTGCCGAAACCCTCGCGTAGTTGGTGGAAGCTTCTGTTAGACCTCCTTCTGTGCTGTCATTGTGTTATAGACTATCTATCGTCTTTGCTTATGCCTAGCACAATGTGATCATTATCGCGTCGACGTGCTTTCTCTAAACTCAGCTCAAATTCAAACTCTCCCGAGACGAGAAGAACTAATTATTTGGTGTCTTTTCTCTTATCTTAACTCGCTATTTAAATCAAAGAAAATAAAGTTTCGAATTAAATTTCTCAACAAAATAAGTACATAAATAAATAAATAAATAAAATTAAAGTGGTGCTATTCCAGTCTTTTTATCATGTTAATATTCTTTTAATTTGAATATTTAGCATAATTGTGTACAGGAAAAGACATCTGAAACCTGGCCAGCAGATTGCTCATCCCACCCCCCCCCCACCCCCGCCTACTCCACCCATCCCCCCCCCCCCCCAAAAGAAACCGTAAACTGTTCTCCCATCTCAGTTTTTTTTTCACAGACTTGTTAGGAGACCGTAGTGTAGTTAAAAAGCCGAATATAGAAAATACTAAGTTGTGTTTACTGTTCAGCCATGGTTTATTGTGTAATTTGCTGCGGTCCCCTAACAACAATCTTAAACACACTGGTGTGTATACTTCTTCTGCTGCCTTTCGTAGAAATCTACAGTTTATTGGACAGATTTCAGGCTAATAAGATTCAAATTGCAATGAACAAAAAACACCAACAACAACAACAAAACTTCACACAGTTAGACACACGAAGTTTTATTCCCCGAAAACTAATTTGTAATCTGTCAACTCCACAAAGTGTCTAAACTGTGTGACAAGTGCCGGCAAAGAATGCTTGTACTGACATGGAGAAAGAATGTCGAAATGAACCACATGGAGACTATGTCGACTCCACAAACTGCCCAAAATTTTAATGTGTGGCTGGTGCTGGGAAAGAATGCTTGCATGTACTGACATGGAGAAAGAATGAAATGAACCGCATGGAGTCTAGGTGTAACTTTTCTATCTGACCTTGTTCCGTGTGCTCCACAGACTAATAAAATACCCAGACTGGATGAGCCCATTGTGTGACATCACAAAACAGCGAAAGGTCCGCCATTGTAGGTTTACGGTTGCGACCGACGCTTCAGCATAGCTACAATGCAGCTGTCGCTAAAAGTCCATACGCTCATCATTTATAACAATAAAAAAAAAGGCAGCTGTAGACAATAAAATGAAAGGATAGGCAAGTTAATGCATTATTAATACATGTACAACCAATCTTGACAAATAAAAAGAAATTTCTACTGTAGATAGAACTACCATCGGAATTTCCCGAGCGGCGGCCATGTTGGTTATACGGCTGCATCTCATTAACTTCCGAAAAAAACGACACAGACCGAAGCTTGTGTTTCTAGTCTGGTTGATTTATTAGTCTGTGATGTGCTCTAATTTCTGATCCTTTTTATAACCTGTGATTTCATTCTCTGTTGTGCTGGGGTGTTAAGGAAGGAAGACGGCATATGCCCCTAAAACCGTGGTAATTTATGGTGCCTTATATAAGAACTCCCTTGTCTTGACCCAGGAAACAGCAAGCCAAGAACCGAACACACCGTTTGGATTCACCAAGACTGCAATCTCCAGTGTACTCTGATTAAACCTCGGTAATTACACAAAGTTTTGTTTTGCTTGACTATCCAGAGATTTACGGTCTGGCAGTCGATGTTCATGTCACTTCAAGATTTCGTCGGGTATTTTGTGTTATAAAAAATACTAAGAATATAAGTAATAAGTTCCAAGGTTTTGTATAGGTATAAGACTTAGGTTTACAGAGAGAGTTAACTGAGAATTAAATGACTGCTATTAACATAGACAAACATGCACAAGACGAGGAAACTGACTGGTTAAAAAGTTATTCTTTATAGCATGCCAGATTGCCAAATAACATTTTCTGGTGATACCTAGTTTTGGCATTATTTGGGTTTGATGTGCTCATTTCTGGATTATAACTGACCTTGATGCATTTCAGTACCTGTGTGTTTAGTGCGTGAATGTGTGTGTTTGTGCGTGTGTGTGTGTGTGTGCAGTGTGACAAACTGAATTTCTATAGCTGTGGCAACAAGTGTTCCCGGGATCCCTTATTGCATTTAAAAATGAGGTGGGGAGGGAGAGAGAGAAAAAAAAGGGGGGTCAAAAGGGCGATAACACGATAACATAAAATTGTCCGATTTCGTAATATCGAGGCATAATAACCGTCTCTGAAGATAATACATCCCAAGGTACTGTGACCAGAAATTTAAAGTGTGGATAATGACGCCCAAAGTACGTGGAATCTTTGAAATCTTGGACCACTTTATTCCAAATGACACTTTTTTAGGACAGGTTTATCAGAAGTGGCTCGAAGATGCGCGTGATTTTGATTGAGGGTTCTCAGAGTACCCAGGCTAGTAAATCAGCACTGAATGTTCATCTTCAAGGAGGACTTTAAGTCCGACTTGGTGCGATGAACCTTTTTGAGAAGGTCGTAAAATAAAATAAAAACGTGGGCCGCTGTTCTCAGTCAAATAGAGTGTAATTACAAATAGAACTTCATACATGTTATGCCAAGGGCGAAAGTTAAGCTTATGGCACACTAAGTCAGGTCTGTCCTATCTCTATTTTACCGTGACTTGTGGACTACAGGGAGTTAAACGGAACCCCGCCCACCTGCGAGACCGAACGAATTCTGTCTGTCCAGGTCAGGCGCGACAAAACTGTCATGAGTCAGTTGGTGGAAAGATAGACCACGCGCACTGAGTCTATGCAGACACAAAAACAGACTTGATTTAGTCCGCCATCAGATTTGGAACATCAAAAGAGGACGCTAGTGAAGCAGTCCCTTGAAATACACAACATTAGTAGCAAATCCATGGACGTGGAGCATTTATAACGAAATACGCGCTACACGGGCCGGGTAGCCAAAATACTCAAAATAAGATTCTTGGACTAATGTTTGGTCGGGGCTTGAGACAGAGCGAAGAAACCAGACACGATAAGGCGGGGCAGTCAGGGTGTTTTGCATTCGTGGGTTTCGGGTGCGCCACCTAGCGGCTGCTGCATAAGAGCACAAGCATTGGCGTATTGATTTACAAAGCCCAATCCAGAAAAGTTGTATTCTTGTTATAGGCATTGGCCGAGGTAGCTTACATTGTAATTATAACTTCAATCGCCGTAGGAAAACTCTGGCCATTTACATAATTTGTGCTAGCACCGTAACAAAATCGTATTAATATCTTGTTATGCCAAGCACTCTTTTCAAGCAATGTGTCTCCGGCCCCACCCAGGATTAGCGCGCCAGCCGTGTGCAAGTTTTTTTTTATATAGGCGCGAAGAAGACATTGTCTCGTCTTGTCTAGCCCTATAGTCTTTGGTAAGAACTAGGTTATCGATGAGACAAAACACTGGAAACTTCTGTTTTGGCTAATTAATTTCAATAAATAACACACTGACGACGTCTGATCTGTTTCTGGCCAGAATAAGCTCTATTTTCATGGAAGAAAAAATGTCAGTCTGACTGTCTGTTAGTCTGTCCATCTGCCCGCCTTCTGTCTCCCAAAGTCTCCCTCCTTGTCTCTCTTTCTCTTCCTCTGTCTCTCACTCTGTCTCTCTCTCTCTCATCCTTTCTCTTTCTCCCCTTCTCTCTTTCTCTCCCCCCCCCCTCTCTCTCCTTCTTTCCCCTCTCTCTTATTCATCTGTCACACGCTACCTAGTACTAGAATTTTTAAAACTATTTAGAAGGCCGTGATGCATAAAAATTACACGTGTGACTTACCATTCAGTAAAACCATGCCTTTATAAAATAACTTCACACTTCTAAAATAAGTTTCAAATACAAGTCCGCGCTATAAAAAAACTGGCACCCCGTTCACCTTTTCAGTTGCTTAATCAGTACTTGCCACACAGTATCGCATCAGCGAGCGTGTAAGTTCAGATTTCAATTAATATCCTTTGTGTATTCATTTGATATCCAGACACCTTTCTAATTCAATTCTACACTCGGGGTATGACAGACCCTAGACATTCCCACACCCAAACGTAAAATAGGGTTAATTAATAATAACATAAAGCTCCACCCGATGAATATGCAGATTCAATACTTGCATAACCCTATCTTTATCGGGGTAAATCGCGCCGTGAAAAATCTTTGGGACAAAAGTGGCTTCTCTTTTCCATGTAGACGTTCCCGTTGAAATCTGTCAATGGGTGCTGTACACCCAATATCAGTTTCCGTTGTGCAGTTTTTTCCAGGCATTATTTAAACAGTTAAGTGGCTTCGTTCTAAAGCATTTCGATGGTGCCAGGAGCAAACTGGCCAAGCCGAAATTTGCAAATTTTACAGGAGAAACAAAAAACTGCCGATAAAATAAATGGGAAATGGACCTAGTTGGTTCCATCACATCCTTATTTTGAGTATTTCTACTGGATAATGGTAACAGCTACTTTTACATGAGATGCAGGATTCCAAGCTTCATTAATAATTGGTACGATATAAACTAATATGAAATTTTTGGACATGGCCAGTTTGCACCCGACACCATCGATTTGATTTCCGCAAAGGGGGGGGGGGGGGAGGGGTGAAAACATGAATGAGGGCAAATGCAGGGCAGCCACTGATATGTTCAACACCATATGAATGGGTTTTATGAAGAGAAAAGGCCGTTTTTTTAAATAGTGCCTTTGATTATAATTGCTTTCTGGTTTATAATGAACAATGAACACGCCTATTGTCATCAATAAGGATTTTAAAAAATTGTGAATGTATCTGTTGGGTTTCAGAGAGGGGGGGGGGGGGGGAGGGGGGGTATGAAAGAAAATGTTGAGCCTAAAAAGGTTGAAAATCTCTGTTCTAAATCGTCTGTAAGTTACAAAAAGCTGAAATCGAGAGACTGAGCAGAAAGTGTTCTTTGGGCCCTTTTTTGGATCTGAAATATTCAGCTCTGCAATATACTGTAATAATATCAGACTTAGATTAGTGTGCTCTGCCCCCTAAACTGATCTTTATTGTTTATCTTGGAGCACCGGTGGGCATGGGCATGGCGCACCGTTCTATGCTAGTTTAGGTAAACATAATTACTCCTCTCCCCTCCCAGCGGCCTTGGCCTTGCTTAAGACAAACCTGCCTTCTCCCTCCCGCTCTCGTACTGAAGTGTCAAAAAATGTGTACACTCTTTCATCATGGTCTCGCACCGCCACGTGCTTTCATAAATTCTTTCGCCTAAAACCATCACTGTTTGAAATCAGTCTACCCAAATACCGACCTATTTAAACCGATCTTTGATGGCCAAATTTGATACATTTAGATTCGGCGGCTCATGGATTACCCCACAGACTGGATGATCCCATTGTGTGACGTCACAAAACAGCGAAAGGTCATGAACCATCCGCCGTTTTAGGTTTACGGTAGCGACCGACGCCCCAGCATAGCTACAATTTTGAATGATACCATTTTGACGCGCCTACCGAACGCGGAAGTTTGGTTCCACACCAAGAAATTAATACATGCACAATCAATCTTGACAAATAAAAAGCAATTTCTACTGCAGATAGAACTAGAATCGGAATTTCCCGATCCTTCATTTTCACGAACACATGATCCCATGACATCATCACTTCCTGAAAAAAATCCGATTGCGCATCATTGCACACTGTGTACTGTCCTATCTATCTATTTATCGCTGAGTTTTGTGGATGACTCCAGAGAGTATATATAGAGAGAGGGTTCACTATTGGTCGATTTGCACTGCGAGACACGGGAGGCTCTGCGAAACCACTATTAGCATGGAGCGGAAAGTAGGTCGCTGCGGTAAACAATATCCGCTTGTGCATTTCCACGGGGCGTAGGAGCTTTCAAACGGTTTCAAATAGTTTCAATCAGCCCAAAAATATTAACAAACCACACTAAACAGATATGCACACTATCTTTGGTGAGGAAGGTCTCTTTGAATTCTTCAATTTCTTGTTAACCGCAGCGACCTAGTTTCGCGATTTGGCGGAAGTGAACCCTCTCTATACATCTAGATACTCTCTGATGACCCTACGCATCTCGGCATCAATTCCAACGCTAATTCCTTTCGGTGTGAAGTGGTGTCCTTTGACATTTTTAGCATTCTAAGAAATTGGGGCGTTACTAATATTAAGATAAAGATGTATCCTTTGTCCGGCCACAGCCTTAAAAAAAACACAACTTTTTTCCGCTGTATCGTGAAAAAGCGCAATGCACTGCCACAGTGGGTGTCTACCTCCAAGACTAGGGCGTCGTTTGGTTGGGTGGGTTGCGTGTTTCTCTTCACAGCCCTATATAACAGAATGGTATTTCGTCAATCAACCAGAAATTTTACCAGGGCCCTAAATAAAGCACGCGCTATCTACAAGTATAAATTCATGCGTGTAAAAATAGAAACTTATGTGCGAAGATTCAAAGTGGAAATAGGTAATTCCCCTTTCTTTTGGTACCACCTCCAGACGGGGTTATACTTTGTTCTGGTTTGGCCAAACTATTCTACATGTATATTAGTAAACACTGGCCGAACAATGCATTTTTTCTATAAATTCAAGAACCAAACTAATCAAAATAATAAAAACTTCCGTGCACCCTCCGCGGTATTTGAAATGAACATGTAAAATTGGGTTAGTATAGGTGGTCTAATAAAAAAAGCCTTTTGCGTTCAAAGGTGGAGATTTTGTGAAATATATAATTATGTAAAACGAAACAAGCATGCAAAAATACAGATGTTGCATAGCAATAAACGTTGTTATTTTTTAAAAATAAGTTAATAATGTACACAGTTATTGATGACAACATTTGATTTTTAGCCAAAGATGGTTACTGGGAACATATTATTAAAACCATACCTAGATTTTCCCCAGGGGGTGCATAACGAAATTTACTTTAGAGACTAGCTAGGATTTTGGTCCCATGGCCTAATACAAGGTTTTTCCCCCATGGCCAAACATAGGATAAATCTAAATAATAATTACTATGGTAAAACTGGTATGCCATAATTATCGTCCAATGTCATGTATCCGGTATACCATTCTCCTTATGTTGTATAGAAGTTTTATAGGAGTAACAGCTTGAATGTTATGAGGTAAAAGCATGTCGCGAGCGGGCTGGGAAAGAGCTAACAAAAGTTGTATTCATTCCAGAACGGAAGCCGCAGGCGCCAGGGCTACATAGTAAAAATCTGCTGGCTACACAAAACACACACGTGGAATAGCACAAGTCCGGACATAACTATGCGCACACTAAGCCTCAGCTGTTTATATTTTGTAAAACGTAATGCATTTTTATCCATTCTTGCAGTGAATCGTTATGCTAATGAAGAGGGTGTTGGCAAAGCTTAATACATAAACAGTAGTCAAATTGGATCACATTAAGCAAGTCTGTCTTTGTGAATTTGGGTCAGAAAGCATGCTTCTCTCTCTCTCTCTCTTTCTCTCTCGTTCTCTCTCTTTCTCTTTCTTTCTCTCTCTTTCTATCTCTTTCAATCTCTTTCAATCTCTTTCTCTGTCTTTCTTTCCTTCTCAAAATTATTGTACATAAATAAATAGGTAAATAAATAAATAAAATTTCATCATAAGAAGCTGGTCACCAGGGCAGTGATATGGCATGGTTAGCGCAAAAGTTTGATAACCGTTCTGTTTTAGCCAGGTTCAGTCTATTCTGCAGTTTACTTTCTGAAGTTTTCTACCCAGCCAAGACTAGTTTACAAGTAAAGCAAATTTAAGAAGACATGCACGAGTATTCAGATCTCAAGGACGGTTAAATGAACACTCTCTTGAATACCTTCATATATGACTTCATTCAAAGTCACCCATGCAAATTCTATGGTAGTTGGCGGTAGGTGGCTACACTGACATGTCCAAGGCTATGGTGAGGTAAATGTACTTGCCGCATATGCCGAGCGCGAGTGCACAGGTACGTGAACGCTGAACATTACATGTAAGCTATCACGAACTCAAAAAAGATGCAAGCTTTCAAGTTTGTTTTTGTCGGATATTTTCACAAAACTGATGACCGTTCCTGATGCTTTAAATTTACACACAAAGAAAAGAATAATTTAAATACTAGGTCTATATTTGAGTTGTATTATTCGGACGAGTTTCATCATCAGATATTAAGGCCTGGATTTCTGAGACTTATTAAATTACTACATAACACAAATGTTCTTAAAATAAATGATTTACTTATGCGTCGCTACGTTTTCTATTACCCTATTGAGCAAAATCTAGGTATACAATAATTAATCTGCCTCTTGAGAAATACAAGCAATTTTCTGACAAGAGAGTGATGCAATGTCACAGCTGTTGTTGTTTTCTTTTCTTTTTTGTCCCCCCAAGTGTTGTAAACCTATTTCTTTTCCCCTTCTTTTCTTTTTTTTCTAAATGGTAGTTACAGACACATCGGTTTTTTGTTACAGAAAAGAAAGTGAGATAATAAAATGTTTATAATTATAATCCTATGAGTTGTTGTTGTTTTTTTTATGAAAAAAGGCAACAAACAAACGAAGGTAAGAACAAAAAATACGGTTGCGTCGAAATAACCATTTTGATGATGCCAAATCTTTTTTGTGATGTTGAAAACAGCAAAGTGACACTGGCACACAGTGCTCTTCAATAGAAGAACTGCACTGTGATATGTTTAGTGAATACGGGCACTGGTTAAACGTGGAAAGTCAACGTTGCCAAATAAAAAATATTTTTCAAAAATTGTATTTCCCAAACCTTCGGGTAGAAAACAAAATACAAACATGAAAACTTTACTGTCAATTCTAAAAGGCTGCTTTTCTGTGGGTTTGTTGTATTTTTAAATTTATATTTTGAGGAGTAGATTTTATAAATTATTTATAAGTAAATGTGTGAAATCGCTCCTCACAAAGTCTTTTATAGTTCAAACTTACTTGCTTAAAGTGAAGCAAAATCAAATTACTGTTGTTTTTTTGTTTTTTTAACAAGGAGATATTGAAAAAATTATATATTTCTATGCAAAAGTATGAAGTAACTTTACTCAAGATAAGACTTGAAGTTAAAAGCCTACCTGCTTGAAGTGAAGCGGGCCAAGTTACTGCGGCCGCCAGAAAACTGTGATGATCTCGGGTATATGCGCTGTGTAAATATACAGCAGTGACAGGTATCATGTCGGGTGGGGGGAGTTTTACGAGTGCCCCACCCACCTCAGGCTAGCGCTGCAAATATCAGGGATTGTCAACTTGTGGACGCCGGACCTTGCACTATCTGTGGAGCCATTGCAAATCTCACGGGTTCTCAGTTCTTGAAGCCTCGGGTCTGCAAGCAAAAGGATTCTCACGTCTCATTCGCTGATTATCACGGGAAAGTTTGAAGTGTTTAAACAATAAAATAAAGTCGTTAACGTCATTGCAAAATCTGAACTTAAAGGTTGCGTAACGTCAGTGCAAAAATGTGAACTGTTTAAACAAGAAAATAAAGTCATGTAATGTCATTGCAAAATCTGAACTATACAAAGTCGTGTACTGTGATGTCACTGCAAAATCTACCATTACAAATTGTTACAACTGATGAAAACGCTGCTATCTTTTCAGTCATTTCTGTCACTATGGATTCTTTCAGCCCTTCCAGTGTAGACCTCAAACGTATCAGGGGTTATCAGCTCAACTGGGTAGAGAGGTCCAAGCTCGCAGACAGAGTTTTTGGTCTGTCTTGTAGCTACTCCCAGGTTGTTTTTTTAGAATGGACATGAATACTCAGATGGACCAAAATCCTTGAATTCTGGTGCTACATAGCATGTACAAGGGGTGTTTGGCTGCCTTTATAATGGCACATTCAACGCTGGTTAAACAGTAAAAGTTCATCAGAGATGTCGAACTGGCTTTTGTTATGGTACCGTAAATAAAATATATAGGGGGATGATAGATAGATAGATAGATAGATAGATAGATAGATAGATAGATAGATAGATAGATAGATAGATAGATAGATAGATAGATAGATAGATAGATAGATGGATGGATGGATGGATGGATGGATGGATGGATGGATGGATGGATGGATGGATGGTTGGACGGATGGATGGATGGATGGATCACGGCTGCTAACAAGCGGTACTTTAGTTGGCCGCCTTGCCCTCGTCACCAGCTCGGGGTCAAGAGGTCAATGGCTTCGCGCGGAATTCAGCGGCAGCGCCGAAAACGAAACTATATGACAGTCATGGTCTATGGAAATATTTACAGTGGTTTGAAGTATTAAAATTCCACGCTTTTCACTCTGTTACAAGAGAGAGGAGAGGACAAATTACATAAATGTGAAATCTAGTTTTTTTTACTATGATTAGTTATATAGCTACGTCCGTTAGAAAATGCTGCATTTTCACCACAATTTGACTCCATCACTGGTGTTTTTGAAAAAAAAATTGAATAAAATACTTCCTCATATAAAACAACTCTGAATCAACTGTTGAACACAGAGAAGACAATGAGCTTCTCAATGTCCAAAAAAACCAGGCGAAGGGCAAGTCGGGGGATGTCTCTACAGCTGTTTAATTAACACAGAGATTTCAGATAGCACAGCGCTGGTCAGTTTCGCGCCCCCTTCCCAGTGATTCTGACTGATCCTCACACAAATTGTCCAATTCAATCCCCGTTTAAATAGATTTATGACTCAAGTAATGTCAGACACTAACCCTAAAACTGGCCATAACCGATTAAATCAACTAACTCACCAAGTAATACTGGAGTGATTGTTGTTACGAGACAAAGCCGTTATAAAGATAATAAGAGTGAAAAGCGTGGCATTATAAAACTTCAAACCACTATAAATATTTCCATAGACCATGACATATGGCTTCGATGGAAGCTATTAACCCTAATAGTTGCCGGTAATTTTCTCTTTCCTATGATAGACTTTTTGGATGTTGTTTGGGGAGCGTAGGCTTATTACAAAAGCAAATACAGAAAGTGTTGAGTTGTATTCACTGCTCAGCTCTAGCTTTTTATGTAAAATACTGCCCTCTCTTAACAAGATCCAAAAACTTCTGACTTGGCTGTTGATTAGGGGACGGTGGCATGTTACATGGTAAACTGTAGATACGCAGTGAACACTACACAGTATTATCTCTATAGGCCCATTGCGAATGGCGTCACAGAGTGTTTTTGTTTTGTACTTCCAATATCCAAAATGGCGGATGGGTCAGCTGACGAGTATAACTTCGAGATATTATGTCTAAGCGGTTAAAATGCCTGCTGGTTGCAATGCAGTTGACTCTTATGACAGGGGTGGAAAGGATGGATCCACGCTGGTCAGGTTCCCTACCATCCGTGTAAACAAGAGAGAGGAAGTGAAAGAATTGACCGAACGTCTCCCATGTGCGTGTACACACATGTCATTGTTCACTGTAGTGAACTAATTTAAGCTCGGCGCCGATTGGTTCGAGACGCCTCCAATGCTCGCAGTGCAAATCAGCTAACGAATAAAAATCAATGGTACCATCGCCATGGTTATGGGTCGGTCCTTACAACAAAGATGACAGATAAGCGCAATGGGCCTATAACGGCTTTGTAATTAGTCAACAACAATTACTCCAATATTACTTGATGAATTAGCTGATTCAATCGGTTAATGCCACTTTTAGGATTAATGTCTGACTTTACTTGAGTCATAAATCTAAATTAAATGGGGATTGAATTGGACCATTCGTGTGAGGGTTAGTCAGAATCACTGGGAAGGGGAGGAATTCAGCTGCCCCGGCGTCACTGGGTTCCAGTTTGGAGAAAGCTCGTCGTCCACACGATAATGGTCTAATTGTGCTAAGAAGAAGCGAGACGATAGAAGGAATATAACAGAGTGATAGGACAGATGGAGAACCTACGGTACTTAGAAGTGCCCACCAACCACACGTGGGTGTACACGGGAATAAGTAATGTTAACGTAAGGCCTGAATGCCGCGAGTGAGAATGAAATAAATCGCTTGCAAACTACAGGCAGTCAAGAGAATATATTGATAACGAAGCTGCAGAGCCACATAAAAATAAATTTCAGAGTTTGTATGAAAGATGTCAATGCTATCACTGACAGGTCCTTTTAAACCCTTGGTTATCACTTGGCCTTTTCATTGTGGGGGGGGGGGAGGGGGGGGAGGAGGGGGGTGAACGACAGAACACATGGAGAGTTGGAGAAACCGGGAGTAAATGTGATTTCATAACAATTTCCAGCCTTGTGCTCACTCCTGATACTGGCATTCACACTGACGAAGGCGTTGATGGTTTGCAACGATGTCACACACACTCTTCCTTTTCTTTAAGCCTCTCGAGCGGAAACGTCTATTTGAGCACACGGTAGTTCAGTGAGTACAATGGAAATCATTTGCTAATATTAATTATCTCCAAAATTAAAACCAAATCATCTCTATGTGATTCACATGAGTGGGCTTTTTTTTCTACTTTTAATCATTAATTTTCCTCTTCAGGTTAATGACCGGTTGCCACATATACTGCACAAATCATTGACGCGTTTACAGTGCTATCACTTACATGTGAAAATGTTCCAGTGTCTCCATGTGACTATCATAACTTGTCCGACATATGAGCGAAATGTCACCACAAATTAATGCTCATCACTCTCTTTTACCCAGCTGGGTTATTTTAAGTGGACATTTTGTCCTTGATATGATTGCCCTTTTCTTGAAATTTGCACAGCTTGTAGATTAACCAAATTCAGAACATTGCTGAAAAAAATCAACTGTTTTTTATTGGAGGAAAGTTTGTTAATTAAGCAAAATTGTTAATCAGTGTGTCCGGTCAACAATAAAGTCCAGTTTGGCCTATTTTGTTACCCTTGTAAAATCTCTCCTATTTATCACAGAACTTTCAAACTTTCACAGAAATGTAGTATGTTAAACGCATTTATTGAAGATCTGGTTCGCATGTACTGGGATAGGTACAATTAAATGAGAGCGTGAGATATTCTCGGGTATAATTATTCTAACAACTGTGCAGCCGCCATCTAACCGGCCGCCGGCCACCGGCCAGTTGAACTCCGTGACCCCGTCTGACACCTGATTTATTACTTTCACGTTGTCTCGGCTAAAAGTTCGGTTTCGGAGGAAAATAAGCAGCCGTGAGATAGGTGGGTAGGTAGGTACGAGGTAGGTAGGTCGGTAGGTAGGTAGGTAGGTAGGTAGATAGATAGATAGATAGGTAGGTAGGTAGGTAGGTAGGTAGGTAGGTAGGTAGGTAGGCAGGCAGGCAGGCAGGCAGGCAGGTAGGTAGGTAGGTAGGTAGGTAGGTAGGTCGGTAGGTAGGTAGGTAGGTAGGTAGGTAGGCAGGCAGGCAGGCAGGCAGGTAGGTAGGTAGGTAGGTAGGTAGGTAGGTAGGGTATGTAGGTAGGTAGGTAGGTAGGTAGGTAATTAGAGATAGATAGATAGATAGATAGATAGATAGATAGATAGATAGATAGATAGATAGATAGATAGATAGATAGATAGATAGATAGATAGATAGATAGATAGATAGATAGATAGATAGATAGATAGATAGATAGATAGATAGATAGATAGATAGTGAGCAAACACCCGTCGTCAAGGATCTAAAAGGGGCTCATTCCTTTACAAGACAATAGGTTTGTAAACTAGGGAATGTAGTCTCGTTTTGTAAATGTTCGTGGAAATGCTTTTCGTGAATGAAAGGGTACATTGAACTGGGTTATAGCTAATGTGTCAGTTTGGCCAGGATTGAATCCGTCAGGTGTAAGGTCGAGTATAACGTAATTAACCAAATTAACCTGTTTTGCTGTACATTTAATTAATTAATCCTGCTAATTAATGGCTGGGGTTAGATAAACGGACGACCTAGAGCCACGTTAGTTAACTTCAAAAGTAAATCAAATAAAATATATGGAGGGTGGGGGGGGGGGGGTGTTATGAATGGAAGTGTTGGTATTTTAATATGTTATATTGTGGTTTGTTCGACTGCATATTTTTAATACTAGAATTTAACCCTCACTCCCAGACCACGCCAAATACTAAAAAACAAACTGAATAAATTTCATCAATCAGCCCTGCAGGGCCACACTTTAATTACGTTAGTTCCCTAACAATTTCGACTAGATCTATTCATGTAGTAAGGATGAAAATCAACATCATAAAATCCAAAATCAATAGTATTTCATTATAGATCTAAGTCTTGGTTTCTCATAATATCATTTAACTTCAATTCTAGCTAATTATCTAACTAATTATTTCTATTTCCAAGATCTGGACTGTTTACTGTATTACAATTGACATAGTCTCTGGAGACATCAGACTATCTCAAATATTTAAATTTATAGCTGGCCTAGATCGCCAAGATGACGTCGGCACATTTAAACATAACTCTAGGATGGGCTGGCAACTTCCAGCCTCACCCAGACAATTCAATCACAGTTATATCTTATACATTAAATGTAGTTGTAGCTCTAGCTGAAGTTTTTAACTATGCATCTTCAATTCCTCGCACACTCCTTCTTGGTGGAACATCTTCTGCCCTCGGGATAATCACTCACGCCTCATCTTAGATTAGATCTAGTAGTCACATCATGTGCTTGATCAAACAATTAAATTGATGGCGAACTCACCATTAACCCTGATTCATAAGAGAATCAGGGAAATCAACAAGAACTTTGTTTTTTTTCAAAACAGCCATATTCTTAGATCTAAATGACTAGATCCACATTTAGTCATATCGTGGGTAAACGATCCGTTCAAGTAGAATCACACTGACTCCTTCGCAGTAGGATAGTCTGCTTTGAATTAAAGCAGTAGTTTCCCCCGCAGCCGAATATTAACCGCTCTTTTCTGCCTTACTGATTAATACGCCAACTGACGTCACGTTTATATAGTCCCCACTACAATTACAACACGGGGCCTCAATTTTCAATAATGCCCTATTATCTTTATCTAAGTATTCACTATCTTTCCCATATATTCCCGCTGACTTGCTCTCGTCTATCAATAAAAACATCAGCGATATCCTCTTTACTATTTCTATACCTACGCCATCCTGTCACTCTTCTGACGTCGTAGACGTCGTTAATAAGGCCACCACAATTCACCAATTGGGTTAATTCAACAGGGGAATTTTATTCTTAGGCCACTGTATTAAATCAAGACGGGGGGGGGGGAGGGGGGGGTAAATAGATAGATAGACAGACGGACAGAGAGATAGATAGATAGATAGATAGATAGACAAACAGACAGATAGATAGATAGATAGATAGATAGATAGATAGATAGATAGATAGATAGATAGATAGATAGATAGATAGATAGATAGATAGATAGATAGATAGATAGATAGATAGAAAAACAGACAGACAGACAGACAGACAGACAGACAGACAGATAGATAGATAGATAGATAGATAGATAGATAGATAGATAGATAGATAGATAGATAGAGCGAGAGATAGATAGATAGATAGATAGATAGATAGATAGATAGATAGATAGATAGATAGATAGATAGATAGATAGATAGATAGATAGATAGATAGATAGATAGAGCGAGAGATAGATAGATAGATAGATAGATAGATAGATAGATAGATAGATAGATAGATAGATAGATAGATAGATAGATAGATAGATAGATATTCACGCCATAGACATGAGCACCGCTGTGGGTCAGGATGATTATTGCGATGTCGTTGCTGGCTGCGACAGGTCACTACAACTTGCTAAAAAAGGAGGCCAAGGTTTGAGAGTCCACGATGCACTTGAGAATTCTTGATAGGTCCTAATGGAAAGCCTTCAGTAAAAATGGACGTTAAGTGGGCAAACTTTGGCAAAATAATGTTCATATCCCGCTATTGATCCTGCACTATGGTGATGACGTGTCTGCTCCAGTTGTAACTAGGCTGCAATGACATTAAGGCAAATTTCCCAACTTTAACAGGATTAAAATTAAAGAAGTACATGTATACAAAATATAACATACAATTAAAATCTTGAAGCGGGATTTTCGTGTATGTGAAGTTCTTCTCAGTGTGCTTTTGTTTTCTTATCACTCTCTGTGCAATAAATACTTTTATAATGACTGAACAGCGGGAGATTACTTCGACCCCCTGCTGAGTGTTTAATTGAAGTGGAGCGGTATTTGACAAAATAATGATGAAGTGGACAAGAATGGCGGTATTATCCAATATTTTAAAACTTTAAACTACAGCACTCCTCAATTCACGAGACGCAGTGGGGAGTCTGCCCTGGCAGAAAATGCCAGAATGACATTATTTTAGGGCAGTGATTCTCCAAAGAGAGGCACTTGGCATCCACGGGGGGAGGGGGGGGGGGATTCCAAATTGGGAAAGAATGTTCTCTGTACACCGCGTATGCAAAAGTTTTACGAGCCAATGACAGGAGGATTTTTAAAAATTATTTCAGTGTAATTAATAAAGAAATTTTATTATCCATAAATTGTTTCAATAATTACCATTGTAAAAGTATAATGGCGAAAACATTATCAGATGGCAATTCAAAATGGGGGGAGGAATTGAGAAGAAATGGGATTGCAAGAGGAGGAATATATGGTCTGCATCTGGGACTTTGACAACCACTACTCTAGACTTGGCCAATGTTTCTTTAACAAACGATGGCCGAGCAGCAATTTGACTCAAGATCTGTAGCATTGTCACCTAGCGGAATTTCCCGTTTAGAGCCGCGCGGCGTTAACAGTCCTTGCATAGTTATGACTAGACTTTTACAGCGTCTGCTTGTGGATATAGGTGTTTGGGGACAAGAGGGGTGTCATGATTCAGATGTTGTTAAAACTCACGCAGAGAGTGAGTTGTTGTTGTTTTACCAGGGCCATGAGAAATTGGCTGGTGGCCTTGAAAGGTCCTCGCCAAATTATAGTTGGTGAGTAAATAAATGTAAAGTTAAACTGTTAGATTCACGCTTGTGGGTTTTAATGTTCGTGATTAATAAGTAATGGAGTAGGGGTGAAACAAGGTGGGGATAGTTGACATTGTTAAGTATGACTAGACAAGTTTTTGCACGTTAACTGGCTGGTAGAATAGTGCAGACGTATTACTACAATTAAAATGGTGGGAGGTTTCGACCTATGAGATAGCTGAACTAATTGGGCCAGCGGACTAGCACGCTGGGTAGTTAGATAGTATAAAACATCGTGTAACGTTCAGATTTGGTGAATACAGACGAGCAGAAGCATCGTGTCGTGAAGTATCTCCGGTTGACCAGTACCTGAACTGTGTGCTTTGAAGACAAGAAGTCCTTGCTAACGGACTGACTGAGCTCTAGAAAGAAAGGTCTGAGTGGGCTGACCTTTGAAAGCCTACCAGTAGGCGTGATCAATGGTAATATATCTTATTTATTCAAGCATAATAGAGATCGGAGATAGAGAGAGAACTACAGCCTCATAGGAAGACTAAGGAAACCCCAGCTGGCACTCGACCACGAGTGTCCTGTATCATAGATCTATTGCCATAGTATGATTGGAATAATATAGCACATTGTTGATGAATTGAATAGTGATTGTGCAAAAAAATATAGTCTTTTGGCAACTGCTTAAATTACCTACAAGCCGAAGAGTGCTTCTGTAGGCTTTGAACGTACTGGGCCCTCCTAACATTTAAGCCCATATGATTTATGGAGAGTTTGCCTGGCGACTGGCCAGTGGCGACTCAACTGTCACTTTAAATTGATATCTAGTTTCGTATAATATATCTATTTGCTATTGATTGCAGTACCTCCATAGTTACATGAATATCATTGGTTAAGTTATTAATTAGAGTTTTTTTGGTTTGAATATATACCCCTATTGTCTTTTGTTTTGTTATTAATATTTATGTAAACTATGGCCTGACCGGCCTGACATATATACGCTCTAGTTATCTAATACTTTTCTTGTGTGGTTGTGTCCGAGTGTGAGTTTGCTGCCTCTCGTGCAGTCGTAACATCCCCAAGACCCTAACTCTGCTCGTGACAAGGGGGTTAGAGTCGTGAATCGGGATTCCTGTTAGTTTGTTCAGAGGAATTATTATTCTACACCTGTACATACATTAGCGCATATTTTTTAACGGCGTTCGTTTGTCCGCGCGGAGGTAGAGCTATGCGTGCTTCGCCCTGCACGGCGAATAGATTTATCTATACTATATAATTATTGTGGACTTAAGATTTTTCGTTGCAAAAGGCTTCTGAACCACTCAACACTCAGACTTCAAATTTTATATGGTGCATCAGAATGGATGTAAGGGTGCACAGTTTTTAATAGAAGTCTCAAGTCGGTGTAGTTTTTTTAATTGGAAAGTTATTGTTTCGCCATCATTTAGACCTATTTCGAGTCATGGTTCGCCATTTTAAGGTTTCGTTATCACTTCCTGCGATGTGTTCACTATCAAACACACTTACCCGTGCGCAAATCATGCTGTTGTACGGACTGCGCAGGGTGTCAACTCACAAAGGCAGAGCAGTAAGACTTACTTAAAAACAAACAAACAAAAATAAAATAAACAAATAGGAACAGGCCAGATGAAGCATGACCATAATAACCACCCAGAGCTGAAATCAATATTTAAACCGATTTATCCCGGGCAGGGCCGGGGACCTCAGCTAGTTGTTAAATATTCATAGTGTAGCAACGACCTCCACCGAACTGAATGCCGAGGGTCTTCGGAGAGGGAAAGTGCAGATATATTTTGAATTCTGACGAGAGCCAGGCTTCCTACTTGTTATTACGCCAGCTGGGTGTAATTCCACGATATTTAATCATTAAAAAAAAGATTTTAAAGATTTTAAACAACAACAACAAAAAACAACATATAATTACATTTATAATCACAACAAAAATGTTTTGACATACGTTTCTGTTATTAATAACTCAGTTCCCTGTGGACGGATCTCTGCCAAATTTCACATATCCTTCTGAATCAGTTTGTTACGGAAAATCATTTTTCCATGCAACTTGCAATAATGTGAGACAATAATATTTCTTCTTTAGCAAAGGCCGTGTAAATGTTAATAACCATGAACCACAAGTATGAGTAAGTCGCGTAAACAAAACAAAACAAAACTAAAAGAAATGGAGAAAGTCATTCTGAGTAATGCTTGTGGATGTTGTTACAAGTACGTACGTCCCCCAAGTTTTTTGCGCTCCTTGACAGCAGCCTTAATTAATTATGATTAATTATTCTTGCAGATTTTCTTTTTGTTTTCCTCCTTTTTTTTTTTTTTGGTTGAAATGGTAGGGGGGGGGGGGCAGGGTTTAGAGACTCGATAAGATTTAGGGCTGAGGATAAGCGCGGGGTTAGGGATAGTACTTATACGCACGTGCTCCTAGCGCAAAACCCTTGTGGTGCGTACGTACTTATAACAGCAGCCCATGCTTATTTATATACATTTTCAAAAAGTACCTGTGAATTAAGGCACCATGTACTTGTTCTCGGTAAGCTATAATGATAGTAAATAAATCAAATGAATTTATTCCGATAACTCAGTCCAGTTTCGACTCAACCTGCCACTTGATTGTAAAAATTCTTTGACAAGCGCAGTGCCCCAGTGGGACGAAAGAGATGACAAGACGACAGCTGTGACAAAAGCAAAGATCTCATCTCCGACAGTTTAAAAGAGGAAGTCTTACTTGTTTCGATCAATCAACCAATAAATAGAACAATCAAAGAGTTCGCTTTCCCCAGAATCGCGGTTTTCTCATATGTTCATGTGTCTTTCAGGTTCTTTTATAGGTTACAAGCTTGTTTCTCTACCAAGGTTAAACCAATGATACTGCAATAAGGTGGGACAGCTGGAGCATTTCACAGGTTTCGCACAGGCCAGCTAGCGGCGAATGCGTGGGAGACATAAATAATGGCATTATATTTTATAAAGCCGAAAATAGAAAATATGAGTTTTGTTCTCTGTTCAGCCATCAGCCCCAGATCTCGATAGTTAACTTGCTATCATACCTAAGGTAGATCCAGTATATTTTAAAAATAAGATGGGACAGAGGCAGATAGAATATCTCTCTCGCTCTCTCTCTCTCTCTCTCTCTCTCTTTCCCTTCATCTCTCTCTGTCTCTCTCCCTCACCCGCCCTTTTTATGCTTTGTTTTATGAAGATATTCATTGTGAATTTGATATTGCATGTTTTTGTTTGATAACTTGACGTTGAAATTGCCCCTGGAAACGAAACCAGTCGGTGTTGTATCTTAATTTATACAAATATTTTTCTCACAAATTTAGTGCACGAAGCGCTGGCCCAGGGCGACGAGAGTGGGCGGGAATGTTTCGAAGCGTGCACACGCTCTTTGGAAATGCCGAGAGGAGATTGTCCCGTTTTATCCTTTCTCGTGTCTTTGGTTACATTTCTGTTCCTGTGGTTAAATGTACTCATTTCTCTGGCAGTCTTCAGAAAGATGCAGTCTCTACCTTTTAAACGATTTCTTCTAATAGGATTGGTCATGACGATCAATCGATGTGTTCATCGCCATAACCTTCTCCCCTTACTTTGAGTGTTAAGCTCGATCGCAGTGATGAACAGGTTGTCAGAAAATAACGTCAAACGAAAAAAAAAATAAAAAGGCAAAATTTATGTTAGGCACAATTGATTTTCTAGCACGTTTTATTTATTGATTTGAGGCAAATTATACACCTTATCCAATGTCGCACAGATATCAGGACCCAGACTTGATGCCACAGATAAAAAATACTCCAGTATCGCGACACTTGGTGAACAAGGTATTAGCCCATCACTGGATGAAATATAACTAACTACATTTAAATGGTCAGTTCCCACAAATGAAGTATTTTATGGCATTTTTACCTGGCCCAAGGCCCGCTCATTAACACGCTAGCGGGCCCGTAAAGTCAAAAAGTTGCCGACCCCTGCTGTAGATCAGTGTTGTTTCTCAAACTTTTTTGCCCCATGTCCCATTTCAATTTTCCGAAAAAAAAAAAAAAAACGCCCGCCCAACCGTGACCGGACAAAGTTAGTACAAGAAGTTCGCACAAAAAGACTTAAATTCATATATCATCATTCAGTATGTATACATTCAAATGAAGTTTTAATTAAAACTTTATTTCAAGTTTTTGTTTTTCACTTCGCTGGGAGCCTTGCCCCTGACACACCCGAAATAAAGATTTCTGCGAAAAATCCATACTCCCCATACTCAAGACCCACGTCCCATCCAAAGAAACACTGCTGTTGACAAAGAGGTTCCAACAAGGATGTTTACTAATTTTGTTTTCACTTCACTGGGAGCCTTGCCCCTGACACACCTGAAATTAAGATTTCTGGGAAAAATCCATACGCCCCATACTCAAGTCCCACGTCCCATCCTGAGAAACACTGCTGTTGTCAAAGAGGTTCCAACAAGGATGTTTACTAATATTGTAATTCCGACACGATGGTCCTATAACTACATAACCAGCAGGTTTCGTGATCAGATAAAGTATGTGGCTGGTATTCGTAAACAGTACATCAAGGGGGCAAGGTGGTCTAGAGGCAAGGTGCTCTCCTCTCATGCCAAGGGTCCCGGGTTCTAAACCCGGGCAGTGCAGGCATGTTGGAAATGGAATTTTTCTCATATTTTCAAGTCCCTGATTCTAGTGGGGGGTAGGATCGAGTACCTAGTCTTCTCAGATAAGGACGAAAAAATTCAGAGGGCCCGTGTGCACGTTGCGCACGTTAAAGACACATTGGCAGTTGGAAATCGTAAAGAGCAGGCCGGACAGGCTGCCCGGGCAAAATTGAAATTAATAGATTAATATTAATCCCCCCACCAGCAACAACAAAATTTATTATTTATTATTAAATATATTATTATTAATAAATATTCAAATATTATTTGTATGGTGAGTTGTGAACAGTTGTGAGTTGTGCTCTGAGATAGAGAGAGGTAGAGAGAGAGTGAGAGAGATAGGGAGAGAGAAAGAAGCAGTGTAGTGTGTTGAGCGCTTCGCCGGCGCTCCATTCTGCACTGTGGTTGACAGGTTTCTTCTGTAAAGCGCATAGAGCATTTTAAAAATGGATATGCGCTATATAAAATAATAATAATAATAATACATGAAAATGAGCAAATTAATTTTATGAGAGCTATTCAAATTTGCAGGATATGGGCGATTTACAATAACAGTAATAATAATAATGGAGCATGTTTACACTCTGGAGACAGGACAAAAATATAGTGCCTATTCCACAAAGTGGACCCAATGCGCTTTCAATGAAATGGTAAAAACTCTCTCTCTTTGTTGTTCTCTCTCTGTCTCTCTTTTTCTCTCTTTCTCCCTCTCTCTCTTTTCCTCTCTTTCTCTCTCTCTCTCCCTCTCTCTCTTTGTCTCTCTCTCTCTCTCTCATTTACCGGGTACTACAAATGTATCTTTGCTGCACCGTTTACAGACCATACAAGGCTTCAAGGAGATACTATCAACAAGTCAGTACATAATATTACCGACGCAGGACTGATTTTATCCCTCATTTGAATTTCTCAAAGGAAGAAGTAAGCCTACCTCTGACTCTTTCATGGAAAAGCACACCAACAAATTGGGGCTAGAAGAGGAAAAGGAATGGTACTCATATTTATCGTTAACCTCTTGTACAGATCCAATATTTAGTCGACTGGACACATTTTTGAACTCCTCCTACTAGTTTTATGAGGTTTAACCGTAGACAAACTTACGTATTACACAAAAAATGTATCTTTTTATGTTTAGCTGATTTGCCTATTTCAACCACTAACACAGTAAACAAGACATACATCAAAGAAGATTTCGCTGATCCTCTCACCAAACCGCATAAGGTGAAAAGGACTTAACTTTACAGCAGTGTAGAAAAGCTGTTTCATTTGAATGTATTCCTATTTTCATACATTTTTTAGCTGTAAACATTTGAATTACATTTCATATATTGTACTGATCTTTAATCAAAACAAGAAATAAAATTACTTTAAGGAATTCTTAAGAGTGTTATTTTCATATGAAAAGAGTAGTAATTGGCAGTTTAGCCAATACCCTTGTATTAAGCGGTTTGATGATAGGACCAGCATGATGCACACCAGTCCTGTAAAACAAAAGGCCAAAATCTAACATTTTAATGAAAACTGTTTTAATGACTGAATTTGTTTCACGTCGGATTTTACTAACTATTTATGCCTCTCTGAACATTAAGACGGATGTATAACAATAATTATTATATAAACCAGTTCGAACGAAATTTTAAGTCAAAAGAAAATGTTTATTATTATTATTATTACTGTTATTATTCTTGTTATTATCTCAACAAGGGGTTATGGGGATTTGATAAAACCAATCAAGCAGGCAGTAAAATTTGTAAATTTCTCTCCCAGTACCGGTACCTGACCAACTGCAGAATTGTGAAATGGGCATTTCGAAAGTAACAGCCTGTGTAAAAGGGCTACATAACACTTCGCTGACAGCTGCCCGTTTAACACACGCTGCTATCTCATGTGGGTTTAATCTCTTCCGGGTGTTTATGTACACAGTACATGTACTTATCTACGTATCCACCGCTTGCAATCTCTTCAGGGAGGGTGACGACAACGCTGAGGAAAAGCTCGTTGCTGGAATGTACATGTAGATAATGTCAGCTGAACATTCCACTGCGGCGAGCAGATACATGTACATTCATAGTTCATTAACCTTCCAATGCCCTGAGATAGATTGCTTAATCCTAAAATTATGAAATTTGCAAGGCTGCTTTACAATAGTAAAATGAATACAGCAGTAAGTAAATAAATAAATAAATTTATCAATCAATCTGTCTGTCTTTCAATCAATCAGTATCTCTTATCCAGATACCTTATCTATCTATCTATATCTATCTGAACGCAAAACACCCACCTGTCCCATCTTACCGCGTCTGGTCTATTGCTGAGTGAAAGAGGTTGGCAAGGAGGGGGGTGGAACGAGAGAGAGAGAGACAGACAGACAGACAGAGAGAGAGAGAGAGAAGGGGGTGGGAGAGAGGAAGAGGGATACAGAGACATTCAGAGACGCAGAGATACAGATAAATGATAATTTATAATGGGAAATTTACAGATGACATAACGGAGTTCGGGGTTCGTGTTTGTGTTTTATGTTGTTAAGTAATGACTTAACTTTGACAAACTTCATAATTCAGGATGTCAAGCATGAATGGAAAGTTTGACTATACATCAAACACAACACAAAAACTTCAAAGGTTCAAAACCGTTCCTATTTTTAATCATTTGATATCTCTGGCGTGTACATTGCATGGATCAAATTTGATGTAACATTAACGATAACCCGTGACTGAAAGTTTACAAATTTTCTAATCTTTCCATCTTAAATTCAAATAGAAACATCACATAAATCTTCATTCATTTATAGAAAACACTAAAATGCAATGAAGATTCATAGAAACCAGAAAAATGGAATGCAGACCTATAGAAACCAGAAAAATGCAATGCAGATTTACAGAAACCAGAAAAATGCAGTGCAACGGGAGGGT
This sequence comes from Onchidella celtica, assembly GCA_963931925.1. NCBI lineage: Eukaryota > Metazoa > Mollusca > Gastropoda > Systellommatophora > Onchidiidae > Onchidella > Onchidella celtica. The sequence continues at coordinate 32,032,004 of OZ007575.1, read as the reverse complement.
CAACCTGAAGACATTATATACCTTATCATCATAATTAAATACTGTGGGATCAAACACTGGTGGGTCATTCACAATAAATCAACCCCTTCATTACAACTAGTGAATAACAAACACCCTTTGCCAATGGATTAAAAACACCAAGCTGGTACCAACAGCTTGAGCTTTATTTATGGGTGTCTTGAGTTTGAATTTGAGTTTGGATTTTACTGCGCGTTGACGCAATGGCAGCCACTCTGCGCCTTTCACGGGTGTTTTTTTCATTATCTTCCTTTGGCCTAGTCCTCAGATTCCTATAAATAAGATCACATAAAAGTGAAGTTGAAAATCTAATAGGAAAAGGCCCGTACTGTAAAGTATGTCAATATAAACCTTGCAAATATGATAAAAATCTGTTAAATCAATGGGTGTATTATTATGAAATCCTACATGGAGATTCTTTAAAATATTTTGTTTTCCACTGTTATTGTAATTATTTTACAGTCCTGTGCAGGTTTGGGTCAAAAATGTGGCTTTGCAGACATGCAAAGAGATGGTGTTTCAAAGGCCCCAAGATTCTCTGGACTTCAAGAGTCAAGTTTGGCCCGGAAAACTTCCTGGCTGGGCAATGAAGTGTTAAGACATTGCAATGCTTTTCATCCCAGCAAATTTCAATACCACACCCAACAATAAACACAGGAAGGCATTTCTACTGATTGCAGTGTATGCACTAAATTAGTAAGCGTTATTGATCTTTTGGTTACATTACATTATACAAAGTTTGGCTATTTCTTCAGTAAATCAAACTGTTCACCTTAGCCATACATTGCCTAGAAGGGCTGTCTTTAACCATATTTTACATTCGATTGGGGATATTACGATGAAGAGGCTGTTGTCAGGGGAGAGTAGCGTTTTACATTATAAGCTTTTGCTGAACAGGGAACATAACTTAATATTTTCTCTATTGGGCTTTGTAATTACACCCGTCCCGGACATCATATGAAAAGAGTGTGTGTCTGGGATCTGTCAGACCCCCAGTGTAAAACAGGGTTAAACCAACTGGTCATACAGTTTCCACGCCTAAGGGGGACCCTGCTATTTGTCGAGTATGCACAACAACAGACTGCCATATACACCCAACCAACACTGCAGGTTTTAAGAGAACAATAAAGAGAATATAATAACAATAAGAACAATATAACTGTTGGGCTCCCACAGCTCTTAAGGCCAGCACTGGTCACATGTGCCTAGTATTATTCTGGTGAGCAATCAGGTGGAATCTCACTAAATTTACATCATAAAATGAAAGCAAGTTATCAACACAAACATCTTACAAGTTACAGTTTAAAGAGATATCGTTTCTGCAGTACTGCCTTATTCCATTTCCACACTAATGCATTTCATTAAAAATCACTTGAAAATCTCTTTTAAACTTCACAGAGTGCTAGACAAAATATCTAATAAAAAATGTGAACTCTTCTACCAGAGGTGAAATGCTTCCACCATTTTCATTGAAATGAGAAAATACATCTCGTTGTGTCACATTATGGTTTTATGACATTTTTGTAAAAAGTGTCGAATAAGGCTCGACCATATGGAAGATCATTATAAATATATGCAGGCACTTGTAAAGTTGATTTTAAAATCAAAATCTTCTTCATACTTGAGAGATATCGCTTTTCACTTTCAAAGGGTACCTGAGATGAATTTGAACAGAATTGTCCATGCTGAATGGAAGCCAATTAAGTGAAAATAAGTTTTTAACACAAACATTAAAATTTTGTTGTAAAATGCCACCTAATGTGGTGATAAAATTCTGGGGATAAACATTAAGTTTTGTATGGTGTTATGGCTCAGCACATTTTTATTTTTATAGAGCAATAAAAGCCCAAATACTGTTTGAAATTCATGAGTAAATTGATCTGCTAAGTAAGTAGCCAGAACCAGTGGCGTGCAGAAAGAAGGGCAGTCGGGAGGCGATGGCCCCGGGCATCCATTTCAGGGGGCATCCAATCAAAGAGTGAAATCAAAATCAAGTTTTTTCAAATTTGAAATGATCGCTGACAACTTCGTTGTACAAGGTGCCCTACAGTCCCACAAGTCCTTCTTTATTTATTTTCTCCGCACAGGGCCCTAAACTCCAGTCTTGGGGCATACAATCAAGAGGCTGGCCCCTTGCCATCACTTAACCTCTGCCTGGACGCCACTGATCAGAACCTTTAGTCATCTAAAACAACAAATTTGTATTGATCAAGTAAAAAAACACCAAAACACAAGCACAGCATCATGGACAATGGCATTGATAATACACGGGATAATACTTGTATGCGCACAGTTTAAATCAATATTACTGATGAAACCCTGTACCTATTACAGTAATGACCCAAAGAGTACTAATGTCATCATCTATTATTCCTTTGGCAATAAATTGATGGGTACTTGCCATGCTGTTGTATGCCAAATTTTGCTGATACTGAGGTTTTACCATGAAAGTGGTTCTCTCACTCCTAATTTTATTATGTAAAAGTGTCATTCCAATCAGTTAAAAGCTTTCTGAGATATCTTTGTGATGCAGTGTCTTATGTGTTTTGGCCCTGATTTTACACAACTCTTCAAACTTTCAATTCTCATATTCTCAAAAAGGCAAAAAAATGCACGTAGGTACACCAATATGGAAAATACTCAATGAAATAATCTTTGAAGTGAGGAAATGTGGGCGTTGGATTTTGATTTGCTGAATATTCCAGAATTAAACGTGAGGTTTTGCCTTCGTGAAGGACCTACAGAAATGCTGTATGAAGCCACAAGACTAAAGAGACAAAACAGTACAATGTAATGGTAGCTTTTAAGATTTTGAAAAAAAATGCAGGTAAATTAAAGAAATTTTGAAAACTGTGTCTTGCCTACAGCAAAGCATCTGATGGCTAATCTAGAACAAACAAGTATTTCCAGGAAACAATAAAATCAATGGCTACAAAATCATATGAAACTCTATATGGCTGTAATGATCATATTGTCAATATCAATGAACAACCCATCTACTTCAGTGGTTCTCAGCATGGGCGCTATCACCCCCTGATTTCCAGAGAGACAAACAAAGAAAAGGGTGAAAAGGAGGCGAAAACAATGTAAAGGGGCAATGGGGTGGGGGGGCAAAAACATGAATCGAGGACGATTTGCGGGCAAATACAAGGCAACCACTGATTTGTTCAACAGCATGAGTAAATGGGTTTTATGAATAGAAAAGGCCTATTTTTTAGTCCATTTGACAAAGAATGCTTTCTATCAGTAATACAGCTTTCAATTACTTAACATCAATAATTTGTGTGTAGTCTGTCTTCTTGTGAAATGTATCCACTGGGTTTGAGGAGGGATTAAAGAGACAATTGGGGGGGAGGGGGGGGGGGGATGAATGAAAATTTGCAGTCTAAGGGGGCAAATGCCTCAAAAAGTTGACAACCACTGATCTACTTAAATGATCGGAGTGAGGCTAATTCTTTCACTGTCTCCAAATCTCTGTCCACCTGCTGAAAAATAATTTTTTGCATGATTCAGAAGTTTGGAATCAGTAACTACAACATGTCTGGTCGTGAGCGGGTTAAACAAAATTTACTTGTAAATTCTTTTAACCTGTTATGCACGTCATAATTTCATAACAATTCAAACAAAAAAGTCAAAAGCAATTACAACAACAATTTCTTTCATTATGCACAGACTGACTTCAGCAATAAAACAATGGAACAATGAACTAAAAATCTGGTGCACATTTGTGTAAAAAGAAATGCCATAAGCAAGAAATACATTATTTGAAACAAGCAGTTACCAATAACTCTATCCTGACAAATAAATGAACAATAAAAACAAAATAATAACAGTGTGGAATTTCTAAAGTTGTTGAACAGTGTATTTAAAACTGCCGATTTGTCCAACATTTCTCAAAGCAATGCATGAAACTCCAGTAAACATGCTTTTTCAAGAAAGAGCTTTCAAGATTTTCATGTTTATAATTGCCGCATACGGTACAAATTGGTCCTGAAGCACAGAAATATCTCTGAATCTTTGATCATTACTCACGCATGGTTTCATCAAGTCTGGGGCATTAAATTAACTCATTTCTCCCCGCGAACGGGGAATCCCCGTTTTCGCCTTTCGTGCCGAGCTGTACCGCGAACGGGAATCCACGTTTTTGACCCCGGCCGTATATTTTTTTTTTTCAATTCTAAATTACAAATTACTACTTTATACCCATACAATAATAAAAACAATCACAGAATATCATAAAGCATTCATTTATAAACACTTCCACCAAATAGAATTGAAAAATCACTTCCACCAAATAGAATTGAAAAATATTAAAAAATAAGCAAGTAATGAATTTTTTTCTAATGCACCCTATATAAAAGCATGAAAACTGCAAAATTTACTTGAGCCAGCTGGAGCAACTTGGCCAAATTTACTTGGGGAGAAATGAGTTAAATAACATTCTGTGTCATGTAATGCCAAAAAAAAAAAAAACAATCAATGCAGTGCTACTTTTCAAGACTTGGCAAGTGTTCTTCCCTTCATGAAGTAACCCACACAGTAAATCCACCTACCCAACAAGGACAAAGAAACTGTCTCTTCTCAGAAAGGACTTAGAAATATTTCAATGTGTTTTTCTTCCATTTTTGCCTTGGGCTCTTCAGGCATTTCCCTACACCCCTGCCAATCCAGTCCTCTTATCTGTTATTACTGCCAGAGGTGCATTATTGTGGTCAGTCCAGGATTTTCAACAGCAAATAGTACTGCTACAAATTTGGTATTTGCACTGCTCTGAGGACCTAGAAAAAGTATATGTTTCTGTAAAGCCAATTCCATTGCAGCTCAGTGTTGACATATTTAGCAGATATTCAGGCAAAGCCAGTATTACAGTTAATAACTCATTGCAATAACTCTGATTGCTAAACCTGTTCAGCTGATTTTATATTCATTCAAGTTTTCAACTTGTCAAGTTGACTGCCTATTTCTGGGACAAATGTGAAAAAAAAATCATAAAATTCATACATATGTTACTTCAAAGATTAATACATCACAGATAATAACATTTCTTCCTAACTTACAATAATCATGTCATGGTCATTATGACAACTTCATATTCATATCATATGTCATTGTTAGGTTTTGTGATATTATTAACAGTGCCCTGTGATGACAAATTCTTACCTACAAATACAAAATATGTCACGTCAGGTCTTTCATAAATCTTAGGTACAGTTTAGCATTGCTGGTGGTCATGATTGTTGCATGCTTTCGGTTTAAATATCTTTCTAAACATTCATTTAAATAACAAATTACATTTAGCTACCAAGAGAAATTTAATTTGATTCAGCAAAAATGTCTATCCACACAATCATTTAGTAAGATGCACTGGGGTTGAAAATGACAGAAACACTTCCCATAGAAGGTACTAATCAGAAGCAGAAGTTCAGGTGAAAAATACTCAGACTTTCGGGATAAAACAATTATGTTCCATAAAGTGACTGAAAACGGAATAAACAGAATATTAAAAAGCATAACGATCTTAAATGGTTCATCTCTTATTAGAACTTTGCCTGGATTCACAAATCACTACAAATATAAAACAGAAAAAACAGAAAAATCGTGTTTTCACCATACTGGATTGGGAACAAAACAAGCAGGACTAGGCAGCACATGAAAGACAATCCAATTACAGCTGACCTGAAACATCTTTTACAAAAATAAAACATATGCCAAAATTACACCTTCTACAAAATTAGGACTTTTGCCAACATTTCATTTTTTACATTAGAACTCTTGCAAACATTGCATCTTTCACAACATTAGAACTTTTTGCCAATGTCACTTCTTTTACAACACCAAAACTTTTGCCAGTATTACATTTTTTACAACATTAAAACTTTAGCCAACATTATATCTTTTACAATACTAAAACTTCTGCCAGTATTTCATCTTTTACAACATTAGAACTTTTGCCAATATTACATCTTTTACAACATTAGAACTTTTGCTGATATTACATCTTTTACAAAATAAGAACTTTTGCCAACATTACATCTTTTACAACATTAGCAGTCTGCAAATATTGCAACATCCGTAGCAGCAATGGAGCTTCAGCAAACATCGCATTTTTTAACATGAACAACTTTGTACACAATAATTTTCACAGTACAGTAGTCTCCGTCTAAGAACTCACCGCCTTAGAACCCGATCCGCCCTAGAACCCGCTGTTGCCGCGAAACCGAATTTTTTCACTATAATTTACATGCGTAAGAACCCGCTCTGAAATGAAAAATCCGCCTAAGAACCCAGCATTTGACCGTGAGACAAGCACACTTTTACGTAAAATTTCGATATTAAACAAAAAATTCTCTTTCAAGTTGATGGAATAGAACAAAGCCACACAGTATAGTGAAAGAGAACAGGTGGAGGGAAGGTAGGGGGAGGCGAACCGCACAAAGGATGGAGCCCAGTTACGTCTTTCGTGTGCAAGCAGGCCACTCTTAGACTAAATTAGCACTGCTGCAAATGTTGACCTTTCAAACCACACAAACTATACAGTATTTACCAAAGCCTTTTCAACACTAGAACTGCTGCAAACATTTGAACATTACAACATTAAAATATTCCAACATGATAATGTAATAACTTTGTAAATATTACAATTTTCACATCACTCAAACTTCACAATAATTACAGTCATTGTAACCCCAGAAAATATTTGAACTTTTACAACAATTGATCTTAACAGGCAATAGGACCTTTGCAAGATTGGAAGCTTCAGAATTAAATATAATAATGGACTTTCCATCAACAATACGTATTTTGCAACATTAGAACTCCTACAAAAAAATGAATGCTTTTGCAAAATTTACAGCTTCTAAAATGCTCAATTTTGATCAACAAACTGCGACCTTAGTTCTTGTTTGTTCCAATTCCACTTAAGGACAACTGAGAAATCTGACATTAAATGTTTGTGGCTTTAGTAATTACACTTTTGTTAGGAAACCATGGTATTTCACACAGTAGGCTCTAGATGAGCAGTGAACACAACTCAGTATTTTTTCTATTTGAGCCAAGATAAGGAGTTAGAATAAATGGGAACTGTGAAACAACTTGATAAGTGCCACAACTCATTTTAACTCACTTGATCCTGGGCGTTTTGAGATTTTGCAAGAGTTAAATCCTGGGCTTTTTGGGGGTACTTCAAAAATTCATAAACAATCTCATAGTCAACCAGTTGCAATGCTCTTTGGAATACATTATTTTCAAGAACAGTAAACATGCCAAAAGAGAAAGTGGTATCTTTTATAGTTTTCTTTTCAAGATTTTTTGAAAATGTTCCCAGAAATTTTGGATCTAGATCTACCAGGCGGTTTATACTTTGGATCTTGGTCATCACTGAGCTCAAATCCATAGTCTGAATCACTTGAATCCTCAAAAATTTCAAAGATATTAGTGCTTGATCTGCTACGCTTGGACGACGTTTCAAGAAATCACAACAGTGAAGCGATCGGGGTAACTTCCCTTACCTTGCTATAACCACAAAAGTTTTCACCCCAGCTCAACGAAACAAAAGAATTGGCTTAGCAGTGGTAAGCTCCGGTTCCCGTACACTCAACGGGATGTGGATAGGCAGAAAAAATGTTTAAAGTCTATCCCTTAGGGGGTCCGGGATCTGGAAATTACGACATTCGGCCCATCCCCTGCATGCTACAGGATCCGGATCAAGAGAGTTAAACAACTGTCAAGGTGTACATTTTTTATAACTCAAAGGATGTGACATTCATGCTCCTGTTCAGAAAAAATCCAATATCTTAAGTTTTTATACATATTAAATTAGGCGACACCAGTACTATTGATAAATACTTTTGGCTTGACAACATGTTCAGTATTGGACATCTGAACTCCTGTTCAGAAAAAATTTGAACATTTTAAACTTTTATGTTACTTAGGCATTATCGGTGCTAAATAAATACTATTCACTGGAAGTTATGTTCTTGGTTTTATATATTCCTTAGGCACTGTTAGCACCATCAATAAATACTGATGACATGTTCTTGGATCACTTTGGCAATGAACTCATCCCATTTCTTCTCCCAGAGTTTCATAGCTGTTGCTTTCTCAGTTTGAGACATTGCACTGTACCTGTGACGAGAAAAACAAATAGAATATATCATTTTTATTCCATTTGTATGCAACAGGTCACATTTTCAAAATGAGAGTTTTTCAAAAACCAAAGAACGAAACAGGTATGTGTGTTATAGTGGCACGAAATGAGCACTGGAAAGAGCGAAAACCATAGAAATTGTGAATTCATGGATGTTCTTGAGCCCATAAGGATGATTTTAGAAATCTTGATCATACTTTTAGTGACTTAATGAATTTCACATGGAACGAGTTAATAATCTGAGCTGAATGAGGATGGGACTTACTGTATAGAATTGACAGCTAACTGTTTGAGGAATGTCAAGTCCGCGTCTTCCCCTGACATGGCCATAAATGCCATGTACATGTCATATGACATTGGTGACGCTTCCCACACTGCCCAATCATCTGAGCTGATCACAATGGGGAAGTTGTCAGCCATCAAGGATGTCATTGGATGATTGCGCAAGTCGGTCACCAACCTCAAAACCTGAGTGGAGAAAAATAGAACCGAAATTCTTGGGACAATGAGATTATTTGTATTTGTATTTTGTATACTACTTTAATCCCATTTGGGAAATTTGCCTTTGTGTCATTGCACCCAGTTACAACTGGAGAAGGCACGTCGCCGCCACAGTGCAGCGCTGGTCTGCAGTTTTTTAGGATTTTTTGGGGGGGAGAGATGAAGGGGGAGGGGGAGGGAGTGGGATGAATTTTATTTGATTTTGCCCGAGTAGCGGCCTGTTTGGCCTGCTGTTTTTTATTTCCAACTGCCAAAGTATCTTTAACGTGCACAACGTACACATGGACCCTCCGAATTTTTTCGTCCTTATCCAAGAAGACTAGGTACTCAATCTCCCCCCCCCCTCCCCCGGGACACAAAAATATGAGAAAAATCCCAAACTTCCAACATGCCTGCACCGGCCGAGTTTTGAACCCGGTACCCTTGGCATGAGAGGCAAGCACTTTGCCTCTAGACCACCGTGTCCCTTACACTGGACCTTCAGAAGAAGAAAACCCCAGTCAAACAAGAGTTTTGACCTTCAAATTCTTTTCATTCTCTGGAGGCAGGGCAGATTATGAAACTGGATGTTCGCCTGTGTCATGGAATTGTTCATTTTAATTCCCAGATGTTTGGAACTTTCCTACAACTCATGATGAAATCAACGACTTTAATTAACATTCTAGTGCCCAGACATAGACTGGCTGTTCCAAAAATTCCTCAACTTGCAAAATTTATTTAGATGACAAAAAAAGGTTGTTCATGAATTTAGAAAAATGTTCAGATACGGAACATCCAGGACATGTTTCAAAATCTGGAAGACTGAGAAGGTAAAAGGAATCAGGAAATGTACCACATCTCTGCAGGCAAAATTTACCCCCCTAATTTACTTCAGGCTGGGAACCTCTGTTCTATGGGAGCCAGACCACACCCAGGTAATGAATCTGGAAATGCTCCTGTCTTTTTTTTTCCCCCTCATACCTGATTTGATATAGGATTGACTTCCACAGGAATCTGCCTCTCCTTCACTAGCTCCATGAGCTTTGGGTGTTTGGTTAGTGCATATCCGTGGCCAATGCGAGATGTGTTGAGCAACAAGGCATCCAGAATATTGTCATCTACAGATGTACCCTGCCATTCTGTGAGGAGTAAACAATGAATGAAACGATACAGAGCAATAACTCCCAGGGACAGCTGAGCTCTAAAACTTGTGTAGGGAGATTAGGTTGAAACATCAACTGAGCCAGTAACCCTACTGAAAATCCGAAGCGTAGGACTGGCATCAAGTTTGCTAAGAGCAATGATGTTGTTCTTATATAGATCTGCTAGTTCTGACATCATGCTGACGTCGGTTTGACGAAGGGAATCCACCCCTTCAAAAATCCTATACAAATCTACATCAGATTGACACAAGGATGCTGGTTGGGAACTTCCCACCACTCCTTAAGTACTGATCTATTCTCCAAATATCAACGGTTTCACAACAACAATATAAAGATAAAATTTGAAAAAAATATTCTGGATCATATAAAACATTCAAAACTGTGGGTAAACTGGGAAATTTGTGCAGATTGTTATTTATCGCCCACTGAATCTTTCTCATAATTTACACATTAAAAACCATTAATAAAGAATTTACCAACATAAAAATCAATTGTTGGAACTTTGACATGTATAAACATTGAAATTTCTGGTATATGTTTGAGCATTGAAATTTCTGGTATGTAAACACACTGTAACTTTTGGTATTTAGATCTATAAAGATTTACATTTCTGATATTAATAAACACTGAAATTTCTGGTTAATTATAAACAGTGAAACTTCTGATATTTATAAACACTGAATATCTGGCATTTATAAACACTGAAATTTCTGGTGTGGGAAATTTAACAAAGCAGATTCTAGAACAGGTAAAAATACGTACCAGTTTCTCCAGCATGAAAGAAGTAAGGTAGATGGTAGGGCGGATTTTGCTGGGACGGATACAACAATGCGTCGATGTAGTCTAGAAGAGAGTGGTAGAGGGCTTCATCACTGACCAGGTCATAACCCACCATAAAGGTGGGATATTTCTTGTTCAGGTACATGGCTGTCTTCACTTCACCAAATATGACAGATTTACTGGCACTCCTGCCAAAAGTCGGATAAGAGACAGGTAAACATCTTATTGTAAAAAAAAATTAGTGGCAGGAATATTTCATTGTGGTGCAGTTTGGCCACTTTTTTTGTTCAACGCTGCAGCCTGAATAAGTTTCAAAAATCCTAAAATGAACTTTCCTAGGTGTCAACTAATCTAACCCAATTGCTTTTGTACAGAACTATTGTGTTCACTGAAATTTCAGGCAATATTTTAAAAATGTTGTAATGACGGTAATATAATGAACTTTATTTGGCCCCCTTCAATAAGCCGAGTGCATGATGAACTGTATTTGATACACGTTCAGTCTGAAATTATTTAGATGGGGTAAAGCCAAGTGAAAAGCAGTGATTCGGGAGGGAGAGGTGGGGACAAGGAGGAAACAACGCCAATCAAACAAGACTAAGACATTAAGGGTGAATAGAAATCCAATTCTTGTCCCTGGCCCATGAAGTTGTGGATTCTCTACTACATGTAGTTGAAACAAAATAAGAAAGCCCAATCTCATTCATAAAACTGACATTTCAATATTGCATGCACAAAATTTTCACTGCACGATCCCCTGAAACTTCGCCCATTTAAACTTGCCTTAGGAGTCTCAGGGCCCCAATAATTATAATTGCTGCTGCTTTTGTAAAATCTGCGATGTGGTGTTAAGGGTTTGCTGCGAGTGTTGTTGTGTACAACTGACAAGTCTAGATTACCTTAGCACAGGGTCTCCTTATCCACACAATAATTATATTCGCTGCTTTTGTAAAATCTGCAATGTGTTGCTGTGTGTATGTGACAAGATTAGATTACCTTAGTCTGGGGCCCCTTACTGGCATGGGGCCCAACTGGCTGGACAACAGCCCTGATTATGATGAAGCACCTAGGAACTTCTTAACCAGGGCAAAATGTCTTTCATTTACATCATTACTTTTTTCTCCCTATATACATTTATAGTTCTTCCTCTGTTTTTCAAAACATAAACATCGATTCAAGATTTATATAATTTCTAGAAATGTAAACATAGCAAAATAATATAATGACACAAGGAGATGGCAATACACTTACCGACTTCCTGACATTATGACCTTGGCCCCAGTAAAGTCTGGATATTCCTTGACAAATTCATCTGTTACGTTCTTGATCAGCAAGAGTCCGTACTCGGCATCATGTCGGGTGCCATCCAGATCAAACAACTGCCAGCAGAAAAATCAATCTTCCGTTTTCACTTTCGATAAGCTGTAACTCAGCACTAATACTAATGAAAACAAAAATTTTGTTTAATCAAACATTTTAACTTTCAAATACATAGCAAATTCCCATGGTACAGCACCAAATACAATGTACATGAATTTTGAGACCTACTATATTTCTAAGTTTACAGAGTATCTGCTTTGTCCTAGTGAAAGAACTCCTAAGGGGTCTTGGTAGCAGACTAATTCTGTTGCCCAAAGAAAAAACGACATACTGACAGTATGACATTTGTCTACATCACTGTCTGTGTGAACGTGTCTCACACATAATTCTTTCATGTCAAAGGCAGATAGATGTATCTGTCACCAAAATAGTTTCTAGTGTGGCAAACCAACATAAATGACTGTTTAAGAGACAATAAAGTAGAAGAAGGCCATGGTGTTAGTTACAACTTTTTCCTTTGGGCAGCAGAATTCCTCCTGCCTCCTCTCCCCTCTTACTTACCCCACCCAAAGCACATCTCAGTTCGATGTACTGCACATTGTCTGCATAAAATGCTTCCAGGGCTGTCCTGTAATAGTCTCTGAAAACTGGAGTGTAGAAAAGCAACCCACCGATCTGTTGGAACAAAACTATCAAAAGTCAGTACAGTACACCTAGAATCCAACGAACTTGGACTCAAAGAACACCTTGCATTCAACGAACAGAGAAAAATCCCTGTTTTTTTTCCTTTACTGACTTTATTAAATATCTTTTATCGAACGAACTAATCTCAGACCCACCCTCGGTTCCAACGAGCCAGAAGTGTAGGCAAGCTCACAATAAATTGCTTGTCTACCTAGAAATCTAGTTGAAATTCGAAATTCAAAAAGTCTGCTGTCGGCTGACAAGAAATAAATAAGTGTACTGTAGGCTATATTATGCCATGTAATAGGGGTAGGGCAAGGTGTGGACACCACAGGGAGAAAATTATGAACAGAGAGGGGAGGGGGAAGGGGTGGCAGCCGACGCGTGGGAGAACATGATACGGGATCAAAGAGACAAAGCCGCCGAACTTGAATAGTGGGTGGGAAGGGTAAAGAGTGGTTGTAGGCCTATAGATAAGCAATGAGGGGCAGAGGGAAGGTTGTGGATAGAGGGTGGATTGGCTTGTGCAGAGTTGGCTCCAACGAACCTTGCATCCAACGAACTTTTAAAAATGACCGAACTGGTTCGTTGAGTCCGAGTTCTACTGTATTTTAGTACTATGACTCATGTAAACACTGACTGATCACCCTAATATTCTGGATATGTCCCCTAAACACATGACACATCACTTTAAGGGTGTTTCACAAAGAAGCAATGAAAACATAATAAGTTTTAATAAGATTCAATTACCTCAACATATTGGATATAAGATCCCTACACATATGATACATCACTGTCAGGGTGTTTCACAAAGAATCAAAGAAAACCTAAAGATAAAGGTCAATATTTTCCAGGCCCCCACACATTTAAATTTGTTCACAGAGGCTGATCACGTAAAAGATATGAAACAAATCTAGGCTGCTTTATAATCTGAAATGTGTTCATGATTTTCCATTTCATCAAGATTTAGTCAATGCTCTAACAGACTACTTGTAGTCAGTAGGCCTGTGGTCTCAGGTACACATCACCCAAATCTAGTGAAGTATGCATTACAGAAAGATTGCAAAAAAAAAGATCAAATGTGGACAGAGTGAAATAAAATACATCTAGCAGGGACATAAGTGGCCTTTTGGTAAAAAAGCAGGACAATCGCAACTGAAAATTTCCCATACAAGTGATTGTTGCCCAATATGCCTGCAGTAAACCAGATCATAACTGGAACCAAGATACCTGGGGGAAATAATTTAAAAGAAGACAAAAATTGGTAAACTTATCTCCCTGCATATAGACAACCTGATCACAATGTATTTTATAGATATTTTTACATCTGATATGGAATGAGACATTCATCTGGTTTCCACCAAAGAAACAACAGTGCAAATGTTAGAGTAGGCTGATCTCGAGACTGTCACTTTATAATGTAAGACAGTCATAAAGAATAAAACAGTGAAAACAAAAGTCTATCACGATGATTAATAATGTTTTTTAATATCACCACACCAACAAAAAATATGTAAAAATTAGATACCTTACACTTTGGTACCATAGACCACTGAGCAAAAGCAGCAGCTAATATAGATTGAAATTCAACACTTTTCCTTCAAGTTTTACACTTCCATAACAGGTCAGCCCCATGGGAGTCACAAAATTACGACTAAGAACTCACCTGACCGAAGTACCGGCCAAATCTGACCCATGCCATTGCATTGTTTGCATAGTCCTCTACAGGGTCAGTGATCAGCATGCTCAAATTTCTCTTCAACCTGGATAAAAAAATCAGGTACAAGTGTCAGTGACCCAAGTATCAGGTATGAGTTCTGAGGACTTAGAAATTAAATGTTCAAACAGTCCATGTGACCAAGGACGGCATTTGGAGCTGCAGGGTCCAATAATTATCATTGCTATTCTCTATAAAACCTGAAAAGTGATGTTTTGCACATCTTTGGCCCAGTTATGGAGCCGCATAAGTGCACAGTACCTAATTATACAGGAGAGGTAAAATAATCTTTACTAAAAGTACGTTCCTTATCTTAAATACATTTTAAGCCATATTATAACTAAGTATTTGAAATACTGAAGTCCCTGTAAATCACTAGAAAAAAGAAAATTCCTTCAGACAGTCCATAGAATATTCAGCAAATATGAGTTGTTATCTGCCAGTGTGAGAATACACTCGTGCAGTTTCATGACAGAACTAGTGACATGTTACTATGTGTTACTGACTTGTATTAATTGATGAGACTAGACTACTAGACTACCCAAGTACGGGGTCCCCTTAGACATAAGGCCCAATTGGGAGCACTTGGTCCAATTGGTTTACAGCCAGCCCTGCCTGTGACCTGTTTTCATAATGTTCCCAGGCAGCAGCTCTATGAAACCGACGGGGTAGGGTTGACGTCTAGTTTGCACAAGAAAGGAATGACTCATTCCCACGTAGATCTACTGGTTAAAACATCACGCCAATGCCAGCTTGATGTAGGGAACCTACCCCTATGGGAATCCTATCAAACATACAGAAATCTACATTGGATTGACATAAGATTGCTGGCTGGGCTGCTGCTCTTCACACCAGTAGGGGCTGGCAATGAAAATGATGCCTGTGATGATAATGATGACGCTGTCTGGACATGAAAACAAAACTGCAACACTCACTCAAGATCAAACTCAGTCACACTTGTAGCAGCTGCCCGCTCAGTTTTGACAGATTTCCATGTACACTCTGAAATTTAAGAAATGAAATAACCTTAATTTTCAATTATCAAAGATCAGCCTGGCAAAAAGAAAACAACAAACGGTTAATTAAACTTTTCCCACATTTGCTAGCAAAGTCACAGATCAATTCACGGGTGCCAGCCCCCTTGGCTAATTATCAATTTTTCTTGTGAAAATATTAAGACCATGATACAGACAAAGGGTAAGTATTACTGTGAATCTTTTATATCACCTGCGAAAATCAAGCGCATATTTAATACAGAAACCTATTTTTCATATTAAAAGACCCTAAAAGAGTCTTGAATGATTCATGAGAATATACATAAGTATTCTATTATAAAGCAGTACCATAATTTAATATGATATTATGGTAATTGTGTATGTGGGCATTTTCATCATGAAATTAAGAGCACCTGTTAAAAGCACACTGCAACCTGATAGCATTTGAATAAAAACCATGCATTTGTATCCAGGTCATATATCTCTCCACAAGACGCCTATCTCAAAGTCACACCTGTTGCACCTATAATTTTTTATTACTTTGGGAAATATTTCCCACTAAATTATGTTTTATGTTGAATTAATAACTTTCATTCAGACACAGACAATCTATGGCCTGCCAAGCAATTTTTGGCCAGCCCATGAGGTTGATGGAAAATTACTTTACACATCAGTCACTGAGCTATAAAAATATAAATACAACATATACAAGCACTCCTCCCTCCCCTCCAAACCCCATTAAACCATCTGTAAGTGACTGATTTATAATTTATTTATCATCTCTCTCTCTCCTCTCTTTACCTCTGTCTCTCCCATTTTACCCTCCTCCCCGTCTATCCCTTTCACTCGCAAATTCAGTTGTCACTCTATTGTGCTTTCTGTCTCTTCCCCTGGTAATGGATTATGTTTGTCTAGGATATTATGTTGTCACAGTCACACTGTCTTGTTTACATCCAACTACTTACCTGGATTGTGGGGCGGGGTCTGGTAGACACCAAAGAAGATGTAGTGATCCTTGTCCAGACACATATATACATGATCTCTGTAGGTGGCGTTCTTGATAACCCAATCTAGACTGGTAACGGATGTGTCATGCAGGTGAAGGGCTGCCCCTGTAAAAAGAAAAAAAAATATTAAATGATAAAAAAAAGAACTTGGCCATTTTGATTTCCAGGGGGCCAACATTGAAGAAAAGGGCGACAAGGGCGTGAAAATGCATAGGGAGGGGGGGGGGGGCGCAAAAATACGAATGGAGGATTATTTGGGGGCAAATACAGAGCATTGACTTGTTCAGCAATGCGCACAGATGAGCTCTATGAGCAGAAAAAGCCATAATTTTTTTTGTTGTGCATTTGATAAAGAACATTTTCTGTTTTGAAATGAATAATCATTGTCATTAATAAGGCTTTAGAAGTTTAACATCACAATCTGTGTGTATCTGTCTTCTTGTGAAATGTGTCCACTAGGTTTAAGTAGGGATTGGGGGGACGGGCAAGGGCAGAAGGGGGTATGAAAGTAAATCTAGAGCGAAAGGGGGCGATTGTCTGAAAAAGGCTGAGAACCATTGTCTAAATACAAATACCAACATTACTAACCCACCTTTTGGCATTTGCTGAAACAGTTTGTAGAGTGTCGTGTTTTCAATATGTGGCTTGGCCTTGAAAAAGCTCAGAGATGGATAGTATAAGGTGCGATTGAGTCGACTACCTTCCATCTGTCGGGTCTTTTCCTGGAAAAGGTAAAAGCAAGTCAGATCAAGTTGAGGCTCCCAGCATTGTTCTGGATAAACCTCCCTCTGCCCTCCATCCCTCTCCTTGTACATCTCTCTTTCTCTCCTTTTTCTATCTCTCCTCCTCTTCCCACCTCTCTCTTTTTTCCAAACAGAGTCTTCTCCTTGCCCATTCTCTCTCTTTCTTTCAAGTACAGACTTCTATGCGCCTTATCTCTCTTTCTTTCAAATACAGTCTTCCATGCGCATTATTGCGCTGCGCATGCTGTTCCTGTTAGGGGAAAAAAACACATCGAATTGAACGCTCTTGAACAGCAGTCAAAATTACAAAAATGGTAATGCCGCTAAAAGACACCATGTGAGGATGAAATAAATATTTAAAAAATAGACACCTCAGTTCAGATAATTATTGATGGTTACATTCTGGGTAACAAATGCAACCTGCATTAAAATGTTGAAGCTAACACTGTTTGTAGTTTAGTTAGTAACTGGTGCCAAGCATTGGCAAGTCCTGATATAATAATTATAGTATTGATGATCAGAAAGATTGATGTCTTTCCATGAAAGCAGTTGGGGGTAATGTCAAATGCATTACTTGGAATAGTTTTGTGACTCTAAGATTTTGTTTATTTACTTATTTATTTATTTATTATTTATTTATTCATTTATCATTTATTTATTGTTAATTTATCTGCTTATTTAATTCTTAAGACAGAACTCCCGCCACAACACTTGCGGGTCATCATGATCTGAATTGTAAATAGGTCTGTGGCAAGATTTAAATAGGCCAAAAATGATTATTATGTCCTAGCCTGGGTAACTGCTTGGTGAAAGTGTCACTGACAATCTTCTCTTCAGGTCTCAGAGACAGTTTGCTTAAATTAAAACTGAAGACACTGACCTAGATAGTGACCTGTGCCTTTATTTCCTAGCCAAAGCGCCTACCTTGGTGAGAAAATTGCTGACAATCTTTTCACCAGACCTAATAAGACAGTGACCTAGATATTTGGCATGATCTATGCCTTTATTTCCAGGCCTGCATTTCTGTTTTGATGAAAATGTCACTGACAAGTTTCTCTTTAGGTCTCAGAACCAGTCTGCCTAAGTTAAAACTGAAAACATTGACCTAGATACTGACCTCTACCTTTATTTCCTGCCTGGGTTAAGATCTTACCTTGGTAAAAATGTTGCTGACAATCTCCTCATCATGTGTCAGAACCAGTTTGCTCAATTTAAAGCTGAAGACACTGACCTAGATAGTGACTTGTGCCCTTATTTCCTGCCTAGGCTAACATCCTACCTTGGTGAAAATGTCGCTGACAACCTTCTCATCAGGCCTTAGAACCAGCTTGCCCCCAATCCTCATAGAGGTATCTTGGTCCAGCAGCTTGGAGCGTTCCTGCATGTATCGTGAGTAGGGAATGGGTGCTCCCCTTGTCATGGCAGTCAGAAGAACTGCACATGTTGCCACAAGCACCTTGATCAACATTGTCCTGAGAGGGGAAGAAATAATAAGAGAGAAATCAGACATTGGCCCATTCAGAGAGACAGGGATTGGGGGGACGGGCCCCAATAAAGAGAGAGACAGAGACAGAGAACGAAAGACAGAAGAAAGAGAGGCAGGGAGACACAGGAGGTGAGAAGGAAGTTGGGAGAGAGAAAAGAGAGAGAGAGAGATGGAAAAGAAAGAGAAAGAAAAGGATAAATAAAGAGCGAGGGAGACGTGAAGCGAGTTGGGAGAGAGGGGGAGGCTGGGAGAAAAGGGGGGGGGGGATTAGGAGAAGGAGAGAGAAAGAGATGAAAGCAAGAGAGACAGAGAGGAGGGGGGAGGCTGGGATAGACAAGAAGGGAAGGATGACTGGAGAGAGCGGGAGAGGGAGAGAGAGACCGAGAAGAAGGGGGAGAGGGGGAGAGAGAGAGAGAGAATTCCACCGCTGAAACTTCAACCACAAACCAAACATTCACAGTCTAGTATTGGTGGCATCAAGGTTTTACAAGTGTTTACAGGTCGCCAATGTCAGGAATGTAATCCCATGAAATTTTCCAACATTTACACAGTCTCGTAAAAACCGTCTGCAGATCAGTATGAAAATACCGCATATTTTTTTTCTTTTTTAAATCACGTGGAAGACAAAGCAGTGGAGTTGCCTTCCTGCCCCGCCTTAAAAAAAAAAAAAATTAAGTAATAGCAAGCGGTAAACAGCACTAACGGGCATAATAAACTTCATGCGACATCAAAAGTGGAATTGGGCTGAACATGTGGGGAGGATGAATGATGACAGGTGGATAAAACGCTGCACCGAATGGCAACCAAGGACTGGGAGAAGAACAAAAGAACGACCAGGAAGAAGATGGCAAGACGACATGAAACAGGGAAGTAATATCAAACAGAAAAGAATGGAAATCACTATCGGAGAGCTACATCCTGGGGTGGATGAACAATGCCTAGGTGAACGGTGAAAGGTGAAATAAATATAGCCGTAACAACCTGCTTTTTACACATGCCGCGGTGGGCCATCACTTAGATTGCGACTTCCAAAATGCTGTATGCATAGAAACAGGAAGAACTTTCTGTGGTTGTGTGGTGCTAGTCAAACTGGGAAGTAAATAAATGCATTGAATGCCACTGAAGTCCTGGAAACGATCACATCATCTGTTTAGCGGCGTGAATTGACTGTAAAAGTTTGCAAATATAATGTGTCAGTTTAATCTATCTGGTGTGACAAATCGTCCCCTAAGAATGACAGGATCCTATCTCTATTGTTTGGCTGAACTAAACACGCGGCTTCCACAGACCTACTCCGTTGTGCGTCAAAGTACCGAGCCGATTTGGTGTGTAATTAGTAAGTATTACTAAAAAAAAAAAAAAAAGCCCCGCATGTTTAATAGCTATCAGCAAATGAAACTTGAATCACCAATTTCTCAAAAGTTGATGGAAGGGAGTTAGAACCTTGTCGTTCTAAGGAGAAGAAATCATGACGACAGACAGGGGACTCAGAATGATACGGGTTGCTTACTTGCCAATTTTCATCACTGGGTCAAAACTTCAGATCAAGTACTCGACATTATTTTGTTGACCTGAACAGATTGCACTCTACTTAAACATCCTAACAGCCCAGACATGGTGGCTTCGGTTGGTTCCGTTTTCGGTTGTTGTTTTTTTTCTTTTTTGCCGAAAGACACCAAATAGCCAAAATCGAGCGTACCCAGCCAGCAACCCGACGCACTGGATTAAAAACGTCGCACATAAGATTAAGAATGGCATCGTTCCTTTGTAGATTCGCTGGTTAAGACGCCTCCCCGGCGTCAGTTTCATGTAGAGAACCCGCCCCAACGGTAATCGTGCCAACCTTAAGGAAATCCTATATAATTCTACGTCGAACTGGTATGGAGGTGCTGGCTGGGTACGTAGTTAATGGATGGCGCCTTAAACACCCTAGCCCTCCCCCCCCCCCAAAAAATTGTCGTAGGGCAAAGGTAGGAGACTGCCTACTATGGTGCGGAACTTGTACACCACAGATCTTCATTTTATTGCCTTTCAGAAAATATGTACATGTGTAGTTTTGATATGTTTCCTCCTATAATGACATCAGAATGAATATTTTTAAAACGAGCCTCCAATTTTCCCTGTGTAAAATGGAATGCACAAACTCTGAAAAGGCTGCGTAAAATGAAATGAAAACTTGACGTTGCGAAAGGGTTAATGTGGCCACATATAAATAACTATTGAAAAATAGTTTATAATATGTGACAGTGCCCAGCCCATAACACAGAGGGGAAAATGTTTTGTATTCATTCACATTCACTTACTCATTCTTGAGATATAATAAATATTCGATACGATGGTTTGGGTGGAGAAACCTTTCAGTATTTTTGATGACGCAACCGAGAACAATGGACGGGTGCAGAAACCTTATGCACCCGCCGCTGCCACTGTCGTCGGGGCCATTAAGCCACATTAATTTTGCTACTATTGCGGTTATTGCAAAGCACGTAAGTAATCCGACAAAGATTTGTATACAATTTCAGAAGGGTTCGTAGGATTACCTAATGGGCAGATCATTAAACTCACGGGGACCAACGGTCGCACTCAGCGGATCTTCATGGAAACGACGTCATTCCTATGAGCAAACAACATCAATCCTACCTATGCGGAATTTCTGTAGGCTTGATAACTGCTATAAGTGGTGGTCTGACAACCAAAAACTTCCTGGACTGGTGGGGCTTGACCTGAATTACTGTACACAAACATGGGCGACGACAATGCTAACACACTTTGGAGGAATGACAGTTCTTTTCACTGTATCGCGAGGTTATAGTACTGGCTCTTTCTCAACCTGTATGAAGGGTATCGTCGATAAAATCGTAAATTAGAATCCGGGTAAGATAAACAAACCCACACAAGATAAAACAGCTTGATTTGTGGACAATAGTCAGGCCAGAAGAGAAAGGTGGGAGTAGGTGGACCAATTGGCATCGGCCTACGATTTTGAGCCCCCCCCCCCCTTCCCCGTACAGGCAAGGGAGGGGGGGGTGCTTTGGTAAAGAATTTTGATATAATTATAGAGAGAGTCAAGGGGGAGCTTTCAGCACAAAGTATTCATATTTCAAAGCAGATCATAGAGGAAATGTAGATATACATATAAAATAATGTCATCTTGGCACCAAATTTATTGAAAAATACTTTGTCAGCGGTTTGGCCTGGGTCTATGACCAGCTTTGCCCGGGCCAGGCTATAGTTGATGGCACGTGTAAATAACATCGTTGTCAATGCCGTTCTGCATAATTATACAATGAGACACTCTCGTTCCTGTTCAACACAGAATACGAAACTTTGCGCAAGATGGCAGAACCATTATAACGAACTATAATGAGAAAACAAAGAACTCTAACATTGGGCTTACCTCAAAAATACCTGACACTGTCTAAACTTGATACGACGTGCCTCTGCCACTGCCGAGCAACACTACACTATGTACATTGATCTAATTATATTATCTATGTCACTGAATCGAATTGGTGGCCTACAAACACTGACGTAGCTGCACCGCCGATCGGGATTTCCCGTGCTGCCAAACACCTTCCTGCTGTGCTGTGGCCACCTCCAAGCTGATCTGCCGACAAGCTCTGCTGACTGATTAAAAGAAAAAAAATTAATAGACTATGAAGAAAAGAGAACCATAAAATTCGTCGGTAATAGGAAGGATTCCCATTTCGACCCACGTACGTCATGTGACTTTATTTGGTGCACTAAGCTCTCTTATCTGTTAAAAACTTAATTACTTCAGTGTGGGTGGCAGGATAATTTGACTTTTCTATCTACTCAGTGCAAGAACTGATTATCCTTGTACAAATGGCGATAATCACTTTTTTTTGCCCGAACTTCTGTTAGGACGATATGTGTATGTGTGTTTGGGGGTGGGAGGTAGTCACCATTCTGACCTGAATAAGTGAAAATTTCCAATGGTATTGCCTGTTATCTTATACTTGGCTGCGTGTGTTATTTCTAGTAAGATGATTTTTTGTTGTTGTTATTGCATTTTTAAGCCAGAAAAACACATTACACCATTTTCCCGAGGAATGTGAAGAGGGGAACTGATGCTTATTATAAAGAATTATATGTGGTAATTCATTTCGTGAATTTTTCAGCCCTGAAAATGTTCATATTGCTAGCTAAGGCACCCGAGGGTGCCTGGGAATAAACCTGCCTCTAACATGTTTCTGTCATTTTAATAGTGAAAAAAGAATGACTCGTGTCTCTGAACAAAACAAACAAACCAGAGATATTTTGTGTGAAACAAGTGGCATATGCTGCAACATGACATCATATTATAATTACAAGCAAGAGAAAGCAATCATGACTTTAGTTCTTGTTTGTTCTATCTCCATTTTCTGAAAAACTGGGGGTCTTTTAGAATGTAGAAGAGATATAACAAATTAACACTTTGACATTTGTTTAAATTGCTTTGTGGCACTTATCAAGCTGCTTCACAGTTTTGATTCATTCTAACTCAAAGCAGCAAAGTTCAACGTCTAATTTCTCAGTTGTGCAAAAAGTGTAGTTGGAACAACCAAGGTTGTGAAATCATATTATAGTTTCTATTCAGCATTTCAAGGTCCTTGATCATATTTGACTGAAATCCATAATCCTTTATAATCGTGAATGAAGGCTGCAGGGACAAAAACTATATACATGTAATTTTTAAAAAAGTGCTTTTCATCATTTCCTCCTTGTGCACAAAACTGGTTCACCAGCTGTGTCTTTGTGAAACCTATGTTTGAAAAAGAGCTGCATTCACAAAATGTGAGAAAATCACTCACCTTTTCAGTTGCAAATTAAAGGAAAGCAGAGGATATTCAAACTTTAAAAACTAATTTCTCAGTTTAGGTTCTTATGGCCATGGTCATTGTTTACCACTGCGATCTTAAGTTATTCTAGCTGAACTGTCACTATCACTGAGAACAAACACCGTGAGTTCACACGCTGCTCATACAATGGCATTTCAAACACTGGTACATGTAGTTTTATTGCTTTTTGGCACCAAACTGATACACTTCACTGTACTTATGCTGATTTTTTAAGAAAAGAAAACATTTTTATAGTTAGACTTTTCTAACTAGGATGGTCAACATGATATTATGGATATGATGTCCACCCTCGTAATGTTATCTGTTACACACAAATGTGATATCATTTACCACTTCAGAATGGACAATTTTATTTCCACATTTGTGCAAATGAGTAATGCCAGTGACTTGAAACATTTTGTCCTGCTGTTGCATTTCTGTTTTCTCATGAAAGATTGTGCTTTTCCTTTTCCTTTCAGTTGCTAACCAATTGTTAGAAATTATCACACAATCTGGCAAATCCCAGCCAGCATCACTACGTCAGTCTGATGTAGATTTCTATATAGGATTGGTAGGATTACCATAGTGGCGTGTTCCCTGCATCAAACCGATGAGGGCGTGATGTCGTAACCAGCGGATCTACGTAAGAACATTGTCATTCCTATGTGCAACTTGACATCAGTCTTACATTGTTGGATTTCTGCAGGGTTGCTAGCTGGGATCCGATCTGCTTTAGGCAGGTGGGTTGTTTTTTTTGGGGGGTGTGGGGGGGCGCGCCTTTGTGCCGTTTTAGCATAGAAAAGCTAAATCAGAGATGAGACAGGCCCCTAAAAGGTCACTGCCAAGTGAGTGTCTCAGCATGCAGAATACACCCCATGAAATTAGTTCGGTTTAGACCCCGACCCAAGCAGGTTCAAACCTGGGACTTCTCACACCTTTGTCAAGTGCTCTAATCACTCCAACCTACATCAATTCAGCATAGGTTTGTACTGAACTTACGCAGGATTGGCAGGATTACCGCAGGGGCCCATTTCCTGCATCAAATCGACACCTGAACCATGTCATAACCAATGGATTTATGTAGGAATGATGTTATTCCTATGAGCTAACTATAAACATCAATCCTATGCATTGGATTTCCATAGGGCTGCTGGCTGAGACTAAGCCACTGCACTGGTGAATTGAAAAAATGTATTTTGCTGGCAAATCAGAGTCAGCTCATGATATCCAGCAAATCAGCTCTGATAGAAATCTGCAAATAACTGACATTTGTTCAGAACCAAAGCATTATGGCCAAAAAGAACAGCCAGGCTAGCTATATTGCTTTGTTAGAAAGGTATGATGAGGATGAGTCTAAAAATGGCTCAGCTTTGCATCTACTTCTATCTCACATATCCCTCAAAACAATACAAATAGTCATGTAAAGAATAAAACAACCTCATTCATACATGTAAACAAAATGTGAAAAAAATAAAGGACCGGAGTAGTATCATCTGGTAAACACTTAAATATCAGAGAATATTTTGCAATGTTAACCTACCATAAATTTACGCTTTACTGACATCATTTACTTATGTGTAAAGATTCACCACGGATGTGAAACATCTTTTCATCACTTGCAATGCCACTATCAATAGTATCATGCTATGGTAAATGCTAAATCCCTTTAGAAAGAAAAAGTAAAAATGCTTGGAGAGGGATTGTCCTCAGTATATGAAAAGGGTTCAGGAGAGACAGAGGAGGAGAGATGGAGGTTGGGAGAGAGAAAAGGAGAATAAAAGAGGGGGAGATACAAAGGAAGAGTTTGGGTAGGTGTAAAGTACACTTTTCAATAATATTTAATGAATTTTAAAAAACTTGGTCATAGGCCTATTTACTGTTTTCAGCAAAGTAAGTAGTGGTCTGTAACAAAAATCAAATATGACACCCACTCAACAATCCTAAGATGATCCGGCACATTGGATTGTCGTTACATTTGCATGTAGGAATGACATCGTTTCTACTTAAATCTGCTGCTTACAACATCATGCTGATGTGGATTTGATATAATAATTAAGGAATCTGTCCCTATGGTAATCCTGGATCCTGCTAATTACTGAGAGATCTACGTCGGGCTGGTGCGGGGTTGCTGGCTAGGATAATGTTTCTCGTGAAATTGTCAAATATTTTAAGAATATTAGGGCCTTCACTTCAGCCTTTCACTGTCAAAAATTGACAAAACCATGCGCACACACTATGTGGGTGGCCTCAGACTAGTTAAATATATTGTGTCTGCTGAGCAATATTGAAGGCAGCACTCTCCGATGTTTCTGTGTGGCTTCAATATTGCTTTGCAGACAGTGCTAGTGGATAGACGTACGTCATTCCATACATTCTAATCATTGGATTAGACGTCAAACGTCAGTGGATAGACGTCGAACCATACATTCTAATCACTGTCTTCGAACAGAGAACTTGTTGTACTGCCTCGTTTACCTTGAAACACCGCACATCTGCTCCGGAGATTTTATATATCTTGACGTCTATCAATTATTCATCTGGACACGGTCATGCTGCCAACAATGTCCACGAAACAGTAAACATAAAACTGTTCTAAGATGTAAACAAAGCCTGGAAGAGATCATCTAGGGGAGGTGACTCTATTTTATCCATCTGTCGATTTAAAAGATCAGAGTTACTTGTCTACTTTTCGAGTTTTGAATTGATGTAAAAAAATTTTTGCTCTTTTGTAATGTACAGTGTAGCCTCTGAGAAGTTAATTCAAAATAGTGACAACAGTAAAACACAATCTCAATAGCCAACTTTGATTCCACTTTCATCTCTTCCTAGTTAAATAATAATACTGTACAATCGGCAGGATGTGGAAAGCATTATTCATCGACCAAATTTTTAATATCCTCTGTGACAAATAATTATCATTCAGCCTGTAATATAAACTATCACGAAACGCCTGCTCAAAATTTTACAATGTAAGGGGTATTAGTAATGTTTCATTAATTGCCCCGCTGTCTTATAATGATGCGACAAAAGTCTGTCATTTTTGCCACGGTCTGTGAATCTGGTGTTAGCCCCAAGCTGTCTGAATTAGAACGTATTTGGCATAATAATTTATTTTTCAAGGAAAGACATTGGCCTACGCAGCCACATTATTGTATGCTTTCTCGGGACCGAGCGTGTGAACATTATAATTTGTTACTGGCATTCATCGTAGGTAATAAATTACGCCCCACAACATTGTGTACTGTAAATGATTAATTAAATGAGCAAAAAAGTATATTTAAGCATGGATGGATGGGTGAGTGGATGGATGGATGGATGGATGAATATGGAGTGATAACTGGAGTAATCACCGAACTACATGAACTAAAACATCAATCTTTACAATATATTGCCTTGTGTGATCTGTACATTTCCTTATTTATCTTAAAATGTTAAAATGTTATGCATTAGCCAACACTTACATGGTCGCACAGCAGACTGTGACCTGATTAACACTGCAGCATCCGGCATCTGGGGTCGGAGATCACAGGATGTAGGCCTATAGCTAGTAGCTCAAATCCTCGGGGCAATGAATCACAAAAACTCTTGCCCTGTCTGTCTGTCTGTCTGTCCATCTATCTAGCCTATCTATCTATCTATCTATCTGTCTGTCTGTCTGTCTGTCTGTCTCTCTCTCTCTCTATCTATCTATCTATCTATCTATCTATCTATCTATCTATCTATCGATCTATCTGTTTGCCTGTCTCTCTCTCACTCTCTCTATCTCTATCTATCTATCTATCTATCTATCGATCTATCTATCTATCTATCTATCTATCTATCTATCTATCTATCTATCTATCTATCTATCTATCTATCTCTCTGCCTGACTGACTGACTGTCTGTCTGTCCATCTGTCGGCAACAAAACAACGTATAAATACACCTATATTATGCCATTACTCCTTGCAAGTATATACATGTATATCATGCATTACAAGTTAAATTTAAGTACTTGAGTTCCTTCCTGAGTGAATTATTTTTCCTCACTTATATAGTACTACTTGTAGGCTAAATCACAAAGTGGCGGTGTCAATTTACGACACTGTTTTATAAGTATGCAATTACTTGACCTTCTCTCTATCTTTCTTAATTACTCTCTCTCTCTCTCTCTCTCTCTCTCTCTCTCTCTCTCTCTCTCTCTCTCTCTCTCTCTCTCTCTCTCTCTCTCTCTGTCTCTCTCTCTCTGTGTCACTCTCACTCTCTTTCTCTCTCTCTCTCTCATCCTTTCTTTCTTTCTTTCTTTTTTTAGACTTTCATTTTTTCTTTCTATCTCTCTTTCTTCTTTCTTTCTCTCTCTCTTTTCTTTCTTTCTTTCCTTTTTCTCTTTCTTTCTTTCTTTCTTTTTTTTTCCTTTTACTTACTTACTTTGTTTCATTTTATTTTATTGACGATGTTCTGCAGTTCCTCTCTCTATGTATTTCGAGAAACTGTTAATATGACCGAGTGGCCATTGTCATCCTGAAAGGTATTCTGGCCAGGTCCACAGATCAGAGGCTGACAACATTTTTGTTTTCCTATCAAGATTAATCGATATAAATTATGAGGAAGTTCCCGACACTGTCCCAGTCAGTAGCCCTAAGGAAGTCCGACGCAAAGGATTGATGTCAAGTTAGCACGTAGGAATAGCATCTTTCCTACGTAGATCTTCTGGTTATGACATCGTGTCGACGTCGGTTTAACGTAGGAAATTTGCTCTACGGTAACTACCGACACCATGGAAATCTTATACTTATACAAATCTACGTCGGACTGATAAGATCTACAACTTGATTTTAAAAGTTTTATACTCATTTACAAAACTTTTTTTTCAGATCCATACAAACCAACTTTTGGGAACTTCACCAAAGTGATAAAATTATATAATGAAAGCACTTAATTCTATTGTTAAACGTAAAAAGCTCTTAGTATGAAACATATATAAAGAACGTGAAGGGCGCAAAGTGGCCGTTATCGTTTTCAAACTCAAACCCAAACTCAGAACACGGAGATGCTGGCTGGGCACGGCGCATTGCCGGAAACACAATCCTAGCCTTAACCGTAACCCTAATCCAGACTGTAACTATAAATGTGATATAGCAAAATCTAATGTCAACACCAATGCCACCGCCCTTCTTGGAAGCTGTTGTAGATGAATGAGGTGACCAACAAATTGAATAGTCTGATGTTTTCCGGCCTTATAATTTAATCTATTGTGGCCTGGATAGAAATTTTGAGGCTTATCCTAGCTAGTAATCCAATGGATAGTCGCCACGTAGAGTTGACGTCAAATTTGCACATAGGAATGACATCGCTCCTACGTAGGTCAGCTGGTTACGACATCGTGCTGACGTTGGTTTGATGTAAGGAATCTGCCCCAACGGTAATCCTACCAATCGTACGGAAATCTACGTCTGACTGGCGTAGCTATGTTGGCCGGAATCCTTTTCAGTTTCAGCAAAGTGTAGTCAGTAACTGGTGCCAAGCACCAGCAGATCCTGAAATATTACTGACTGGTCAAATATAGCCCACAATAATTTCTAATGAACCAGTCAAAATTAATAGTCCACTGAAATGTTACCTTATGTTTCAGAATATTAACGCTTTATCATGGACATTCCTCCTTTTATATATTTTACACAATCTTCCTTTTTTTCTGTGCGGATATTTCATTGAAGTCCACTCAAAATGACATCCCGTACTTCTTTGACACCACAGTCTTATTTCTATCTAAGGCTGGTGATACACTGGGTCAAGAGTTTTTTTGCGTATGTTTTGATTCAGTGCGCGAGGTCTGTCTTTCCGCCCAACTGACTCAAGACAGTTTTGACGCGTCCGATCTGGTGAGACAGACTACTTTCAGCCTCTCAAGTGCACGACGTTCCGTTTTAACTCCATTGTCCACATCTTAAGCTAGACACGCACTTGAGTCTTTGTTTGCTTTGCAGTCGCGTAACAATTCTGTTGTTGATGTTGTTGTTGTTGTTTTTAACCCTTTCAATACGGAAACTGCATTACTATGAACTCTTTACTGCTCCACCAGTTTCAGGTTTTGGTTCTTCATGACTATAGCCTTTAAATACAGATTAACATACAAAAATTTAGATTCATATTTACCATTGAAAATAACTGAAATAAGTGGATCTCAGAATAAACTGGATTTGAGAAAATGTAGCTTTCACAGTACCAGTAGACAAAGGGTTAAATTTAGACCTGTATTTCTCAAGGCGGGGAGTGGCAATACTTTGGTTGGGATGACTTCAGAATGGAGCGTAGGGATATTTCACAGAAACCTTAATTTCAAGTGCGCTAAGGACAAGGCTCCCACTATTATAAGAAACAAGTGAATCGAACTTGAAATACAGTTTCAATTAACACCTCTTTTGTGTACTAGCTGAGGTCCCCGGCCCTGCCCGGGATAAATCGGTTTGAATATTGGTTTCAGTTCTGGGTGGTTATTATGGACCTGCTTCCTCTGGCCTGTTCCTATTTGTTTATTTTATTTTTGTTTGTTTGTTTTTAAATAAGTCTTACTGCTCTGCCTTTGTGAGTTGACACCCTGCGCATCCCGTACAACAGCATGATTTGCGCACGGGTAAGTGTGTTTGATAGTGAACACATCGCAGGAAGTGATAACGAAACCTTAAAATGGCGAACCATGACTCGAAATAGATCTAAATGATGGCGAAACAATAAATTTCCAATTAAAAAAACTACACCGATTTGAGACTTCTATTAAAAACTGTGCACCCTTACATCCATTCTGATGCACCATACAAAATTTGAAGTCTGAGTGTTGAGTGGTTCAGAAGCCTTTTGCAATGAAAAATCTCAGGTCCACAAATATATATAGTATAGATATAAATATTAAATTTTGTTTAATCTATTTGTATTAATACTGTAAACTAACTTTATGTGATCAAGGTGGGACCTAATTTTTGTGGAAAAATGAAAAGGGGGTGGGATAAAAAAAAAATAAAGGTTGAGAAACACTGATTTAGACGGATGAATGGAAATGGGCACACATGCGAGTCACAGGCACATTACAGAGTGATAAATGGAAATGGGCACACATGCGAGTCACAGGCACATTACAGAGTGATAAATGGAAATGGGCACACATGCGAGTCACAGGCACATTACAGAGTGATAAATGGAAATGGGCACACATGCGAGCCACGGGCACATTACAGAGTGATGAATGGAAATGGGCACACATGCGAGCCACAGGCACATTACAGAGTGATGAATGGAAATGGGCACACATGCGAGTCATTGCACAGTACAGAGTGATGAATGGAAATGGGCACACATGTGAGTCATGGGCACGGTACAGAATCATGAATGGAAATGGGCACACATGCGAGTCACGGGCACAGTATAGAGTCATGAATGGAAATCGGCACACATGCGAGCCACGGGCACGGTACAGAGTCATGAATGGAAATGGGCACACATGCGAGTCATGGGCACAGTATAGAGTCATGAATGGGAATCGGCACACATGCAAGCCACGGGCACAGTACAGAGTGATGAATGGAAATAGGCACACATGCGAGTCACAGGCACCGTACAGAATCAAAGGGAACATAAAAGCAACACGCGACTGCAAAACGACAACAAGTTGCACGTCCCCGCCTGGGCTTACACTAGAATCGAGACAAATCAGTCTTGACTCAATGCGCCACAAGACATATTTTGAGAACCATTATAAAAACAGCAAAAAAGTCTGTGGGGTCGCAGAAAGGCTTGAAGCGAAGTCAAAATATGGCAGAAAGAAAAAGTTGTATGTAGCCAAGCCTCGCTTAAGAAATAATACCAAAACGATATAATAAAACACAAAGGAAAAAGGAAGACAAATTTGAGAACCGCCGCTCGGCCTGAACTGTACAAAGAGAACCCTTGTTCCAGTGAAAGGGGCCGTTAAGATCATTATGGGCCCCTGGCTGAGAAGGACTACCTTGTGCTTAATCGTCGTGAGGATCACGTGATCACACGACCGTCGATACTGAAAGTTCCCCGTGGTATTGATAGGCTTGTGATTGGAGACTATGAACGCCATTGCCAATCGGATCATGTGTGGGCGATTCCGATCACTGAGTGGTAGTACACTATAGTGTGATTAGTAATGTTCCATTAAGTCACCAAGATGTAGACCTTCATGCAATGCTCTGCAGCAGTTTTGAGCTCATTTTTTTTTTAAATTTTTAATGGGAGAAGCGCTGGTTCTCTGAGGTTTGGTGAACCCAACCAAATGCACCTCTCCCCTCCTCTTATTTTTCCAAAATACCTTTCTCTCAAATCTTAATTATTCACAAAGACATGATCTTGAAATATTATGTTAATTGTTATGTGATATGCTTTAAAAAAAATAAAAACAACTTACGAGAGGAGATGATTCAAATTTTTACATAATCCGCACCTTTTTTTTTTATCCACAGTGGATCTACTGACATACAACAAATATGAGGTGGGTAACTTTTTTAACGTCAGTTGAATTCAAACCCAGCCTGTACTGTTTGTAAAAGGTATTTGTTGTTATTCTAAAGCATTCAGTTTCTATGACCTGCAGCAGGAAGAAATAAAAACTTGAAAAATTGGGGGGAAAACCCAAACAAACAAACAGACAACTAACATGTCGGTCCCCATAGCTTCGCCAGTAATATAGTCGTATACAGAATGGTGACCTCAGGCTCTCTCTCTTTCTCTCTCTCTCTCTCTCTCTCTCCCTCTCTCTCTCTCTCTCTCTCTCCTTCTTTCCCTCTCTGTCTTCTCCCCTCTCTCTTTCTCCCTCCCTTTCTCCTTCTCTTTCTCTCACAAACACCCACGCACATTCTCTCTCCCCTCTCTGTCTCTCCCCCTTCTCTCTCTCTCTCTAAGTGTTTAATTATTTTATCCCATTCCCTATTTGTGGAATCGATGGATATGAGGACACAACACGACACCAGCAAATTCGACAATCGATATCGACCAATCAGATCACCGGGTGACAGACGCGGCGCTATAAACCATTACCTTTACACAGAAACACAAGCACACATACGACAGCTTTGGGCACGACTGTGTTATCGCTAGGATCATTTCGCAGTGGTATTTTCTGCTTACGTACACCGCTTTCACTGTTCACTGCCTTCTGCTGAAGTCGACTGAGTTTGATCTCTGCTTGATTTGTGTATTCTGTTTTCTTGTCTAGCCTGGAAACAGTGTGCTGGACGGTCGGATTTTATTCTTTCGTGAAGAGTTAGATCAAACTTTTTGGAAGCGGTAAGGTGGACTTAGTTACTTTGTAAGTTAGTATTGCGGCAACCTCTATCACTAGCAGTGATGTAATTAAAAGCGTTGTTAAGTGACTGTAAGACCTAATTAACAGCAAATTCTGTAGGCCTATTAGTTCACTGCTGAAATATGCCTACAGTATGCAGAGTTGTTGACGGATATTTGTTATTCTTAAGGGGTATAGTAAGATGTTTGAAATATTTTGTGTTATTTGTTAAAACTTGTTGCGTACCTCATTAATTACTTTCTGCATGTTTAAATTATATCGAACGTGTATCCAAGTCTGTGTATATGTGTCATAATTGTCAGCTTGCCTGTGTACATAAATTATGCATATGTAATTTCCATACATAGGCAGATTGTACGTTACATCAGTTACATACACCAGGTACCTCAATTCTTAAATTAATGTTTTCCACTTTCTCACTCGTCCAGCTTGGCACAAATCAACCTAGCCAAATTTTCAAAATTGGTTTGATGTATTCATTATCCAGTACATGTTGACACGCATTTTGTGAAAATAAAGGATATTGATATAGGATACCGGTATAAGAAAACAGTATGAGAACATTATAGACAATATAAGAAAACAAAACAAGAACAATATGAACAATATAGGAAAACAATATAAACAGTATGAGAAAACAGTTTCAAAGCTGAAATTTCTCGAATTTTCCACCAAAGAAATACAGGAAACCTGTCTTCATAATAATAGTGATACATGTATTAGTGCAACAATAGCCTCGCTTTGGTGCATGGACACAGACGCTGTACGTGAAGAAATGGTTAACTTCTGTTGTATTATTAATTTGATTATATATTATTTGATTGTTTTAATGTTAATGTAAAAATCAATTTTCAAGAGGGCTCTAGAGATCGAAGTTTGTTGGTTTTTTTTAATGTAGGCCAATATGGGTGTTTTTGTGTCTTTATCAATCATATTCATTTTTTTTTTCTATCTCTCTCAGTATAATTTTTTCCTTCACCTTTCACTGCTGTTTCTTCGTCCTCCCCCCCCCCCCACCCCCACTACCCACCTTCTAACCTCTTCTTTGACTTCAGTATTATGTTCACTGCCCCCCCCCCCACAACTCTATTTACCTAATCTCGCTACCATTCTAATCTTTTCACGCCTGTATTCAAAAGCCCCGACAAGGACACACACTACATCACCAATATTCTCTTTCAGTACAAGTCTACACACTGACTGCAGGCAGACAAAGAAGAGTGTGCCACTTTTATATTTGTGAATAAAGTTATCTCAGATATTTGCAGCGGCAAAACTACAAATACACATACTAAATACACAAGTGATCGATGTGAATGGCAATTGTGACTGAAAATAAAAAATGACACTTGGGAATTACAGTCTAAATTACTCAATCTTAAAAATCGCAATTCAATAATATTAAAAAGAGAACTCAGTGGTTCCACTTATCGGAAACTATGTCTGCTACGTGCACGGTTTTGGATAGATTTTAAAGGCGAAGTTCAGTACACACATATAAAGCATTTATAATCTATCTGTGAATAAATCAGTGAGCATAATTTTGGCCGGATTTTAAAGCCTCTGGCGAAAGTACAGCTTTTAATTTGTTTAAATGTATTATAATCGTTTGAAGGCGACACATTTTCTTTTAGCATTAATTAGCTTTCCTGTTGAAGAATATCCGTTCATTGCCGACAATTTCAGCTGCTGGGCAGAAAGTTGTCTGGGACTTGGAAAGTTCAGGTTGTAGTGAAATCTACGGGAATTGGATCCAGCTGTAGTATAATTTCAATAGTACAGTGTACCTTCCATTGAACGAAAGAATGACTGGATGATAAGCCACGCTTGAAAGTGCTTACCTATACAGTCATTTATGATCGTTTCTACATGCACTGAGTACCCCACGTCCAATACAATGTCAAAGCGTCCGCTGTACTGGTCTCTGTTGGAGGGCGTTGATATTTATGAGGTGTCGACTGTCGGTTTTCACGTACAATACACAAATCCAGTTTTCTCCAGGAGGTTTATTTCTTATCTATATTTTTTAATGCATAGTTATAGAGACATGTCAACACTATTGATACTTCGGCCTAGTATTGAGAACATGCCGGTTTTGTTCATGTCACAGTTGCTAAATTTCGTATATCTGTACTTTATATTATATTTTAAAAAATATATTGGAGCTGAAATATGAGCTACTCATATTTTTGAAAGTTGGTTCGGCAAATCAATATGAAATGTACGATAAGTAGGCTGTGGCCTCTGGAGGACCATGGAAATAATAATTACCGAATCTGTTATTTCGCAGATACTGCATTTTTTCCGGGGCTCCGCCCCTTTTCAGGTCTTTCAGCCCCTTAATAATTAAATATGAACCCCCCCCCTCCCGCCCTTTTTCCTTTTTTTTCTTTAAATCATCCAGAAAATCGTTTAAAGTAACCTTCTTGTCGTACTCGTCGGACACAGATTGGCTTGTCCAACTATTCTGTAACTTTTAGAACTTATTTCGAGAGCCACATCGTAAACTATCGTAACTCGACTATTTTCCTTTTTTTTTCTTGTGGAAAATTGAGATATTTGGCATGCTTGTAGACCTTGATAGCCTGAAGATGAAATAGAAAGTGGCCTAAAATAGAAGGCTGTCAAAATATGGCAAAAAGAAAAAGGTGTATGTAGCAAAGCCCCGCGTGAGAAATAATACCCAAACGATACAATAAAACGCAAAGAAATAGAGAAGACAAATTAATATTTTGGTTAGAAACCTTCTTCAGGAAAACAAAAACAAACAAACAAACAAACAAAAAACACAAAAACAACCGTGGAAAATTGGACAGATAAAACAATTAAACAATAAACATTTGTACAATATGAAATATTTGTAGAATATTAAGTCAATACGATCACTTATCTGCAAGTCCTGACTTGTATTCCGGAGCGCAGCACGCCCCTTGTGCTTTTTATAAAATAGAATACTGGATACTTGGTGATTTGCTCCAAATATGGGGCACTGGACATCAAAGAGTTACGGTAAATCAGATCAGTTTCATCACCAGGCCTTACGAATAAGTGACTCACATTGTTTACATGTTTGAAACTCTGTCAACGATTTTATTTGACACAGGCCCAGCTATGAACAACGTGAGAGTTATTCTGTGAAGAAGCACATAATCAGCCTAGAGATTGGAAACAGACTGGTTCGATCAGTTGGAGAATTATCTACTACACGTATATTTTAAAAAAAGGGACAACGTATGAAATACAGGAAAGAAAATTGTAAAGTATGACCGAAAGAATTATAGCAGAACAAAATACAGTGGAGGGTTACTGCCTTATCTCCAGTGACAAAACATAGGCACGTTCAGAGGTGTAGACACCAAATCCCCACAAACAAGTTACTTATCCTGCCTTATCTTCTTTATGCTGGAATGTTCTAAACTTGATATTGGAGCAACAGTGGATTATACTTGGCTTACAAGTGCAAAACCGCCTAAGTCGAAGTGACATGGTTACAGTGTCTTTGAGTCATTTGATATGAAATTTTAAGCCGTGTTGATATAGACTGTAAGAGGAATTGAATTTCTTGAGAGGGCGAGACTACTGAAGCTCTTTAGAGGCAGAGAATCCCCGACACACGAGTGTTTGGGTCCTTAACCTCCTAACACTCTTGGGGCCCGGACAACATTCAGGTCATGAGTCCAGTTGACCTAATGCAGTCTTTTGGGCGGTAGATGCCTTGGAGTCACTGGGTCTCAGTCACTTACGCAACACCAACGTCGATGGTGGCGTCGCTGAACGTGACAAGATCTACTGACTGAGTGACATTGACAGAAGAAAGAAGAAGACAGGGGACACCAGATTACCGCCGCCATCATGACGATGTTTCACATGCAGCATCCCGCCAGTCAGACCTTCCTGACGTGGGATGAGCTTGGGTAAGTGATGGCCGTGTCAGTCTCCTCCGTGCTATTTTGTTGTTCTTGTTGTTGTTGTGTGTTTTTTTTGGGGGGGGGGGGAGGAGAAGAACTCCTTTCATTTGTTCTGAGGTGTGCCCTGGTCTGTAATGTGTTGGGAAAATACGGGAAGTGATGACTCTACAAGCTTGTTCATGAGCAATTTTTGTTAGGTTTTATTTTTTACGCATATACTTGTGTAATTCATTTCAAAGTTGTTGTTTTTTTTTAAAAATAAAATCCATTTGGATTTAGAAGTTGAAAAAATGAAATTTTAATCATGTTGTTCTAGTTGTTGTTTTCCTTAAATTAAGAAGCCGAACGGCTAATTTATCCATTGCATAAATGATGAATTAATTCCACTGCAAAAATAATTGACAGCTAGCTATTTGGTTTTTGACTAAACTTCTTGACTGACTAACCGTCTGAATGACTGATGAGGATGTTTACTTACATCCAGCTCAGAAACAACAACAAAAACAACAAAAAAAATGAATGTACCGCGATCATTTTTATACACATAATGTGAATTAAATTCATTGTGCATATTTCGAGTGTTGTTGTATTTTTTTTCCTTGCAGGTGCTTATGCAGAGCTCTCGGGGTAAGTTATGGGATGAATCCAGGGTTAATGGAGTAGACAGATGGATGGATGAATGGATGGATGGATGGATGGATGGTGTCACCCTAGTGCTTGAATTGAATATTGTGGGATACAATTACGTGTTTACCAAATGCAAAAACAGTAACAAACATTTAAAGCAGAAAAAAAAACATAATCTATGGATCTCCCAACAATACGTTTTTATCTCTTTGATTCGCGTTCCAAGCACCTGGCAAAAATGACTACTTCACTTGTTCTGTATTGCAAGATGTGAAATAGTTGTGACGCAGTACATGATGTGAAATAGTGAAGGAACAAAAAAAATCATTAATGAAATAATGTAACTTCGTACCAACGCCTATTCGACGAAATGTTCCCGGTTTGTTTAATTTTAATTTAGTTCTTTTAAATCAGGGTCTCAACCAGTGGCTCGCGAGTTGCATTAGGCGCTTTCAGTTTTTACTCGTGGCTTTTTCTTTGTTCAAATTGCCGGGTAATAGAATAACTCTATAAATGAGAAAAAAAATTACCACTGGTATATAGGCTTGCATGCGTGTTTTTCTCACTCTAAAGTTCGTTCTATCGAAAAAGCTCAAATCTCCTGTTCTCTGAAAGCCTGTTTTAAGTCAATACAAGGGCAGACTTTTTCAATAACATACATGTAATAACTGCCGGCGACTCAGGGAATATTATTTTCATACAGACCATAAAACGAATATTATATAGATGACATGTCCAAGCAATGTGCCATTTTGAGCGTGCCGTGGTAAGAAAGAAAAGCACTTTTAGCCGGGAAAGAGTTAAGGTTTTCTGCGGGTTAATGTCATGTCACTTTAGTTAATCAGTTGTGTTTGCACTTGAGTCTGAATCATATCTTCTGGACTTTGTGCACCCCATTAAACAATTTTCTGGATAGGCCTAATTGGCATACATTGATCAGTCTAGCGAAGTAATCAATGGTCAATGGGCAAGAGACCGGCCTACAGATTGATTGATTAAGTATTGATTAGAGAGTGGGTCGATCAGAATGATTAAGTGTGAAATGCGGCTTGGTCCCGCGGAGGTCATTCGTCTGATTTGTTTGATGAACTGCTAAAGAAGTAGTCGATCTTTCGTTTAAAGATTATATTACAATACGGTGGTATTTGTTTACCCTGCACTTGGCAATTTCTGATCATAATCAATAGATTATGTTGTTTGTTGGGAAAGATCTTCGGTTGCTCTTAGATCTAGAAATACAAACCTTGCCAATTAAAAATCGAATGCCTCTGGCTTTGATAGAAAATGATTTACTATTCCAGTAGGGAAGTGAACTTTGCAAGAATGAAGAAGGAAAAAAGTCCACGTCCCATTTCTTTAATCTATCAGTTAAAGGTTTGGGTTTTTGTTGTTGTTTTTGTTGTTGTTGTTTTTGTTGCTGTTGAGAATTTGAAGACTTACGATGGTTTAAAGACAGTTTTTATTGGTTATGTTACAAATTACCGGCCCTGTTCCCACGTTTTTTCACGAGTAACTGTTCACTTTGAGTAATTTAGTGACCAACAGCCGTTCACCACTATTCTTGGGGTTTTAGAATGACAGACTCAATCAATTTTAATTAGAGTACTTATAAATAAGAAACACCGTGATTTTCTGTTCCCATGAACGAAAGAGTGGTGTGCTCCACTGGATGGATGGATAGATAGATGGATAGATGGGTGGATGGATGTTGTTGTTTTTTTTTTAGAAAATTGCGTCCCAATTTTTCTTTCATTTAAATAGTACACTAAGAGAAAAGACACACATGATTAGTTTATTTCGTCTCCTGAGAATTGGACTTTTTATTCCACTTAAAGTTTGAAAGGTCCTCTGGGCGTTTCTAAGATTACCTTGGTTTCCAACAAAAATGGAATTACACCACTGTTTCTTTCGTGGAAACAATTCAAGACGTGGTGTGTGGTACTGGTAGAGAGTACTGTTAAATTAGTTTGACCGCTACAAACAGTTATTCTTCACATTTACGTATAACACATAAATATGTATTTTTACGCACTGAATGTTTGGTGTGGGTATTCTACGTATGTTTCTCACTGCACGGAACTTTCTCAAATATATCGTACTCGGAGTACAATGGTCTTTGCTGAATGATCCAGCATTTAGGCTGATGGAGTACCAAGTCAAGTCTGTTTTGCATCTATTTTGACTCGGTGCAGGAGGTCTCTGTTTTTGCCAGGTGACTCAAGAAAGGTTTGGCTCATCCGAATTACATGTAGTGAGTTAGATTTGTTTCGATCTCCAGTCTAGGAGGGGTATCATACTAAGTCCGGGACGTCACACCCAGTTGCTGCCAGCAAAATATACACCCAAGAAATAACGGCAGAAGCTGACTGTGTCTGACCAGACTTGGTATGATAGAGTCCTCCCCGATTTACTAGGAAAATATAGGAAATTATGACGTGCACTTTTTTGTCTGCCAGCTGCTGTCTGTGCCGTTCTGGTCTTAGCATGATACCC
Organism: Onchidella celtica; assembly: GCA_963931925.1. Classification (NCBI taxonomy): domain Eukaryota; kingdom Metazoa; phylum Mollusca; class Gastropoda; order Systellommatophora; family Onchidiidae; genus Onchidella; species Onchidella celtica. The sequence continues at coordinate 31,992,296 of OZ007575.1, read as the reverse complement.
TCCTTTACACCAGTCAAGTCTCACACTCAATTCGAGATAAAACAGAACTTGACTCGGTGTGCCACTAGCTTTAGTGAATGGGAAATCTTTATTCCAAGAAAGAACACAAAATATTTTAACGCTATGCTAGAAGAGAACTGATTACGACAGACAGAAAACCGTTCTCACGCCGGTCGTTCAGTAGAGTCTACGAGTGTCACACGACGCTAATCCAACCGCCAGGACCTGCATGCCCTGAAGGAGATTAAAAAGCAGATCTTCGGGTTAACACTTCTAGACGTAGTTCCTCGGTCACCCAAAAGAGCCGGGACGTTTGTATATTAATCTGATCCAAGTGTTGTTCAACAGTTTGTATGCGGTGATTAGGTCTTGAAAGCACGGAACAACTCCCACAAGTGTCGTCATTTGGCAGCCTAAAGACTTTGTTGTGTTGAACTAAGAGGATAAATAATTTGCACACTTTCTGGACTTTCTGGGCGTCTGATCGTATTTATTGGGAAGTAATTTGTTTTCAGGGTACATTTGACTATTATATCCGATTAACCTCTGAAATTCTCTCACCTAATGGGTGCGAAATCTCTGCCGCTAATCCACAGTTGATAGGGCTTTAAAGAATAATTTGTTTGTTGGAAGTGGTTTCAAATGTTGCCATGCGTAGGTGAGAACTGGTGTATTTGAGAGGGCGGGGGTCAGTGGGTGGACGGCTAATCAGCTTTTAGTCGTAATTATATCTTCAGAACAAATTCCATTTTTGATATTCAGCATCGAGGCACCCAGTTTGTAGCACGAATTACTTTTGCATGAAAGACTTTGGCCCTCAGAGCTGTTTTGCTCTGACCTTTGCTTGGGAAACCAGAGAGCCTCTTTAATTAATTATATTTTGCTAAACACTGGGATATACGAATTAAATTTTTACCCTCCTGTAGGTGGTAATAACAAAACGCATGTACATTTTAAAATGTAACTCCGTCAGTGTGATCACGACACTGATTTCCAACTAAAGACTAAAAGTGTCATTAGGTCACAAACTGTCCCATGAGAGAATGTTTCCCCATGGCATAATATCAATATTCTGGATGAGTAACAATGTCTTGTTTAGTAAGATTTTGGCAGGAACTGGTGAGTTTGTGAAAATCGGTGCCAAAGCAAGAAAATCAGAGCAAGTTAAGTTCCCTTGGGAGACCACAGCCGGTAACCAAATTTGTTTATGTTATAATATGGAACCGGTAAATTAGGTCCCCTTGGGAGACAAGAGCCAGTGATTAAATGTATACTATGATATATGGAGCCAGCAAGTCAGGTCCGCTTGGGAGACTATAGAGCCAGTGATCAAAATTGTGCATATTATGATTTATGGAACCAGCAAATTAGGCCCCAGTAGGAGACTAGAAGCAATATGTCTGGGCTGTTCGCCGGGCAGCACATGAACAGTTTACACGGGAAGAGAGAGCAAACACGCACAAAATCACTCAAAATGACGTGGTAAAAAAAGGGCGGGGAGAGGCTATACCAGAAATAATATACATGTAGAAACGATACAATAAAACGAGAAGGAAAAAAAAGAAGACTAATCGAGCTTTCGGCCAAGTGGCCTTCATCGGGCATACATACCAACTCACTTTATACGTTTCTAGCACAGAAGCTGTCCTCCTGAGAACTTGGTTTTTGCAAATGAAAGAGCTTTGATATTATTTCATGCTCAGTAATATTTTTTTCTATAGTCCTTTACAAGAGCACGACTCGTGCAGTGTTTGCCAGCGGCTTGGGAAACACGTCCACCCGGTTAGAACGACGCGATAGACGGAACGGATTGGAGAAAAAGGAGAATGGAAAGGAAGAAAGAAAGAGAGAAAGAAAACAAAATAGAGCGATTGGAAAGAAAGATTAGCGCTACAGGCAGTGCAAAAAGAATGAAAGACGGGCTGAAGGCAGTGAAGAGAGAAAGAAAGTAAGGAGGAACGTTAATCATTACCTTGTTAACATTGGTCATCCGCACAGTTTCCCGCAGACCTGTTCCAGGCCCACTTCCCTGGCGAGATATACGACATTAGATATGATGAAAGAGGTCTGGCTGTCAAGGTGGGTTTAAAAATCAGTTTGAAAATATGTGACTGGATCTGGGCGAAATCGGGCTCGATGTGATTGTTTTTTTTTGGTAATGTCTCTTTAAGTATTTCTAAGATGATTTTAAGCAAAATATTTGAACTAAATGCAGAAAAATGGCAAATCTTTCACATTACATGTATTAGCAAATCTTTATTTCCGTAGGAAAAATTTTCTTCCTTTGGAGGGGTTTTGTCAGTAATTTGGTCTTTCACCTTAAGCCTGATTGCATCAGATCCACTCACATTTGTTTGAAAGTGATAGGCCTGGGGGCAGTGATGGTAATGTAGAGGTGCCAGTGATAGTGGTGTTTGTCATTGGAGTAGATGCCAACGTTTAGTGGTGGCAATAATCTGGTAGTAATAATGGTAGAAGTAGCAGCAGCAGTAGTAGTAGTAGTAGTACTGGTGGTGGTAATAGTAGTAGTAGTAGTGGTGTTAGTTGTAATAGTAATATTAACAGTAGTACATGTTGTAGAAGTAGTAGTCGTCGTCGTAGTGGTAGTAACAGTACTAGTAGTAATAGCAGAAGTAGTGGCAGTAGTGGTAATAGTAGTCGTAGTAATAGGAGGAGGAACAGCAGTAGTACTAGTAGCAATTGTTGTAATCGTTATAGTAGCAGTAGCTGTTATAATAGTAATACTTACGGCAGTATTTATAACATGCAATATTATACACATGTACACGGGAATGTATTCATGTATACAGACGGTAGACATCACCAGTGCCACCATCATCATCATCATCCCTAAATCTTTCGTCTCCTTCTCATCATCATCATCCGTATGACTTACCACAGACCATCATGAGGATATTTGAGATGAACTTGATGTATCAAGCTCTCCATCGTACCTTCAACATGCACACAGCTGATTGGAACATTTGCGTTACCACCCGGGCAATATACATGCTGGGACATCGAGTCTTAGAGTGAGTAACTTGTAAATATTATTGATGATGATAATAATAATAATAAGATGAGATAAGATATGACTTTATTATCTTGTTTCCAGGAAATTTGTTGTTACAGCATCAGTAACAGTACGAATACAGTATCTAAGACCTACAGGTCTTTTAACGTACACCGCACATTGCTCACACAGCATTACCAACAAGTAAGAACATTGCTCACACACACAGAGTGCATTTGAATAGCGCCTGTCTCCACGAAGAGGACACAAAGTGTTTTGCAATGAAATAGTAACATCTCTTTCTCTCACCCTCTCTCTCTCTCTCTCTCTCTCTCTCTCTCTCTCTCTGTCTCTCTCTCTCTCTCTCTCTCTCTCTCTCTCTCTCTCTCTCTGCGTCTCCGTGTCTCTCTTTTTCTCTGTCTCTCTCACTCTCTCTCTCTCTCTCTCTCTCTCTCTTTCTCTCTCTCTCTCTCTCTCTCTCTTTCTTTCTCTCTCTCTTGTGCTGTACAAAACTTAGGAGGCTTAAGGGAAATCTTAGACAGTCAGTAGATAAAGGACTGATTTTAGCTCTATTTTGAATTTCTCAAATATAGAAATATCTCTCACTCTTTCTAGTCTCTTTCCTAGGCACACAATTAAACATTTTCCTCCAGGTGCGGCAGCAGCAATAAAAGTGCAAAACACTTTGTTATGCCATCGTATGGCCTTATCTCAATATTTTAAAAAATAAATATATAAATATAGAGATAGAATAAAGAGTACGGGGGGGGGGGGGCTTATCGTCTAATAAGGAGGAAAACAAAAGAGAGGATAGAAGCTACTTGTGCCATACAACCAAAAATAGCCCCTACAGGACTTCTATCGCCAACCTGCGGCCAAGTCCCCCCCCCCTCCCCTCCCCCCAAAAAGTTACTGTGGCCATTTCGCCAACGAAAAGGTTGTTGTGGTCAGTTCGTTAAACCTAATCTTAGCCTTAACCCTAGCCCAACTATAATGCTAGCGGTACATGGAGTCAAGTCTGTTTTATGTAGGTTTTGACTTACTTCGCATCATCTAGCGAGAGATTTGTTTCAATCTCATCAGTGCGGGCGGGCCCGTTAAAGTCCACAGTGGGCAAAACAGACTTGAGACAGTGCTCTGTGGACCGAACCAGAGAGTATACATGTACAGAGAGGTTTTACTATTGGTCCATTTGAATTGCGAGACACGGGAGGCGCCACGAAACCATTGTTAGCATGGAGCGGAAAACAGGTCGCTGCGGTAAACAACACCCGTTTGTGCATTTCCACGGGGCGTAAGAGCGTACAAACGGCTGTAAATAGTTTCAATCGGCCCCAAAATATGAACAAACCACAGTAGACAGATATGCATATCCGTACAACGCACACAATTCGATGACGTAGAACGCACATCTGAATACTATATTACTGACCTTGTTCATTTGCATAGTTTTTAAAAACATGAATCGGCTTAGTAGCAAAGCGCTCACTTGAGTGTATGTCGATCACCAATGGCTACCCCAACCCCTTTTCGCCTGATTAGTCAATCTGACTACCACCCATTGATACAAACTGACTAGACCCTCACGCCCCCAGGTCCATCTGACTATTCCATGTGTTGTCACTTTAAATTCGTGAACACCATACCAAGTTTTGTTTCAGCAAACCTTCACCAGTCGCGCTTTTGGTAAACATGTTGTACAGATATGCACTGTCCACATCCATACAACATGTTGTACGGATATACACTTCCTTTTACAATATTCCTTGTTTCGTTTCAGCTTTGAAGGTGTCCACAACGTACGAGTGGCTTACATGACCTATGAACATCACGACACGAAAGGGATGTTGATTGATAGACATATACTCTTGAGAACACTTAAGGTGCTCTAGTTTGTTTGTAAACTGTTGTTGTTACTGTTTATGTGACCATATTTGTGTGAATACGCCAGGCCATGAAACACCAGGATATGATGAGAAGGTTGATTGGCGGATATTTTACTTTACATTACTGTTGACATTCAGGAAGGTTGTTTTTGTTGTATTGGGGTTGTTAACGATGTTATTGTTGTTTTGTTATTGTTGTCCTTGTTGTTATTGTTGCTATTACCATAGTTGCTGTCATCAATACTGTTAATTCATTTTACGAGATCAGGAAATGCGGCATTAAAATGATCTATTTGAAATGATAATTGAAGAAAGTTGCCACTGTTTCCTGTGCAACCACAGTAGACAGCAACAGGAAACATTAATTTTCTTTATTCGTAATTGGACATTAGTGCATGCCAGTTTCCAGAATCGACACCTCTCCAGATAACTATTAGTGCAGACTTTAACCAGGGTCTTTTTCAAATGTGGTGTCACCGGAGAAATTGTAGCTCTTCTCCAGTGGTTTTCCGATGACAAATAACATTTCCTCTCGGACTACTAGATCTTTATGTCACATTTAGCGCTCCCATTTTCTCCACTTGGATTTGATATTCTGTGCTGCTGATAGATTTTTACGTTCTCCTAAAAAATATAAAAAAATCAGTTTTATTCATATTTGACACATTTTCCACCATTATTTTGTCATGAAATTGGACAGAATAATTTGCATTCCAGGTGTTCAGAATGCTTGCTTTCAGTGGATAATCCCTACTTGATCTCTACAAAATGGTGAGATTTTGTCCCTAAGGACACGTTTCTGACAGGTCAAATATTTGCGTTGGCTCTTCAGGACAGCGAGTAAACCGCTCTAATAAAGTTCTAAGGTAGAGATAGGGGAGAAGAGAATTTGTCACCAGTTGAGGACCAAAGCGAATTAACGACAGATAGTCCCGATTTGGATAGAAAAGGACTTGATCTGAGTGCTTACGCTCAGCGCATTGATCCAAATTCGAACTGGCTGACCTATGAATCAGAATGAAAAAAGGCAAAGATTTCTCCATACTGATTGATGGTCATTATTTGCTACATTCACATTGTCTTTAATTATGCGCTGGGCGACAATTCTTTCTTTTGCTGTTTAAATCTTAACTTTCTCTACAACGTGGGGAATAGACCATTGTCAAAGATAAAGTGGAGGACAAAGCGGGAAATTTTTGCGGGAAAAGAAACGAATTTTAGAATTAAAATGGAGACAATAAGAAATTTAAAAAAAAAAAACAAAAAAAAAACAGAAAAATCTAAAAGCTGCGAAACATTTTTAATGAGCCTTGGACGATCGCGCGGAAAGTTTTGAGGGTTTGAAAGACAGCGGCGGCGTGAAATGGTGGCTTAAGATCTAACACCTATCAAAGCGCAAGAAATCTCCTCGCGCGTTGGCTTAGGAACAATTACTTTCTCTTGAATGTTTGCGCAGGTGGACAAAGTCAGTCCAAGATTCGGGAATGGTAAATGTGCGTGGACATATGCGGTGGGTGTATAGGGAAGGGGTAAGGGGGTGGGGATATCGAATTAAATGTAATCACCACAGTTATATACTGAGCCTAATCACTTTCCTACGTCGTAGCAAGCCCGGTCAAAGCGCTAATCGATCCGAACCAGTGGCCGTATGCATAATCAATGCGTAAACTAAAGTAAATACGTTGACTGGTGTTAACGCAGGAAATGAATACAATTTCTCGTGTTAACACCAGTTAACGTATTTACTTTAGTTTACGCATTGATTATGCATACGGCCACAGGTTTGAAATTTACATTACTATCTGCTCATTAATATAAAAAAAAATTAAAAATTGTAATTAGTGTTAACTGCATTTAAATGTATATTTCTGTATTTCGTCTGCATTAATCTTTCATAAAATTTCTTTAAAATATAAACTTTTCATGCTAAAGGATCCCTTCTTGACTTTCTTTACAAAATTAATGTTCTTTACCACCCTCCTCCCCTTTTACCTCTACCAGGAGGGTAGGCTCTTTCAATATCGTAGGCCCATGAAAACCACCTTCGCCCTCCCACCCCAACCCCCAACCCGACCCCTGTTCTGACCTGCGTAATACTGGCTATCTCAATTAATTTACACTCTGTCTCCCAACTTTTCTTACGCTTCAAGCAATCACAAAATATATCATGGTGTTTCCGTGTCATATGACAAAAAAAATGGTAAAAACGTACACGTAAGTTTACCTGCCCAAATAGACATAAGTTAATTGAGTAGAGAGCATACACACGAACGGCTTCCTTATAATGGGACAAATCGAATCGGAGTCAGGAAAGCACTTCGAATGTACGGCCAATTTGTTTTCATAGAAATCAATACCAGTTGGCGCCATAGGGAATCAGGGGTAAATTACTCTGATCGTGTCAATTCACAGTTATTTACCTTTTCTTCCACTGAGCAACTGCTCTGCTGCTGAAAAAGACCGAAAAAAACGCCAATCTCAGGTCAAATTCCATTTTAACATCATACTATTGGATGAAATATGCCCTTGCTATCTATCAGTGCTATAATTTTGTCTCTTTTGGTCATCACAAAATGGAAACCGAACAACAACAAAACAGGACCCAACGTGAAGTGCTTTTTGCTTCTCCTTTCAAATTTTGCTTTTTGGCGAATACTGTCTTCTTTCACAATACGGCTGGATTATTGAGCATTAGAGCGTTTAATCTTGTGACCTCATTCCCTTTATGAGTGCTATCAACATGTACAACCCCAAGCTCTTGCATAAGTCTGTACTAATAATAATCAGGAGACTCTGTCATTAATACCCGCAAAAAATTAATGTTATCAACGCTTCTCTCTTTTCATGGTCCCACAACAATTGCGTGTCATATCTCTGGCGGCCTTGTTTTACATTATTTTCATCTGTACTTTCTTCCCCCATTGGCCTTTTGTACCAAATATTTTGTGCATCTTTTTAGGCTTGCGTTATGTTGCATTTTGGGGGTTTTGATAGTGCTTTTGAAATGTGTGTTAGAAATTTATGTTAACTGTAACGCCATAGACAGTTCATCTTTCTTGAACGTTTGTGATGATGATAAAGATGACAATGATGATGATGATGATGATAATGTTGATGGTGGTGGTGATAATGATGATGATGATGTTATTGATAAAGGCGGTGGTGGTTGTGATGATGATGGCGATGTTGAGGACGACGACGACGACGATGATGATGATCATGATGACGGTGGTGGCGATGAAAATTATGATGATGATCATCACGCTAACAATACTTCTGGAAACAGTTGTCACAATAACGCCGATTCATCTACAGATGTGTGGTCGCACTATTGCCCCTCTCAAACTGATGCACAGAATCAAACACATGAAGGCAGAGTTTGAGGAGAAGGGAAGAATACAGTTGTATGAATTCTTCAATCTTATTCTCTGGTAAGTTTTCTTGGTGGTTGGTTATTTGAGTGGGTGTGCGTGGGTGGGGTGTGGGGGGGGGGTGAATGGATGGATGGACGGATGGATGGGTGGGTAGATGGATGGATGGGTGGGTGGGTGAATGGATGGATGGATGGATGGGTGGGTGGGTGGATGGGTAGATGGATGGATGGGTGGATGGATGGATAGATGGGTGGATGGATGGATGGGAGGGTGGGTGGGTGGGTGGGTGGATGGATGGATGGATGGATGGATGGATGGATGGGTGGGTGGGTGGGTGGATAGATGGGTGGATGGATGGATGGGTGGGTGGGGGAATGGATGGATGGGTGGATGGATGGGTGGATGGATGGATGGATAGATGGGTGGAGGGTGGATGGATGGGTGGGTGGCTGGATGGATGGATGGATAGATGGATGGGTGGATGGATGGATAGATGGGTGGATGGATGGATAGATAGATGGATAGATGGGTGGATGGATGGATAGATGGGTGGATGGGTGGGTGGGTGGGTGGGTGGGTGGATAGATGGGTGGATGAAAGGATGGATGGGTAGACGGACTTGCGAAAATACGAATTGATGGCTGGACGGAAGAGCGAGCACAATGGGTGTCTGAAAACAGGTGGTATGGAAGGAATGTTAATAAAGAGACAAAAGGAAAACTTGCAAGATCCATCCATATATTATTATGTAGAGGACGAAGACGTGGGCTGATCGACAGATAGAATATATACAGTATCATTCAACTGTTTCCATTAGGTGTGACCTGTACACAGCCTACAAACCAGAGGATATGGAAAATGCTTCAGGCAAGGAAGACGATTTGTTTCAGGTCGGACATAGTTTGGTTTTGTGTTACTGATTTACTATTGTTAGTGATAATAATGTGTTTATAATCTGATAAATGGGGATGTTGATCATGGTAGTGGTTATGGTCATGGTTTTGGTTGTTGTGTTGTTGTTATTGTTGTTTTTATTGTTGGTGGTGATGGTGGTAGTGATGGTGGTAACAGTGATGATAATGGTGGTGGCAGTGGTGGTGATGGTGGTAGTGATGGTGGTAACAGTGATGATGATGGTGGTGATGGTGGTAGTGATGGTTGTAACAGTGATGATGATGGTTGTGGTAGTGGTGGTGTTGGTGGTAGTGATGGTGGTGACAGTGATGATGATGGTTGTGGTAGTGGTGGTGATGGTGGTAGTGATGGTGGTAACAGTGGTGATGATGGTTGTGGTAGTGGTGGTAACAGTGATGATGATTGTGGTGGTAGTGGTAGTGATGGTGATAGTGATGGTGATAGTGATTGTGGTAACAGTGATGATGATGGTGGTGATGGTGGAAGTGATGGTGGTAACAGTGATGATGATGGTGGTGGTAGTGGGGGTGATGGTGGTAGTGATGGTGGTAACAGTGATGATGATGGTGGTGGTAGTGGTGGTGATGGTGGTAGTGATGGTGGTAACAGTGATGATGATGGTGGCGGTAGTGGTAGTGATGGTGGTAACGGGGTGATGATGGTGGTGGTAGTGGTGGTGATGGTGGTAACAGTGATGATGATGGTGGTGGTAGTTGGTGGTGATGGTGATGGTGGTGGTAGTCGGGTGATGGTGATGGTGATGTGGTAATGGTTGTGGTGGTGTGGTGCAGGCGAGGCGATGATGACAGTGGTGGTGGTGAAAGGCGGTGGTGTGGTGGTTGATGGTGTTGGTGATGGCCTGTGTGCTAATGATGGAAGCAAGGAATGGTAAGTTTACCTCTTATTCAGACACCTTGGGTAATTTCAAATAGGCTTAGGTTGCGAGGATGAATAAGACAATTACTGTTGTTCTTATTGATGATGAAGATGATGATGAAGATTATGATGATGATGGTCAAGAAGAAGAAGAAGGTGACGATGATGATGATGATGATGATGGATAACAACTCCTTTTCTCCGCTTCCCACGCCTACTAGCTGGTAGACTTCCATCGCCTACTGTCTCACCACGACCAGCGAATGTCCGATCAACTGAACTCCCAGTACTTGAAGGATGAGTGGGACTTTGGTATGGAATGCCTGGGCCCCAAGGAAATGTTCAAAGAACCGCCGGTCTACACAGAGGCCAGGATACAACAGGTGAGTGTCTCTTGTATATGTCCTTTCCTAACTTTCTCTTCGTTTTTATCCGGGGTTTTTTTTTCGGTCGATGCCGGATCTACTATGAACTAGTGAAACTTAAGCTTCAGAGTCCCTAATGTGTGTGTGGGGGGGGGGGGGGCTGAAGAGACTTTTTTTTTTAATTGAGTGAATCTTGGATGTTGCACTGTTGTTTGCTGGTTGCGAAATGTCCCCACAACAGTTCAAGCTTCGGGGTAACAAAAAATGTGGGTCCGCCACTGATTTCGGTTACCCTTGGGATTAATCTTCTTCTTTTTCTTATTTTTTGGTTGTCTTTAGTTCTGGCACTTTACTGTTTTGTTCTTCTAAGTTTGTTCGTATATTCCTTAAACTATTTTATTTACTCTTAGTAATACATGTAGTAGTAGTGGTATTATTATTATTATTATCGTTATTTGGTGGTCATGGTGTTCAGAGCGTTTGCATTTGTTTTTCTCATACAGAATTCTCTGAAGAATTATTTCAGATATCCCCCCCACCCCCCACCTCCCTTTTCGTTTTACTTTTCCCGCCTTTTTTTTTTAAACTCCGTGCCCCTTTCTTTCCTCCAGACATGATCTGTTCTTGGGTTTCTCTGTGTTTCTTTTTTAATCATCTACTCAAAACGCATCATTTTAAAAACATACGCGTAACAAGTGAAGTTTGAAACAATACAACGTACATACATGCATTTTCAAAATTTATGACCATAATTTTTTTACTTAGAAATAAGAAAATATTAATTCCCTGGTTTACATGGCACGCCTAGGGGGGAAATTATTTAGAATGAGTCACTTTCCTTCTTCATATCAAAGCATGTCATTATATCTACCAGTCTGAAATAACTATCCGCTGAAGACGGCTTATGTTGTGATTGGAGGGTTGGGAAAGGGGAAAGGGGAGCGCGGGGGGGGGGGGGGAGGAGGAACAAAACGAAAATATATTTTTGATTAAATTTTCACAACATACCACGTAGCGGATTGTTACGCAGGGCTAAGTCTATTGAAAATGAAATTTGTAAAAAGAGAAAAACGGGAGAGGCCAGAGAGGCTTTTTGTATGATACGACAATAGTTTGCTTAGCCTCGTATTTCTGGGCAGGTAGGGGTACAAACACGGATTACGTTTAAACCGTGTGGGATACAATAATCAGTGATCTTGAAACCCAGCCCGCACACATGTCAATCATAGTTTGTTTTTTTTCTTCCGAGCTCGATGATCGTGTGTTTATGTCCTCTGAACGAGTTGAAAAACCGCAAACCACAACCAACACGGTTTTCAAAATTCGATAATGAATTAAAAGAGCATTTTCGTTTTCTTGTTGTTGTTTTTTTGTTAATCATTTTCTACTGATACTGTGATAGCCGTTTCGCCACTTTCTTTATTTCATTTTAGTATCTCTCTCTATCAATCCGTCTGTCTCTCTGTCTGTCTGTCCTGTGTGCCTGCCTGTCTGTTTGTCTATGTCTGCCCGCTCGCCTGCCAGCTCTTTCGTCCGTCTGTTTGTCTGTCTCTGTCTCTCTGTCTACCCCTTTGTTCATCCACTTTTATTTATTTTTTGTTATGTCTATTTACACATGTACTTTACCAGCTGTATGCATTTCAGAGGGGAGGGGATCATATTTTCTTTTTCTTTCTTTCTTTCTTTTTTTTTTTTTACTTGTAGTTTTGTATTCCTCCTTATAAAATGTTATGGTTATTTTGTCATTTTCCTGTACTAAAAAAACAACAACAAACAAACAGAATTTTGTTTTCCTGTTTGTCGTACCTGATTAGTCCATCTAATTACCTTTTTTTAATAATATTTTTGTCCGAGATAAAACTTTCATGTTTAGATTTCTTTTAATTCTGCTTTTTCTTTTGTAATCATTGTGTCATTTACCTTTGAGAACAAAACAACTACATGTAAGTGGTTTTAACCTGACGATAGAGCAGTCAGTTGTAGCCACCTATGTCTTTATCAAAGACTTGAATGTTTAGGTTTACTGAAAAGTGTGAAAATTCAATTACGTACCTTATTGCTCAGCTGTGCTATATCAGTAACAGGTGTAGCACTTTCAACATTGTCCCGAGCTACTCTAACTTGAGATCATAGAAGTGGAGTTGCTTGTTTAAGGAGGCAATTGTTTGACAGAATAAGGCATGGCGGGATTCTGAAATTTTATATAAACTCTTTACAAAAACCAAATTTTTAATGTGTTTTTTTTTCTTGTTTTCCAATTTGTTTTAAGCAGAAAAATGTGGCTTGATAAGAAGCTAATTTATAAAGTTCAACTGAAGATTAAAAAGACATTTTATAAAGGGACATGCCTTTCATGAAAAAGAAAAAAAGAAAAACAAACATTTCCAGAGATGGTTGCCTTATTAAATTTTAGCTCATGTAAGTTACAAATTTACAAATCTGTATGTCAGATTTCAAGCTAATGTACGGATGCTCTGGGTTAATGCACTTTAATATTTGTGCCGTCGTCTTTTTGTAATTTCTCTCTCTTTCTTTCTCTCTCACTCTCTCTTTCTCACTCTCTATCTCCCTCCCTCCCCCTCACTCTCCCCCCCCCCCTCTTTCTCTCCCCCCCCCCCCTCTTTCTCTCTCTCCCTCCCTTTCCCTCCCTTTCTCAAACTCTCTCTCTCTCTCTCTCACAATCTCTCTCTCCCTCCTCCCCCCTCGCTCACTCTCTCGCTCTCTCCCCCCCCCCCTCTCTCTCTCTCTCTCTCTCCCTCTCTCTCTCTCTCTCTCTCTCTCTCTTTTAATGATCTAGTTGGTGATCGTGTATCTTCTTTATTCATAATTTATGTGATTTTCTCTTTTCATGTTTCATGGTAGTATGCCATCATATTCTAGTACAAATTTCACTGATTTATCAATTCTTACTTTTTATGAATTTTTTCTTCCTGCCTTTTGAAATGAACTGTCCAGGTTTTGCAAGACTCACTTCTAGATCAAGATTTTTTAAACTTCAGTCGCGATCAGGTGATGGTGGCTTATGTAGAGGAATAGGCGTATAGTACTAGTAGTCCAAACAGGAATTTGCCAGTGTGGACAGCCAGGTTTCCATGACAAAATGCCATGTTATAGAGATCAAAATGGTAATAACAAATGAACAGTCTCGTGGGTGTTACATAACATTGCTTATTGCCGAAAAGACCCATCTAAAAGAGCAGGGGTTTTTTGTTTAGCAGGAATAATAACATAAATACGTATACTCTTCACTTTAATTTGCTCATATAACACTTTTCAGGGATCTGGCTAAATAAAATCACGTAAAATGTGTTGTTTTAACAGATGCCCATTACAGACATGATCACATTTGGTGGCAAATCGTGAACACATTTAGTTATCTACAGCCATGGATCTTTAAGACAATCGCAAAAGTATGAAAAATGGCCACAACGATTTATGTTGGCAATTTTACGTAATTATTAAATTATCATTACTAAAATGATTCTGTCTATCCAACTTTGATATCAGAGAAACAACATTTAGCTTACAAATAGTAAGCATATAGCCACAGCCATGCTATAATTCTAAATTATATTAGACAACTTTTTAATCACTGAATTCAATCTGTGGAATTTAAACATTTGGGACTTTCAGTTTTGGGGATTTTTTGTTTTGTTTTGTTTTTTATGTGCCTCCTGTACAAATGTGTAGTTTTGTGGATAGAAACATACAGCTAATGATTTGTAACACAAGGTAGGACATGTAGAAGAATAAAAGATTACCGTAGTTAAAGGGGAAAAAGTAACTGAGAAGTTGTAAATTGTTTTGATTTGTTTACCTATACTGCATTTTGTCATGGAACCCTTGATTTGGCTTCTTATCCCGCTAGATAGTCCAGACAATCTATGACCTTACCAGTCTGAAGTGAAATAAATGTTGTGGAAGGTTGAGAGAAAGGTGGGGGGTGGGGGGAGAGAGAGAGAGAGAGGGAGAGAGAGCGAGAGAGAGAGAGAGAGAGGGAGAAAGAGAGAGAGAGGGGTGTGGGAGAGTTTGCCAATGAACTCTGGGTTAATGAATGATGTGGACAACAAGTAAGAATGACACTTTCTTCCCCTGTGAACAAAACTTTCGATAAGAATTGAAGAGAAGAGAGTTTTTCTAAAACTGAGTAAGACAAATTTTGCATGAGTTATGGCCCCCTTCAGATAGTTATTCAAAATTAGTTTAAGACACCGTGTAAATGGTCAGTTAAAACTTGCCATGTCCAGCCTTTATCCGAGGATTTTTCCAGTTTGGGAAAAATGCACTTCAATTATACTGTGGCCACGCATCTCAAATTGTTTTGTTTTCCTCATGTGTTTTCCCTAATTCTGAGACGGCTGATAAAGTGGCATATTATCACGCTTTATAAGTTTGATGTCATCAAGATGATGACTGCCATTACTTTAATGTCTTTCTGTACATGTATCAGTTTCAACCAAAATGATTCGTGAAGAAAGCGAATCTCTTATGATTAACTACTGTTGGTTTCACAATTCTGACCAAAAATGCACCTCGTGAAGGGTCTTTGCTTGCACTTATTATGTACATGAACATGGTACTAGTAATTAGGCTACATCTTACGTTTTCCTGCAGTTCTTGTGTATACATACAGTGTTAGGCTGATCGCGCAAGAAAACAAGTCTGTTTTGCCAACTGTTTTGACTCAGTGCGGGAGGTCTTTTTTCCGCCAGCGTACTCAAGACAGTTTTGATATGCTCGACGTTGCGGGGTAGACTTTAATTTAAAGCTGGGTTTTCATATGTACGGCAAACGGAAAAGGCAACGGAAACGCCAAAAACCCCTCAAGTAGTGAAATAGAAAGAATGTCTTCATCGCCGTTTCCGTACACATGAAAACACTCTTTCTTTACTTGATGGATTTGTGACATGTCCGTTGCCGTTTCCGTACACATGGAAACACAGCTTAACTCCGCAGCCCACATCTCACGCTAAAACCGCGCCTTGACTCGGTGCCCCACCAGCGAAAATGAAAACAAATCCACCATAGAGTGTTTGAATAAATAGATGGATTAGCGTTATAGTCTCTGCTTTATGTTATTTTTCTCATGTTTTCTTCCTCTAGTCTTGTAGAACAGCTTATCTATTGCATTTTTACGATTTGCTTGCAAGCTTTGGAATAGATAATTCAGTAGACGCACTAGTTTATATCTCTATACAACAACATAAGAGAAGAAGGAAGGGAGTATAATTTCTCATTTTGTGAGTCTCATAGACATAATGATACATTCTGCCATCTTTCCGATGACGTATTTTACCTAAAATAATAACAGTTCATATATGCCACGTGCGCATCAAAATGCCACCATTCCTTTGTACTTTGCTAAGTGTGAGTATAAATTATAAAATAATGCAAAATTAATGCTAAAGACTTTTCTTTCAACAGTATACTTTTAGGTAGATCAGGATTTAAAAACAGTTTGAATCTAGCTGACTTTGAAGAGCTTAATGAGACGAAGTAAAAACACTAGAACTTGGTAAAGGTAACATGGGCATCTAAAACAAACAGTAAAGCAAAACCGGGGAGCAAAGGCAAATCTCATCCAAGCACATGTGTGTGTCATATCAGCACAAATGTGTAAAAACAGTTTTATTAATTGCAAAATATTTCAGGCTCAATATCACAAACAGAATTACCGTCATCTCAAGAACGAGGTCAACCAATCACAACGGAGAGTTTATCGATCCAATGCAGGAAGCATTCGCTCTCGACCAATCAGCGCGCCGGATCTTGACAAATACAGACGTAAGAAGAAAGACAAAGGACCAATAGACACCAGTGCTCAAGCTGCCTATGAGAGTGTGCAAAGGCGGCTCCACTCTGCTCCATCTCGAGGTATATCAGTAATTATGACTTTACTTCCCCACCTCTCCCCCCGTCATTGATACCTGAATCTGACGTCTCTCGGCCACCACCACTACCGGCGCCATATCATCATCATTTTCGCCATTCATCATCATCATATCATCATCATCATCATCACCATCACCAATGCCGACCTTTCTCCGATCCTAAAGATAACAAACTTTAATGCTTTGGTAAATTTTGCCTTTTGGAAAGTTTGTTTTCTGTGGCACAGTTGTTCTCGTTAGATCATCTGTAGTGATTCTTTTTCAGGACAAATATCCTCACTATCATCACCATTATATTAATTATCATCGTCAATCATCATCATCATCACCATCGTCATCATCATCAAAGTCCCTTCTTCAGTTCTAAAGATAACATGTAGGTTTAACAAGTATTGCCTGTTTGTTTCCTCTGGCGCAGTTGGCATCGCTATTGTCTCTAATCATAGTATCATTATGTATGCACAAACATATCTTTAATTTAAAGTAAATTTTTATAATTATGACAATTTCATGCCTATTTCCGCCAGCCAACACCAGCATCATTGACCGCCCCACTACCAGTGAATGTACCAGGGTACTCACACCCAGGGTGGTCACATCTGATGATTTAGAAGATGTCAAGATAAAGATGGAAAATCTTGAGTTTGACATCAACACACTGGTGAGTATTGCTTGTGACACTGTACAACTACAACTATTTCACGCTAACGGGTTGATTCCCAAAAGTGGGGAGTTTAACTCCCAGAGGAGGAATTGCAAATCTAACGGGTGGAATTCAACCCGGGGAGGAATAGGTTTTACCAGCTCAACCAAAAATTCTGAAGTTCCGTGACCTTAACCATGCTTTGAACTGAGACAAAGATTGCTATTTGTACTTACTAGTCAGTTGATACGATGGGTTTATCTTCCTTCTATCTCTCACTGATCTCTTTGATGGTCGAGCAACTCCCGACTTTTTTTTTTTTCAAAATCTGGTTTCCGACTTTTGGGGAGAAATTTCAATCAGAGGAGTAACTCCAAATTGAAAAGAAGATATCCACTGTACCGTATACAATATATCAAATGAAAATGTCAACACAGACAACTAAGGGCGATCACAAAGTAAAACTGAATATCCCTTTGGGACAATTCACTGAGTTCAATAAGTATCACTTTAAAAGTAGATAATGATGAAAAAGTTATTAGATGACAATTCAAAATACGGAAGGAACTGGGGAAACCTCGGATCTGAAAGAAGGGAAGGGGTGGGGGTGGCGTGGGGCTCTGAGAGCCACTGCACTAAAGTAACTTATCTCCCATCGCTTGGCAACGTAATAAACTGTTGTATCGGTTAGGAATTTCTCGGACCTGAGGTGTTAATTTGAATTATTGAATGATGAGTAAACCTTGCCTTGGCAATGCCAACACTACAGTATCATCCCCATCGTGCTGGGTCTGTTTTCTCACACATAAATGCTTGCCAGGTCACAAAATGGTACATAAACACGCACAGAAAACAACACGTGAATGATAGAAAAATACAGACAAGTTAGCATTTTTGCAGAAAAACACCTTACACAACAAAAATACATGTAGAATTTTATAGCAGGCGCGAAGAAAAAGGGGGAAAAAAACGAACAAAAGCATTTGGAGTTGCTCTCTACCTTAGCCTTTATTCCAATTTCCATTTTGTGATGAAAAAAAAAAAAAGAAAGAAACTATTGGCAGTACAAAATTATAAACCAGATTGAAAGATCGAGCAAATTTCATTGTACTAAGTGCTGCTTTAGGCTGAATTTGATCTAGATTGACGTAAACGTCTTTTTCCGAAAAACGGCAGAACAGTACTGGGATCAGAAAGTATGTACATGTATGTATCACTATTGGTTTCACTAAAGGTCGATTTCCACTGCGAGACATGGGAGGCGCCGCGAAACGACTGTTAGCATGGAGCAGAAAGTAGATCTCTGCGGTAAACAATACCTATTGGTGCATTTCCTCGGGGCGTAAGAGCTTACAAACGGCTGTAAATAGTTTCAATCAGCCCAAAAATATGAACAAACCACAGTAAACAGATTTGCACACTATCTTTGGTGAAAGTGGTCGCTTTCAATTCTTGTTTACCGCGGCGACCTAGTTTCGCGATTTGATCTCTCTCTATTTTTATACACACTCTCTGCTGGGATGCGAAGAAGTAAATATAATTCTTTTAAAAAAATGAAACAAAAAAGAACAAGGAGAAAGAGGAAAAAATAAGGACAACAGCAACAACGAAAACGTAATCAAAGAAAATAGAGATCTGTGATAACCACACTATAGAAGATTACATATTCATGGAACAGAATGATGCTATTATTTCTTTTAAGTTTAATGTAATTTCTTTCTGACAGGATTCAAGGCTCCAGTTACAGGTGGAAAACGAAATGGGGTTTTACATACCTAGTTATCTGGAGAAACGTGGTAACAAAGTTCCTGGTAAGAAATGTGCAGAGCGAGAAAAATGAGGGATACGTGTGTGTATGCACGTGTGTGCGAGTGTGTGTTTGTATTCGTGTGGCGTTTGACTGTCTGGAGGGCTGAAGAAGTGACTGATTGATAGACAAATAAATAAAGGGTTAAACAGTCTGATCGATCAACGGATCGATTGGTTGATTGATTGGTTGTTGGTCGATTGCATGGTTGATTTATTTATTTATTGATTAACTGATCGAGATTGATCGATCGATTGATTGGCTGATCGAGCAATTGATTGTACAGATTCCTTTGACTGCATGTCATGTAGTTGATGAACCTATGTGTTGATTTGTAATTTACATACATGTATTTGATAAACAGCTTGTGGTTCGAAAGTTTATTTGCTCCATTAATGAACTTATTGAAAAACTGAATGATTGACTGATTGTTCATAACAGCTGCAGATCCCTTGCCAGAGCCTGAGAAGAAACCAAGACACTGGACTACAAAAATTGTTAACAATTTGGTTTATCCCCCTTCCAACTTGCTGCCTTCTCATGCCAAAAACTGTGACGCAAGGTTAGTCTTTAGCTAGCTACCTATCCATCTAATTACCTGCCTGCCTACTTCCTACCTACCTTACATATCTACCTGGCTGCACACTAGCTATCTACCAACCTATCTACCTACCTGCCTACCTACCTATCAACCTACCTACCTACCTGCCTGCCTGCCTACCCATATACCTGGGGGGGTACCTACATACTGAGCACTAACTAGGCACTACAACTTTAATTCCCCTCATATTTTCTCTGAATTATTATCCTCGTACTCTGTCTCCCCCCAAGCTTCTGTCTACATACCTACCCGCCTACCTACCTACTTACCTACCGGCCTGCCTACCTACTTATCTACCTGCCTGTCTACCTACTTATCCACCTGCCTGTCTACCTACCTACCTGCTTACCTACCTAGCTGCCTGTTGCCTGCCTACCTACCTACCTACCTACCTATCTTTCTTTTTTTTTTGTCCGTCTGTCTGCCCATCCGTCCATCATCCATACTGTCAGTGTCAGCCATCTTTACATTTCTTTCTCTCTCTCTCTCTCTCTCTGTCTCTCTCTCTCTCTCGCTCCATTTTTATGTAGCGAGTTAGCCTCTTCACCATGGAAACAGTATGCCCCTCATCTGATGAATAATTTCCCCCCTGCTAAATCTCCTGGAGGGTAGAATTCGAGATTTTCATTAATGAATCACAGTACTGCCCTAAATGGTGATAATCATATTAAAACATCTTGTTAACCCCTACTATAACTTTTTTGCAGATATCGAGGGTGGTTAAAAGCCAACACACGACCCGGATATCATGTTGTGGTTACGTCACACACCCACGAAAACTCCAACAAGGGACGAATGCGCGCGCAGATGGAACGGAGAACAATGGCGCCTGTGGAATATCTTGACCCCGACTACGTCCTGCGATATACCTCTAAAGACAAAGTTATCACACCGAGAAGCAGAGTCCCAAAGAAAAACAATCAACCCACTCCAAAGCGTCCTCCTCCGGTCATTCGTTTCAAATCTCTAGAGAAAAAGATGGAAGAAGAAGATAGGGAAAATATCTCAAAGAAAACCGACACTGAATCTGGTAAAAATACGGACAAGACCAGTTCTAAGCGAGATTTGGAGTTTTTACACAACAAATACCTGAGTGGCCAACAGCTGAACGAATCAATGAGCTTCAGCAGTCAAGCACCTTTGGATACGTCCAAACCTCATGCCACAGAGCAAAACGTCCAGTCATTCCCAAAAGGTTTGTCTGCCAAAGCCACGTCAGAGCAACATAGGAAAGACGTCAAGCTCCCTGAAGGTTTTGCGCCCAGACCTTCCGATGAAACGCGTCATGACGTTCATCCGGAGGTCCACATGAGAGGGCCTGTGGACATCGATCTACCGGAAGACGTGCCAGTACCACACATGGAACATTCTGGACCTAAACGTGTAGGCGTCGGCCAGATTGGAATTATATCTTTGCTGGAGAGTATAGAGGTAGTAAATGCCTATTAGTATTATTTCTTACCTGGGCTTCATACAAAAGTTAATGGCTGAATTTGTCATTTAAACTTTGCTAGTCTTCAGTTTTGAAGACACCACTGTCCTCCCCCCCATTTATGGTTCCATCCACAATATCTGACGTCAGTTTCGATCATATAAGTAGCCCAAAGACTCTAAGTAGACAGTCTACATTGCAACGTCACTTATCTAGTTTCCATCCCAGAACCCACAGACTAATAAATTAACCAGACTGGAAACACGAGCTTCGGGCTGTGTCGTTTTTTACGGAAGTTCCCGAGCGGCGGCCGTATAATCAACATGGCCGCCGCTCGGGAAATTCCGATTCTAGTTCTCTCTGCAGTAGAAATTTCTTTTCATTTGTCAAGATTGGTTGTACATGTATTAATTTCTTGGTGCGGAACCAAACTTCCGCGTTCAGTAGGCGCGTCAAAATGGTGTCATTCAAAATTGTAGCTATGCTGAAGCGTCGGTCGTTACCGTAAACCTAATGTGGCGGATGGTTCATGACCTTTCGCTGTTTTGTGACGTCACACAATGAGATCGTCCAGTCTGGTTAATTTATTAGTCTGTGCCGGAACCGGCAAAGTTCGTTGACCCATATAATATACATATGGCCGACAGCGTATTGTTATCTTTCTTCACATAGAACAAGGCAGTTCACAGTACGGGTATAGTGTAATTTGTTGGTGATTTTGAGAACTCTTGGGCTTGAACTGTCTAATTAAGACCAGTAGCGTCAACTGAGTCAAGTCTATTTTGCCTGTGATTAAGTCTGAGCTGTTGACTGTGGACGTGGAGTTAAAAGAGACCTCGAACACTCGTAAGACTGACACAAGTTCGTCTTTGTCAAAACCGACTCAAATCAGACTTGACTCATTGCGCTACTTGTCTGGCGATTACATGTAATCGATATCCAGGTTGTATTTGTTGAACCAAGTGCTGTGCTAACGTAAAGACGTGTTGTTTGACAGGAAATATTATACGAGGAACACTGTAGCTGCCCCTCCATGATGCAGCACATTGCAGGGCTAAAATGTAGGCCAGAACTGTACTATTTTATCATTATATGTATATTTTTGTCTTGCTATTTCAGGAATCTCGAGATCTAGAAGAGAAGTTAGAAGAAATCCCAATTCGAGATCAAGTTAATGATGACGTTTTTGAAGACGATGACCTGAAAGCAATAGACGATGGTGAGGGCGAGGATGAGGTAGAAGGGGATAATGATGAAATTTTAAATGGGCCAAAACATCGTCAAGTGAAATCCCAGCCCTCGGGTGAGCAGAAAAGTCTGATGGCTGAACAGAAAAAACGACACAGTCAAAGTGCGCCTTCTCCGAGGTCAAGGTCAGGGACCGCTTCCAGGAAAACTGCACTCAAGAAAGTTTCTCCAAGAAAGAATTCGCCCAGAAGTAGAAAAACCCCACCTGCCAAAAAGGTGAAACAAGTGAAGCCATCGCGGGCAGCGCCTGTACGGCATGTTAGTGAAGCGACAACGAAGACTGAAGATGATGAGGAGAACGGCAGTGATGATGATAATGCCGATAATAATATCAGTGAAGAAGATTCATCAACGAAAAATGAATCCTCAAGTCCATATTATTCCCCTCCTTCTTGTACCGATGCTAATTTGTTTTCTCCCGACGCCGGAATAAAGTTCAAGGCCTTCCGAAGGTCAGTGACGTCAGAGGAGGAAAATGAGAAAAACGGGGCTGAGAATCTGTCACCCGGGACGGAGGACGCCAGCAGCTACTCCGACGTCATGACATTGCCATCTTCAATGGGGCTTGCCGATTTACCAGATTCTCCTAGCATGAAGAAATCAATCCTGACTGATTTAGGAGAGAGCGTTGACAGTAGAAGATTCGATTCCTTTCGACAGGGTCCGCGACTACAGTTTGAACTTGCAGACGACCTAGATAAATCATTTGGGTCTTCCGTGGTCTCACCAAATCCAAGAGATGCTCTTTACACGAGTAATTCTGACCGACAAGACACGATTCAGGTCTGCAGTGATTACAGGGAATATCTCAGTGATTCCGAAATCAGGAAGAAAACCTTCCCTAAGGAAACTAGGCTGCGTCTTGTAGGTCGGTTGGAGGGGGCTATCTCACCAAATCTTAGGGTGCGACTGATGGCTGGAGATCCTGCCATCTCTGTACCAGCAAATTAGAAAGATTCTACAGATATATTTAAGTCTACGAACTACGTTCAGCACTAATCAGTGGAAAGATAACATTGATTCTCTTTCTCCATTCTCAAAGTCTGTTCCTTATGCCAGACTCATACATATATAATATAAGAAAAAAAATGCCACCAATATCTGGAATTAACCAAATCGGAAGTTTGCCAAACGCGGTGTTGATGCAGATTCCTTGCACTCTGGTGTATTGCGCCTTTACTTGAAAAAAAGGACATGTAAAGAACAGACAGCCTGACACTATAGATCTATGTCCGTCCACCTGAAGGATGAGCTTTTCCCCTTCTGCCAAATCCAAAGTGCACACATACAAAAGAAAAAAAAACAACAAACAACTATTGCACGTATCATCGTATGTCGCATGCAAGTTTAGTGTTCAGACCGAACGCTCTGATCGTCGGCCCTCTCATTAAGATCCACCCGTCATTTCAGTTTTAGCGCTGCTCTAAAAAATTCTCCCGTTAGTATCCGTGTACTCTTAGATTTAAAGATCAGGTACATGCTTCGTTTTTGTAATTGCAGTTGTTAATGCCACAATTGATGTCACGTCAAAGACTCGCTATCATTGTTTAAGTAAGTTGTGAAACTTCTGATTTGGCGTCCATACTGGAGGTATAACATGTAGCCTACCAGGACACGCATGTAAGAGGATGTTCGGTGTGGACATCCACCCGTAGGCCAATGAACGTGCAGAAAACGGATGGACTGACACAGATCTGGCGGTAACAGGCGGTGATTCTTGACTGTTGACAATCTTTTGTCTGAAAAGAAGCTCGCGTGCTGAATTGGTGGCCTTGGGCCAAACTGTCACACATGCACAACTTGAGAAGTTGTAGATGCATGTACATGTATATGATGTATACTTTATTTATTCAAGTTGTGCAGTAAGCATGACCAACACTATCGCCCATATCGATAGTTGATAGACATTTCATTTACTATCGTAATCATTTTGAATACATGTATGTACATGTAATGTGTTTTAAACAGAAGTGCTCAGGTGATGTTTTCCATTGGCTTTGTGGAGTGTCGGTTTATGTTTTTTTTTTTTTCCAAATGCCTCCTGTTTTCCGGCCTATTTTTGCCCACGCTATCATCATGCTTAGGCCTGTAAGATATCACTCCCTTGTTCAATACCGTTCACATTAGGTGTTTTGAGTGACGTAAGATTAGAAGTGAAGCTCTGCGTGTGAGTGTGAGTATCTTGTGTTACAGAATCTGGTGCTTGAAACCAAAGTCTTACATTATTTTTGTAAGAATAGTAAGACAGTACAGTTTTGTGATACATTAACTGAAGTTTGGTTTCTAAAACTAACTTTTACAGTCTGATTGCTTTTGTACTGTAGTAATTAGTAGGCAGAATTTAATAACAAGACTATGCCAATTCCCAAGATTCATTGTCTCTCAAATCATTTACACTTATTTTTCTTTCCTCGAGCCTCAGTTCAAACTATACATGTACTGATGTAGTTCCAACGTGGTACATGTTTTGACTAACGAGCTAGGATCCGCAACGTGTATAAGCATGAATCAAAGGAAAATAGGCCTACCCAACTGGCACATGTCTGTTCATCATACTTCATAGCAAATCTTGATGTGGTTGTGAGTGGAATACATGTATAAAAAAATTCCGTTAAATGTTTCACTTGGTTTTTGTTGTCATGATAGGTAAGGAATTTTGTATTGTAATAGACTTTCGGGAATGAGCAACAAAAAGGGATGCACTGCCAAGACCTGAATTTATCAATACCTCTGTAGTTTGGTTTTCAGCTTCTTGTGCGGTTAAATGTTCTTTTGTTTTGGTTTTCTGATGAAAAGCATTCCCTTTTATAAGAATGTACTTGTATCCTGTCTGACCAAGACATATTTCATCCAATATCTCATTATGTTCATGTTAACCTGCTATGTTGGTAAAGCTGAAATATACGACTATTATCTGTGATAATTATTACGCAAGCTAGGACTTAACAATGCTGTGTGCCATCAGAAATAAAGTGATAAAACTGATACAAGAACCATGAAATGGTCTTTGTTTATTACAACACGTATCTGTGCCCACTGGAATCTGCTTCACACATGCATGTAATTATTACAATACAGTACATTTCTCTTTTCTCTATCAGTCTGTCTCTCTCTTTACGGGCGCTTGAACTTGAAACTTCCTGACATGATAAAACACCTGTAGTTGTTTTGGCATGTTGGAATTACATGTGTAGTAACAAATATTGGCTGGCCATCCAACTAAACAATTTTCAATCTTTGTAAAACAAAAAAGTCGACCATACTACAAATATATGGAGTGAAGCCAGAAGGTGAATATGTAATCATCAAAAACCTTGTCACCATGTGATAAAAAATTACATTTTCAGTTTTTGATGATTATGAGGAAACATCCACTTTGAACAAAATTCAGGCGGTTAAAAAACCTTTCGTGACTACACTGGAGGTTTTACTTCTTTATGATTTTTGTGACCTGCAACAAAAACAAAAAAAAGGGGGGGGGGGGCACTTTGGTCTAGTGGAATTCTGAAAGTATGATTTGGGTATTTTGTTTTTGCTGGTCTTTGTTCATCACTTTCTTTACACTTGCTAATCGAAAATTCAAATGATCATTGCATGTGTGTATCTCACCCCCCAAGTCTACAGACCAACCAGCATTATAAAGTTGTGAAATGACTGATCATAAAGACTTTGAAAGCTCCACACTGATGTCATGCATGGAAGTCTCATTGCTGCACCAGTCTACTACAATTTTTCAACATACATGATGCAGTTTAAGTCATATATTTTATGAAAAACAATTTTTCCCAATAATTTTGTTCTGCCTATGGGCTACTGAATTTGACACATGCTCAATTTGATGCGATATTTTCCTGCAGGAAAGGAAAACGTGTACGGAAAATTTGGGCAGATCTGGCTTTATGAGAGCGAGAGAGAGAGATTGAAGAAAGAGGAGGAACAGGCAGAGAAAGAGAGAGAGGGAGAAACAAAGAGGACGACCGCTGGCTTATCTCCAGCAAAGCCAGGTACACAATGTACCTCAGCTAGACGTTAAGTTAAAACAAACTCAATGTCTCAATGAAAAAGTCTCACGAACAGGAAAAGAAACCAATTCCAAAGACATTTGTCTGACATGCTATATAAGTTTACTGTACATATGTCATACAAACAGATACCATGTTTTTTGTGATACAAATTTTTAAAAAAAAGGGGGAAATCGATGGAAAAACTTCGTGTCTGCCCTTTTGCACTACATAAAATGTCTTCCAAGTCAAAAAGAAATGAGAAATAAAGAGTGGTAGGAAGGAAAGGTGACCCAATCTCACATTCAATCTACTGACAGAATAAACTAAGTTAATCTGAAACCCCACTGAGTCAGTTAAAAAAAATTTAATAAAGTAGTTTTATATTTCCACGCATTTCCTGGCAAATCACAGAATGAGTTACATCGGTAATTCTGTTTGGCCGTCGCGTCCACACCTTAAAAATATCATAGAAGTTCATGTTTACAGACAACATCTGAAACTACTTAAATGAATCTTACAGATATGCAAAATAAATATGTGAACAAACAAACAAATGGGGCAATCACAATATCAAAAGTTAAGAGAAAGAAAATAAAAAGACAACAGAACCCATGTAATGCTACTTTTACTACGGCCCCAAGTTACAAAAAAAAAAAATCTAGATTCCCATCTTCCTCAAAAATAAAATGACAACAAAAATACAAAGCTTTACAAAACTTAAAGTTTGCAGTAATACATGAAATTGAACATCCCCATGAGAAAAGAACTTGATACATTAATTAACATCTACCAACACTATCAATACCATTGAATAATGAATATGAAATACAATAAACATTTCATTATCAGGCAGGTATGGGTTTGAAGGTGATAAAAATTTCAAATTTGCACATGATACTTCCAGAACAAAAGGCAGAGCAATGAAACTGGCACATGTTGAGTTTCTCTGCTGTTCTGGGTGACAATGCCCAGCTGGAAGATGGTGGTGGTAATTTAGGGTATTGTTTTCCTGACTTAGTACGAGTTCAAACCCAGTACATCTTCCCTGTCTATTCAACATCGTAGATGTGAGTGGGCCCCACCGACTTATGTCACCCTGGCTTACATCCTAACCCCATGTTTCCTGGTAAAAGCCATGACAAGGTGACTGTTCTGAGCAAATTTACAGTCTAATATTTTGATAGCATGGGGTCGTCACACAAGTGCAAGTATTTATAACTACCATAACAAGTCTGTGCAGCTTTCGGCTGTCTCTGAATGTTTAATATCTGAATTCACACTTTTTCAAATCAGCCCTTCTCTTGCATCTCTGAGTATTAAATTTATAGAAAAAAGTATCTTCTCAAACAAAAGCACACACTGAAGTACAAACCCACCAACCAACAAATAATCTCTCTCTCATGACACAGTATCAAAAAATCCACCTTTGTGACTAAATAAAGAATTACACGCTTATCCATTTCCAATACTCACATTATTTCGCTTTGACGCTCAACCTCTTAAGATGGTTTCAATTTAAGTTGATACGTACTGCAAAAAAATTACAACTGAACATCATACAAATCTTTCAATTAGGTATTCTGACATGATTGATCTAGTAATAATACAATTAATTCATGTCACTGACATATGAAGGACTTCAATACTCACATTTTCATGTTAGCTCTGCATACTGGGTAAATGAAAAATGACTATTTCTGCCAGGTACTTCTAACAAACACATATACTCTAAAAATACAGTCTTTGAGACAAGCATGAAAATTCATGAATACCCAGATCTACAGCCTCTTCCACTCAAACAGCATCGCATACTGGCTATGATGCCATTGAAAGCCATTGTACATATTTCGCAAGAGGCACACATCAGTTGTCTATGCCTGCAATTATGATGTTCAGTCTCCGCACATTTGGCTACAAAGTGTTCAGTGAATGCGTATATGAAACTATCTATACAGGTATCCTGTCAATGGAGCATACACCTAATTTTATATGATATTCAGAAAATCTCCACATACTTGGCTAAAATCGTTCAATGAATGCCCATAGCTTAGCATTGTATTTGTACAAGTAACTTAAGAGAGGATGGCTTCAAAACGGATAGTAAATTAGAATAACGCCTCACTCGGACATATTGAATTCTGTACATCTCTCATGCATATCACGGCTGTTTTAAACTTTGTTTCACTGGTATACACTGCTGAAAGGCAAAGCATGAAACATTTTTGGAAATGCTCGACACTGAGCTATAATTACCACGTATCCATTCAGAAAATGTCATGAGAATTATTGTGGAGTAAAGAAATTTCCTGCTTTATTGAAGGTTACTTCAATCACTAGAGACAAATATGGGTGCTTCTGTTCAATGGTGTTATACAAACATTATGAAAGTTTTAATTTAAAGCACAATCAGATGATGGAGACAAAACTAGAGCAGACGTATTGTAAGAGTGAGTGTCCAGATGGCCATCTCAGGCTGGTCATCAATTTTTTTCTTCCATCAGGCAGAGATAAGCTGGCCAGATAGATAATGATAACTTGAAAGGATGTGGGAAGGAATGACTGAAATCTCAATGTGTGCGACCAGTAGCCGCTCTGATGGGTTAATTATACAGGTTATACATGAGTGAAAAATGCATGCTGAATTATATTGTTTTGACAGCGCAGGTGACCGAATAAAAAAAAAAAAAAAAAAAAGGTACATCCTCTCTTCCCTTTAAAACTTCCTAATTTACATTTCTTCAACAATACTTTCACAGTAACTTTCAAAAAAATTTATTTTCTCAATTAAGGCAAATCTTGCAGTAAAATTCCCATCACAAATACTTCACATCACAAACCTCAAGGTAATTTTGCAGTTCAGAAGAAAAGGCCAAGAGAGGAGCAGGGTGGTGAAGTAAACCGCAAAACAAAATTTGAAATGGGGGCAACGGGAAAGAAATATATCTTCATTGGGTCTTATCTGATGACGAGATCACAGTGCAATAGTTATGGAGGGGAACATGAAACAAATGGCAGTTGTTAATATATATATATATAAATATGTATATACTGAGTGGCTACGGTAGAAAACTGAGTGTTGAAAATGCGTATTACAAAACGTTAACAAAAATATCGATTTTGCCCCTTAGCATCAATATTCTATTTTTAAAAAGTGACAATTATTATAATTACTTTCAAAGTATTTTACAATGCGGGAGATAAAATGGGGGGGGGGGGGGAGAGTTTTGTGTCACCAAGAGTTACGAGGGTCTTGATTTCAGCAATTATTAAAGTACACTTGTAAAATCTGTGAATAAGACACAGCATGCAATGGTGACACAATGAACAGTGATACTTGTTTCAATTTTTGGGGAAAAAAAAAAAAAAAACAGGACAGAAATTTTAAAAACTTGAGCAACAGTCACACATCTGCTACACCACTTGCCTGACAGGATGACAAAAGTGATATGACCAGACATTGTTACATCAAAGAAACTCTTCTGCACATTTCAAACTTTTGGGGCTCAGTGCCTTGTGACATGAGGTGCAATCACATGCAAAGAACAAAATTCATCATACAAAAGAAGAACATGGGCATAACAACATCAAATTCAATGTAAAAATCTCTTGAAAATCCAATCCAGTGCTGGTACCAAGCTGGCGCCCTCCACTGTGTTTTGACAATGTACTCAAATCTCCACTTTTCCAAGTTGTTTAAGAAATCAGATCTGTTGTACAGCACAAGGCCTTTCCTCCAGCAGCTCACAGCCACAAAATTTTGTAAAAGTCCTCTCTCAATCATATTCAATTGTTAACTAAATATCCACAGTCCCCATCTGCTCCCACTGGGACAAGAGCATGTGAATATGCATGCTTGATCACGCTTTCTTCTGCTTGCTGGGCTTCTTCACTCCAGGCCATTTTGTTTCACAAAAAAAAATCTTTGACAAAATTACAAGGAACTTCGAGATTAAAATTTAAAAAAAAAAAAAAAAAAAGGTGTGCTGTGCTTGGCGCAAAAAGTTTTAAAAAATTGTCTATGACCACCAACTATAAAAAGTTCCACGTAACCTACACCTAACAACACCAAATCCGAACAAGACAAACAGAAAATATCCACACTTAGTCCAGACCAGGAGAACTGGTGTGAGTCGTGAGGGAGAGATTGATGCAGTTTGTTACTGTATCATATATATAACACTGTCCCGCTGTCTCCTCCTTCCATTTTTTTGTCTTTTATTCACTCCTCATCATCTTCATCAGATTCTTCTTCCTCATCCGCCTGCTCCAACCAGTTGAGCCACTGATTAACCTGCAAGATGTAGAATAATGAACGAATGAAATGTTGAATGACAATTGTTTCTCTCGCACTGATTATTCAGGCGTTTACCTCTCTGGTACGTTTTCACTTCTTTTTGTGTTTGTTTAAGAGAACAATTCACTGTCCATCTCATGTGCTGGCCATCAAGAATTTTCCCATTTCACAGGGTAACAGGACACTTTTGAAATTTTGGTAAGAGTGAGATTTCTTACAAGAAAGAAAAGAAAATGAGAAAACAAATGCATGGCAAAAACG
Organism: Onchidella celtica; assembly: GCA_963931925.1. NCBI lineage: Eukaryota > Metazoa > Mollusca > Gastropoda > Systellommatophora > Onchidiidae > Onchidella > Onchidella celtica. Next base: position 31,961,686 of record OZ007575.1, on the reverse strand, counting down.
TTTCTGCTTCAAATTTCAAAACCATTAAAGATATTGGTCTCTCACGTTGCGAGAATATAGATCTCATCGTAAGCAACGATAGGGCAGCCCCAACTTGAAACCACCAAAATAGTACACACAAGTGAGATGGAGGACAAACTGCAATAGCAATGAAGCACTGTGGCATTAAGAATTACTGTTTCCAGAACAAGTTTTACTGAGTGCAATTACAATTTTATCCAAGTCACAGAAAAATCAAAATTCTAATCTAGCAAATGCAACAGACCATCTCAATGTCAAATTCCTGCACAAAGGAATCTTAAGTGCTTAAAATTCACTTGCCAGGTTAATCTTGTCAAAAATAACATGTACTAAATGTTGACTTACCTGGAAGAGAGCCTTTCCTTTTCCTGGGTATTGGTCATTGACTTCCTCCTTCCAGCGCTGGTACACATCTTCATCAATTACCTCCATGTCGTAAAGGTTCACAAAAAAGCGAAGGAACATACCTGTACAGAAACAACACAGCATAATATGAGTACTTGGCAATTTGTCAGTGACATAAGCCGTCTGAGAGTAAAAAAACATGGGAAATGTTAAAAAGAAACTACCCAAATATGTAATTTTTACATGTAGTGAGCCAGATCAACATGTACAAAGCTACTATGGCCAAAAAATTAGAAAATTCATCTAAAATTTAGTAAATATTAGTAAATTTACACCCGTGACTGGTAGGACTACTTGGCAGAAAAGCACTATCAACATAGCATGTAAAATAATAGCGAATTTCTGCTTTGACCAAACATTTTATTAAAAAAAAAAAAAAAAACACCAGCGGCCTCCAAACTTCTGTGCAGTTTCAGATTATACCCACCTTTGGGAAATTGATGTGTGTAACAGAACACTTGCACTGCATAAAGAGCAGCCATCTGTAGGTTTGTGTGGTCTTGCAAGAACATCTGAAGCACACCCTATTCAGATAATACAAAGAAAACAAATCGTTAAATATACAGCGACCTAAATCATTTGCTTAATCATTAATTAATAGGAATTATTGGCAGACCAGACCCGAGGGACCTCCAACAACCAGACTCACAACAGATAGATAAAGAACCAGAACCTCTCTTGGAGGAAGTACAGGCTGCAATAAAACAAATAAAGAATGGAAAATCCCCTGGATTAGACAACATACCAGGTGAACTCCTGAAACATACCAGCGAATCAGGAATAAAAGCACTCCACCAAATGATCTGCAAAATTTGGCAGACAAATGAATGGCCAACAGACTGGAAGCTACAAGAATTCGTCATGCTATACAAAAGCGGCAATGTCAAAGACTGTGGAAATTATAGAACCATCGCCCTCATCAGTCACACCAGCAAAATCCTGCTCATCATCATACTCAACAGAATGAAATCAAAGGTAGAAGAGGAACTATCAGAATGTCAAGCTGGTTACAGGACCAACAGAGGAACCGCTGACATGCTCTTCATACTACAAATAATGATTGAACAGATAAGAAGCAATGGAAACGAAGCCTTCATCACGTTCATAGACTACAGCAAAGCGTTCGACAGCGTTAGGCACCATCACCTGTTCGATATAATGATTAAGATGGGATTCCCGAAACACCTTGTGACCCTCATCGCTGCACTATACCACGAACAAAAGGCAACGATTAGATGGAACAATGAGAACTGTCCATATTTCAACATCGAGAAAGGAGTCAGACAGGGTTGCATACTTTCACCTCATCTTTTCAATATTTATACTGAGCAGATCATGAGAAACGCAGACATAGAAGATATGGGAATAAAGATCGGAGGCCGAAACATCACAAACCTTCGCTACGCTGATGACACAGCTCTTATGTCAGATAACATCACCAGCATGAAAAGAGTGTTGCACAGAGTGGATGAAGCGGGCAAGACAGCAGGCCTACACCTAAATGCTAAGAAAACGAAAGTCATGCACACTGGAACAGGGCACCATGAACACCAGGAGATACTAGTAAACAAAACAGCACTAGAAAAAGTGACTGATTTCAAATACCTAGGATCACATAAATCGCAAGATGGAAGCTGCTCAAAGGACATAAAAACAAGGATAGGAATGGCAAAACACAAAATGGTTCAACTAAACAACATTTGGAAGGATAGAGGCACACCAACGGACCTCAAAGTGAACATACTTAAGTGCTTGATCTGGCCAGACCTACTATATGGTTGTGAAGCCTGGACACTCAAAAAGGCAGACATAAGATTGGAGGCAGCTGAAATGTGGCTTTACAGAAGGCTACTCAGAATAAGTTGGACAGAAAGGAGAACAAATACAAGCATCTTAGAACAGCTTGGCACCACCAGAAGAATAACACCTGAAATAAATAAAAGAAGACTTGCATACATCGGCCACGCGGCCCGAAACAAAAGCACAGCCCTTATGATATCAATCCTTCAAGGAAAGACAGAAACAAAGAGAAAACAAGGAAGACCACCCATTACATATCACGATAACATCAAGAAAGTCAGCCAGCTGGAAGTAAGTGAACTAACTAGGAAAGCTAAGGACAGGATTGGGTGGAGGAGATTTTGTCATGACATCCACTGTAGCAGCTAACATCGATGACGATGAAGCCGACAGGTGACAGGTGATTGGCAGATAAATTTCCTGAGCTTCATGGTGTAACATGTCACCATCAACTACAACAAATATTGCACATGGATATTAGCTTATAAGACAATATGGAAAAACTGTTTCCTAAAAATAGTAAGAGTTTCCCTTTAAAATGGTTCTGAATTAGGAGACGGGAGACACAGATAAAGACGGAAATAAAAATTTTGTCATGAGCAATGAAAAAAATTTTTTAAAGGTTCAGAAATCAGGAAAATTAAGGAGGATTCCCATCCCTGAACAACAATTATCCCCTCACGTGTGCAAACAGTTTACTGGGAATATTCATCACAAAACAATTATTTCAAACACACAACACTGTGTACCCTGCAGCAACTCCTGTTATACAAGAAATTGATGCCATGTCAAATGCGCAACAAAACACATGGTAAATAGTACCACTTTTTACTCTTTTACACATGCATGTATCAGAAACTATTTTGTACCTTCAGCTTTTCAAGAAGTTCCTTTTCTTTGTCCATGAGAGCTTTCTCTGGGGTGACTGTGACATCAGTGTTGTCTTTCAGAGTGCTCTCAGATGTGATGTACTTGAGAATGCTGGTAACAAAAAGTAAAGACATGGTTTATATTTACAACCACTGTGATCAAAAATGTTCTGTTTTTTATCGTCTACTACAATCAATCCAGAGATTATCACTTCATTCCAGAAAAAGCATTTTCAAGATCTCTTTCAACACTTT